>CM065950.1:0-1281114 GCA_033459515.1 Theretra japonica
TTCGATGTGTGCGAGTTATTAAAATTATTAAAAGATTTGATTAAGTTTTCTTTGTTTAACACCTACGATAAACTGATTTATCCAAAATCTATATATATATATATACTACATCGATATAGTAATTATGTATATCTGCAATGTTACTCTATTTGGTGGAAGCACAACGCTTCAAAGCATTTCGACAGTGATTAATTTGACAAATTATCCGTCCCGCGGCAGTGATGCTCACCGGGCGCCAACACGTGTACGAGTCAAACGCTTGTATGACCCTTCTAAACATACTCGTCTGCTCTTTGCATGACTCCAACAGTTATTTTGTATTATACATATGTTGTAATTGTGTGATTATTTTGTTATAAATTGGATAGTCTTTCTGTGGACCATCCCCGACTGGGCAGGTATTGCGAGTGCCGCAGTACTATTTCACCTCGCACGAAATAAGTGACAATATGCTGAGCTGACTGCCAACCTTCACTTGTTGGAGAAGCACTACAAGAAGAAGAACAAGTCTTTGTTTAGTCGTGAGCATGTCGAAGTCGGTGTGAGCATATGAGTATGTGTTGATGTCAACGGGTGTCGGCTCACCTGGCCACGCTGCGCACTCGCGCTGCGGTTGGGCACCGTCTCGTAGTCCTCGCGCGTGTACAGCAGACTGAACTCGCCGCCGTTGCCCAGTCTCACTACGGCTTGAGGCGTCAAGTTGGTATACTGCAGGTCTGTGTACTGTGAATAGAGGACACGGTTAGACAACATGCATTGTGATGCGCATCACGAAACGCGACCACCACCCGCTGAGGAATTCACGTACCGTGAGATTATCAAAAGCGATGGGGTCTGCATCAAGTACTTCGAGTCTGGTCCGCTCTTCCCGCACGATGCTGCACACGCGCGTTATGTTTGTGTGGGACAGACTCAGCTGTTCGAGCGACGACCATTTCAGGTCCATGCCATACTGATGCGTATAGAAGCCGCACAGCTCGCCCAGGTTCTCGTTGTTGTCGAGGTTCAACACTCGCAGTGTGTACAACTCGGCCAGCGAGGCCGCGCCCGCGCTCGTCAGCTGGTTGTGCGACAAGTCCAGCGTCTCCAGAGATTTCATTTTCTCGAACAGTCCTCTGCAAGACATTGCACACGACATCAGCGAATATCACATCCCTACAATCGGTTAACTGGTAGTCGTGAAACATGGACTGTACTATGAATGTACGGACCGCGCCATATGCATTAGTACAATGGTTTTTTAGATTTACGCGAATGTTACAAATTGAAATAAAACGTATTCTTACAGATTTTATCGCGAATTTGATTTAATTTTACATTTTTGACACGCATGCGACATCGCGACGTGATGAAGTTAGCTGTTAACTGTTACATTGAAAGCAGTTTCTTAAACATTCATACATTTACAGCACGTGTTTTATATAATTGGAGATAAAAATAATAATTCAAGAATGATGAAAATATAAATGGCAGTGAATGATAAGCCATGCTTAAAAAAGAGTTTTTGTTATATTGATGGAATGGATATTGAAATCGATGTCTGACGGAATTTTGAAAACTTTGTTCCGATACGCTAAATTCTTAGTCAGAATGGAGAAGTGTGACCGCCAAATGGCGGTTGGAATTGGAAATTTGTAACTTTTTATTTATCGATCCTGTATCAGACTATGTACGTCCACTGCAGGGCACGGGCCTACTCTGCAATCGGCAGGCCATATAGTCCATTTATCGATCGGGTTGGTCTCAAAGTCGATATCTGAGGGACCCTTCGCTCCGATAATCTAAATTGAGAGTCAGAATTGGAAATAGTGGCCGCTATTTCAATTTTTTTTGTTATAAATTCAAATGGTCCCAAAACCGATATTTGAGTAACTTTTTCTAATACTCGAAGTTTACGTAAAAAGTTTTAGAATAATGTAAACGTTTAAGTCGCCATTTAGAAACTTACTATTAACTAGCGGCCCGGCCCGGCTTAGCCGGGGGCGAGGATTTCTTGAATCATTGTCATACCAGAAACATGTTATTATTACCCGTCTTAGCTTTTATATGTTTATATTCAAACTAGGTATCATACCCTCCTTTTTACTTCCTTTCCCATATTGTCCGCTGTTTTAAAGTTCATAGGGAACATAAATATACACACAAGTGTTCTTCCAGCAGAGAAGAAGATATCCGCGTTGTTAACAACAGTGTTGTAATCAATCACCATACTTTACAAAAACCACCCTGAATACATTTATTTCTAATTATTTCCCGTACAATGTACTACGCGTACCATCCCCTTGTCTGCACTGTATCATCATAGAGCGTGGTGATTGACTACAAATGCACACATGACTCTGAGATTTGAACTCGCGGCAACCGTGACCATCTGGTCCGTTACTGATAGGTCACCACGCACTTCCCAGGGTACCTCATGGTACCCGTGTACCATATTTATAAAAACTTCTTCGCAAATAGTGCATTATTTAGTATTTCAGAACCAATTTGATTACCATTAGAAATGTAATGCTGAGGCAATCTAAAAAGGTGGCGTATGCTATCAGGGACTTTTTTTAGAAGTTTTTAAGAGGAACAATTATGATGTACATGATTGTTGCGTAGCTTCAACGGATCTCGCAGCGCATGCAATGGAACCTGACAAAAGGTATAATGCTTCCCCGTTCTTGCAACATTTTTCATTGATTCTTCGCTCCTATTAATCATAGCGTGATGTTACGTAGCCTATAGCCTTCCTTGAAAAATTGACTTTTCAACAACAAAAGAAACCTCGAACCGGACTTCCTGAAAATAGCACGTTCAAACAAACTCTTTAGGTATATTTATTAATATAGATTTATGAAATGCATCTGTAGGTAATTCACGTAATTTTTTGACGCGCCGATCAAGTTGCGGTGCAGTTGCAATTAAGTTTACGTCTTAGTGCAAAATAGTAATCTTGTAATTGTTTAGCTGCGCGTGAACTGCACCTAAGCTGTGCGTAAACTGCGCGGGTGCTGCGCGTCAACTGTACGTCAGTTGTATGCAAGAAGCTTACACGTGAATACCGATCAAGTTGCGATATGAATCACGCACATAAAACACGTAGCAGTAGAATATGCTAAACCGCTCGCGTGACGCGGACTTGACGCGAGCGTATCTGACAGCGGTTGTCAAAATTACGAGAATACGAAAAGGTCTGTTTTGATCGAAACTTAACTGCAACTGCACTGCAACTGAACTTATTTAATTACGTGAATTACCCTACTGTTTGTTGGTCCTGCAAACATGAACATCTTTAACGTCTCCTGTCAACCAAAACAAACACCATCCTATATTGATTGGGCGCTTACCGTTGGAACGATAAAAAAATTGGCATTTTTAGTATTCTCCTCGCAATTTTTCCATTTTTTAAAAGCTATCCTGCTATTCAGAATACAAAAAATACAAAAAATCAAAAACCATGAAAATCCATCTAGCCGTTGTGGAGTTATAAGTATTCGAACAAACACGACTTTGTTTTATATACAGGGTATATTAAGACTGCTACCGAAAACGAAGCCAGGTGGTAGTTTTAGTGACTTTAGATACAAAGCAACTACATTTTTTGCAAAAAAAGCGACGATTGTTTTTTGTATTTTTTTTCCTATCATCATATTTAAATGGTGAATACATACATTTTCCTAATAAAATAATGTACACCCTTTTATTTTTAAAGACGCTATAGTACGCAAGGCTTTAAATTCTAATTTTAGCAAAAACTATGGGTTTACCACCCAAACACAATGATATCTAAAACATAAAAAAAAAAAATCGTTGCGTTTTTTTGCAAAACTTTTAGTTGCACCGCGTCTGTAGTCACTAAACGATGCGTGTTCGGTAGCAGTGTTGAGATACCCTAATATAAGTATAAGACTAGCGGCCCGGACGGAGTCAAAATGAACTGTTTTTGACTCCGTTCTCATGATATAACTACTTCCGTCAATGTATCCATTCTCCATTGCGATGAAAATCGTAAAATGTTATCGTAGTTGTAACAAATTATCGAGATAAATAATTTACCGCTGATACTTGGAAATTGCCGCTCGGTCAGTAGGTAACAGCAGTGTGCTCCGACCGCCGTTTTCAGTCAGTGATAATGGTTAATATAATATTTTTATTTAATTTCAGACGAACAATGATAAATGTCTTTACTGTTTAAAAAAATAACATGACACGAATTTCTAAGATGAGGCAGCATTTCTATTTTGCATCGTCGGTAGCTGAAAAAGTATTTTTAATATAGGGAGCATAAGAATTCCGCCACGGTATCCCCTGTTTGCCTGTCGTAGGAGGCCACCAAAAGGCATTATCGGAGACGCAGGCGGTACTGCGGAGGTGGTGCATCCTCACTAATTGCGATTCCGATTTCAAAGCCTCAGTGGCGCAGTTGGTTTGACGTCTGCTGTGAAACGAGAAGCCGCAGGTTCGATCCCCGCACCGAAACAAATGTTTGTTAGGCCCACAAGTATTTGCCTCGGGTCTGGGTGTTTTTGAGACCGAAAAGTCTCTCGTAGTGTCTGATACCCACGGCACAAGACTTAATTGATCTTAATTCGGGGGACTATGTATGTGACTGTTGGGTGTATTTATTTATTCCGAGATAGACGACAGAGCGCGTGGTTCGCATCTTTCGTTGACGCCCATAGCACCTTAGAGGGTCGTCCAGATCTAGACATAAATGGAGAGAAGCTTTAATCCCCAATGAGGGAGACCGGTCTGTGTGCTGGTTCTTCGCCGGGCGATCACAGGGAAGGAGTCGGGGCGCTTCTCGCCCTGAGATATCCAGTGCCGCCTGAATGTGTTTATGTGTGTGTGTGTGTGTGTGTGGTTAAGATGCCTAGAACGAGGGAAAATAGCCTAGTTCCATTTACCATCCAACAGTACCTAGACAATGGTTGTTTAGTACAGCCAAACTCATAATTTGCGTGAAACGCAACGAAGATGGTAGCAAAGATATCCCCAAAGAAAACCGCCGTAATTAAAAAGAATATTGAGTGCAACACAAAACCTACTGCACTTCGGTAGCTTTCATGTTCCAACGCATGCCCAAGCCAGGGGGAGGGCACCAGCACACCCGAGACGAATGTATCAAATGATTAAGAGATTTTTTAATGAAAATCCACAAGCGAGCACGAGACAAGCAGCTAGGCGTTTGTGAGCCAATGTGTTTAGTTATGTTTTATTTATCGCATGTTTGACCGTCCTAAGCCGGTAAAAGTATGAAGGGGAAGTTGGTTTTGCAATTTTACTTATTCACGATGCGCGCGCGACGCGGCTAGTACACAGTACACACCCCCCGCGCGTCTTCCTATTCGTCATTCATTCATTAACAAAACTAACACGCATGGAATAATTGATTTGATACTTTTGATTATTATAAAGTTTTTTTGTAATATCAAAAACATAATTAAATTAATGTAATGCTGTGCCCTAAATATTCTTGGTTACTAGTTGGGTTATTCATTTAAGTTTGTCGACTGAATTCGATTTCATCCTGTATATAAAGATAGAGATTGGTTTGATTGGTCTCAAAATCGATATCTGAGGGACGCTTTACTTTGCTGATCTAAGTTCAGAGTCAGAATTGGAAATAATAACAGCAGAGATAAAAAAATAAATTTATTCGTGAACATACATATATGTATGTGATTTTAAATTATATATGATGGTGATGAATGTTATGCCACTCCGAAAATAAGTTACTATTATTTTAAATAGAAGCATAACTTCTTACTTGCGTACATCATTACACACACGCTTTTTAACTTGACGACGCGACGTTTCGATCACTTTACAGCTTTCATGTATATACAATAGACTGCGACTGTGGCCTCTCATAGATCGGTCAAACCAAACGAAGCATAGGGACCCGCGTAAATGGACACATAGCTGACGTCAAACATCTACGCTCAACGAAGTCTGCAGATACTGAACACATAAAGGAAGGCACCAAGCATTTGCTTCGTTTTGACCAGCCCCAAGTTATTTTTACTGCAATGAATGGCGAGACGAGCAAGCCATTCGCCTGATGGTAAGCGATACGACCGCTCATGGACAATAGCAAAACCAAACAACACCATGAATTACTACGCGATGCTTGGCATTTTTTGTAACTTAACACATTTTATTTTGCTTTGTAAGCAATTGGGTATGTCATGCACGCTTAAAAGTCCGTGCTTGCGGCGGCGTCGTGTGCCGGGTCGGTCACTTCCCTGTAGCATGGTTGACGCCCCGATGGCTGGCACATGCGTCATACTCGTGAACGGGTGCTGCTTGTGTAGACTGGTCTGTCTGATTTGCTTACATTGTAACTGATTGACAGATTACATAAGGCTTTCACAATTATTCACTGCGTTGGTGAAACAGAGTATACTGATTCTTCGTTCTGGGCTAGGTACTTCGCTTCACTCAGCCATATTAAACAGAATGGAAACATATTTGTATTAAAAATATATGTCACTTGCAAATTATAACAAATTATCAATGAACTGCTCTGATTAGACCAACTTGTAACTTTTGTAATACTTACGATATTGTAAGCTGGTTTTGAAAAGAGCAACACTAGAGTTTCTTGCCCGTTCTTCTCTGGTGAAAATCGCTTTCTGAACCCGGTGGTAGAAAAAAAATGACTGAAGCTAAATGATGTTGAACATTTTAATGGATTCAGTAAACTATTTTCATTTCATTTTGATTTCACTGCGCTCGCCATCCTGAGACATAAGTTGTAACATGTACGTACATAAATAATACGTCTTTATCTCACAAGGGGTAGGCAGAGGTGCAACTAGGACACCTACTCCTGACTCCAGGCTGATAATGAATAGATAAATTCAATATCACTTCGTCCGACAGGGATTTCGAACGCGAGACCTCAGCTGTGTAATTGTACCGTAGTACAACTACGTCACCGAAGCAGTCACAACATACGTTGTTAAGTCTCATGATGTCCAGTAGTTACGCTGGCTACAATGTCCTTCAAACCGGAACACAGCAACACATTTACAATGCTGTTTGGCAAGAGGAATAGACATTGCGGTGGCACCCACCTAGGGGGTCTCTCACATATGGGAGACCTACCACCAGTGACCTCGCTACAGAACACCGTTTCCTGCCCTGGATGTTTCGAAAGGGTATTAAAAAAAACAATTTTCAATAGAGAAGATGGCAAAAGCTTGCACCAGCATGGGATCCAATTCTATATTGAATTAAATCGGAAGCCAAAAGATCAACTGCCAGACCTCCAGACATAGTAAGCTCCTTCTGCGTAAATCGGATAGCAAAAAACAATTAACTATTTAAATCTTATAATTGTAAATTAAGGGCAGTTAAATTGTAACAGGCACTGAGCGGATGATTTATACCTCAGTGCGCCCCGTGACCACGAAAGCAGTAAAGTGATCGAAACGTCGGAAAGTTAAAAAATGTAAAATGAAATCAAATTCGGGATAAATTCCTTAAGAGTTGGTATTATTTCATAGCATTAGTATTAAAAACCACAGTATTGTATACGGTGCGTCGTGTTACTATTCCGCTAAGTGAAGCCAATGTTATTTGAATATAGCATCAGTAACATTCTTCGGGACGTTTAATTTTATCTGCCTCGAAATTAGCACATCACTATTATAGGGGATCAACCCATACAATGATCTAGGAGCGATTACCCTACGTTACGGGATTACTTCCTCGGGAACACATGTTATTTGACACATGTCCTATACAATTGCAGAACGATACAACTTCATTGTGTGAGATTTTTTAGATAGAGCTAAGC
Organism: Theretra japonica; assembly: GCA_033459515.1. Taxonomy (NCBI): domain Eukaryota; kingdom Metazoa; phylum Arthropoda; class Insecta; order Lepidoptera; family Sphingidae; genus Theretra; species Theretra japonica. The sequence continues at coordinate 7,793 of CM065950.1, forward strand.
TGTTGTCAGTCATGACTCAGCATGAATGGGCAAGCTTATCCGGGGTGGTATCACTATCTCACAGGAAATCGACGCGAAGCGACAGCTTAGCTGTCACCATTCATTCGGTGAGTGAGATTGCCACATGCTCAATACCCCTTTCTTCTTCCCATCCTTTTTCCTTCCCGCTCCCCTCCCAATTGGGCCGGCAACACATCCAAACGGTTTTGTTGATGTTCATGGGCGGTAGTGATCATATACCACCAGGTGAACTGTTTGCTCGTTTGCAGGACTTATGCAATAAAAAACAACTTGAGTTGTAACTAATTGAGAAAGCCATTTAGAGTGGCGTCACTGCACACGCACAAAAACTATTTTATTATGAACATGTGCTTACCTCGGCACCGACTTGATTTTGTTATAGGACAAGTTCACATGCCGCAGATTATGGGTGTCGTTAAACAGTCCTAGTGGCAGTTCAGTGAGCGCGGTCTTCATGCACATGAAATCTCTCAACGCGGCCGCGTGCGCCAGCAGCGCCGCGGGCAGCGTGCGCAGCGGGACCGTTATTATTCTCAATTCGGAGAGCTTGCTGCAGCGCGCCACCCACGCGTCCGGCAGCGACAGGGTCGGGGTATCAATGTCTCCGAATACATAGAACGACTCGAGATGTATGCAGCGAGTGAGAACATCAAGTAGCAACGGCAGCAGCGCGTCGGGCACCATGGTGTTTGGTATGATTATACGCACTTCTCGCAGTACCTGTGCGGCGATCACGTTCTCAGGTTCGATGAATTCCTCCACTATGCACCGTGTCGGCAGCAGGGGCAGAGTGTCAAGGTGCCCGCGTGCCGCGCCATTGAAGTGCAGCTCGAGTTCCTCCAGCGTGGTCGGCAGATGGCGCAGTTCGTCGGGCGAAAAAAGTACATCGAACATCGTCTCTATGCGGCGAACGCCGAGGACCAGGCTTACGTTAGTGTCGTCCTCTGTGAATGTAACTTCCGTGATATTCGGCTTTGTTATGTTCTCTGCAGAGGGTATATGGCCAAGCTGGACCTCTGAGTAGGCGGTGACGTTGAGAGCGGCGAGCGCGTCGGCGTTCGAGCCGCGCTGCGGCTGCCCGCACTGATCCAGCATGACGATGACGACGCTCACAGGGCTCGGAAAGCGCGGTAGCATTGGAGTGTCAATTCCGAGGTCGTCACAATCGAGACCGAAAGCATAATCACCTGTAATCGTCGTCCTCACCGTCCGACCTGTAAAGCAAAATATCACAGCAAATGACTTGATATTAAGGTACATTTGCAATACAATCTGGGGGCAGGGCAGTGCCCTAGCCGAGACGAGCTAAACAAAGCGAAGCTAAAGGGCAATACCTATATTTCCTCGAAGCGCTTTATCGTTTTTTTTGAACCCTCATAACTCAAGTTTGGATTCCATTAGATAAACAACTTTCTTCGGATATGTTGCCAATAGCGGAATCATTAAACATGTATTTAATTGGGTAGCTCTTATACTTTAGATTTTAATCATATAATTTATGAATACTCTGTAAAACGGTGCTCGGCCCCCCTAACGTTGTGCTTAAGATAAGATGATAATAATAAAATACTGATAATTGATATAATTACGAACAAGAAATGATAAATTAAACGTGTGGAGTGACTGCTGATGGAACACTGATTTTAATGCAACTCAACAATATATTAGTAGAGAAAATATGACGACAATACAACCTAAATTAGTATTGTACGTTACTCGTACATGCTGCAATCCAGACATCCCCAGAATTATATTGTATGGGAATGGCGTTGTCGTCGTGGCGACGTTGATAGTTTGCTTCGAACCACTTAACCTTTGGCTACGGTCCTGCACTTTTATTTCAGTATGATTTGGCACATGATTCTAGTCGGCTTGGCGAACTTTTACATACCATAGAAAAGGCAAATCGCTTTGGTATGCAGGTTTCCTCACCATGTTTTCCTTCACCGTTATAGTGCGTGTTGATTGACTATCTCTTGTAGTTTTTGAGGTTGCACTGTGTATAGCGATTTTGAGCGTATTCATTTATTTGATAAAATTTTAACGGGCTCATCTGAGGAACTGCTATTTCGAATTAAAATATTCCTTTACTTTTGCACAGCCCGATTATCAAGGAAGGCATAGGCCATGTTATAACAACACACCATGGTCAATGGAAGTGGACCACCAATGAAATTTAATGCAATAACGGCGACAATTTGTTCCCTTTGAGAGATTGCGTTACCTGCACCGCCTAAACGGTAAAAGTTATGCAACAATTAAGTAATGTATGTCACCAATGTATGGATTATAATTATATAAAAATAAGAACCATATGCGTGCCGATATTGTCTGGGTGCCGACTGCAAGGTGCCGGTGACTCATATATTCATATATTCATGCGCATCCAGAGACTCCCTGGAATGGAGCCATAATGACCAAGTGTTGCAAGTGCCTACCTGACACGTTAAAATATTGTCCCACGATGCCATCTGCCAAGCTGATGACTTTAGTGACGTGACACTGGTCGCCGGCGGCGGGCGGGCACTCGAGGTGCGGCAGCTCCGCGTGCGCGAGCAGCGCTAGCGCCGCCAGCGCCACGCAGCGGCGCCACGCGCGACCACTCGGCATCGCCTCGCCACTACCTGCTGGTGAGTTGCTAGGTGGCTAGCGCTCGCAGGCGTCGCCGAGTCCTTCACAAGCACAGGGATGCTCGCAGCACTAACTCGTAGTCACCAACACGCGACGAGCCGGAACGCGCCGTGGCTGGCGGTCCAAGCGCATCGATATCGCGCTCTATACTGGGTGCCGCGCGCCGACACGAATATGTCCGAGTTTGTCATACCGGTATATTTAAGTTGCCCAGTGACGCAATTATAAATAATTAACTTAATAACAATAGGCTGTAAATAAGTCACACCCAGGCGTATGGTCCCAATCCCTATGAAATGGGACAGTACTTCGTTCGGCAAAATATGGATGACAAACGTGCTATCTATCTCTGCCGATGCGTTCTGGTATACAGGGTCAATTTTTGCAAGTAGGCGTGGAAGGCCAAATCCGAAACTATAGTAGGGAAAAATACTGAAAGGACTCACAAGCCCAATTTTAATGACAACTAAAACTGCATACTTGGATTTTTAATATATCAATATTCCTAGCGAGGAATCGAATCCGATTTTTGAAAAATGTAACTTGAGCTGTATTATTACACCATTCGATAATGTAGCTAATAAAGATCTAATCTTGGGATGTAATCACACACGGCAAACTAAAGAAAAGAGGTAAGTTTTAACAAAAATGCTGTTTTTCCGTCCGTTCCCTTAATAACTAGTCTCCCTACGTTGGGATCTAGACATGCGGCGCGTGTCAGCCAAGTTCTAAGCTCACATAACACGCGAGCCGCACCGTCTGTATATTGACACAATATATTTGGAGCCATTTTTGACCCCCTCATAACTCATAAACTATTTTACATAAATATGTCAAATTTGACTCATTTAATAAGACTTGCGAAACAAATATGTGCTCCAAATTTCATAATTACTCCTCAAACGGTAATTTAAATATTAACGTCCAAAAATCGCTATTTTTATCACTAACTGACCTGTAGACCAAAACTCTAACCCAGTCCCAGGTGATGCGCAGCGACCAGCGTTCGGGAAACTACGCGATGTCTTCTCGTCCAAAATACCTCGGTGCCTCAAATCGAAAGTCTTCGATAGTTGTGTGTTGCCAGTGATGACATACGGCACCGAGACGTGGCCTCTTACTATGGGCCTTATTAGGAGGCTCAAAGTCACTCAACGAGCTATGGACAGGGCTATGATCGGGGTTTCCCTACGAAATCGAATCAGAAATGAGGAGATCCGTAGGATAACTAAAGTAACTGACATAGCCCAGCGGATTAGCAAGTTGAAGTGGTAATGGGCAGGGCACATAGCACGGAGAACTGATGGCCGATGGGGCCAAACAGTTCTCGAATGGAGGCCACGAAGCGGAAAGCGCAGCGTAGGACGTCCACCCACTAGGTGGTCAGACGACCTGGTAAAGGTCGCGGGACGTCGCTGGATGCTGGCTGCCTCCAACAGGTCACTGTGGAAATCATTGGGAGAGGCTTATGTTCAGCAGTGGACTTCCTTTGACTGATGGATGGATGGATGGATGATTGTAAAGTTGAAGTTTTGGGTCCAAATCCCGGGTCAGGCAAAGTGATATTGGATTTTTCTATTCATTACCAGCCCGGAGTCAGGTATTTGTGCTTGATATGGCGATGGGCTCGCCCCCTAGTATATCGTGGGACGGAACATACAAGGCGAAACGTGCGTGTCCTGCTTGCACCGCTGCCTACCCCTTCTGGGAATAAGGCGTGAGTTTATGTATCTAATGTATGTGAATAATTTTCATCTACCATCCTACGCAATTTTTTATTAAAGCATGATTTTCAGTTTTGTAAACCAATATTTATTAAGTATATTTAATATCGCGATGCTGCAACTTACAATAGAAATTAATTTAATAAGTAAATAAAATAAGTTTTATTTTTTATTTATTTTAGAAGCAACATAATGCTATTTTTACGTAAAAAGTAATTTAAAAAATAAAACCGACTTCAAAATTATAATAAAAAGAGAGAAATAATACTAATCTTTTAATACATCTCAAATTCTTAAATATTCTAACGTTTTTTTTGAGCTCGGTGCCAGCCGATCAGCTATGCCCCGCGGTTTTACCCGCATAGTTCGTAGCGTGAAGCTACACCTGTAGCTTATAGTCGGCCAGCATAGACCAACATATCCAAAAGTCGTGCAATTCTGACAAAATTACATACATACATATTGGAATTGATAATCTCCTTTTTTTGAAGTCGATTAATAAAATTAACATCAACTAGAATTAGATAATCCAAAACAATTTCCACAGATTATAATACCTCGCAAAGAACGTGGTGGTGCGTGTACACATTACACAACCAGAGCCAGGATACACTCGCCGGTGGCAGGTCTCTGATGTAAGAGGCCGCCTGGGTTGGTAGTTAGTTAGTTGGTACCACCGTAATATCTATTTCTCCCGCCAAACATCAGTGTACATGCACTGTACATACACTGTAGTGTTCCGGTTTGAAAGCCATTGACTTGACAACTTACGTCTCAGGGTGGCGAGCGCAATGGAATGCGAAGCATTCATTTGTAATTCATAGAGTTGTTTGGTTTTGCTATTGTCCATGAGCGGTCGTATCGCTTAACATCAGGCGAATGACATACTCATCTCGTCATTCATAGCAATAAAAAAAACACGAAATAAGGTTTAAATAAATATATAAAATTAAAAAAATGATTTAAGTACTAGGTGCGATTATTATTGTTTTTTTTTGTATTGGGATGGAGACAGATGTAATATGTGAATACAGTTATAGTCGTTACATGTTATAATGTTAAACAATCGACAAGTTATTTTAATAAAACCCAATTGTCCGCAAATTCTAAATCACTGGTATGCCTAAAATGGAAGTAATACGATAACATCATGTTCGATGTACTTCTCATATGTATGCACCTGCATGTGCAATACTTGGAATTCAGTGGTCAATATTTATTTTCGAACAAAACCTAAAGATCGGGGTTTTGCCATTAACGATAGTCTTGCTTGCTAAAAATAGTTTAATAGACACTCAATGATAAGTTGCAAAATAACTAGTAACTATGAAATGCTGTACTGATAGTGAACATGACCGTATGCGAACTGATTGCCATCATAACAAACGTAAACGCTTTGAACAATAAAATGCTGAAGATGCGATTGTGCGGTTGTAGCGACCGCCTGACATTATGATGACACATTATCCTTCAAATAAAACTAGGTATTTTTTATGGATTTTATCGCGGGTTTAGTTTAAGTACTAAATCATATTTTTTTAACTTCACGTCGCTTCAGCTGTAAAGTATTCGAAAAGTCGCGTCGCGTCGGGGAGTTAAAAATGTTAAATTAAATAAATTGGCAAGTAAATTAGTTTTATTTGAATGTAACATTTGCGTGAATTAAGGAAACTATTTATATGCAACACATTATCCTGTTGATATGACCCTGTACGCTGTACTGATATTCGTTTGTTAATAATTCGATGAATTCGCACAAACACTCATCAGTTTGCAGTAAGCAATTATGTCACGTACCAACTTTAAAATTTAAAGGTATTAACGCTAATTTATGAATTCCGTCATTGTATACAATCCCTAAACAGCGGTCGGAAATTTAGAACATTCTGGATGTGAATGAGTACGAACGCTAACGAATACGGAGGTATACTTAAACAAAGACATACTTAGGTTAGGCTATGTTAGGATTGAGATAAAATATACATGAACAAAAGTGGATAAAATTAAAAAATACATACTTCTCATAAAAAAAACGAAACACTTCTGTTTTTATGGTTCTATCATAATTTAACACAAAAGAGTGTTAATTCTATGAAAAAAAGTCTCATGATTGTAAATTTGGCAGTTTGGCCATTACAGTGGTAAGCGAAAATTCAAAGTTAAAATTTAATTTGTTTATCATAAAATGTAATGATTCACTGTTCTGAGACAAATGTATGTGTGTTGGAGTACATTGCACCTTTGAAAACCAAAAATTAGCGCTTATCTTAAAACTTTTTGGCCTACTGTTTATTTACTGTAACTTTGGTGACAAATGGTCCAGTTTTCAAGCTATACTTTTTTTGGGACGCTCGGAAAATTATGAGAGTTACATATTTACGATGCGCGCGCACACCGACATGATTAAGTCTTAAGTCTGGTACTTAAGACTTAATGAAGAACGCATGAAGTTTCTTTCGGCAGCTACTTGCTTTCGGCGATATTAGCAAATTTATCATTTTAAAATCAAACAGTTTTCACACTTCAAGTACCAGGTGAAATGTTGGGGGTCCTAGAGGATTTTTGTAGTGAGACAACCAACCATAGTAAATGAAGTATATTGAATAATTATTAGAATATAAAACTTATACAACATTGCGCATTCCAGTAAAAGTACTTACTTAGCATAAAACGATATAAAGCAGTGTATATACTAAGAATTAAAAGTTAGGGAGCATACATACACTTCACAGGAACGCATGAAGTTGGTGAATATATATTTAAAATATTAGAGGATATGATTAAGTTATCTTTGTTTAACGCGTTTGATAAACTGATTTATACGAAATCTATAACTACATCGATATAGTAATTAGTTGAATGAAACAACACTACGTGTAATGTGACAAGTTTCGTTCTCGACAGAACAAAAATGAGTCGTGTGCATTGCGTAGGAACTTTGCACTCACGTGCATTGTATATATGCGTAATCAGCAATGTATATTTTTGAAAAGTCGTCTATAATATCAGCGGATTCTTTAAATGACGTAATCAATAACTGCAATTTCGAAAATAACGGTGATAAACAATAAAATCTGGTTTAATTGATAAGGAAAACCAATGTGTGGGTGCGATTATATAACACATTTATTTTGCGGTTAATATTTATCATCGAACAGTTTGATTAAAGTGTGCTGCGGTTACGCATTATCCTGTTGTTGCGATGTAAGGACTTTGGAATTAAAAAATCTGCACGCTTATTTTAAAATTGAAAATAAATAATTGTGTACCGCTATATGACTACAGTTTGGGAAATCCGCACGTCTATAAATATCTATAGAGTCACGGCTTTAAGTACTTATCTACCTATATATTTTAATTTGATGATTTCTCAAAAGTGTTTTTTTTATTATTGAGAATAAAAGAGGAAAGGGGAGGTTAGTGTCCTTACTTCGCGTTAAAAAGAGTAGGTAAATAAAGTATACCTATAAGATTGGACCCAAATATGTAGTTCGCGTTTTAAATAAAAATAATTTAAAAAAATTAAACCGACTTCAAAAGTGTATTAAAAAGAAAGAAATAAAACTAATCTTGTAAGAAATCTAAAATACCTAAATATGCCAACAATTTTTCAGGTCGGTGCCAGCCAACCATCTATGCCCCGTGGTTTTACCCGCATAGTTCGTAGCTTAATGTTATACTTATAGCCGGTAGCTGGCACCGACCTCAAAAATTGTTGGCATATTTAGGTATTTTAGATTTCTTACAAGATTAGTTTTATTTCTTTCTTTTTAATACACTTTTGAAGTCGGTTTAAATTATTTTTATTTCGTCATTTTTAAATTTGCAATTTAACACAACTATCTTCATTTTACTGGTGAATTATAAAAACTTTACTACTTCACTCTTTATCTCACGGTCTTAAATTTTGCGTGCGCCCTGGTGCGCCGCGTCGCGCCGCGCCGCGCCGTAAGCAGTAGAGAAGGGCGCCGCGAAAAAATTCTGACTCTCTGGATTTTAAGTTTTATGCCCATTTACCTAACTAGTATCATTTTACTTTTAATCAATTGAATAGATTATGGCACCGCGACTAAATAGTAAAGATGTATGCGTTACGCAGACTCAAAAAGGTTGGTCACCCCTGCCCAATCTCAAAAACTACAGAACTGATATGTATGAAACTTACACAGCTCCTAAGTTGGACTAAACCTAATCCAACGCAAAAAGAATTTTTGAAATCCGACTGATACTTTTTGAGATATGCGTGGACAAACATACATACATTTATGAAATTTTGCACACGTGTTCAGACGATGGTATAGACCAACATATCCAAAAATCGTGCAATTCTGACAAAATTACATACATACACATTGAATTGATAATCTACTTTTTAATCGACTTCAAAAAAACTTACGAGCTGTATGAGTTTAAAAGAAATCGGATCATTAGTTTTTGAGATAGAGCCGGGGTGCCGAACCTTTTTCAATCTACGGCGCACATACATGTTTACTATTTTGTCGTGGCACCCTAATCTATCCGGCTGGTTTAAATATATAATAATACTAGTTAGGTAAATAGGCACAAAACTTAAAATCCAGAGAAATAATTTCCTCGCGGCGCCCTTCTCTACTGCCTACGGCGCGGCGCGGCGCAGCAGGACGCACACTTTAAAACCGTGAGATAAAGAGTAAAGTAGTAAAGTTTTTATAATTCACTTGGAAAATGTGAGGATAGTTATCTTAGCGAAAATGGTAAGAAATTAGGTTTAATTACTGCCATAGAAAATCAAAAAATTAAGAAATAAAAAAAAAAAAAATACATTAAATAGACTTCAATATTGTAATAAAAAGAGAGAAATAAATCTAATCTAATAAACCTTAAATACCTAAATATACCAGCAATTTTTTGAGGTCGGTGCCAGCTGGCCGACTATAAGCTATAGGTACAACATCACGCTATGAACTATGCGGGTAAAACCACGGGGCATAGATGGTCGGCTGGCACCGAGCTCAAAAAATTGTTGGTATATTTAGGTATTTAAGATTTATTAGAAGAATAGATTTATTTTAAAGTCGATTAAAAATCGTAGCTAGAATGACAATATTTAGTACCATGCAAGTATTGAATTAATAAATGATTGCACGCAAGTTAAGCTGCGGGCAGAAACCGCGTAATCTATGTGTATTGCGTTGTATTGTACACATTGGTCTGTAACTTATTGTTTTGTTTAATTTTATCAATTTAAGCAGACACATTATTTTATCATTTACATTTTTGTTGAATCAACGACAGAAAGAGAAAAGTTAAGACATGTGTAGCGCCATCTGTTGTATAACAGCGGAACTACATTGTAAACCGTTCTTTAGTTGCTTAATAGTTTGTAATGCTCATGTTATATAATACTGGTGTAAACCAACAGATAGCGGTAATTGTGACTCGATCACAAGAGGACATGTCGGGTCGGGGCCAAGTGTGGCTGTTGAGTGTATTAATATAATATAATTTATCTTTTATTATTCAATAGTTGGGCAAACTACCGCTCATTAACATCCATAACGCTTTGATTATACATAGATGTGTTGCGGCCCATGACCCATCAAATCGAAAGGGGAGTGGGAAAGAGAAAGCATGGGAAGAGAAAAGGGTATGCCGTATGGGGCTACTTGCTGGGTAATAAAAGTCATGATATTGTGGATAAATATATTTGCATCAGATGTGTTTGCACCATTACATGGCAATTAAATAAATGGACACTTATCCTTTGTCACAGTGATAACGTATACCGTAATAGCATATTTTGGTTTCGTATTATTTCTTGAATTATTGTTCCCTATTCTTCATGTTATTTTCATATTGCATATTTATTTTGTTAAGTGACAAAAAATAGACGTAGTTTTTTCGGTGCCGTGTAGTTGTCAGTAGATGGCGCTAGTAGTCGGTAGTTCCGTGTGGTTGTCGCTTGTGGTCGGTAGATGGCGGTGCGGTGTCAGCCGTGTCGGCGGCGCCCGCGGCGACGGCGGCGGCGTCTGCGTCGTCGGCGGCGTCGCCGGCGCCCTCCGACCAGGGCTAGTTCAACAACGCTGAGAAATGTGGCTGTTTACAGAGCATGTAGCGCGCGGACGGCGTATAACCGCTGTATGCCGCGAGTATTCTGACTTTGGGTAAATATGATTCAGCGTACACGGTGTCGTGACGATGATCGTCGCTTGTCATCAGGCGGTCATACGCAAGCCCATTTCGTGTATATTGTTATTGGCACGACAATGACCACGTTGCATATGAGTAGGAGTAGTGCGAGATGTGCACCACCCGCCGGTCACCTGCACGCAGGCCTGGTTGTACGTATATACGATGCTAATACACAGGTTGTACCACGGCGATTACACATGGAGGGTAAGTATCATAAATATTGTAGATAGATTAAAACTGAAAGGAGGCATCAATTTAATTTTGATAACAATATAAACTGCATTCAAATTTTTGAGTAATCGCATATCTGAAACGGGAATCGAACTCGCTATGTGGTAATAAAAGACCCATTATTTAACGATATCAATCAAAAGGCTCGATCATAAGGTTTATTGTTCTCCTTATGACATAGAATCTTAAATAAAAGGATCACCACGAAATTTTAAATTTATTATTTGAGTAACGTAGTTAAATATTTTTTTTATATTTGCCTTTCTTTCGATTTTAATGTGATTCTAACAACTGATTTTATAATTTTCCTGGTCCCCTCCATGTGGCATCGTCGTGGGACACTCTGTAGAGTTCGAAACATAGAACTTACTTGGGTCGTCATCTGAAGGATATTCATGTCTTACCACCAGCGAAATATCATTAGGTATGTATAAATTGCAGTACCAATAATTCAATGAGATTAGTGACGTCCAGCATTAACAATGTTGGACAGACTAGTACATAAGAAATCTTACACTAGATGGCTTGGCCTGGGATTCGAATCCAAGAAGTCGGTATACAAGTAATTGTCATATGCGGCTGGATTAAGCGAGGCAGACGGTTGTTAAACAATGAGCCAAACCATGACACGCACGTACGTACCGAGACGTAGTGTACGAGGGGACCCAAACGATTTCTCATAGTATTTTTTTCTCATTATATAATTCCTCTTTAGGCTTCGTATACCGTTTGTGCCTAACCCTGTTTGTTTGATATCCTGGTGTACGTACGTCGTTCGTGTTTAATTATTATCTCGTTTAAGTTTTCTTTTCAAAAACACTGTGAACCGACGACAATTCCTGAAGAGGTTGATGAAAGCGTATGCACCAAAAGTAATACATATGTCAGTAGCAGTGTGGCGATCTATAGTCTCTGGATATCTATGATGGGATAAACTGGTGTCGATAATGTAAGTATGTTGTTGAAGTGTGGTACTCACGCGTGCTGAAGTTGGCGAGCGGCGCCAGCAGCTCGGCCAGCTGCGAGATGGCGTCGATCTTGTGCTGGATGTGCGACAGCGCCAGCAGCTCCAGCAGCGACGTGCCGTTCGACAGCCCGCCGCTGCCCACACGCATACACGCTCATTACAATTGCCGGGTGCCCAATGCCCCTTTTATCTTCCCATCCTTTTTCCATCCCGTTCCACTCCCAATTGGGTCGGCAACATATCTATATGGGTAGCAGTGATCACTTCCCATCAGGTGACCTGTTTGCTTGTTTGCTGGACTGATGCAATAAAAACAACATGACCATATGCACTAAGCTCGCCGATGCAACCACTCATTATGCTGTCAGCATTGCTGAGGCTATCCGTGTTCACTAACAGATATAGCAGCTGTATTAGGAACTAGAAAGCGAGGCCTGTAGAACCATGATTCAAACATAAACTGTCTATTTATTAATTGGGAAAATACTATTTACACTGCTTGTTGCAATAGTACAGGCAGGACATAACTTAGAAACGATATACTCCTACTGCTGACCACTGCTTTCCTCTAGAACCGTCAATTCTAGAATAGTTGAGTTAGCAGGGTTTCTCGCAATGTTTTTCTTCATTAAACTATATTGATATTAAAATGTTTGTGTTTTCTATGTTTGACAGAGAACTCGATGTGATCGAAGAAGCTTACCTGGCCAGCAGCAGCGGCGCGAGGAACGGACGCGCCTCGCCCACCTGCCCCGACCACTGCAACAACACGCAGCAATAAATAATAAATAAATACACTCAACACTCATATACATACACACCCCCGCACATACATACATGTCTTGTGTCGTGGGTAACAGAAACAACGGGAGACCTCGGACTCACAAACTTCCAGATACGAAACCAACACTTGTCAAGTACACAGACATTAGTCTCGGTGCATCGAACCCGCAGCCTCTCATTTAATAGCCGGTCAACTGCGCGACAGAAGCTGTCATGTCTCTCTTAAGCCCCGTTTACACGGTCAGGCGTCTTGTACACACACGGTTTTTCGACGTGAAAATCTACGGTTAATTCGCCGTGTGTAGGCACGGTTGTCAGTGTTGTATGGATCACTATGAGAGTTTGTCCACCAGTGGCGAAGGGTGATTTTTTTAAAAAGGGAAGCCGAAGCTCAATACGCGAAATAAGTGTGTTTATTTTGTTTATACCTACTGGCCCTACATAGGGAAGACAATGCGACTGATACTTGATAGTAAACATAGTGCAGTCCGGATTGAGTAGATCAAATTATCGTGAGATGCTTCACAGAATTAGCCCGAAACGCGACACATTTACATAATATGTAGGTACGTGTATCCTTATATCCGGACGTTTGTGAATATCCAACCGCCAGCAAATTATTCCTCCGACAATCTCACTCCCCAAACGAAACGATTGCGTTTCGTATGATGGCATCTACGTACTGCGGTCGTCAATTATATTTAATATTTCCAATATACAAAAGTTGCAATGTCATCATGAGAAAATTAAAAAAGTATATTTTTAAACCGCACGTGAATATAAGATTAATAAAGAAAAATTAATGATCTAGATACAATGTTAACAAGTACGTTAGCCGCGCTTTTATTAGTTGTATTATTAGTAGTCGAGCACTTCCTAAAATCTAAACAGTAACGTTATTTCCGAAATTGACAATCTAAACATGTACGTTCCTCACGATTATTAATTTCCATTACAACATAATAATACTATTAATATTTATGTACATTTTGTAATTTAAAACATTATAAACTAAATGCGTGAACCAGCTAATACTCGTATACTGTCAAAATGTTAATACAACACTTACAAATGCACTGATATCTACACAAATACACACATAAACACACAAAATGCTGAAGTTTCGCAGCATGCCTCCTGCTTTTTTAACGGAAATTGAACCTTAAATCATTAAAAGTTTAAGGTACAATTTTGCGTGATTTGTTGCAAACTACACAACCATGTCACACCAATGCGTAACATGCAGCCGACGCGGGCGGTCGGCGCACGGGCCGCGCCATTGTTATTCAATAAGCCGAACAGTTTTGGCAGTAATTCGCCAGAGGTCGCAACGCGGCGCAATCTAATTACATGTTTGCTATGCGCCTCCGCAGTAATATTTACCTATGTGGCCGACAGATGTCGTTGAATAAAATGAGTTTAGATATTACATAAATAATTTTGAAAAATTTGCTTGTTTATAGTGTAATGATAAATTACAAAAGGTAAGCCGCAGGGAATCGAGTTATATGGAGCCTTCGCCACTGTTGTCCACACACACGGCGGCGCTACGTCACGGCGCCGTCGCCATTTTCACCGTATACGTCAACAAGCTCTCATTGTGATCCATACAACACTGACAACCGTGCCTACACACGGCGAAACCACCGTAGATTTTCACGCCGAAAAACCGTGTGTGTACAAGACGCCTCAGAGTTTTGCGTCTCGAAGATACGATCATCGCAAGAATATAAAAAGTTGCATCGTGTAAACATTTTGTCAGAACACGATAATCAATGGCGGTTATATCATGCGATAATCGAATACGATTCTCGCCGCGGGTAACTCTCGCCGTGTTGAGGCTTTAGGGGGCTTCACGCAGTAATACCTACTATCTCATAGTTTCTAACTCTAACGACACAAGATGCGATCTTAGGCGCCGTGCCGCGCAGACTGAGCAACTTTAGTTGAAGAAACTGTCAACATTTTACTAGTTTTTGTTAACAGCTGCCTGTATCCGCAACAAAAATGTTCAATTGTAAACAAACTTTTCAAAACGCACGGTCAACAGCCAGTGTGAATTTAAAAAATCAGAGTCCAGAGAACGGGGGTGGCAGTGGAATCGCTCGATATGATGCGATTGCCGATTGAGAAAACTAGAAACTTGACACTAGCTAGTACTAGTTGTACTAACTAGTTTGACAGTTGCTAGTTGCGACAATATGAAATTATTTTTTTCTTCGAGTGCAGCAACTGAAAACTGACGTCGATTATCGAAATTCAAAACTAAAGTGCTATAGCTGCATAATTTGTTACAGTTATATGTAAGCAGGTAGTTGCTAGTTGCTTGTTGCCGCAATACAGATATCGTCGTTGCTCTGTCTGCATATCGCCTGATGGTCAGGACTGTATGGCTGTTGGGTGCGGTGGAATGATGTACTCACGAGCAGCAGCAGCAGCGCGAGCGGCGGCAGTACGGCGAGCGCGGCGCGGCACGACATGGCGACGCGGCGCCCGGCCCGCGCCGGCTCTTATATCACACCGCCGACACACGCGCCGAGGACGCGCCGCACACGCGCGCACGACTAGCACCACGCACTGCTATGGAATCACGACAAGCGCCGTGCACTGTGAAACGAGAGGTCGCGGCTTCGATCCCCGCACCAAAACAAATGTTTGTGTGATCCACGTGTATTTGTTTGTGTGACCAAAAAGTCAAGCGGCCGCATGCTCCTCTGCCTGCAAAAGGCAATAAAAAAAGAAAGATCAGTGACATTCAACATCACCAGCTTATTTGCCCCCTATGTTATAAAATATATTATCGATGCTTCGTTTTGGTGACGAGCTTTCATTCATCATCATCAGCCTATTATTGTCCACTGCTGGACAAGCCTGCTAAGCCTCTTTCAAATTGCGCTATTTCACCCTGTCTTTGGCTTGTCGTATCCAGTATCTGCCTTTCTCAAGTCGTGAAAGCTTTCATTGATGTTAATAATATGAATGTAGCTGCTTCCAGCTTTTTATAGCGCCTCCCTCGCCACGACTGATATGTGTTCACGGCGTGTCGTCCAGATAGAGTATCGAGTGGCATCAGACGGCAGTCTCATGCCATCCGATACAATCATACCGTCCCGCTAAGATGCGTTTTCACGCTACGGCGGAAGGACCCAGGATTATAGGAAGGAGGGAACACGTGTGATGGCAAATCGTCCCAAAGCTTGACTGTGCGGTAGAAAAAAAAAATGAAGTCTCGGGTTTGGATCCCGGGTCGGGCAAAGTGATATTGGATTTTTCTATTCATTATCAACCCGGAGTTAGGAATTTGTGCCCGATATGGCGATAGACCCACCCCTATCACTTAGTGGGACGGAACACACAATGCGAAACGTTGTTGTCCTGGTTGCACCGCTGCCTACCCCTTCTGGGATAAAGGCGTGCTGTTTATGTATGTATGCATAGTAGACAGTCATGTCTACAATGGTGTGGTCGGTACGTTCCGAGCGCTGCGGGGAAGTGTGTTGACTGCTTGTGTCGGGAATGAAACGCTGTATTCTCTAACCGCAACGATTTTATTTAAATTGGCAAACAGTCAATTGACTGGTGGAAAAGTATTTGTTGTTAGTTGTTAAGATATGCATTTGTATGGGGTGTAAATCCTGCCGAAGCTTACACAAATATGCATTTTTAAAACAACAAACAGTAGAGTTAGGTATTTGTTCCCGATACGGCGAGAGGCTCGCCCCCTATCAGTTCGCGGGTCGGACATACAAGGCGATATGTAGGTGTCCTGGTAGCACCGCTGCCTACCTCTTCCGGGAAAAAAGCATGAGTTTATGTATGAGTTTATGAATGTATGTAAAACAATCTGCGCATGTTTGAAGCAGGCATAATTGAGATGACTGCTGACTTTTCCAGTCGAAGCAATTATAACAGTCTGATTGCTTCCAGATATACCCAGGAGAACCCGTCACACGACTCACAAGTCACTAAGACGGCTCCTTAACCGGCGTGTAGGTGGTTGCTATCCGGGTGGATACGAATATCCTACCTACATAATGTTCACTTTAGCTAGTGTCGAGACATATAGGTTGCACCGCTGTGTCGGGTGCGTGCGAGGGTGCGCGCGGGGTGCGGCGTGGGCGGCGGCGGGCGGGGAGTGTGTCGGAGCCAGGCGCGCGGCTCAGTCGAGTCGCGGCCGGCCCCGCGCGCGCACCTGTGTCAGTGTTAGTGTCGCTCCGAGCTCCGTGCTCCGTGCATTACTGGTGAGCCTCACTTACTAATAAGAGGCTATTTTATTTGTCAGCTTTACTATTCACGAGACATGGATCGTCGAGAAATAAAGCATAGCTGTGTGTGGATCTTTTTAAATACTATCTAGATATTATCTAAAATGAAACCTCGAAGGAAGATCTAATGGGGTGTAGTATAAAGGCACTTATCAATGAATTGTCTCCTCGCTTGGCGTCACGTTGGAGTCACGTATGATTTGTGTTGTTTTAAGTGTAGTAAGTTGTATGAGTTGTCACAGAGAGTGGATGCTGTAGTGTAGGCTGATGCTCGTTAGAGTCAGGCTGTAGAAACATGGTTCGATCACAAAGCATCAACAATATCAGCGCCCCTTTAGATTCACTTGTTTTCAAGAAAAACAATATTATAACTATGAGTAGATACGTTTTAATGACATAAACTCTACCTAAAAAGGTGTTCTCTGTTAAATAATGCATTAATAAGGTCACCTATTAGTCACACACATGGAGTTCAAACTACATATGTACATATGTACATATGCACATACAACATACAAGATGTTTTTGTACACGAAAATACGATAGGCTTTTTATAATTCACAAACAAACTACACCAAACGAATTCATTCATTCACACGTTTGTCAGTGTTGAGATCGAACTGCCAGCCTCCCGCTTCACAGCCAGCGTCAGAATCAACTTTAAAGAGGCTGGCTATCTAGCTTTGATTATTATTTATTGATTGTACGAGTATAAGGATATTTTACTGCTAGTTTTTTTTAACATCAATATTCCGTGAAATAAAAAGAATTCTTACGGATTTTATCGCGAAATTAATTTAATTTTTATATTTTTTTATTTTCCGACGTTTCGATCACTTTACAGTTTTCGTGATCACGGGGCGTTTAATTTCAATGTGTAACATTCGCGTAAATCTAAGAAACCATTATCAATATTCCTTTTTATGTATTGTTGAATACCAAAGTTGTTTTCGTGTCATGTCTTCTGCACTGTCCTGTATCTCCGTAATCGCCACTGCTGGGCACGGAACTCCTCTACAGCGGAGAGTACGAGTGAGAGGGCTTAGGCAGTCCACCACGCTGGCTTATTGCAGGTTGGCGGAATTTACACACCATAGTAAATATTGTTAAGAGATGTGTTGCTTGATAGAGCACAAAAAAACTATGAAAACGCGTTTTGATTCAGTTATGGTTGGGTTTTCGTATTAACCCGGATAGCTTCGACCGTACATATTGGTGGAAAATCCCCTCATGGAGATACGTGCTAGCGTATCACGTTTATACCCAATTTTAACAGGCCGGCAAAATTGGACACTTTTTGGATTGCACTGCGCTCACCAGGAGAGTTGTAGTAATTGTGTGGGAACAGTGTAAAACAATAGATTGAATAAACTTGCAAGATTCACTTCGTCAACATACTGAGCTTGTTAGTTTGTCAACATTACTACAATATATGTCCATAAGCAATCAAATAAATGTGTCACATATTGAGTACAATAAAACACACAAGTAACATTCATAATGCATCAACATGGGTTTGAGACAGCTCTAAGCTATTTACATAATAGATGGAGCGAGTTGAAAGCAATCTGTTGCGATCATAACTAAAGGCACTTAACTGATAACATTTGGTCAAATGTAGCTCTAATGATAAATGTATTTCAGTATACTCTAATTTATTTGACTACTATCATTTTGTTATTTGGAATATTAGACCGTTTACAAGAAAAAGTTAAAAAAAATATACAAGCCAAATAACAACCTTATTTCGAACAATATCAATATTTTATCTGTACTTTTGTTATCGCTGCCAACCCTTTCACGAGTAATAAAAAATAGATACTCCAATACTAATTGTCAGTATGGAAATTGAGATCACTATACTGACTAAACTCAATGAGATATTCCCATGACCTCGTCACTTATCAGAATGCCGCGCACGTAATATATATAAGTATATATATAAGCAAATTCCCAATAGTTACAAACAATCCCGTCGGTATACTAACACAGCCCACAGGTTTGTGTTGAGCATATCAGAAACTAAAAGGGACTTATCGTTCACACAACACTGACCTCAAACAAATATTTGTTGACAACACGAACACTCGCCCCGGTGGGACACTTGACGTAATGTTACATTTATCGCGGACTTCATCGGCGACTTTTTTACACATATTTCGAAAATCATTTGCAATTACATAATATTGCAGTCAATTACCATGCATTACAACGGTAAAGGAAAACATCCTAAGGAAACTTGTAAATTTCTATGATATGTAGAGGCCGCCAATCCGCGCTAGGCAGGGTGGTGGACTATATGGCCTAATCCCTCTCAATCGTACTCTGGACTGTAGAGGAGGCGCGTGAGATGTGTATGGGCTGATAACATATAAGGTATAATAAAAAATGTTCTAGGATGTGTGAAGTCACCCAACCCGCAAATAGGCTTGTGTGTTGAACTATGGCCTAACTCTTCTCAGTCGAACTCTTGATCTTAGAGGAATCCTGTGCTCAGTAATGGTCGCCTATAAGCTGGTATAGGACAGTATTGACGCATCAATGTATTTATTATTTATTTTTATTTATTTATTTATTAATTAAAATTAGTTCGGTTAACACTAATTACACTAATTTTGAAATAACAATCTTAAAAACTATACTATATAACAATTTAAAATAATAAAAACCAACAACAAAATATTTTATTTAAATCTAAATTATAAACATAAGGTTAAAAACAACAATAACTATATAACAAAATTACAAATAAAATATTACACGGACATGCATAAATCACGCTTTCGCCTTTTTTTGTGTCAAGAGCAAAAGCTGTAAAGCTCCCCTTTCGGTACCCCGGAGGAGGCCGAAAGGGGTATGTCAGTGTCGCTGGCCTACCAACCCGGCACGCATATTGTGGCCGAGTCGGGTCCCTAACAAGAACCTAGGCCAGCATACTGACTAAAAATCCCTCGGTGGCCGTCGCGCGCATTTCGAGCGACACTGGATACCCCAGGGCGAGAAGCGCCCCGATTCGTACTGTCGTCCATCTCGGAATCGCTGCTAGCGAGGGTGCACCGCCTCCGCAGTACGCCCAACGATTCCCATGACCCCTGTAGGTCGCCTACTACGACGGGCAGGGGATACCGTGGCTGAATTCTTATGCCCCCTAACCACGGGGCGGATCACGCATTCGCCTCGCAGTAGCACAGGAATTCCGATAAGATCACCTTCCATTAATCTGTGAATAGATCATATGATGCATGATAAATAATTCAACATATTGTCAGTGAATTTCCAAGAGTTCCCTACTCTGATTGCCATGGGAAGAAAATTCATAGAATTTGTGTCGTGGATCTTTGTTGGTATTCCCCGAAGTGTATCGATGTCCCGCTCCAGTAACCCAATTACATTTCCCAGGAAGCCAGCCAGCCGGTCGACAGCAAAATTATTGGCTAAAGATATTCATGTACGAAAGATTTTTACAATATCGATACCAAGAGTGACTTTGGTTGTACGTATTCATTTTCTAGTATTGGGATATGAGTATCATTCGTCTGGAAAACCATTTTCTTGCTTTTTTGTTCCGTCATAATGGTCTGTGCATGTGAGTGGCGTTTTGGGTTCAGACTGTGTATATTCGGTTTCGACGAGGCTGGCATATTTTTTCTAGGACGAGAGAAGTATCGTCGTCTACCGCCGACGGATACATGATATATCAATCGCATGGTCAGTAGTAGACGTCCAGTCGAGGCTCCTCTTTACAGGGTTTTCGTAGCGACCTGTTGGAAGCGGATTGCATCCAACGTCTACCAGCAATCGATCAATTAATATATTAAAAGTGGTTTATTTGACACTTTGGAATTCGTAACTCTCTCACTGTTTTTCAAGCCACGAATCCTTCGTGGTAGTGGAGTCAGATTTCTTCGTTCTTCTTCTCCACGTTGCTCTTTCCCCGACGTCTTCAGAAACCTGACATTTTCCCATGTCCCTCTGCACCTTCCTCCTCTTTTAAACCAAGTAAAGAATTTGACTTTTTCGGTTGTTCAATAGAACCACCAGACATGACTGCCTAGTTCTGCTGTAGAGGTGCACCGACGCTGGCATATTGTCACAGGACGTTGTGAAAGGCCGTCCAGCACAGGCCGCGCCAGTGTCGGCTGATTAAACTGTAGTTAAACACTAGGCTCTGAGGAGCTATATAAATAAGCATATAATACTGGTAAATTACAACCGGTTTACTATGGTTAGGATATAAATATTGGATCAGTGGAAACTTAGTATTTGGAAATCTGCAGCTTGCGACTGTAATGTTCCAACTGTTTATAAAAAAGAAAACCGTTTCATCACCCATAAAAAAATCTGTAAAGATTTTTACAGTATGTCTATCCTATATCCTTCAACATTACTGCCCAAAAACTTACCAATAAGCCGTACGTAACTTTAGAATCAATGCTACGCCCCGATTTCTAGGACGTGACTTTGATTTAAAATTCCATTAAGTATCGGAGCTATTACTGGTCCAGATGAGTCCGGACGCAGCCTCGACGTGCCCCAGATATGAATCCGCAGCTTTTAATATGTGAGGAGGGCACCGGCGCGCCGCAGATTTAATCGATACATCGGGAGTAAACATCGCTCCAACCGTTTAGACTCTGTGTGCGCCTGGTACTGCGTATTGTATAGTGTAGTGACTAGTGTGACGTATCTTTTAAGTGATCCGTGTTTTATTAGTCTATGTTTTTCAATCTTCTGGTAATAATATTGGTTTGAGTCCGGAATTGGTGTATACTCGTATAAGAAACGAGGCAAAAAAAAAATAGGATGAACCTAATTACCCTATTTCACTATCCATGTCTGATTTTGTTAATACATTCTAGAAAATCCTATTTTATTCATTGTTTTTGCATCCGAAAACGTGATAAATTTACGAAAGGTAATTAACAATGGAAATTTTGCAAATTATGAATGACATTTATTATGATAGTACCTATAGATAAAATTTATCTATTATCAGACATGGATAGTAAAATAGAGAACAAAAGGAAATAAATTCCTCGAACAGACTCTCAAGATGGCAAATATTACCTTTCTAATGTTAATACTGGCTCTTACACTAAAACTTATATGTTCAATATGGTTTTCAACATCAATGATTGTTCTAAATTCAATTTCCATGATGTATCTGTCCGTTGCATTACTAATATATTTGACCGAGTTACGCACTCGCTCACACGATCTGTTACATTGTAATATTGTTGAAGTTTCTATTTATAGTACGAGTATAATGTACATATATTTGTATCATTTTATTTGTTACAGCACAATATCGTATGAAACAATTGAGATTCGTAGCGGCCCCGTAGCATTGTAACCGATCGTAGCGCTCTACGCAGTGTAGCACTTCGTAGCATTTCTATATCTCAGCGTATATTGAGTGTTTAGATGGTTTTGTTTTGTTTAGTATTGTAAT
This sequence comes from Theretra japonica, assembly GCA_033459515.1. Taxonomy (NCBI): domain Eukaryota; kingdom Metazoa; phylum Arthropoda; class Insecta; order Lepidoptera; family Sphingidae; genus Theretra; species Theretra japonica. The sequence continues at coordinate 30,038 of CM065950.1, forward strand.
TCAAACACCGTACATAATATCAATATTGTACTGAATATTTTGTTGGCTAATATGTTAGTATATTAGGTTGAATATTATTGGTTATGGAATAGGTTTTCTTTACAATTGCATTGCCACAAGATTACCATGCACCTGATTGTTAGTGCAATGCAATCTCAAAACTAGACAACTACAGTTATGTTATGACAACTATTAATGAGGGTCACTATAAAGGCTCTTTCGCCATCGAGCACGGTGGTCGCTATCCAAGTGGATACGAATGTTTTTCAATAACCAGATAGAGGTATCTTTTCTACGAACATTTATTATTTTATACATGTTTGTTAAAGAGCATGCGTGAGTACACGAAATAACTACTTTAGCGGCTCTTTATAAGTGTTCTGAGAAGCAGAAAGAAACTACCGTTTATATGATTTAACTTATTTTAACATTTTTCGGAACACACGTATTACATAAATGCGATAAAATAACTTCAGCACAGCTATGCCATAATTTTTCCCAAAACAGGTAGGCAGAGGTGCTACCACGAGACCCACGTTTTGCGTTGTGTGTTCCTTAACGATGTGATAGGGGCCGAGCCTATAGGTACATCGGGCACAAATTCTTGACTCCGGGCTGATAATGAATAGAGAATCCAATATCACTGCCCGACTTGGGATTCGGACCCGAGACCTGAGCCTTATATACCTACCGTAGCACAACTGCGCCACCAAGGCAGTCAGATAGTAGCAATAGTTGTATAGAACTCAAATGCAACAACTAACTCGGAGTAACACGAGTATAGATGGCGGCAGTGTCGCTGCCTCGGAAGCTCGCTAAACGCTTCCTTCCGCGAGACGCGACTACTCCGCGAGCTTTCACACACACACACACACACACATCTCTTACACACACACACAAATAGGTGCCAGAATAGAAAGTAGTCATACAATTGTAGTTGTGGAAGTTCTCTACAGGTTTGTGACGTCTGGTTTTCTTAGGGACGCGTTGTGATAGGGTAGTAGTACAATTATTGCGGGATAATCCTTTATAATATTTTTGCTTTATAAGTGTTATCATTGAAAGGAGCCGGAATACACTGTCGACATTGCTCAGCAGTTTTTCTAGTGCCGATCAATATTATGACAACAACTGAGCACAGATCACATTGCATATCTTTTGAGCAAGAGATAATAATATGCAACTCTATCTCTGCTATAGTCTAGCAAATGTTTTTTTATCGCATGGTTCCGAAAAGCACGGATACCGCTTATTTGTACTGAGACCAATGTTCAGCTGTACACTTCCTGTGACTGAAGAAAGAGTGTGTGTTTTTATGTGCGTGTGTGTGTGAGAGAGAGAGAGATGGCAAGTTTCGAAGTGGTAGAGCCACGTTGTTGTCAGTCATGAATAGGCAGGCTCACTCAGGTACCACTGTCTCCCAGGAAATCGACGAGAAGCGACAGCTTCTCTATCGCGTTTCGTTCAGTGAGTGAGATTGCCGGATGCCCAATACCCCTTTCCTCTTCCCATCCTTTTTCCTCCCCGCTCCCCTCCCAATTGTGCCGGCAACACATCCATGATCCACCGTTGTGGATTTTCATGGGCGGCAGTGATCACGTACCATCAGGTTACCTGTTTGCACGCTTGCCAGACCCATGCAATAAAAAAAAAATGAACCTAGACAGTGGAGATATGAACAATATTTGTAGATTGTACGGTATAAGTGTTGACTCTGTAGTAGGAAGCGCCGTACTGGGCTTACTGCAAAAGTTTACAATACAGAGGATGGCGTCGTTTGTAAAATCTATGAACATGTCATTTGTTTGTCGTATATTGCTATGTTGTTGTTGAGACGCGTGGTGTTGTTGCAGATGCAGCGGCCGTGGAGATGAGCCCGGCAGCGGCGGCGCCTTCCCCCCGAGCCTCTATCTGTCTCGCTCGCACCCCCCCGCGCCGACACCCCCTCCTCCCCGCACCGCACCCCCGCCTGCACCCCGGCCCGCGCCCGCGCACTCTGCCGCGACATGGCGCTCCCTTCACTATTCTCTGCACTTCTTCTCTCCGCCTTCCTTAGTGGTGAGTACATAGTTTAATACTAGTTTGTAAAACTAGTTTCTTGTTCAACTGCGCCTAAGTTCCTAAGAGAAATGGGTGGGCTGATTTTTCCATGGTCAAGTAACTGCCATCGGGAGAATAACTTTTCCACTTTGACATATTTTGTTAGAGAATACAAAGTATGTCAAAATTCTAACGTTATTCTTCAAATAAAAAATGTCTGACTATTGATAAATCTTTAGTGTAGTACCTACAAACCAAAACTGTTTATAAATGGTGTAAACGAATTATAATAACAATATTTAGTCCCCATTTTAAATAACGCAATGTATCGCGTATATAAATAAATCATTTTTTGCTGGTAAGCGAGGTATGTACTGCCATGACGTTTACACGCGTTTCATTGCGGGTTCGATGAATATTAATTTAATTATTGAAATAATATTTAGTATATTATGTAATGAGTACTGTTTCCCGTTTTTGTTTAAGTGCTATACAAAGGTTTTGGGATCGCGAACGATTTCCTAACTTTTTATTCACATTTGAGCATGTAGTCCAAGATTCCAAGGCCGCCTGATGATCGCAATATTAACAAAGCTGACTGCCCTTAAGAAAGTATTAAAACCTGAGCGATCAGACATAATAAATTCTGCGCTAAAATAGAAAATCTGATTTTCACCCGCATTGTTCTAAGCTAAACAAACATTCTCCATTGTTAAAGAAAGATGTAGCATATGGGTCAGTACAGTGAAGTGCACGTGTACATGTAGATATGTCCGAGCTACAGAAGATGGAAATAGTCACTGTTGCATGAATTGTACTGGAGTGGAATGAGCAGCAGATACGGACGCATCGGTTTTATGTGTGATTGTATTACTGAGGGGACCGGCCGGCGCCCTGCGGCTGTAAATGCATCCAACCTCACTCACCTATTTACTTTGTGAGCTCGGAGGAATCTCTATCTGTTGATTATTCTGTGCTTTATTACGTTATGTGTTCTTAATTTAATAATATCTGTCTTATGACTACTTATTTGGTATATTATTTGATATATCCTCCAAAACCGTCTAAACAGTTTGACTATAGTTTATCGAGTCTCCGATAAAAAAAAAATACAATTTTTATATACTTCGTGTTTGGGTTTTGGGCGGTTGAAAAGTCTTTTATATAATAGTTTGTAATATACGACCGAGTTAACTTAATTGGTCCATTAACAGCGCTACATACTAATACACATATAGGGTACAAAATTGGTATTGAAAGCTGATATGCGCGCCAATTACAGGTGTACACATCATTGACAAAAGTCAGCAAATTAAGTGAATAAAAGAAACCAAAAAACCTGATGTGTGTATTATTTAAATATAATAGCCGGCGGTGGTGCCGCGTGTGTCGCAGGGTGCGCATGTTCCGCGGCCGTCGTGTCCCGTGCCAGCGCGCCGCGGTCTGCTCAATTAGCTTTGTGTATAATTAGCGACGCGACCGGACCTCGCAACACAAACACGTACTACTGTCCCTCTCACACCGTTGTGCTCTCTCCGCACCTCTTGTGCTAACAGTCTTCCGTCTGACCTTTAGGGTAATTCACGTAATTAAATAAGTTTAGTTGCAGTGCAGTTGCAGTTAAGTTTCGATCAAAACAGACCTTTTTGTATTCTCGTAATTTTGACAACCGCTGTCAGATACGCTCGCGTCAAGTTCGCGTCACGCGAGCGGTTTAGTGTATTCTACTGCTGCGTGTTTTATGTGCGTGATTCAGATCGCAACTTGATCGGTATTCACGTATAAGCTTCTTGCATACGACTGACGTACAGTTGACGCGCAGCACACGCGCAGTTTACGCATAGCTTAGGTGCAGTTCACGCGCAGCTAAACAATTACAAGAATACCATTTTGCACTAAGACGTAAACTTCATTGCAACTGCACTGCAACTTGATCGGCGCGTCAAAAAATTACGTGAATTAGCCAGCTGATCTCATACATGACGTTGGCGTAAAGTCACTTTTGGACGAATGTGTCAAAATAGTTTGGTTTTTAATTTTAAAACCACCTTCACGACATTATCTTTTCTGAAATAGTTTAGCAAGCATCTTATCATGATGGTAGTTTTATTAAATTTTGCAATTATTCTAACACTTCTCAAATATGCTTTCTTTACAATGTTTGCTTCCGCTGTTCAACGAAGCGATCATATATTTACGTTTTCTCGTATGTAATATGGGAACTTAAACCTCGGGTTTTATTGAAATATATCATATTGTAAGGAGTTTCCATGTACCCGCACCAGCCAACTTGGAATAAATTATATAAGGAAGGCGCTCGGAAGAAACAGCCTATTTGCTCGTCATCACTCGTACCGTACGGAAGTTTGTGATAATCTGTGTCGACCGCCATTAAGGTCACGTAAGCCATTTTTTTTTGTTCTATTTCCTTTTTTATTTGTATTGAAGTTTGCAGTACTTGAGTTTTTGTAATTATTTTGTGTTGATTGTACTTGATTAGTTTGTAATTGGTCTAACATTTATTAAAATTGTAAATAAACGGATTTATTGTTAATTGTGTATTTTTTTTAAATAAAATTCCACTTCTGGTGCTAAAAATATCATAATTTAATTAAATTACTTTATTATATTACCTAGCTAAATAACACCCTCAATTCAAAAATGAAAAAATATTAAATGAAGATATCGCGATAACAATTAAAATGTTGCATGCTTGCGATTCCAACATATAACATTTCACCTAAATACCTCTCAATGATCGTAAAGAAGTGTTTACATCAACAAATACACTATTGAAGATGACATGAAGGCCCCGTGTGTATGTTTAAACGCTCCTCAAGCGCCTTCAAAGGAGTGGAGTCAAGTGACTCAGATGAGTCTCACACTCAGCTCTAATACTGAAGGGCGCGGGACTCACGAGTCCCGAGGGTTCTTAATTGTTCAGTTATGAAGCATTCACAATTCTCGGTTGCTATTGAGAATTTAAATGTCTTTTTTAACGTGGGGTGAATCGCTTTAGATTCTATGTAGCGTAGTGAGTTTATGCCGAGTAAACAAATTGTAATTAAGACGGGAGGGTTCCTGCAGCTTATAAAATGTAAGAATATATATTCTTTGAAATTATTTGTTGGAAATTTTAAAGTGTTAACAGAATTCTGTGATACTCGCAAATTGAAATGAAATTGTTTGATTCCACACATCTAAGTATTGTTCAACAGTCAGTCTGTTATATTGATTATCTCTACACAGATCACCGTCGTCTTTGCATCGATCCCGTTTTTACTGAGAGCCTAAATTAATAACAACATTCACACGTTATACAAAGCCGCGCCATACAACACGACGCGCTGCGTTCAATCTGATGGGTTTATGCTATTGTTCCTAATCCTCTCGCACTTGTGTGTGTGTGTGTGTGTGTGCGTCCCCTTCGCTAACTGGTGCAATAAATCAGCGCTGTTTGTGTGCTCCCTTGCTGTCGGCTCCCGGCGCGTGTGGATCATGTGCAAGGAGCTTGTACCGACACTTGTATTGGAAATGACAGTCTTGCTTTAATTTACACCACAATATAAAGGAGTCGGCTCCACTAAACTAGGACTGTATTTTAAGGGATTTTGTTTCCAATAGCGAGCCTCACACCTTTTGCCGGGTAATCACTCGGGCGGGCGCACTCAGTGTACCTAACGGTGCTAGAGCTCGAAATAACAAAACAAAATGCAGAAAAAAAATGTCTCACCAAAATTCTTGCAGCCTTTCACTATCATAGAGTTGACGCTACGAGCAGGTTCGTCTTCTCACCTTCCTCCCTTGTCTAATGTGTATCTCTTTTATATTGGAAGGAATCGTACAGATGTGCGGTGATAATAAATGGCTAACAGAACCATTTACGCGTTTGAAGGGATCTGTGCCATAAAAAGACAATGGTGTGACTGTGTGGGGGAACTGCGACGCGCAGTCTGCGAGGGTACTCTCATAAGATGTATTCTATCAAAATGAACGCGGGAAAATAGACAGACACCTACATATGTACCAGCTACTATTTAAGCCTATATAAGCATTTGTTACAAAATGAATAGAATAGGAGCACTCGTCTCCTGGGGTGGTGCATGTAGTGCGTCTACATCACATTATCTCAGTATTAGACAACGTTAACAAGACAACTAGCCTCCTCCCCCCCGTCCTCCCCGCTCAGCGTGGAGTGCACGCGACCCCGCGCGACTCGACCGCGACGCACATAACCATTGCGGACCGAGTTTATTATCAGATATTCAAAATACTCGCGTCCCGCAAACACAATCGAAACCGGAGCCGATTTACGTCAAACAAATATAAACTTTATCCCCACTGGGATTGGATTTAAATTGGCTCGTTTCGATACGGCTCGTTTCGCTATCGAACTGATCAACGGTAATCCGCCCGATCAACAACGTTTGAGTAGACTGTCTCTTTCTGTCTCGAGAAGTGCGCATGCTACTGTCTCTCTTGCTCGCCCCGATGGCTCTGGCCGAGCGCAGTAGGGCTGCCACCGCCGCTCTATCGCCAAAATATGATAATGTAAGAGCGCCATAAAGCGCTATCGGAAAGAAACCGAGAAAACATCCGCGACTCGGCGGTAAAGCTAGCTCGCAGTGGCGGGCGACATTACTACTGGTGTATTTAAATAGAATTTACAGAGCTACATATACAGCATTGAACAAACGAACTGTTCATGCTAACACCGTTATCAGAACGTATAGACGATGCTCACGGAAAGCTTCACTTTTAGCTTTGAACATCAAAGGCGGCGCATACTCACCGTACAGTAAGAGCAGGTCATTCACCTGCCACATCACTCAACTGTTTATCACTTTGGAGATCGATTATGACAAGTTAAGGAAACAATAATTGAATGGAATTATTATGATAACGTGTTGTGAAGTGCAAGGGGGTAGATTTGCTTCAGTAATACATTATTTAAAATACCAAATAGCTATACGCATAGTCCTGATACCACAGTGATATAATCGTACATAGATTTACATTATTTAAAAAAATGATGCTTTTCATTCCAAAAAAATGCAGCTAAAATAAAATAATGTATTTGTTGAGTTTGTAATGTCTTGATAAGGTTATTGTTAGTTCCATGACATTTAATAATTACAATAAAAGTTGATCTCATAACCATCTCCGTGCGGGGTTCGTACCCCTGTCCCGCTTTACTGCGGGTATCAACTGCTGTCACACAGGGCTGCCGACTCGTAGGCAATTAAACCGACACAATGATTAATAGTAATTCTTCTCAATTATCACTACTGATAAGCTTCATAAGACGTAACCACCGAAGCGGACGCAACGATGTGTCTGTCGGGACGACAACCTCTGACGTTTCCCAAATTCGTGTGTATTGATAGTCCGTTACTAAGGACTTTGACTGCAAAGGAAAATAACGTGAGAAAACTTGCACGGCATAGAGATCTAAACAAAAAATAATCGAAATTTCCTCAATTTGCGACAGGCCAGTGTGGAGAAGCCTATCTCCTCTAAATCGTACGCAGAGGCCCTATATGTGCTGATATATTTAATCAATTACCGAAGTTCCACTAATATTACAACTTGGCCGTCGAAGTTTCTAATAGAGGGGAGACGGGGGACATGCTCGACATCGCTTACAAAGAAATAACAACAAACAATAACAATAAGCCGTGCGGGCACTCAATTACTGCTAACTGTCGCGCGGCCGCGTGTGACCCTCTCTCCCCCCGCCCGCACCGCGCACCCCGCGGAGACCAGTAGAGACAAGTACTAGTGCTTTAGAGAAATGAACACGTTTAATCTGAGATGATATGTCAACTGAAAACCCACGCCGTTGCCATGACAACCGGTGTGTACCGTTTTTGTTTTAATTGTAATTCGCCTCATTGGTCTAGTCACAAGTGGCAGTATTTTTAGACTGTATTCGAATCTGTCAGGCTCTCCTCTTTGTGAGTTTTTGGTTTTAAGAAATCTCATAGGAAGTGCCCGGGATCGCTAAATATGCTTGTTGTCGCAGGTCAGTGGATAGTCTGTCTAGGCCGGACTTAGCATCAGGATCAATACAGCCAGTATAAAAGATCCGCGCCAATATTTTATTCTAAAAGCATGTGTGCGTGTAGACAGTATCCCGTATTATCAGTGCACTCGCAGTTTTAACTCCACTAGCCGCGTGATCCGTTTTAAATTCCGCCCGGCGTCTCCCCCCTCTCTCCCCTCGCGGCGGGAGGTGCGCGGGTAGGGGAGGGGGGTTCACTAACGAGCCAACTACTATAATTCGGTTTTGCGAAGCACGCGGCGCTCAATCAGCGCGGACTAGGGGACGCGACTTTCGCTCAAATTGTACACCCGATGGGGTATTACTGTAATTCGGACATCGGGGAACGGGCGTCCATGGACGTATGAAGGATTGTGTATACAGCGTTATCGTCTTTTTAATTGGAATGCGAAAGAAATCTTACTTAAATCATGTCAGTTTTCTGTGAGATTGTGGTGTCGCCTCGCCGAGTTGGCTCATTCATGCAACATAGTACGACTAATTCTTTCTATAGATCACAAACCGTTTGTCGCTGGTGCTAGGTATTACGGCCTTTTTAAAGACAGTTTTAAAGCCTACATTGGTTATCGAATGTTTTGTCTTCGCTCAAACTGAATTCTAAAGTCGTTCGAAAGAGACGAAACATTCGATAACTAAAATAGGTTTTAAAACTGTCTATGAATAAGGCCGTTAGAGTCACATTGTAATTGTCTTGAGCAGGCCGTTCAATTGGAGTGCTACCGGTACTCGCTGAAAACAGATGTAGCGACAGTTTTGCTGACGTGTTTTGTTCGGTGGGTAATATTGCTGGAGGCTTAATACCGCTCCCCTCGATCCATCCACTTTCCTTCCCTTTCCACTCCAATTTTCCGAGACGACTTCACTACTACGACGTCAGCGGTAATCTTTTACAAATCTGTTAGGCCATTTATTCTTAAAAATTCATCAAATCTTCGACAACATCGATTATAAGTCCATTGGTTCAATCTTCCGTGACCATATGCAAAGCAATGCTATTACAGTTCAGAGTTCAACTCGCAGGTTCATCTGGATGTTAACAGCTGAGTCGTCATTGTTGACATTAGTATAATGCGATGTGTGACACACGGACGCCCCGACCATTCAACAAGCGCTATTCTGTTGTTTTTGTTCGCCATACGTAGCGTATTGCGCAACTCTGATAGCATAATAAATAAATAAATAAATACACCCACAGTCACATGCATAGTCTTGACCCCACACTAAGATCGAGTCTTATGTCGTGGGTATCAGACATTACGAGAAACTTTTCGGTGTCACAAAAATCCAGACCCGAAACAAATACCCGTGGATCCCACAAACATTTGTGTCGCTGCAGGAGTCGTACCTGTGGCATCTCGTTTCATATTCTGCCTCTTCCCAGCTGCGTCATGGAGGCTGCTTATTGCAAAACTTTGTATTGTGTGAATGATTATACGAACACTATTAATGGAACCTGTTCAAAACTGTAACTATACAGGGGTAACCCCGAAACATAACACACAGCTCTTGGTATCTCACTGTAGGATCAGTACTGGGTGTCCTTTTGTATTAATTTGTTAATTAAAAGATGTACAATGCAGTCCCACACATTCGATAGATGCTATCGCGTCTAATCCGCGTAGCCACGTGACCGGGCGCGTGTCGGCGATATTCATCTCAATGGACGGAGGCGTTATATTTAACCATTATTACAGCTAATGTATTCATGGCCCGAGGTTAAAAATGAAGCCCCTTCCTCTCCTCCTGCTCCCCGCCTCCCCCCCGCGGAGTCCCGAGACGCTCCCGGCGGGACTCATCAATATTAAAGCGTCTGCGGAACAACAATTTGTTCATTACGATATTATGCGGAACGGTTACACGACGCGATGCGATGCGGTCACTGCCTGGTACCTCGATGCGATTATCGTCTATTTGTGGCATATTTTGTAATAAAATTACTGGATCTTTTTAAATTATTTTGCATTGGTATTAGAAAGTGACTTCAATATTCTCGATTGTAAGTGCAATAAGTATGTATAATTATGCTGGCCTCGAGAACGGATATGCGTAGGTTTATGCCGAAACGCGTGTTTACGTGGGTTCTTATGAAAGGTTTCTGCCATTTTCCATAGTAGTCACAATTCGTGCGGATACAAATTACAAATATTCTACCACTAATATTAAGGTCACTGCCAATCTCACATCCAACCGCAATGCAATAGTGTGGTTTAACACTTCGGTTTTCTGCGAGATAGCACCACCACAGTCGAGCTGATCCATTTATTTATTTCCATATTGTACTGTAGCCTTAACAACCTACAAGAAAGTTGAAGGCTCTACTGCTTAGATATTTATACACTCACCGTCAAGTGTATTGTTACTATTTTTTATATTACGATGAATGGCGAGTCGAGCGTGCCATTCGCCTGATGGTAAGCGACACGACCGCTCATGGACGGTAGAAAAACCAAACAGCATGAATTACAACGCAATGCTTGGTATTCCACTGCACTTGCCATCCTGAGACAAAAGATGTTAAGTCTCATTATGTCGAGTAGTTACTCTACAATATCCTTCAAACCGGAACACAACAGTGCATTTACACTGCTGTTTCGCGGGAGAAATACAGATTGCGGTGGTACCTACTTCCTCCTGCCGATAAAAATCTGTGACGTGATGTTGGTTCAACATTAGATAGTCTCGGTGCTCGTCGACGGCACGCGCTGTGTGTCCGTGCAGGCAGCGTGCTGCTCGTGGCGGATGTAATGCATTATCGATGTGATTGCGTTATTGCAGCCACTGATATTACTGCTCTACTGTTGCCAGTTCGTTTGTTTGCATAACGTTTTGTGGAGTAAAGTATAGTTAATTGTTATTTTATAAGGCACATGTTTATGATTGACGAATATGTCTGTTTAATGTGGGCGATACGAGAATGGAAAGTTGTGGCTTCTGATACTGAGAGACATAGTTGGATCGCAAATTGGGGAAAATAAAAAAGTATTTTGTGGTTTCTGATAACACAAACATCGAATAAATAACTACACTTGGTAGTCATATACAATTTTAGACTCCACAGTAAGATATAGACTTATGTCGTATCACAAACTTCTAAACGTTTATCAGTCCCACAAATATTTATATTCGGGAATCCAACCTTGGCCTCTCGTTTAACAGCTTTCTAATCAACTGCGCCACGAAGCTTGCAGTCCTTGTCCTAATGTTAATGAAGTTCGTGTTGCTGCGAGGAATGCCAGCGAGCATCGCGAGTGCGATCTCCTCCACAGCGCTTATACCATCTCATTGGTGCGGTCAGGGGCGCGAAACATAGCACTGACGAGTTTTACAATAATGGATAGAATTAACCAAGTAGCTTTTGCACTGGTAGGTAAAAGGATAATGATAATGGTTGGAATTACCTCTTGTAGTTTGACACATGAAATATAGCAGGCTAGTCAAAATGTGAATTGCGTGGTGGCCTGTTGGTAACGGACCAAACGCGGCTGCCTACATATTCACGGTGGTCACGAATTCAAATACCAGGGCATACCTCTGACTTTTCAGAATCATGTGTGTATTGATAAAATCACCACACACTATAACGGTGAAGGAAAACATCGTGAGGAAACCTGCATACCATAGCGATTTGTATATTTTTTTATGGTATGTAAAAGTCCGCCAACTCGTAATAGGCTAGCATGGACTATATGGCCTAATCACTCTCAATCGTACTCTCTGTTGTAGAGGAGGCCCGTGCCCTGCAGTGGGACGTTTGTGGGCTGATACAGTACAGTATAGTACTCACAATTTGAAATATACTGGCCGATACTCAGAGAAACATTTTGATGGGATCACTATGGTCGGTTCATAACATGGGTATTACTACGGTATTATACTAAAGTCCTATCACAACTTTATCAAATTGTAAACTTGTTACAGATTAGCAGGCCGCTTCCAGAGACTAATGTGTTTTTAATGAACTGGCGCGATAAATTGTCTACAATACAATATACCTCAAATTAAGCAGTTCGAATGGAATGTCAATCGATGAGAGTTTACATTTGATCGTGAATTATGACGATAGTTGATCAATCAATTCACTATATTTTGAATGTTGTATAATTAAGATGACTATAGATTTGGGTACGTGTTTAAATCGTCCCCTCAAAGTATGAGCACAAGGGACATTTAATACAACCGACGCGTTGTTTACCGGACTCTCAATAAGAGACGCGGCCGCGGGCGAGCCTGCGCTTATTGCAGTAGACGCTGTCTATTTGCACTCACACTTTTTATAACACTTCACACTGCAAAGGGTAAGTTTCAATTTGGACACGACTGCAAAGGGCAATGGTTTGCTCATTTTTTATATAGCTGTAATGGGTATTGTTTTTCGGGTGTCTTTTTGACGTGGGTTTGAATTAAAACGGCTAAGGGTAGTTACTTCAATCAGATATTTCCACAGTAGTTGACCATTGAATGAGTTAAGAATGTTTTAATGTGAATCCTAGCGTAGAGCCTTAAAATTATATCTGGGACATCATTAAAGGTGTCGTTGGTAGGAAGTTGCATTAATTCTGCAAGTTTCAGTTATATCCCAGTTTTGTTTTTGACTAATCGAAAGAAACATGAAAAAAATCTTATTATACATTTTGAATATTATAGACTGCCTCGGTGGCGTAGTGGTACTACGATATGATTGCAAAGCTGAGGTCTCGGGTTTGAATCCCGGGTCGGGCAAAGTGATATTGGACTTTTCTATTCATTATCAGCCCGGAGTCAGGGATTTGTGCCCGATATGGCGATAGGCTCGCCCCCTATCACATCGTGGGACGGAATATACAAGGCGAAACGTGGGTGTTCTGGTAGCACCACTGCCTACCCCTTCTGGGAAAAAAAGGCGTGTGTTTGTGTTTTTTGTGTATACATTTGAAAACTTTCGTGTCGAAATATATAGTGTTATTGAATTAAGAGTTATTGTCAAGGTATTCTAAAATATACCCCATAATTCCATATTACAATAATCCAGTTCATCCAAAGGTTGGCTGGAAGAGGTCGCAGGTAGCGATAACGCCGCCTATCGTAACCATATCATTAGTTTTTAAGTGGTTTATATTTGTTTTATAAGTTTCGTTCATTTTTGGTGAATAATAAAGCATATACAAGTATCACTACATAGTATAAAATAAAGTCGCTTCCCGCTGTCTGCGTGTCTCTATGTATGCTTAGATCTTTAAAACTATGCAACGGATTTAGATGCGGTTTTTTTCCTAGATAGAGTATTTCGAGAGAAAGGTTTATATCTATAATACACTAGCGGCCCGCCCCAGCTTCGCCTGGGTGCTAAGATGTTTAGACTCCACTCCACACCAGAAATATCTTATTCCCGTTCAAACTTTTGTACTCCTGAACTCAACCTAAGTACCTACTATCCCTTTTCCTATTGTATCCCATCCCATCTCATCTGGCTCCTTTTCTTTCTGTTACATCCCGTCCCATTATTTCCCATCGAATGCAATCCGGATCCGACCGGTTTCATCGCGTTCGTCCCACTTTATCCCATTTCATCCCTTAATGCCTAAATAGGCAAGTTGTAAATTTTTTGTAATTGCTTTTATTTTGTAGATAGGCCTTATATAAACACGAAAATACGACGAATATCATTTAAAAAATACGCAAACACAAATACTTTGCAAAATTCCTGCTAAAACTTTCCGCTCAGCCAAAATTCTGACTACGAAATTGATTTTTTAAAGTATAATGAACTACTTATTTTTAATTTAATTAATTTTATAGCGTCAACAACACGTGGTAATTATACTGTTAAAATGTAGCTTATATGACACGTTCGTAGATTTACCATAGCAGCGCCATCTATTGATTACTTACTCAACCCAGTCCAAAGGTATCGACATCTGTTTGAATCATTTGGAGTTAACAGATGATTGTGACTGTCAAATAATAACAGACAAATAATTAGCAATAAATTAAAATTGCGACTATAATTTGAGATTTAAACTATCCTATCTCTCAAGTTGGATCGAACTGCACATGGTGTGCAAATTTTATTATAATCGGTTAAGTAGTTTAGGAGTCCATTGAGGACAAACATTGTGACACGAGATTTATATATATTAAGATATACAAGGTAATCATATACAGGACGTCCCAATTTATACGAAAAATAACAATAAATCTATTTGGTGAGGAGTGGAATCAAAAAAGATTCGCACCCAGGGGAAGCTGGAACTGGCTGCTATGAATAAATAAAATAAATATATTATGTTTTAGAGTTTTAATTTAAAAAATATTAAACAAAGTAGTCACAATTTATTCACAAATTGAAGTTTTAAATCGTATATTGAATTCATCTACAGTGATCTTTGATATCCTTTTTACGACTGATATGTTTTTTACACTTCATTCACCAAATAGTATTTTCATATTTTTTTAATTTACAAAACTGTGAATGCTAATCTGACTACACCGCAGGGTTGTCAACGGGCCAACTTCTAGTTTATTTTGTGTATTTAATATTTACATAATCACTTTGTAAATGACAAGAAACATGATAATTAATTTGAGGGCTCGGGATTTAGTAAATACGGAATGAACGCCTGCGGGGGGGAGCATACAAGGGTAGGGGGAGAGTAGTGGAAGGGGGGATGATGTTTGCCAGCAGCGATTCGTCTCATTTACATACAGCGGTCGAGTTAATTTGAACATAATAAAGTTATTATCTAATATTTATTTGAGGTGGTATATTTTACTGCCGTTGCCCTTCTATAGGCTGTGAAAGAAGAGGCCGTAGGTTGGAGGTCGCATAGTTTACGCACTGTGTGAATTTAGTCGATTCGAAGTAGAGCTAACACACATAATTGGACTATTTTTAACAGCATTATAACTTACATCTTCTAAAAACAGACATAAAAAAGTCAACAATTCGTATTAAGATATAAAAACGTAGTTTTTACGTTTACAAAATTCGTTTTCATGCAGTAAAACAGTTTCTAGTGGTAGTGCCAAAAGGCAAAACACTCTACGACATTTACAAACTCACGTTGGCATTGAATACTGCTTTATAGCTCCACACAACACATGTTATACTCGTAGAGTGATGCCGCCTGTTCCTAGTATCGGTTGCCGGGACTACTAATAGCTTTCCCGGGTATCGGAAGCGGCTCCAGGGTCGGGGCTCGGGTAACACTCGGGAACTTGCGCGCGGTAATGACGCGACGTGGGAGAGCTACAGGTTTTATAACGCGGTTATTGTTATCCGGGAAAATGTGGATAGAGGGTAATTATTAATTGTTTCTGATGCATTAAAAGGTTCTTTTTTAAACTGTGTTTTTAAACCACCCGATAGTATGGTGGAATCTAAAAATATAACGATCAACGAAGAGACGTAACTTTTTATGCAGTAATCAGAATTAGTGTGTACTGGACCGCAAACGCTACATTCGAGAGTGCGTGCGACACTAGAGTTTCTTGCTCATTCTTCTCTAGTGAAAACCGCTTCCGAACCAGGTGGTAGAACAATAAAAAATACTCGATCTAAATGATGTTAAAATGCGGTGGGAAGACGAGTTGGATGCATTCGACTCAAAATGGCAAGAGCTCGCGGAAGACAGGGTCGAGTGGAGGAAAAAAGTGCCCAGCTGCGGGACACATTATAGGCTACAAAAAAAAATGATGTTAAACATTTTAATGTATTCAATAAATTATATTCATTTCCACAATAACGAGGTTTCAACTATAGTGTACAATTTCTAC
Organism: Theretra japonica; assembly: GCA_033459515.1. Taxonomy (NCBI): domain Eukaryota; kingdom Metazoa; phylum Arthropoda; class Insecta; order Lepidoptera; family Sphingidae; genus Theretra; species Theretra japonica. The sequence goes on from CM065950.1 coordinate 45,894, forward strand.
ATGTAAGCATCATACATACTCATTCTGTCCCTGAAGGGATGAGTAGAGGTGCTACTAACAGCACATAATTCGCGAAGCTTATTTCCGTTCCGAGATAGGGGAAAAATTTACCGTCATAGCCACAAATTGCGGACTATGAGTATAAGATTTTAAAAACCTTCTAAATCCTTACGTGCTCGCTTACCGTTATACCTACTGATCATGGTAATACTATTGTTGTTATTAGAAATATGCGAGAGTCTATGTATGAACGGTTTTGGGGACACTAGTGGGATCTAAACACTTTTTTATTAACCTTTATCATCCCACTGCTGGGCAAAAGACTCCCTCCTATTTTTCTATAAGCCGCGGTCCCAAGCAATTTAGGGCCATATGGGTTCGAAAGCATCCAGATCAAGCCAGCGTTTTTTTGGCGTTCCACGACATCGTCGGCAATCAGGTACCCATTGGCTCACTATTTTAGCCCACCGATCCGGATGCATTCGACGCATTCCCACATGACCCGCCCAATCCCACTTCAGCTGCGCTGTTTTGCGTCCCACATTTGCTATATCGTTTTTTGGGAATTTCGCTGTTCCTCACTCTGTCGCTCAGCCTTATACAAAGGATACTACGCTCCAGAGCTCTTTCGCAAATTTAGAGTTGAGACTTTTGTGATTCGGTCGAAGACCAAGTTTGAGCTCCATAGGGATCCTATATATGAAGTTATTTTTGTTTTTATACTGGCATGACATAGTGACTACATAACACCTGATCGTAAGCACGATTGAGTCGAGATGGAGTAGCCATCAACGCGAGGTCACTATCTCACCGGTCGATAAAATCAACCCCCTTTGTATCTGAACATACAAAGGCTAACTCGAAACGCGACACACTTACGTCGGTTATTATGTCGATCCTTCGACCAGATGATATATAAGCTGTCGTATAGAACTGGTTTTGAACTGGAAGCAAAATTATCTAAAAATAACATAATCGTAAAAAGAAACGAAATACACGACCCTCGAGGGTCAAGTACATCGCCTCCATCGAGAATTCACAGACTTGTTAAAAGTTCGCAGTGATAGCATTATGATTAACTTTTCAGTTTCATTATGATAATAATTACGTGAAATTAAAATAGGGGCTATTTTTAAAAAGCTTGAATGAATATCCAAGCTACAAAAAGTCGTATGAGAAATTGATTAAAGCCTGAGAAGTGAAATAGGTTTTATTTTCTTTTCACGAGTGTTTTATGAAATTATTGCCGCTCTAAAGTGTTAGCTTGCCCCAATGAAATACAAACGTTAATATAAAAGTATCCGACGTGTGCCAAACCCCAAGAATGTGCAAAGTACATAAAGGTATATATACAGCCATGCACTGTACAGTTGCAAGAAAACTTCCCCGAGTTAAGAATAGTCCGGCGGCGAGCGGCCATCGCCCCGCACAACCACACAATACAGTTACTCACTAAACCGTAACATTCTACAGTTCCGAGTACATTGCTCCTTCTAAACATACGGCATCGCGCGCTGCCCCTTTACAGCCAGCAATGGACGCTATTCACGGAAAAGTGCAGTTTCAAGTTGAGCACGTGGTAGTGCCCCGGGGGAATTACGTTTTCGCTGGCAGTTGTGTAACAGTTCTGTTGTTTTATCTCGAAATGCGAAATGTTTATAATTGTAGTTGCGAGTTGAAGGGGTTCAAGTGGTTGCGGGTCGTTGGACTCTACCGTTGAAGATAGAAAGGCTAAAACAATGGGACAATCATTTATAAAACTTTTATGTAAATGGTTTTATATTCTTGTTCTTTCGAATAGTAAAACCGTACACTATAGAAGAAGCCATCTTAATCACCTACAGCTACACTACATTAAAGTTTTGTTTCAAGTCCAGCTTGTGTGCACTGTCAACGAGTCCGCCATAATTTTGTCACACTGGTAGAATACACACATAACTGGTAGAATTTCTATTTAAAATTGTATAGTTGCCATCACGCACATTATGTGTTATCGACCCAGTATCAAAATACTGTTATTCTCTTCAAATCCTACATAATGTAAATCAATAGAAATCAAGATAGAATCTAAATAAAGGATCCACAAAACAGGCACAAGGCCGCGTAAAACAGAGCTGTGAAATCGGCCCCGCGGCACGCGACTCATTGTCACTACATAGTCTCATAGAGACAATACACGCAGACTCTATTACCATAATCGTGTAGAGTCGCGCGACTAATGTGGGCCGCCACGTGACCCCGCCACTCTCCATGACTACAAAACTCTACACGACTCTACATGCCTCTACACGGGTGTAGTGTTACCTGAGTGTCCCGTTTTTGCTGGTGGGCAAGGTCGATGAATTCAGTGCATAATGACGCCTGGGTTAAATGAGAGCGTCAACCTTAGTTACATGCTATTGTTGTATGACTACGTGACTACGTTGCATTAAAGACTTGTGTAATGTAATGCTTTGTTAAATTGTATTAAATATATTATTTATTTTTTATTTACTGCATAAAAATAAACACGAAAACTTAAAATATATTACAAATGAATATAAAAAGTAAATATTATGGCGGTCTAATCGGTTTAGGTGATTTCTTACACACAACCTTTGGATTAATTTAAAAAAAGGAAAAGAAGAGAGTGAAGAGTACATTAATATTTGTTGTTGAATAACGAATATTAGTCACCAAGAACACATTAATAAAATAGTGAATACCTACATAGGTAGACTACGAGTATTTATTTAAATTGGCGATTTTGTTTATGACAAAAGAGATCGTTTTCCACTTTGCAATTACTATGGAGTCGATGGAATGTTTCATGATGTCCCATAAACGTACAAAGTTTTATTTACAATTCCTCTTCTACCAATTAGTATAACATAAACAACTATAAACTCAAAACAACATAACCACAATAAATTCAGTTAAAGATAAGTTTCCAAACTCTACATTCAACGTTTGTGTTAATTTGAGGTCACACGTAGAGTTCCTAAATAAACGCGGGGTGAAGCGCGGTTGTTTCGCCAACTTCGCTCTACATTATCTGCCGGATACGAGTTATTGTCCGGACGTGGCCAATCATGCTCGAATTATTCAAACTATGCGTAGAGTCGGTAGAGTCTTTGAAGGAGTGTCTTCGAGTCTTCGAACTGGGAATATGTTTAGAGAGGTGCTTTTTGTTTATGTTGAAAGTTATTTGGATTTTCAATATGAAAAGCCTTTTTGGTGTCGTTAGTTAATAAGTCGTTTATAATACGAGAAGCTTCGGTTTGGTTCCCGCACTAAGATAAATGTTTGTGAGCCTCACAAATATTTGTTTTTCGTGTAGAGTTCTGTGATCAAAAAGTCTCTGGTTGTTTTTGATAACCTAGATACAAGACACGCTATCTCTCTGTGATGTTAAGACAATGTGTCTGAGTGTGAAGTGTTGTGGGCATTATGTTGTAGTATAAGAGATTCGGCCATGTTCGGTGTTAGATCCGAGGGGCTTGATTCATTTTGATTATGGCTTACGATAGTTTCAGTTGTGGGTGAGGAACTGAATAGCCTCCAATTTCAATTTGACGTCTATAACAAGATAAATGTCGCACATATCTAGGGGGTTTCGTCTAAGAATATATTTGCTTCAGCTGCTTTTTAAACAACGCTGTTTTGTGACGAGTTTCTGTAATATGTCGATACGTCACGTCACGTCATTGTTAGTAATGAATCCTATAGCATAAAATCCAAATTTATTTTTAGTTATGAACATAAAAAACAACAAATTATACAATTTGCTACCCATTTATCGCGTGCAAAGAAATTACGTGTATTGTCTCTCTCCTCTTAAAACAACGATGGAATGCATTTGAACGTCGCCCACACAGTCCTGCTAGACTAATGAGCAGTCTGTTGATCGGTCTAGTCGATTCATTAGTCGCATTAGTCTAATGACGTCGTGAGCTGTGATCCGTGCGGGCCATGATCCTGTCCCATGCATTCCTATTCGAGCGTGATTCTCGGTTGGTGGGACATGATTGGGTAGTGGATAGTTTGCTAAAAGGGTAACTGTCTGGTGACGGATTTAGACAATGATAAGCCACATATTATTATTCAAAGGCGAATTTAATAATAATGGAGTGTGAAATCTATCGGAGCCGAGATCAAGAGTTAATATAAAAATAATATCATTTACATCGCTTTTCATTTGATTTTCGGGCGTAAATAATCAGGTATCTTTTATAATCCAGCACATATACATCATTTTTTTCGAGGCGAAAACTAATTATGGCTTTCTTCCAGCAAGCCTTGGGGTGGGATCGGAAGGATATGTTGGGGTCACCGGCCTTCCAGCTCGGCGCGCGGATGTTAATGTCGAGGTGGGTCTCTGACGCTAAAGCCCTATGCCGGCATACTAACCAAAACCACTCGATGTGGCCTTCTTCATACATACCAGGGTGACTGCGGTCTCTGCTAACGAGTCTCGCCCAGTACTATTCTGCAGCCACTATATGCTCTTTAGAGACTCATGGTCTCGCCCGTACTAGTAAAAGGAACGTGTATGCACCCCAAGTGCACCCAGTGATCCCAAAGGCCCCATTTAGTCGCCTTCTACGACATGCAGGGGATACCATGGTGGAATTCTAAACGGCTCCTTGCCACAGGGCATAGCACATATATGTACATCCTACGACTATTATACACATAGAGCTCTGGCCTTCTCTTCACTGAAGGATTAGATCATCTACCACGTTGACTAAAATGGGTTGGCGGAGTTCAAGTACCACAGAAATTATTTTAAATCGCTGTGGTATGCAGGTTTCCTCTTGATGTTATTGTATCTCTTCTCGAAATGACTTACTTAGAATGTCGTGTAGTCTCCATTTAAATATTCACAAAAACTTATAGAATAGCCAGTGGTGTGCTCAGGTATTTGATCCCTCGACCATTGTTTCAGCAGCCGCTTTCATGATCATCTGAAAGAGACCACCAAACTCACGGAAATATAAGCAAAATAAGGGAACCGTCGCGTTTCTTTTGATCATCGAGATTAGTCCCGACACACGCGCCCGCGGTAACGAACTATTAACTAGTTGCGAACTGCAAACGAGCGGTAACTCGGCGATCAGCTTCCTTCACGCGCTGATTGCTGAATGACTACACGCGTGATTACTGCGAATGTTTGGGAATCAAAGAGCAATGGATAATTAGCTAATTTCAAAGAAGAGTGGTGGTGATGGTATTGCATAGTTAGATTCTTTAAAATGTATTAATTGTTGCAAGTACGCGGTAGCTAGCACGTGAGAGTATCGGACGCGATCTGTCAGAACGGTGGTCAAGATTTCGAATCTTGAGCACACTATGCCTTTTGCTCAAGCGTTTATGCATGATGGTTAATTAATATGCACTTTAACGGTAAAGGAAAACATTGTAAGGAAAACAAGATTATAGAGATCTTAATGATAATTAAATGTTAATGATACCTAAGCCCTCCTAATCGATTATAGATTGCAAAAACGTGTTCAGTTGTGGATGACTGTGGGCTGGCTCAATACTGACACAACGTTTGAGTCATTACAAAAGTAGTGATACAGAGATAAGAACAAGTCATTTGCACATGTATTACACGGCACACGCGTAGTGTCTGAGCGACGCGTCACCGAGGCTGCGTCTGTGATTGATTACAGTGCCTCCTCTCGTCTCGTCTCCCTACAGATGCTCTCATCGACGCCACGCTCCAATCAATCCTCGGCTTTTATGCACGTCTGTCACACTCGTACCGTCGATGTACAGCCTTGTCTGTAGTATTCACGGCAGTAAAAAGCATTGTCTGTCAATAGCTGTGGTAATGTCTGAGTAAATAGTTGCATGCCGCTTCTTATGAAATGGAATTAGCGATATGTTTGACGCTTTGCCTACGTTGCTATATACAGTTTATGTCTGCATGCTTTATATAAATGGTATAAATATAATTGAGAGTATCTAATACAATATACGCCCAATAGTAACACCCATACTCCCGACCTCGTAGTAATCACTGTCATTTCTTTAATACTTCAAACGACCTTTTGGTATTACAACGATTTAATTTTGTAACTTTTGTATTTATTTATGGATCTTCTGCAAAGTAAACACGAGTTTAAAACTAAGACATCCAGAATTAGTGAAGTACGTTGAGCTGAGTGCGCCTCAACTTACAGAAAATGGAACCGATGACTTTCTATTTGTTGGCTCACTGCGTCATATTTGGTATCATAGCACATTTTACGTTGTTATGGTAGAGGCAACATACGAAATTATTTAATTTTGTAGTCTCTGTCAACCCCTATGGAGTACAAGTGTGATGGTTGTGTATGTAACACACGATTTTTACTGCCTTAGCAAAAACTCTTACTTTTTATAAGCAAAACATTGGCAATAATTTCGTTTTGTTTACGCTACAATATTTGTGCTTTTGGTTGAAGCATGAAAGTTTTGACAGTGGTGTAATTACGGCGGAAGTTTTCATTCAGTGAAGCATCCTCACCGAGCCCTACTTCTGTCAGTGCTCTGTGGAGTCACACCGTGGAGGGTTGTTCTTTTAGCCAATAGGGAGATGAGGAGTCCTAATTAATGTGTTTCGATGTTCAATGTCAATATTTTATGAAGCTGGCATAACACTACTGCTACGATAGGCTTGATACCACCACGTAGTGTAGTGTTGTCACGATTTTTATTTTATTTATTTATTATTTTGTTTTTTGGGACAATTGGGGAAATAAGATAGAGTATCTATTGATGCTGATGACTATTTCCTGTCAGTTGACACAATTATGTTAGCCTGCACGGATAAATGTATAAAACAGGTAAATATATCCGTGGTTACCGCCGCCTATAAATACCAACAGCGTCGGAGGAAAATTCGGTGAATGTCGAATATTCCTATATAGGTATAATATTCCTACATAAGAGAGTAGCGGAGCCTTAGTGATGTACTGTTAATCGTTGCTGACAGGAGTTGCAGTGAAAGGTGAATGGATCAGACCATTCTTATTCAATCACTGGACAAAATACAAAATCAAAGTTATTTCTCGTTAGTTTGCTCGGAGACATTGAAACAATTTTGCACTAACTGCCCGTTCATTCTGCAGTCTAGGCAATATTAAGACTCTGCCCCCAAAAAATGTAAACTTAATCAGACTACATTAATTAACTATCCTTAATCTCTAGAATAATGTGTTCCCCGCCTGATATTACTCGCGGTACGTCAGCTGTAGCCAGTGTGTGTGAGGTCTCGGCTCTGCGCGAGACAGCGGTGAGACGCTACTCTATTGTGCTTCTTATAATAGCTGAGCACTGCTTGTGTCACTTTTTTTCTGTCACACACATGCTCTCGGGGTCTTTATGCGGTCTACTTGCATGTTTATGAAACCAACTTTTAAATGAAAACAGGCTTTATTAAGCAAAGAAAAACAAACTTGTTTTCAGACAGGGCTTTTTAATGGACATACTCTGTTTAATATATTATTATGACGGGGCTACAAAAACAACAAAATAGTCTAGGTAATTGATGTTTTGGAGTTGGTTAAAACTGTTGAAGACATTGGAAGCCAGAATAGCTGTGTGAAAAAATCATGGATTACAATATAAAGTAACAACAAAACAGGTTCTTTAACAAGAGATTTAATATTCAAATAAGTTCCTCTTTTTATGTCATTCTAAGCACACAAGCTAACTATTGCGCATAAACAAACAACAGAACATTACTCTGTACAGTGCAATATCGTCGCGTGGAATTTGTTACTGCAGCGAGTGTTTATCTCGGGACGTTTTTGCACATATTTTTTGCGTGTTGTACCTTGTCGTGTGTCGTGTGTCGTGTCGTGTCGTGTCGTTAGACGGTTGAGCTTAAAGTCGTTAGGAACGGTGAGCTATTACCAACAACGCTCAGCATTTGTTATATTAGGTAGTACTATTCTGCAAAACCTGTTGGTACTAAATAACTTTATAGATTTTCAAATTGAAACCTACCCAAATACTTTTTGCAATTATTGAAAATGAAAATAATTTATTAAACCCAAAACGTAAAAATATCATTTAGATTCAGTCATTTTTTGAACGGGTAAGAATCTAGTGTTATTATGATAAAAATTGTCAGGAATGGGTTTCAATTAATAACTATATTGTAAAAGCAAATATCCCACGTCGTTAGGTATCACTTCAGTGTCACAAATATAATAATAATTGTATTTATATAGAACTAGCGGCCCGGCCCAGCTTCGCCTGGGTGCTTAGATGTTTATTTATTTATTTATTAACGCTTTATATACATAGTATACAGACGGACTTAATGCCTGGGGCATTCTCTCCCAGTAAACCTTTGGGTCGTGAAGAGAAATCAAGGTAGGCGCATAAACTAATTAAAAAAAACAAATTAATAATAATAATAAATATTAAAATAATATCTTAATATATATAAATCTCGTGTCACAATGTTTGTCCTCAATGGACTCCTAAACTACTTAACCGATTATAATAAAATTTGCACACCATGTGCAGTTCGATCCAACTTGAGAGATAGGATAGTTTAAATCTCAAATTATAGTCGCAATTTTAATTTATTGCTAATTATTTGTCTGTTATTATTTGACAGTCACAATCATCTGCTAACTCCAAATGATTCTAACAGATGTCGATACCTTTCGACTGGGTTGAGTAAGTAATCAATAGATGGCGCTGCTATGGTAAATCTACGAACGTGTCATATAAGCTACATTTTAACAGTATAATTACCACGTGTTGTTGACGCTATAAAATTAATTAAATTTAAAATAAGTAGTTCATTATACTTTAAAAAATCAATTTCGTAGTCAGAATTTTGGCTGAGCGGAAAGTTTTAGCAGGAATTTTGCAAAGTATTTGTGTTTGCGTATTTTTTAAATGATATTCGTCGTATTTTCGTGTTTATATAAGGCCTATCTACAAAATAAAAGCAATTACAAAAAATTTACAACTTGCCTATTTAGGCATTAAGGGATGAAATGGGATAAAGTGGGACGAACGCGATGAAACCGGTCGGATCCGGATTGCATTCGATGGGAAATAATGGGACGGGATGTAACAGAAAGAAAAGGAGTCAGATGAGATGGGATGGGATACGATAGGAAAAGGGATAGTAGGTACTTAGGTTGAGTTCAGGAGGACAAAAGTTTGAACGGGAATAAGATATTTCTGGTGTGGAGTGGAGTCTAAACATCTTAGCACCCAGGCGAAGCTGGGCCGGGCCGCTAGTATTATATGTAAAGATTTCATAATATATAGATAAATATATATATATATACATAATTATATATACATACATACATACAGACGTATACATAGTAAAAACCAAAATAATTATTCTGCCAGATTTTTTTGGAAGAATTGATGGATGTTTAGACTCCACTCCACAGCAGAAATATCTTATTCCCGTTCAAGATTTTGTACTCCTGAACTCCACCTAAGTACCTACTATCCCTTTTCCAATCTATCCCATCCCATCTCATCTGGCTTATTTTCTTTCTGTTACATCCCGTCCCGTTACTTCCCATCGAATGTAATCCGGATCCGACTGGTCTCATCGCGTTCGTCCCACTTTATCCCATTTCATCCCTTAATGCCTAGACTGGCATGTAGACATTTTTTTGGAATTGCTTTTATTTTGTAGATAGGCGTTATATAAACACGAAAATACGACGAATACCATTTAAAAAATACGCAAACACAAATACTTTGCAAAATTCCTGCTAAAACTTTCCGCTCAGCCAAAATTCTGACTACGAAACTGATTTTATGAAGTATAGTAAACTACTTATTGTCTACTACTACTTATTGTATATTGTCTCGGGTTCGAATCCCGGTTCGGGCAGTAATATTGGATTTTTCTATTCGTTATCAGCCCGGAGTCAGGAATTTGTGCCCGATATGGCGATAGGCTCGCCCCCTATCACATCGTGGTACGGCATATATAAGGCGTGACGTGGGTGTTCTGGTAGCACCTCTGCCTGCCCCTTCTGGGAAAAAGGCGTGTGTTTATGTATGCATTACCTAAGATGTTTTTATAGTGCACATTATTTTTCGTTACTGGTGTCAAATTATAAGTTTTTATATCAATAGCTTTAGCAGTTTTGATATTCCGTACAATATTTTACCCCCGTAATGATGTTTTTCCAAAATTATTGTAAGCCATTATTTTTTGTTTGTAATAAGGAGCTGAAATATATATTTTTATAGAAATAGCTTCAGCGGTTTCGACTTTGCATATAAAATTCCAACCCTTATTTTAACCCCTTTAGGGTTAATTTATATATTTTTATTTTTAAATGAGTAACTAAAGTGCAAAGTTTAACATCTTAACTTTAACGGTTTAGATTTTTCCATACAAACTTTCATCCCTTATTTCAACCCCTTCAAGCCTTTTCTTCACCAAAAAAAGTAGCCTATGTCCGTCTCCTGGCTCTAAGCTACCTCCTCACCAATTTTCAGCCACATCGGTAAAGCAGTTCTTTAGTTATAAATAGTGTAACTAACACGACTTTCTTTTATATATATAGATAGATTACAGAAGGATTAAGGATCATCAATACGTTCTCCGAGGTATAATATAACGCCCACTAGAGCTTAGATTTAATCGTGGCTACAGAGCTCGCTCTATCACGCTGCGATTTGTAAGATAATCTGCGCGATATAGTATCGCCGGCATGTTCTCGGCACAGACTGCGTCGCGTTTGTACGATGCTTGTAGTAGTTGAAGCTGTATATTGTTTACGGTTTCAATGCCTTGGGAGAGCCAGAGAGTATAATCTATTTGGATACTCCATACAAATGGATTGCATCGTCAAGTGCCCCGGTACTCCATGCAGTAATTGCATTGCATTTATCGATACGATCACTGCTACTTTTTAGTGCTAGTATGAAAATACTAAATAGATATGGATAGTCGATCACTAGCAGCTGATCGGTCAAATAGGCCTTTTAAAAAGAATATAATAATTTTCAAGGCGTTTCAACTCTGATAAGCGAGTTGGCAGTTTATGAAGCACGCCTATCTCCAAAAGTCCGGTGTGGGTACTGTGGTTTAAGCTCTATCTATCTAATATATATAAATCTCGTGTCACAATGTTTGTCTTCAATGGACTCCTAAACTACTTAACCGATTATAATAAAATTTGCACACCATGTGCAGTTCGATCCAACTTGAGAGATAGGATAAATCTCAAATTATAGTCGCAATTTTAATTTATTGTTAATTATTTGTCTGTTATTATTTGACAGTCACAATCATCTGTTAACTCCAAATGATTCTAACAGATGTCGATACCTTTCGACTGGGTTGAGTAAGTAATCAATAGATGGCGCTGCTATGGTAAATCTACGAACGTGTCATATAAGCTACATTTTAACAGTATAATTACCACGTGTTGTTGACGCTATAAAATTAATTAAATTTATTTTGTAGTGAACGAAATACCGTATAATTCAATTATTTCCAATTTTTAAATTTTTGGTGTTAATATAATAGAATTAATTAATTAAGATAATTAGATATTTTTGTAACCTCAGTGGGTGAAATAAAGGATTCTTACTAATATTATAAACTCGGAAAGTCTATGTATGTATGCTGGACCGATTTTGATGAAATTTGGTATGGGGACAGTTGATACTCTGGATCAACACAGGTTACTTTATCCCCAAAAAATGTAGTGTTCCCTTGGGATGAGTAAGGAGAATTCCTAATTTGAATAAAATTTAAATAATAAAATTTAAATAAATATCTATTTAAGTATTTGCTACTTTTCAAGTTCAAATGGATGGAACGGGACAGGATTGTATGCTTTTCGTCATGGGACAGAATGAGACGAGACAGAACAATATATAACGGGACGGGACGGGAAAAGCAATATAGTCTACGGCGGTCATATTTGATTCAAATATAAAACAGTTAGTAGGTACTCGAAATAATTCAATTCAAAAACTATCAACACCCGGGCGGAGCCGGGCCGGGTCGCTAGTAGAATATATTTTTGAGGCATTTGCGTTGTATTATTTTAAAATTACACGATTTTTACATAATTATTATTGAATAATGAACTTAAACGTGAATCAAGGTCATGCACGTACAGCTGGGAAAGGTTTTCTTCTTAGATGAGAGGGTTGGAGTTATAATTAAGCTCTGGAGTTTTTCATTATGTCAGAAATAAAAAAAAAAACAATTTATATTGCTTGAGCATTTGTTATGACAAGACACCTCTTGTAACATGGTTGTATGGAAATTATTGTCACATATTTCACCCAAATCGTTAAAGAATATATCATATGTTACTACATATAAATATTTACGGAGTAATATAACTTTGTATTTATGTACAGAGAGCCAGCCTTTTGGCTACCCCAATACATCGTCAAACATTTCATATGCCTGTTATGTAGTATCGGCTATTTGAAATTGCAAATAAAATACTTCGTAGTGTAGAGACCTGCAGGCAAAACGTAGAGCCAGACTCTACGGTCACGTAGAGCTACTCTACACAGATAACGAACACGTTTTTGCTCTTACAACGCATCGCGACGAGTGCCAATCGTTTGATGAGACAAAGCGCCGACTCTCCCAGCTCTACCGACGTATTTTTTTTGGCTCAAATGAGACAAAGGCGCTTATTCAAATACGGGATTAATGTTTGCTCTGAACAAATATGGTGTAATGATTATTTGTGAGCTCGGTCCCTCCCGATGTACATAGAGCAGGGGTGCCCAAACTGTATGTCTTAACCCCTTGCAGCATACTTTAGTTTTAGATAAACTTGACAGTCTCGGTGACGGAGGTGCTTAGACACCAGCTGTGAAACAAGAGGCTGCGGATTTGATCCCCGGTCGTAGACAAATACAAGTGTGATTCACAGGTTTTCTATCGGGCGTGGATATTTGTAATACCGTACGTTCTCTTTTAGTTTCTGACACTCATCACACAACACAAGTGTTTATCTTTGTACCAGTTTGTATCTTGTTTGAGGTCTGGACTGTGACATATTTGTGGCTGTATCTGTATATTCATATATTTATCTAGCCGAGTTTAAAACTCATTCACATATTGATATATACCCTGAGTATCAACTGTCTAGAGGCCCGCGGTGTTTCAAGTGTCGCGTGTCATTACTCGCGAGTGTTTGCTCGTCGGCGCGAGGCGGCGCGGCGCGATCGGTTCGCATGCGGGCACAATCTGTTTACTCACCGCTCATACTAATGTGGGACGCAAATTGAAGCTCACTGTACTGTTATCATTGCTATGGCGGTTTCTAATGAGTTTGGGAATGTTATACGATTGAAAAGGGTTAGCCCGTAATCTAACCACGCTGGTTTATTGCTGATTGGTGGTCTTCAAATATTTTTAGCTCATGTGAGTAAAAGAATGAAAAATAAAATTATAATTTATGATATACCTGTATATCCAGACTGCGACTGAAAACGAAGCAAGGTGGTAGTATTAGAGAGTTCAGATGCAATGCAACAAAAAAATTCGCAAAACAAAGCGACAATTTTTTTGTTGTAATTTTTTTACTTATCGTCGTATTTGGGCAGTAAACATATGGTTTTCCTAAAATAATATTGTACACCTAATTATTTTTAAAGACACAATGGTACGCATTTATTACGTACGGTATTTGAAGTATAATTTTTGGCAAAAACTAGGGATTCACCACCCAAACACGATGACATTGAAAAAGTTGCAAAAAAGACCAGTACCTTTTTTTGATTTTTTTTTTATTTGCATTGTGTCTGTAATCGCTAAAACTACCTGCTGGCATCGTTTTCGGTAGCATTCTTGAAATACCGTGTATAAAAGTCATTTTTGAGGTCTACCCTCGCTATTCGTATACGTCTTACTGCAGTGCACGGAACACCTCTATATACGAGACGGAGCTTGGGATGACGAAGACGATAGTTGTACACCAGTGGCGAAGGGTGATTTTTTTAAAAAGGGAAGCCGAAGCTCAATACGCGAGATAAGTGTGTTTATTTTGTTTGTACCTACTGGCACTACATAGTGAAGACAATGTGACTGATACTTGATAGTAAACACAGTGCAGTCCGGATTGAGTAGATCAACTTATCGTGACATCCTTCACAGAATTAGCCCGAAACGCGGCACATTTGCATAATATGTACGTGTATCCTTATAATTAAGTAAGTATAACTTATTTATCTCTTCAGAAATAAGTAATATCCTTATATTGGTCTATCGCGGGTTGCCGGAATTCACTTATAGAAGTTCATTTAAAGTTCTTCATGATATGCAAGTTTCCTTATGATTTTTTTCATTCGCGAATCGTGCATTTTCTATATAGGTATACACTGATTGATTCCATCGCGGGTGCAATCTCATTGTTTGCTCGGCGCTCGGCAAATTCGAAACCAAATTGAAGCTCGCCACTATATAATTGTATTATTTTCGTTCCATTTCGGCTCCGCATAACGGGGCTAATGTATTCGTTCCGCTCGCGTGCTGCTCCACTTGCTGCTAATTTAAATAATCTATACAGACCTGGAGGGGAGGCAGTGGAGGGGACGTGTAAGATGCAGCCACTTTGCAAATTGTCTGCACGACGCCGAAGCGTTCTAATGACGGACGATTACCGCTCCACAGGCGTGGTGCTCGCGGGAGGAAACAGGGGTGAAGGCGAAAATAATACGTCACATGCTCAAAATAATTCCGCGAGCGCACGTAGCGCTGCGATGCTACGACGTAGCATCCGATTAGCGTAGCGTGTAGCGTTTGGTTACGTTCGCGAAGTTGTAGCGAGTTGGGTGTAGTTTGTGCTCCGCTAAATGTTTGTGAAGTTCGCGCCGACTCAACTATGCTGCATGAGATTTAGTTACGGACTATTTGATGACTTTAAGTTTGTGGTTCATAATTCTGTAGTAAAACGTTGTTGGAAGATACGTATATATTAACGCTTCTTTTCTGTTAAGATCGAAGAGTATAGTCCAGTAAGTGGCATGATCTGAATACACTTTTTGCTTCCACTTGAATTCCTCGTAGATATATCAAGTCAGAAATTCTCTGAACCAAATGTAGTCCACTAGGAGATGGATGAACATGAAAAAAGCGAAAAGAGTATGAAAATTGTATGCGAAAATAGTTAGGTTCGAGCAGTCATTTATCGCCTATCCACACGGGATAAATATTTGATGGTTATGTGTTAACTTGTTAGTTATGAATTATTTGTCTTTTGTAGTAGGTCAAAATAATATTAAAACTGGTTTATTCATTTTACTGATCCTTTGTCTACGCTTGAATTGAGTCAAGTCACTGGCGTAGAGTTTGTATCGGAGGTGGTCGCTATCAGCTCTCGGCAGGCGCTCGTCAACACGCGGCGCGCGGAGATAGCGCCCGCTCTACCGTTCATCTGTGAAGTAACGCGACTCTACCGTGCTCTACGTTATCAGCACGGCTCAGAGTTCCTTGTTCCTTTCCAGAGAATTGAGTTTTACAATGAATTGGTTGCGTTTACAACAAATAATATAAAAATCTTTTTGCAATTAAAATTGTGTTTTTATAAAAACTATATTTGACAAACATTCAAATTAACATAAACTTTTATCATGTGTCTGCAAAGGGATGGACAGAAGTGGCTCGAGTGGTACTCATGTTTTTACGCGCTGATTTCCATTCCGAAACGTGAAAGGTAGTGAGCCTATCGCGATGCCGGGCACAAATTCCAGTCTCCGACTCATACGAGAGAAATATAATTCTAAACCATATTTTGCCGACTCAAAGCTCACGCTGCTTTTCTTGCTGCTTTTCACGCTGCCCCGTTGCCATAAGATAAGAGATAACATAAAATAAAACTATATATATGGCACGATAGTTTTTTTTTGCACCATGGATTTTCCACAAACTTCATATATCTGAACATAGAGGTCAAAAAGCTTTGCAACTGTAAATAGACTACGCAACCACTTACACAAGCTACAATCGTTAAATTTTTCAGCACTGAAAATATTTTCTGTCGTCAATGGGGCGTCAAAATACTGAAAAAGGTCATTCAATAATCCGTGTGTGACACACTAAGCGGCTCAGCCGGAGTCGCGTGTCATCACATCAGACCCCTCGCAAACCCAGGGCCGGATTACATACAACAGGTGTGGATATGGGCCCCGCGTACTTATACAGCGGGACTTACGCACTCGTGTCGTCCACGTGTCAATCAGGCTATCGACATCGTGTGGGATATGCAGTTTTTTAGTTTTTACTAAAACAATTTGTTCTAAGAACAAGGTGCTTTGTGGTAGTTTATTCGTCTCTATCGGTGTCGGTACAGAGCCTACACAGTGATTTAAGATTTGTCAAAGTAACCCAGGTAAATATTAATTAGCTGCTTTTCCATGCTGTGTATGACCATTAAAGGGTACAATCTACCTGGCATAAATGACAGCCTCCATAGCGCAGTTTGTTGGACGTCAACTGTTAATCGAAAGCCGCGGATTAGATAGATAGCGGCTGGCACCGAAACAAATTTTATCCGTAGATATTTGTTTCGAATCTGGCTGTTTATGAGACCGAAATATCTGTCGTAGTTTCTGGTACTCACAACGCTTCATTTTAATGCGGGGACCAGACTATATGACTATTGGGTGTATTTATTTATTGCGAACTGATGAGAGAACAATTTCGTTGCACGTGTCTGTGTCCTACTTATCATCGAATGGATTGACACTTTCATTGCAGTATAAAAAAATCTTGCTTAATCCGGTGCTGCACTCGTCCTTGTGTCGTGCGGATTCTCGTTTAAATATGGGGTGATCGATTGTACACCCCCCTCGCTTGCACCCCGCGCCCTCCCCACCCGTCCCGCGGGGAAGTTAGGGAAGACGTCTCCCGCGGGATGTGCAATATAATGTGTGTACGTTCTCGCCCTTCCGTCTCGGGGTAAAGCAATAGAAACATTTTGACCGGACGACGGATCGAACCCTTGAGTTTAACTTTCTTTCATGCAGGGGAAATTGTTTTGGACATGTGATGTTTTGATAGTACAGCATCGTCGAGTGAAATCTTAATCGCATTAGTTTAAAAATAAATGCAGCATGCACTTTGTATTTAGCGGTGTCGTTATGGATTGTGTGGCAAACCGGTCAATACACACATTGCCAAAATAATCGTTGATGCGTTGCCTATAAGGAAAATGAAAGTTCTTTTCTCAATGATCCTTGGAACGTATCGATCTTGAAAATCCCTAAAGAAAACTAAATATATATTGCGTGTTATTTCCTTGCAAATTTCTACTCAATATTCCGATGATATTTATGCTACATGTACGATAGAGTCATGGTAGAGCTCGAGAGTGGATCAAAAGCTAAGTTAAGCTGCATGTTGCTACGGCTTCGGCCCGGATCGGATGTCCGCGAATAATCCGCCGGAAGTCCCGCAACTACACTACTACTGTGGTTTATAAGCTGCCAACACTACCAGGTAGAGACAGCTCCACTTCACAACGTGTAACGTAATCAAAGCTTAGCGGTAAATTGATATTGTTGAATTAGTAGTCAAGTGATACTTCAATGGACATTAACTCTAGTACTTTAATGTAAAGTAAACAAACTAAATTTGGTATTTCAAGCATTACCAACTGATTTTAAGATTCTCGTCTGATCGCGCATATCTCTCATGTTCGTGAAGTCGAAGAAAAATCATTTTTGTAACATACATCGATTTGGCTCGTAACTATACCTGACGTCACATTAAAAAATATCCAGACCTGACTGAAACGTGTATTTTCTACACATAATATTTCTAAAGAGGATTTCATAACCTAAAAAACCAATGTAAAACCTCATAATTCATCGCTCCACTTGAGCTTACAACTGTCCTCGCTAATAATAATTACTTACTCGTTACATTTCAGTACGCATGTACGAGTATAACTCAAACTCGACTAAACAGATACGATGTAGAGAAACAGTTGAAGAGCATTACTGCGAGCGGTCTCAGGGGAGCGCCGCGCGACCTGCTCGCAACATCTTCATAGTAATGCTGTTTGTAATCGCTTGTTCGAGATTATGTTGAGATGACTCTACTTATTGTTTAAAATGTCTACTAATATTATGTTTATTATAGTAGAAATATTTTTATTAATTACATTGTTATAAAGCTTTCATCATCATCATCAGCCCTTACGCGTCCACTGCTGGACATAGGCCTCTCCTATGGCACGCCACTGGGCTAGGTCTTTATCCCATCGTCTCTAATCGCTACCAGCGATCTTATGAATATCGTCGTTCCACCTGGTTGATGTGCGTCATACGCTACGTTCATAAACCTTTATTTTTTTTATTTAATTGATTTTTTTCTTAAATCGTTATTTGATCACATTGGGGTTACTCCTGTATGGAGAATGCATTGATACTTATAAGTATACGTGCATATATACGCCCCGATCTGGATGAATATCTGTAACTTCAATTCATAATATTTTTCTTATTTATATATGTATACTGTATTATACACCACACAAAATGACAGCCAAATATATGACAAACAAAAACATAAAGCGCATAAATCTGTGTAACAATCGGCGGTCTTATCGCTGTCGGCGATTTCTTCCAGAAAACCTTAATTATGCTTATATTGAAACCATAAAAATAAAGCGCTGCAACTCAACTAGCCCCGCGTTATTCTCACGCCAAAGCATTGAAAATTATATTAAAATGTTTTGCAAAACTTATTTTTCACACTTCGGAATAAAAGCCACAATAATGACTTTCAGTTGTTAATGGCCTCGCTGTAAGTTCATCTGATTAGTATGTTAGCAGCTGAGCGATTTGTCTCCGAAGCGTGGCGACGTGCAACGCGTCCGTGCAGCACCAACTAACAGGGAAGGGGAGGGGGAAAGAGGATGGAGGAGTAGGGGGAGGTTACGAGGTCGCCTCGCTACCGAACGTGTTGCGAATTTTAATATCGCGTTAGCCGCCTTAGCACAGATTTGAACGGAGTCATTCCCATCGCGACCTTTACGAGGGATTAGCGACACGAGCGCGGGTTACTGCTCATCAGGGCGGGGAGGGGTGAGGTGAGGGGAGAGGGAGTGCAAGCTAAGATACTGAAATACGAAATAAAACGCAAGGAAAGCGCAATTCCACCGCAGACAGTGAGATAACAAGCTGGGAGTAGGGTGTCGCGTTGCTCGAGATAACAAATTGAGGCAACCGGAGCTGCTCTGGTTAACCGACGCCCGGGAGAGTGGGCTTGGTATTTTTTGTGTGAAAAAGTAATTACAAGGCACCTGATCTTAAGGATAAGATAATCTACGTAGAGTATCCACCGCATGATGTGCAAGTTATATCTTACTAATCAACAAACTTATGCTAGCGTGGTCAAATCCGGGTACAAACCAGCTCTACTCGGAACCCGACACACTTATATGGAACCTTAGCGAGTTTTCCACCAACGTATAAGAATATCTTACCACAAGCTTTTGAGTCTTATCTCATTCCAAGAAACCTCACAGCGACCCTCCTTCCATTCCCGACCAACTGACCTGGTCTACACAAGCGTTAATTTCCTGTGCCAGCTCGCGCGCGACTAATACTCCGCATTAATGGGAAATGTTGCGAAAGCAATAAGTGTCGGTGGAGCGCATTAGCTCCGACCTTGACGCAGCTGACGGACGCAGCGCCGGAAGGGCAGGGGGAAGGGAGGGCAGGGGTATTGTTATGGACATATAATGAGGAGTTACGCTACGCTGATAATTCGAGTGATGGCGTTACAATTCTGAATGGTAGATTCGTATATTTAGAAGTACCATGAGATGTTATAGTGGTACCTGTGAACGTTTGTATAACGTTATATAAAAAAAAAAATTGATTATATTTTTGTGATTAGGGGCTTAAGACAGAATTCTAGGTCAGACTCTTGAATTCTTTATTCAAATGCCCCCCTACGAATAGCTGAAAAAATGCTCGGCGAACTTTGTCTCTGGTGATATTTCGGCCTATTTCTTCGATGCTACAGACGTGACCGTTAGAATGTATGTTTTAGGGCATAAGATCATTCTCGACGGTTTACAGTAAGATACTGTTCCTACCGCCTATTCATTCATAACTTTCCTCAAATGACTACTTTCAAACATTAATAAAATAAAAAACAGAATAACTTCAAAAGTCCCGTTTCATAATATTAGTACAATAACATTGCTTCGACATTCTGTAACAATGTCGTTCGTAGCGGAAAATTGCTTTCATGAGAAGTAAGAATTTCTGTACTTTCAGCAAGAACATTACTTTCGCGCCGATAGGTGGCTATAGAAACTGGTTATGTAACGTATTGTACTGCGCGACTGATACTTCGAGGCTGGTCTATATCTTTGAGTTTCGGAGAGATTATACCGTTTTAGAATTTTTATTACGGGAATAACTGCTACTATTGAACGAAATCATTGTGTAAAATTATAAAGCTGTCGGGGTCGAAAATACTTGAGTTAAGATCATATATTATAGAGAGCACTAATGGACGTTCAAGATCGATAAATTATTTGCTCAAGGTCTCTAGATTCAGACTTTCTTTAACAGGTCACATGAGAAATCTGCTGGGAGAGACCCATATACCTCAAAACACAAACACTAAACGCATTCAACCGAACGTTTCGGAGCTTAACAAATGAAAAATGAATTTATTTCAAATTCAAACTTTGTACTCAATGTAACACAAAATGTAATGTTAAAATCTATGAAACGTTATTTTGCAAAAAATCATACTATTGAAAAAAAAAAATGAACTTCATGTAATCCATTTCCAATGCTTCATGTGGTCAATAATAACGCATTGTCTCTACGTAGGGGCTTATTTAATTCTACTTACAGAAAACCGGTAGGGCAAGCTCGACATGGCTTCTCGATCGATCACGACTCTATTGTCGATAGAGCGGCGCTTTGCTAAGACTCTCTTAATGTAGAGTCGACGCGTTCCGTGTCACACGACCGGATTCCAATTAATTGAACATGTAGAGACGGGCACGTATGTAGAGACGCTATGTTGAGTTCTCACCTATTTGTTTGAGAAGAAATATTGCTTCTGTAATTGTTGAATCGTACATTGGAATAATAGGAAAAATATAAATAAAATATCTGTGTTTGATCAAGCAAACTAGGTGTTTCGTAATGAATTTCTATTCTTGTTTGTTCTAGTATACATTTATTTATCGTAATGTAACATCAGTGTCTCATTGTATTAAAATTAGAATTATAAGCACTGAGCCATATAGAAATAATGATAAGATATTCAAACCTTAATTATGTTCGGCTTATGAGCAAAACAGCGCTCCAATTTATTTACTTAAGATCCATATCAATGCTTGACAAATCAACGACCCGAATTCTTATTTTCGGATCGGTACTTAATATTTTAGTTACACTTTTGTAGAGTAAGATTGACTTCAAGATATTTTTTAGCTTTATTTTCCAATTTCGACTGGTGACCTGAATACTGCGATTTGAATCCGAGGAGCTACAAACCGTAATATCCGCCCCACGGGGCTCTGAATAAGATTTTGTTTTGTTCAGATTAGCCGGTTATGTAAGGCGCGGGCGACGCGGTCAGAATATCAAGCATTCGATGCTCGGACACGTTGCGGCGGCGATACGGATTGTGAATGGTGCAGATGTGAATGAGAACGAAAACATGATAAAAATGAAAAAAGATTTTTGCCTTTACCGCGTTCTACCGGTTTTTATAAGGAAACTTGTAAAGTTGGTCAGTAATTATCATCATCATCATTAGCTACATACATTCTAATGCTGAACATAGGGTCCGTTGAACAATCGCCACAGTTACCTTTTAAAAGCATCCTGCTTTACTTAATAGGTTGTCGGTCCATCACATTAGGGCTAAGATATCAATAGTGACAGTTTTTCTGAAATAAAATAGCTCGAGAACCGGAACTCTTTATTTTCTTTCCTCTGTTCCTTTAAGTATTTCCAAATAAAAAAATCTATATATAAGAACCACGTGCGTTGACTGACGAAATCACAGGTTTTTGTATGACTCACCTCGCGAACAAAAACGTCCTTTCGTATCTCCTCCGCGCCATTAAACCGGGGAATAGTCATTTATACTTCACCCACGGCCATTATCTTCACTACCTACAATACCATCTACAGGAAATCGTGGAGACGCAATTACACGGGCCGGCATAATTGCCGCGACCAGCGAGTTAACTTTTCTCGCCACTGGACATTATTTTTAAAGTGCAGTGAATTTAAAATTCAGATAATGACTGCATAAAAATGTGAAAGAGCGTTTTCGATTTAAATCTAAAAAACTGAGACACAAAGTGCTGTCTGAATTCTAAACCCGAGCGCTATATAGGAATATTAAATTTTACTTATTAAAACTTTCTAGAACGTTGTTATTAGATTTTTTTTAATTTCTCCATGATTAGGTTAGTAGACTAGTTTAGGTCTATATCTTGTCGTAAGTCCAATGTATCTGAAATTAAAAAATCCGGTTGTATTTTAAAAAATAGAAACAAACAACGACTACTAGTAGCACAGAGATACAATCGGGTCCACTTTTCTTGCAATTACGTATTAATTTTTTTATAATTTTTCCGTACTCTAAATTGAAAAATAATGTTATAGCAGAGGTAGAGTACACTGCTCTACGTGTTGTTTTTGTAGAGACATC
Source organism: Theretra japonica (assembly GCA_033459515.1). NCBI lineage: Eukaryota > Metazoa > Arthropoda > Insecta > Lepidoptera > Sphingidae > Theretra > Theretra japonica. Next base: position 68,557 of record CM065950.1, read on the forward strand.
GCTCTACATTTTCCTTTTCAGTTCGCGTGTACAATCAGTTACTCGTTAGTGAATGCAAATTAAAATATGCGCGCGTTGTAGAGACACGGTAGAGACGTGGTAGAGACGCTCTACACATTATGCAGTACAATGTATGCAGCGTGGATTTTGGTAAAATTATTTTTTTCGTAATTTGTCGCTTTAAAGTGGATACTTTTGAAGTCTGTTTATTTGTTAAAACCTCTCTTACATAAACATACATATACACTCCAATTTCCCCGAAGGTGATAGGGAGAGACGTATCGTCATAACGGGGACAAATTCTCGATTCCGGGCTGATAATTAATAGAAATCCAATATCTATTTCCCCGACCCGGCATTCGAAGCCGAAACCTCAGCTTTGTAATCGAACCGTAGTACAATTACGCCACCGAGGCAGTCATGTATATATAAAACAATTTAAATATTTATTAATCATAAATTATTATAAATCATCAGATGTGGGACGTAAACATGTAAAACAGCGCAGCTGAAGTGGGATTGGGCGGGTCATGTGGCTCGAATGCGTCCGGATCGGTGCGCTGAAATAATGAGCCAATGGGTACCTGATGGCCGACGACGTCGCGGAAGACCAAAACAACGCTGGCGTGACGACCTGAATGCTTTCAAGAATCGCGACTTATGGAAGAAAGGGAGGGAGACCTTTGCCCAGCAGTGGGATGATAAAGGTTAAAACAGTATAGAAGTATAGATTTCTGCTAAAAGAAACGATCGATTTGCACTTTTCGAACAAACCATCAACAAGCTTTTCAATCTCCGTATCCTTGTAAGCTGTAGTTGTTCGGAACAATACCTGGGATAAAGTAGCGCCTGCATCTTCACTGCTGTGCGGAGGTGTACAATGGAGCTCTCTGCAGTGTCGGACACTCCACGAGAGACAATGCCCGATACTGCATCGATATCGAGCGTGTGCCGGGAAAATGTTTAATAGATGATAGCAAGATACGATGGTAATTGATAGATTTTTTAAGAAGAAAATAGTTTGTTTTTATTTTGTTTTTTTTTTTAAATTATCATTATTAAAGAGATTACATTATGTTTCATGGTAAGGTACTAGTGGTAGGTCTCTCATATGTGAGAGGCCGCCTGGGTAGGTACCATCGCAATGTCTATTTTACCACCAAATAGTACTGTAAACGCATTGTTGTGTTCCGGTTTGAAGGACATAGTAGCCAGAGTAACTACTAAACATAATGAGACTTAACACCTTATGTCTCAGGATGGCGAGCTCAGTGAAATGCCAAGCATAGCCTTGTAATTCATGGTGTTGTTTGGTTTTGCTACTGTCCATGAGCAGTCGTATCGCCATTCATTGCAATAAAAAAGTTTTGTATTCTGGAGTGTCTATATTTTCCATCGCTGTTAAATACAATTTGACAGACTGGTACGGTTGGTGGGTCGCTGGCTGTAAAACGAGAGGCTGTGAGTTCAATTCCAATACTGAGAGAAATGGTTCTGTTTTACAAATCAGTGTTGTGATACTTTTATGGGGGTGTGCGTGTAGGGACGCACACTATACAGATAATTATAAAGGGAGAAAATAAAAATTATTTCAAACATGTTGATAGATGTACGAGTATTAGCTAAAACGGTATGAAATTTTATTACATTTTTTTAAAGCTAATCATGAAGTATGTCCATCAAAATTTTTACATTTCTTTTTCTTCTTCAACTAAGTATGTACATCATCATATCAAAAAGTTAGTTAGCCACATTTTAAAAAATGTTTCATTTTCTGATTTCCACGACACAAAACTAGTTTTTCCCTGTAAGGGCTATGCTTATTGTCACTCTCGTTTAAAACATAAAAAAAATAAAAATTTGTCGCCTTTGCTGGAGACCGCATCACGCGTAGAGATCCCCATTTTGCTGTCGTTAAGAATAACTACAGCATATCATTTGTATCTGTATCAACCCATATATATGCAACTGCAGGGCACGAGCCTCCTCTATAACCGAGAGCACGATACTATATATATATACATATTCGTAACTGTAGGTCTATTTCTACCAAATATAGACATGTACAATAAATTGCAAATTATATCGAGTGACGTCACGTGTACCCAAATAACCACTAAACCCAAATACTCTAAATAGATTATAATACATTAACAGCGTTTCCAAATATTGAACAAGGTGCGTATTGAGAACAGTTCCTGCGGGACCCAGCAGGAGTAAATCTATTAGTACCCACTCCCGGCGCGGTGAAAGTAATAGCTTTGTTAATAATTCATCAACAACCTTTTGAGACTTGTTGCATCGAACACACACACACACACAGCACTATTTATGCTTTGAAATCGTAAGAATGTATTTAAAATAATAATTCAACACACTTTCCATGATGAGGTTCTATTATGGTTGTGATGAGGAGTCTACTATCCTTGTAAGGGCGTTGTACAATAGTGGCCTTTTTGTGGCTGAAGATACTCATAAGTTAATGTATACAAAAGTCATAAAGTAAGATAACAGTCGTACACGTAGTTATACAAGTAAGGTATAAGTCTGCAGTCGTGGAGATCAGAAACTACGAGAAACTTTTTGATCTTATAATACAACAACACCTACTATAGAAAAAAGTTGTTTACCTTAGTTCTGAAATCAAACACGCAGCCTCTAGTTTCGCAGCTTATAGTTAAATCAAATTGCAAAGTCAAAGCTTTTGAAATGTAATTATGTTTGAATTCATCTTTTGAACTGTACATACGATAGAGGTACAAATGTAGAGATGGTAGCGACACTTCCGTCGCTTGGCGCGGGTCCAGCCACGACTCTACATCGATAATTGTCCCCGACGTGTTCGCCCGTGACTCTACATTATTCATATCGTGTAGAGCAAATAAAATCCTCGATAAACAAGTTTATACGACGCATCCAATATGAGAGGACATGTGAATGGAAGTATTCGATGTTTAGGGCCGTGTGAGTTGTAAGGTGAAGGGGGGAGGGGGAGTGGGGAAAGGTAGGGGGTATGTCCCGCATCAGTTTGATGACAAGCGGCGCGCGGCCGGTCCCGGCGCTCTGTTTACACTTTATTACGATGTAACACAATTTACTTTATAATAACTGCCGTTGAGGGTTGCCCCGTCTCCCCCGCGCCGCGCACCGCCCCGCGCTCCCTCGTCGCAACTTGTTTAACTTCACTGATAAATTACTTAGCGTTTCTCCCGTTCCTTTTATTTTTTGGGCGTGAATTAAAGCGTGGCCGTTGAGATAAACTTTGTTACTTCTCGTTCTATGAAAAATATGTTTTGTACAAATTGCGCCTCGGTCGACGCCGATACTTTGTAACGTCGGGAAGTTTTCACACAAATATTTTTCACTCGTGAAATGTACAAATTAAGTTTCGTTAACAAGGGAATGCGGTCGACAACTCGAGGCCTTAAAGAAGGTCGAGTTAGGAGTACTCTTGCAACTCATTTATCAGTCTGTATACTGCATTAGGATATATACATATTACTGAAGTTGGCCTTATTTATCACGCTGGCTTAGTATGAGTTGTTGTATAAAAGAAAGTCGAATACAGATGTGTTCTTAAATTAACATAGTGTGAACTTGCAACAATAATCTTTGCATTCCAGTTAGATTTTAAAGACCAATGCTAGGCTAGGCGAAATGACAAATAACTACTAGTTTTTTCATCAGAATTTGAGGATTTTTTCATGCTGACACTACAATGCTCATGATTGTAACTGCACTATAATTAAAATAGAGTATTTACCGGCCTTATATATGAGTTAAACAACATTTAGCCAATTAAATGAATAGCCTTAAGTAATTATTCTTAATGGGCCTTATTAATAAACTTGGATGAGCGAAGGATTAACTTTAGTCCAAGGCTTTGAAATTGACTTGATTATTTTGACTATTAATTTGACTATAATATTGAATAATGTAACTACACTACGATGGTCGCCTAGCCCTCTATGCAATACCGTGTTTAGTAATGAAGTCGTGAATACCTCGCTATTCAAAATAATCGAGTCAATTCTAAAGCCTTGGACTAAAGTTAATGCTTCGCTCATCCGAGTTTATTAATAAGGCCCCAATATGTATCATGTATGTACCAATTGATCAAACTGTACCAGCCAGATCTAAGTCATGACTTTGTAATTTTTAAAAACTATTTTTATATGAGTTATACAAGGTAAAAATGCGTGGTATAAAAGTGATGTCCATCTCGACGAGTCTCGAACAACAACACCTGTTGATGTGAAAGACGGCGGCTTTCGCAAGGCAGTGAGACATCAGAAACTTCTGTGTAGATTTATATTTCTTGATTAAACAACACTAGGTTTTATATGAAGTTAAGTTCTTCTATAAGAATTTTTTTACTACTTAATGTCGTTAATGTAATGATAATTAATAATTATAATGTTAATGACTTGATTATTCAGCCTTAAATATCGAATAGTTAACTTAGTGAAAAAAAATCCTAAATTAAGAATAAAAAAGATATCGACTAGAGTTGTTATTTGAGGCTAAGTATTTAATCGAGATCGGTATTGGTTTTATCACCTTTCTTAAGTTTTAATCTGCACGTGTTTCACCCTTATGTTAATCGATGCGATAACGTTTATAAGATTGTTACAAAAATACTAAAATTACGAATTAATGTCAGATTTCGTCTCATCTGTTGTTAATTGCCGGACTCAGGTCTTATATAATCACAGGCAAACCAAGAAGCCAAACTTCCAACGATTCTCAGCCATTGTACTGCAACACAAATTAAACGAAAAATTGGACTATTAAGTACAAGATCATTTCCAATGAAGTCTTAACGCCCATTGTATTGTTCAGGCATCCCCCCCTCCCTTGCGGAGTGGAGCAGCTCGGAGCGCTCCCCCCCGCCTCCTCCGGCCGCCCCGCCCGATATGGACGCTGAGCTGGTGCGGGACGCGCCGCTCTATCCGCCGCTGCGGGACGACATCGGTGACGTCAGCGGTGACGTGCCAGCCACCAGCGTCGGGACCGTTCCTCATGATGCTGAGAGGGAGAAGAGGAGCAGTGGACATCAGTGGGATGCAGGGGCTAAAGTGAGTATAAAATATCTCCAAATTTTGCTGACTTTACCCAAAGGATTAGCGAGATGAAGTGGCAATAGGCAAGGTACATGGTGAACTGACAGCTGATGCGGCCGAAAGGCCACGTACTAGCATACGCAGGTCGAGGCCAACTACAAGACTACATACGGCCTCATAAAGGTTGCAGGAAATCTCTGGATAAAAAGTTCATACGTGGTTTTGTTTAAATCTTCAGTGGAGGCTTTAGTTTAGCAATGGATTCCTATGCTTGAGTATGCTGATTACGATTATTGTCATAAAACGGTGCTAAAGTTGGACCATTTGTACGTAGTCTGGCAGCACCAGTCGGCGCGTCAAGACAGGCGACACCATCCTGAACATCCGCGGCGCTGTGCGCGACGCTATCGGCGACGCTGGCGCCGCGCCCGGCCCGCGCGCCTCGTCCCGACTCGACACCTTCGTCATCAGACCCGCGCAGCAGCCGGTGCGCGCGCACCAGCACGAACATCCGCGGGCTCAGCCTAACACTGCGCAGGTAAGTTAGACTTTTGGTTTAACTGAGTTTACTGTTCCTTTTCCGTACTGGAAGAATAAAGCGATTAAATGTAGATGATGATAAGTAAAGTGTTTCTTCCGAATAGAATATCAAGAGAAAAATAAGTCGGATCTTTCAACAAAAATATGTAGGCTTGGTTGAAACTGGATATATGTATCCAAACTGAATTCGATAATAGTGAACTCACTGCGTGAGGCTCTACCTGACGTGTACAGCTTAATAGCGTTTATCAGTGATATTTAGAAAGCAACGCACTATATACTTTCTGATGATGCACAGGCGCCGAAGCAAGACCGCGAGCTGCTGGTGGAGGCGCACGCGCGCGCCACCATCGCCTGCGACCTGCACAACGTGTCTGACCCCACGGAACTGCGCTGGTACAAGGATAATGAGGTATCATAGCACCTTTATACAGTCTCTTATCTGGTCTGACTAACTGTTTAAACTTAGTGTACAAGATGGTAGGAACAGAATTACTTGCAGAATCTAATATTTTAAGGTCCCATTTTTTAAACATAACCATCGGGTTATTCGATGACTGCTTAAAAAATGCGTTCATCATACCGCCATCCATGAAAATTTATATCTGGATCGTTGCTGGCTTCTCAAAAGGAAAGGAGGATTGGGTGTCTGATAAATTACCTTGTCTGATAGAACAATAATCGGAATATACTTATATATTTGTCCATGTAGCTCTTGAATCTCCCCTCATCTCCTGGCGGCGGTGGCGAGCCAGTGTGGCGCGAGGGTACCGCTGCGGTGGTGGGGCGCGCTACGAGAGGAGACTCGGGCGCGTGGCGCTGCGCCGGCGTGGACCGCGGAGGGAACACTGTGTCCGGGAAGCCTACCAAGCTGCTTATATACGGTACGAGAGTTTGAGGTATTCTAGTCATTCAGTTGACTTATCAAGTTTATGTTGAAAATTGCTTGTTTAGCACACTATGAGGCAACTAAAAATACCTGAAGTAGATGCGTGTTTTATAGAATCACGATTTTAATAATTTTCTTTTATTCTTATTTTATTTAACGTTCCACACTAAATTGCCGCTTGAAATACATATATATCTAAAATTACTTGTGAACATTGTTCCAATTGAAGTTTTGGTGTGAGGCGAAAACGGCTTATCTCATGATAAGCCCTCTCCATTTTCATCATTAATTTTATCATTAAAATTAACCAACAAAAATACAACAACAAGACTACTGTGATAAGCTTTAGCAAGTTATGTTTGTAAAGAGCCGGTGAGATCGGTGTACCTGGCGGTGGACGGGCGGCGACTGGACGCGGGGAACACCTGGGTGCCGGTGAGGGACAAGACTGAACTAGAAGTGCGGTGTGTAGCTGAGGGTACGTACATAGCAACCATAGCAATGATATGTTACATGTTAGCAAGGGGCGGTGGCATTTGGCAGGGATAAGCACGTAGAACTGATGGCCGATAGTGCTACAAAGTCTTCGAGTGGAGGCACGCAACGACACACGCAGTGTCGGACGTCTACCCGCAAGGTATAAAGACGACGTAGGAAAGCCTGCAGGAAGTATGTGGCTGAATAAGAAGAATAAATTACTATCTTACTTCACTAATATTGGCTCGCCTTCGATTTTTAGCATCCTAAGTCCCAATGGCTTTTATAGAGGATTAAATTGATGACACAAAGAATTGCAGCGTGGTATACTTTGTATAGCTGACGTATGAATGTGTTTATCAAGGTGGTGTTCCCCCGCCGGAGTTATCCTGGCGGTTGATAGCGCTGGAGCCGTCGCTAGACCATCGACCGTACCTGCGAGTGCACCATACCAACTACACTGTGGGTAAGTATCGTAGATATACATCGTATAACAGCTATTGCGATTTCATTCTACTTCTTGTTAAGTGATTTTGTGTCATATTTTATATTTTGTTGTAAAACCGTAGGAAGATTTTTAGGGAGTTATATAAAAAAATACAATATTTAATGTGTCCTCACGTTCCCCGTGATAATAAATGTTGGAGCCAATAAAAAAATCGGAGACCGATACATGTGAACAACTTCTTCCAAAACATTTACTGGATCGACCGACATTTTATCGGATCCGACATGCGATAAATCGGACGATAAATCTATATGCCTTAATATCCCCGCGCTAGAGGGCGTGTGGTGGTCGCACGCGGTGGTGACAGCGGCGCGGGAGTTACACAACGCGACGCTGCAGTGCGAGGCCAAGCAGCGCCGCCCGCCCGCCCCGCCCGCCACGCCCGCCCCCGCCGCGCCCTACCAACTACTCACCGCCAAGCTCGAGATACACGTCACTTGTAAGTGCGACGCTTGTTAACAAAATAATATGTAGTCTTTTTATAGGCTAGCTCCGACAAACGTGTAAACTGCTCACTGAACAAAATTAACATTAAAATCACACAATTGGGGTATTGCATGTACGTGATGTTAACATTCTTGAAATGACACCTATTATATATATTGAAATAAATCAAATTTTTACTACGGATGTATCACGGCTTGTGATTATTTTTACATTTATCAACTTCCCGACGTTTCGTTTCCGGACGTTCGCCCCGTGGTCACGCAAGCTGTAAAGTGATCGAAACGTCGGGAAGTTAATAAATGTAAAAATTAAACCAAATCCGCAATAAAATCCGTAAAAACATTCGCGTAAATTGAAGAAACCATTTTACTGACACCTATTACCTTTGCAAGCTTCAATATTAAATTGTACTCGTCTCGAACTTACCGAAACTAGATTGTTTATTTACATTGTGTGGACAACAGTTTCAATGCTATGATATTGTTATTGCCCCATTGATTTTATCGGAATATTTTGTGATTCTGAATAAACCAGTTTCAATATAATATTAGAGATCTCTCGTAGTGCTCAGTACAGGTACTATATATAGCCAATATATTATACAGACCCGCCATCGTTCGTGATCTCCCGCTGGCCAGGGTTCGGAGTGTCGTTATCAGCTGGCGGCGCCGCGGCGCTGCGCTGTGACGTGGACGCCAACCCGCCCGCCAGAGCCTGGTGGCAGCGGGACGACGCCGATCCTACTAGGTATAGTATAACATAACAGTATACTAAGTCTTATGTTTTAACTTGCTTCCAGGATCCCATCAGATCGCAGGTAGTATACTAGTATATTGTGTTTGTGCATATCATCAGAATGCCACATGCCATGCTAGTAAACTATTGTACTTTATGAGTATACGTCATTACACATTTAGTTATCTATAGAGAATGGAGGTGTTCGTCGGTTAGTGACGTTGTTATAGTGACAAGTCACTGACTTACAACGAGGTGATTACAATGTATCAGCTAATGGTAAGTGCACTGCGGTCCAGATAAAGTATCTACCGATCCGAGATAACTCTTTCACAATAATCCTTGGCTTACCCTCAAAGACTGACAGTTTTCCTGTGATTCTCCAGATTTCCTACATATTGACAGGCAGTTTGCACATTGCACTAGGGCGGTGATTGCCTTTTTTTGCTAAATGTAAAACTAAGACCCTGTCAAATCAATATATGTGACGTCACAGGGACCATTATCAATATTTCCAATATTCAATATAGAACGGTGAACGCTTTGAAGTGAAATTACGTAATTTTTTAGCGAAATTAAAACCGTAGAATCAGGTTGCATTCATATAACTTGGCCGAATGCCACTCTGTAGTTTGTGTGTTTTGGCACTCGATACTGGGAACAATTTGCACGGCAAAACATGATATTGCCACAGCTCTGTTTGTAAAAACTGTTGACGATAGTTTTTATAGTGTAATTCAACTAAATTGAATTTCAAAAAAAATCACAATTGAAATTTAAAAATATTAAACACATTGTAAAAAAACGTCACTAGGTGTAAATTTTAATACAAAGAATCGAAGGATATATCGAATATCGTGTTTCGTAGTAGCCCTTCATATTCGAGTGGATCAACATAATTATTGCTGTAGCTTTACCGGCTCACAGCAAGGCTCTAGCACTACATCCTGTATTTAATGATCCTAGGTTGCAGTTGCGAAGTGTCCGTGCAACTCGATTCCTACCGGCTTCCCTTTTATGGATCTTAAAGCTAATGTTTACAATCAATATAATATAAATGGAACGTAGAGAATAAAACATGTCATTAGGGACCGCCAACCCGCATCAGGCCAGTGTGGCGGACTTTGGCTTAAGCTGTCTCAATGTATCTGACGGTTGGCCTAATCTTTCTCAATCGTACTCGCGATTGTAGAGGAGGCACGTACTCGGCAATGGGCGATTACGGGCTGATACAATAGTTTGTGATGTACATTTGTGTCAGTTCTTCCTCTGCCCTGACCATGATCTCTTCTCAGTCACGGTCGTATCCTATCTACCTGCCTCCTACCTAGTATCTGCTGGTGATTTGTGTAGGCAGTCAGTCTCCTTGGCATCGACTTTCAGCAATGGACGTGTCTTAGTGTACAACATAGCATGTTTGGCACAGCTCCCCGCCGCCACTAGAGGGCGGTGACGAGCAGGCGCGCGGCTCGGCCACGCTGCGCTGGGCGGCGCTGCGCGGCTCGCACGCGGGCTGGTACCGCTGCCGCGCCACGTGGCTCGACACCGACTACTCCTCCATCGGATACTACCTTAACGTGATGTGTGAGTGTGACTTTTTTTAAATCTACAGACAATGATTCTCGTGATGTCATGAATAGGGCAAGGTGGATTACAACTGTGAAGAACGCTGACCCTAACGATATTAAGAATGAATAGCCAGGAAGAGAGAGAAAGGAAGAAAAAAAGAAGAGAGAGAGTTTTTGTATATGAGAGAGAGATTAAAATTCACAGCCCTTAATACCTACGTAATAATTATATAATTAGAAGATTAATTCTGGTCAAAAACGGAGTTATACATATTTACAAGATCAAAATTTCTCTCTCTCTCTCCCTCTCTTCAGCCACAGCAAGTCCACTGCTGAACAAGGGCCTCCCCCAAGAATTGCCACATGGACCTGTTGGAAGCGACTGGCATCCAGCCAATTAAATTAAATTCAATTACAATTCAATCAATCCACATTTCAATTCACAAAATTCTACATCGAATTATATCTGTAGCAGTATATTGATTTGTGGGTATCTCTGATTTTGTGACTATTTTGTGGGATAAATAAAAGATAAAACCCTATCAGTATTGCCGAGTTGTTCATGTAGATTATTATATTAAACCAATTAATTAAGAAGCAACGTTCAAAAGTAATACAATCAATCGAAAAGGGATTTATTTTTGGATAGATTGCATCTTAGGTTTTATTTAAGAATTGAAAATGACTAAGTTTTTCTTGAAAACCAGAATTATTTCCAATGAATATAAAATTGGATTTTTTATTATTGGATTTGGTGCCGAGTAATTTTATTAATTTGGCTTCTTCGAATACAGAAAAAACTTTGACGCCTTATTCCTTAATTGATCGAAATGGCTGAAATCAGGACATTGTAACGGATTTTCATTGAAAGAGGCTGTCACATAATTATATTCCTTAAAGTTAAACTAAATAGGATTAGTTCCAACTCCTTTTATTAATTTAACTTTATGATAGATTTTGTTGCGGGTTAAACGCAAGTTAGACATTATCTGAGACTCGTTGAGCTCCAGTGCTCGATCACTATTGATTAAAATTGATCCTGGCTTACAAAAGTTACAATGGCGGGTGTGAGGGCGGGACAGTCTCCACAAAAACATAATAAAGTCAATGATAAAACAGAGAGAAAAAGGATCAACGCGATGACTCCAGATATGACCATGACCTAGATTCAGTCTTAAAATCCACATAAAGTACTTTCTCTCATGCAACTACTCGCATGCCACGTCATCTTCTAGACTTAATATGTTGTAATGTGCCCTAGCTCCTGAAGAAGGAGTGGAATCGCCCACTGAACCAGAACCAGATGCGGAGGAGCCAGACCATCAGAAAGTGGAGGTGGCGCTCGGAGGGAACGTGCAGCTGCACTGCCCTAAAGGTGAGCGACATTTGAAGAAGTGTATACAAGTCATGCTTTGTGCTTACTATAATATATTTATATTTGGTTGTTTTATGCAGTCCTTACACTTATTTTATTGGACGATTAAAAGATCAACATCATCAGCCCGTTGCAGTCCACTGCTGGACATAGGCCTGTCCCAAGATACGCCACTGAGCTCGGTTTGCTGCTTTATGCATCTCGTCGCTGTCGGCCTTCTTGTGCAAGTCGTCCCGCCTTCAAAAGATTCAAAGATCGACGTGTTCCTCTATTATTTGGGTTCCAAAAAAAAAATCCTAGATTTTTGGACTCTTTCAGTACTATAGTAAAATAATTTATCTTGAACCTCTCACATTTAATTTAATTCCTATTATTTTACTACGACAATTTAGCGTCTTAAAAAAAATCCGAGCTTTGAAAGTCACTGCTAATTTTGAGAATACGTGAAAATATTGAGTGAAATAATTGTGTTTAGGTGTAATCACCATGTCTGTAATCATTTTTGTGGCGAAAGATAGGGCGGGACAGCGTCTAAAGAGTGAATAATCATTTGTGGTCTAATATTCTCAATATATAATGTCCTTTACATTGGAATACTCGGCGTCATGCCACACTTAACACTAAAAGCATTTTTGTGCGCACTATAAATATAATAGTGAGATATGAGCCGCTCAGACGATAAGTTCGATCGCAATAGCGTGGCTCAGCGGAGCGACAAATTAGCGTAGTACAGTGGCGCGACTGAAATATTTACGAGGACTAATCTGTTATGTGCGCTGGTGGGTTCGACCATGTTATTGGTGTTTTTGCTAAATAATATTTAAAAAAACGCGACCGGTTTTTTAATTGTTGGTCAAAGTTACTGCAGCAGTTAGTTTGTGCTAAGAGTACAAATTCAAGTACAGCAGCGACCTGCGAGAATGAATCTCTCGCCGGCTGATACAATTACGTCGTCCTGGTCGAAACTTGATAGTTGAACAAGAAATACAAAATATTAATTGTTATATTTATAATAGTCAACAAAAAATCACCAACTTTGTTCTCAGGGCAGTATGTGTGTATGTGCATAGGAAATGTTTGATGTAGTTAGTCCAGTGTTTCTCAAACATTGTTCTGGCCTGGCCCGGTTATTTTCACACTGCCCCTTCGTAACCCACTAAACACTAATACTTTTAAACTCAAGCTGGCTCGATTAGGTAAAACAGTACACATTTATTGATAGTAAAAAAATGGTTTTATCAGCACTACACACTTTGGTATCGCCTATTTAGTCACTAAATGTTAGTAGGAAGTATTGAGCTGCTGCTATTTTTTACTAAAGAATCAAAGTCCGCGGAATAGGACGAAAGTTTTATTTCTAAGGGATTTTTATCCTATGGGAAACGCTGAGTTAGTCTATTGTATGTACATATGTATGTTTGTTTTTTGTGTATAGGCAGTGTGGGGTGCTGGTGGCGGCGCGTGGTGGGCAACGCCACCGACACCTGGGCACCAGCGGGCTCTCACCACGCGCACGGAGTACTCGGTAAGTCACATATTTATATCTTTAAGTTCGATTTACTTTTCACATAAAAAATAGATAAGAAGCGGAAGAAATGAAATTTTTATTAAAACTAACTAGCGTGATAAAATCTCTTACTTTTCATACTAACGATGGGCATATTAAGAGCACATACGCGTTCCCTGCACGTTTTGCTCAAAAACAGTATTCGAACAATATAATATCCATCATAAAGAAATTGTTGGAAATATTAATGCGTAATAATTTCTGTGTTCACAGAATATTTCTATTAAGATAAATAAAACACTATTAGACACCACCTAATGCTCAAAAGTAATGAATTAAATGTTAGGAATAACTAAAAAGTTCCGATGTTACCTATCAGTAATATCTTCAAGACTACGAGTTTAAAGCCCCATTTACACGGAAAGAGTTTCTCGCCCCGAAGATACGATTATCGTAAGGATTATAAAATGTCGCATCGTCTAACAATGTCAGATCACGAGTATCTATAGCGGTTATGTAATGTGATAATCGCATACGATTCTCGCCGCGAGAAATGCTCTCCGTGTAAATAGAAATCAAATCTTTTCTAAAACGGGATCCAATTTCCATAACTACAGGATATTGTAGTCAGTTTTACAGCTATGATTCAATACACAGGTATAAAAGAAGCGCTATATCAAGAGGGGGGTGAATATCGGTGCGTGGGAGCACGCGCGCCGGACCTCATGCGGCTCAGAGAACTCAAGCGAGTCACGTTACGAGTCACCGGTGAGTCATAGATATTGTAGACTATACACACAACACTACTAGTTGGTTAAGAAGCCTTATGCACGTCAGAGAACTTAATAGAGTCTACAGGTGAGTCATAGATATTAACATATTCTACAGTTTACACAGTTCGGAGGTAGAAGCCACGTTTGGTTCGTATCGAGACAAATCTTTGTGTGTCGTAGAAGCATTTTTTTTGGTTTCAGTGCTGGGATATAAAGGTCTGTAGTAGTTTCTGAATAATTGCACGCGACTTGGTATCCTAATGCGGAGTCAGGATTGTGTATGTGGCTGTTGGGTGATATTCATTTGACCAATATTTTCAGTTCCTTCGGTATCTGTCGTTTTGTACATTCGAAGAAGGAAGTTTAACTCGACACAGTTTTGTCACTTTTAACTTCCGAACTTTCCAACACTCTAATTATTGCTTTAAAGTTTAAGCTCTCTTGTTATATGCCAAGAAAAATAACTGCAATTTCGTTAACAAGTTTCCGAAGTCCAAGAAAAGTGTAATGAGGCGGTCCGTCCCGATACAACCGCTTGTTAAATAGGACACGGACGAAGAAACCGCTATGAATACGACCAGAGCGGGTTACTTGTGCTCCCGTGACTTTTTAAAGGTTGAGTAGTTGTTGGAAATTAGTTATTAATGGGATTTACTTTTTTAGTATTTTATTACTGTGAGTATGTTTTAGACCTTAGCCAATAGGAAAAAGGAAAGCGGGAACAAAAATTAAGAGAATATGGAACTATTTACCGCTTCACGTTTACTAACATGGTTTGGTGATAATGGACCCGACGCGAACTGCCGAGACGATGGTCGCAAATTATAATCTCAAGGCACACCTTTAACACTTCAGTTAATGTGTATTGAAAATGCATTAACCACGATGTTTAAAGGTAAAGGTAGGCGCGAGAAAATGTGAGAAAACCATATATATCTTTACAGTATAGAAAATCTATATGAAATCCGCGAAACCAAAGTAAACCAGCGTAATGAACCATGTCCTTCCTACTCCGCTCAATCGTTGAAGCGACCCGTCCTTCAACTTGAGCTCAATCAGGTTCCAAGATCTTATTTGAAGAAATTAATATTTCTTAAATGAATGCCTCCTGGTTGTGACAGCTCAAAATATTTGCAGCTAGCGTTTAAAAACCATTTTTCATCTGTAATTACTTTCTTAATTTTTATTTTAACTGCCTTATATAAACTGAAGCGCTTTTCTCGTGCCTTTGGTTTACGATCTAAAGCTTGTGAGGTTGGTGGTGACAGATTAACTAAGATATTGCTAACTGTAATTGTGTTTAAGCTTTAATAATATAGGAATGAGATACAATTAGGTGAATTATAAACGTCTACTCCTAGATCGTAGATGCTTTACCTATGTTTAAAAATTGGAGGACAAAGGAAGACAAAATGACAGGTGGGGGAAACGGGTACAGGGTCTCCGGCAACCTTAATTGGCGAAAAGAACACGTTAGTTTCACGTAGTTTTACGACGAATTTATGTGAGACGTGGTATCTGGATCTGAATGAAGATCCTTTATTCCGTTATGACTTTTAAATATCACACATTGTTGTGTCACACAAAGATGAATCTTGTATAATGGGAATTTGAAACACAATAGTTGGTGCATAACCACATGCGCCATGCATGTCGTGAATAGCTCCATGTGCCCAGGCGGCGCCACGGCGACGGCGCTGAGCGCGGAGCCGGCGCGCGGCGGCGGCTGGCGGCTGGAGTGCGGCGCGTGCGGGCGCGGCGTGCGCGTGGCCTGGGTGCTGCCCGACGGACGCGTGGCGCGCGCCGCGCTCGCGCCCGACCTGGCGCAGCACTGCTGGCGCGCCGCGCTGCACGTGCGCGACCCGGACGAGGTGCACACACATGCACACATACACATACACACACACACATGCATACATATACGCACACACACACAGACACACACGATAGAAGGATATACCACCAGTACGTTCAGTCCTTTCAACCCGTGTAAATCAATGTCAATGAATCTCGACCACTTTCAAAATAAATTTTAACTCGTTAAATCTCTCTCTCACATACACGCCACAACTTATATGATATATTTAACTACATCTTCAAAATTAATTAGTGTTATTTTGTTCATCTCCTAACTAGGGTTTTCTCCTCAGGTATGGTGCGTGGCGGTAGGCGGCGGCGGCGGCGCCGTGGCGGTGTTCCCGCGGCGAGGCTCGCACCCCTCCCCCGCGCCCGCGCGACATACCGTCCGCGCTCTACACGATGGTACCGCTGCCCACCACCCCACCATCGTCACCATCATAGCGCTGGCAGCCCTGTGCGGACTGTACTGACTATCTGTTGGACAACTGTAGGCCGTGTGTCGTGCGGCAGTCGTGGAAGTGTCACCAGTGTCATCATGAGTGTGTGTTGAAGTGATCTAAATATCGGTGGTTATGTGCGAGGGAAAATATCGTGTAAAGGTAATTGCATAATTAATTATTTTCAGGCCGTAAATTTTATCAAAGTACTTTTAATGTCTTAATTACTTTATTATGACGATATTTTTTCTCTAATTGCAATTTAATGCCCAACAATTAAAATTGTAATTGGGTAACTAAGCTGTTGATTCATATTGTCATCGTCCAACGACGGATCAACACTCGTCCGACAACGACCAACACTCGGTCGACACTTGGCCGACACTCGGCCGACTTTCCTTAATTAGTCTTCGTAGTGCGTACTGTGTATCGTTACTAATAATTTGTTACTCCTAGTATACTCAATGTCGCGTCGCGTCCACTGCGTCAACAATCTGCCCTTTTCCTTCCTTTCAAGTCACACAAAAACCTAAAGGCAATACCGTCCAGCGTGATGGTTACAAACTGTTACTGACAAATTATAACGAACTTAGATTCTAGTAGCTCGGTGTGACTTACCCTTTGATCCACTTTCTAACTCAAAATTCCTGCGAAGTTGCATGTGATGCGACTTCTATGACTAAGTCGACTGTCTCTTGCCGTCTGCGCACTTGTTGAAGTTTACATATTATATGATTGTTGTTCCTTTTGCTTCTTGAAATACTCGTCGGCGTAACTAAGACTGAATATGAACTTGAGGTTTCTGTACTAACTTTACAAAAATATTTGACAATGAGTTAGAATACAAATGGAATATTTTTGCCAATGTGATTTAAAATATATATTTCATTTACTGTCTATCAGAGAATCGAAGTCAGCATACTTAGTAGTGTTAAGACGAAGTATTTTTGATTAACATTCTAGTTTTGGCTGGCATTCATTTCGATTCGATGCCAGGCGCAAATTGCAATCCCTTTTATAACTTTTAAACCAAAAATCTCAATCTTAGTTACGCAATTCAGTAACATCTTCCTTCTCTGTTCTATACCTTATAAGTATATGTACATACAATGTGTGGCAGTGCACGCGGCGCGGCGCTCCTTCTCTCCTATCCCTTCGTCTAACGTGTAATATAAACAGGAAGCGGATGTGCCAAATTGTTAATTATTGAATTTTCTTATACGAGTGTGTATGTAAGTAGTGTGCGAGGGTTAGTGCAATGAACACCAAAGGTAATGAGTGGTTGTAGTGGCCGAGTGTGAGAGCCTGGGCGCTCGCGTGCTGTAGTAGTGTTGAGGGTTGGTTTCGGAACCGTTTTTGTATGCAAAGCGCGAATTCAATGGCTGTTATTGGTCCGATAGCAGCGTGAGAATAAGTCTTGAGAAGTTTGAATTAAACAATGAAAAAAATATAAAGTTTATACACAGCTTGTTTCAATGTAATTCGAGAGTCTCCTAAAGATTTAAGATACTTCATAATTAATCACGTGTCTTTGTTTCTAATACTTTTAAAATCAATTCTTACAACGATAGAGAACTAACAACGAAAACAAAAAAACCTAATATGATGAAAGTTAATTTGATAAATGATAAAGGCGTATTTATTCAAAATTATATAAATAATCAACATAATATGGGTGTCTATTTGTCGTCTTTGGCAAAGTTAGTGAACTGAATAATTAGGTGCTATCAAAAGATATATCAGAATAAAACGCAAAAAATATAAAATTAAAAAATAAAGACAGCACGGGAGAGCCCCGGGGCAGGGAAAGTGAGCTAGCATAGTTGTAAACATATTATATTTTATATAGATGTCAAATTAATCGTAACTGTGACTCACACATGCCGTGTGGAAGCTTCAGCGGCGCACGTGTCGTGTTATATGTCAATTGTGTGCGCCAGCGGTCGCGCACTGTCGTTCAACGGTCATAAACTGTCGCACAACCGTCGCACTGTACTCGTGAAGTCGCTGACTGCTGCCCATCAGCGCGATCTGTCGTGTGATAGTCGCAAATTGTCGTACAATAGTGGCGTTGCCATGGAGAAGTGACTAACTATCTTTCTACAGTCGGCGGTGTGTTGACAAGGGTGCGCGTCCGCTGCGCACGTTCGCTACCACAATTTTTGCAACAATCTCGTGTAGGCTAAGTATATATAAAGGTGCGTGTAGTGCAGTGTCGACGTCTGTTTGTTTGTCGCGTTGTCTCACTGTCGTGTAGTTTTAGTCGCTCATCATTAGTGCGCTGCGGGCGCTACACGCGGCGCCATTTCTTTCAATTTTAATATGTTTTGTCCATTTTTATCCTTCAGAAAATAAGTTCATTGATAAATGGTCCTCTATTACACCTTATCTCATACCTAGAGAGAGATTTCGTTACTGTAATAGAGTTTTCGACTAGTCAGTGTCGCTGCGTGTAGTTCCCGCACTAAGTCGACGTTGTTGTTAAGAATTGTGGACGTCCACCGTTGTCGGGGAGTAGTAGGGTAGCGAGGAGGGCTGGAGAAGCGTGTGTGTGCTCGAGAGTGTGTGTGTGCGTGCGTGCGGGGAAGGCGCGGGCGCGTCGCGGACCGAACAAACTTAATTATTGTCAATGAAGAGAATTTAAAAAATCAGTAACTGTTAGTTTAGTTAGGTCATAGTCGAAATGTATTTTTGTATTGTGTATCATGATGTGCGGGTCAATTGTAAGTGCGCTATCACGACGAGCTCGCCGTGGATTTGTCTTAGTCCGGGCGGGCTCGGCGCGCCAGCGTCGTCAAAAATGTTGTATAAATGTTTAAAATTGAAAGTTTAATTTGACGTACCTGGATCGTGGAGGAACCATCCGTCCATTGCGGAATTCGAAGTAGCTAGTTAAGGAGCCGCTTAGCACCCTTCCTTTCTTCTTCAACTGATTCTCTCCAGCGACGCTGTCGTATCCCGTAGGTATCGCAATGTAATGTAAATAGGTTATATGTAGAGGTTTGTGACGCAGCGCGGCTCGGCCCCGCACCGCCGCGCGCCTCCGGTGTCGCGTCGTCGCCACAACGGTAGTTCTTCAAGTCTCAATACGTTTGTCCGGTTTTCGTATAGAAATGTAATTTATCGGAGACAGTAATGAGTCGTGCAAAAAATAGATTAAAGTAAGGTATACAAACGCCGCGAAGTTAATAGGAGTCAGTTTGATATAAATTAAATGTCTTACCTTAAACATCAAAGATAATAAATTATCGGGATTTTTCTCTGAATATCAAGAGTACTTCTACTATTTACATATCGGAGTCTGGTTCCAAATATACTAAGGAACATATTGCTTGGTAAACTTACAAGACCTTACAAACTCACCGGAGCGACTGAAGTAATGACATATTTCCCAACTTCCAATTATAATATTACGTATCCATGTATACAAACGAAGAAAATATCAAATCCTTTGAGCTCGTCAAACATCTGAAAGTTAATATTTAATGTTCCATTTTTAACATGAGATCAAAGCTCGCGGCCTCATGTTGCGTACACAAAGACGTCTATACATGTTATAATCCCGTTATTACTTTTCTACAATGTTTCATATCAAAAGGCTTCGGGCGAAACGGCGCCTTCAAACGACTACCATTCGTACGGGAATATTTTTCCGCTTAAATGGTCCATAAAAGTCAGATCCGGCGCGGTGGCGTTGTGGCGGCGTCGCGTTAGTCGCGCGGTTGTCGCGCGTGTGTCGTGCGACAGTACGCATGCACGCTCGTGCCCTGTGGGACAGTGTGTCGCGACGGTGCCAATACACCCGACTATATACATACATAGATCATAACTATATAATATATATTTACATTATTGATATACATTTTATTGTTTTACTTTGATATTTAATGTACAGAATCCATATATTCATCGCAATGTGTTATGGAAACTCGTATACTGGATAAAATAAACCATATGAAAAATACATTGTTGACTTTAATTTCCATCATATCGCGTTATATCGAATATTGTGAAGTGTTCTCACACGACTTTGAAACCTATTCCACTTAAGATAAAGTTTACAATGAATGTGCACGACGATGTTTTAATAAAATTAATTTGGCTAAGAGTGCGTAAGAGCCAGCGATGCGTACAATCGAAGCGGCCGGAGCAAAGTTTTAGCGAAATTAGGAAGGTTTTAATGTATGCGCGCGTGGTGCTGAGAGCGCTGGGCCAAGGAAGAGGGGGATTTATGGGGGATGTAAGTGGGAGGGGGTACAAAGGAGGCAAGTCCAGCGTCCGCGGCAATAACAACTGCATCGAGGCGTGATATTGGGATGAATAATGCACGACTCTGTGCAAGGAGGTTAGAATTGACCGCTCAAGTACATACATTAATAACGTGTATGGGCCGCGATAGAATCTTGAATGTGCTCCATTTTTCATCTTAATGTAAGTAATCTCCTGCGGGGAATATCTCATGTCTGTTTTCGACAGCTAATATCCTTTGTAAGTACTCGTAGTAATATTCAGCAGTCAACTTAACGACATGCTTAGAATGTACTTAGATAAGTCAAATCGACACTAAGTGACAACATAAAATTACAAGATTTTATATCACAGATTGCATTACGATTCAAGGCCAAAAACTAGGAATAGAACTGTACCAAAATAGACGAATTTTATAATACATAAAATAAAATAATAACAAATAAGAAAACTATGAAAAGTAAGTTGTTTTAAATTATAAATTACAACTTTATATAGATTAGTATTTAGAAATTCTACTAATTTAAAAAAACATTGAAACAAAATCTTACCCAAGTAATACCCCAAAAATCCCAAGAAATCGAAATACTCAAATCCACTGTTATCTTCAAAAGGCCAACACGAAGATAGAGTCGTAGCGGTCTTTATGTAAACCGACACAAATGGTGAATTACTGTCGCCGACATAAGGGCACCCTTTTTACGGATAACACGCGGTAGAGACGTCTCTACGTATGTAGAGTTTGGGTGGGGTGAAGTAGAGCCTTTCTTGACATGATGGATTGGTCGGATACACATTGGTAAAAGGAAACATGAAATTACAGGAAAAGGGCTTTCATAAGAAAAGTTTCTGAGATGTACAGCTTAAGACTTCGTAAATCATTTCCGTGGATAATATATATTTATTTGACTACTGATCGAATAAGATAGTAAGGCATTCGTATCAGGTCTGATAGTAAAATAGGTACACTATGGAAAAAAGAAATAAAATACAACGAAACAGAAAAGTCCACAGTTACAGTGGTTAAACTAAACACATTGTTATTGTTGACGCATTTTATTTATTTACCCGCATTGTATATTTACTAGTAAGTTGAGCAAAATAAGTAAAAAATTATGTATTGTAAGTTTTTTCTCTCTTAGTTGAAAATTCTTGTTAAATCAATAAATATATTATTATTATAGAAGAAAGTTTGTCGTACTAATACAAGCAAATAAGTCGTTTCGAGGTCAGCCTGTATATGCCCAGATTCGAGAAAATTATGTCCACTGATGGAAACTTTATTTTAAATGTGCTGTACTTATTTTATTCAATAGTTCCGGCAAACGAGCAAACAGGTCACCTGATGGTAAGTAATCACTGCCGCCCATGAACATCCACAACGCAGGATCATGGATTTGGATGCACGGGCCACTGCTAACACCCGAGCAATGTTGGTTGGCAGATGTTGATAAAATGATAGTCCATGATAGACGATAATATTGATTTATATATTATAGAAAAAATAATTGTTGAATAATAGTTATGATAATGAGCACACGCGACCTACCACTGTCGATTGGATTAGCAAATTGAACTTGATAGGTAATATGTACGCGTTAGCTCGTACATTGGAATTCTATTGAAGAAAAAATAAACAATACTCGCCGCGTGTTGCACTGCGCTAACTTTGTCTACATAAAAACAACAGTACTCGAAAACAGCACTTAAAACTACCCAACAAACTTCAAACAAAAACATTTGGAACGTTTGTTTCTCTACCAGGTAGAGGAAACAAAGCCTTTCAAACAAAATGTCTGTTAAAAAATAACGTTTTATAACAAAAACTCTACATAAAACGTAATAGAGACACAAATGTACGCAGTATATGTAGAGCGTGTAGAGTGGTAGAGACGGTACGTAATAACGCGGACAAATTGCTCCATTGACACTTTCAGACGCACTCTACCGCCGGCGGAATTTTAATATTTACTTTTGGTAGAGATTGTGAGAGCTGTTTGCGATCTGTTTTCGGAGGTTGGCGGTAAGTGTTTTGAGTGACGCCGGTGGTTTTATGAATACTGTATCTTCTATATCTATACATAGCATAAACATGTAGCCGATCGATGTCTGTACATGGAAGATGAATGAGAAAATCTGTATTAACGTAATGGAACCCATAACAATTTTTTTTTTGAATTTATGTCTGTTTGTCTGTGTAATTATACACGACGATTTCGATGCCATTTGGTATGGGGGCAGCTGACACCTTGGATTAACACTTAGGCTACTTTTTATCCAGAAAAACGTAGTGTTCCCGTGGGACGAGGAAGGAATTCTGATATATTTGTAACTTTTTTATGCTTAAAGGGATGGGATGGGACTAGATTATATGCCTTGAGTGAGTCGATGAGACGGAGCAGGGCGAGATATAACACGACGGGACAGGAAATTTCAAATAAAGTTAATCACGCAGACGAAGTTTGCAGGCAGAAGCTGTTTACTATATATTCCTTATTATTTAGTTATATATGTATATATAAAATTAGTAATAGTCACGGCAAAAGGATCTAAACAGAGGTACAGCATAAACCTACATTAAGGCTTATAAAACACCGGCTTTTTTTATACTGACAAAATGAATACGATGCAATTACAGCATATAATATTATTATGTTGAGTCAGAAAGAGGTTTCGACATGATTTAACTATCCTACACTATATGTAAGCTGTTAAGGCCTCTCTCTCTCTTCAGCCACAACAAGTCCACTGCAGAACTTAAGCTATGGATCGCCACATAGACCCGGTGGAAGCGGCCCGCATGCAGCGACTCCTGCAACTTAGTTAAGGCCTTTTTTTTATTTAACCTATATCATCCCACTGCTGGCCAAAGGTTTCCCCTCTCTCCTTCTCTCTCCTTCCATAGTTCGCGCTCTAAAGAAATTTCAGGCCACATGGGCTCGAAAGCATCAAGGTCGTCTCGCCAGCTTTTCTTAGGTCTGCCGCGGCGTCGTCGACCATCAGGTAACCATTGGGTGACCATATTTGCCCAACGATCAGAATGCATTCCAGTCACAATAGTTAAGGCCTACCTAGTTTTAATTATATTAGCACTGTAATAATAACTCTATAATGGGACTGGCATCGGTACTTGTCTAAGAGCACCTAAACACATAAAAAAACAAAACCGTAATTATCTTTAACATAATCATGCTTGACTGCTCATCCAGGCTTAGCTCAAAACGCAAACCAAGCGTTACGTCTACGTTAAAAATTTATTGCTATAAGGACACAAACCCAATACCTCATAACACTAATCAGACGACACTTTACTAACAAAACATAATGAATAGATCTCGATCAGTTTTTCCGCACTTTAAACATTTTCCATTTACTTCCAGCTTATAAAGCAATAAAGTTTTGATTCCAGCAAACTGATTTGATGAATGTTGACAAACTATAAGCACCTTTTGCTTTTCCATCGCAATTTTCCTCTGAAATAATATTATCATAAAAGCGTTTTCCTTGTACTCGCGAAAATGCGTTATAAAAATTAACAAACCGTGCCAATTTATTAGAAGCTTCGCGCTGAAAGTTATGAAGGTATAAACACGATGGTTCGCGCATCTTGTCCCGAACTTGGCGTTCGCAATGAGACAAAGCGCACACATACATTATGGAAATAATGTTTGCCAAGTTATTGCGTTACGATGGGAGAACGGAACAAATTTGTTTGTACCATTACGTAAATATAACAGCTGATAGTAACATTACTTCGGAATGTCTTACTACGTTGTATACAAAAATGTGTTTTAGTTATGGGGATTGTGGTATTTGTAAGATTTACTGATGGAGTTTATAATATTCCTGCATTATTTGTTTGTGTGTGTTTGTTTGTAGAAGTGCGTGGTGGCCTGTTGGTAAACGGACCAGACGCGGCTGCCTACATGTTCACGGTGGTCGCGGGTTCAAATCCCAGGGCACACCTCTGACTTTTCGGAGTCATGTGTGTATTGATAGTCAATCACCACGCACTATAACGGTGAAGGAAAACATCGTGAGGAAACCTGCATACCATAGCGATTTGTATAAATTTCTATGGTATGTAAAAGTCCGCCAACCCGCATTAGGCCAGCGTGGTGGACTATATGGCCTAACCACTCTCAATCGTACTCTCGATTGTAGAGGAGGCCCGTGCCCTGCAGTGGGTCGTATATGGGCTGATACAATAAAAAAAAAAAAAAAAATTTGTTTGGTGGGATAAGATAGGTGCAGTAATAATTACGTTTTTGATTTATTAAGGGCCTCGTTAACTACGCTCATGTAAGGTATCAAGTAGTATAGTCATCAGTTAAAGTCACTCGTAACATCACGTATCGATTTAATGACGCTCCAGTAATCCTAATTCTATGACTACACTAATCGGTACCTTACTGACCACATGGTCTGCCAATTAGTGTATTTACTTTATGGTTAAAATAAGGTTCAAATCTCAACCTCCTTTCTTACTTTTTAAGAAAAAATACATTGACACTCCAGTGGAAGCAGGGCGGGGGAAATTTGACATAATATTGAACGAACTCAATTTCCTATGTCATTTACTTAACAAGCACGTTGTTACTCGATAGTTTATTTTGACTTGTGATGACCGGAAGATACTCGGCTCTTTTACTGGGCAATTAACGTTAATCATAAAGTAACTAATCAACAGTTTACTTGAAGAAGATAAACGAGGCCCTTATTGTTAGGTTTGCTAGTAATAATTCCAAAATATTTGTTATCTTTTCAGGCCCGTATCTCTAAACGGATCGTAATATGATTTAGCAATTCGGTATTCCAGACCTCAAACATCATGGTGGTAAACATTGTGCAGAAAAAACATATTTGTAGCATATGTTTTCCAGGCTTTTTGCTAAAATCTCGTTGACGATAAAAGGATTTTTTGCAGTTTTTTATTTAACCTCAAAAGTACGAGTATCAAAATAACTGTATGTTACAATTATTTTTAATTAGATTATTTAAGAACTAGGAGATAATTCACATTTGTCCTGTAATATATATGTATTTTGACAGTGAAGAAAATGAAATGGACCCGGACAAACCACGGCAACCGCAATACAACAGTAAGTGAGCGTAAATTCGGCGAATGTGTCTCGCCGGGGCGTTCCATTTCGATGCAAATACAAGCAAAGAGCTGATAACAAGCAGACGGCTGCATCTGTACGCCTTTGTTCCACGACGCAGATAAAGAAATGTCCCGAGAATGAATGGATCCGAGGGTGAAATGGCGGTGTTAATGTTTCATTACTTGATACTTTGTAATTTATTTACCATTTTCTGTGTACTATTAAAAAAATGTCCGGTGGAAAGATCAATTTCTGCCACTTTCAGTTGAAAATGACATTCGGCTTAGCCCATTTGTGGATTATACAGTGATCTTCGGTGAAGCGTTCAGCTTTGGCCGCAATGGGCCGACATTTGGCCGAAACTGAAGGCCGATTCCGACAGGATGATATGGTGATCCTTGAGGGAGGCCCATGTCAGCAGCGGACTTCCTGGGGCTGAAGAGAGAAAGAGAAGGCAAATGTAATTAATTACATTGAAATGAGTCGCTGATAACAAGCAGACTGCTCGGCGTCCATCGTATCGCCTTTGTTTTAAGACCGCCACAAGATAAAGAAATGTTCTGAGAAACGAATGGATGTCTCGGGAAGCCTTTGTAATTGTAAAAGGGTGGTGTAAATGTTTCATTACATCTGATACTTGGTGGTTTATTTATCGCTTCTTGTGTAGGATTAATAAAAATACAATAATGCAACGTCTAAAAATAAATGTAAAAACTGAGGGTTTTTTTGCGTTTGGCGATTTTTCCAGACTTAAGCCCTATTTATACGGGCAGAGTTTCTCGCCTCGAAGTCACGATTATCGTCAGGATATAAAAAAGTTGCATCGTGTAAACATTTGTCAGAACACGATAATCTTTGCCGGTTTTGGCATTCGATAATCGCATTCGATTCTCGCCGCGAGAAACTCTCCCCGTGTAAATGGGGCTTTAGTTTTTCTATTTGTTAAACCTACGGAACCTTATTTTTATTTTGTGTTAGATTTATGTATTGCAATTCGATTTCGTTCGGAATTGAATATTTTCCAAATGGCTGACGTCAGATAAGCGGTCGTAAAATCATGGAATATTTTTTAGCATCCATAGCCAAACAGTAAAATGTTGTGAAGAATAACATTTTTATTTCTACTTTTTATTTAGGTTATCAATAAATTCATTCCATAATATAACTTTTTTTTCACAGTTATCATTTTTCTAAATTTATTAATCAGTATAGAATATACAATATGTTTCCAGACGATCCAATCCAGTGGTTAAGACAACTTCCTCTATTTGGTTTAAAATCCTGACTTATATTTTTATGTATCGCGACTTAAATATCATTCTTAGATATATTTTTATCAATCCACCAAAGGCATAACACATCACAAATCATTTATTCCTTGTCTGCGACACGTGTGAACAAAGCGGGCGCGACGCGAGTCGAGGCGACGTCGCGCAGCCCATTCATATTTACGCACACGTCGCGAGCAGGGCCGGATTATGATAGTAAAGCCCCATTTACACGGGGAGAGTTTTTCGCCACGAAGATACGATTATCGGAAGGATATAAAAAAGTTGCATCGTGTAAACGTTTGTTGAACGCGATAATCTATGGCAGAACTGTCAAGCGATAATCGCATACGATTCTCGCCGCAGGAAACACTCTCCGTGTAAATGGGGCGTTATGCTTGTTACATTGTAGCACTGTTTTACTGATATTATATTAGTGTAATACAAGCATTACAGGTAGCAAGCTGTAGGGAAGAGTCGTTGTGTTACTTGCCAGACAGAATCCCTTTATGAGTATAAATTACGAAGTTATTATAACGAAAAAAAAAATAAGAAAACAAAATGGTTGATTATGTTAAATGTTTCATTCTTGTTCACCGCCACAACAAGTAGCGAAACCATGTTTGTATTCATTACCTAGCGGCCCTAAGAATCTTGGAAAAAATAGTTACTTATTAAAGAAAACTGTAGTATTGATTTGTACTTACAGGGCCCCGTTAAAGCGCGATACTCCACGTAAAATCTACTGATTTCGTTATGTAACATCTATGTCTAATCCGGCCCCGTCCGCGTCATATCTACGCACGCGTATATTTCTGTTAGCGACACGACGCGACACCGGGACGTGCCATTTGCACGCGAATGGGTCTGACCCGCCGCGCCGCCGACTGTTCTTGTTGTCGCGCGACACCTGTCGATATGTGTCGCGAGGTTTCATGTTTAGCAGCCGATCTATGTTACTGTGGCACTAAACCTTCTAAATATTAGATTCTTTGTGGTTGACATTCATTACGAAATATTTATGTCTTTTTAATCGTACTCTCAATTATTGTGGAGGAGACCGTGCCAGTGCAGGGAGATGTACATCGGTTGATAGCCTGATACAGATGTTGTCTTTGCTCTTATTATCGGTATACTCTCATTATAAGGTATATATATATACATACACAAAGTCACGCTTTTTTCGCAGAAGAGGTAGGCAGAGATGCTAACAGAACACCCACGTTTCGCCTTGCGTGTTCCGTCCCATGATGTGATAGGGGACGAGTCTATCGCCATATCGGGCACAAATTCCTGACTCCGGGCTGATAATTTATAGAAAAATCCAATATTACTTTATCCGACCCGGGTTTGGAACCCAAGACCTCAGCTTTTCAATAATACCGTAATACAACTGCGCCACCGAGGCAGACAATTTCCTTTAATTTCCAAATATATTCTATTTCGTGTTGTAAAAAGAAGTACTTTTACTTAGCAGTGAGTATCAAATTCATTGAGGTCGCGAGAGGTCGTGGAAGGTTGCAAAAGGTTGTGGAGGGGATGTCACCCCAAATTTAATAGTTCCAGCGTTATCGGCTGCCTCCGGTGGCGCTCGATGGCGACGGCGACACGAGACGGTTGTTGAGAACAAAAACATCCAATGTCGTTGTTTCTTCAAACATCACAAATAAATAAATAATAAATCTTCATTTGTGTATAATTTTGAATTTTGTATTTGAAGAATTCGTGGAAGTTGCTGCGATTCTGGTCGATCTTAACATCGAGACAATTGTTTTAATTTGGAATTTAAATATTTTTATCGCGTCTGAATGTTGTGAGACTAAAATGCCCTATATATGATATTTATTGATACCAATACGAGACTAGTGTTATTGCGTACTGAGGACTATGTGATTTCAATACATATTTGCTTTATTTATGTAATGATGGCTTTCTCGTATAGTTGAGTCCTTATAGCAACAATAATAGGAAGTTAGCACAATGTGAGCTTGCGTGGGACGTCGAGTGTTTTGCAACTTGTACCGAAAATATACATATTTTCTTTGTGTTATAGTTGATATCGCCTTACATTAAATTATTGGCTGTTGAACTCTTTCACTGGGTATTATCATAAAAACTACTATGTCATTGACAGCCTCCGTAGCGCAGTTAGTAGCACGCCGGCTGTGAAACGAGAGGCCGCGGGTTCGATCCCCGCGCCGAAGCAAATGTTTGTGTGAACCACTAATATTTGTTTCGGGTTCGGGTGTGAAAAGTCTCTCGTAGTTCCTGGGGTCAGGGCTGTGTATGTGACTGTTGGGTTTATTTAACTATTTATATATTGGTGTGATCTGATATACTTATAATATTAAAGATTTAGCAGAGAAAACTGATTACACTGCACCTTAGAAGATGTAGTGGTGTTCGGAATATAGGCTGTCGACGACTATCTCTTGCCGGTTGATATAATTTTGCCGGCTTGTTGGAAACCGGATGTACTCTGGTTGATTCTTGAACGAAATAAACTAATATGATTAGGGCGCACGAAAGACTTGAATATTTTTTTATAATTATTAGCAATGAGAATTTTCGGGGAGGTAAAATAACATTTTTCAATGTAAGTCTATCAGACTATTTGTATGTAAATCGCGTTTCAACAAATGAATATTAAGGTACAAATTATTAAAACAAGTTTTCTGACCCAAAAACTTGTTAAATATTAATTTTTAATTAAACTTAGTATCTTTTTTTCCCACAAATAGTTTTTCTTCAGCTTTCGATGTATTTTATATTAACGTAATAGAACCCAAAACAATTATTTTTAGATTTTTTGTCTGTGCGGTTGTGCGCGATGAACTCAGAAACGGCTTAACGGATTTCGATGAAATTGGTATGGAGGTAATATAACAGTAGCTGACACCCTGGATTAACACTTAGGCTACTTTTTATCTCGTAAATGTAGCTTTTCCGTGGGATGAGGGGGGAATTCTGATATATTTGTTATTTTTTGTACTCAAATGAATGGGATGGGGCTGGATTACTTATCTTGAGTGAGAATGAGACGGGATAAGAAGAGATATAACGGGAGGGGATGGGATTTGTTTTATATAGATAACCACGCACATGGAGTTGCGGGCAGAAGCTAGTATTTCATACTTTTCCAGTAACCTCAAAAATGTTTTATTAACCCAACGCTTATAACAATCTAATATAATTTCAAGAACAGAATTTTATAATTTCCATACTTAAATTTTATAAGTATATATGATAGTATATTTACACCCAACCCTACCCAGTTATTGCTATATACATACGAGTATACCTATCGATAGTGAACCATGCTCTATTAAACAAAGGAAGGCTTTTCACCGAATTAATTCCACGTTCTCGGAACATATGTAAAGTACGCACAGAGGTCGGAGTTGAATCCGAGAGTATGGCTCAGTAGGAATGGGCGTACATACTATGTTAATGCGGATGACGAAGCACGCGTACCCGATATACGTTTGTGGGAATAAAAATCAAGGTTCATTTATACCGGTTTGGGGATATTGGTGTTTTGTTAGTTGGTGGGTAGTTTATCGGTACAATTGTTTGTTTTTAGCGAAAAAACAGGCTATAACGAGTAATAACTT
The DNA here is from genome assembly GCA_033459515.1 of Theretra japonica. Classification (NCBI taxonomy): domain Eukaryota; kingdom Metazoa; phylum Arthropoda; class Insecta; order Lepidoptera; family Sphingidae; genus Theretra; species Theretra japonica. Next base: position 98,971 of record CM065950.1, read on the forward strand.
TTTATATCAGACTTATTGCTAAAAGGTGATGGATTTCCCTTTTTTTAATTTTGTATTTTTTTAGAAATATTGTTTCATAAAATAAAAACCGGATGGGAGTATAATTTCTAGATCAATTCTTCTTTTGGCAAATAATAAAAATTATCGCAATACTAAAAATTACATATGTATTTTATTTGTATTCCTTATTATAAAAATCACTTTTAAAATTAAAATAATCCAACACCTCCAGCTTAACTAAAATGATTTAAATTCCTAGTTTTCCACTTTTAACAATCTGCCAACTGTAACTAGTCCTAGGGATTAACTATATCCGCTTCCGGGAAACTCTCCCATAAATCCCGGATTGTCCGACTAATAACTCTATATAATTCCTTTGAACGCGCCAAGACGTGTTATCAGCTCTAAGTAGTAAAGCCGGAGCACAAACACATACTCTCCTATTTGCTCTACCATGGTAGAGGCTCTCTAACTATCCGCTATGTATTACTGACCGGGGTGTAATGACGCCGATACTGGATTAAGTGTTAACTCTCCCGGATTTGGTAGAGTCGGATTTTTTTGTGAAGCAGTTTGATATTGGGTATTCGGTTTTATTGTATGAAAATTGCAACTGCCTGGTGGCCTGGTGGTAACGGACTAAAGGCTACTGGCAACATGTTCACGGTGGTCGCGGGCTCAAATCCCAGGGCACACCTCTGACTTTTCGGAGTCATGTGTGTATTAATAGTCAATCACTACGCACTAAAACGGTGAAGGAAAACATCGTAAGGAATCGTATAAGTCGCTATGGTTTTAGAGGAGGATTGTAGAGGAGGCCCGTGCCTTGCAGTGACGTATATGATACAGCATTTCAAGTCCCCCACCCAAAATGAGTGAAGCGTGGTGGACTAACGCTTAAATTTTCTCAATGGAACGATTACAGTCATACGTGGTTGTAAGTAAGCTTATTAATAAATCACAGACATGCATCGAAATTAATCGCCGGTTATTGCGAGCGAGCGGTCCCGCCACGAGCGAATGAATCAAGAACGAATTAACGAATACTTAATAATTGAATCGTCGCACAACAAATAATTAAAATGAAATGATTCCATTCCGCCAGTAATGGCGCAATTAAACCGCTCCGATGTGAGTTGAATGGTGAATAGTTCGGCGCTATATACTCGTACGTGCAGCAATTGAGTTATATACGCTTTTCCAATACATACACAACTACATACATATACAGGGTGATATTGACATTTGGTATTTAATTTAAACCACATGTTCTTAACCACCACAGGTAACATTGTACCAAGAATGAGAAAAATACTGCCTGGTAGCTTTGTCAAAAAGCGCGATTTTGGTTTTCAAGGCCCATATATATAGTTACTAGGTCCGGTGAGTTCCCAAACCGAACTGAAGTTAAGTTAAGCAGTAAAAATACTTCAATTTATACGGGGTGGGCTAAAGTTGTGAAATCTCGATTATTGACAAAAAATAATCTTGGATTTTTTTCAAATTTTGTACTATGTCCCGTGGAGTGGTGAGAAACATGCGGGTTAAATTAAATACCATATGTTAATATCACGCTATATATACATTGATGTAGTATACAAAATTATATAAAGACAATGGCTTCTGTGAAAGATGCCTTGCGATAAAAGATCAAAACTTTATTTTGTCATACATAAATTACATGAAAATTACAAAAGCTCGTGTCTTCATCCCTGAAGAGCATAGCCAGATATTCCAATAGTGTCATTAAAAATTCGCCGAGCAAATCGATTCATTACGTGATAGAGTACAAGCAGAAAAACATACAAAATTAATTGTCAAAAGTCGTCATCGTGTAAATCAAGCACAGGACCTCACGGTTCACATGTCATAGGTACTTTTTATTAATATATCACGGTAAACACTACCTTATTAAAAGTAAGCAGCTCCCTTGTACCTAGCACACGAGTACATCTTGTTAATCCTGCACGTGGCGAGCAGGAGCGCGTCTTTGTGTTCAGCTTACTCTTAATTAGAAACAGCGTTTGCTCAACTTGTAAAGAATAGATTAAGCGGGGTATATAGTACATAGGAGTGTAGGTAGTTTAATAGCTTAATTACCTTCTATGGTATGTGAAGTCCATGAACTGTCATTTGGCCAGCCTGGAGTACGGCCTAACCTCTATAAATCGAACTGTGAGAGGAGTTTGGTGCTTTATAGTGAGCGATTACACGTAAAGTAATGTGTATGTCGCAAAGTATTACTTTGTACTGATGATATTTGGTAACATAAATAAATAGATATGTATACCCAATAGTCACACAATCTACATAGTTCCAGCTTCTCAGTAAGACATTAAGTTTTGTGACGTGGGTGTCAAAAACTAGAAACTTTTAAGTCGCACAATATCGAGATACGTTTTGTGACGTTTATTTTTGGGTGTCAAAACCTAGAGACTTTTCAATCGCATAATACCAAGATACGAAATAAACATTTGTGGCTCGTTTAAAAAATTACTGGTTGGGTTTTCAAGTAAATAAATAAATACACCCAACTGTCACATACATAGTCCTGACGCCACACTAAGATCGAGTCTTGTGTCGCGGGTACCAGGAACTACGAGACACTTTTCGGTCTCACAAACACCCAGACCCGACACAAATACTTGTGGGGCACACAAACATTTATCTCGGTGCGCGGATTGAACCCGCGGCCTCTCATTTCTTACCCGGCGGCTAACAAACTACGCAACGGAGGCTGTCAGTGGTCTTTAAGGAGTGGTCCATGGACCGCCCCAGTCGCACCTTAACCTCCTGTGTACTATAAAATATCTGTCTGTATCAGCCCATATACATCCCACTGCAGGGCACGGGCCTCCTCTGCAATCGAGATTACGATTGAGAGTGGTTAGATCATATAGTCCACCACGCTGGCCTAGTGCGAGTTGGCGGACTTTTACATACCGTAGAAATTGATACAAATCGCTATGGTATGCAGGGTTCTTCATGATCTTTTCCTTCACCGTTACTTTGCGTGGTGGTTGACTATCAATACACACATGACCCCGAAAAGTCAGAGGTATGCCCTGTAATTTGAAACATGTAGGCAGCCGCGTCTAGTCCGTTACTAACAGGCCACCACACACTTATATCTATAACAATATTTTTTATCACGGACATAATGTCCGGACTTATGAACATGACAATATACGACGATCGAAAAATTACTTCCATCATTTTTATATTTTGTTTCTACAAGACTTTCCGGAGACGTAAAATAAATATTATTATTGTACGCCTATGTAGAATATATCGTAGGACAAGTTTGTATTTATTATACCGTTAATAATTGAGGAGAGGTCGTCACAGGAATAGCGCATGGCCTGTGCCCGAGATACTCACATCCTTTGGACAATCCATTTATCTTGTTAGGACACACATGAACTGTATACAACGTATGAGACATGTCCAAAATAGGCACCGCTCGTAGTGCTGGCAACTAAATATACGATAGTATTAAATAAGCTTGTAAAATTAATTATTGTTAGCTGTGAACTGCGTGGTCCTATTTATATTTGGGTCAAGGTTTCTTTAAAGGGGGTACAGGTATAATGGTGCATCCCCACCATAGTTACCTTTTGTGTAGCAATATTGCGCAACAATGTCATCGATTGTTACATGTTCGGCTTCATAAATAATTTAAACTTACAAGGTAACATGTACAAACAATTAAACATTTTTCGTTATCAGATGTTGCTGATTAACATTGGGAGACAATGTTCAACAAAAAAATATACGACAAACCGATTACAAATTGACGTAAAATCATACATACATACATAAACACATGCCTTTTTCCCAGAAGGGTTAGTCAGAGGTGCAACCAGGACACCCACGTTTCGCCTTGTATGTTACGTCCCACAATATGATAGGGGCGAGCCTATCGCCATATCGGGCACAAATTCCTCACTCCGGGCTGATAATAAATAAAAAAATCCAATATCACTTTGCCCGACTCGGGATTCGAACCCGAGACCTCAGCTTTGCAATCGTCCCGTAGTACAACTGTGCCACCGAGGCAGTCTAAATCGTAAAAATCAGTACAATCTAAATATAGTGTAATATACTAGAGCTGGTTATGACTCCCTGAATATAATTACGACGCCTGCTTGATATCGAATGTACAAAGTGAATCGGAAACACTTCACTAGCTGTCAGTATTCCGGGTTTTCCTTTATCGATTACAGTGTCCGATATTCGGGCGAATACGAACTTCCAGCGAAAATGATTTTTGTATCTGTAACAATCTATATACATCCTACTGCAGGATATGGACCTCCTTTATAATCGAGAGTACCATTGAGAGGGATTAGGCCATATAGTCCACCTCGCTTAAGTGATGCGGCATGGCGGGCTGTACATGCAATAGAAAATCCTACAAATTGTGATGGTGTGAATGTGTCATCGAGAAGTTTTCAGAGCTGTGGCCTGGTGTTTGAACCCGCGACCACCTTGGACATGTTTGCAGCCGCGTCTGATATGTTACCAACAGGCTACCATGCACGAAAACGATTTAATTTAAGGTAAATTGTTTTCTTATGAAGCCACTATATTCCTCATGTTCCCTTCCTCCTACCTGCACACCCGAACAGCAGGATAACTGTGTGCACGACTCGCACGGTCCGTCTCAACGAGTTATTGAATATTGCATGTAGGGCAACGACTATCCACGGAGCAATACGATACGTGACGCCCGCCTACACTGGCCTACACCGGCCTTCACTTAACACGGCCCGAGGTGTTCGACGTTTATGGGCTTTGGACATTATTTCCGGTTTTATGGCTTTGGTTTTTGTTGCAGATACCGGATTTTGGGGAGGATGGGGCATATAGGTTCATAAAGAGGAGCTAAACCACATATATCTTATCATTATTAAGTACTTTTACCACGCGATATTGGATATGATATTGATTCATTAATTTAAAATTAAAATCGAGGGCTCTGAAGTCTCTATCACGCAGCTGCTTAAGAATTCAGCTGTGACAGCAGAAGCAGCGGGTTCGATTCCTGCACCGAGGTTTATGATTTTGCGAACCACAAAATATATTATGTACTACTCCTGCCGCAAATTTCATCTGTGTGATGATGGATCTGATGCGGGACGCAAGATTTCAAATAAAATTATTATTTGAAATCTTGCGTCCCGTTACATCCCACCCTGTCCAGGCTCATTCTCACTCAAGGCATGTAATCCAGTACTCATCCAATCCCGTAGAGTATAAAAAGTAACAAATGTATCGGAATTCCCCCCTCACCCCACGGGAACACTATTTTTCTGGATAAAAAGTAGCCTAAGTGTTTTTCCAAGGTATCAGCTACCTCCATACCAAATTTCATCGAAATCCGTGTAGCTGTTTCTAAGTTCATTGCGCACAACCGCATAGAGAAACAGACAAAACTTCTAAAAATCATTGTTTTGGTTTCTATTACGTTAATACAGTCCCCCGTATCAGTTTTTCTCATTTATTTTCCATGTAAAGACATCGATCGGTTACAAATATATTATATGTATACATTTGTTTACGTTAAAGGTTTTCGTGACACTAAAAAGTCTTCGTCATTTTTGATACACTCGATACTTCATGTGGGGTCAGGATCAATAATGTGAATATTGTGTGTTGCAGAACCAAGTGTTTTGTGACTGTCCTATGAACTGACAGTTGTAATAAGTTGTTGGTAAGTATCCAACATTAGGTTTAATATTTTTTTAATACAATATGTAAAGACTGCCTTAGTGGCACAGTTGTACTACGTTATAATTTCAAAGCTGAGGTCTCGGGTTCGAATCGTGGGTCGATCAGTGATATTGGATTTTTCTATTTATTATCAGCCCGGAGTCAGGAATTTGTGCCCGATATGGCGATAGGCTCGCCTCCTATCACATCGTGGGACGAAAAATACAACGCGAAACGTGGATGTCCTGGTTCCACCTCTGCCTACCCGTTCTGGGAAAAGTATGCATATGTAAAGTGGACCAAACTCAACAATTACTGATATTGTTGAAATCGTGATGTGTTGCGATAAATGTGAATATATTTAATTAAAAGCAAGTGAAGTGGCAACAGAATCCAATATAAAACTAGCGCGGATGTTTGGGATTCTTCGCGCGGCCGCGGCCTGCGGCGTAGCTTTAACTCTACCGCTCTACATTGCTCTACAACGCTCTACCCTACTCTACATCGCTGCTTCACATATTTGGAAGTTTTACTTTTGTAGTACTTTCTTTAGTAGGTGTTTGTATAATGTGTTTACCGGCGAGTGAGATATGAAATCACGTCTATAATTATTACTTCGTGTGTTGTTGAATTCGATTTTTTATAAATTATGTACGCATGACGAAACGAGAGTTAATGGGTATTGATCTTTTTTATCATTCAGCTAAGTGACTACACTGTTCCTGATGTAAGTGCATTGCAGTCTTAACAGACATTATTTTCTCGTCATTTGACAGAATACTGGTCTTATCCAAATCAGATATACATGTACACACGGCCTCCGTTCAAATTCCGACAAATTAGCATTAGCTACGACAGATTTTAACTAAGTACAGCATGGCTCTACTGTCTATCTTTCGCCTATAAAGATTTTAATAGAGAAATGAGAGTAACAATAATTAAATGGTCGGACATAAATACATCGAAGGTATAGCAACAGAGGTGTGTAAAACAATAGTGAGTACTGCGTGTGTCGCCGCGTCGTCGCGCCGGTACAAATGCACGACGTTGGCGCCTGCCCAGCTGTGGGTTGCCACGCCTGGGGTGGAATATTCAAGAAATACTAACTTTGGACGTTGTTTAATGTCGGTGAAGATAATTCATTGGCTTTCGGGGTTTTACTGATAATTATACGAACTCAAGTTTGATTACACACAGCTTCCGTGGCGCAGTTGGTGGGACGCCGTTGTGAAACGAGAGGCCGCGGATTCGATCCCTGCACCGAAACAAATATTTGTTTGATCCACAGGCATTTCTTTCGGATTTGGGTGTTTGTGAAACCGAAAAGTCTCTCGTGGTTCCTGATACGCACAACACAAGACTCGCTGTTAGTGTGCGGCCAGGACTATGTATGTGACTGTTGGGCGTATTTATTTATTATGAAGTAGAGTCAGAAAAAAATAGAATTGCTTTCATTTATATTCCATATTTAGCATGTTTTAAGGTTTAGTGACACGCAATATCTAGGAACACTGTTGCTCCGGTATCTTAATTAACCTTTCAATGTAATGGTTGCTATTTCATGTTCTTAAATGTGAAGTGTTTCAAAAAAATATTTAATTCATTTTAAACATTACAAATACAATTACTTTAACAAATAATTTGATATCATACACGTACCTTTCGACTAATTGAAAATGTAATTTAGTAAATGTATCCAACCCTGGCAACCCGGGCGGAAGGTTAGTAAAACTATCTATAACACGTCGGTAAGTTGATCCCTGAAGGCGCTGTACATCTTCGTACTGCGAACTACGCCACACGTATTAACCGGCGGAATTAACAACGAAAGTTAAGATTTTGTTTCGGTTGAGATAACTCTACCAATTCCGAAACTTGTTTTTGTTAAACTTTTGTTGTGAAGTATTTATTTGTTTTATAGTACTAGATATTTTTGTAAATATATATATATATATATATATATATATATATAATATTAATAGGATATTATTGCCAACCCGCATTAGGCCAGCGTGGTGGACTATATGGCCTAACTACTCTCAATTGTTCTCTCGATTGTAGAGGAGGCCCGTGCCCTGCAGTGGGTCGTATATGGGCTGATACAATACAATACAATACAATACAATATATATATATATATATATATATATATATATATATATATATATATATATCTCTCTCTCGAGCCACAGAAAGTCCAGAGTTGAACATACGCCTCACCCATTGATCGCCACATAGACATATTGGAAGTTGTATTTTTATTATGGACGACAAATGTCTGGGTTAGCATTACGTCTGACCAATAATCAAGAGAATCACCACTCACAACTTATAAATATTAAATACTACTTGTATTGCGCTCATCACCTCGAGACATTATTTGTAAGTTTGTTAATTCCCAGTAATCATTGGTCAAAACGGATTGCCGTCAAATTTTAAAGACGGAGGTTCTATTTGTGTTTCACGTCATTAGTCTAATTAAAATGTATTTCTTGTATCTAATGTCTAGCTACTCTACTGTGGTTAATATTTCGGATTGAAATTACTGAGAACCTAATCTATTTTCTATCTAATTTAATTAATCTAGTTGTCTCATACCTGAGACTGAAAGTGCACACTTGAAATGACTTTAATATTGTACATTCGTCTTTCCTTAATACTAAATCTATACACGTGTTTGGAGACGTGTCAAGTGTTAGAGGAAACGTCAAACAAGCTGCACACTGCTCATGTAATTTGCAACATTAGCATATATACAAGCTCCATACATCAACTACCGACCGAGACTGGTACTGGCATAGGAGCGGTGGAAGATCGACCTTCATCAATCTGGTAGCCAGATGAGACAAATTTTGTATCACATATTATTGATAATAGTTTCTTACATTTACGCGAATGTTACACATTGAAATAAAACGAATTCTTACGAATTTTTATTTAATTTTCAGTCCGCCCTGTGGCCATGACATCTGTAAATCTGATAACTTGCCGACCGAAAAGTGTTTATGGCTATTTTTTAATTTTACATTTACACGGCTTACAAACACTTGATTATTTGGCTTATGAAATTAATTAAGAAAGTGTTGAAAATTCATATCATAACAAACACAAAATAGTATAAAAAAATAGATCTTGACACCATAAAACAAACAGTACACATTACATAAAAATATAAACACAAATTAAAAAAGAAATTAATAAATTAAAGAAAATATTAATATTTTTAATTGAATTAATTCTAATAATTTCTTTCATCACCTTCACTCTTTTAATAACCGAATGAATTTAATCTCAACTAATAGTTTTTAACAAAGAGACTATGCCTACCTGGCTCCTACTTAACTACCTTCATGGCTACCCGACAAGCAGATGTGAATACAGTAAGGTAGCTACACCGGTCTGATGATTAATCCAAATTGGTATTATAAGAAAAATCATTTAATGACAAAACCAATTGGATAAGCCTGCAAAAAAAAAATTAAAAAAAAATTGCCATGAACACTTTTCGGTAGGCTAGGTAGTTATCATAGGCCTGTTTGTTAATCAATAATATTTGATAAGAAATACATATGTCTCTTCTGATTATCAGATGGGTGAAATTCGATCTTCACTGGCTCTTAGACCACAGCAACCTTGTAATAGAAGGTTGTATAGTATCACTAGATCAAGTTATACTTAGATATAGGAAAAAAATAGTACTGGACTTTCTTTGGCTGAAAAGATAGAAAAACAAAGATACAGGGAAAAAAGGTAAGTGAGGAAATTAGTTATTCGTCATGGAACACTAATTGGAAATATTAAAATGTTTATTTCACAGTTGTGCTGTTATATAGTGGTAGCTTGTTTGCTTGTTCCGTCAAGTTTAGGGTTCAAATTCCAGGTCGGTCATTTCGCTGTTTACAAATAAGTCGTTTAGAAAACTTTCATATGATTAGTTAAGCACGAGATTATGTATAAAAAGTATGTTATGACAGTCCAATCGTTCTAGAAAAATCACATAAGAAAAAAGAAGAAAAAAGAAATTAAAACATAGGCCACTTTATTCAATTCAAATTGTGATAAGTATTGAAATCTATCTGGCTAGTGCCTATTATATATATATATCAAAAACAGGCCTGTCTCATACATTTTAATTATTTGTGTCCTTGAGACAGTCGAGATGTCGATACAGCCGATTCAAAAAGTACTAAATATCGGAATGTCTTTTTATGATCATTGGAGCGTTATATAACTGTTCACCTCTGAATGATTACAAGGGTTACTTATCACTGTATAAGCTGCGAAATGTGAGGTCTTATATTTGATGCCCAGGTCACTCCATTATTTGTGATTTTTTCTATTTAATAAATCCCGACTGCCTCGATGGTGCAGTTGTACTACGGTTCGATTACAAAGCTGAGGTCTGGGTTCAAATCCCGGACTGGGCAAAGTGATATTGGATTTTTCAATTCATTGTCAGCTCGGAGTTACGAATTTGTGCCCGATATGACGATAGGTTCGTCCTCTATGTCATCGTGAGACGGAAAAAACAAGGTGAAACGTATCTTTGCCTACCCCTTGGAACGAAAATAAATTCGGTGTAAAATTAATGTCCTTATTAGCGCCTCTACCTATTTCCTCGGGTTTATAATACACTACAAGAGACTTTTCGGTTTCACAACACCCATACTCAAACCAAATATTTGCGAATCTCAAAAACATATTATCTATCGGTACTATAATGGAACCAATGGCTTCTCATATCATAGCCGGTGTCTTAACCAACTGCTCCAAAGAATGACAAAGTTTATTTATTTGCTCTGAAACTAATATTTCTTTACAATATCATTTTTCTAATACCGTAAAATAGATTGTTAATTTACAATTCGTTACTTATTCAATTTAAATAAATATACATATCTATCCCAAGTTATCAAATAACATTAAAAACTAAAAGAAAATTAGGTTTTCCAAGTCGCAATGGAGGCGAAACAAAATTCACTGGCAATGGAAATCATTAAAATACTAAAACAACAAATTGGTTCGTTATTATTTGAGACCGGCTCGATCTCATTTGCCTACAAAAATACTATACTATATTGTCTCACTTTCATTTTCGTGTTTTCGACACAAAAAGAAATAATTGGACGGAGGACCGAAGTTTTGACGGCGGAGAGCCGAACATTATTTGCATATTAATACAAGTACAAAGAAATCTCATTGTTAGTCGCTCCATTGCTCTAGTAGGGCTAGTACTGGCTATGAACCGTGAGGTTCAGGCTTCAGTTTCTGGGAAAGGCAGTTCACTTTGTGACATTTAAAAAAATACAAAAATCTTATTAAGAATCCTTGTGGTAAAGAAGATTCCTTACGACAATTCCATTCACCATTGAAGCGCATTAGTTTTCTGCAATGCATGATCAATATCAAAATAAAAACATTCTTTATTCAAATAGTCTTTCATAAGATCTTTTAAATCGTTAATGACTGTGTTGTAGCCCAGAACAAAAAGCGGTGCAAGAAACTCCCACAGCAAAACAAATATGTGACTCCTAAAAATCAAAGATATAAATTAGGATTCGAAACCCCCTTTTTTTTACCTACTCAGCAGTCGCTAGATCCGACTTAACAGCATTTTGTTAAAAATAGACAGGTAGTCGGATGTAAAATGATTAGTTTAACCTTTCTAAAACACACATAATATTATTTTAGGCTATGTAGGCGTTGGATAAGAGCAAAAATAAGAGGCCTTAATAATCACCTACTCAGTTAAAATAACTTGTAATTTTGAGGCTTAATATAGGGTCGTCCTCCTACGTGCAGACGATTAAAACGGAGCTACTGTAGGCGGTAATCGATAGCCTATTGTCTTGTAGGGGTGCACTTCGACCCTTGATAGTTACTAGTGTAATTTTAGAATTTAAAGCTTTTGTTTTCGATATTACTCGAGGATACTATATGAGTGTAATAATATAATTTTAGTTTTGGATTTGTCTTTGTTTTGTATATATCGTTGCGTCGGCTTCGACTGTTAGGATGTTAAATTTGTTGTTAGTAAAATTAAAATTAAAGGTAGGTCTCTCATATGTGAGAGGCCGCCTGGGTAGGAACCATCGCAATGTCTATTCCTCCTGCCAAACAGCAGGGTAAATGTACTGTTGTGTTCCGGCTTAAAGGATATTGTAGCCAGAGTAACTACTGGACATAGTGAGACCTAACTTCATATATCTCAGTATAGCGAGCTGTTATATACTTAAGATGTAATAGAAATCCATTATATAACAAAAACCCTCTCCACACAAAACTGCACATATGCACTTTTGTGTGGATAAATAGTAAGACGGCGCAAGCTGGGGCCTCTATCTTATTCCATATTCCTTCACGACCGGGTGTCTGCCAGTTTCCATTTCTATCTCTAATTTTATATGTGTCATTTTAATAAGTGTTATAAACGAGTGTAAAATCAAATAAAGTTTTTTTTAAAAAAGAGAATTTTTAAATCTCGTATAACATTTTGGTGGCAGCGGTGGGATACCGAAATCACACCCGAATACGTCTTCGGAAAATCCAAATAAATAAAACGGACTGAAACTGATAATTAAACTAAAATTCACAAAATTAATATCTAAACTGACAAAGTGCGGAACATTCAAAACGGTACAAATCACTTAAATAAAAATACATAAATAGATAAATCAGTTGAACCTATAAGTGTTTTAACTTTGTACATAAAATACGCTACGAACTTAAGAGTGAAGTCGAGACGCGGGATCCGCGTTGTTCCAGCCAGTGGTTCCAGTTTTGATCGTTTTGAACGGTCACGCCAACATCCAAGAGTTCCACCATGTTAACTCTGGTGCACCTGGTAGCAGTTCTCCTGTGAGTGACTCTATTACAAGACTCCTTTTAGTGACAAGTTAATTAAAGTCAATAAAACTCAGAGTTTATTCAGTTCGCAGAATTTAATAATTATAATTTAAACTATATACTTACGTATTATTCTACTTAAATAATTTTCTACATCTTCAATTGTTATTATTAATAGTTGCAAGCATTCCTTATAATCCCAGACAGTACATTCCTTTTGTTTATTTTATACATCCGGTCATAACAGTTATAGATAAGCTTGTAATTCCATACCTTGTTGTGTAAAGCTAACTTAAAGTGGAATCGCCTTCTAAACAATTGTTTTATATTTATCTTATACTAAGTGTGTGTATTGTGTGTTGTGTACTTTACAGATTGACACATTTATATTTCAAATTCCATATTTTCAGTAAATATGGCCAGTAAATCCGAATCCAAGGAAAGAGAGGAGACCACTAGTGTCTCTAAAAGCATCAGCCGAGTCGATATCGAAGACAAGGTGGAGCTAAGTGTCTTATTCAAATTCATAAAACCCTTCGATGGTTCGAGGGAAAATTTGAATCCATTTATTGCAAATTGTCAGAATGCCCATAATCTTGCTAACAAAAATCAAAAACCAATATTGTTTAAATATATTTTGAGTCAGTTGGTCGATAAAGCTGAACTTACTTGCAGTATAAAAGAATTCGAAAATCTCGAACAATTTATAGATTTCATAAAACAACAATTCGGAGAAAAGAAACATTATACACACCTTCTCTCCGAGTTGCAAAGCTGCAAACAAGATACTAATGAAACAGCCAATCAATTCTCTTTAAGAATTGAAACATGTCTAGCCAAATTGCTCACAGAAATCAAAATTTCTATCCCGTCCAAGAAAAAAGCCGAAATAGCTGGGCGAGTAGCCGCAATGGAAGATCTTGCGTTGCACACCTTTATTGTAGGATTACAACCGAGACTTTCACAAATAATCAGATGTCGTGATCCAGATTCATTAAACTCCGCTGTTAATTTCGCAGTCGCGGAAGAAAAAATCATGTCCGCGGTGAACAAAAGATCACAACAATCAAATCCTGGCAATTTCGATAAACCAAAATTCAGTCCGCGGCGCGAATTTCAATCTTACCCAAGCCGTTTCCCGCAAGGATTCCGTCCTAGTCCTTCTAGAAGCATAAATACGAATGAAATCGTTTGCAGATACTGCAAGAACGTAGGACATAGCATTGAAAATTGTCGCAAACGACAATATAATAACAATAGGAACCGCATTAATAACCCAACTAACCCAAATCAAAACCTAACTCCGAATCGCCCACAAAACCAACACAATCCTAATCCCATTCCTCAACGCAGAATTTTTGCCGTTAATCCTGAAGAGGAAAACGGAGTAGATGAAGTGGACGATTTAAACTAAGAAAATTTCCCGACAGGTGTCGCCCGGGAAATTGTTCCACAAAAAACAAAGTCGATACCAATTGCTTTTCTATATCCACTGTATCAAAGAATCCATCGCATCCTCTGAATCTGTCGCGTCCTCTGAATCTGTTGCGTCCTCTAAATCCATCGCGTCCTCTGAATCTATCGCGTCCTCTGAATCTGTCGCGTCCTCTGAATCCGTCGCATCCTCCGAATCTGTCGCGTCCTCTGAATCCGTCGCGTCCTCTGAATCCGTCGCGTCCTCTGAATCCGTCGCGTCCTCTGAATCCGTCGCGTCCTCTGAATCTGTCGCGTCCTCTGAATCCGTCGCATCCTCTGAATCTGTCGCGTCCTCTGAATCCGTCGCGTCCTCTGAATCCGTCGCGTCCTCTGAATCCGTCGCGTCCTCTGAATCCGTCGCGTCCTCTGAATCTGTCGCGTCCTCTGAATCCGTCGCATCCTCTGAATCTGTCGCGTCCTCTGAATCCGTCGCGTCCTCTGAATCCGTCGCGTCCTCTGAATCCGTCGCGTCCTCTGAATCTGTCGCGTCCTCTGAATCTGTCGCGTCCTCTGAATCCGTCGCATCCTCTGAATCTGTCGCGTCCTCTGAATCCGTCGCGTCCTCTGAATCCGTCGCGTCCTCTGAATCCGTCGCGTCCTCTGAATCTGTTGCGTCCTCTAAATCCATCGCGTCCTCTGAATCTGTCGCGTCCTCTGAATCTGTCGCGTCCTCTGAATCCGTCGCGTCCTCTGAATCTATCGTGTCCTCTGAATCCTTCGCGTTCTCTGAATCCGTCGCGTCCTCTGAATCCGTCACGTCCTCTGAATCAATCGCATCCTCTGAATCCATCGTGTCCTCTGAATCCTTTGTGTCCTCTAAATCCATCGCGTCCTCTGAATCAGCCGCGTCCTCTAAACCCTCTATATCCTCCGAATCCCCTACAATCACGAAGATCTCCAAATAACCTGAAACAAAACGATGTTATTATTTTCAAAATACATAGAAATTCCGAAAAACGATACTTACCTCATATTGACATACAAACCAATGTAGCAGATAGACCGTTATCCTTTCTGATAGATACCGGATCTTGCATAAGTTTACTGAAAATCAATTCACTGTCTCATATCCCTCATTTAAATAAAAAAACAATAACCCTAAAAGGAATTGACCCTGGGGATGAACTCACAACAACTCTTGGTAGTTTCGAAATACCTATATTCCAAGATCTGAAAAAGAAATATACACATGAATTCCACGTCGTAGAAAAAATTAATCTAACATATGACGGTATTATAGGTAATGACCTACTACAAAAATTAAAATGTAAAGTAGATTATCATCAAGGCGTTATCTATATAAACAACGAGACAATCAAGTTACAGTTTTGCGAACCAGTTTATACTATACCACCTCGTACAGAATCCGTGATAGAGTGTACAGTAACTAATCCTGAAATTCAACAAGGAATAATTCTAGATCAACACATTTCCGAATCTTTACTCGTAGCAAATTGCATAGCTAAAGTCAAAGATAACAACCGTATCAATATCACAGTTGTTAATACATCAGAATATCCTGCTACAGTACACTCTAATCTTAACTTATCCTTAGAACCATTTGATACGCAAACTCCACAAAATTCACCCCAAATGATATCTCATTGTAAAATCCTCGACCGAACTAATCAAGTCTTAAATTTGCTCAGAATTTCACATCTAAACCAAGAAGAAGCTAATGCCCTTGTCCAAATTTGTTCTCAATATTCTGACATATTCCATCTTCCCAATGACCAACTCACACATACTATGGCTACAGAACATAGAATCATAACGAGCACAGACATTCCAATCCAAACTAAATCGTATAGATTCCCTGAATGTCACAAAAAGGAAGTAGAGAGTCAAATAAATAAAATGCTAGATCAAAACATCGTAGTGCCTTCAATATCACCATGGTCTTCACCCATTTGGGTTGTTCCAAAAAAACTTGACGCCTCGGGACAACGCAAATGGAGAGTAGTCATCGACTACAGAAAATTGAATGACATTACAATAGGTGAAACCTATCCCATTCCGCAAATCACTGAAATCCTCGACCAATTAGGAAAAAGTCAATACTTCAGCACATTAGATTTGGCTTCTGGATTTCACCAGATACCCATTTCAAATGAAGATGCTAGTAAAACTGCCTTCTCCGTCCCTCAAGGACATTTCCAATTCACTAGAATGCCATTCGGGCTGAAAAACGCCCCTGCTACATTTCAGAAACTCATGAACACTTGCCTTTCGGGACTACAAGGGTCAAGATGTTTCGTATATCTCGATGATATTGTAGTATACTCACCAGACTTATCGAGTCATTGCCAAAATTTGACGGCTGTATTTGACAGACTGAGAAATTATAATTTGAAATTACAGCCAGACAAATGCGAGTTTCTTCACAGAGAAGTCGCATACCTCGGGCATATAATAAGTAAGGACGGAGTAAAACCTAATCCTGAAAAAATAAAATGCATTATAAATTTCCCAATTCCAAAATGCCCAAAAGATATAAAATCCTTTTTAGGACTCGTCTCATACTACAGACGATTCATCCCTGACTTTTCGAAATTAGCCAAACCTCTGACTTCTCTCCTTAAGAAGGAAGCTCAATTTGACTGGAAAAATGAACATCAATTAGCTTTTGAAAAACTACAATCCAAATTAACAACATCTCCAGTACTCATGTATCCAGATTTTTCCAAACCCTTCGTATTAACCTGTGACGCCTCTAATTTCGCTGTATCCGCCATCCTATCCCAGGGTGTAATAGGCAAAGACAGACCAATAGCCTATGCATCCCGCACATTGAACAAAGCTGAATGCAATTATAGCGTGACGGAAAAAGAATGTCTAGCCATAGTATTCGGCACTAAAGCTTTTCGTCCATATCTGTATGGACATCGATTTACTATAGTCACTGATCATAAGCCTCTGCAATGGCTATTTAATTGTAAAGACCCGGGTTCAAGACTAGTCCGGTGGAGACTAAAATTAGAAGAGTTTGACTACGACATTATTCACAAGAAGGGTAAAACCAATACTAATGCAGACGCATTATCTAGATTCCCAGTTAATCCAATAGAAGATAAATCCCGACTAACTCCAAACCCTTTATTGCCAGACCTCTATGACGACTTTAACAACCAACTGGAAGACCCTGTTGCCGAATCCTTATCTCCAATCCCATTTTCCTTCAATGACGAAGAATTGTTAAATCAAGATATTGAATCTAATATTATTCCACAACCCGTACTCAACTCTCCAAATAATCCGTCTCAAATTCCTTTACTACCTCAAGAAAGCGCCATGATTCCTTCTCCAACTCTTATAGACCTAGGGCCACTACCTGAACTCAGTCCAGGAAACGTCGATCTCAATCTAGATTTAGAAAATTTAGATATCCCCTCACCAAATCCAAATTTTACAAACTCAAATAATTCTACACCGCCTCAGGGAAATTCCAATTTAAATAATAACGACTACCCGGCGTTCCTTAAATCAATTACTAATAAAGAAAATACTTCAAATACTATTCTCACAGAACACAACGAAAACCTATTAAAATCTCCCTATAAACTGCTCCTCATTCCTACATCTATCGATTTAGACGAATCAAATCCCTATATTTCCGAAATCCTCTCCAAATTACCTAATAGCGATGAAGTCTTAAATTCCGAAAAAGAATTACATTCCTTCTTGAAAATAGAATTAGAAAACAAAATTATTTATCTTATTTTTACTAAAGTTCACCATTTTGACGAATCCACTTATCCTGCTATCTATGATACCCTAAAACGCATAAGGACAGAAATTCTTAATTCTAACGAACATACAGATATCGCAATTTCTGACTTTAAAAACCCTTTCGATCAACACTCATATACTAAGATTTATAACATCCTTATCTATTTATTCAATAACACTAAAATTTCCATACACGTCTACCTAAATAAAATAGCCTATCCAACCCTGAGTGAACGCCCCAAAATTCTTCGCGATAATCACGATATTCCTATTGCCGGTCATTTGGGTTCAACTAGAATGTATAATAGAATAAAAGAACAATATTATTGGAAAGGTATGCGTAGCGAAATAGAAGACTACGTCAAGCAGTGTAAAACATGTCAGGAGAACAAAGCCCTTAGGAAAATAAATAGAGCACCAATGGAAATCACCACAACTTCCGTATCTCCATTCCAAAGGGTGGCGCTAGATATTGTAGGACCTCTGCCCGAATCAGGTCCAGCCAAGTTAAGATACATTCTCACATTACAAGACGATCTTACGAAATACTCCATAGCCTACCCAATACGTAGCACTACAGCAGAGGAAACTAGTGATTGTTTGATTCACTTCATATCTCTCTTCGGGATTCCTAAATCGATCCTAACAGATCAAGGTACAAATTTCACTTCAGATCTATTCAAGACCACATGCCAATTTCTAAAAATCAAACAATTATGGTCATCTCCTTATCATCCTCAAACACAAGGGGCATTAGAACGTAGCCATTCAACCCTTAAAGAATATTTAAAATCATTCACCAACCAGGAACAAGACAATTGGCCCACATACGTTTACACTGCAATACTTACATACAACACTACAGTACATACCACCACAAAATTCACACCATACGAGTTAGTCTTTGGCCACAAACCGTTTATCCCAAATTCCATCTATGATAATGAACCAGGAACAACTTATTCTGACTATATCAAGATGTTACAACATAAATTCAAATACACCCGCGGTATGGCCCTTGAAAATATTTTAAAGTCTAAGGAGTCTTCGAAAGCCTATTACGACACACGTACTAGACCCCCTCCAAAATACAAAATCGGTGACTACGTCTACCTTAAAAACCATTTGAGACTCCGTAAAGCGCTATCTCCAGTTTGGAAGGGTCCATATAAGATAGTTAAAGTAAATTTCAACCACACCGTCACTCTTCTCATAAATAGACGACATGTGACACATCATTTAGATGAGATAAAACCTGCAGTAATGACCCAATCTCATAGCTAAATTCATTCTATTTCAGCACTTGCATCAATGCACATCCCGAATTCATCCAGCCATATCCTTCCAGTTCCGGAATATACTTCGACAACTTGGGTAAATTGAAAATCGTAAAAGGACAATTAAGCATTATCAATTATATAGATATATCATTTATAAAACCACATTTGTCAAATTTAAATGAAGTCCTAAGTACTACAAGATTCGCTTGTCAACAAGCTAATTATACTTTTGCCTAGACATACTATCGCCTTTAACTGTTCAATATAAAGATGTCACTCGTGAATTTGAATCCATATCACATCTGATTTCAAAACGTAATAAACGTTCATGGTTTGGCGGCATAGGTACTATATTTAAGCACGTTTTTGGTACTCTTGATGAGAACGATGCCGAAAAATATGACTCTTATATAGAAACAATAGAAAATAATGAAAATAAAATCGCTGAAATGATGAAAGAAAATATTCTAATTACACAATCCACACTAGAATCTTATAAACAAATTATAGACAGACTAAAAACTAATCAAGAAATTCTCAACGAGGCATTAAACACATTTCTAGGAGAAATAAAAAATATCTCTGATATTACAAATAATTTATTAATTGAAACAAAAGTCAATTCCATACTTACCAGCCTTGATAGTTCCTTGTTGACATTGTCATTCCAAATGGAAGATTTAATAAACGCAGTCATTCTTAGTAGTCAAAATATTCTACATCCGAACATATTAACACCAGCACAATTATACCAAGAACTCGTAAACAATGAAAGACACTTA
Organism: Theretra japonica; assembly: GCA_033459515.1. Classification (NCBI taxonomy): domain Eukaryota; kingdom Metazoa; phylum Arthropoda; class Insecta; order Lepidoptera; family Sphingidae; genus Theretra; species Theretra japonica. Next base: position 118,799 of record CM065950.1, read on the forward strand.
CCTAGTGATACTGGAATCCCTCTTTCCTTGAGTTTAGACAACATTCATATAGTTTTAAGTATATCAAATGTAGCGTGTTATTATTTTAAGGATAAGTTAGTTTTTGTATTACTAATACCTTTAGTTACAAAGGACGAATACAATTTGTATCATAACATGGCTATACCAACTCCTCATGGATCAAACAATCCAAATAAATTTAGTATGATTTTACCATCAAGCCCTTATACAGCCATGTCTAGAGATAAGCTATATTATTGTAATTTAGATAACTTAGATAATTGTAAAACCATAAACTCTGAGTTTTACCTATGTGAGTTAACAATGATCTCACTAACAAATGACAACCCTACGTGTGAAAGTGAATTATTGACGAAACCAGTCAGTGCTATTCCCGTACAGTGCGAAACAAAAACAATTTCCGGACAATTAGACATTTGGAAACCAATCAAAAACAATCGGTGGATTTTTGTTCAATCGAAACCTAATAAAGTAACAATTGAATGTAGTGTTAGTGAAGTGGAAGAAGTGATAGTGTCCGGAACGGGTGTTTTGCAAACCCCGAATCAGTGTACTGTGTACACCAGAAGTGTAAAACTGTTATCGGCAAATGACGCAATTAATATAAGTCTATATACACCTAGCCTTAACTTTAGTATTATAAATGATTCGTGTTGTAACTTAAACGATAAGATAAATTTAGCTAATAACAATGATTCCCCAATTTTATTACAAAACGTAGATTTAGAAAATTTGATCACCAATAATAAAAACGACGAGATTATTTCCAACCTAAATGAAATAGTCTCTGGAAAACCACACATAATAAAATATGGGAATTATTATACAAGTACTATATTTCTTATTTTAATTTCAATATTATGTTACATACTGTATAAAACTGGCATACACAAAAAAATCATTTTTAGAAGGGTTAACCTACATAATACAAGTAGAAATAATGAACCTATATCCGATAGTAATGAAGAGGTAGAACTTGATGACATTAGAACACCACCTACCCTTAGAATAGGGTGAAAATATATACATAATTTGCATATATGTATATAAATAAATGCATAGATTCTCATAAACTACACAAATTTTGTGTAAGTTTATTCTTAACCGGGGGGCTGTTATATACTTAAGATGTAATAGAAATCCATTATATAACAAAAACCCTCTCCACACAAAACTGCACATATGCACTTTTGTGTGGATAAATAGTAAGACGGCGCAAGCTGGGGCCTCTATCTTATTCCATATTCCTTCACGACCGGGTGTCTGCCAGTTTCCATTTCTATCTCTAATTTTATATGTGTCATTTTAATAAGTGTTATAAACGAGTGTAAAATCAAATAAAGTTTTTTTTAAAAAAGAGAATTTTTAAATCTCGTATAACAGAGCGCACTGGAATGCCAAGCCTTGTTTTATAATTCATGGTTTTGTTTGGTTTTGCTACTATCCATGAACGGTGGCATCGCTTACCATCAGGCGAATGGCTTGGTCGTCTCGCCATTTGTCGAAATAATATAAAATAATAATAAAAACAGTAGCTTCAACAGGTATTTCTGTTTTTATTTTTTATGCCATGAAAAAGTGACTGAATTGTAAGTATAAATTATCCTGTGTAAATTCTGGGTTCCGGTTTTAAACAGGCTGACAAAATTGTTTCATTTAGTGACAGAAAAAAAAAACGTAATTTTTTTTCGACAGTCGATAATCATTGCTGTGTCAGTATAAAAACATCTAATCTGTCCACCTGGAAATGGTAAAACTAACAACATCTTATAACAAGATCCCTTATAAGAATCCATATCCTAAGCCAGTGAATCGTCACATCGAGTTTCCGCAATTTTCTTTGTGATTGGAAACGCCCGGGAGAAATCCAAGTCCGGCGTTATTGTCCCGGGGTTTATCCCGACACAACTCGCCCCAACTTATGAATAGTACGTAACAAACTTGAAGGGCAAAGAAAATAGGCATAACTGAACGAAAAAATAGCGGCGCTTACGACGTTTCGGCTGTGTGCCCCGGTTCATATTTCATAGAGTTTAATATATGTTGTAAAAGTTTGTGGACATGCGCACTTTTGTATCAATGTATGATACGAAATTCATCAACTGGCGGGCGAGGGAGGGGGGAGAGCGGGACGGGGTGCTAGTGAAGGCGAAAGCTCGATTTGTATGAAGAAATATTTTCTTGAGAAATTACAATTTGCTTGGGATCGAAAAACATTATATGTATATAATGTTCAAATAGTAAGTAACATAATTATGTATTGTGTAAAAAGAAGTTTGAGATAGGAAAACTAGTAAAATAATGTTTGCTATCGATAACATAATCGTATCCATCTGGGTGGCGACCAGCGACCATCATATTCATTTCGGCGGTTTTTTTATACTGAGTCATACATGTGCATCTTTTTACGGGTTCAGGCTCGATTTTTACCAGGCCGGCATAATTGTATTCTCCGGTGAATTGAGTAGTTTTCTCATGGTAGTACAAAAAAGAAAATAAACATACATTTTTGCTACTAAAACTTACTTAGGTTTCCCTCAGCGATTCAAACTCAATTTACTCTATAATAATAAAACCAGTGATTCGCTGAGCTATGATGCCCTTAGTAAATAGGTATCTCATAAAACGGGCCGTAATTCTCAAAAGGCTAAGGCTTAAGTCTTTATGGCGAAAAGGTCGGTGCGGGTCGGTTAAGCCGGCTCTACAGATTACCTATAGACCTACGCTTTAGCCTGATTCGGGATATCTCAGCCTTCAAACAGGATTCTAAACCTTTTTCAATATCTTTATCGGAGAAAAGTTTGTAGGTGCTAAGATAATGTAAACATTTGATTTTTACGTTTATTTAATGTTTTGTATACAAATCAGTATGTAGACTGCACTTAAACAGACATTGTCTCAGAAAAATCATTAATTAATATATTTATTTTTCATTTGCCGTGATTAGATGATCAGTTCATTTGGCTTATAGAAAGCGTCACGTAGGTGAAGAAACAGAGGCAATATGATTTAAAACCCTATCCTGTATCAGCCCATATATGTCCTACTGTAGGGCACGGGCCTCCTCTACAATCGAGAGTACGATTAAGAGTGGTTAAGCCATATAGTCCACCGCGCTGGTCAGGCGGACTTTTACATGCCATAGAAATTTATACAAATCGCTACGGTATACAGGTTTCCTCACGATGTTTTTCTTCACAGTTATAATGCGTGGTGATTCACTATCAATACATTTAAAACTCAATTAAGTATTAAGCACTGCGAGGCACTTCACGCTCATCAGCCCGAGGTATTACTGAAGTCCCTTCTGGCCGCCACACCCGTAATATTACTGTGCTAGTCTGAGTTGGCACCAGTATACTGAACCGTGTGTCGGAAAATAACTGCGCAAACTTCGTTCCAATTTTCGATTCGTGATTGGTAAAACTCGCGTTTGACGCAAACGTAATTGAGCGTGTGTGGCAGGCAAACATTGACAACCTCCTTAGTTACACTGCGACTGTGAAACGAGAGGCCGCGGGTTCGATCCCAAACCGAGAAAAATCTTTGTGTTAACCACAAGTATTTGTTTCGGGTCTGGGTGTTTGAGACCAAAAATATAAGTTTGAGACCATATGCACTGTGGCGTTTCGAGTTTCATGGACATGGTAGCCAGAGTAATTACTGGACATAATGAGACTTAACATCTTATATCTCAGGATGGTGAGCGTAGTGGTATGCCAAGCATTGCTTTGTAATGCATGGTGTTGTTTGGTTTTGCTACTGTCCATGAGCGGTCGTATCGCTTACCATCAGGCGAATGGCATGCTCGTCTCGCCATTCATGGCAATAAAAAAAATGAAAAAACTACGTCTTTAAGAAATATCTAACAAGCAGGAAACCTTAGCAGCTCCCACTTCATAAATTATTTTTAGCTTAAATTAATTATGTCTCCGTAATAAAAACATGATGGAATATATACGTAATTATCTTTTGCTTTCATGTTCCTTTTGAATGAAGTATTGGAATACTATTTTACAACATTTACATATAAAATTAGAAATTAAACTTGTTTGTCATCATGAGAGGGTTTTATTTTCAATTTAAGTATAAAATTGTTACACAAGGATCAAATCTCTTTATGAAATTTAAGAGATGCGTGTGTCCGCGTGTGATGTATAATTTTTATTACTTCTTCTATCTTATCGAATTAAGAAGATTGAATGGAACAATTGCCGATTCACTTTCTTTTGGAAGTGATAGTGCCACGCTGTTGGCAGTCATGACTCAGCATGAATGGGCAGGCTCGTCCGGGGTGGTACTACTGTATTACAGAAGATCAACATGAAGCGACAGTTTTGCTGTCACGTTTCGTTCGGTAAGTGAGATTGCCGGATGCCCAATACCCCTTTCCTCTTCCCATCCTTTTTCCGTCCGGCTACTTTCCGATTTGATGAGTCGGCAACACATCCATGATCCAGCGTTCTGGATGTTCATGGGCGGCAGCGATCACTTACCATCAGGTGACCTGTTAGCTCGTTTGGCCCTATATAATAATAAAAAATCACGTTTTCCTCTTTCCTATAACTCTATGCACTAAAAGACAATGGTACCACCCGGTCAATTACATTCCTACAGTAGACCAAAGTGGCTACCTTGCTCTACTACTTTCCATACATTTTTATTAAATACACTGTCTTAAGTTCCAGCACATCACTAGTGAAAGTTTGGGCACGCGGCTATATAAATCATCCGCGGATGATATCTGAGGCGTTGAAAAACTTCGCCGACTGCGCGCCACTGTACACACTGGGCCCGCGTGATTCCCGCGAGGTCTGTTCACAACTGTACGACTGCCTTACGGGGTAGTAATAAAAAAAATCATAAACACAGATTTAAATTAAGTAATAAATAAATACACTCAACAGTCGTATAATAGAGTTCTGATCTCACAAATGTAAGTTTTGTGTTGTACTTATTATATACTATAAAATTACTGTATTGGCCTTATTATGATTAATAGGTTGTTTCTTCTTATATACAAATCTGGGTAGGTACTACCACTTTATTGATTTCAGCTATCAAGCAACAGTTTATGAAAACTGTTAATAATAAATGGATGCAACTAGGACATAGTGACTTCAAATCCAGAAGGTACGAGTGTGCGAGAGAAAAACCTAGTATCCTCTCCCAATCAAAACACTAATACTTGCAATTTATGCTTTTTATTCATACTTTTCCCTTGAGCATAAAATACCATACTTTTCAAATATTAAACATTCTATTAGATTTCCTCTGGCATATACACGAACCGCGACACCCGCACGCGTGAAGGCTCCAGAGAAAAACTTTCAAAATTAATTCGACTTCAGAAGAAATAAACACATCAATCTACGAGAAACGTGAGAAGCCTTCACCCCCGCACACTCGCACCCGCACCCCCTCGCATCCCTTAGACAATCCCTGGTAGAGTGGTTAGGTAGAGTACGTTAGGTAGAGCAGGTTTTTATTTTCTCCAAACAGCCTCCGGGGACTTTTGCTAAATTACTTGTTGGATTGGTTTTGTTTGGATCGATTTTAAATGAGTTTTTGTTTTGAAAAATTAAAAAACATCGAATCAAATACAATAAATTGAAAAAAAGTTTTGTTACTTGGCTTAACTTAACAATCAAAATCATTGTTTATAATTATGTCGGAAGCGCAGAAGCTTTAGCAAATTTGACTACGAGTATAATGTAATATGTCATATTTGCACATATGGTAATATCAAAAGCGGTGCTTGTCCACGGTACAGTGCAAATAGCTGGACTTTCACTTTGTGGAGCAGATATGAATGAAATCTACTTTCCTATTATATGTAGTCTCTATTAAAAATACGTGAACATAGGACATATTTTATATAAAATAGAACTTGCGTCTTTCTCTGAGAATTTAAGATATAAATTTACATCTCGAAACAATAAACATGCACAATCTTAATTTTAGATATTAGGAAAACATCCTGAGACCCATGTAAATGATGGTGAGAAACACATAGTCACAGTCTGACGCAAGTAAGCCGCATTTTGATGTTCACCATGTCTATATCAGATTTCTAACACGCCGATATGGAAAAATAATTTAAATGTATACGTCCCACTGCAGGGCACGGGCCTCCTTTACAATCGTAAGTACGATTGAGAGTGCTTAGGCCATATAGCTCACCACGCTGGCCTAGTGCGTGTTGGCGGACATTACATATTCTTTATTTATTTTTCTTTGATTATAATTATTTACAAATCGCTATGGTAAGCAGGTTTCCTCACGATTTTTTCCTTGTCCGGTATAGTGCGTAGTGATTGACTATCAATACACACATGTCTCCGAAAAGTCAGAGTTGTGCCCTAGGATTTCAACCCACGATCACCGTCCACATGTTGGCAGTCGTGTCTAGTCCGTTACCAACAGGCCACCGCACACTCACAAAATGGCAAAATAATATAGTCATAGTAATATGCTTGTGACTAGATGATAGTCCCTAGTTAATCAGTAGCGTATTTTTGGAAGGGTTGTAACCGGGGATCAAATACAAGGATACAAAGAGAAATGCCACGGGCAACGGAGGCAAAAAAATGAAATTTTCTTTGTTGCTTTTGAACAGGGTGTGACAATAAAAACAAATGTTTTTTTGCAAACCCTTTATCCTTTATTTTTCAAAACTGTACAATGTACGTTTTTAATAAATAAAAAAACGTTACTTTGTCTGTAAAACAATATATTCACGAGCATAAATTATTATTCATATTACATAAAAATTTCCATAATTGATGGCTTTCAAAAAACTACTGTAATAGACTCATATTTAACTCTTAACTGTAGACGCTCATGAATTAACAAAATATACATTTTCTCCACGATTTTAAGTGTAAGATAAAACAAGGGTTCTACAATAGTTTTATCTAGCTGTTGAACTTTTCAAGTCATAAATATCAGCCAACAAAGTTAGACCACATTTGGGTCACGAAACTCTAGGTTTTATTTTTCGTGCTTTTGTTAGGATTTTTCTATCCCGACATCGACTAGAAATGTACGTCTAAAACATACCATAATGATAATAAGAATTCACCTTTCTAAATTCATTTCAAGGTGGCATTATTTTGACAACTGGCGAGATAGGTCGTTTTTTTAATCCTCACAAGACAAAGTACATATATCTGATGTTTAGTGCAAACCTGTCGTGCAAACTATCTAAATACGATATGTACTGACATTATTATGACGGCCTTGCGGAAATCTGATATTAGCTCCCACTGTTGAAATATCTACAGCCTACACTGTTTTTCCCTATCTCATTTTAGGATGGAAAACACCAGGTGAAACGTGGTTGTCCTGGTAGCGCCTCTGCCTACCTTTTCTGGGAAAAAGTGCGAGAGTTTATGTCCGTACGTATATTTTCTCCACCACTAAGCCCACTTTATTTCTGCATTAAAAAGGAAAAGAAAATTTTAAATGCCTTTGAAATTGTCTATTACCTCCCCGCGGCAGTGTGAGCTCAATCAAAAGCCAATTTGTATGTGTTTGATGTGTAAAGCCGTTGCGAGTAGTCCCTGGCCCGGCCCGCGGCGGGACCCCTCGCCTGATCTGATGTGTACTCGGGGTTGTATGATTGAACTCATGATTACTTATGTAGGTAGTATAAGCTGTATTTGATTGAATACGTTGTGATTTTTTTAGTCAAAAGTCAGGGCAGATACAAAATAGTCATAATACCAAATACGAAAAATTATAAAATCTATATTTGAAGTTCTCAAAATCTTCTAGGTCTGGACATATTGTTAAGGAAAGCAGATTCTTCAGAAAACTAAGCGTAAATCTGAAATGAATAGGCCATTCTATTTTAATAAAGGCGTACAGTGTCTGCTCGTATATTCTGCAATTGACTTCAGTTCACTCACTAGTAAATGAAACATGACCCTAATATATTTTATATTTTGTGTTTCTTTTACAACAGCGGTATCACCTCGGCAAAAGCTGATCATTCAAATTATACTCACTAATTAATGAAACGTGTCTACTACTCATAATATAATCATATATTCCCAGTTCACGTTATCTAACTCTACATTTCAACACCCATTCAAATTCAAACTCTACTAAAACTCAGCTAATCATTATGCATTAGATAGAGAAATTACATACGGTAGAGCTATAACACGTTAATAGTAGGTAACAATGGAAATCAGACGCAGAGCTCTACCGCGCTCTACCAATGCTCTATCTCGGTAATATCGTTTGAATCCAGTCCAAATCCCGACATGGTAGAGCGGATCTCGTGTGATGACGTCACGGGACAAATTAATGGGACACGATCATATAACTTAATTCGCAATCACTACAATTAGACAGGGTAGAGCTTAGTCGTAAATTTCGGTTTCAGTTTTAAATTCTATTTGGAATTTGCTAAAACAATTTTTGTATTGTTTTGTGTCAAATTGTGTGAGTTTAACTGCAGTATTACTGCTTATCCAAGAATGCTAATTAAAATCTTAATATATATAAATCTCGTGTCACAATGTTTGTCCTCAATAGACTCCTAAACTACTTAACCGATTATTATAAAATTTGCACACCATGTGCAGTTCGATCCAACTTGAGAGATAGGATAGTTTAAATCTCAAATTATAGTCGCAATTTTAATTTATTGCTAATTATTTGTCTGTTATTATTTGACAGTCACAATCATCTGTTAACTCCAAACGATTCTAACAGATGTCGATACCTTTCGGCTGGGTTGAGTAAGTAATCAATAGATGGCGCTGCTATGGTAAATCTACGAACGTGTCATATAAGCTATATTTTAACAGTATAATTACCACGTGTTGTTGACGCTATAAAATTAATTAAATTTATTTTGTAGTGAACGAAATAAAGAAAGTCGTGTAAGTTACACTATTTATAACTCAAGAACGGCTTTACCGATATGGCTAAAAATTGGTGAGGAGGTAGCTTAGAGCCAGGAGACGGACATAGGTTACTTTTTTTTGTGAAGAAAAGGCTTGAAGGGGTTGAAATAAGGGATGACAGTATGTATGGAAAAATCTAAACCGTTAAAGTTAAGATGTTAAACTTGGCACTTTAGTTACTCTAAAAATAATAATAATTAAAAATAATGATCTATAAATTAACCCTAAAGGGGTTAAAATAAGGGTTGGAATTTTATATGCAAAATCGAAACAGCTGAAGCTATTTCTATAAAAATATATATTTCAGCTCCTTATTACAAACAAAAAATAATGGCTTAATGGCTTTCTCCCCGAAGGGGTAGGCAGAGGTGCTACCAGAACACCCACGTTTCGCCTTATATATTCCGTCCCACGATGTGATAGGGGGGGGGGGGCGAGCCTATCGCCATATCGGGCACAAATTCCTGACTACGGGCTGATAATTAATAGAAAAATCCAACATCACTTTGCCTGACCCGAGATTCGAACCCGAGACCTCAGCTTTGCAATCGTACCGTAGTACCACTACGCCACCGAGGCAGTCAATAGGTAATGCATAGTCTTCTTTATTAGCCTAAAGCGACGAAAAGGGGTTTGTTTTTACGAACATTCTTAGCGCTGTTTCAGGTAGGAATTAAACAACAGAAATCACCAAGAAGGGAAAAACGTTATGACTATTGAATTGTTTACATTTGAGAAATAAGTAGTTTACTATACTTCAAAAAATCAATTTTGTAGTCAGAATTTTGGCTGGGCGGAAAGTTTTAGCTGGAATTTTGCAAAGTATTTGTGTTTGCGTATTTTTAAAATGATATTCGTCGTATTTTCGTGTTTACATAAGGCCTATCTACAAAATAAAAGCAATTCCAAAAAATTTACAACTTGCCTATTTAGGCATTAAGGGATGAAATGGGATAAAGTGGGACGAACGCGATGAGACCGGTCGGATCCGGATTGCATTCGATGGGAAATAATGGGACGGGATGTAACAGAAAGAAAAGGAGCTAGATGAGATGGGATGGGATACGATAGGAAAAGGGATAGTAGGTACTTAGGTTGGGTTCAGGAGTACAAAAGTTTGAACGGGAATAAGATATTTCTGGTGTGGAGTGGAGTCTAAACATCTAAGCACCCAGGCGAAGCTGGGCCGGGCCGCTAGTATTTTATATATATTGATTTTTGGTAGAAAAAAATAAAAATATTATCCAACTAATATGTCAGAGATCCTTTCGAGGTGTCTTTGTTTTTTTAAATAAAATTTCCCGTGGCGTGGTTGGTAGTAAAAGATGACGGTAACCACTTTGTGTGTTAATAACCATTAAGTGGCCCATCTGATGGTTTATCCTATAAATTAGGCACTTAGGTACAACATATTTATATTCAGACCCAATTTAACGCACTTAATCATAAATTTACGTTGCCAGACAATAATTATAGCAAAACATAAATTTCAACTAAAATAAAAATACATTTAAAGTGAAATATAGTCCGTATGCGCGCTCTAGTTTGCTACTGACACAATTTAAAATTACTGTTTTAAACTGAGTTAACTTCTGAATTTATTGAATATTTTTTTGTAACGCGCTTTGTGTCTGGCCGAATTTTATTTATCGTCTTAAAAAAATAACACACATCACGCGTTATTCTTAGAAGAGGTAGGCAGAGGTCCTACCAGGACACGTACGTTTGGCCTTTGGGTTTCGTCCGACGATGGGACAAAGGGCGAGACTGTCGCTATATCATATTTATTTATCATCTATGTATATAAAAAATAAAGTAATATTAAATTGTTGTGGTAAAATTATTCTTATCATTATATCTATGAACGTACTTTCAAGGATTAAAACTCTCATCCATTTTAGTTCAAACCAAGAGTTTCTTTAACGAATATTTCTACTGCTCCTCTAAGTTGTGAAACAGATTATAGGCCCCACGTACTGCTTTCCATCTAGTCTTTTTAAAATAGCATCAAAATTAATCGAGTTGCTTTATACAGTCGTAAGATAGAAGATATTTCTTGGAATGTACTTTCATAGCATTGAACCATAGGGTGTAATACAATCTCATAGCTAATAGTAGATGAAAATAATAATTGACCAGCCCATATACGTACTACTGCAGAGCACGGACCTCCTATTTAATCAAGAGGGGTTAGGCACAATGCTAATCAATTATTACAGATACACACGCCTAAAAATATAAAATAGTACTCATTCAATTATTATGGCGTTACCCCTCTCCGCTCCCTCTTAATCGTTCCTCCATTTGTAAAGGACGCCCGCGTGCTGTCAGTGGGACGTATATGGACTGATGCAAATGCAGAAATTATATGTCATCAATCAACACCTCCAGACTATAAAACGATCCAACTACGACTATCCCATCAAATCCCATCCCCACATCATCCCAATCAAATTACCATAAAACAGTACGACGCGCCGCAATTAGTGCTGTAGACGTTTTTATTGCCGCCCTTACAGATTACCGCCGGGGGAGCGCGGGGCACAGCGGGGGGAGATAGGGGGAGGCAGGGAAGGAGGGGGTAATGGGCTTTAAAATAAATATCGACGCAGCGAAGGAATCTGCCGGATCTGCTGAAATGTATTGGGCGGCAGTTTATCTGAGGATTTCGCTTCGTGCAGGATTCTCGGAAGCCAGGCGTATTGATGGCGGGTGCATTCTAAAGGATTTTAATTTGTTATGTTTGAGATAAAATCGCCTGATTAGTTGGGAGATTTAGTAGTTTACTTGTGTTTCTTCTTTGGGGATAAAAGCAGGGACTTAAATTACCATTGTTTTTTTATTTTCAGAGGATTATGTAAACTTTCAAATAGCTTCAGTTAGATGTACGGATATTCAACATATTTTTAGAGCTTGCTGTATTGATAAGGATAAAGCACAAAGACTTCAACATTAGCGTATACATGAACTCCATCAAAAATGTCATATTATTGCAATAAGGGTCATGAACTGAATATTATACTAATAAGATGTTAGGAAAGTCATACGAAAAGAATTAGGAACCGAACCAAGAACACTATTATTCACATTTTACACGTCTTGTCACTTACCAAGAGATTTTAGGAAAATACATATAACAATTCTAGACACCAAAAAATCACATTTGTTAACAGCTTACGTAACCTCGTCACATTTCAAAAACTTCTACAGGACCCAATTCACTAAGATTGGTCAGATTAAGGTCCGGGATTAAATTAGAAAAAAAAAGAAAAACCTCGCAGTATCGTTCCGGGCGTTCATTTCAGTACAAGGAGCGTCCCGGTAATCCCGATTCCTTGGATCCCGCCGACTCAATTAAACGCCGCGGTAGTATACAGTTGGAGTCTGGAGAAACAAGGATTTGACGAAGCGTTAAATTTGACTGGTTGCTGTTAAAGTTTTAGTGTTATAGAAGTAAATTGGAATTGGATTGAAATTCGTTGCTACATAACATACGTAGGGGTTCACGCGTATATCTAGGAAATCGTTGACAAAGGTGCTACTAACAACATTTTAATATTTTGGGGTACATTACAACACGAACAACTCCTTAAAGATTTATTAAACAGAAAAACAAAAAGTGTCTGAGTGCCTGGGGGGTTACTCTATGATCTGAAACAAACTATAATGTTCTAATTCTATGTTCGCACGTAAATCTGTACGAGTGTGCCTAGGTACGCCACAAAATGATCGAATTCTCTATCGTACGTCCTAACTATAGACTCAGGAGCGAATGCTAAGTTTCATACAGAATATTGTTGATTTTTAGAAGTGGAAAACTTATAACTTATTTCAGACGTCGAATATCTGAACATTCGAACTTCGTTTTGGATCATAGAGTAACCCCCTGACTTGATAAAACAAAGATTTCCTAATTGCCAGACTAAATACGTTGCCGCTAGACGAATAAGGCGAAATTATCGTCTTTTTTGATAACAATAAATGGCGAGACGAGAATGCCATTCGCCTGATGGTAAGCGATACGACCGCTCATGGACAGTAGCTAAAACAAATAATACCATGAATTACAAAGCAATGCTTGGCATTCCATTGCAATCGCCATCGTTAGACATAAGATATTAAGTCTCATTATATCCAGTAGTTACTCTGGCTACAATATCCTTCAAACCGGAGCACAACAGTGCATTTACACTGCTGTTTGTCGGGAGAAATAGATATTGCGGAGGTACCTACCCAGGCGGCCTGTCACATATGAGCGACCAACCTCCAGTACATTATTATCTCAAGTATACAAAATTCAAGTAACTTTGTATACTATGGACATAATTTCTATTAAATGAACTCTGTTCTGAAGAATCTTGTACCTATGAACAATCTCTGAAATACACATGTATGTATACGAGTACACCCATTCAACTAAAAATCATCCCTCAAATTGTCCTCTTTTTTAGATCCCAGAAAATATTATAATTATATTTTATTTCTCTACGCATAGTTCAGGACATGATAAAGTAGCGTCTCGTGTACTTGGTAACAATAAGTCGCTCATAATTTCTAAAGAAAGATACCAAGTTTCGTCCCTCTTTTATCCAGGGGGTGGCAGGATGAAAGGGGGAAGGGCAGTTAATTTTTATCCGATCTGCGGTGCCTCCAGCCCCGGGGGTCACATTAAATCTCGCGTTGATTTTACGAGCAACCCTTTTAAAATGACTCCATTTAGATTGTTTTCTTTTGTCATTAAGTTTATATCTCGCGGAAAATCGAGAGGGTTTTTGTGTAGTCGCAATGGATAATGAAAATTACTGTCTGTCGTTGTCTGCCAAATTAATTTGAAACTCTGAAGGAGTAACGGCGCCTTTGTTTAGGGCTACGCTTCTATGCGGCTACGCTGCTACGGCGTAGCTACTGAATCTTTTTTGTTTGATGTTTAAGTAACCTAACCTTTGAGTCTTTTATTTATTGAACCTAAAAGGAATAGCCTTTCAATTTGTTTTTTCTGGAGAAATCCTACACGACCTATTGGGCTAATGAAAGTCAAAATAGTCTCGGTTACGCGATGTAATTTGTTGATTTAATTCTGAATAAATTAGTAGTAAATATTTAAATTTCGCAAACAAGTGTAGTAAAGCCCCGAGTGGGGCCAACATAACAACATTATCATAGTTGGCAACTCGTAACTCGTACCACGCATTCCTAATGAACATAAATCAACGTTGGAAACGTTTCAGTCATCGTTAAACATTGCTACGGTTTCGTAGTAATTGCTACGCCTTTGATTTCTATACTGTTTAGTATCTCGGAAATAATTAAGTCTTATAATGTGAATTTAAAAGGCTTGTATTATGATTATTTGCTGTAAAATACTCCTTTTGTTATAAAATACGCTGAATAGTAGATAAAAAATATTACATAACTTCAAACTTTCATCCCTAATGTAGGGTGAGTAAAAAATACGACAATTCCATCCAAAGTTCATCGAATTTGTTTCCATCCTCAAGGTAAAAGTTTAAATTTGTTTATGTAGGTAAGTTATGTATTTTTTAGTGTATGTATATCTATAAATAGTATCATTTGTTTGAGCTTTTATTTTCTTTATTACACACTGCCTTTTATCTTCTCCTCATTAATCCATCCAATGGTTGTCTGTAAAAGATTGCCTTAGTGCGATGAGACCGCCATTTGTACTTCATTGTCTTATTATCAATGTAAACTGTTTTGTTAATACTTAATTGTGTTGGATAAAAATAAATTAAATAAATAATCAGACTGAAGCGTAACATCATTCCGGACACATATTGACAACTTTTGAGAGATTTTTGACGTTGAATAACACACACAGAACTAAGTTTCCGACGTTTGAGTCAAATTAAGGATCATAAAATTGACAAACCATGCGCAGTGACGCTCGACTAATGAGGTTATCTTATCCTTAGCATATGTAAATTTCTATAGCCTGAGCTCTAAAACAGTCTAAACTTTGCGTCATAAAATAAGGCACTATGCCCACTATATGTATCATTATATCAATATGTGTATTGTGTACACACGCTCTAACAAGTAAAGTTTCGTCATTACACATAGCTGCGCCCCCGGCTCCGCTCTCCGAACAAATAATTTTATTCGTACTAGAACCAGATGAAATCCCGCCTGGTCTTAGAAGCGGAAGTTTCTTAGTGAAGTCGTCGGGGATGCGAACTCTATGCATGTAAGTGCATGCTTCGTCTTATTAAATTCTGTACGGGCTGAAGATATTAAAATGTAAATATGCGTTATTTAAAAAAAAAAACATGAATTTCCGGAATAGTAGATAGAATAATTAAGTTATTGGACTGTTCGATGTATACTATACTTATTTATTTAAGAAATTACAAACCTTGGTCTGCTCACACGTTATAAAGAAAATGTTAACTTCTAGAATAAAAATTCCTTCATAAAATGTTATATCACAAATTTTACTATTTAAAGAATTATGTTTGAGTATTCTATAAACGAACTGTAGGTTGAATTGAGGACTGTTTTAATATTATCACTAGTGCTATTAATAATGTCCTTTTTTATAATATTATACAATGACAGGGCGAAGCCCTCAGTATCACACGATGCCTTGTTTATTTCACAATATTTTATTTGAAATATATTTTAACACTTCCGCACATATGTAAATGATTACTATTTATACTTTAAGATTACTGCCAATTTTGTTCAAGTAAAATACTTGGCAGCTAGTAATACCCCCTGCAATCGACTCTACCAACCTCGTCAGCAAACAATGTACCACGCTGGTCGTTACGGCAGCGCCAATAAAGCGCGGCGATAAGTTAGCTCTACCGCTTTACGACTCTATGTAACTCTACCGATATTGTGCTCGATACACGGCTGTAATGCTCTTGTGGTGACGTCACAGTTAATGATACTAGCTGTATTTTACTTATTGAAGATTTTTCCGTGGATTTTGTGTTAAAGTTCTAAGGAATGCATCGAGAATAATCGAAAGGGACGTTTGTTTCCCACAGCAAGTGACATTGCAATTCATTAATTAGCAAATAGATTTATTAATCTGTTCCACTTGTTTATAAGATTAGTAGAATTATGGTTAAGAAAGGAGAGAACAAGTATTGTTGATTGCTTTTTAATATGTATTTTGAGAAGCTTATCATTTAGCCAGTAATAAATTATGGATTTAAAAATAACAAATACACGTTAATTTCTGTGGAAAATAAAACTATAACCTAATTCACTACTATACAAAAAGGTTGAAACAATTTTTTGCTCAGTTATTCATTGTAAAATAATACTTCTTTAGGTGAGAACATACGTAGTGGAGCTGATGTCGATATGATTATATGTTGGACTCTCTCCAAGGCGGAGTGTCGGACGTGCCAGCGCGACGCAAAGCTTCTGTTACTGCGCTGTTATGAAATTCTATTTCTGCGCTAATGTATTGGGTGTTTGTGAAATATTATGTTTGAAAATAGAACTGTTTAACTGATATTATTGTGTTACTGTTTTTTTTTAAATACAATAGTTCCGGCAAACAAGCAAACACGTTACCTGTTGGTAAGTGATCACTGCTGCCCATGAACATCTACAACGCTTAGATCATGGATGTTTTGCCGGCCCATCAAATCAGGAAGGGAGCGGGAAAAATAAGTATGGGAAGAAGAAAGGGGTATTAAGAATACGGAATATTTTTATTTATAAGTGACAAATCGAAATTCTAGGTCTGTTGTTAGTTAGAGGTGGTTCTTTCTACCACGTCGACAATTACATGAATACATTTAAGGTTTGCATGGTGGATTCTCGGATTTACGCGAATGTTACACATTGAAATAAAACGAATGCTTACGGATTTTACGGACTGCTGTGTCACAGTCCGTCCCGTGACCACGAAAACTGTGAAGGGATCGAAACGTCGAGAAATTAAAAAATGTAAAAATTTAATTAAATTCCCGATAAATTCTGTAAGAATTCGTTTTATTTCAATACATTTCAGGTTTTAGGTATCTGTCTCGTTGAACAAAACGCAACATTAAACCTCGAATATTACGTTGATTTTCTGTAAAACTGTGGCACACTTCTACCTACCCTTTCAAGGATACAAGCAGGAGCTCATAATCCCGTATAGCATTCCCTGAACTAGGACTCGACCCCACAGTCCGGACGTAAAAGCAAATAAAACTATCACATTAACGGTATCAGCGGATATTGGCGCAGCTTCCGCTGTTTACAGCCGCTCGTACTATCTGATAACGCCGGGTAATCGGCATAAAAATACAGACGAGATACTCGGAAATTGGCAACAAATTGCCTCGGTATTAGATGGTCAGAATATGACATCACATTATGTAACTATAGAGGGAGAAAATATAATATATAAGATGGAAAACAATTTTATTTATGGGGATACTATTTTCGTTGAATACGGTTGTCCCCAAAATAATATCTACAATTGTTTTGGTTAATTTTTTTTTACTAAAACATTGCAGCATTTTAATATACTGGCAGGACGAAATCCAAATTGACCACACAAATATTAGACAAAATCATACCGACCTATTTGTTGAATTGTATATACAGAGACTAAATGCGACACAGTTGCATCTGTCGGTTGATTGGTTTCCCCTAATTTTATGTACTTTTGTTCTATTACCGAAAAAGCATACTTTAGATTAAATCACATCCAAAATTGATGACGTAGATTAGCATCCAATGTACTACTTTTTAGTAATATCGATATATAAAAAAACATATTCGCTGAAATATATAAATTAAAATAAAAAAAAATATATATTTGGGAATTGAATTTGTGCGCTAGTGTCGCCCTCTGTGGTCACTCAATGCGATTTAGCGGACCCGTGTCACATAATGGGACGGAAATATTTACGACACGTGGGTACACAGAGGTCACGGGAAACCGAAATAAATGTTTTCATATTACGAGCAAAGAATATTTTTATTTCATTTACTTTTCTATATGAAGAAGCTAAAAAGGTCGTGGAACTTGGCCTTTGATCTATAATTTTAAAAATAAAGAATTGATTACGAAAAAAAAAAGATTTTACCACAGAAATCTATAAGTTAACTCTTGGCCTTAAAATAAATTTCATTTCCTTTCAACACACGGCATGTTTTACAACAAATTTTAGTCACGGGATCAGTAGGTTAATTATTTTTCTTAAACTGGCTAGAGAAAGTGGTTACAATGCGACTAATTTATTTATTTACGGTAGGTGCAGTGCAATGCAGTTTGAGTACCATCCATTGCAACCAGACGGCAACCTCTCGCCAGGCGACAAAGTTATGCCGGTGTGATTGCACCCGGACATACATAGGGTAAATCCGAACCGCGATAACACGTATAGTGCGTGGTGGCCTGTTGGTAATGGACCAGACGCGGCTACCTACATGTTCACGGTGGTCGCGGGTTCAAATCCCAGGGCACACCTCTGACTTTTCGGAGTCATGTGTGTATTGATAGTCAATCACCACGTACTATAACGGTGAAGGAAAACATCGTGAGGAAACCTGCATACCATAGTGCTTTGTATAAATTTCTACATACATACATAAACACACGCCTTTTTCCCCGAAGGGGTAGGCAGAGGTGCTACCAGAATACCCACGTTTCGCCTTGTATATTCCGTCCCACGATGTGATAGGGGGCGAGCCTATCGCCATATAGGGCACAAATTCCTGACTCCGGGCTGATAATGAATAGAAAAATCCAATATCACTTTGCCCGACCCGGGATTCGAACCCGAGACCTCAGCTTTGCAATCATACCGTAGTACCACTACGCCACCGAGGCAGTATAAATTTCTATGGTATGTAAAAGTCCGCCAACCCGGGCCAAACTGGGCCAGCGTGGTGGATTATATGGCATAACCACTCTCAATCGTACTCTCGATTGTAGAGGAGGCTCGTGCCCTGCAGTGGGTCGTGTATGGGCTGATACAGTACAGTACAGATAACACGTATATTACTGTTTCAGCTCATATACGTCCCACTGCATGGCACATGTCTCCTACAGAATCGCGAGTTCGATTAAGAGGAATTAGGCTATGTAGTCCACCACGCTGGCCTAGTGCGGGTTGGTAGACTTTACATACCATAGAAATTATTACAATTCGCTATGGTATGCAGGTTTCATCACGATGTTTTCCTTCACCGTTATAGGGCGTGGTGATTGACTATCAGCACATACATGACTCTGAAAAGTCTCAGGTGTGCCCTAGGATTTTAACCGCGACCACCTTGAATATGTTGGCAGTCGCGTCTGGTCCGTTTACTGACAGGCCACCACGCACATGACATACACATTACATGACCCACATAAATTATTGTATTAAACAAAACAAACTACGGAAAAGTTACTGCATACGTGGAGTTGGTAATACAAAACCTGGCTAACTGTGTTAGCACTCCGCGTAGAGCTAGATGTACAGTGACGTCACACACTCATATCCTAATACTGTTAGCGATTAGTTCTGTCGGTCTTGTACTAGATAACTTTATGTTTGCGCTCAGTATTGTATAAATCGGACGTTTGTGTGGTAGAGCTCTGTTGTAGTAATTTTATAGTGACTTTGCCTATGCAAAAAATCCCGAACCTATGTTCGGGAAATAAGTTAACAGCTCATATGGTGACGTGATTACTGCCACTTATAAAGTATAATGCTCACTACCGCTACCGATATTTCTATCTCTCTCTTTAGCCACAGGAAGTCCACTGCTGAATATAGGCCTCACACAAGGATTGCCACATTGACCTGTTGGAAGTGACATTCCGTGGCAATTAAATCATGCCTTAGTAGAAGAAAATATTGAATAAAATATCCGTCCCTATCAGCCCATATACGTCCCACTGCAGGTCACGGGCCTCTTCCACAATCGAGAGTACGATTGAGAGGGTTAAGGCCATATAGTCAACCACACTGACCTAGTGCGGTTTGGCAGAAGAAAATTTACATTAAATATCTCTTCGTGTAGCAGAAAGTTATATCGTGGGTGATTTAGGTGTGTTGCCTTTTCTGAAACAGGAAAGAAAAGATAAAAAGAAAGAGAGAGAAAGAGACCTTGTGTCTCCGGCAACTGCAATCACATAACGAAACACGGCCAATTCGTTACTTCGCGTTGATTTTCTACAAGATAATGGCAGCACCCCGGTCACGCCAATCCATTCCTAAAAGTAACTATAGAAAAAAAAGCTTTTTCAGCTTTTAAATTTTTCATAATTCATAATTCGAAAATGTGATTTTTAAATTTAAATTTGCGTTCCACGATTTTCATTGCAAATCCACAGTCTCGAGTATCACACGATCCATAACACGAGTATTTTCCTTGATTTCCATAATGCGTCTATTACAAGTCTCAAATCGTAATATAATGTTTTTACGCGAGCTAAATTAAACAGTAATGTTTTTACGAGCGGCTGATATTTACCGGCCTCGGGGCTTGCGTCGTCAAGCTTAATTGTCGGGTACGGAACACGGGTACAGTTTTGTAGTTTTGGGTTCCTGTGATTATGTACTTATGGACGCTGTTTTTTTAATGTAGATTTTTTATAATATTATAACTGGAATGACAAATTAATTCCAGTTGTGAGAGCAGTGCAATTCAAATATAATTCCCGACGAAGAGGTTATCTATTGCCGGTTGACTTTATTATGCCGCCCTGTTGACTTCCTTTTGACACTCACATTCATATAGTTCTCTTAAATGTTATTATATTCAAGTAAGATGGAGCAAAATTCAGCGTTTCTTTGCTGTTCAATATTACATAATGTTAAATTTTCGATCGAATTCTATTAAATGTTTATAAATTTTATGAATAAATGAATTCAACTGTCAAGAATAGGGTAATCGTTACTCTATATTCACACTAAATCTTAATACACCTTTACGTTGTTAAAACGTCATTTCCATCATCATACACAATGGTCCTTATGCACCCTGATAAAAAATTCTACCTATCTCACAATCCAGCGGAGTAAAATAACCGAAGCCCACAAACGCACTTTCATTGACTAAATTTAATTACAGATTAAATCTGCTGCGCCGTGTACATCCCCCCTGAGGGGTGGGAGGTGGGGGTACCGCCTGAATTCTTTTTTGAGTTACACAATAGAGAGCTTTGTCCGTTCGTTGCAGTATCTCGAAATAATATCGTTTTGTTCTCGGAGAGTTAATCTCGTTTCGAGGTGTCAGCGGAATTGTGTTGAGTTTTTCTCTTTTACACTTTATTGCTACGGTAGATATTGTTCTTTGCTTTGCTATATAATGTACATACATACGTAAACTAACGCCCTTTTTGCAGAAGAGTTAGGTAGACGTGTTATCAAGACACCCACGTTTCGTCTTGTGTGTTCCGAGCCACGATATGATAGGCGAGCATATTACCATATAGGGCCCTTATTCGTGACTCCGAACTGATAATAGGAAATTCCATTATTACTATGCCCGACCCGACATTCGAACCCAATACCACAGCATTGAAGTCGTGTCGCAGTACAATTAAGCTACCGACACAGTCTTGAAAAGCCCAACTCTTAATAAATGTATAAAATACATCGTACACTGTAGTATCTTCACTCGTCCATTCACAAAAGGGACAAAAGGCACGTCTCAGTCAGTCTTTTGTTATTTTATTGCCGTCTTTATCCGCAGATCCCGAGACTATACGCGGGAACAGGTGGCGACTGTGGAAAGGACCAAAGAGGGAGACTTTTGAGGGGAGATGACCCACTCAGTGTCGCTTTTTGTAGTGTTTTTAAAGATATTTACAGTGGCTCAATTAGTTACACGCCGACTGTGAAACGAGATGGCGCGGTACTTATTTGTCTTACTTAATTTTAATTGTAAAATATCATTACCAAAACTTGTATCTTGTGGTATCGACGGTTTACTCGCGAGGTCGTCGCCGCTCTTATTGTGCCGGAGAACAGGTGGCAATTCCCTAGTGGTGCTATTAACGTACAGGGACGTAGTTACTAGTGGGACTTTTAATTTAATTAATCATAAAAGAAAGTACTGTTAACGCTAATGAATGCTGGATGCAGGCCGCTTCCGACAGGTCAATGTGGAGATCCTTGGGGGAGGCATAGGCCTCTCATCATAGGATCAGCAGTGGACTTCCTGTAGCTGAAGAAAGAGAGAGATACATGAAGGTAGTAACAATCATTGTGCGGTTGTCTAATACCCCAGTTCGGCCTGCGTCTACAAAATAGTAAAGTAATCGAAAAGTTGTCGAAAATGTCGGAAAATATTTAACCGCGATAATAGTTGTGAAAATATAGTTTTAATTTAAGTAGTTATTTTGAATGATAATAACTCAACTCATTATAAAGAAAAAACTAATTCCATAAAAAATACATAACAGATTTTTTTTGCGTTAGTTATTAAGTTAATATTCTATTTCTCTTTGTTGTCAATTGCTGTATTTGAATGAATGAATATATTTCGCCAAAGTTTTTCCTTCAGACCAGTAGATCAATCAATCGACCGAGGAGTATAAAAACTTACACATCTTTATTATTCCCTTTTTATAATGAATTAATGTTGACGTATAACTAGGTTATTTAATTTATTACACCCGCTTTAGTCCCAAATGGAACGCGTTAAGAACCCGGCGAACGTAGAAGCTGCGAAGCCTAAGTTTTAACCAACTTGAGCAAAAACTAATTGAAATGTAACTTGTACAATCCTACGAGTTTACTGGAGTTACTCGCCCACTGAATGGCCGACACAAGACGATCCTACTTGACGATCATTCTTAACCGACGGAAAAAAAAGTAAGGTCATTAGTGAATAAATAAATACGCGGTGCTCGACTGTGTCGATGGCGCAGTTGTACTACGGTATGATTACAAAGCTGAGGTCTCGGGTTCAAATCTCGGGTCGGGCAAAGTGATATTGAATTTTTCTATACATTATCAGCTCGGAGTCAGGAATTTGTGCCCGATATGGCACATACATAGTCTTGACCCCACCCCAATACCTGTGGATCACACAAATATTTGTCTCGGTGTGGGGATCGAACCCGCGACCTCTCATTTCATCGCTATTTATTACAAGTTACTTTTTAAATAACTCAGGTTTTCAAAGTCTTTTTGCTCGTTTTTGAACAATAGTCCCCCAATTGTGAGTTCTGGATGCGCCCCGTCCCGTGTATGACGGGGATACATGTCTGTGTCATTTCACATGAATTTATGTTCCAACTCCAAGTCGGCCGATGTTTTTGTCTCACAACTTCCAACTAGTTGGGAAATATTTTATTCTTGTTATGACGAACTTTACACTAGTTTTGTATCATTGAAAAGTTTTTATTGAGTTTTCCACGAAAAAATAATATTTCACGATATCAGGGGTGTAGTTATGTGAAAAATTGATGTTACAGGATCCCTTCTGATACTAAAAATAATTTTGTAAAGTTGCGTGTATTTTCATAATGTTTTATATTCATTTATTTATTTAATTTACGATGAAAGAAAACATCGTAAAGAAATCTATAAAATTAAGATTTCTCCGATAAGTAATTTACTTTAAACTGATTGATATATGACTATAGATAGCCTGTCTTATCGACCCAAGCAAGAATGCTATGTTTTGGGTTGACGTATGTATACCCTATACATATACCAAGGAGTCCAACATAATGCTGACAATACGCTATTTCGATTTCAGCGTCCTTACTAATAGTTGTGTAAACCGTCTACAATCTTCTGTCGCCGAGAGAGCTGTTGTCAAAATAATAACAATAGATTTTCTCCCTACAAACTGTATTACATTGGGCTTGTTAATTCTATTCGATTACGAGTGTAAATGCTCGTCGTTTATATTATGAAAACATATCTCAAACAATGAGTTAAACAATATTCTTTAAATTATATTTGTTGTCTTTCTTTTAGTTACTATAGTTGACTTTTACTGAATTTCGGGTGCCAGTAAAAAAATATTGCCGTCAGACTCGACAATCAAAAATACTGGCACACTGAAAATAAACTAAAAAAAACTCACAATTCGACGTTTGAAAATTGGCAAAGGGCTCAAAACTGTACATATGAAAAAAATATACTATATTTTTAGCACAAAGCCACGGTAGCCGAGTAATTGTCGCTATGCCTTTGTGCAATCAAACCGGTGGCGTTTTATTGCGATATTCCGGCAAAATATGAAAGTGACTGATGCTTTGACAATTTGCTCCTTTGAGGGCGGCTCGCGGGAAAAATGCATCCAAATTGGCGTGGAGTGCCGCGGCGCCACGGAACTGGCTATTGTGATAGCGAAGGCTGGATAGCACGCCCTGGGAAACGATACAACGGTTTTACATTTTAAAATTGATGGTTGGGTTTTACTATTATGTTTGAGGTATCGTAATAGTCAATCGATGTGTTTTTTTTATAGTGGGTTGGAATGAGACAGCTATAGCCCTGACTGACGTGAGATAATTTTGTGAATAAAAAATCGTCTATATTACTGTATCAGCCCATATACGTTCCACTGCAGAGCACGAGCGTCCTCAACGGTCGAGAGTATGGTTGAGAGGGGTTAGGCCATATAGACTACCGCGCTGGCCTAGTGCGTGTTGGCTGACTTTACATACCATAGAAATTATTACAAATCGCTATGGTATGCAAGTTTTCCTCACCATGTTTTTCTTCACCGTTATAGTTATACCGTCTATTATTAGCATGCATATAATATGTGGTAGAGCCACTTTGTTGTCAGTCGTGACTCAGCATGAATGGACAGGCTCAACCGGGGCGGTACCACTGTCTCACAGGAAATCGACGTGAAGCGACCGCTTTACTGTCATGTAATGGAATGGGATCTTTATTTGACAGAAACCACGAGATTGTTTTTGATTTGTATAATCAAAAAATACAATAAAGAAAAACCGAGTTATTACTCTACGACAACAGCACAGCAGGAAAAATGTGTCAAAAATAAAAATGTCAATGACTTGACATTGACGCGACGTACGGATTTCATTTATTTAATCCAACACCATGACTGACAACAGCGTGGCTGTACCACTCCCAAAATCATGAATGAATAATAGAGGTAGAGCCACGCAGTTATCAATCATGACTCAGCTTGAATGGGCAGGCTCAATCGGGGCGGTACCACTGCCTCACAGGAAATCGACGTGAAGCAACAGCTCAGCTGTCGCGTTTCGTTCGGTGAGTGAGATTGCCAAACGCCCGATACCCCTTTCCTCTTCCCATCCTTTTTCCTTCCCGCTCCTCTCCCAATTGGGCTGGTAACACATCCATGATCCAGCTTTGAGAATGATTATGGGCGGCAGTAATTACTTGCCATGAGGTGAACTGTTTGGTCGTTTGCCGGACCAATGCAATAAAAAAAGTAACAGTCGTGCAGCAACAACTATCATGTATTTATTAGTAAAACTATAGTGCACCATCATGCACAAGAATAAAACCAAATTAATAGAAACCTATAAAATCGATATCACCAAAAACTGCACAATCATATAAATATAGAGTTAAACGTTCACTGACTCTACAAATGTAGCGTCATTTCTTCCCAATTTCATTCGAAAATGAAATATTGAAATCCAATTAAATATGTTAACAATGCCATTTGTAGAGCCAACAGTAGAGTGGTAGAGTATAGAGCTCTACTTAATTGTTTTACCTGTGTTCGGTGTATTTGATTACTCTCGAATTTGCATGCTTAATAATATTTATTACGCAACGAAATTATGTGGAGCTGTGGTAGAGTTCGTGAGTTTCGCACCAATGCGGAGATTTTCATTCGGTGTAAAATGGTAATGTTAGTTTGGTGTATGCGTACTTTTTGTTTTATTAATATATTGCGCGATGTTAACGCATTGTACTCGTAATTAAACACCTGCTTGCATGCTTGTAATTAAACAAAATGAAACAGCTCATGTAAAGCTCATGTAAAGCTATATATTGTGGACACAATAAATATATTTGATTTTTTTGGTTTGATTATCCATGAATCAAATAAAAATAAAAATTCTTATAGGCGTAAATGAGAAATCGAAGCGCAGAAATTAAAAACTACTGGTGGTAGGTATCATATGTGAGAGGCCCCCTGAGTAGGTACCACCACAATGTCTATTTCTCCCGCTAAACAGCAGTGTAAATGCACTGTTGTGTTCCGGTTTGAAAGTCATTATAGCCATAGCAGCTACAGGGCATCATGAGACTTAGCATCTTATGTCTAAGGATGGCGAGTATAGTGGAATGACAAGCATTCCTTTGTAATTCATAGTGTTGTTTGGTTTCGCTACTATCCATGAGCGTACGACCGCTTACCATCAGGCGAATGGCTTGCTCGTGTTGTGCTCGCCATTCAACGCAATAAAAAAATAAAAATAACAGTAAAGTTTGAGGTGTTGCATCTATCAAGTGCAGTCATTAAGTTTCATTCTGGAGTACCCAGCAGCCACAGTGAACATTGCAGTGTGAACACTGCAATGATTCCGGGGCGGGTGCACGCGGTGGCACAATAGCGAACATTTACTCTGTGTTGATGAGGATTATACTTGTACTGCTACCATTGGCTTGCTTTACTGCGATTTATCAATACATTTAATAAAGTAACCGATCGATGTCTGTACATGGAAGATAAATGAGAAAAACTAATATGGGGAGACTATATTAACGTAATAGAACCCAAAACAATTATTTTTAGAGTTTTTGTCTGTTTGTCTGTGCGGTTGAGCGCAATGAAATTTGGTGGTAGGTCTCTCATATATGAAAGACCGCCTGGGTAGATATCACCGCAATGTCTATTTGTTCCGTCAAATAGCAGTATAAATGCACTGTTGTGTTCTGGTTTATGGTTATGATATTGTAGCCAAAGTAACTACTGGATATAATGAGACTTAACATCTTATGCCACAGGAGGGCGAGCTCAGTGTAGCGCCAACCAGTGCTTTGTAATTCGTGGTGTTGATTGGTTTTGCTACTGTCTTTAAGCGGTCGTATCGTTTACCATCAGGCGAATGGCATGCTCGTCTCGCCGTTCATTGCAATAAAAAATAATAACAAAACTAACTCAAAACCCTTTAAACACATTAAAACCACATTAAACTATTAACATATTTATTAGCCTAATATTCACTTCATCAAACCGAATCACACAAACCCCTAACTGTCACTCAAACGTGAATGGGACGTCATTATATGCATTTATGCACCCCTGTTTAACCCCCACCCTTAGCTATTCAGACCACGTTGAGTGGTTTATACATCATCAATCAAAATTAATGGATTTTACCAGCAGTACTTTACCCTAAGCTATGGTTATGTAACTTTATAGAAAAATGAGAAATCTATTAAATTGTTGGTATTTTTAATTTTTTTTTCTGACAGGTCGACGGGAAATTTCTTGAAGGAGACCTATATTCAGCAGAGCACTTCCCGTTGCTATTATCAGTTACGTATTGACCTGGTGGTAACGTGTAAGTGCTGTCAATTCTTAGGTCCTGGGTTCAATCCCAGGTAGAGCAATCCTACCTTGTGCGTGTATTTGAATTTGAAAAATATATTTTGATTAGTTTCGAAAGGAATTTATGATAGACAAGGCGTTTCGTACTCTACAATATTTTAAGAAGAAAATAATTTTGGCAAAAAAATCATTGCTGATGGTAATAGCATCTCTACCTTTTTTCTTTGGTACAGACGTGCTTTATTAACATTGAGGACCTTATGTGTATATAATGAATATGATGTCTTACTATAGGATCAGTACTATAATATGTGTGACTATTGTAGTTTTTTTTAACTATAACAGTTAACTGCCGCACCACTAGTACTAGGTATTACGCGAACGTTCGCACTTCGCAGTAATTCACAGTTTAAATAGAGCGATGTCGTATTTACGTTAAATCTCGCCGGATTTTATTTAGCAGCGCCGCGCTGGCACACTTTCTAACCGCACCTAAACTTGTAAACGGGAATTTCATTTCGAAAATCGTGGATGTAGTTATATGAGATAGTCGGGTCATATAATATTGTAATATTACATGACAATATAAACTTTGTGTTGAATAGTGAGAGTGGTGTCTAACCGTTCTATTTAATAAATTATGTAGAAGTGGTTACATAAGGAAAACAATGTATTATTTCCAATGAAAAAGAAATCACTTAAATCGGTTCAAAGCTGTCGAAGATACTGAATATTTAGATGTGTACTAAATTTCTTTACCCCCCAACGCTACCCCTTCTCCCCCCCCCCCCTACCACTGTATTTTAACTCTTATACTATACTTAATGCAAAAAGAACCACTAGAATCCTACTCAATTTTGAGGACTTTTACTCTCCATGTCCGAAGAAATTCGACAGATTTGGATTTTTATGGGATCACCTGTGGAGTATAAACATTGAAACAAAAAAGTATTTTCCAAATCGGTTCAGGCGTCTTCGATTAATTGGTGAACATACAGAAAAAAAATCCGACGAATTGTGTACCACCTCAATTTTTTACCTTTTTTCGGAATATTTATTTTGTATAGCCACCATAGATCATTGTGGTCTAACAAACGCTTACACGATGCAACTTTTTTATTTTCTTACGATAATCGTAGCTTCGAGGCGAGAAACTCTCGCCGTGCAAGTGGGGCTTAACTTGCAAAGATTTTTTTCAAACAACTAATACAGAATTCTTCGCCTCTACCAACACTTGCAAAGCATATTTGTCTCAAAACTCCAATCTTACAACAACGTTCTATATAAGGAAAATGGGTCCAATAGAAAAGGTCAAGCGTGTCATACTATACAAAAAGCTTTTGATATAATCCCATTGGTTCGCGCGGTCCCAGCGGACAAAAAGACTCATGTAATATTGACCCTAAGGCCAATTGTGCGCGAAATCGCAGTGGGCGATGCTCGGGGGGTTGACTCCCACGACCCCCCACACTAACACTACCCTTTCTTATTTTCAATCACAATCTGGGACTATTTTGCAAAAAGAAAACGGATAAGGCGCGCTGCTGTTTGGCGAACTTGTTGGGTCAGTTGTATGTTCTTGTATTATTATTACAGCGCGGAGGTCTCGGGTTCGAATCCCGGGTCGGACATATTGGATTTTTCTATTAATTGTCAGCCCGGAGTCAGGAATTTGTTTCCGATATGGCGATCGGCTCGACCCCTATTACATTGCGGGACGGAACTCATAAAGGCGAAACGTGAGTGTCCTGGTGGCACCTCTGCTTACCCCTTCTGGGAAAAAGGCGTGAGTTTATGAATTTTTGTATAGTATGATAGAAACATGTTAATATTCGATTATGTCTATGTATATACGAATACGATGAATCCGGCATAATTGTGTCGACCGGCTAATGACAGTCATGTCCCGGTACATTCTAGTCGCTGTTTCGTGCCAGCAAAAAAATAAGGTTTCTTTTTTTAATATTGTGACCGCTAGTTCAACAATTTTAAGTAAGTATTGTAATTAGTGTTAACGGTGAAGGAAAACATCGTGAGG
This sequence comes from Theretra japonica, assembly GCA_033459515.1. NCBI lineage: Eukaryota > Metazoa > Arthropoda > Insecta > Lepidoptera > Sphingidae > Theretra > Theretra japonica. The sequence goes on from CM065950.1 coordinate 148,223, forward strand.
AAACCTGCATACCGTAGCGATTTTAAAGAATTTCTACGGTATGTAAGTCCGCCAACCCGCACTAGGCCAGCGTGGTGGACTATATGGCCTAACCACTCTCAATCGTACTCTTGATTGTAGAGGAGGCCCGTGCCCTGCAGTGGGTCGTATATGGGCTGATACAATAATTGTAATTAGTAATCATATTATGTTTTACTAATTGTTGTGTCAATCATGTAAGAGAATCATAAATTATTATTCATTTATAGAATGTTACCCTTTTAAGCGTCGAAGAAATAAATATATTGATGAAAATTCTAGAAACGGAGAATTTTCTTATGCTTGACAATTCGATGATTTTACAACTTCTTCCCTTCTAAAAAAATTAAATCATTGACTTTCAATTCAGTATAAATTAGAACATAAAATAAAATCAAAATATAATTTCAGACATTGTTTAAAATTTTGACGTTAATTATTTAGATTTCTTGACGAATCAAAGGTCTCAACGGGTGGGGGAGTAACAGAAAGGAGGGGGTTCCGACAGACGTCCTTCTTGTCCCGTAATTAGCGACTTTGGAAAGTACAATTAGTTTTCCGACTTCTGGATTCCGGAATTTAAAAAATATAATTAGGAATAACTTTCGTATTAATTATAAGGTTATGTACTTTTCCTTTCTTTGCGAGTTTTGTACCAAAAAAGGAAAATGGAATCCTTGAAGTATCACTTTTTTATCCACGTCGCTCCCGGGGATAAAGCATGCATGGAATGCGAACATTGAGGTCCTAGGTTTAAATATTAGGCTCGGCAGACGGCTTTGTGTGGGTTTTTGGGTATGAAAAATCTGTTATAAATTGTTCGATAGTGGAATTTGTTTTCGTCCTAGCGATAGGCTCGCCTCCTATCACAGTTTGACTTTACGATAAATTCGTAGACCTGTTAGTGAATTAGTATCACGCATGCCCAGCCTGCCTGGAAAAGAAGCATGGTCGTATGTATGGATTTGTGTGATTTTACATACATACAAAAACATCACGCCTTTTTACCAGAAGGGGTAGGCAGAGATGTAACCAGGACACTCACGTTTCGCCGTATGTGTTCCGTCCTATGATGTGTTAGAGGGCGAGCCTACCGCCATATCGGAGTTCAGCTTTGAAATCATACCGTAGTAGAACTACGCCACCGAGCTAGTCGTATTTACGTGATTTTACTTTGAATGTTATACTTGAACTATTTACAATAAAGTCTACTAGGCTAATTTCAATTAATTTAACAATAACAGTATTAATCCCATATTGTATTGTATTGTATTGTATCAGCCCATATACGACCCACTGCAGGGCACGAGCCTCCTCTACAATTGAGAGTACGATTGAGAGTGGTTAGGCCATATAGTCCACAACGGTGGCCTAGTGCGGGTTGGCGGACTTTCACATACCTTAGAAATTTATACAAATCGCTATGGTATGCAGGTTTCCTCACGATGTTTTCCTTCACCGTTATAGTGCGTGGTGATTGACTATCAATACACACATGACTCCGAAAAGTCAGAGGTGTGCCCTGGGATTTGAACCCGCGACCACCGTAAACATGTAGGCAGCGGCGTCTGGTCCGTTACCAACAGGCCACCACGCACTTAATCCCATAATGAGTACCAATTTATATTTTTGCTGATACTAAAAGCGCAATAGACAAAAGCTTAATAATCTTTTCACACCAACGGATCTAAAGCGCTCTGCAGTGATACTTCCGCCCGCACCCTGTTATCACTGCAACCCCTAAATCAGGGGGTGAATGGGCACAATAAACCCCTAGCCGTAGGGCAGAGTCATTGTGAGTGGGTATGATTGCTCCGGTTCAGTAGAGACGACTCTGCATAGCTCTACTTTTACAAGCTCATCACAAATGAAAATGAAATTTTGTTTAAGGTTCGAAGATTTTTTGTAAAGATGACTTTTATTTGTTTAAGACTATTTAACAAACCGGCTTATAGTTTTCTTTATGGCTCTAATTAAGTCTTTAGCGATTTTTGCGGCATATCACAAGATAATAACAAATACGCCCAAAAGTAATTTATAGTCCTGACCCCACACTCAGATGTGGTATCTGAGTTTCTTCAGGTCTTGTGTCGGAAACTATGAAACTAATAAAGAATTTTCGATCTCACAAACGCCCAGACCCGAATCAAATTCTTATACACCAAAGTAACATTTATTTCAGTACAGGGATCGAACCCGCAGCTTCTCGTTTCACAACCAGTTTCTAACTGCACCATGGAGGCGGTCAAAGTTAAGTTAAATAATGTAGAAGTAACGACAATATATTAAAAGTACACAAGATGCATCCCTGATTCTACTAAGTGAGGAGAAAGGGCTGTAGCTATCTTTCTATAAATATATAAAAATTTTGACGACAAGCCAGAAAGAGAGGTTACATCTTTCAAAGATCAATAATGATACAAGTCTGCTTCAATTACTCTTTCAAGTTTTGCTCAAAGAATCTAATATTGTTAGAAAAAAAAAAACCCTTTTTTTACTTTTATCATTTGTAATCTCATCACTTTGATTTCGAATTTTTGCTTACTGTCGCGTAGAAAGGCGTGCTACGCAATTTTATATTAGCATTCATCGATTTATCATTGTACTATATTTTTAGTTTTAGTAATGTGACTAAAACAAATAAAAAAAAGCTAGTAAATATATAAAAATGCGAGTATGACTTTGTTTGTTAAGCTTTCACGTCTTAATTACTGAATCAATAATTAGCATACAAGATGTCAGGGATACAGAATAGAATACGCACTACCTTTTATCCTGAACACAAGTACTGCTCCCGACGGACAGTGACATGAATTTGAAATAACCTGTATTTGTTACTTTTTATTGGCTATTACACTGAGGCGATCGTAATGAAATTTGGTACAGGAATGGTCTGGATACTTCTTTTTGATATCGAATTGAACTTCTAAGGATAGAAAGGGGGGCGAGGTTGATGATTTGATATAAAATTTATTAAAAACTTTGTGTTATTATCTACATGAATAGGGGGTAATTCTAGTCCTCAAACTAGTGTATAAAATAATATATGGTCAATAAATGAAACAACCAACATATTGAACTTCAATTTAAAAACAAAATCAAATAACTACACTATTGAAAATTCCAATACATTTATACTCAAACAATAAAAACTCAGCACATGTTACTTATAAACGTATTATCAAATCCAATCGTTATCACCCGTCCCTTTCACACTCCACGAAAATGTATGTTGCTATCTCTCCTTGTGAAATAGTGCTCTATAAGTTCTACATCGGGTCGCCACGTGTTCAGTGTTCCCGGGGGAATATTTTTATCCCGGTAAGGATTAAGGGGAAGACACACGCTCCGCTGCAGTGATCTGGGCATTTTAAATACAGGGTTAAAGGGAATTTGTTTAATCTGGTTGTTTGATTGAACGTCTGTGGAGCTTAATTTTATGGCGATTATTTTATTTTTTAAGATAAAATTCTAAAAGGAGCTGTAGCTAGTGAAATGCGTTGTTAGTATAATTGAAGAAAGCCGTTTTTAATCGGAACTTAAGAAAATAAATAAATACATACATACTCTAGACCCCACACTTAGATCGAGTCTTGTGTCGTGGGTTTCAGGAACTACGAGATTTTTTTCAGTCTCACAAATACCCAGACTCGAGACAAATACCTGTGGAACACAAATATTAGTTTCGGTGCGGTGAACGAACCTGCGGCCCCACATTTTACAGCCGGCGTCTAACCAACTGCGCCACGGAGGTTGTCGAAATACTTTATTAGTTTGAATGTGGGAAACAAAAGTGTAACGAATGTATTCATTTTTAATGTAAAACAATATTCACCGAGAAGTAATAGTTATTTCTCACCGTTGGACATAATAAAGCCCCATTTACACAGGGAGAGTTTCTCGAAGATACGAGTATCGTAAGGTTATAAAAAAGTTGCATCGTCTAAACATTTGTCAGGACACGACAATCTATAGCGTTTATGTCATGCGATAATCGCACACATTTCTCGCCGCGAGAAACTCTTCCCCATGTAAATGGCGCTTTATGCTGACTTGATATTCAGACGTACACAGAATGATTTCGAAACGCGACTCACTTACGTGGTACTGCGTGGTACACTGTGACAGCTTCTGAAACAATGTGCACGATGGATGGCAGTCATGCGGATGTAACTGTCACCAACAGATGGGCATCTAGCAACCTGATTCATCAAATGAAATATTAAAAAAATCTCTACTAATTACTTTTGCTTATTATATCTGGGGTTTGAAGAGCGCAATGCAATACCATGCAGTATTTAATAATAAAATCTGTTTGATTTTACTCCTATTCATGAGCAGGTGTGACGCTTACCCACTTGGTAAGCCTAGGTCCGGCAAAACGAGCATATAGATCACTTGGTGGGAAGTGATCACTGCCGCCCATGAACATCCACAACGCTTGGACCACGGATATGTTGCCGGCCCATCAAATCGGGAGGAGAGCGGCAAGGAAAAAGGATGGGAAGAGGAAAAGGATGTTGGGCATCCGGAAAACTGACTCACCGAACGAGAAGAAGAAGTTGTCGCTTAATGTCGATTTCCTGTGAGACAGTGATACCGTATCGGACGAGCCTGCCCAATGCCCATGCCCAAATTTATGCTAAGTCATGACAGCGTGGCTCTATCACTTGACAATGACCTGCTCGTCATTCCAACATTAAAAACGAGGAAAATGAACGTAACTAATGAAAACAAAGAAAAATTAACAAAGTTGTACAATGTCACTAACGAGGGTAATTGTAACTAATGTTAGCAAAAAGAGCGTTTTGTTTCAGACGCAAGTAGAGGCGTTTAATTCCCTTAAATGGTCGGACAGTTTGTTACATCTTTGTACAATATTTTTACAGCTATTTTAATACTTAGAGGAATCTACGTTATTTTTTATATTATGATAAACATCAATGCATTTGGTTGTATCTGCATTGTAACTCAAATAGGCGGTCTGCTAACGAGAGTTGAACGTCAAATGAGCGAAGAGATATATCTGTCGCCAGTCGACAAAATTACGGCGGCCTGAAACGCGACATACTTGTCGCTCACTATGACGGGGTTTCCATATTATGTTTTTTTACATCATAATGTATAGTGATTGCCGGCGGTTCTATTTGGAAATCTAAGAAGCATTTTCCTACTTCCCGGCGTTTTTCCTGTACCAAATACTATAATATGAATGAATTTCCTGGAATTAGAATTTGTATTTGTTATGGTTAGAGGCTACTACTGAACATACATCAAAAATTGTCATTCATATTTTTATTCACAATTGTGTGTCCAATATGTAAGGCCCTTAACTGAACATCTCCCTTGTAAAATACTTTGTAATTTTATGCATCCCGAGTAATAAAGTGTAAGTTATAGTATCAATATAGTAGAGCGGGTAAGTTGGCAGATTTGTGCTCGAGTGTTGAGTAGAGTTCTAACTTACAGCTCTACTTTGAACTTAGCGTCGCTACGTAGAGTCTTAGTACGATAGTTATCAATTATTGGTTGAAGTTAGTATAACAAGGTTGTTCATGAAGGTATAAATAGTTTGTTAGTTTTAGCTGCAACACCTCTGTGACGTATTTGCTTAATGAACGCATACCGGGACGGAATGACCAAGAATTTCGCCACCAGCAAGCTGCTTGCATATTGTGGCATACCAGCAGCTTTTAAGGCATCCCGCGACGCGACGTGCCGCGACACGCCGTAGTATGCATCAGCAGCACCTGCGTGTACCACTGCTGGGATTGCCTCGTCCCGCGGCGTGTCACGGCGTCGTTCGGCGTGCCGTGGCATATGGCATATTTTGGGTGTATTTATTTTTAAACTTTCCGCCTAGGAAACGAATGCTTAACAAAACTTAGCTTCTTTATTGATAGTTAGTAGTGTCCGACCGAAACAAGTTTTTCAGGCGAAACTGAAACCGAAACTTATTAAAATGATTTAAAATTACGATTATTTACTAAAATTCATTGTTTTGTATTAAATAAATTTATCAAAGAAACGCAAAAAAAACAGTGAATTTTAGTAAATAATCGTAATTTTAAATCATTTTAATAAGTTTCGGTTTCGGTTTCGGCTGAAAAACTTGTTTCGGTCGGACACTAATAGTTAGTCACCACGCATTAGTTATAACGGGGACGGAAACATAGTGGAATCCTGCATACCATAGCGATTTATAAAATTTTAAACGGTATGTAAAGTTCGCCAATCCGCACTAGGACAGCGTGGTGAACAATATAGCCAAACCCCAATCGTACTTTCGACTGTAGAGCAGGCTTGTGCCCTGCAGTGGGACGTATATGGACTGTTACAGCACAGTACATATGACTGTTGGGTGTTTTTTTTTAATTTTCCGTCAAGTCAACGAACGGTTAACATAAAGTGTCGCCTCGGTACATAATCACTAAAAACCTTATTACCAACCTCCGCCCCGCGAGTTAGCGCCTTCAATTAACCAAGTTAGCGAGCTCTTAAGAACGCTTTCACGACAAAACTCTTCCCATATAATGTCTCATATGTAAGTAACTAGGTTTGCTTCGCTTCGTATATTTTGGGATGGGTTTAGACGAAAGTCGTTATGGATTAGTCAATTTTAAATTAAATAGGTGAGAGAATCGAAAAAAATGCACCATCGATGTATAATTATTTTATATCGTCGTCATATTTAGCCTCATGAAATCTATTGTTTAACATAATATCAACTGTATCTGTTTCAACCCACATACGTCCCACTGCCGGAAATGGGGCTCGTCTACAATCGAGTGTACGATTGAGAGGGGTTAGGCCATATAGTCCACCACGTTATGTAAAGTCCGCCAAGCCGCACTAACATATCATACTCCCCCAAAGACGTAGGCTTGTTCCAAACCTATCCGATCCATCAGCCAAAGGAAGTCCACTGCTGAACATAGGCCTCTCCTAATGATTTCCACAGTGACCTGTTGGAGGCAGCCTGCACCCAGCGACGTCCCAGGACCCTCCCTAGTAGGTTTGTTTACTTGAAGAACATTCAGAAATATAACGTGCCTAAATAACTGTTTTGAACGTTACTTTAATTGAGGTTGAAGCATAATTTTGGTGCCAATAAGAGGCTAGTGTTTGCCCGGATAGAAAGTTGAGTTCGGTAAAAAATCCTTCATTACGACTCACGACTATCGCATTACGCTTTCACTCTATACAATTCCAAGCAGGCCGGCAAAATTATATCAACCAGCACGACTCTACTAATCGATTTCTACTGCTCTGCCCTTACTAACACATACAATGTACCTATATCATCATGTCGCATAAACAAAAAATCACCTCCAAAAATACATACACAAAATAAGGGTCCCCATCCATACATATTACACATATAATCCGCCACAGCACCGTCCACCTGCCGTCACAGCTGATTTATACCGCGTCTATATTGAATCTCGGACTGACGTTCGACACTTCATATTTCACGGTTTATTACGGGGCGATTTATAAGATCCCGACGGGTCAGGTGAGTGATGTGAATGCAGCGTCGGACTAAGCGTTTTAGGTGGGTGTGGATTTGGGGGTTTACGGGATATTAAAATAAGATTTTAATTAAATTTGTACTCCATGTTTGCTTTACTGCGCTGGTTGAATAATCACACAAATCTTTTTGCATTAGCATTATTAGATCAGTAGTATTTATTTACTGTCACACCCAAGAGTTATGTTCGAATCCCAGATAGGGAATTTTACTTTGGGTATTTTTACGGGTTATTATATTATATAGTACGGTGACGTATTTCGGGAGAGGCCTACGTCCAGCAGTGGACTGCAACGGACTGATGCTGATGATATTATTATACCGAAGCCACGGCCATTTCGAACAATATTTTAAAACCTGAAATATCGGATACGCTAAAGTCCTACATGGAATTAGGACCTTATATAATATGGTACATAGTCCGTACATGCTGTCACAGCAGAAAAATATTTTTTCTTCTTTAGTATATATAATAGTATTTAATTTGATTACTAACATAGTTTAATTTCATTGTATTACTAACATTTTATGGAATTCTTATTCTGAAATAAATTATGATTTGATTTGATTTTGATTTATTGGTTACATGTTATACATCCATAAAAGTATCTGAAATATTTTACAATATCTAACATCACAAAAGCTAAACTATAAAAACTAAACGCTGACACTCTCCTTAGGGGCTATTTCGACAATCCGCGTACCGCGACGTACTGCTTACAAATTGCATTCTAACGTGATATAAAGCTGGATTCGATACGGGGCAGTCGCGCCGCGTTTTTGTCTAGAGCTAATGATCGGGACATGACTGATATAAGAAAATGATGTTAGTGGAAGTAGTAGTTATATGACAAAAGTTATTTAAATTTGAGTAAGTTTTACAATATAATATGTTATAACTGCGAATGATATTTATATCGGACAAGGCAGTAGGCTCAAAGTCTATCACATTTTGCAATGAAAATAAGCCTTAAGATATGTGCTTGATACTTGACATCTCTACTGCCCCACCGGGTATAGAAATGATCGGAGCGCTTTCACGTACGGCACTAAAGCGTTTCACTGAATTAGTATTTAGATATTATACATATAACATCTAAACATTATTATAAACATTATAAATTTTTTTATCGTCAGGCAGATGAAGTCGAATAGTACGTATAACTCATGTAATGCTTTTCAATTTTTTTATTATGGTTGAGCCACGCTGTTGTCAGCCATGACCCGGCATGAATGGGTAGGCTCGTCTGGGGTGGTACTACTGTCTCAAAGAAAATCGACGTGTAGCGACAGCTTTGCTGTCGCGTTTCGTTCTGTGGGTTGCCGGATGCCCAATACCCCTCTCTTCTTCCCATCCTTCTTTCCCACTCACTTTCCATTTTGATGGGCCGGTAACACTTTTATGATCCCGCATTGTGGATGTTCATGGGCGGCAGTAATAACTTACCATCAGGTGACCTGTTTGCTCGTTTGCCGGACCTATGCTATAAAAAAAACTTACAGATACCACCACAATGGATTTTCCACCATCTTCAATATCAAAGTATTTTTAACCAATATTCTAGTTTATAGTATACATTACACTTTAGATTCACCAAACACTCCACAGGTGGTGCGAGATGCAACTGATTCAAGTCGGCGAGGAATTGATTGCATTTGACTTTATAATATAAAACATTCTGTAGGGACGTACATATGCGAGACCAATATTGAATGTCGAACATGTACTTCCTGATACTCTTTATGCAATGGATTTCATGTAATATAATCACTGTATATTGATATGTGTAAGGATTAAAAAAAGGTATATAATAATATACAGGGGAATAAGTGTTAATATAATATATAATATAATAATAACAAATTTATTTATTCCAATTGATTATTACAAATTCTCCTAATCTATATATCAGATTACAAAATTATTACAACTCAGTTATATTTTAGAAAAAGTCTACATTGACGACTGTACTAGTAGAAACTGTGACACAGCCGTCAGCATCTTCCATCGTGAGCAATTTTACAAACACAGATTATATTTGAAATTTTAGAAATGCATTTAGGTTAGAATAAAATAAATAAAATGTCAATAAAAAAATCATATATTAAGTAAAAGGATTTATACATATTCATTAATCATTTGTGTAAGTTAATGTATGGTCGTTTTCCTTTAGTTTGCTGTATGTTATTATTCCCCGGAATTTGATGCTTATTGACAACATTATCGAATGGTGTAATAATACAGCATGTGTTATTTTTTTTTCAAAATCATCAATCCCTTTCCTCGCTAGGCATATCGTTTTATAAAAAATCTAAGTATCGAATTTTAATTTTTATCAAAATGGGGCCCGTGACTAGTTTCAGAATTTTTCGCTATTCCTCATAGTTTCGGATTCGATGATCCACGCCCACTTGCAAAATTCATCCTGTATATAAACTGTATGTGGAGAATCCTTCGGGTGCTAAGCTAAATATTTTAAGCGTGTTTTTAATTCTTAATTTCTTTATTACGTTTTTTTTTTTATCTTCTGCTCCTTTCCATCGTCTATTTTGTATTAACTTTTTAAATTCCACTGAATATAATGATAGCTGCAATTTTTTTCAGATAAAGTCTCGACTAGCGATAAGTTATCCTTCATCATTCGACAGCTCTGTATCGACCGGCTCTATCTCATTTATACACTTTTTTCACTGTCTTAAGGGTTATGCCGCTCGACATATTTATGCCACTCTGGTCTCCTACACTCCGCTGAAAGGATCCTTTATCTCAAAATCTCATAAACCACAATAACGTTAAAAAAGGATACCAGACATCGTGGAAGGCAATTCAAAGCGCGCTGCTTCTAAATCAAGATTTATACAAATAAATCCTTATTTACTACACGAATGGAGTTCCACAGTTAATACGCTGTAGACAAAGCGTGGATATTTGCATAAACTTTATCTCATCTTTGTTCTATGTTATCATGCAGCTAAATAGTAAGAATTTTAAAGGATTAAAAAGAAATGTCGTGAGCAGACTACATTTTCGTAGGTTAATAAATAAATACACCTAATAGTCACATACATAGTCCTGACCCCACACTAAGATGGAGTCTTGTGTCGTGGGTATCAGTAACTACGAGAGTTTTCGGTCTCACAAACATCCCGACCCGAAACAAATAAATATGATTCACAGATATATTCGGTGCGGGGATCGAACCAAGTGCGGCAAGAGGCTGTCAGGTAGGTCACAAGGTTATTTCTAGGAGTGTATTTTTTACAAATAAGAGGATCTGATTAGATCACAGAAGGTAACTGAATGTAGTTCGTTTTTAAGAGCTTACTGTGACATTGTTTCGAGCAGACATGTTATGTTCAGCAGTAGTTTAGGTACTCTTGCTGAAAGGTGATTCAGATGAGCAAACTCTTAAGAACTTTAAATATATTATGACCAAAATTGACCATTTTTCATGAGGTGATTGTGGTACTTATATTGAGAGAAAGTAAAAAGGATTGCCTTTTACAACTATTAATATGATTAGCACGCTCGCATGCCATTTGACATAAAATGTCCGCTTAAAATGTCTGTTCCAAAATCACACAATTAAGTCAAGAAGCAATAAAATTAATCTCTCAAAACTTCACTTCAAGTATTAAATGAAAGCACGTGAATTAAAAAACGTCGCATACATTATCGCGACAAACCGACAGCGGTGACGTCACGTGTACATATAAATCAGAATATTCACGCAAAGCGACGCCGCGCGACAACCGCGCACTGTCGCGCCGCCCTACGTGGCTTAATATTATACGTGACGCCGACAACCACGCAACAAAACTTTAAACAACCGAAAATCAACTCTATTTTAAACTGGTAGAGTCGGATTGTCTTTGAAAATTTTACACAGCATGCAACAGGGATCAAAAAGAGGAAAATTAAACTGTAAGTCAAGTAGGTAGAGTTGGTTTTTGATTGGAGGAAAATCAGGAAAAGTATTAGAAATTTAAAAAGACGTGAAAATGAAAAATATTGTACGTAATGTTATCTGTTAAGTGTATTATTTATCAGACGCTTTGTGAGGGTTTTTGGTTCGCGATGAACGTGTGTGTCGGAATAAGTCTTGTTTAATATGAGTTATGTTCAAATATGAATTGTTATCTAAATAATAATGACATATATGTTGACTCTACCTCGGCGGCGCAGTTGTACTATAGTACGATTACTACGCTAAGGTCTCGGGTACGAATCCCGGGTCAGGCAAAGTGATATTGGATTTTTCTATTAATTACCAGCCCGGAGTCAGGAATTTGTGCCCGATATATATAGGCTCGGCCCCCATCACATCTTGGGGCGGAAGGCAATGTGTATGAGACTACCTACTCTATTGGGCAGTAAACGTATTACGTACATCGTAGTAAGTTGATCGAGCCAGTATAGAAAAAAATAAACTTACAAAAGAGGAGCTACACTCAAACTAAGGATCAGATAGTTAATTATTTATTTTTTATATATTGTATCATCCCATATACGTCCTACAGAAGGGCACGGACCTCCTCTACAATCGAGAGTACAATTAAGAGTGGTAAGGCCACATAGTCCACCACGCTGGCCTAATTGTCGATAAATGCAGCAATTAATGATTATTTAGACTGCAAATATAAATCGAAGATGTCTTGAGCCAATTTCTAATCAATATGACTTATTGAAAAAGCCCTCGAGGGAGATTGTAATTCAAATTTGAATGGAAGTTCGTCATTTTTTAAATTAGAAATATGCAAATTGGTTTTATCTTCTGAGACGTTGGCAATTCGACTAAACTAAAATACATTTATTACATGAGTGCCCAATAAAATCGGGGCTCTTAAAATTAAAAATCTTCTCTTTTAATTTATTCCCAATTTTCATGCTCAATCGGTCCAAGCCAATAACCACCCTTTGGCAACGTTCAACCGCAGACTTCCTGCATGTCCCCCAATGTATACATCCGTTTCCGATCATCAGGGCTATATCCACATCCAATTAACTACCCCGATCTGTCTGACAACACCCTACTGGGCTCGGGGGTGAAGGGGAGAGAGGAGTGGTAACAGAGGGGGGTGTAACAGGACCAGCCCTTATTGACGAAAAATCAGATGGAAAATTGAAAGGGCCTGCGACGCCGATTGTAGAATTTTTGGAATACGGTATTGGAATTCGTTTTGTGTTTGATACGCAAGCATTTTTAGTCAAAAAGGATGCCTAAGATTGTTGTAAACAATTTATTTTATTTGGTTGACTGATGTTTGTATTTGTATGTATGATCATAAATATTTTTTAGTTAATAGTTAATTTATATACACCAACCATTATGAAATCAGTTTGGTGGACCAAAGGTTCTTTATAAAACACGGTATCTTACAACCAACAGTGGCACACATTTGTTGTAATTGTTTTATTCCGGCAATTCGGAATTAAATTTTTCATAAATTACCTGATCTGGACATCAAACTCAGAATCTTATAGTTTATCGTTCATAACTGATATTCCACCACTAAGCCAAAGCCGCTATGAAAGTCAACTAGTACAATATTTATATTATCCAAACGAGTTCTCAGTAGCTGTCAGAGCATTAGGATAATTTGTATGGTTTTGTCACGCCGACAGGCGCTAATCCGTCACATAGTTAATGACGTGAAAGCCAATAATATAAACATGTCGATGTGGATAAATAGTGTAGGGATGGCACGCGTGACATGTCCTTCAAATTAGCTATATTGTAATATCATAAGGGATTTGGACCCATATTGTGTCATTATACAGAACTTTGGCCACTGCTAACCTGGTAGAGACACGCTGTTGTCAGCTGTCAGCTGTCAGTTGTCAAAATCTGAGCAATTCTCACAATATCACATACATACAGAAATAATTGATAATCTCTTTTTTTTAAAGTCGATTGATGATATGATTTTTTTCAAGTTGATCTAATAGAGGTTCACAGACTTCATATACCACTGATAATCTCGCCGAGAACACTCAAGTATGTGGGTTTTCATACAATATTTTCGCCGTTTACATGAGCGATATTTTATCAAGATTTTCTTCAATCTGTAAGCCCTAGCAACGTGTTAGCCTAACATACTGAAGTTGATAAGAACACACGCGACTTGATAATAAGAGCGTGACAAACACCTATTAAAGAGCTACGCAAAACTTGAACAGCCATAGTGGCTTAAGCAAATATTATGAATGAATTATGTACTGTACTGTATCAGCCCATATTCGTCCCACTACAAGGCACGAGAATACGATTAAGAGGGTTTAGGCCATTCAAAGGCCGCCACGCTGGCCTAGTAATTATGTAATGAAACGTAGTGTAGGACGCCCTCCAGCCAGGTGGAGTGACGATTTGCAAAAGGTCGCTGGCAGATGCTGGATGCGACAAGCCGAAGACAGGGTGAAATATTCACTTGGGGGAGTCCTATATCCAGCAGTGAACAGCTGTAGGCTTATGTTATATGTATGTGATAATACATAGATCAATGGATTTTATGGCGCAATTTAGGATCTATACTCGCATCCAGACAAATATTTGAGCGATCTATAATTGATATTTGTTTTAGATTTTGGATGTCTTGAGTCTACAAAGTCTCTAGTAGTTACTAATACCCAAAACAACACTTCGACTATTATTTAACTAATAATTATTTATTTATGAAGCTTAGAAAACTGTCCTAGACTTTATGAGCATATAAGTCATTTACACGCCCGTGTTGAATTAATTCAGAAAAATAATCTTATCTGGGAATCAAACTAATGACCTCTTATTCCTACTAACATTCTGAATTCGTTAAAAACGCGAAGTTATAATAATGTGATTAAACTCGGAAACGTCTCATCGCATTATATCTGTGTCGTGAAACTTTCCGCGAAAATTTTCCTAGCATTTTATTTTCCGCGTAGCTTTTCTATTTTGTGACACACGTCAGAGCTTTTAGCGTGGATTTTAATGTTTTATTTCGAATTCGCAACGCCCAGCTGATTTGCAAAAATAAAATATTTCGCAATTTTAAAATCTACATGCATCGATAACTACGAAAATCTCTTCGAAGATTCCTTTGATATTTTTACAATTGATTTTTTTTGTTCTTTTATCAAGACGTAATGGAACGAAGTGGCTTTATCTATCATTTGAAACCGCTTCAATTCAGACAGATTACCCACGATTTGAGTACATTGATTTCGTAAGTAGTTGGAATTTGCTTCAATTTTGTCGACAGTAATTGTGCCTCTGTCCTAATATAGTCCGAGAGCTGGCAACAATTTTTGGGTAGGTATTTGAGGCAAACTGAATTTTTTTTATTGCATATTTCCGGCAAACGAGCAAACGCGTCACCTGATGGTAAGTGATCACTGCCTTCCATGAACATCCACAACGATCCAGATCTTGGATGTGTTGCCGGCCCAATTGGGAGGGGAGCGGGAAGGAAAAAGGATGGGAAGAGGAAATGGGTATTGGACATCCGGCAATCTCACTCACCGAACGAAATGCGACAGCTGAGCTGTCGCTTCACGTCGATTTACTGTGAGACAGTGGTACCGCCCCGGATGAGCCTGCCCATTCATGCTGAGTCATGACTGACAACAACGTGGCTCTACCACTTCCTAAAATCCCATACCTTGTCCCATATCTCTCCTATTATACTTCAACTCGGAGCGGCAGACCTGGCTGGTGAGTAAATATTTAGGGGTAATTATAAAAATATTATTTTATTTTTACAAAAATAATTTATTTTCATAAACTGCAAAATATAACAATTGCATATTGCCCCTAATATACATATATTTGGAGAAAAATATTTTTAAAACTACCTACTCACCAGGCAGGTCTGCAGCTCCGAGTTGGAGTATGAGACAAGTTTTCAAATTGCCTCAACAACCTAGCCAAAAATTGGTTCCAGCTCTCGGACTATTAGTTTGCCGTCAGACGACATGACATTGCCAAAGCAACAAAGTCACCTAAAATCTATTGGCATGTGACGAAATTTGGAACTATAAATCAAATTTAAAAAATATCTATTTAACGCATCGCTTGAGATATATTTATAATGTAAACAACAACCATTAATACTCGTAATGTAATAACTTTAACATGTCCAATATATTAAAATGTGAAGAGGGAAAATATATTCTTATTATTTTGACCACAGCGCTTTCGGCGGCAGAAGATCGTAATTGACATATACCTTATGGTTAGTGCATAATAGGCCCGATAGAGTTTGGTGGGTTTTTCCCATTTGTGTAGATGTCATCATCTGTTTGGTTACGGATATTCTATAATCTCCAAATATGTATGTAACAATTACCTATACCATTTTTTTTAACAGGCTCGCCCAGTGTCAAATCATGGACGGAACACATACGGCGAAACGTGGGTGTGGTTGCACCTCTGCCTACCCCTTCTGGGAAAATGGCTAGAAGTTTATGTATGTATTTTTTTTCATTTGCTTTCTACACTTGCTTAACGACTCACAAAGCCGAATTTATCCCAACAAATTTTAAACGATGTCCAAAAATCAAAAAACAAAAATGCTTTTAATAATTATGAAAATCTCGTCCATAATTTCCCACATCCCCGCCGCGTCCTACTGCTGGTTAAATGGCTACGTATTGAATTGACGTTGACGGATGTCATTACGCCGAGTAATTTGGCTCCTTCCGAACTTTTCTGAATTTCATTGATGCGCCCGCTAGTTGAGGAATTTTGACGCGTGGAAATGATACGTCTCTGAAAATATGGGTTTTTGTTTAATTTTTTTTTAAATCGTAGGTGACCTAAAATGTCTTATGTGCTTTAAATTGTATTGTTTCATTGTTTTACAAAAATTTTATGGCGTGGAGTCATGAATATATATATTATATTCAAACAATATAATTATTAATTCCCGCAAAGATATACTGCTGTACTGCCAAGTTTTAATAATTATTCAATCACCAAAAATACTCACATGTATATTTTTAGATGTGGATCAAAATGTCTTAATTTCAACGTAATACGAGTATATCATGTCTTCTCGTGTCGTATTACTTCGTATCATGGGGTGTTGTGCCGTGTCGTCGTATCATATCCTATCATATCCCTAGGCACGACGGTCATCCTAACTACTATTTCATTTATTTAAAGTTACTTGTCTCTCGTCGCACCAACGACAATTGTTCCAAATTATATTGTAAAATTGTATTAGTCTAAATGTCTTAGTGGCGACGTGCATGCTATGAATGTTAATGTAAATAATTAAGAAAAATTCAATTAGTATTAAAACACTTCGTCTGAATTAGTACTAGAGGCTCGTTGAAACGTTATTAGACTATAGATGAATAGATAATAACAGATGGTAGTAGCTGGATGTAGCTACCGACAAGTCGCTATGGAGATCCTTCGGAGCGACTTGTGTTCAGAAGCTGACTTACTATAGTTGAAGGGAGAGACAAAATGACAAAATAAAAATAGTCCGGGTCGACTGGCGGGATCAGCGTCTCATGAAAAACTACCGTTTATATAAATAAAAAACTGTCAAAATACAAAGCGGTGACCCCACACTAAAATATAAATCTAGGGACATAAAGACTTTGTTTACAAATACTACGCCAAAAAAGAAAATTTAATTTGAAGATGTATTCACTGATGCAAAATTTTATTACAATCTCCCCTCCACACAAGGGTGGATAGGGGAAAAACAATCATCCCCAGTAATAAATTAAAACAAATAACGGAAGTAGGATTTACGGCGGGCATAAAAGTGGATACAATTGCGACGCGTTTGTTGGAAACAATGAAAGCCCACGTTTGGGAAATCGTATGTGAAGTAACGCTTTCAAATGGAACTTAATTGTATAGGCTTGCGGTGGAAAAAAAAATAGAGGACAATGGGAAGGATGGTATTGATTGGAATCAATGTGAATCGCGTCAACAGTAAGTAGTTCATACACAAAAGTGATATCAAAATAATATTAAACCTATGACAGCCTCCGTGGCGCAGTTGTATAGACACCGCATATGAAATGTGAGGCAGCGGGTTCGATCCCCGCACCAAGGCAAATGTTTGTGTGATCTACAGGTATTTGTTTCGGTTCTGGCTGTTTGTGAGACCAAACAGTCTCTCGTAGTTTCTGATACCCACGACACAAGACTCGATCTTAGTGTGAGGTCAGTATTATGTATGTCACTGTTGGGTGTATTTATTTATGTAGATAGGATACGTTTTTATTCCGTTGCGATTGTAAAAAACAATCGATTTTTGAAGTTTCATAAAACTGACCGACTATTATTATTTTTCGTTTTTTTGCATATGGTATTTAACACAAAAATACCCTCAATATATTAGTAAAGATACAAGATATCCCACAAATAAACCGCGTCAGCACTCATAATGGAACAAATGATTTCCCACTCCCCGCGCGAACACCCGATACTGAGCATTCAGTATTGATCATCGCATCAAGTCTCTGTGCATTAGAGATAACAGCTCTTACAGTTTCTTACTGTTTTCCTTATACATGATATTTTGTATATAGTATATTTGTTTTGGTGTGGTTTGTGGATGTTTGGAAGTTAAGTTTGTGGGTTGTGTTGTTTTGATCATATTGTAATCGTTTCTAAAGTATGTCGCGTAGATTATTATGTGGGTAAGAAGTATCCCACATGATCCCAAGACATTTTATGAAAATTAATGTTCGATGCTTTATTTTGAAGATTATTTCTACTCCCTATGCTCACAAATAAGTAAATATTGTATCTGATGTTTTCGTAAAAAAAAGTAGATAATAATGTTATGATCATTAATTTCATGACTAAAATAAAAAAATTAAAAAAAAAATGGCACAGCTTTTGACTTATTAATTTCCCATAATGTTTAATCGTTGTGGTATTGTAAACATCTTTTCCGTTACAAAGTTGCTAAAATATTAAGTTAAATAATTCTTTAAAACACGTATATAAAAAGTCTAGGCATATGTACCCTCCATTCATTTAGAAAATGGCCAAAGCCAGACATTCTTTACCTATCAATACAATGAATTAAACTATCATACATCGCAGCACATAAAGTTAGATATAACCCGGCAGAATATAGAAGGCGGCCAGTGCAGCGCGGCCCGGGCGGACAGTCGACGCCGTAACTTAGCCGAGTTATAGCCATGAACTCCTCTATATTAGGGACGGGGATGTGGGCTGGGTTGGATGCGGTTTCTGGATTTAAAATTTGGAAATATATTTACCAATTATATGTTAAGTGTATGATCATATAATACCATATACACTATACTTGAGGACTCCTTGAAAATCGAGAATTCGATTGAGTGGACTTACGCCATAGTCCGTCACCTTGGCCGAGCTTCTCTCCATCAGACACCAAGTTCGTGCATAATATTGGCAAATGTATGGACTGAAATAGACAGATGTATATTTGATATATTTTAGAACATAATTAGTCTCCATGGGTCTCTACGAACAAGAAGCCAACTAGTCCGACTTTTATGAGACCGAAATATCTCTCATACTTTCTGATATGTAGGAAATAAAATCTCAATCTGGAGTCACAACTGCGTATTATATCCGAGTCCATTACAGCCCACATACTGGACATAAAGCGATAGTAAGAAAATACCTAAATAATTTCCAAAGCCCGATTAGGCGATAGGCTCGCCTATCACATCGTGGGACGGAACATACAAGGCGATACGTGGGTGTCCTGGTTGCACCTCTGCCTACGCCTTCAAGGAAAAAGGCGTGGGTTTATTCATGTAATTTCCAAACCCAAGTTTTATCAAGCGATGTAAAGATATTTCATTGCAAGATACGACGCTGCACAAAGAAGGTCCTAAGTTAATTTGCTGCAATATCGCAATGTACAGGCGATGCAATCATCACTTTGTTTTAGTCCAACTGCTTTTATCAAAAATATATGTTTGTAATACGCTGTATTTTATTTAATAAAATTGTTTTAAAGAATTTGTATTATTAGTTAATGTATTTTTTGATGTCATCGATCTATTTAGTGTAAAGCCTCATTTACACGGGGAGAGTTTCTCGCCTCGAAGACACGATTATCGTAAGGACATAAAAAAGTTGCATCGTGTAAACATTTGTCAGAGCACGATAATCTATGGCGGTTAAGCGACATGTTATGTCATGCGACAATCGCATACGATCCTCGCTGCGAGAAACTCTCCCCCTGTAAATGGCGCTTAATTATATATTGTGAATTGTGAGGTCATAAATAGTTGAGTAACCAAATATGTGTGAGTATTTTCAGTTTGAAGAACAAAATAAATTATATAACGCTTGGGGCCATGAATCTATGCCCCGCATGGCACTAAGTTGTTGTATCATTATGGGACGAAAATAAGTTCTTCGAACTGTGATTCGCATTAGTATTACTTTTGCTGACTGCCTCGGTGGCGTAGTGGTACTACGGTACGATTACAAAGCTGAGGTCTTGGAAAATCCCGGGTCGGGCAAAGTGATATTGGATTTTTCTATTCATTATCAGCCCGGAGTCAGGAATTTGTGCCCGATATGGCGATAGGCTCGCCTCCTATCACATCATGGGACGGTATATACAAGGCGAAACGTGGGTGTTCTCGTAGCACCTCTGCTTACCCCTTCTGGGAAAAAGGCGCATGTTTATGTATGTTATGTATAACTTTTGCTTACCGATTCAAAAATCCAAGCAAGAGCTTATTCATGTAATAAATGAAGGTGAAAGACTTAAAAATAGTCCAAAATTAAATAAACTTATTTCCCACATCCTAGTTATCCGTATGTTACAAAAGGCGTTTCTGGCCCCACTCCGATCAGATACCAGAGACCTACGCTCTACAATGCTCTACATAGAGCCATGTAGAGTTTAATGTCACGCACAACTTACCCGCGACTCTACCAACGCTTGGGAATGAGTCTGGCTTTTGTCAAAACAATATGTTTCGAGTTACAATGTAATATGAAGGACGCTGACTCTACCTAATAATAATTGTATTAGGTAGAGTCGTTGCACTCTGACCTTCTCTACAGTTGAATAGAGTTAGATTTATTCCTTTGTAATACTATGTACTATTTATTATTTGTATACTACATGCTATTTATTATTTTGTAAGCAATATATGCTGTTTTAATATCCGTTTCACAGTTTCACATATTTTCAGTCCAAGTTTTTTTTAACCTGTGCGAACTATCAACGGTTGATAATATTTTTCTTTTCTTTATTTATTTAAAAATAAGTTCATAGGCCAAAGTCTTAAATTATTGATTAAATGAGTCGCTTGTGTATTTCTGTCTCTCTCTCTCTCTTTCTCTCTCTCTCTCTCTCTCTCTCTCTTGAGCCTTAGGAAATAGGAAGTTTACTGCTGAACATAAGCTTCCCTGATGGATCGTCATATATATTTACTTTTCATCTACTACAAAACCCAAATAATTCCACCTCATTCACTGAAATAACACATTCCTTGCTATCTACCAAATACTTTAAATTTCCACACAATTACATAAAAAGGCTCTCACCACTAACAATTCCAAACATTTAGTTTCAGCAGACAAATAATATTACATTAGAGGAGCGTAGAGTCTTTACATTAAGTGGGGAGAGTCAAGTAGAGTTAATGCGGGGTAAATAGACTATTATCCAGACTGATGCGGATTTCAGGCTATTTGTAGAGTTTGACGGTGTAAGCCGTTGCCATGGGAACCAAGTACCGGTAGATATACAAGTCTAATCAGAGCCTTAGAGTATTTTTAATATAGAGGGAGGGCTGTCAAACTTCTATGTCTTCAAGAACGTAGATATTTTTTTCGTAATGTTGGTAGCACTGCTATATTAGTGAAAATTGAACTATTCAACAAAAAAATGCAATAAATTCTGTTGATAACTGAAAGTATATTTAATTATCACCCGTCTAAAACGAGTTTGAGTGGAACTCAATAGTCCTAAATTATTTTTCATATTATTATTTTTTTTTCAAATAATTCCTGCATGTTGGACAATCTATAATTGACGGTCCTATGTAAGTATTTTTTTTATTGCAATTAATGGCGAGACGAGCATGCCATTTGTCTGATGATAAGCGACACGACCGCTCATGGACAGTAGCAAAAACAAATAACACCATGAATTACAAAAAAATGCTTGGTATTCCACTGCGATCATCATCCTGAGTTGTGAATTGAAATATGTTGTGAATTCTCATTATGTCCAATAGTTACGCTGGCTACAATGTCCTTCAAACCGGTCCACAACAATGCGCTTACATTACTGTTTGACGGGGGAAATAGACATTGCGACGGCACCAACCGAAACTGCCTCTTACATATTATGAGAGACCTACCACCAGTAAAAATAAATAAAAAAGTTCTTTTCACACGACAGCCACACATATAATCCCTACTCAGCTTCCACCCTTATATAACAGATACTATCATAGATTTTGGATCCCCACCCATAACGAAAAATTCAATGAAAAAATTACTGTATGACCTAACCCGTCTCAATCGCACTCTCGATTGTAGAGGAGGCCCATGCTCTGCAGTAGGACGTATATGAGTTGATAGACATTAAAGTGTAGTCCTTATTTATGAACCTCTGAGAATCGTCCCGGTTTGGGATACTGTACCCAGACCCAATACAAATATTGTATAACGCAATTTATCTTACAAGCATTGGACCCATCCTTTAATTTTACAGCCGCACTTGAGAAAGGTTAGACGAAACCGCCAACACAACTCAATAAAGCTAAAATATTACAAAGTCTCGACATAACAAAGCCTAGATTAATGTTAGGGCTATGACGTGGGTCGGCTATCAATCTTTTAAAGATAACTCACGTTGCCGAGGATTTACAAACATCTAGATTAAGGGCTTGAAGGCTAAGACGTCTCTAAGTAAATAAAACTTTAATTCAAAGTCGCTTGCGCTGTTTCGGTTCTGTGAATAGCAACAGCTTGGAATATAAATTGTTGATGAGTTCGGTTAAGAGTTTATGTTGGAATCAAATTATAATGTCAATCTTAAAGTTAAATTGTGCAGTGAATTTTGTTAGTCATTAGATTTTTTTAAATGTTGTTCGGTTAAAATACTTTAACGACATTTTTGATATAGTTAAATACAAAATTTTTTTTAGACACGACTTTTTTAAACATACTTAAATTGTTTTCTAAAATGAAATATCTTTGAAAGTTCTCCCCAAAAAAAATAATTTAGATAAAGTGTACAAAGTTATTATTATATAGCAAATAATGAATGGCGTAAGCTCTGTTAACTACAGATGCGACCTACAGTGAGACATTTTCACAAAACTGACAATACAATACATTACTGGAACTCGTCTCATTGGCGTGGTGGTAGCGAGTGTGGACTTTGTGCGTACTTCTGCCTACCTCTATGAGGATATATTCGTGATCTTATGCTGATATTAGTGACTCTATATTAGCTTTTGAAATTAAATTTAAGTTCATAATCATATACCAAGACAACACACACATACACAGCATAATTCTTAATACAAATATTGACGTACTAACAAGGTCAACACTCCCCTTATCCCAACTTATCGTTAAAGAGATCTTAAAAAGCCCGAAACTCGAGCACACGTATCTGCGAGAGCGCGTAACGACTCTCGCAGACCGGTATTGATTGCGTCTCTACCGTCTCTACGTAGAGCCACCTGATATCCCCCAAATATTGCACTACTTGCTATGTGCGGAGTTTAGAATGCGGTTGCTTATGGATTGATTTCAAATTGGTTGAAATCACGAAGATTTATATTAAAGTATAAGATTAATTAATAAAGGGGATAAAAATAAATATAAATTGAAATAAAATAAAATGAGAATTACATAAACGCCTTGCCGCCTTTTTCCCAGAAGGGGTAAGCAAAGATGCAACCAGGGCATCCAAGTTTCGCCTAATGTGTTCCGTCTTACGAAATGATAGGGGGCGAGCTTATATATATTTTATAAGGGACATATCGGGCATAAATTCCTGACTTCGGGCTGCTAATGAATAGAAAAATCCATTATCACTTTGCCCGACCCAGGATTCGAACCCAAGACCTCAGCTTTGCGATCATACCGTGGTACAACAGCGCCACCGGAGCTGAATCTTTCGAATATATAAGTCTATATACGTATGTACAAAAAATCACAAGAATCATTTAATATAATTTATGAAAGATATCAGTGATTCAAACTTGGACGCTATTCTAAACGCCACTGCTAACAAAATAAATGAACAATTAAATAAGATTGCGAGACGAAACGATTGTCTATTTTAGATTTCAATTTATATAGGTATAACTAACTTAATTTACGAACAAATAAATTAAGGAATAACTATTGAAATTGTGGAATAATATCTAAGAGGTCGCTTTACTGGTCTATGAACAGAATTTATGGGCTGTGAACCGTGAGGTCCTGCATTCAAATCATAGGTGGTGCTGTCCGCTTTTCAAATTTTTAAACATTTCATACAATTTTTTTGGGGCTATTAGTCGTATTATGGCCATAGGCTTGCCAGTATAATTTAGACCGAAAATAAAATCAGCGAATTATGGGTAGTACGAATACCACCTTTGCCTACCCTCTGTGTCTAGGTTACTATGTATTGAAGACGTGAAAATCTTATAAATTGAATACATAAAATAACCGCGAGAACGTATCTATTTACGAACAACATTTCTATCACAATAATTTACGAGCCATACTCCACTGCCAAACACAATAACACTGTACATTTTTATCCTTAAAATCATTTTCAATCTTATCTCCACAAGTGAAAGTTCATTTTCAAACGACCGCACAACTAAAGACCTTTAATAAAATTATTTGGTAAAAAAATCTTTATTAATGTGGGAATAAAGTTGAATTTCGAACACGATGTATAACCTTCCCACAAAATACAATCAAAATATGACTCTACGTGGGTGAGATAAGGTAGAGTTTTGAAATTAAGGTAGGAGGTTAGCCTTTGCAAGACGAATTGCGTGGATTCGGAATGACGAGAGGCTGGGTTCCGGGTCACTCGCTGAGAACGTTTCACTTCACCCACAAGTGCTCAATTCTTTCGATCGTTTGTCAAAAATGCGAGGGATATTAAATTTTTTCGGTGGTATTTGTACAGCAATTTAAGGAACAACGCTGGCTTTTAAGTGATTTTTTAGTCTTAAAAATGTTTTTCGATCTTTCATTCGGTCAAGGATTGTTTATATGAATTGGAGTTGAGTTGGTTCCGTTCAAATTTTTATGTAGAGGACGAAGTAATGCGTGATGAAAAAGTTTGTATTATACTTATGATTTTACGATTGGTTTCTTCTCTGAGAGTCGGGAAATAATAAAATAACGATGAAGTTATGGTTTTGAAAGTGAAAAATTAATTTAAATACAAGCCTGACCCGGCAACCGAATTCAGAACGTCGCGATCCATATCCTTTGCTACTTGAACCAGGACTGAATTAGTGTTATGTGTTTAGAAATTATTAGTTTATATTTAACTACAATCTTAGTTTTCAATTTGGTTTTATCTGTGTGAGTGAATGCAATTCAATTTATTTTAATTGCAACGCAATCCATTTAGAACAAAAAATTCGGCGAGAGAAGATTAAATGCGTAGTAACATCACAACCACATTGTACATATAATTGTTCCACTCCTAACAAGCTACTACGTTTCATAAACTTTCATCAAACATATACCTATAGATTTTCGTCGGTAGAGGCTAATTTTACACCAACGTTCAAACACCAAAACGAACCTAAATTCTCATTTGTACCTAATGCGTTACAGCCATAAACGCTACATTTCCAGCTCTACCATATTTTAAACACATAGAGCTAAACACGCGCAATTGAATGAGCTCTACCGGGGCTCTGCAGCCGGACAGTAATCTCCGGACAATGGCCGGCAAAGTTATTCTGCGCAATAAATAGACGCGTTAATATATTTGAATGGATTATTTTGGGACATCCATTACGGTCTATAATGGGTATAATGTCCCACTTACGTAAGCCTATTTGTGCTCTACATCTGATTAGGTAGAGTTTGCGGTGTCGACTTGGACGGATTAGCGTTTGAATATTGTATTGCCTTATTATAATGGGTTTATTTGGTAATGCCTTAATGTTTGATGTTATAAGTACATACCTATACAACTGAAGAAGTAAATAAACGTAGGTAGGTAAAGTACAATAGACAAAGTTCAAGGCCATGTTGCTATTCAAATATCCGATCCAAAGTGTGAAAGGGACAAACCAACCGCAATGATAGGCAGAAATCCAATTCGAGGCATTTGTGTGATATTTTTCAACAATAGATCATACAATAATTTTCCCACCTGAAATTCGATCCCAGGCTCTCTCAGTTCATAATCAATACACGCTGTCGTTTGACCAATAAGGCGACATTTTTTGGAAATAGACAAATTTACCGAGAGTGACTTAACTATTCCAGTAACTTTATATGACCTTTCGAAATCAGAATTCAATATTGTGTAGGCCGACAAAATTATTCCAACCAGCGAGACACAATCTTCCTTCACGAGTCAAACCAGACTATTACCATAACACAGATGTATACAGCAAAAGTTAAACATAACTTCTCACGCAACCCTTCCAGCCAAATATTGGCCCACCCCCGTAATCCAATAATATCCGATAGAGCACTCTATGCATTGTTAACAGCCCTAATTAAATTACTAGGGGAGGCCACCCCTTCTTTTCATATGGATTAATGTTCTGCGATTTGCGTATTAAGAGATAGTCGTATGTGTAATGGTATTCGGTTTTATTTCAGAGTTTGTAATAATGGAATAATTACGTAAGAGTTTCCAATGTTGTATAATTTGCAATGGTAGCCTTGCTATTGTAGGTCGATAAATATAAAAAGCAACTTCAAATCATCAGTGGCGACCATTTTCTGAAAGAAAACTGATTTAAAACAATATTTATTGTTCTGGTGGTGCCAACTGTCTCGGTGGCGTAGTTGCACCAGTGGTCGGGCAAAGTGATATTGGATTTTTCTATTAATTATCAACTCGGAGTCAGAAATTTGTGCCCGAATTGGCGAAAGGCTCGCCCCCTATCACATCATAGGACGGAACATACAAGGCGAAACGTGGGTGTCTTGGTTGCTACCAAGAGAACCTCTGCCTACTCTTTCTTGGAAATAACGTGAGTTTATTGTTGCTAGTTTACGAGAAAAGCTGCACACCAAACAGATTTTACATATAAAACCACAGAACAGATGAATATCAACTATTCTGTGTATAAAACCATGATTTGTGAAGTCGCCAACCAGCACAAGATCTATGTGGTGGACTATGACCTAACCCATTTCAATCGCACTCTAAATATTAGAAAAGGTCAAACTGATATGGCCTGGATAATACAACTGAATTAGACGTCAACCATCACATCACAATAGTACTAAGCCTCCGTCCAATAACAAAAATACAAGTTTCCCAATAAACAAAGCCTACAAATCACGCACCTGATTACGAAGGCGACAGGCAGCCATAAACGTGTACAAACGGCAGCGTCTTGCAAACAACAGCGTTCCAGCTAATATACAGACGAGAAAATATTCAGCAGAAAAGATCTGGCTGTGTAGCGATCCAGCGGATTTTTTGCGTTGACTCGATCATTTGACAAAGCAACTGATGGGGGTGTAGTGAAATCCAAATTGGGTCTCTGCCGAGAGATGGTATCTCACGGGTTCACATAATTTTTTCGACATAATTATCACAGCAGGGCTATTTCCTCAGCGAGTATAGACTCAAATCTCACTTATTTAGCTGTGCGTAAGCTATGAAATTATACGGAAATCAAATTGGTAAATTAGGGATGTCTTTGTGTATAGTATGTTTTTTAGTACTCTGCGCCACCATTTGGCAAATCACGCTTAAGCATTTATTTTACACATAATTTAATTATCATCATATTCTGCATCTGTATCAATCCATATACGTCCCACTGCAGGGCACGGGCTTCCTCTACAATCAAGAGTACGATTGAGAGGAGTTAGACCACCGTAGACATAGAGTACACCACGCTGGCCTAACGCGGGTTGGGAGACGTTACATACCGTAGAAATTCTTTAAAATCGCTACAGTATCCGGGTTTCCTCACAATGGTCCATCACTATTATATTGATAGTCATAAAATTCTACACAAAAAAAACTACCTAATATAGGCCTTATTTTGTGTAAACATGAGCCTATGCGTACAGCTGACCGTAGTATAGCAGAAAACACAATTTAGCAGAAAACATGCAGCGTTTCAGCGCTGTATTTCTCGACGCGAGGATTTCGCGTAAGAAGGTTAACTTGGCGATACACCCCGAATAAACTATAGCTATCAGACCAGCGCGTTGTCTTTTAATTTAGAACTCTAGATTTTCTGGTTTGGTGTTTTAGTATAAATTATGCTTGTGGGAATTAGTGACTACTGCACTATCATAAATGGGGATTTTTCTTTGGAAAGGTTTTCGTATTTTAGCATGCGTATCCTATTGTTATAGAAGAATTTTAAGAGAAATAGGTCGGTAATTTATTTTGAATTGGCAAATGTTTGTGGCCTACAAGTTTTTGTCTCGGGTCTGCGTGTTTGTGAGACCGAAAAGACTCTTATAGTTTCTGATACCCACGACACAATACTTAATTGATCCTAATATGGGGTCAGGACTATGTATGTGACTGTTGAGTGTGTTTATTTATATATTATTTATTTATATTACGGCATTCAATCACACGCATCTATAAAATAATATGTCATTAAAAATAGTCACTTTACCAGAAAACGTTTGACCTAAATCATTTAACAGCACCAATAACATAAATTACGTCGCACCAACTGAACAATCCCTTAACCCTTTCACACAATAAAATCAGCACGCGGTCACTTCAAACCCAAATTAAACGAAATAAATAGAATTTAAAATACCCTTCCAAAGTTAGAAAATCAAGCAAAACCCTAAGCATACCCCAAACAGTTTTACCCAATCAAAATCAATACTTCAACCGATTTCGAGCCTACATACACTCCGGTGCTCAAGCATTCGACCGTATCGCTTCTGTGCAATACACTGCTCGTTTTGAACGCTGTTGACCCGCCACTGACCCACATAAGGGGCAATCGAAACCAGAATGTGCCAACATTCAAATCACAAAGACGTACGCCTTCGGTTTATTGCGATAGTGGTGTGGCTGGTTCCGTAACAGCTGTTCGGGAGTTCGGGACAATTTGTCTTCGATAGATGTTATTTTTTTTGTCGGCACAGTGACTGGAATGCACCTGTAGTTATTTCAACGACGTTTAAATTGCGTATCGACGGATAGATGACGGTATCACCATTGGACATAATTTTGTCGGCCCAAATAAACATCTGCCTCGGTGGCTTAGTTGCACTATGGTATGATTAAAAAGCTGAGGCCCCGGGTTCGAATCCTGGGTCGGACAAAGTAATGTTGGATTTTTTTTTTATTCATTATACTCGTAAATACGGAGTCAGGAAATTGTGCCCGATATGGCGATAGGCTCGGCCCCTATCACATCGTGGGGCGGAATATACGAGGCGAAAGGTGGGTCTCCTGGTAAAACCTCTGCCTACCCCTTCAGGAAAAAGACGTGATGTTTAGGTATGCCAATCAACAATTAAGTAGCACACAAAGTAGAAGGTTTCATTTATCGAATTATTTTTTTTGGTTATCTAGATCACAGAAAGCTCCCGCGTAACAATAGCGTCAACTAAGCAAATCCGCGAAAAAGATGTTTGAAATTTTAGCGGAAGCCTAAGCTCGGTAATAAGTTTTCTGAGGCTGAAAAATAAATTTGAAATTGTGTTTGTATGTTTGCTATGGTTTCACAACGTAAGTACTCGTTGAATCATGGGATTTTTTACAATTGAAAGGATGGTAAGATAAACATTCGAAAGTCATCCGAAAAAAAAAGTTATCCGGCATGAAAATGCCGCCTATCGACATGAATTAATTTAACTTAATGCCTTAATGGCACTAATAGAGATTTTTATATCATGGACAAAAAACATATATCTACAAAAATAAAATAAATCAAATCTACATTTAAATATAATTTTAGATAGCCTCGGTGGCTTAGTTGGTTGAACGCCGGCTGTGAAACGTGAGGCCATGGGTTCGACTCCTGCACGTAGATAAATGTTTGAGTGAACCACAAGTATTTGTTTCAGGTCTGGGTGTTTGTGAGACCTAAAAGTCCCTCTTAGTTCCTACCCACGACACAAGACACGATCTAAGTGTGAGGTCAGGATTATGTATGTCACTATTGGGTACATTTATTTATTGTTGCCCAGGTACCCTTAGCACGTATGTGAATCCGCAATGAAGATGAGAACACATAAAACCACACTACCTACTATCACATAATGTCTAGGCAATATAACAAGGAATTTTCCATCCTTACCAGCCTAGCCTAGCAACAAAGGCATTGTCTGCGATAATAGGTACAACCAATTCCCAAACTGTGACGTCAGAAAATAACCGTTTAATAAAACAGACATCGTCAGTTTAGTTTGCGAATAATGCTTTTCCAATTTCGTGTCCGAAGCTGTTCAATGTCGTTTGGAAATTTAAAATATTTGAACGCTCAGCTATTCGGGATACATTTTTCGTTTTAAGTTATTTTGTTTATTGGAATGGTTAAAGTGTTTTTATTGACGTGTTGATATATAAGCTCGCGCTAGTAGATATAGGGATAGGTAGAGATACCAACAATTTATTTAGTTAAGCGAGTTCAATTTCGTCTCAAGATAATATTATAAGGGGTGAATATATCGCTATACAAGCCACTAATTTCAATTCCGGACGATATAACTTCATGTTAGATTTTCATACTGTAATGAGCCAAATTAAATTATGAACTATAGATCACAGCCCAAACCAACTACTCGACTACCACGAAGAATATCCGCAATTAAAATATCGCATCTCACAAAAGATTGGAATTTTAATAAAAAACCAAATTGGCATAGAGCTGTATAATTTCCATCGGATAACCGTGTCAGTTTTTCTAACCCAATTACAGGAGCGTACCCGCTCACACGGTGGGGGGTAGTGTCCCACCGGCGCAGTGACGGCACCTTCCCCTGTCTCCTCTTCCGCCGTTCTCCCCCTCCCCCTCCCCCTGGCAACACGGCCACGAATAGTTCTGTTCAAATAATTCGCTCATTATATGAAACTCGCACACGTGGTGATTTAATTAAAACTGGACTACACGGATTGCAGTTTGTACAGAAGGCTCAATTTATTAAAAAGAAAGTGAAGCTAGTATGATTGCGGTATTTTTGTGGCAAGTTCGACGGGCCAGTAAGCGGGCATTATCGTGGCAAGTGATCAACGATGAACAGCTATTTTAATTATTTGAGAGAATTGCGTTGGCAGCATTTCAAAATAGATGCAGAGAGTGTAAATTAAGAAGCGTAAGAGTTTCAATATTTAGATTTATTTATATTAACTATGTTGTTACAAAAAGGTAATTTTAATATGCCTGATGTTAACTTTATTGCAATATATAGTAACCATCTACAGCTGATGGTATAATATTTTTAACCGCTAGAATATCGACCACCGTACACGATGGTGGAAAGACCGCCATCACTCAACATTTCAGGCTTAGCCTATGTTTTTTTGCTTTGAATAGGCCACTGAATTGTTTAACCGGCTAGAAATAACCAGCACTCATAGGATGATGCACTAAGTCACTTTTTCGTTCCAATATAAAAAAAACAAATTAATTAAAATGACAATACATCCACATATAGAATATTTACATTAAACCTTCTGTTTCCAACTGCGTTGTGCGTCAGTCCGACTGTCCGAACAATAGCGCGGGGCTCAATTGGGCTGTGGGTCCGGGGGGCCGAGGGGTGGGGGGTACGCGTGCCCTGAATAGGAAATGATGAATTTAAATATAATGCATCCCATCCTGCCGAGAGTTTGAGATAACGCGATCGTAACAAAAACTAAAGAATGTTTACTGTTCCTCGAGACGTGTCTTAGTATTCTGTGGGAATGTTTCCTCGGATTTTATTCTTGCTTGGTTATTTGGTTTTAGTATGGATTTGTGGCTGGTGGCCTCGATTTTGGATGGCTTTTAATCAATCCTTGTGTAGGACAGTATCATTTTATGTCTGTCTGAGCTGGTGACATAAAATAGATGTATAACTGATATTACATTTCTCTCAGTGGTTACACAGTGCAGCGGCCGAAATTCGATGGTGTTATGACTAAAATATAAATGGCGGATCATTTTATTTGAAATTGACTATAAATTTGGATTATTGGTGTATAGTAATCCTCGGAACAACATGAGAACAAACGAATCAATAATTAACAAATTAAAAATGGCTGCTACAATTTTCCATTTATGTACGAATGTACTGTACTGTATCAACCGATATATGTACGTTCCACTGCAGGGCAGATCTCTCCAATCCAGAGGGGACTCCTCTACAGTCAATCGTAGACTCCTCTACAATCGAGAGTATGATTGAGAGTGGTTAGGCCATATAGTCCACCACAATAGCCCAGTGCGGGTTGGCGGACTTTTACATACCATAGAAATTTATACAAATCGCTATGGTATGCAGGTTTCCTCACGATGTTTTCCTTCTCCGTTATAGAGCGTGGTCATCGACTATCAATACATACATGACTCTGCGAAGTCAGAGGCTCATCCTGGGATTTCACCCGGACTACCGTGAGCACGTAGGCAGCCACGTCTGGTCCGTTAACCAACAGGCCACTGCACTTTACGAATAGCATTATTATTGTTATTTTATTTATAATTCATGTATTGTACAACGCTCTAATATCAGTAACAAAAAAGCTTACCACTTAAAATACATGTAAAAATCGCCAGTCTTAAAGCTATCGATATTTTTTCATAATAATCTGTTAAGGAAATAAATGAATCTTGATCGTTGTTTTCATCAGAAACATTGTGTTAATTTCCAGTCACAGCATAAAAACAAATCACCGCCGCGCTTGTTGACCCGCTCTGACACGCGGTCGCACTCGACGCCTCCCCTTGTACGCGGCTAACAGGGGAAAAATAGAACTTAGAAAAAACAAGCGTCAACAATTTTGCTAGCAGTTTTAGTTCTTAATTTGATATTTTGAACCTGGATTTTGAAGTCGTAGAGCTTGTTTGAAAGTTTTTTGGATAGTTTAAAACATGCATTATGGGTAAAGGTAGATAATATATTGATGTATTAGTTTAAAAAAAAGTAATAGGCATGACAATGGACTCTGTTACTAAGGTTTAATTCACTAATAACATTTTAAAATATAATGTTTTTTTAATATATTTTTTTATCCGATGGAAATGTGCGCGGTGGCCTGTTGGTAACGGACCAGACGCGGCTGCCAATATATTCACGGTGGTCGCTGTTTCAACCCCAGGGCACACCTCTGACTTTTTGGAGTCATGCGTGTTATGATAGTCAATCACCATGCACTATAACGGTAAAAGCAAACATCGTAAGGAAACCTGCATACCATAGCGATTTGTAAAAAGAATTCTATGGTATATAAAATCCGCCAACCCGCACTACCCAAGCGTGGTGGACTATATGGCCTAACTCCTCTCAAACATACTATCGATTTTAGAGGGTGCCTGTGCCCTGCAGAGGGACGTACCAGGAGTGATACAAATACAGACATAAAGATCAGATGTAGCTCAAAATCAAATCCAAAACTACTCCAAATTTATTTCCAACCCAAAATATGCCACCAACAAGCGTACCACCACAACATAAAATCCAAAACCTCAATCGCCAATAAATAGTAATTCCGCACAAAGGGTTTGGAAAATCGACTGCAATATTCCCGAGTCCGATGAATAGGATTCAATTACGTGAAGAAAGTAAAAATTTAATTACGCCCGGCGGATCCGAATGGCGACCACGCACCGGAAAACGAAGTTTAAGATGACCCCCCAAAGGGAGGGATCACTTGATTAAGGCGGGGGGCCGGGGGTCCGACCCGGGATCTGTACACTAAATACGTTACTGTAGTTTAGGAACATACTGGGAATTTTAATGTGTGGTTGGTTAGGTCTCTATTTTATATAGAAACATTGAATATAATGTAATTTATAGTAAGTGTAGTGCAATTTAAATAGTGTTTGCACTTTTTGATGAGCTCGTTAAAACTAGGTATACACAATTGGACCCGATTTTTTGTGTTAGATTTAAAATTAATTACTTCGAGCTTTTTAACCACCTATCCCAATAAAGATACCGATTTGATATTTATAGCGGCCCCGCGCGAATTAGCCTAGATATTTTTTGTCGGGGAAACCGTTTTTGCTACATTTTTGATTAATCCAAGATAAAAGCGACCTTCATACCAAATTTCATCGAAATTGGTCCAGCCGTTTACGCATGAAGAAGTAACAAACACCAAAACTTTCGCCTACAATTTCCTTCAAACCGGGACACAACAATGCGTTTGTTTACGCTGCTGTTAGGCGGCAGAAATAGACATTGCAGTGGTACCTACCCAAGCAACCTCTCACATATGAGAGACTTACAAGTAAAATTAAATACCTACTACGAAATTGGGAAAAACTCACAAAATTCTCGCTCGATAACTCTCGGCAATTTACACGGGCATAACTCGCGAGGTAGTTCCCG
This sequence comes from Theretra japonica, assembly GCA_033459515.1. NCBI lineage: Eukaryota > Metazoa > Arthropoda > Insecta > Lepidoptera > Sphingidae > Theretra > Theretra japonica. The sequence continues at coordinate 182,444 of CM065950.1, forward strand.
AAGAGGTTACACCGGATTTATAGGCGCGGTGCCGGCCGGTGTTTATTACTGTAGGGGGCGCTGTCGTAGCCATTGCTGGAAGCTATGCCTTATGCAGGTGATCTGGTGGAACATAAACTCACGTGTTTTTCCCAGAAGAAAGGAAGCAGCGGTGCTATCAAGACATGCGCGTTTCGCTTTGTGTGTTCCATCTCACGATGTGATAGGGGGTGAGCCTATCGCCATATTGGGTACAATTCCTCTTCCGGGCTGATAATGAATAGAAAAAACCAATATCACTTTGCCCGACCTGGGATTCAAACCTGAGACCTCAGCGTTACAATCATAATACAACTGTGCTACCGAGGCAGTCATTATGGTAAATAAATAAGTAAATACACCCAACAGCCACATACATACGAGCTAATCCCACAACAAGACCGGGTCTTGTGGCGTGGCTATGAAACTACCAGACACTTTTAACTCACAAACACTCAGGCTCGAAACAAATTCCTGTGGTGCACACAAACATGTGTCTTGGTGCGGGAATCGAATCCACGGTATTACGTTAGCAATATCGATTAGCAACAGACATTTGACACAACTGTGCCGGCTTGGGCTGCACCCACAGGCTGCACCTAATGTACGATCGCTTATATCTGCAACTTTAACAGGTACCTGATGTCAGTACACATTTTTCGTTTATGCGTATTGGATTGTTATTGTCGAACGTTTTTATTCGCAGCCATCGGTTCTGGAATTATGTTTTTTAGCGTATAGACAAAGATGTCGGTGGTAACTCGTGCTGTCGTGAAATATGGAAGCTTTTTGAATATATTTTTGGAACGTATAAGTCAATGCGAAAATTGGCTATAGTTTTCTTTTTAATGTTTTATGATGTCTCTACTGCACTGTATCAGCTCATTATCATACGGAATGCCGATAACCGAGAGTTCGATTGAGCGGGGTTAGGCTACTACTAAGCAAGCTTAGTGCGGGTTGGCGAACTTTACAAACAATAGAAAATCTTTTTAACCGACTTCAAAAAAGGATGAGATATAGTATGCAAGTTTCCTCTCAATGTTTCCTTAACCGTTAAAATGCGTGGTATTTAACCTATCAAAACAATTGATTCCGAAAAGTCAGAGGTGTGTCTTAGGATTCAAACCTGCGATAACCGTTTTAGCAGTCGGTTCAGATCCGTTACCAATACGCCTCACGTACTTAGTATTATTAAACCTTATTTTTATTTTTATTTTATGTTGAACTATTGAGACAAAAGTTTGTGTGATCCACAGGTACTTGTTTCGTGTCTGGATGTTTGTGAGACCAAAATATCTGTCATAATTTCTGACACTCACGACACAAGAGTCGATCTTAGTGTGGGGTCAGGACTATGTATACGATTATTGGTGAATTAATTTATATTACGACATAACATTAAATTATAACATGCAATATTAAAAAAAAAAATTGAATGACAATGTTTTACTCCACCAGACCAACCCACGCCCATTAATAATATTAAAACACATTTAATATTTCTAACATACGTAGATATCTGGTACGTACTCAGGAGTCTTGTGGGCTGCGACCTCACGTTCTAATATGATTTATATTTTATTTTAAAGATCAAAGGCCGTCGCGCCGCCGGATCAAAGCGCACCGCTGCTAATGCACGGGTAAATGGTCCAAGTGTTAAGGAACAGCGGTTTGAAATGTTTAGAGTATTTACGACCCAAGTGTTTTCATTCATCAACCTAAAATTTTCACGAGAGGTGGTAACCACTTTATATCAAGTTATGCGATTGCTTGTTTTTTATACCACATAAGAGGCATACAAGCAGGACCTTTGCAATAGAAAAACCTACGTTAACGCCTGTATCCCCAAAGGGATCACGCGTAGAAAGAGTTGTCAACAATGTCTCTTAAAATTTTCCGATGCTTTATCCGTCCCAAATTGTGATATGTGGCAAATGTAACCCCATTCAAAGTGTCTCACGTAAAATTACCTGAGTTGAGAACATATCAAGTGAATTGCTCTTTCAAGTGGTAGAGCCACGCTGTTGTCAGTCATGACTCAGCATGAATGGACTGGCGAATTTGGGGCGGTACGACCGTCTCACAGGAAATCGCCGTGAAGTGACAACTGAGGTGTCACGTTTCGTTCGGTGAGTGAGATTGCCGGATGTCCTATACCCTTTTCCTTTTCCCATCCTTTTTCCTTCCCGCTCCCCTCTCAATTGGGCCGGCAACACATCCATGATCCAGCGTTGTGGATGTTCATGGGCGGCAGGGATCACTTATCATCAGGTGACCTGTTTGCTCGTTTGCCGGACTTATGCAATAAAAAAATTGCTTAACCTGCATCAAACCCAGGCCAGCAATAGTCCAAAATATCAAACGCGTATCTATCATAAATTGAACTCACTGTCTTCAGGTAGTGAATTTACACAATTTTCACTTTCCTCGAGCTGTGCGAGGCGATGGCGTTTGAGGAGAGGGGTATAGTGGGAGTGGGGAGTGTAATGAAACTCTTAAGTTCTGTACACGAGACACGAAGATAATTATTGTAACATCCCGCGTTAGAAACCGGTGCATCGCGTGAAAGATATTAATGCACATGCTTGTGGAGAAGCGAAGTGTTCCTTTGATGTTTTTATACCAGGAGGAGATTAATGGCAGGCTGAAGTGCAAATATAAAATTGTGTCGTCCGATAAATGGTAGAAACAGTTATGTATCCTAGTCGAACTGGATATACTTAGGTTATACCCAAAAGTCGACCCAATACCGCAGATCGTAGAACGTATTTTACTGCATTGTATATTGCCCGCCATCCGAAAGGATACGAAAATCCTACCAAGTATTCCTCTCTTGATTTACCGAGGGAAATGCTCCGACAACTACACTAAGGCTCTACTGATTCTAATAAATAAATACAGCCAAGAGCCATATACATAGTTCTGACCTCATACTAAGATCGAATCTTGTGTCGTTGATATCAGACACTACAAGAGACTTCCCGGTCTCACAAACACTCAAATCCGAATCAAATACTTGTAGTTCACACAAACATTTGTCTTGGTGCGGGGATCGAACCCGCGGCCTCTCGTTTTACAGTCGGTGTCTAGCCAACTGCGTCAAGAAGCTTGTCTCAGTAATAATTATGCAATAGATAGAGTATTCCATCTTTGTTGCATCGAATTTGCTTCATAAAGGTAGAATTGGTTACTAAATTAAGTGGAGAAAATATCCGAGCATTTATAAACTAAACAAAAATATTGAATTGAAACTATTTTTTACGGATTTTATCGTCAATTTTGACATAATTTAACTTCCCGACTTTTCGACCACTTTGCAGTTTTCGTGGTCACGGGGCGGACCGGGCGGGATTATGTAACAATGAAATAAAATTCGCGTTAAAATCCGTGTAAATTAGTTTTATTTCAATATGTAACATTTGCGTAAATCTAAGAAACCATTAAACAAAATAATTATATCTTAGATTTTAAAAATATTTTATACACAGAAAATCCCATCCAATTTTATCCGAAACTACAACCGCGATCTGCCGTCTAAAATAACATCCTCAACAATAAGACAGGACCCGCCCTGATTTATAGCGCACACGATAGGGGCTGAGAAAACGCTTTCCGAAAATAAATCGGCGGATATTATAAACACGGTATCCGCCGCGCATCCGCTGCGGATATTAGTGCGGATGTATTGTGAATGGGAGAAATATCCGATCGCGTAATTCGATGCCATTTGTCGACAAATTGATTTTGTGCGGTAACTTGGATCTTGGAGATTGTTTTTGGTATTGTGGTACGTAGAAAGTGGTGTTTTAAGGAAAAAATAGTTTTAAGTTTTTTACAATTAATTTGAGGAATTATTTAGCTTTCCAATGGAAATATAATAAATTAATTGGTGGCAGATCATTTGAATCATATGGTAAAGTAAATTAATATTCCGAGTAAACTTTTCGATACTAATATTTTAAAAGATACTATTTTATAAACAATAATACAGGGTCAAAATTTTTTACCTACCTAAAAATCGAACCTCTGTACCTACATACCAACTATATCTTCAACTATGCAAACAGGGCGAGTGTTAACTGATAACAAACAAATAAATTCTGAACGTCACGAAGTATATTTCGGACGCACAAACAGGAACACAAAAAAATATTTTCCACATCCTTTAGAAAACTCTCGTCATTCTAATAAAAATAAATAAACAAACATACTCTATATATAATAAATAAACTCTAATAAATAATAATATATAATAAACTAGCGGCACGGCCCAGCTTCGCCTGGGTGCTTAGATGTATGGGTGTATGCGGTGTCGAAGGATTGAGGTGGAAAAGTACCGACGGTACAATTAAAAGTCCAAAGTCCAACCGTTATAATTTAATGGTTACACTGCACAACACACATATACAAAAGAAGGAAGAAGAGCACAGAAACAGTCAGAGTAAGCATAGAATGTCATAGGCGCGAGACAGAAGGAAAGGAACAACTTGATAGCAATTAGCGGTGCACACGTATATCAACTAATGCGATAGAAGCGGTACGGGTTTGTCGTCCAGCGATAAAATCACGACTGGCGGTCAGCTGTGTCGGTGCGTACCTGCATAGCGGTCATTAAAGGACGACCCAAAATGACGTCACGTAACCGACAGCTGGTTTGAACAAAAGCGTGCGGACCGCTAGTGTTATAAAAAATGAGGTCAGCGTCACTATATAAAAATAATAAATTTAATAGAATTTTATTTGTCTGTGTGTTGAATTATTTTGATATGTTATGTGTGTATATATATGTATGTGTTGTGTGTATATGTAGTGAATGAGTTGTGTGTATATGTGGTGAATGAGTTGTGTGTATATGTGGTGAATGAGTTGTGTCTATATGTGGTGAATGAGTTCCCCACATCACTCCCCCCCAGAGACCGTCCCTACGGGCGATAGTAATCTGGGAAACGGACCAGGCGACCTGATCGAGTTGTTCGAGCAGGACACTCTATGATTTGTGGTTCTTCCGTTGGAACCACATGAGGTGCGAATGTGTCTGAGACCAAATATGCTGGCTTTAAGCGATCTACAGACACTGACAGTTCTTTGCCCTTTACCATGATTCTAAAAACTTTGGTCCCTCTTTTCACGACCAAATATGGCCCGGTGTATGGTGGTTGGAGAGATCTTCGCAATGAGTCCTCCCTAAGGAATACATGACTCGAGGAAGCGAGATCCTTATGCACGAAAATTTTATTCGTGGTATGGCGTGAAGCAGGAGCAGGGCGTAATTTTTGGGCAAAAGAACGTAGGCGAGTCACGAACGATGCGACATCCGTAATGTCGTCTCCTACCCTAGGATCGAGGAATTCACCTGGGAGTCTTAATGGTTCGCCATAAACGAGCTCTGCGGAGGAGGCTTGGAAATCATCCTTTACAGCGCTTCGGATACCAAGGAGGACCAGTGGTAGTGATTCCGTCCAATTTTCATCCGCGTGACACATAATCGCCGACTTAAGTTGCCGGTGGAAGCGTTCCACCATGCCGTTACTTGCTGGATGGTAGGCGGTGGTTCGATGATGATGGAACCCGGCTATCTTGGATAGATACTGGAACAGCGTGGAGTCAAATTGTCGGCCGCGGTCTGTGACAATATCTATCGGACAGCCAAAACGGGATATCCACCCAGAAAGCAAAGTTCTGCCAACGGTCTCGGCAGTGATATCCGCTATGGGGATTGCTTCCGGCCATCTGGTGAAGCGGTCTACGGCCGTTAGGCAATATCTGAACCCTTGTGATATGGGTAATGGCCCTATCAGGTCGATGTGCACGTGGGTGAACCTAGCTCGAGGGAGCTCGAACGTGCCTAAGGGTGCGAACACGTGTCGCGTTATCTTGGCACGCTGGCAGGCCAAACATGTTTGTGCCCATTGACGACAGTCTTTGCGGACGCCAGGCCAGACGTAACGCTGGGAAACCAATTTCGCGGTAGCGTTTGCGCCAGGATGGCTAAGGTTGTGCAAGCTATGAAAGATCTGCCGTCGAAAAGGTTTTGTCACGAAAGGTCTTGGCGACGAAGTGCTCATGTCGCAATATAGTGGAAGCGGGCTATCATCGATAGCTATCTTTTCAAGACGGAGTGATGATTCACCGTTAAGAAAATTCGCTAACTCCGAATCTAATGATTGGGATTTAGCGAGGGCTTGGTTGGAGATTGGATTTTGCAGTTCATCCACGCGTGACAAGGTGTCAGCAACGACATTGTCCTTACCAGCGATATGTCGTATGTCCGTGGTGAACTGCGAGATATAGTCTAAATGTCTATGCTGACGGGGTGAAGCATTACTTTTCCTTTCGTGGAAGGCGTAAAGCAATGGCTTGTGGTCAGTATAGACTATAAAGTGTCGTGCTTCCAACATGTGCCGAAAATGCTTGATCCCCTCGTATATCGCTAGTAGCTCGCGATCGTAAGGCGAATATTTTTGCTGCGCGGGGCTCAACTTTCGGGAGAAGAAAGCGAGAGGTTGCCAGGCGCCTTGCTTTTGCTGCTGCAATACTGCCCCCATGGCCAGGTCGGATGCGTCTGTAACAAGAGCTAGTCGGGCCTGGACATCCGGGTGCGCTAGTAATGCAGCATTACAAAGGCTCTCTTTACACTGGTTAAATGCTTTGAGAGTATCTTCGGTGAATTCGACTGGATGTGAGCCTTTAACCGAACCACTAAGTAGCTTGTTTAGAGGGGCCTGGATCTTGGCGGCGTGCGGTATGAAGCGCCGGTAAAAGTTAATCATTCCCAGAAAACGCCTTAACTGTTTGACAGTTTTAGGCGCTGGGAATTGTTTTATAGCTTGGACTTTAGTGTCCAATGGTTTAGTGCCAGCCTCTGATATGTGATACCCGAGAAATGTCACTTCCTTGGCGCCGAAAATGCATTTGGATGGGTTTATCAGCATGCCGTACCTGCTCATCCTGTCAAATAGTTCGCGGAGGTGGATTTCATGATCGGCCTCAGTTTTAGAAAAAATAAGAAAGTCGTCCAGGTACGGGTATACGAAGTCTAGTCCACGTGTCATCTCGTCCACCAGTCTCTGAAATGTTTGGCCTGCGTTCCTGAGGCCAAAGGTCATAAATGGGAACTCATACAGGCCAAACGGGGTGGTGATAGCGGTTTTCGGGATATCGTCTATATAAACAGGGACCTGGTTGTACGCTTTCACCAAGTCAATTGTTGAAAAAATCTGACAGCCTGAGATGTTATGGGTGAAGTCGTGGATGTGACGGATGGGATATACATCTGGGATTGTACGGGCGTTTAACTTACGGTAATCTCCGCATGGACGCCACCCGTTGTCCTTCTTCGCTGCTAAGTGTAGCGGCGATGACCACGAACTCTCGGAGGGTCGAGCCGTTCCGTTCGCGAGCATAAGCTCAAACTCGCGTTTCGCGATTTTGAGCTTGTCCGGAGCTAGCCTGCGTGGGGAACAAGAAATCGGGGGGCCAGGGGTCGTGCGTATGTGATGGACTGTACTGTGTGTGGGGGTATGTGGTGTGCCAGATGGTCGGGTGATGTCGGGGTACTCTGCTAGTATGGCGTGGTACCTCGATGCGCCGTTGAATACCTTTACGGACAAACAATTACATAAGTTATCGATACACACAGTTGCTATCGTGGACAATGAGGTGAGATTGTCTATAAGTCTCCTATTACGAATATCAACTGCAAGGTTATAATAATTTAAAAAATCTACACCTATAATTGCCTTGGTTACATCGGCAACCGTAAAACGCCAAGGTAAATCTCGGCGCAAACCTAGATTTAGATTGAGGTTAATATAGCCGTATGTGTTGATGATACTCCCATTGGCTGCTGAGAGCTGGTAGTCCGTCTTCTGCCGTCGCTCGCCTACCGCCGATCGGGGGAAAACGCAGAGGTCGCTGCCGGTGTCGATGAGGAACTTGATCTTCGTCCTGTGGTCGGTGACAAAAAGGCGACTTGAGGTGGGACTGGGGCAATCGTTCGTCGCGTTCACCGATTGCCCTGAGAGTTTCCCGCGTTGGTAAAGTCGCACGGTTTAAGGCATTTTGTTGCTTCGTGCCCAAACCGTTGGTGGTACCAGCAGACCGGGTACTTGCGATAGCTGGACATGGAACGCTTCGTCGATGTTGATGGACTTCGGTTTTTGAAAGGCGATGTTCGGTGCTGAGTGCGATGTCGAGGACGAGGCTGCCTGCTCAATTGAGTTGTTAGGTCCTTAACCATTCTTCGCAACTCAGCGATTTCTTCGGCCATAGCTGTCATGCTGAGTCCGGAGGCAGAAGTGGAAGCGACGTATTGGGTCGGTGTTGCGATATCCTGTACACGGTCCGCTAAATCAGCCAACGCCTCTAACGAACTTTGCGGCTGTGACGCTAAAATGGTCTGAACATTGTTGGGTAGTCGGCTGCACCATATAGTTCGGAGGAAATCTTCGGGAACGTTCTGTCCGGCCAGGTTCTGTAGATGTCTCAGGAACTGTGACGGCTTGCGATCTCCGAGCTCCTCATGTGTCAGCAATTGTTTGACTTTCCGCTCTTGTGAAGCCGATAGCCTTTTGATAAGCTCTGTCCTGAGTTTTTCATATTTATTAGAAGCCGGGGGTGCAAGTAACACGTCTTTAATTTCTCGGGAATACGTGTGGTCAAGGTGACCGATTACAAAATTGAATTTGGCGTGGTCACTGGTTATACCCGCGTTCTCAAAAAGTGCTTCTATTTGCACGAACCAAAGCTCGGGATCATCCGGACAGAATGCTGGGAGTCTGATGTTGACGTTACAAGTCTCGGAAGGTCCGTCATTACTCACGCGCTTCATCATGCGAGGTTTGCGCCTGGTCACCTTGTCACTGGGTTGAGACCCGCATGATTTCACTGAGTCGCTGCTGTCGGACATAGCTTACTCGGGATGATCTTCGGCGTCTTCAGTCGGGGTCACCAGTTATGGGTGTATGCGGTGTCGAAGGATTGAGGTGGAAAAGTACCGACGGTACAATTAAAAGTCCAAAGTCCAACCGTTATAATTTAATGGTTACACTGCACAACACACATATACAAAAGAAGGAAGAAGAGCACAGAAACAGTCAGAGTAAGCATAGAATGTCATAGGCGCGAGACAGAAGGAAAGGAACAACTTGATAGCAATTAGCGGTGCACACGTATATCAACTAATGCGATAGAAGCGGTACGGGTTTGTCGTCCAGCGATAAAATCACGACTGGCGGTCAGCTGTGTCGGTGCGTACCTGCATAGCGGTCATTAAAGGACGACCCAAAATGACGTCACGTAACCGACAGCTGGTTTGAACAAAAGCGTGCGGACCGCTAGTGTTATAAAAAATGAGGTCAGCGTCACTATATAAAAATAATAAATTTAATAGAATTTTATTTGTCTGTGTGTTGAATTATTTTGATATGTTATGTGTGTATATATATGTATGTGTTGTGTGTATATGTAGTGAATGAGTTGTGTGTATATGTGGTGAATGAGTTGTGTGTATATGTGGTGAATGAGTTGTGTCTATATGTGGTGAATGAGTTCCCCACAGATGTTTAGACTCCACTCCACACCAGAAATATCTTATTCCCGTTCAAACTTTTGTACTCCTGAACTCAACCTAAGTACCTACTATCCCTTTTCCTATCGTATCCCATCCCATCTCATCTGGCTCCTTTTCTTTCTGTTACATCCCGTCCCATTATTTCCCATCTACCGGTCTCATCGCGTTCGTCCCACTTTATCCCATTTCATCCCTTAATGCCTAAATAGGCATGTTGACATTTTTTTGGAATTGCTTTTATTTTGTAGATAGGCCTTATATAAACACGAAACTACGACGAATATCATTAAAAAAATACGCAAACACAAATACTTTGCAAAATTCCTGCTAAAACTTTAAAATAAATTTAATTAATTTTATAGCGTCAACAACACGTGGTAATTATACTGTTAAAATGTAGCTTATATGACACGTTCGTAGATTTACCATAGCAGCACGAGATTTATATATATTAAGATAAATCTCGTGTCACAATGTTTGTCCTCAATGGACTCCTAAACTACTTAACCGATTATAATAAAATTTGCACACCATGTGCAGTTCGATCCAACTTGAGAGATAGGATAGTTTAAATCTCAAATTATAGTCGCAATTTTAATTTATTGCTAATTATTTGTCTGTTATTATTTGACAGTCACAATCATCTGTTAACTCCAAATGATTCTAACTGATGTCGATACCTTTCGACTGGGTTGAGTAAGTAATCAATAGATGGCGCTGCTATGGTAAATCTACGAACGTGTCATATAAGCTACATTTTAACAGTATAATTACCACGTGTTGTTGATGCTATAAAATTAATTAAATTTAAAATAAGTAGTTCATTATACTTTAAAAAAACAATTTCGTAGTCAGAATTTCGGCTGAGCGGAAAGTTTTAGCAGGAATTTTGCAAAGTATTTGTGTTTGCGTATTTTTTAAATGATATTCGTCGTATTTTCGTGTTTATATAAGGCCTATCTACAAAATAAAAGCAATTACAAAAAATTTACAACTTGCCTATTTAGGCATTAAGGGATGAAATGGGATAAAGTGGGACGAACGCGATGAAACCGGTCGGATCCGGATTGCATTCGATGGGAAATAATGGGACGGGATGTAACAGAAAGAAAAGGAGCCAGATGAAATGGGATGGGATACGATAGGAAAAGGGATAGTAGGTACTTAGGTTGAGTTCAGGAGTACAAAAGTTTATTTTTATTTTATTTTATTTATTTAGGATCGCCAACATAACATACAATTGCGAATCGTACATTGAAATTAACAAAAAGAAGTAAAATTGCTGTTACAATTATAGGCAATCACGACATGACATCACAGAACAACTAAACATAAAATTAAAAAAAAGTTAGTAACAAAGTAAAATAATTCTAAACAAAACATAAAAATAGAAACAATTCGACATTAAAGAGTGACATTAAATAATTAAAAATAAATGAAAAAAAAAACAGAACAATCAATTTTAAATATCTTAATCTATATACAGTGGAAATAATACTTATAGGTTTTTACTTGTATGTCTCAAACTGTGATAATTTTAAGGATTTTCTTAATGTTGAGAGACTATTGCAAAATATGTCAATATCCGTAGTTTTGTGGAGGTTGTTATATTGTCTTGACAGTCTATTGACTGGTGAGTGTTGGCTTAGATTAGTACGTGAACTGCGGATATAAAATGGTACATATCTATTAGGTCTTGGCATGTTTCGAGGTACATTTAATTTGAATAGTGTCAATAAATCTTCGCTATCTATGTTACCATTGACAACTTTGTGCAGGAACATTGTGTCTAGCAGAATTCTCCTGTCCGACAGTGAGTGTAATTTAAAGTGCTTAAGACGTGACGAGTAACTGGGAAGCTGTTTGGATAAATTACAACTGTATACTAGATGCCATAGAAATCTTTTGTTGATACGTTCGATATTTTTTTTATAAATATCGTAATGAGGATTCCAGATTACACTAGCGTATTCCAGATTGCTTCTTACTATTGAATTGTAGAGGGTTATTTTTGTTTGAGAATTTTTGAACTGATGACAACTACGTATTATAAAGCCTAACATTTTAAATGCTTTGGTGGTGATAGTGCTGACATGTTGATCGAATTTGAGTTTGGTGTCAAATATTACACCAAGGTCTTTTACTAATGTTACCTGTTGAAGTGGTTTATTGTTAATTGTATATGAACTTGATGTGGTATATTTATTTCGTGAAAATTTGATAAAGTGGCATTTATCTACATTGAGTACCATTAGGTTCTCGGTGCACCAGCGATTTAGGCGATTCAGGTCATCCTGTAAAAGATCGTTGTCGTTCTGTGTACATACTGGTTTCAGAATTTTTAAATCATCGGCGAAGAGATAATGTTTGGAATACAAAAAACAGTCAGAGATGTCATTGATAAATATATTAAATAATAGTGGACCTAAATGCGACCCCTGTGGAACACCAGAGTGAATGGGAAAAGGTTGGGAGGAGTATCCATTTGTTACGACTACTGAGTATCGGTTTCTTAAATATGAAGCGCACCAGTCAAGAAGGGTGCCTGTTATTCCAGAGGAAAATAATTTGTGTACTAGAATGTCATGGTTCACTCTGTCGAATGCCTTTGAGAAATCCGTATAAACCACATCCACAGGAATTCTCGAGTCCAAAGCCTGGACTAACTCATCATGATAAAGCATTAAATTGGTCACTGTAGATCTCCTGGCCATAAAGCCATGTTGGTTTTTAGTTATGATATGTTGAACGTGCCAAGAAATAAAGGGATATATCATAGATTCAAATACTTTTGCAAATATAGGTAACATTGAGATAGGACGATAGTTTTCAATTAAGTTAGCTTTACCACTTTTGGGTATGGGTACCACTATTGACTTTTTCCAAACAGAAGGAAAAATCCCTGTGTGTAGAGATTTATTAAATATAATACTCAGGGGATATGACAATGGTTCAGCGCACTTCTTGATAAATATAGATGGGATACCATCGGATCCTGCACCCTTCGTACCATTGATATGTTTGAGGTAGGTATATATGCAGGGTTGCTCCAGCGAAAGCGAATTGAGAACTACATTGGTGTTGTGATTTTGATGTGGTGTCATCAAGACACTGGAACTAGCAATGACAGAGTATATGGAAGAGAAGTGCTGAGCAAACAAGTTGCACAATTCGTCACCAGTGGTAGCTGACTTACCTTCCAAATACATTGGTGAAGGGTAATTTCCAGAATTAGTACGCTGTTGTTTAATAAAAGACCAGAATAATTTAGGATTTGATGTAAGATTTCGTTCAAGGTCGGATATGTATATTTTATAGCAATGATTAATCATAACGTCACATCGAGATTTAAGCAATTTGAAAGATAATGCATCTCGAGGATTGCCATATTTTTTGAACCGGGTCCTATATTTAAGTTTCTCGCGTAACATTCTCTTCAAATCTTTGCTAAACCAAATTGGGCACTTATAATTGCGAGGGATTTTTTTAGGCACACAAACTTCAATAACTTGATTGATCTTTTCATAAAATATTGACATCATGTCATCGACGTTCTTACAATTTGATAGTTCATTGTCCCAATCAATGTCGTTCAACTTCCCAACTACAACGTCATAATCGGCTTTATAAAAATTAAGACGGGGGGCATTATTACATTCAATGTATTTCCCGCAGTGTTCAGAAATTGTGAAAGATAATGGTGGATGTAGAGGATCTATTGAACTCAGGGCAATATCGCCAGAACATATATCTTTAATTGCAGTGTTACTTATAATTAAATCAAGTATCTTACCTCTGCTATTAACAATATCATTGTACTGTTGAAAGTCATTGAGTGCGAGAAAGTTGAGCAGATCGATGGACAGTTGGTTGTTGTCGTACAGACCCGTGGCATGAGGATCATCGTCACAAGTTTTTTTCCAAGCAATATTACTCAAGTTGAAATCACCAGTAATTAATAATCTTTTAGTAACTTCCATAACCTTGTTAACATTATTAGTGAAATGGTCTAACATATTTTTCTGTAAGGGTGGTGGTAAATAAACACAACATATATAGAATTTCGATGCATTACTATGCATGTCTTGAACATCAATACTCACCCATACTTCCTCGCACCCACTTTCGAATTCGTACATACGTGAAGAATTGAATTTCTTAGACACTGCGATTAACACCCCGCCTCCATTCTTTTTATTCTGAAAATTACTAGTCTCCCTGTCACGTCTGTATATATTATATCTTTCATCGATAAATTCAGCATCAAAAACAGAACATTTCAGCCAAGTTTCAGTTAGACATATTACATCGAAATTAGAATTTAGAATGTTTAAATATAAGTTTTTTGTTTTAGTATTAAGTCCTCTTACATTTTGATAATATATATTTAACTGCGTGAATTTAACTGAGCAATAAGTGCAAACCAACATAAAAACTTAACTTTTATTACCTTACTTAAGCTTATTAAGACTATCCATATCTCTGATAAAGACGAAAGGTGCAGCATCATCCCTGCGCATGAAAATCTTGCCGCTGCGGACCCACACGTACTTATATTTGAGTTCTTTACCTTTCTGTCTGGCAGAAGCGTGGAGCAGTTTGTTCTCCGGTGACAAGTGTTCCATGACATAAACAGGAGATGATTTGGACCCACCAATTCCTAAGTCACGAGTTTGCAATTTTTCATTTGGATTATCCTTATTATATTGTGTAACAGCAGCTAACAGGGTGTCTCGCAGGCGAGGGCTACTGAGTTTGACTAAGATAGATTTTGGGCGAGTGGAGTCTGACGGCATTTTTGCTATTCGAGTACAATGATGAATATCACTAGTGTTGATGGGGCATTTAACGGTGCGTGACAGTTGCTCGACGATTTTCAAAACGTTCTCGTTTTTAGACTCGGGAACACACTGTATCTCCAGATTGCTGCTTCTTGTTATTTGGTCAAGTTTGTTCAGGTTTGATGCCAAGGTGCGAATCGTTGACCGAAGGTTGTTATTCTCAGCCGTGAGAGCATGTATCTTTTTGAATTCTTCAGTGCATGCAGTTTGTAGTTCTTCGTATTTTGCATTGATAAAGGTCATTGATTCCTTGTATGTAAGTAATTCATCTTTTATTGCACGTAATTCTTCTTGAACGTTTGTAATTTTACTAAGTAAAGGCCCTTTCAAATTAATTTCCGCATAATCAGTGAGAACTTCCTTCATCTCCTGGCGAATAAGAGCTCTCAGCTGGTCTTCCGAGTGAAGTGTGCACGGTGGTATTGCACTAACAGTTATGTTATCAGACTCAGATGTCGAAGATTTAATTGCATTTGGAGCTGAAACTTGTTTTAGTGTATTCGAAATGACACCTTTTGATAGGTGGCAGCGGCAAGTTTGACATAGCCATCCATTTTTTTGTTCCAAAGAAAAATTTTGCAATCGCTTTGGAGAAACTTTCGCACAAAAACAGTCATAATGTTGAGCACATTTGCCGCATTTCATAAAGTCGTGGCTAGCAATTATATTCTTACATGCAGCGCACGTGTAAGGCATTGTGAGATGTATTTGAAGTTGGAACGGGAATAAGATATTTCTGGTGTGGAGTGGAGTCTAAACATCTTAGCACCCAGGCGAAGCTGGGCCGGGCCGCTAGTATATATTAAGATAAACTCTAATAAAAACTGTTACAGTTAGTTAGGTTAAAAAATATGTTTTGTTTCAGTTCATTGAACTTGCTGTATTTCTATTATTTACAAATAAAGAGGTTTCGTTTTTATTAAAAGTTAGAAAATGACTTGGGAGTTTATTTTAATCGGAATGAAGAATGCTTACTTTTTCTTTTACTCGTATAGAACACGGCAAAAGTGAGAACAATTGACTTCTCAGGCAACAAAACAACGTCTTTTAATTTAATAATCCGCTCTTTTACTTGTTGCTCGTGCGATTCACAAGTACCTGTTCGTTTCGTGTCTGGTTGTTCGTCAGACCAAAAAGTCTCCCATAGTTTTTAATACTGCATTCAGCGACTTTCTGCGACTTTAACCAGGTCGTCCGTCCACGACAAAAGACTTAATCGTAGTGTTGGGTTCAAGACTATATGTGGGACGGGCATTGATTATATTTATACATATATGAAGTCACGCCTTACTCCCAGAAGGGGTAGGCAGAGGTGACACCATGATACATACAGTATACACTTCGCTTTGTGCGTTCCGCCTCAAGATGTGACAGGGGGCAAGCCTATCGCCACATCGGGCATAAATTCCTGACTCCGGGGGTACCGTGAATAAAAAAATCCAATATCACTTTGCCATACCCGGGATTCGAATCCAAGACCTCAGCTTAGTAATCGCACCGTAGTACAACAGCGCTACCGAGGCTGTCTATATTTATGTACTTTGTAAATAAGGTTTAAACCTAAGCCTAAACTACAAAATAAGCAAAAAACCTTCATCCCAATACAAGCCTCTCATATATCAAACAGTATATGCATAGTGTATCTGACGCGTCATGTATCACTCAAGTGGGGCGCGGAGAGTGGGGGGAGGAGGAGTGATGCGCTGCGTTTTATTGACCCTTCGAGGTCAACCAGTGTTAGCGGATAAGATCAAGAGGATTTTGGAGATAGATATGAGGAGTTTTGTAGAATATTTCCTTATAAAAATATATTTATGAAGAATGGGCTTTGACAATTGCAGTGGTTAGGGAGTTGGTTTTTTTGTAAGTTCGATACTTGTGAAAGTATATTTTTTAATCGTATTTATTGAGTTGGCTACCTTAACTTAGCAAATACATTAAATTCACATGGCCAATTAATGAATTTCATTTCATAATAGTCATACCTGGTCATTTCCGGCGCTTCTACCAGACCTATTATTGGACCCTTTAGTAGCTCACACCGTAGGACCCACGTCATTGTTTATCCCGTGCTTGACATCTGGCTTCTCCAGTTGTATATCTGCATATCGGAGAATAAAATTTCGCAGCTCAATATTTTGTCACCCGCTTTGCTGCGGAGGGAAGTGGATAGTTATTTGTGTCCAACTCCTTCTATTTTTTTTTTTATTTCTGATTAATTTCGATGCCGGTTACAAACAGGCTAGTATCCCTAAGAGACTCGCCGAGTCCCGGAGCTCGGTGCCAAGTCTTTGTGTTCTGGTGATTCTGACTGACAAGTTGCAGTGGTGAGTGTCAGTCAGTCATCATCAGCCCGCTGCAGTCCAATGCTGGACATAGGCCTCATGGTGAACATAGTAGTTAAAGTCTCAAGTCATACCTGGTGGTAAAACTACTAATATATCGTGAGAATAAAGACAGATAACATGTTTGCCTGCTGCCCGTGCTCAAAATAGTATAATAAAATCAAGAACACAAGTTATTGATGTCCGAACCCTTGTCTGACATCACGGATCAGAACCGAGACACGTTTTATGTGGTATAAATATAATTATGTTCTCAAATTTCTCAATTGTTTAAATAAAAAATACTGTCTTAAACAATAATCATTAAAAATATTAACCTATCCATCAAAAACTAAGTATATACTCGTAACCACTCACAAAACACGAACTTTCCTTATAAACATAAACTCGGTAAATATTTAATTTCCTAATAACAATTCAAGTTGAAACAAAATAATTCTTGTTCTAACCAGTTTCGAGTAATAAACAAGGGAGGGTAAGGCCGCCGCAGACGCTACGACGCTACGGCACTACGGAGCTACGCGGCGACGCTACGAACTCCGAAGATACATCTACAGAACAACTCATCAGAAACTTAATTCAGACTACGATCAAGTTTTGACACTAACAAAAGCTGCGAATAGTTCCAACAGGGCTCCCGCACGCTGTCAAACTTGTTTCATTGTTTTATTTGAGAATGGAAAAGAAACAATCTTCAATTTGTTTTTCGTTTATTTTCTTTTTGTAACAATCTCTTGAATCGAATGTTATGCATCGTTAGCAGTGGCGAAGGCTCCATATAACTCGATTCCCTGCGGCTTACCTTTTGTAATTTATCATTACACTATAAACAAGCAAATTTTTCAAAATTATTTATGTAATATCTAAACTCATTTTATTCAACGACATCTGTCGGCCACATAGGTAAATATTACTGCGGAGGCGCATAGCAAACACGTAATTAGATTGCGCCGCGTTGCGACCTCTGGCGAATTACTGCCAAAATTGTTCGGCTTATTGAAAAACAATGGCGCGGCCCGTGCGCCGACCGCCCGCGTCGGCTGCATGTTACGCATTGGTGTGACATGGTTGTGTATTTTGCAACAAATCACGCAAAATTGTACCTTAAACTTATAATGATTTAAGGTTCAATTTCCGTTAAAAAAGCAGAAGGCATGCTGTGACTCTTCAGCATTTGTGTGTTTATGTGTGTATTTGTGTAGATATCACTGCATTTGTAAGTGTTGTATTAACATTTAGACAGTATACGAGTATTAGCTGGTTCACGCATTTAGTTTTTAATGTTTTAAATTAAAAAATGTACATAAATATTAATAGTATTATTATGTTGTAATGGAAATTAATAATCGTGAGGGACGTACATGTTTAGATTGTCAATTTCGGAAATAACGTTACTGTTTAGATTTTAGGAAGTGCTCGACTACTAATAATACAACTAATAAAAGCGCGGCTAACGTACTTGTTAACATTGTATCTAGATTATATTTTTTTCTTTATTAATCTTATATTCACGTGCGGTTTAAAAATATACTTTTTTACTTTTCTCATGATGACATTGCAACTTTTGTATATTGGAAATATTAAAATATAATTGACGACCGCAGTACGTAGATGCCATCATACGAAACGCAATCGTTTCGTTTGGTGAGTGGGATTGTCGGAGGAATAATTTGCTGGCGGTTGGATATTCGCAAACGTCCGGATATAAGGATACACGTACATATTATGTAAATGTGTCGCGTTTCGGGCTAATTCTGTAAAGCATCTCACGATAATTTGATCTACTCAATCCGGACTGCACTATGTGTACTATCAAGTATCAGTCGCATTGTCTTCCCTATGTAGGGCCAGTAGGTATAAACAAAATAAACACACTTATTTAGCGTACTGAGCTTCGGCTTCCCTTTTTAAAAAAATCACCCTTCGCCACTGATCGTTAGTAATAACTATTTTGGAATTTTAATAACATGACTCAAACGAAAGAGAATTACCTGACCTAAATTTTTAACCTAAGACCTTAACGGCTCACTGCTCACGTACATGCTATTACACTAATAAATCGACAATCTCGTCGCCTTTACAACGTATTTTAAAACGAGTAAAATTATGTAAATCTCTTCACAATGCCCCCTCTGATTTTCTCTTGTCAACTCTCATAATCGTTTCTTTTTACTCCTTGTGTTAACCTTCATCGATCTTAAATTCAATTTACTTGTATAATGCAAAAAATCTTCCTTATTTGGATGGAAAGTAAATAAGCCAAAGTATAATGATTTATTATAAAACAGCGGATAAAAAAATTTTGAATTGTATATGGTGATTTTTTTTACACTGGCTCGGCACAATGACTGCACTGCACCTGATGGTAAGCGCAAATGCCATCCAGACAGAGTATCGAATGGTATCAGACGGCGGTCCCATGCGATTCGATACAATTATGGCGGCCTGCTGAGTCGCTTCTTCACACTACGGCGGTAAGACCCAGGTTTATAGGAAGGAGGGAATATGTGTGACGGCAAACAATTCCACAGTTTATTATTTTATAAGAACTAGAAACAATCACATACAATCTAACTAAACAGACATAAATGATTAAAAATATAATTAATCGACTTGAAGTCGTTCGTGTACCGCGTCCCTTACTTAAACATAAAAATTAGACGATGCTACACGCTACGCCGTAGTTTGATGCTACGACGTAGCCGCTGGATAGCCACAAGATAAAGAGTTTTTTATAAGAAAATGAACGAGCTTCTGTTTTATATTTCCACACTCTTTATAACTTTATAGCTTACTTCATACCTTGAAGCTTATATTATATTCTCCCTTGTACCTAGCTAATATCAACAGTACTACTATAATTATTATTAAATAAAGGAGAGGGGTAGTGCTTGGAGGGAAAAAGATCGGACTTCCGAAACAAACGTTCAATATTCGAACCCAGGAATGAGCCATTGATGGTGCAAAATTAAGTGTTTATTTTTGACAATCGTACTCGTCATTAACGATTAAGTCTGTTACCTGTTTTTTTTTCAAATAGTGTACAATAAAGTAATATCTGTTGCTCACTTAATGATAAAGGAAAACTTCTGAAAGACATTTTCGTACATAGTCTTTTACAGTAATTTTAAAGGTATCTAAAAGTCCACTAACCCTGTACAAATATAGCGTGATAAACCAAGACCCAAGTCTCTTCACACAAACTGTTCGAAGGACTATTCTTACCATCCAAGGCCGGCGACGCATCTCCATGCCCTGTGGTGCTGCAGATGTTCATGAGCGGCGGTGATCACTTGCCATCACGTGGGCCGTATGCTCGTTTGCCCCTATAATTAAAAATAAAACAACTTATAACGATGCAAACCAATTATTCCATAAAAATCACATAAATGTAGCATAATTAACCCGTCCATCCGTAAAGCGCTAATTGTTGATTAATGCAAAGCGCTGCCTGGCCCCGGTCCAAGAGCGTGACTGGTCCGCTTGTGAAAAGCGAAAAAGGCGTAAAAAGCGTAAAAAGCGATGGAGCGGCGTGATTTGCTGGCACGGGCGCCGAAGCATCGTGAATTGCAAAATGAATCTTGCTTTTTGAATTGTAGATTGTGTTTGTAGTTTTTAATTAGGATGTTGTTGCTTCGTCGCGATCGATTTTTTAAGACACTATGCGGAACTTGCTTATGTACTTTCAGGGCTCGGCAAACGAGAAAACGATTCACCTGATAATGATTATGTCAGCCCATGAAAACAACCAGGTCACGTGATGCAGAGGAAGAACCGCAGCTCATGAAAAGCTATATGACTTGTGGTTTTTGTTTGCTAGTCTGTCAAAAACTTAAGTGACACGAAAATATCATTTGTTCAATTCTATTTAGTTCTTTACGTACTTTATTGCACAATGTACACCGCAATAAAAGACAGAAAATGATAAACATATTAATAACTTAAAACAAAAAGCATGGTTACAATAGGCGGCCTATTCAAATTTATAAATGATTTTCGCTCTGAATTCGGAAATTCTTGAGCAAGCAGGGCATATAACAGTGGGATTATTTTGGCTGAAAATGATAATTCAAGAATGAAGCCTAGTTAGTAAACTAGGTGACTTGGGGTACCAAACTAACAACTTCATACTCACCAATGAGCCGCCAAATCAATCCAATCATAAAACAAAATCTCCTCCACAAAATCCCGTACAAAAATAAATAAACTCGTAAAATAAACTAGCGGACAGGCGTTTTCTGAAGCAGGCGAGTAGTGCTGACGTCAGCATATTACAGCTGACGTCATCAGGCGCCGACGACCGCGCTACGCCTCTATAAAATAACAAAATACCTTGTTAACGAAATGTCGCTGACGGTACATTTTCGCGCAGTCTCATGGTGGCGATTTTTTGTTCGGTTTTGCCGGCTGACGGTTTGGACGGCTGTCGGATCGACCGGCTCGTTTGTTAATCAAACTGATTAAACCTTTTTAAATGTTCCAATTATTGGAACTTTGTAATTGTCGCATTCGCTGTACATTATGTATCTCTTCACAAGTAAGCCCTAACTGATATGGTTTTGACTAGACATTATTAAATTCACTTAAGTAAAGTTGCGGTTAATTTAATAAGCAAATATCTATTTCAATTACCTTATACAGGGCATAGCTAGACTGCGATCAAAAACGAAGCTTGGTGGTAGTTTTAGTGATCACAGACACAATGCAACAATTTTTTAACACAAAAAAAACACGACGATTTTTTTTTGTAATGTTTTAATTATCCATAGATTTTATTGAAATTATAATTTGAAGCCTCGCGTGCTATAGCGTCTTTAAAAATAAAAGGGTGTACATATTTTTTTAGGAAAATATATGTATTTACCACTCAAATACGATGACAGGAAAAAAATCGTTGCTTTTTTTCAAAATTTTTTGTTGCTTTGTGTCTAGAGTCACTAAAACTACCACCTGTCTTCGTTTTCGGTAGCAGTCTTGATATATCCTGTATAATATTAATATTATCTTTGTCCTATTGCCGGCTTGTATTATATTTACTAGAAGGTCTCTCATATGTGAGAGGCTGCCTAGGTAGGTATCACCGCAATGTCTATTCCTCCCGCCAAGCAGCAGTGTAAATACACTGTTGTGTTCCGGTTTAAAGGACATTGCAGTCAGAGTAATGAGACTTAACATCTTATGTCTCAGGATGGCGAGCGCAATGGAATGCAAAGTACTGCTTTATAATTCATGGTGTTTTTTAGTTTTGCTTTTGTCCATGAGCGGTCGTATCGCTCACCATCAAGCGGATGGCATGCTCGCATTCATCGCAATAAAAAAACGATTACAATATACGATGGTGAAAAAACCTGTATAAGTAATTAATGAAAATGTGTGATGTTTTGAGTTCAGCCTGTATACATCTGGTTACATAATACCACAAATTATTTGATCTCTCTAAAGAAAAAAGAATATTTTTTTCATTCTATTTTTGGTACTTGCCATACAGCCCACGAGTTTAGTGCAGTACCGCAGTGAAATTAATCTGTATACTCACTTTAAAAATGTTGTTATGTTACTATTTAATTGTAAATATTTTTATTTTTTGATAAATATATTTTTTTAATTTTTTTTACAATATTTCCAGACATTACCTGAGTCTCTCAACGGGTGCAAATAAGGTGCAGATAGTGCAAATACTATGATGGACGCCACACGTGCAGTTCCGCTTAAATTGGCTGATGTGTTGCTGACAACGCAGAAAGTGCACCCTTTTATGTGTTGTGGAGTGAGTGACAGCGGGGGGATAGGCGGTAGCGAGTTGGACGATATTTTTGGCGGATATTTTACATTAATATCATTAATGATAGGCTGTAGGTATATTTCTGTACTGTACTTTACCGAACTGTATCAGCCCATATATGTCCCACTGCAGGCAGGGGCCTTCTCTACAATCGAGAGTGTGATTGAGAGTGGTTAGGCCATATAGTCCACCATACTAGCCCAGTGCGGGTTGGCGGACTTTTACATACCATAGAAATTTATACAAATCGCTATGGTGTGCAGGTTTTCTCACGACGTTTTCCTTCACCGTTATAGTGCGTGGTGATCGATTATTATCAATACACACAGGGCTCTGAAAAGTCAGAGGTGTGCCCAGGATTCGAACCCACTACCACCGTGACCATATAGGCAGCCGCGTCTGGTCCGTTACCAATAGGCCACCACGCACTCTATTTCTACTAAGCAGCAATTTCTACAGCACTAATGTGTTCATGTTTGAAGGAATTTGTAGATAGTGATGACTACGCATTCAACCTAATGTTAAAGAGCGTATTTCGCCTATTTCGATTTCGCGTATTTCGATAACTATGCTGCATCAGCAACAATAAGCGCTGTTTACTATTGTCCCTGTTAATGGACATAAATTTCGATCACCATCTAAGAACAACTTGCTTCTTTCGTTATTTTGGTTATTAATATTTTATTGCGCATTACGTGTGTTAAAACATCCATAATTTAATGGCTGTTACATCTTAGTACCGCATCAAATAAGTAAAAGTGTCCTTTCGAGTATTCCATAGCTATCTCAGCTTATCCACGTCTAAACTCCAAATCCCTATCTTTATCCTTTTATCATCCTCCCCGCTACCACACACGCCCGCCCCTCTCCCGTCAGTAACACTCGTTGGCGCGTCCCTAAAATATCGACTGCACTATGAAAGGAACCTGCCGCTGACAACGGACCTTCGGTACTTTGAGCACTCGTTTATTTGTCCAAATTATATTTGTAAAATTTAATTTTCGTTTTAGAAATAGATTTGATTGACTGCCTCGTTGGCGTAGTTGTACTAGGGTACGACTACAAAGCTGAAGTCTCGGGTTCGAATCCCGGGTGGGGCAGTGATATTGGATTTTCCTATTCATTATCAGCCCGGAGTCAGGAATTTGTGCTCGATATGGCGATAGGCTCGCCCCCTATCACATCGTGGGACGGAACACGCAAGTCGAAACGTGGGTGTCCTAGTTGCACCTCTGCCTACCCCTTCTGGGATAAAGGCGTGGTATGTATGTATGTAGAAATAGATTTGACTGGAGTTCTAATGTCTATAAAAATTGTTGCTAAGTTGTTTCAAGTTTAGCTGTTGTGTTTCGTTCGATCATTGGAATTAAAAAAGTTAAAAATTTAAAGATACCTAAAATTCCCTCTCATTTCTACATTTTTCTTTAAATGGCTGTCAACTCTTTAATTGAACAAATGTGTAGTCTGTAGTAGTCTGTGTAGTTTTTATAAAAGTACATAATATTTTTCGTTAGAAAATCCACTTATTTACACCAACTAAGTCATAAAAGACATAAACTTAATCTGGGAAATCCACAGAAAACTGATACAAATTCTTAAACCACCCAAGTAATTCCCCAGTTTAATGGCGGCTCGAAATCCAAAGAATTAAGAAGTAAATAAATCCTAATAATAACAATTAAATGCAGATTTTTCCCACTAAAGTGCGTTATAATAGCTCCAGCCAGTTTTTTGGGTAATTAAGCATTAGGGTAATTACTTGTTTTTGCTGGCCGGATTATGCGACGCTCCGCTATTCTTGGACCCAGAGATTTATGAGACCATAATATGGATCTTTATGTTAGGAACTAAACTTTAAATCTCAGTAATAAAACTAGAGTGTAAATATATTACGTTTAATTTTAAGTAGGTTTATTTTTAATGTTATGTTCTTTGATTATAATATCTAATGTCCATATTAGGTTATTTGGTGGGTATCTCAGTGTTGAGTGTTCTTAACCGACTTATTAGTTTTATATGATAATATTTTACTTAAATGATCGTTTGAACATAATGATCTTTATCCACATTGTTATACTTATCGTGTTTTATATGATTGTACTCTAATGTGCAGGGAGTTTGAAAAAGATAGTGTTTACTGTCTCTTAACACATGACTCCGAATATCTGTGATATAATAATATATCTGTATAATAATATATCTGATGTGTCATGGTAACAAATTAAGAGCACTAAAAAGCAGTGGTGTTTAATTTCTCAGCAACAAGCTCCCTGCATTTAAATCTTAACGATTCTGACCAGCATAATTGTGTCAATTGATAAGAGAAAACAATTTTACATCCGTTGAAAATCTTATCTCGATTGCATTGCACATACTAAATATGTTGTAGACACGTTTTCGTGCCTGCTCAGCTCATATACGTCCCACTACAGGGCATGGGCCTCCTCTACAATCGAGAGTACGATTAAAAGGGGTTAAGCCATATAGTCCACCACACTGGCCTAGTGCGGGTTGGCGGACTTTAAGTACCATAGAAATTCTTACAAATCGCTATGGTAGGTTTCCTTCACAGTTATAGTACGTGGTGATTGACTATCAATAAACATATAACTCCGAGAAGTGAGAGGTGTGCCCTGTTATTTGAACCCGCGACCACCGTGAACATGTTCGTTTTTCGTGCCACTAAATAGAATCTACATATTATTGTATTTCTAACAATAAAGAATATTCTCATCCCCATACTATGAGTAAGCAAAACTCAATCATATATCCAAGGTCGCAGAAAAATCTAAGCGGAAAATCTTGGAAAATTTTCCCGAATGGAAATGGAAATAGCTTAATCGTCCCCTGTGTGTTCGCCCTTTGTAAACTTGCGACCGTGGGCGGCCAAACACTTCACTTTTATAATATTGAGGGTAGACGCACCTATTACGGAACGTTTGTATGAAGATAAAATTTTATTGATATCAGTTTTTGTGTGATATAAAGAAAATGGGTCTGAGGTTTTTTAACGATAATAAAATAGTTTTTTTTTTCATTATTTTACGGCCATTTCATTGGTCTAGTAGTACCATTATAATATAACGTAGGGAACATTAGACCTGAGTTCGATTCCCAGGCCTAGCACCATACTGTATGAGTGTTCGATTAAAAAGTCTCATATTAGTTGCCTGGTACAAAATATAAGCCCAGTATGGTGATAAGCTCGTGTCTATTTAAGTTGTAGAAAAAAACCTAAGGCACTGCAATTGTGTCTATTTCTTCAGGGATACTGCCCATAAGCTGATTTATATTACTTTATTTAAAATCGTAGGAATCCTATTATCCACTTAGGAATCAAGCCCACAGCTATACAGTTCACACTCCATACACAGTACTACTAGACACAAAACTACAATAGTACATTTTAATTACACTATCCCAGTATCCACTATCCCAGTGTCCATTTAATGTGCGCCTACCCTACACTACCCACACGTCACGCCAGTAAGAGATATCCCGATTAAAATGTCTGCCACATGGAGTCTGATTAACACCTTTCATATTTAACAATAATAATATAATATGTAAGCTGTTATCCACCCGCAGAAAACGTACGTAAGATAAAAAGTAATTTTGATAGCCGAGAAATCAGATCACAAGCCCTTTATTTTGCAGGCTATACACAGTAATTCTATTTATTTTCCAACCTTGAATCAAACCCAGGGCCTTGAAAGTCACAACGTGTATACACTACTACTGGACCGACAATACTACATATAAAATACTCCATAATACTACTTATTATTCAATTAATATTCTTCCATCTAAGATATACTAAAATTATGACTGATAATGAAATCCCAGTGTTCCCTACACATATGCCTACCCTACTGTACCCACACGTCACGCCAGTAAGAGACGTTCCGATCATAATGTCCGCCACATGCAGTCTCCTGATTAATTACCTTTTTGTCATGTCTCATTGTCACCCCTTCGGAGCTTACGTCCTTGTCTTACTTAGCGCGTTGTCTTGCTCGCACTTCAGGCAAGTTCATGGTAAGTAAAGTTTTGAAATTAATTGTTTTTCTAGTTGGGAGTCTGTAGTTAGCTATTTTTCTGGAGTTGTGTAAGTTAAAGAGTAGTTATAGGTTATTTTGATATAATTTATTGATGTCTGCGACTGAAGGCCACTCAAGTAAAAAGCTAGATTGCATCGGTGGCGTAGTTGTAGTACGGCATAGTTACAAAAGTGGGGTTTCAGGTTCGAATGCCAGGTAGGAAAAAAGTAGCATTGGCAACAGGTGTGATGTTTATGTATGTAAGTAAAAAGCTTGTTTATTTTCCTAATAGGTTATTATTATTGCTCTTATCTTTCGAATAAACGAGCGTGAGCATCTAATGGCAAGTGTAGTTTTATTTAACTATAGAGAAAGAGATAGAGGGATGGACACTAAGTCGAAATAAAAGAGAGATAGTTATGCTGAGATGGTCGTAACTGTATCCAGATATAACAGGCTTAGAAAACGCGACCCAAAACCGTGTGGTATACACAGGCTTCGCAGCATCATGTACGGTGGTCCGACCAGACATAGATAGCATGCCATGTATCGTTTCTCCAGCAATCTCAATCATCGAGCGAAAGGCAACACCAAGACTATAATAATACACCAATTTTCTGATTTAATGTTTTTGTAAACCACAAATATTTGTTTCTGATCTGGGTGTTTGTGAAACCAGAAAGACTCTAGTACCTGATACGACACTAGACTCGATCTTAGTTTGGGATCAGGACTATGTAAGTGACTGTTGAGTGTATCCATTATTTATTTTTATATTATTCATTTTCCGACATTGGCAATATAACGTAAACCCTCTGCTCGACTACAATGAGGCGTCAAAACGCATATATACTACAAACCAAATTTCAGAACAAAAAACACATTTTCTATTGCAACTGTGGTGTTTATTAAAACTAAACAATCCCTTCCTGATCGAGCAGCAACAAACACAGCTCCTGGCAGATAAGGAGGCTACTGGTGGGTCCTGCCCCGGCGCCGCACGTTCGCCAAATAACCCCACTTCTTAATAAAGTTCCTTTTATCAAACATCACGCGCGAGTCATACTACACACTGGGAGGAAGAATGGGCAGTAAATTGTTACGCTGAATGTGGAACTTGGATATTAAGCTTTGGTCGTGTGATCGGAGCGCATAATGCATCAAAAATGCTTTTCTGGTGATGCATACTGTGACCGAAAAATCCACGATAATTGATGTTTCTCGTTCAAAGCATTTACCATAATGGCGTATTACATACGGCATTTCTCGATTCCATCACGAGACGAGAAGTTAATATAAAAGTGAGACGTGCGTTAGTTGGATTAAAACCATTGCTAGAATCATCTTTGGAGGTACTGGAGGTACCCCCCTTTACTCTTTCACTGAGAAAAAAAATAGGGAGACCAGAGAAATTAAGGTACCGTATGATACATGTCATATAAGCTATCGCGTCACATCAGATTTCTATGAGACAATGGTTTCAAACTGACTAAACCGGCCTATTCATACAGTACAAGGCAACTCCAATGTGCCTTTACCTTACTTCTCTCTCTCTCTGTCTCTCTCTCTCTCTCTCTTCAGCCTCAGGAAATCCACTGCTGAACATAGGCCTCCACTTACTTTACTTACATACATACAAATAAAAATACAAATAAACTCACGCCTTTTTCCCCGAGGAAAGGGTAGGCAGATGTTGTCCTGGTGTAACCAGGAAACCCATGTTTCGCCTTGTCCGTTCCGTCCCAGGATGTGATAGGGAGCGAGCCTATCGCCATATCGGGAACAAATTCCTGACTCCGGGCAGATAATGATTAGAAAACTTTGCTCGACCCGGTATTCGAACCCGAGACCTCAGCTTTGTAATCATACCGTAGTACAACTACGCCACCGAAGCAGTCTTACTTTACTTGTCACGCACAAAAGCCTACACCTCAAAATCTCCAACACACGGTAGACACCAGTCGGAACAAAACGCGTCCCTCCGCCGCAGTATATCACAGTAAGTTGACGTGGCAGATCTAGCCGGCGCTAAATCACTGGCTATACAAATTTACGGCCGGATTTACGCCTCATACTTATGTGATGTGTCTGGGCAACTTGAGCTGCGTTGACGAAATAATAGGCTAGAGTCCTCTAATTTTACTATTGTTTATATCGAAAGTTAACGTTATGCATAATTATACTCAGGGAGATAAAATTCGGTTAGTAGGAAGCAAGTTACAAATATATTACAGTTGGTGGTAGGAGAAATAGAAAAGGATGCAACATGCAGGGCGTGACGTCATCCTCCATAAGGTGCATGCGTGCGAAAGAGAAAGTGAGTGTCCCCACAGCACCATTAAAAATATTAATAACTCAGTCATTTACAACCAATTTTGATTCTGTTTTCGTGTTAATTCATGTTTTTATCAGCGATATTATACACATATAATGGTTATTCCTTATCTACGACACAAAATTATGCCAATCTACTCAGCATCCGATTCACCAGCCTTGCTATATCATCCATATTGACTTCACAATAACCGAATAAATAAATTGTGGTCCATTCTCCCCGTCAATGTGTCACAATATGCCAACACAAACACTAGGCGAGGTCACAGCGGGACGTGCGCGTTCGCTCGCCGATCTCACTGTCACTGTGTATCCTGGACCCAGATCTAATGCTAAATCATCCGTATCAGCTGAATACTAACTACTACAGCGTATGCTCATACCTACATATAACCTCAAAGAAACATGTTGAGGAGCCAGTACTGTGTAAGTACATCTATACTTCGGCGTATTATTTCTGTTGACGTTCTGACTGCTTCGGTGGCGTAGCTGTACTACGGTACGATTACTAAGCTGAGGTCTCGGGTTCAAACCCCGGGTGAAATTGGATTTATTTATTAATTATTAGCTCAGTCAGAAATTTGTACCCGATATGGCAATAGGCTCGCCCCCTATCACATCGTGGGACGGAATATACAAGGCGAAACGTGGGTGTTCTGGTAGCACCTCTGCCTACCCCTTCTGGGAAAAAGGCGTGTGTTTATGTATTTATGTTAAAGGATCATCTCAAAAACAAAGAAATCGGTTCTACTTACTGAGCTTGAAACACCTTCTGATTCTCATAAAAAAATATTGGGTATCTCATATAACTCCCCTGGGATTTCCACAATAACCTTTTGAAAGCAGCCAACATCCAGAAATGACTGTTTTATTTGTCTGAAGTTTTATTGGGTCAACTCCCTGTAGTTGCTGATGTTAATTACTATTTAAAAAGTAAAACTATATCAATCAGCATAGCTACCATCAGTTATTGAGCTAATGTGATAATTAATTTAACAGTCTTTTAAAGTTAAAAATTAAATTTTTTGTCTCTAAAACCAAACGTAAGACATTTTGACCTATAGCCAATGTATGACTGAATGCGAGAGTATAACCAAACTTGATTCCACAATTAATTTATGATTTTTCTCAAAATGTAATCTCTTGTAAGGAATCAAACCTACACCACACAATAAAAAAAAATACCACCACTCTTACCACCCCAACCAAGCACCCTCTTGTCCAAACCCCGTGCATTTATCACAGAGATTTCGACGCGTCCATCCTTTTTGCGTGGTAATAAACGAGACATCCCTGTCGAAACACGTCCCGAGGGAGCGCGCCAATTCCCGGCAAAATCGATGCGCTCCCGGCTTACATCTGACCGGGGCTATTCTTATAACCGGGGTCTGGATTAAATAGCCGGGTTAATAACGCTTGTCTTGCGAGGTTTAGGTCTCGAGACTTTGTCTTTAAGGCGTAAAGTTTTGTTAGGTTTTAATACCGAAAAAAGAATATTAAAAAACATAAACTTGTGAAGATAAGTGCATTTTATTGCAGATTATTTACATCAATTGCTTTTTGAAAATCTTATACTTTTAATTCATCCCTAAAAAATCTCTCTTCAGATATAGGAAGTCCACTGTTGAACATAGGCCTCCTCCAATGATCTCCACTTCGACCTGTTGTAAGCAGCCTATACCCAGCGTTTTCCTGCAACCTTAATCCGCTCATCCGTCCACTTTGTAGGCGGACTAAAATGGACTACAATATGTTACCATCCATCCATCCATCAGCCAAAGGAAGTCCACTACCGAACATAGGTCTCTCCCAATGATTTCCACAGTGACCTGTTGGAGGCAGCCTGCATCCAGCGACGTCCCGCGACCTTTACCAGGTCGTTTGGTAGTCCACCACCACATAGTGGGTGGACGTCCCACGCTGCACAATATGTTTAATAATTATAAATGTTGTATCTATATTTTAAAAGATATTTTTGTATGAGAGAATGTCACCTCCTCGGTCGAACACTTCTATTGATACTGTAGCTTTATCATTTCTACCATCTACTTTAACATCAAGTCAGCGTCTTATTGTTGACATCAAGCTCTATTTTAGACAGCCTCCTTGGCGCAATTGAATTAACGCCGGCTATGAAACGACAAACCGCGGGTGTAATCCCCACACTGAGACAAATAGTTGTAAGATCCCCATGCATCTGTTTAGGGTGTGGGTTTTTGTGGGACAGCAAAAGTCTCTCGTAGTTTCTGATACCCACTACACAAGACTTGATCTTAAGAGTCGGATAAGGACTACGTACATATGTAACTGTTGGGTGTATTTATTTTTACAATCTGTAAAAATGATTTAATCAAACGTGGCTAAACCTTTCTTGCCTATAGTAGAAGGTTCTGTCCCAAAATACACGAACATGTCAAAGTGAAAAGACCTAATTCCTAGGCGCTAGCTTCCTTTTTAAACACTAAATAGGTTGTAACCCGGCGTCTGCCCGCAAATGGCGAGTCTCGCAGCATTTTTTCCCCTGAAAGCGACCATTTTACTGTCGCCATGTCTTTTTACTGACCCTAAACTAACTTTATACCGGATGGTTCGATGCTTGGATTTCCTTCATTATATTTTACTTCACTCCTATTGCAATCCTATGTCCATAGAAACAAGATTCGTTTTTGATTGAAATCATTTTGCATATAAGTCATTTTAAAATTAACAGAATTTGAGTTTAGAATCCCCACTAGTACAAAGGATTGTAAACCTTAATACGTGTGTAATAGGATTAATTTTCAGCTCGGTTGAACACGGAGACTTGAGACGTAATTGTCATAAGACCAGTACAGTTGTTTTACGAAAAAGTACTGTAACCTTCCGTATTAAAGTTGAAAATTCATTACCAATGAAACTTTTAACATAGTTTGCGGCAGTCGTCGAATTCTATACATTGTCTAACTTAACACCGTGGAGGAAGAGTCAGTGTGAACTGGACTTTGAATGGGAAGAGCTAAGGTTGATTTTTGAGTGTTTTATTAGTCTTTACATAGTCTAAGCCGTCTGAATACCATACGACATGGTCCCTTTGTAACCAAGTAACTTGAAGAGTTTACTGCGCTCACAAAGTATACATTTTGAGTGCTTTTTAACTCTACGTATTCTTTTTAGATCTTTTTAGCTTTAACGATCTGCTGTTGGACGTATTAGCAATGCTCTACATGCTCTTCGGTTAGAGCCATCTCTACATTTTAGCATGTAGAGTTTTAACCAATTGGGACTGTGTTTTGAACCTTTTAATTTAGGTTAACAAAAAGATACCTTTTCACTTTGACTCACTGTTTATACATAGAAGATTAGTGTGACTTGCACTTGATTGCAAGTGTAGATTAATTTATTGCAATGAATAGTGAGGCGACCATGCCGTTCGCCTGATGGTAAGCGATACAACTGCTCATGGACAGCAGCAAACAAAACAACAGCATGAATTATAAAGCAATGCTTGGTATTCCACTGCGCTCGCCATCCTGATAAGTCCTGTTAAGTCTCATTACATCCAGTATTTACGCTGGCTACAATTTTCTTCAAACCGAAACACAACAGTGCATTTACACTGCTGTTTGGCGGGAGAAACAGAACTTGCAGTGATACCTACCCAAGCGGCCTCTCACATATGCGAGACCTACCAGTAGATTTATATTGAATATCAATTAAATAAAAAAAATACAGTCTTTACAATGATTTATGCATTTATGTTTACTTGATCTACAATGAATACTTAATTAAAATTATAATTTTTCAACAGATCTCATCAATAGACTTCAATGATTTTCCTTTCACTGTGATAATCGATGGCTTATTAATTATTATACACAAGCCTTTAGTAAAACCTAAATTTAATATTAAAGTAATGTAACGTCTGCCAACCCGCACTAGGTCAGCGCAGTGGAGTATATGGCCTAACCCCTCTCAATCGTACTCTCAGTTGTAAAAATGGCTTGTGCTATGCTGTGGGACGAATATGGGATCCACAGATACAGAAATACGAATTACTTGAAATCTTAATATAGATCCTTCGCTTTTACACTTTTTCTAGTATCACAATATTTAAGTCCTGTATTTATTCAAAACGCTGTCTCAAAATTATCTCTTTAACATATTGGAAAATGAAAATATCTTTTTCCGGGAAATCCTGTGCTTTCACTTCTGTTATTACGTCACAGATGAGTTCTACATCAGCTGAATTCCTGAATATACGGCCCACCTGTCGATATAAATCAAATGGACGCGTCTGGAGGCGAGGGTATACCGAGGAACGACATTATTCCGATATTGACTCGATATTAAAATGTATGAATCTTTTTTTGTCAGTCTCTGGGATGCTGTTGGGAAAACCGCTGACTCTGAAAAGAGAGGCCATGAGCCCGATCTCCACACCAAGACGAATTTTAGTGGGACAGTCAAGTATCTCGTAGGTTCTAGTTTATGGTGAGGACTGGGGTTTGGGTGTATTTATACTTTATTTTGCTACCTGCTCTAATCCTTCATTGATAATGATTATCTAATATATATAAATCTCGTGTAACAATGTTTGTCCTCAATGGACTCCTAAACTACTTAACCGATTATAATAAAATTTGCACACCATGTGCAGTTCGATCCAACTTGAGAGATAGGATAGTTTAAATCTCAAATTATAGTCGCAATTTTAATTTATTGCTAATTATTTGTCTGTTATTATTTGACAGTCACAATCATCTGTTAACTCCAAATGATTCTAACAGATGTCGATACCTTTCGACTGGGTTGAGTAAGTAATCAATAGATGGCGCTGCTATGGTAAATCTACGAACGTGTCATATAAGCTACATTTTAACAGTATAATTACCACGTGTTGTTGACGCTATAAAATTAATTAAATTTATTTTAAAGTTTTAGCAGGAATTTTGCAAAGTATTTGTGTTTGCGTATTTTTTTAATGATATTCGTCGTAGTTTCGTGTTTATATAAGGCCTATCTACAAAATAAAAGCAATTCCATAAAATTGTCAACATGCCTATTTAGGCATTAAGGGATGAAATGGGATAAAGTGGGACGAACGCGATGAGACCGGTAGATGGGAAATAATGGGACGGGATGTAACAGAAAGAAAAGGAGCCAGATGAGATGGGTTGGGATACGATAGGAAAAGAGATAGTAGGTACTTAGGTTGAGTTCAGGAGTACAAAAGTTTGAACGGGAATAAGATATTTCTGGTGTGGAGTGGAGTCTAAACATCTAAGCACCCAGGCGAAGCTGGGCCGGGCCGCTAGTTAATATTATTAAGTGATTTTTCCGGCGTCAAATATTTTAATAAAAACTAGCGATTTCACATGAAATCCTTAAGCAGCGGTAATCGTTTATCACTAAACGGACTGCATATACATTCACTTACCCAGGCAGCTATACGTACAAATCTATATATTATACAAACATACAAAAAACTCCCTGCTATGAAATTAATTAAAATTAACGACGCTGTCATTTTTGGTAAGTCAAACTTCAACTATTAAATATTTTATGCTAATTTTCAAATCGAAATCGCCTCGTCAGCCAGCATAACCCCCGCTAATCTCCAAGGGGCACCTTGACACGGGTGCCGACCGATAGCCAAGTGATTTACTTGACAAGTTTTTGCATCCCCCCTCCCCCCTCCAAGGGTACACGGGAAGGGGGAAGGTAACGAGTTTCGCGGATTCCGCACTATCGCACTTTTGATATGTCTCATAAATCTTGCGTGACAGTAATGATAAAGACATTTGTGGTTTTATTCTTGAAAGTTGCTAAAGTGAAAACCGCGATTTTAAAGAAAGTTATATCTATGCAAAATCAGATAATTGGCGAGCTGATTGCCAAGCGGGTTATCATCTTTTTTCCTTCTCGTTCCCCTCCCAATTGGGCCGGCAATACATCCATGATCTATCTATCTTTGTGGATGCTCATGGGCGGCAGTGATCACTTACCATCAGGTGACTTGTTATGCAATCAAAAAAAATGTATGTGTGTATTTACTATTCCAATAACGCAATGGAACCTATTTATAGTCATACCAATCCCCTATAACTTATACAGCTATCCAATAAATAAACACTAACCGAGAGTGGAAACTAACTCTAACACTAGTAATATGTAAATTCTGAATTACATGCAGAGTCGGGACGCGACTGTTTGCTCCCGTAATGGTTATGTTCCCGCGGGATTTCGAGCCGGGATCCGAGGAACGGGCCGCCCGGGAACCTCAAATGTGGTAGAGCAAATATATTGATCATGTAGAGTCGTGATAGAGATGTTTAATACCAAAATCTGTTTTGCATTTGTATTTATGATCTCAATTTGGTTGAGCAAAGGTTTGCTGGGGATGCTTCTGGTGGAATTGTGATAATTAAGTCGCCTGGAGTATGTAACTTTATAAGACATATTACTTAAGCTCGCGCCTTGTTCCTAGAAGGGGTAGGCTGAGGTGCTACTAGGACACCAACGTTTCACCTTGTATGTTCCGTCCCACGATGTGATAAAAGGTAAGACTATCGCCACATCGAGTACAAATTCCTGACTTCGGTCTAATAATGTATAGCAAAATCCAATATAACTTTGCCCAACCCGGGCTTCGAACACGAGACCTCAACGCGGTAATCGTTCCGTAGAACAACTGCGCCACCGAGGCAGTAGTGTTACTTTATAGGAATGTAGTACAACGTAACTACAACGGGTTGTAAGAGACTTTCATGCCCAGCTGTGGGATAAATAAAGAATGACAAATTGACAGATATAGATACGTCCCAAATAGCACAAAGTAACGTAATATTTCTAAATGACTGTTATAATTTTGACCGATTGTATTGATTATATACGCCTTTTTACGTATTTCTTCATTTCTAATACTTTATCGGCCCATATACATCCCACTACACGGATCGGGCCTCCATTGCAATCGAGATTGAAAATGGTTAGGCCATATTGCAAATTATAACAAATTATCAATGAACTGCTCTGATTTAGAGCAACTTGTAACTTTTGTAATAATCACAATATTGTAAACTGGTTTTGAAAAGAGCAACAGTAGAGTTTCTTGCCCGTTCTTCTCTAGTGAAAACCGCTTTCCGAACCGGGTGGTAGAAAAAAAAAGACCGAATCTAAATAATGTTGAACATTTTAATGGATTCAATAAATTATTTTCATTTCATTTCATATAGTCCACCACGCTGTCCTAGTGCGGGTTGGGGGACTTTAACACACCATAGAAATTTATACAAATCGATATGGTATGCAGGTTTCCATACGATTTTTCCCTTCACTTATATTGCATGGTGATTGACTATCAATACACACATGACTACGAAAAGTCTGAGGTGTGCCCTGGGATTTGAACCCGCGACCGCCGTGAACATGCAGGCAGCCGCGTCTGGTCCGTAACCGACAGGCCACCACGCACTACCACGTACATATTTCTAATAGTAACCCTTGTTGCAAAAAAATAACATCAGTTATAGTTCTCTGGGATATCTTTGATATGCAGGTTCCCTCACGATGTTTTGCTTGACCGTTACAGTGCAGTTCAACACAAGTTTACACAAAAATATTTTTCTAACAACCATAACTCGTCAGTGAAATATTTCATATTGATATGCGTCGAGTCGCGCGGCGACACATGTTCACAACTTATTGTCAAAGATACATCTGGCATGTGTTTTGTGCTCGGAAACGGTGAGACGTGATTTTTAATACCACGATCAAAATTGGGACATAAAACTGATACTATTATGTGAAGTATTTATTTATTTATTTATTCTTAACTGCACACAGAAAGGAAAAACACAAAAAAATAATAAAAATAAGTAAAAAGTACAGATGGCGGTCTTATCGCTCTAGGCGATTTCTTACAGACAACCTTCGGATGGATATAACACAATGAAAAGAAGAAGTATGTTAAACAGAATTAGTTATTATGACACTCAATACAAAAAATATGAATTAAAATGAAATGAGAGCCAAAACTGATGCTGACTTGTATGCGAAATCCATTATCCAACATAGGATATGACATATTATATATGTTATTCTTATGAATAGCGGGCCGTCCCAGCTTCGCTTGGGTCCATATGTTTTTTTATGGCGGGTTCGATTTCCGTTTCAGACTTGCGATTATTCAAAAATCTTTGAAAGCAGTTGAAAATGTTTTCAAAATTAAAATGATGTCTTTTTTCAGTAAGATTGTCAATTTACAATATTTAAGAGACATCCTGTATTTTTATTACACATATAAACCTTCCTAGTATATTCTGATGTATAAAAAAAAACAGATCAAAATCCGTTGCGTGGTTTTTAAAGATCTAAGCATACATAGAGACAGACAGACAGCGGGAAGCGACTTTGTTTTATACTATGTAGTAATTCTTAGGAATACATGTTTTCCTACAATGGTTCTTTCTGCGTTTAATTGCGTTACAATTCACTATATTATTTGACGTTGTTATAATTGACTACTTCAAAGTTAGTTAGGTAGATATCACTTCATTCATTCCTAAACTTTACAATACCATTTTTTTATTTGCCTAGTGCCAGTATGCACAGTCTGTGAACCTTAAATTCAATTCCTTAGTAAATAAGTGTAATTTATGAGGGCGTGTTAATTGCTCTTGAAGATCTTGATTGACAGATTGCCAGGAAGAAATCTCTCAATGCAATATGGCCAGCCATTGTACCATTTTAATTTGTTTTTGTTATATTTAATCATTATATAACTTGAGATGTACAATAAAGAGTATAAAAAAATGTTATATGTACTGTCGGAGATCTAACATATCCTTGTAATGGTGATATGACCTCTTACAACATCATACAAATTAACTCCACGAATTGTTACAATAGTAACATATCTGCCTACCCAATCTAAAGATAGAGGCGTGAATTTACGTACGTAATAAAACGTCTCTACCATTCACAACAGGAATATTCTAAGAAGCTCTACAAGGTAGAGTACAAACATCCAAGTAGAGATAAGACAGACTGATAATCAAATTTACGACGTACACGCTCTACCGGAAGTTGCGAACAACGTTTTATTATTCATGCGCGAGTGAGCCGGTATTAACGACTTCCGGTTTACGGTAATGTCGATGATTTAACTTTTCAGTTCCCCTTTCAGTGGGTTTTCACTTTGTGAGCTCCACCTAATCAAAATGTGGGGAGAGTTTAGTATGCAATCATATGAAAGGAACATGCTTTACATACAAAATTCACTCCTGTATATCTAAAGAGGTAGGCAGAAGTGATAATGTCATGTACTATTCGGCAAGTTTATTTATGTCCCTAAATATTATAGGGACAAAAATATCCCCATGCCAAACGCCAATTGTAGTCCGAAAAGTTTTTTTAAACCCACAAACATATAAAATAAATGACCCAACTTAGGAATTGAATCCAGGTACGACCGTTGTAGTTATCAGGTAGTCACTATTTCATGCCAATACATGTGAAAATCCCAGTAAAACGCAGCATTTAATAAAGGGCTGGAGGTCAAAGGGCGCGCGTGAGGGGATTAGCAACGAACAGGAAAAACAGAATTACAGATGTTTGTCTATTCATCAGAGCGTTTATTTACTCTGTGAACCCTTTGAGTAGTTCCTTTTATTTTTTCTGGCATGGTAAATGCGATGTAGTCCAAATTGAGTATATTTTTATCTCTAACTGGTTGAAACAATTTTGCCGGCCGGATGGAAACGAAATGTATCAGTATCTCAGTTCATAATATATATACGTCCCAATGCAGGACACGGGCTTTCTCTACAATCGAGAGTACGATTGAGAGGGGTTAGGCCATGTAGTCCACCACGCTGGCCTAATGCAGGTTGGGGGAATTTACATAACGTAGATTTTTGTAAATCGCTACGGTATGTAGGTTTCCTCACAAATTATCGTTAGCGAAACCTTACAAATTTCCATTTATTTCGTTCATACATTATGTAGACACATTAACAAGTTTTACATTATAAAATTCAAATGTTTATTCATGGTTAAAACCGGCGATCTCTCGTAATATGATCAACCAAACCTCGTTTAACTGGGTCTTCACTAGTTTCTTAGAAAAACCCGGCTATTGCGTTATTAAAACTTAGTAATATTTCTGTATACAAGATACTTCCCAGTAAACGCCTGGTATTTTTTATTAGCAATATTGCCTTGAGGCGTTCTTGTAAGAATTATCAGAAACAAACAGGCGATGTTCTACTTTAGAAGAAACATTTAAAAAAATGTATTTTTAATAATGAAAAAGCGATAGCCTACTTTTGAGACGACCTGAATATCGTCGAAAAGCATAACAAATTTCTTATTTCTAAACCTTAGTCAAGCATACGAGTAGATTAATATGCAATTTACTTCATTATACAATTATTATCACTTACATGAAGTGCATGGTGAACTGTTAGTAAATGGCCTAGACGCGGCTGCCAACATGTTGACGGTTCTTGCGGGTTCAAATCCCAGGGCATACCTCTGACTTTTCGGAGTCTTGTATGTATTGATAGTCAATCACCACGCACTACAATGGTGAAGTAGACGTACTCTCAGTTGTAGAGGAGGCCCGTGCCCTGCAGTGAGGCGTATCTAGGTTGGTACAGTAGATACAACTATAAGATTGGACACACCGGATATGCAATCTAAGTCCTGACAATGTAACTAAAATTGAAATTTGTAGGATACATTCATAAATAACTTTTCTTTTTTTTATTAGCCCATATACGTCCCACTGCTGGGCACGGGCCTACTGTACAATCGAGAGAATCGATTGAGAGTGGTTAGGCCATATAGTCCACCACGCATAAATAACTTAGAACTAGTAATTTAATAAATCTGCCTCGTTATTTGAACTACGGTACAATTACAACGCTTAGGTCTTGGGTTCAAATCCAAGTGATATTGAATTTTTCTATTCATTAGCCCGGAGTAATGGATTGGTGCCCGGTATGGCGATAGGCTCGCCCTTATCACTTCGTGAGATGTAGTACGAAAAACAACACATGAGTGTATTGGTAGCACCCCTGCCTTGCCTTTGTGGGAAAACAGCGTAGGTTGATACATGTATGTAAATTAATATCCAACAAAATGTACGAGGTAAATCAAATATTTGTCATCATTGACTAGCTGAATACAATACCATTTTAATATGTTTATTAGCAATACAAACGCGATGCACTGGAAACGCAATAATTTAATATTCGTGTCCAAATACGAATAACATCAATTATTCATGAGCCGGTGTTGTCTATTTGATATGGGGCTCGGTAATAAATTATCATACAAAATTGATGTTTTTGCATTTTTTCAATTACTACTAAAAATTTTAAATTTTATAAATACGCTAAATATGTTTTGATAACTCGATTGAGAAGTGTGATAGCAAAATGTGAACGCTTTCATTAAAAATGGAATATATAAATGAGTGTCTCTTACCGGTCGATATTATTATAATATACATACACAACAACCAAAAACACGTCACACTCGCGTGCTTAACTATAAACTTTACTTATAACTATTAATGGTCAATATTCCGGCAGATATGAATATTCTACTAGAATCCACCAACCCCCTTTAAGGACACAATAAGGATTTTATAATTGTGTCGACCGGGGAGATATTTATTTTAATTTTAAAAAAACTTACAGACTTTATTTATTTAAAAATGGTACACCACCAGCATAATACATTAGATCGCTTACTTTATAATATATATTATGACTATTTAAATGTAAATGCTCATGATAGGCGAACACAGCTTTGGCCAAAATAGACAACAACTATATAACGACAAAAACTATAACTTAATCATGTAGTAATGTTAAATAATAAAAGTTAAATTAAATAAAACTACAATAACAAAACAAAAAACAATGAAATTACAATTATTACCCTACTATTGTATCAATTTTCATAAATAGAAGACTTATAACAATAATAGATCATATAATATTAAAAATATCAACTGTTACTAATAACAAGTCTCCATATTTAAAACCATTGGATGATTATCTGTCCTCGGTGTATCTTCTAACAGGAAACCACAAAACTTATTGTCATAGTCTGCAAACACACACTAGGCCAGCTTAGTAGAGTATGGCCTAACCCTTCCCAATCGTACACTCGATTGTAGAGGAGATCGGTGCCCTACAGTGGGACGTATGCGAGCTGATACCGATATATGATACAGGCATAATTATGTGCATTGAAGTCATTTTGCCGCGCCAAAATAAAAAAGACACAATTCTAAACACATTACTTACTCCATAATTTTATATTCATTGCTAAAAAATATAATAATAATCTTCATTTAAAAAATAACACCAATAATAAACTATTCTGTTTTTATATGAAAGTAAGTCGCGCGATTCGCAATCTATACAAGTGACGGGATCATGAATTTGATTTCAAAGCGCGGACGAAATCCAGAAAAACTTGCGGAAATTCAGAACTCCGCCGTTGGCTCAATTGGAAACTGCAACTTCTAGTAGTTTCACCACGACGCTGGTCGGAGACGGGAGTTTAAAATTGTACGGCGTACATTGCTGGTTTTGATGCAATGTTTCTTATTCGACTCAAACGAATAGCAAATGAACACAAAAAAATATTTTCGATAGTTGACAGCCCCCGTGGCGACGACACAAGACTCGACCTTAGTGTAGAGTCAGGACTACGTATATGACTGTTGGGTGTATTTATTTATTTATCAAATAAGAGAGAAATCCGAAAAAGCATAATACCCTCTGATGAATGGGACGAGAAAAGAAAGAAGTGATTGTATTAATTACAGAGAGAACCAAGAAATATGACTGTTGGGTGTATTGTATTTAAAAATGACAACAATGTTTAACTTATGCCTTTAAAGAAATATTTTCTTAAAAGAGTCAAGCCGCAATGTATACCAAACAAGTTAAACACACCGCTAAGTTTCACATCTGCGGCTTCCGCGGTGCCAGTCAGAAACTGTGATAGTTTCTGATTTCTATAGAGACCAGACAGATTTGAAACGCAAAGAAAATATACGAATATGAAAATCGATCGAGCTGAGAGAGAAACGTCTTCGAAAACAGAAATAGCTGGCTCTGTGAAAATTCCACGTTAGCTGTTACAAACGTCGAAATTTTCTCGGAAAATATAAAGTTTGATTCGTGAAAAACAAACCGTATTCTTCCTGAATACCGACTTTAGTATAGTGTCAGCATTTACGGGTTATGAACTGTGAACTTCTGAGTTCGAATCAGGTAGAATCGGTCAATTGACTTATATTATATTCAAGGTTTTAGGGTTAAATTGACGTTCGAATATCAGTGTATATTCCTATTAACTTACATAATATATACTTACTTACTATTACGAGTACTTGTATTGTAGTATTGTATTTTTTTTTATTATTTCCATGAATGGCGAGACGAGCATACCATTCGCCTGATGGTAAACGATACGACCGCTCATGGACTGCTGTCCATGTTGTGCTGCTGCACAACCAAACACCATAACAAAGGAATGCTTTTACATTCCACTGCGCTCGCCATACTGAGACATAATATGTTAAGTCTCATTATGTTCGATCGTTACCTGGCTACATTGTCCTTCAAAGCGAAACACAGCAGTGCATTTACAATACCGTTGGGCGGGAGAAATAGACATTGTGGTGACATTGTAGTACCTACTGGCCTCTCATATAATTATCAGAGACCTACCAGTATATGTGTCTTTCAATGTAAAAGTTTAATCAAAACAATTAACCTACACTCCTATTTACCGTATACAAATACTAATTGTTTTAATCTGCCGGAATTGGTTAGTCAACAGTACAATGAAGCGATACACCGAAACAGATTTGATTTGAATTAATCCTGAATGAATTGACCACACTGAAACAGAATGCTGAACAATTAGTTTCGGCTTAGTTTGTGTATTTTCATGATTTAGATTTAGTGTTTAATTAAATAAATATGGTACCAATACATACCTACTTATGTAAATAAATATATTAGTTATATAATTATATGACAACGAGGATACAATTTTTTTGTTGTGGGTATTAGAATATATGAGAGGTCTTCAAATATTTCATAAGAAGCGAGAGTACGATTCAGAAGGATTTAGTCATAGTCTACCACGCTAGCCTAGAGTGAGCGGGCAGACTTCACATACCATAGAATCTTGTAACCTCTTCTTAAAATCTTTATCGTATAGAGGTTTCCTTACGACGTTTTCCTTTAGTGCATTATATTAATATCAATACATAAATAGCTCGAATACGTTAGATATGTGTCCCGGGATTTAAACCCACGACCACCGTTCCAAAAACTGCATCCGAAATTAACTTACTAAAAGTTACTAAAAGGCCTCCACGTACTTATATCAACAAATAAATAAGCAGACAAAATCAGTAAAATAAGCGCCTGACGCAAAACATAAAGTTGGTCTAAACGCAAACATTGCTAGCATGCACTGTCAGGCGCCGAACATTTGTAACAAGGTGATTTGTGCCGCAAACAAGCTAATACATATTTATAGCATATCTAATTATCGTTTGTTCTGTGTTTATGATAATTACAGGTCCGTTTTATTAGGCTTCGTGACATGAATATTGGGTGGAAAGTTTGGAGTATTTGTTTTAAATGTTTTTTTAATGTCAATGTTTAGTTTATAAGGTCGTCATTCGATTTTTAGACCGAATATAATCTATTTATTGTTAAAATATTATTAACATATTGTTTGAAATTTTAAGCATTGTAATAAAAGTATCGAAGTTTACTACGACATAAGTTTAAATACCTATGTACCTACTTTGACCTATTTTTGAAAGAAGTTCTGTTCACCCACATCATTGACATCGTCTAAATTGCTTTAAAATCACGTTAAATTGCAACTCAAACATACAGTTTACGTTTTTTTATTGTTTTCCTACATCTTGTGAATAGGATCGTACACGCTGTCCATTACGACAAGAAAATAATCAACGAAACGCCAATTGATTATACATCTAGGTACTCACCGATACTCGCTCCCGAAGCTGGATAGCCGTCGACGTGAATGCCGATCTAGTTAATCACAACACTGAACACATGATTTCCAGTTAATTATCCACAACACTACCGATATTAGACAAAACAGTAATGCAACGGAGCACGCACCACGCTTTCGGAAGCGAACACTAGACAAACCAAAGAAGCAGCGAGAAAGCAAAAGATATCAAAGTACCCCCGATTTAATTATAAGAATATATGTACTAAAATATTCTTTATTTATATTATGATTTGTACTGATACTGCTTGCCAACATGTTTAATCTTTATTCTCCAATTTCGTGGGTCCGGCCGCGGGTTGACTTATTATAACTTTTGTAAATAGGAATAAAAATATACTAAGCCGATCCCGATTGTGTAGAATAAGGGCAGGTAGTACAGGAATTAATAAAAAATAATTTTCAAACATTCAGCCGACTTCAAAAATGTAATAAAAAGAGAGAAATAAAACGAATATTTTAATAAATCTATAATATAAATGTTTGACTATAAGCTAAATGTTTGTATATTTTGGTATTATAGATTTATTAAAATATTAGTTTTATTTCTCTCTTTTTATTACACTTTTGAAATCGGTTAATTTTTTTAAATTATTTTTTATTTTCATACTGATTTATACGATTGCAAACCTTTTTTAACATGACACGATAAAGTCAATGACGACTGCCTTGGTAGCGTAGTTGTACTACGGTATGATTACAAAGCTTCTCGGGTTCGAATTCCGGGTCGGGCAAAGTGATATTACTTTTTTCTATTCATCATCAGCCCGAAGTCAGGAATTTGTGCCCGATATGGCGATAGGCTCGCCCCCGAACAACACATGGGACGGAACACACAAGGCGAAACGTGGGTGTA
This sequence comes from Theretra japonica, assembly GCA_033459515.1. Classification (NCBI taxonomy): domain Eukaryota; kingdom Metazoa; phylum Arthropoda; class Insecta; order Lepidoptera; family Sphingidae; genus Theretra; species Theretra japonica. Next base: position 227,306 of record CM065950.1, read on the forward strand.
CTGGTGGCACCTACCCCTTCTGGGAAGAAGGCGTAATGTTTATGTATGTTTGTAATTAAAAAACTGAAATATTGTGACTCCGAAAATTCGGAGGAGTGTGCCTTGGGTCGTCATACTTTACTGTTCTTATTAGTCATGCCTTCGTTGCGCCGTTGGTTAGATGCCGACTGTTAAACGAGAGGCCGCGGGTTCGATCCCGCACTGAGACAAATGTTTTGTAGGATTTGTTGCGGTTCCGTGTGCTTGTAAGACCAAACATCTTCTCAGAGTTTCTGATACTCCGCGACACAAGACTCTATTGATGTTCATGTGTGATCAGGACTATGTACCTGACTGTTGTATGTATTTATGTCAGCCTCCGTGGCGTAGTTGGTTAGACACTGACTGTGAAACGAGAGGCCGCGAGTTCGATCCCCGCACCAACACAAATGTTTGTGAGGCCCATAAATATTTTTGTCGGGTCTGGGTGTTTGTGAGACCGAAAAGTCTCTCGTAGCTTCTGATAACCACGACACAAGACTCGATCTTAGTGTGGGCCAGGACTATGTATGTGACTGTTGGGTGTATTTATTTATTTTATTTATTTATTTATTTACGTACTTTTGAGATCGAACTGAAAGTTTAATAATTGGTGTACCTATTACGTCTTCACAAAATTTTGGACTTGATTGTGATTTTAAAATAAAACTTATTACTTCTCACTGTTAATTTATTTTGAATTCTATAACTTTTTAAGATTAAGTATTGTGTTGGACATTATTTGAAAAAAAAATAATAGAAAATTAACAAAAATTTATTGACGGGTATTGATTCCCACATTGGAGGTGCTGGGACTTGAACCCAGGACTTTCAGCATGCGAAGCAGACACTCTACCACTGAGTTACACCCCCGGCGACTGAGTTGTCGAATTAAACTAACTGGTGGTACAGCCGACCTACTAAGCTAAAGGTTTTATGAAAGCATGACGATCGATATATTTTGCTATGTTTAACTCTCCACTCTGCTCGCGTGCATAAGATAACTCTGGGATCCAATTGTTGCTAGACATTAATTATTTTATGTACACAGCTCCTAAGTTGGACTATACCTAATCCAACGCAAAGAATTTTTGGAATCCTACTTATAATTTGTGAGATACGCGTGGACAAACATACAAACATACACACACTGATGAAATTTGGTACACGTGTTCAGAAGCTAGTATAGACCAACATATCCAAAAATCGTGCAATTCCGACAAAATTATATACATAGATACACATTGAATTGATAATCTCCTTTTTTGAAATCGATTAAAAAGACCTCTGACTACCCTTTCAGGCAAAAAGGCGTGATGTTTATGTATGTGTGTATTTACATACCTAAGCTAAAGTTTACATTACTACTATAAAGGGGTAGACAGAGGTGATATTAGTACAACCCAAAATTCTCCCAATTTATTACCGTCCCAAATGTGACTATATTTTGATGTTGTTTGACCATCCTGGGATTCGAACCCAGGCCCTCGATACTCATACTCCTTACTTTAATATTATAATATATTAATTGTACTCTCCAAATGCACTATTCACTTCAATACAACAATTTTTCCTTAATAAAAGGCATCTACAATAGTGGCTCTTAACCAAGGAAATATGATAAAAAAATATGCCACATTAATTTCTACTATAACTGACATGCATACCTCCTGAGTCACGACTTCGAGGCCAATAACATACCTGCATAAATATTATAGTTATAGATCTTAGCCATAACTTGTTTTAAATTACTCAAACGCAGTTTTGTTATTTTGAAACTAGATGGCGCTAGTTTGTAAGGAGATTTTTCCTTGGCATGAGAAATGCGCAAGCAAGCGTGTACAGTAAATAATTAAGTTTTAATTATGTTCAAAAATTGTTCGTCAGTGTAGTAGTGGGATTTTGGAGTTCGATTTCTGGGTCAATACATTTATTGATAGCCCTTATATTTGAGAAAAATATTTCATGAAAAACCTTTCTGCCTAAAAAGCAAAATGTCGATAGGTTTGTTTCATCATATAAAAGGTAAAATACGCGTTAAAATGTAGGTAATATTAGCTCTGCGTATTCCTTTATCTATAAATTCTTGAGCTTACTATTATTTTTTAAAGCGACATTCCAAGGCTGTATAATTTTACTTCCTTGTATTTTTATTACAAATATTACTACCCTCAGTTTGTTTTATTTCCTTTTTGCTAGTGCGTGGTCCGCCTACGCTGAAATTTTAACTTATTTCGGTTATGTAATAGAAATTTTGGTTTAATAATGGGCGTTGCTATTAAATACAATAAAGTATACGATCGAATGGTGCAGTGGTTGTGAAATTGTCTTTCTATGCCGGCGGTTGCGGGTTCGACCTGCAAACGTGTCAATATGTTTATAAATATTTGTTGGAGTGTGTGTGTTTGTGAGTGTAATTTGTGTTTGTAAACGCATCGTTACAGGAGTGATCTTTGTGTGGAACTGTTAAAAAATTGTTGGTGTACCCAGTTTCGATTAATTTGGTAAGTACTTATATGTATTTTTTTCAATGCGGTATTGTTGTTGTATTTTCCCTAAGTTTTTCTGTTCGATAAATTAAAGATCATAATAACCTGACTGTACAACTATAGTAGAAAATATGAATATTTTGAAAAGAAACATTAAAAGGAACTACCGCGACGCAGTTCTTTAGACGCCGCGCCGGCTGTGAAACGAGAGGACGCGGGTTCGATTTCCGCACCGAAATGTCATACTTCAGTTGTAGGTACATATTGCGAGACCGAAAAGTCTCTCGCGATTTTATACCACACAAGACTTGTATCTGAGTCCAGGACAATGTTAGGTGTGTTTGTTTATTATTTAGTTTATTGTTTCTTCCATCTTTCTGTATCATTTACATACATAACAATTAACATACAAGTCAATCACAAAATCATTTATTAGTAAACAATATGAGTAACTCATGACTCAGTCATGACTCATGACTCACTGTGTTAATATTCCGCGCGACTCGCGGTTGTGTGACGTCATAACTCCCTATAGGGTTACACTGGCCTTAGGGTAGAAGGTAAAATTGAGATTAGGGTAGATACAACTAGTAAATTTTGGGCTGTGATTTGAGTTTATTACATACTAACGTGTAATCATGATTAAGAGGTTAAAGCCTTTTCAATAATTATCAGGCCGCTTCCAAAAGGTCGATTTGGAGTTCTTTGGGGGAGGCCTATGTTCAGCAGTGGACTTTCTGTGGCTGAAGAGAGAGAGATAATTTTTAAAAAGTAAAGTAAGTGAAGTAGCGACGGCAGCGGTTTAAACGTTAACTGAGGTGTCTGGGTTCGATTCCCAGGAGAGGAAATTTCCTTAGAGACTACAAAGTTGCTGGTGGGTTCCTATTCGAATCCATCTGGATAGCAACTATCATATCATATACAGTGAGTTGTTAAAGTTCCGTCTTAGTCACCTACATAAGTCGCATTTAAGGCTCTGTGTCTATTGGGATCAAATCAGGCCGGCATAGTTTTGTCGACTGGCGAGATATGGGTTTTCTATCTGGACTCCACACTCCACGCCGCTGACCCGCTGATCTATGTTGGAAATTTTTTGCCGGCGGGCTAGTTGGCGACTTCACTCATGATGTTGAATGTAGCTGGGCAACTGAGCGCTTTGCGTCGCCGACATGCCACCAACATGTCGTTGAGCAACACCTGCGGGCGCTTGTCGCCGACATGATTATTTTCTTATAGGCCGCTGGGACGGCGGCATTGGTGTGCAAAAACAACACGTGTATCATCGACCATTAGAAGTAAGGATTAATAATGTAACACAGTGTCACAACTCCGTACAAAGTTGTACGACACGAGACAACACTGTTGTTAGTTGGAAAACAATTTGAGACGTGATTAGCTTCACGTCGGCTCAGCGTTAATTACGTGCGATACATGGCGAGGAGAACAGTAGGTCAACTTGTATGTTTTTTGTATGGGTGATGTTGTCATACTGATACGTAGGTATATCTTGAGGTATTGATTTTGACTCATTAACAAGTTATCCTGATTCATCAATCGTTTAAAAATTAAGTTCAAATGTGAGTTTGTTTGTTTCACTCATAATATTTTTCATACACGTTGTCAAGGATACAGAAACGTACGTAGGGTATGTAGGTACTTTTAAGAAGGAAATAGAACTGTACATAAGGTAATGAAGAACCTTTCATTTTAAAATTAAAGCTTTTTATTTTTACTTCTAACCTAAATAAACGCGAACAAAGTCGCGATTAAAAGCTAGTCTTATAGAATTCGATATAACAGTCAAGAAACATGCGCGAATAGATGGCTTTCTAAAATTCGTGACAATTGAATCCAAGCCTAACAATTCTCAGCCCGTTTACTCACTAAACCTAACTGATTGAATAATTATTCATTGTTTATAGAGACCATGAGAACTGGTTTTATTACTGCGTGTATTTATGTACTGTTATGTGAGGTAATTGCGACATGTTTAGCGCTTATTGTCTCCTTGATAATACAAGGTTTAGAAGTAATATAAATTGCTAGTCTTTTAGATATTTAGATATACATATTTAAACTCACGCCATTTTACCAGAAGGGGTAGGCAGAGGTGTAACCAGGACACCCACGTTTCGCCCTGTATATTCCGTCCCATAATGTGATAGGGGGCGAACCTATCGCCATATCGGATTCGAATCACAATTTCCTGACTCCGGGCTGATAATCAATAGAAAAATCCAATATCATTGCCCAACCTGGGATTCGATTCCGAGACCTTAGCTTTGTTATCGTGCCGGAGTAGAGTCAGTGGTACTGCCCCGGACGAGTCATGACTCAGCATGGGTAGGCTCGTTGCTGTCACCCATGGCTGATCGTGAGTTGCAACATCTGTAAAAAGTATCAAGAGTTAACAAAACAATATATTTTTGTCCTACTGTATTCCCCTCTCTCGGTGTCTAATGAGGTCCAGCTAATAGATCCCGCGGGACTCCTTATCGGGACATCTCCGCGCGACCGCCTTATTAACTCGAGTGTTCATTTATCCCGAATCTTATCGCCATTTGTACGAGCCATGTTTTTGTGTCTCATCCTGTGTAATGTATCTACAAATTATAGTTTTTCTTTAGTAATACTCTGTTTATTGTAAGAATTGTGTGGATAGTCGCTACATGCAGATCTGCTCCAATAGGATGCCGTGGATTTTGTTTTTTATAGTGTTATTATTTAGCTGTCGACTATACGAGTATCGTATCGTATCAGCCCATATACGTCCCACTGCAGGGCACGGGCCTCCTCTGGAATCGAGAGTACGTTTGAGAGTGGATAGGCTATATAGTCAAACTTGACAAGGCTTACACAAAATTTCACACCAATCGTTTCATTAGTTATGTATTTAAACCGTAACATACATAAGGCAAGTAATTTTCGCATCTAGCCGCAAAATACGCAGAATAAATTACCAGTGAGCCAATCACAATGGCTTTTTGTTTCTTTCAAAGACAGTCGGAATGCAATTAAAGCGGTAACAAGCGGACGGTATTTTCCGGGATGTGTCGGGATAAAACCGGGATAAAAGTTTAATACGGCCCGGTAAACAGTTTTATTGGAGCGGCTTTTTTCGTTTTAAAAACGGTTATAATTGAGTCGGTCTGATTGGTTCCATGAAATTGGTTTTTGGGTAGTGAACGGGGTGGGTTGGGTAATAGATTTGGGAAGGTGAGGGTAGTTATTACTAGAGATCGCTAGGCTAGAGGTCGCGGGTTCGAATATAAGGCGTATATTACAAATGTTTCCAATATGCAGTTATAGTTGTTAGTTAATTATCGCTTAGTTAACGGTGAAAGAAAAAAACATCTACAGATATCTCAGAATTCTCCATGACAATTTTAAACTACAAGAGATTTTTTCACCTCACATCCCAAACAAATATTTGTAGGCCAACCAAATTGTCACCGCAGAATCAAACCCGAGTCCTTTCATTTCACAGCCAACCAAGCACGCCACGAAGGCTGTCAATATTAGATGTTATTACAACCTCGCCTATAATTACAATGAAATTCATCAAACATCGAGCCCCTGTTAATTCCGTGTCAGTGAATCCAATAACACGACAATAGGGCCTGATTCAAATCATAGCCCACGTCTGCCTGTCTTTCATTAACTACGATCAATTTTTACCACACTTGCCGTCCCTTTCACATATATGCATTAGAATGAGATGCAAGGTTGAGCGGATGCCAAGTTTCTACAGAATATTGTTAGCTTTAGTAAGGGTGGAAAATTAGACCCTTATTTATGACAATTGTTAAACGATTTTGTCATAGCAAGTAGTAGCTGTAGTCAGGTTTATGTTGGGCTATTATTTTGTATAGTTTTTTTGGGGATGAATATAGTCCTGGTTGTGAGATTGTGATTAAAAGATCATGTTTTTGAACAATTGCTATATGTGACGCTATAGACAAGATTGAAAATTATTTCATCTGTTCAAGAACATTTATAGCTAAAATTGGGTAAATCAGTCATGTGAGGACTCATAAATAACGCCTCTTAAGAGGTAATGGTTGCCGTAGCCGTGATCGTCTAGGATTGGATTCATTCATTCATTCATTCGTTTATTTATTCATTCAAAAGATTATATCGTGAACGCCGTAAAACTAACGTTTCTATAATAGAAGTAAATATAAAAGCTATTTTGAAAAATAATTCTAATTTTTACCTCTCTCTTTCTTTCTCTTTATTATTTTAGGTATTTCAGCTACTTAACCTAACCAAATTTTAAGTTCTTATATTTAAAAAATGGAATTGCACTGAATTACTAGACTAAATCATTAATCTTACTTCACAATTCTATATCCCTCGCCACTCGCACTAAACCATTAATATGAGTAACAATATTTTCACAATGGTCACTATGGGAACAATGTCGGCGATGTCTGAAAACACACGGCGAGAGCGCAGTGCAGTGTCTGCAACTCTTAGACTGAACGAAAGACCTGTAAGGGGTAGTGTACACGATGCTTTTTTCATAATATATAAAAAAAAAAAATATGCTTTTTAAAATTTATTTTTTATGCTTTTTTAGGGTTACCGAGTATACGGTTTTTATTATTGTAATGAATGGCAAAACGAGCGTGCTATTCGCCTGATGATAAGCGATACTACCGCTCGTGGACAGTAGCAAAACCAAATCACCATAAATTATAAAGCCATGCTTGTCATTCTACCGCGCTCGTCATCCTGAGACATAAGTTGTTAAGTCTCATTATGTCCAGTAGTTACGCTGGCTACAATGTCCTTCAAACAGGAACACAACAATGCGTTTGCATTACGTTTACTGTTCACCTGATGGTAAGAGATCACCGCCGCCCATGGGCATCTGCCCAAAAAAGATACTCTTAAAACATAGTCTGTTCGTAAAATACAATTTGTAAAGTCACACAAAGTCGCACAATTTGTAAAGTTGATCTGTGTGAGTAATTGGGGAGGTTACTCTATGATCCGAAACTAAACTCGAATGTTCGGACGTTCGACGTCTGGAGTAAGTTATAAGTTATCCACTTCTAAAAATCAACACTATTCTCTATGATACCTATCAGTCACTCCGAATCTAGTGTATAGTTAGGACCTGCGATAGAGGATTCAAACATTTTGTTAAGTTCCTAGGCCCATTCCTACAGTTTAACGTACGACGTCCGAAAATTCGAGTTTCGTTTCCAATCATTGAGTAATCCCATGATCTGTATGTCTGTGCTGGGTGTTTGTGAGACTGAAAAGTCGCTCGTAGTTTCTGATACCCACGTCACAAGACTCGATGTTGGTGTGGGGTCAGGACTATGTACGTGACTGTTGGGTATATTTATTTAATTATACGCATGTCGGCTGATTGTAGATATTCCGTGTGTCGTGTATGGATGCACTAAATGCGCGACTATTTGTCGACGGGTGCGACGCGCGGGTGTGGTGGCGCGTGAACTGCGAGCCAGTGTGGTACTCCCTAGCGATAAAATGACGCACAACGTAGTAGTCAAGGGGGTAAACATTGACAATTTTTTTCATTTTTTTTTCATTTATTTAACACACTTAAAAAAAGATACACAAAAATTACTAGTAGATAACATCAAGAAATCGAGAAACTACTAAGATTTGTATGTATGCTATCAGAGATGATAATGAGTATATATCTAGACATTACTGTAGTATTATTTGTTAGAGGTTAATGCATTGAAATTTTAATTATTTAAGAAGTATGTCTTAAGTTTATGTTTGATGTTCTTCGGTGTTAAACTATTTTGCGCACTAGTTTACCGTCAGAAGCGACTCAAATCGATAGTCACCTCTTAACACTCGATTTCATTTAGTTTGGTAAAATTCCTCCGCGATCAAGTCAAACAGATTGAAATTTGACATAGTTTTAAAAAGTGTTGGAGCCACGTTGTTGTCAGTCATGGCTCGGCATGAATGGGCAGGCTCGTCCGGGGTGGTACCACTGTCCCACAGGAGATAGACATGAAGCGACAGCTTTTCTGTCGCATTTCGTTATGTGAGTGTGATTCCCGGATGCCCAATACCTCTTTCCTTTTTCTTCCCGCTTCCCTCCCGATTGTAAAAATTCATGGCCTACAGTGATTACTTACCATCAGGTAAGCTGTTTGCTCGTTTGCCGAACCTATGCAATAAAAAAAATCAATTAAATTTTATCAAATTTCCTCAGCATCATATTAGCGGCCCGCAAAGCGATATGGACATCTGAAAATTGGAAAAACTGTTTCAAAATTTATGCTTTTAATATTCTTTTGTGAATGAACAGTATTACGTTACGGCTACGTTACGGTTACGGCGCGCCGCGTAACTTGTTTACTGATTACGGTTTAATGCATGCGATTTTAAACCTTATTGCTTTGGTGGTATTATACTGTGTTAGCCTATTATCGCCCAATACTGAGCGTGGAACATTGTACAATTGAGACTGACTGAAATGGCTCAGTCAATAGTCCACATTTTAGTCCTATTGTGAATTAGCGGACTTTACATACCATAGATAAACTTTTTGAGGTCTTCAAAGTATGCAGGTTTCATCACGATGTTTTCCTTCACCGTTATAGTGCGCGGTGATTGTCTATAAATACACACATGACTCTGAGAAGTCAGTGGTTTGTACTGTCATGGTAAAAATTATTTGATACCAAAGCTAAATAAATAAATAAATACAACCAACAGTGACATACATAGTCTTGACCCCTCACTAAGCTCAATTAAGTCTTGTGTCGTGGGTATCGGGTACTACGAGAGACTTTTCGGTCTCACAAACATCCGGACCTGAGACAAATATTTGTGGGCCTCACAACCATTTGTCTCGGTGTTGGGATCGAAGCCGCGGCCTCTCGTTTCACAGCCAGTGTCTAACCAACTGCGCCACGGAGGCTGTCAAACAATCACACAAACATTTTTCCTATTTCTAATACTAGATTTTTTGGAATATCTGTCTATCCCCACAACAATACAAATTACAAGGTTCATGTTATACCAGAGAATCTATTGAAATAAAATTTCCATTACAGTATTTCACAGTATCCTTTACAAAATAAATCAAATTCCCGAAATAAAAGCTTTCAAAATTCGTGCACAATAGAGCGCTCTGTCATTTTTAACCGGATGAACAATTATATGTCACCGCTCTACCGACTCTACCGGACAAAACGGTAGCGACGACTCGCAACGCTATTCATGTAGAGTTCGCAAAATATTTTGGTAACTTTAAATTTTTTGGTGTACATTTTTTTATGTAGTCGTTTATGCAAAGCTTACAATTTCGGTTTTTTTTTACTAGTGCTCCAAACCCACTTCTCTCGGGTGTAGATATTTTTTGACTCCTCTCCACCCTAAAATTCGTGCATATACGTGAAATTCAAACTATATGTACTCAACATAAATAATATACTGTCCACTATTATTCCTTTCCCAAATATACAATAATGTAGCTACAATTATATTATTAATAAAGAAATACATCCCACTAACACAGACCCGAAACAAATCGATGAAAACCTATGAATCACACAAACATTTGTCTCGGTGTGGAAATCGAACCTGCGGCCACTCGTTCCACAGCCGCCGTCTAGCTAACTGCGCCACTATAGTCTGAACTGGAAATCGAACTCAGACACTCACGGTTTGCAACCCAAATTATTGCCATTTATGTAACTGGGACAAACATAAAAGCTTCTATATACGTAACATTTGCAATATTCCGCGAACGCAATAACTTGTTTGTTCAAAACATATTAATTTGTTCCGAGTTGCAACACTTCTTTATCTAGGCGAGAGTCCGATTATTACTCAAATACCATGTCTGGTATTTAGTAATAACGGGTATATTGCGAAATTTATACATGTACTAGGAATTATCTTGCAAAATAAAAAAATATTTGAGGCAAAATAGCAAACCTAATTTATCATAATTTGATTGCATTGTCAACGGTAAACAATATTTATTGTCCGGCAAACGAGCAAACAGGTCACCTGATGGTAAGTGATCACTGCCGCCCGTGAACATCCACAAAGCTGGATCATGGATGTGTTGCCGGCCCAATTGGGAGGGGAGCGGGAAGGGAAAAAGACGGGAAGACGAAAGGGGCGTATTGGGCATCCAAATCCGTCCGTCATTCGTCATGCAATGTTTTGTCTTCTTCGCTCAAAGTGAATTCAAAAGTCGTTCGAAAGGGACAAAACATTTGATTTCTCAAATAGGTTTTAAATTTGTCAAGCCCCTGAGGCTATAACATGAAGACTGACGTACATTTTTTGGGTAATTTATTTGGTATATATACATAGTTAATCTTATCTACCGTTTTTACTAACGGATTGTTTTGAGAAAAGAATATTATAGAGAAAAGTTATAATAATTGTCTCACAAAAGACATTAAAGTACAATGACTAACTCCCGTGAAACCAGTTTCGTGTGAATCTTTAAACAATCGACAAATAAATTAAATTATATTTTTACTTTGTAGAAGATTTTAATGTTAATTCTTGCATTCAACTGTACATACCTACTTAAAAATATCTATAAAGAAACAGTGAAAAAAGCAACATTATCATAGTTGCTGTTTAATATAAATTTGCCTGAAAATGGTCCAGTCTTTCTTTAGATTGTTAAACCTATAGAAAAAATAACTGGGTGTTTGTGAGACCGAAAAATCTTTTGTAGTTGCTCATACAATTACAAGAGTTGTATTTTAGTTTATGATCAAGACTATGTATGTGACTGTTGGGTGTATATATTTATTTGACAGCCTCCGTGGCGCAGTTGGTTAGACGCCGGCTGTGAAACGAGAGACTGCGGGTTCGATCCTCGCTCCGAGACAAATGTTTGTGTGAACTACAAGTATTTGTCTCGGGTTTGGGTGTTTGTGAGGCCGAAAAGTTCCTGATACCCACGATACAAGACTCGATCTTAGTGTGGGGTCAGGACCATGTATGTGACTGTCGGGTGTATTTATTTATTTATTTGAATTTACCATCAGGATCATTGTAATCACTTTGTCGATTAAAAAAAAAATTTGGGTCATTAACGTATTAAATAAATTATTAATAAATTTTATTAATAATTTATTAGAATAATTGTCATCCTGTCTCATATTAAAATACCAACTAAGATTCAACTCGTGTGAATTTTTAATAATTAAAATTTCAACATGATGATACTCGCACATTTTAATTGTCTGTACAAAATATAAAGCAAGGCTTTATTTCGCAATTACTATGTGTCATATGTTTGAACTGTAGCAAAATATAATAAGCAGCTACAGTTAGAACTAATTTTTAATGATTTTATCACGATTTGTTCAAATTTTTGCATTTTTTAACTTCCCAACGTTTCGATTACTTTACAGCTTTCGTGGTCACGGGGCGGACTGTTCGGTGGTCGTCCCGTGACCACAAAAGCTGTAAAGTGATCGAAACGTCGCGTCGGGAAGTAAAAAAATGGAGTCAGAGGGACTCAATTTGTCAAGATTGTTGCGAATCCTATGTCCCGTCCACCGCCATTTTTGTCTGCCTACTTTCACAACTACGCCTGCTAGCTTTATATGTATTTCTAATAATTTCATTGTTTATTTACATACATACATTAACTCACGCTTTTTTCCACCAGGGGTAGGCAGAGGCGTCACCATTACATCCACATTTTGCCTTGCTGCACTGCACCAAATAAAATTGCGAAAAATTATCCTGTTTCATTTTAATGGTTTGCCAGTAAGATTTCTATCATACTGAAAATTTTGAGTTGGTTAGGCATCGTCCGTCTGGAAAAAGACTACTACAGACTCTATTTGAAAAACTAGATGTTTTGTTTGTCAAGTTTAGCCCGGGTATATGATATTTAATGCAGACATAATGGTATCCACCTGCAAGATAATATTTTTCCCTGGTTAATTCTGCACAAGTACCTTTAGTTTTAACTATTAAAAACCTGCAAGATTTACCACAATTCTAGAAACTTCCTCAAAGTATAAAGCCCTGACTACAACACAAATGTTCCCAAAACGTAGATATAGGGAGAAATGGGGTGAAACGATACGCCGTGATTTACGCGACGCCGTGCGCACCGCAGCACACTGCCCATAACCTTATCGTGTAGGACTGAATGTATGCTCATTTGTATGAACTTGCCTACTGAATGTTTTCATTTCGACTTAAAAGGCGTAGTTAATATTTGTTTTGATAGATAGATGCGTGGTGGCCTGTCCGTAACGGATCAGGGGGGTTACTGTATGATCCGAAACGAAGTTCAAATGTTCCGACATTCGAAGTAAGGTATAAGTTTTCCACTTCTAAAAATCAACACTTTTCTCTATGATGCTTATCATTCACTCCGAACTAAGTCTATAGTTAGGACGTACGATAGAGGATTCGATCATTTTATGGAGTACCTAGGCACATTCGTACAGTTTTACGTGCAACGTGCGAAGTTTCGAGTTTCGTTTCTGGTCATAGAGTAACCGCCCTGACGCGGCTGCCATAATGTTCACGGTTGTCGCGGAGGGGGGGCACAGTTGTACTATTACAACACTGAAGTCTCGGGTTCCCTGGTCGGGCAAAGTTGTATTGGATAATTCTATTCATTATCAGCCAGGAATCAGGAATTCGTGCACAACATAGTGATAGACTCGCCCTCTATCACATCATGAGACGAAACACACAAGGAGAAACGTGGGTGTCCTTGTAGCACCTCTGCCTACCCCTTCTAGCAAAGGCGTGAGTTTATGTATGTATGAAAAAAAATTGGGACACTACAGTAGCACACGATTTTACCCTGTTTTACTTGATCTCGGTATTAATGGAACTAAAAGCAATCCAGTGTTAAAATAGGTTAATAGGTCAGCGAAGACTTGTAGAAAGTTGGAACATAAATCAACCAATCAATGTCCTCACAAGGAAGTTAATATAATATTTTATTACAAGAATACTTTGCGGACACACTGCTAAATTATTTTTGGAATAAAACTGGTATACCTAGTAACGATCAATAAGAAAAATTTAATTAATATAAGCATAAATCACTGCTTTTGAAATACTAACCAAACAACTCTTATTTTTATTTTTATTTTATTTAATTAGATTTGTTAAAAACTGTGCAACTAAATTTTACATCAAGAATAAAAACATAAAAATATAAATGAAATAAAATGCTTTTTTATCTATTATACTAAACAATTTAGTGAGTGAACGGAATATATTGCCTGAATTAACGATATTATACTAGCGTGGTGGACTAAAAGTGTGGTAGACGATATCAGCAACAGCCAACCAGCTGTCGTGAAAAGGCCAAATCATTCTGCAATATATCTAATAGCGATTTTCGACTTCAGTCAGAAGAAGAAAACCACTTTTTGTGTCTCATCGGTCTGTAATGTATAAATTTTGAGGATCTGTGTTCAATCTACAGTGTTCTTCTTGGAGACACAATTACCAACCTTGGTTTAAAACCGTGCTATATAGGTCATTGTCCAAAGATTACGTATTTCACTACCCAAATATAATATAAACAAAGGAAAATATTTTGCAGTAAAAAATATTCGAGGTAATTACCTTTATGAGTCCACATTATGAGTGTTTGTTTGTATAATGATAATCTGATTGCTCATTAATATGCCTTTTCCTGTGCGTTATCAAATTTTATTTTTATTTCTCGTCTATGAATTTTGCGCAGTCTAGTGTGAAATCATTTAAGTTAGGAATTAGGAACCTCGTCTCGTCTGCTACGTCTATATCAATAACAGCCAAGCGAGTTTACTACAACTTCGTGGTTTATACAAACTGGTATTTTATACATTATCAATAAGTCTCATAGTAAAGAGATGATAGAGATAGAGAGATAGTAGATAGAGATGTATAGGACAAATGACTTGTTAAAATTTCAATAGCAAGTCAATACTTCGTTAGTAATTAGAAACAACTTAAATGTAATCATATTGAAACGACAAAAGTAATATCCAGCGCGAAAACTATACGTAACACCTCCTCCCCGCCTCATATACATCCCACTGCAGGGCTCGTGCCTGCTCTACAATCGAGATTTGAACTCCCGACCACCGCGAACATGTAGGCAGCCGCATAAATGGGGATGCTGACTGCAACTACTTCAGCCACAGGAAGTGCACTACTGAACATACGCCTCTCCCAAGGATTTCCCACCGACCTGTTGGGAGCGACCTGACTACTAACTACTCTACAAAGAGAAATTTCTACGTGATTCGCGAATTAGCAGCCACCCCAAATAAGTTATCACTCCAAATATGTTAAAACAAAAGAAACGACAAATTAGCATGTTGTATGTTGGTGACGCGTTCCCTTTTCAAAAAAGTGTGCATTCTATAGGGTCCTAAGTGCAATATCGTTCAGAGATTTTTTTTAAGTGGTAGCAGGTTTCTGCTGGTGGACATAGAACATAATCACGTGTGCAGTGATATTCAGATAGGTGAGATTGAGAAATAATCTCCTGCCGTCGACGCAATTATACCGGTAAAGTTGAGACTGAAAATAATGTAATGAAACTTCGGAACGCGTTACAATTTCATGGGACATTCACGACGGGGTTCCCATTATTGTGAACCGTGGTCGCTATCGGATGAATATAAATAGACCATATGCCATAGTCCACTTCACTGGCCTAGTGAGGGTTAGAGGACTTCATACTTCACGGGAATTCTAATAAAATCTCTATTCTTTTTCGTTTGTTACAATGTTTCTTTCACCGTTTAGTATGTACCTAGTAATTGACTATCAATACAGACATGGCTCTAAAAAAATAGAAGAATTATATCCTAGGTTTCGGCTAGTCCAGGCTTTCACCAACAGGCCATCATTTAGCTCTATTTAATTCTCTGATTTATGTAAATATACAGAAACAAAGTATTTAATTAACAATGCCATCCTTCAAACAAAAGTGCGGAATCGAGAGCGTAGTAAAAAACAAATGACATTCGGTTGTCATCGCGTCGAGTTTATTTGTTTGTGCCAAATTAAACGCATTCATTCCTCACTGTACGCATAGATTAAGATGACAGAGGCGACAGATCTATACATACATACATACATAAACACACGCCTTTTTCCCAGAAGGGGTAGGCAGAGGTGCTACCAGAACACCCACGTTTCGCGTTGTATATTCCGTCCCACGATGTGATAGGGGGCGAGTCTATCGCCATATCGGGCACAAATTCCTGACTCCGGGCTGATAATGAATAGAAAAATCCAATATCACTTTGCCCGACCCGGGATTCGAACCCGAGACCTCAGCTTTGCAATCATACCGTAATACCACTACGCCACCGAGGCAGTCTAGGCGACAGATCTATGATATTTAGTATAGCAGAAAATCTTCGATGTATTGGTCAGTCGACAGCCTCTGTGGCACAGTTGGTCAGACGCCCGCTATGAGACGAAACGCCGTTGGTTCGATCCGAAGACAAATGTTTGTGTGATCCGCAAGAATTCATTTCGGTTTTGGGTTTATGTGAGACCGATAATTTTCTCCGAGCTTCTTATGCCTCCAACCCAAGTCATTTATCTTAGTATGAGGCCAGGCCTATGTATATGACTGTGTGACGTATTTATTTACCCTGCCTAATGTAACGGCACGGTCTGAATTTTAGACCGACTACCAAAAATTTGAGGTTCGCAATTGTCAATGATTATTCAATTCCTGTTCAATTTTTAAAGGCATAGTAATTTTAGTCCTTAGGTCCTAAGTCCTAGGGTCTGTAATTTCACTGCAATTAGTGCCAAGACTGGATGTAGATCCACGGGTTTTAAAGTATAACTATACTCTACACCTATTACGATCACCTCATTGTTCGTAGGCGGTAAAATATTTTTATTATTCAATAAACATACATAAATACACGCCTTTTTTCCCAGAAGGGGTAGGCAGAGGTGCTACCAGAACACCCACGTTTCGCCTTTTATATTCCGTCCCACGATGTGATAGTGGGCGAGCCTATCGCCATATCGGGCACAAATTCCTGACTCCGGGCTGATAATGAATAGAAAAATCTAATATCACTTTGCCCGACCCGGGATTCGAACCCCAGACCTCAGCTTTGCAATCATACCGTAGTACTACTACGCCACCGAGGAAGTCTAGTCAGTTTATTATTCAAGATACGGCCTAATAACAAGCATCAATATGGAAGCAGCTATCGAGCAATGGTCTTCTTGTGCCTAAAGTTGATTTAGCTGGCTACCTCTTTTTAACACGTTTTTATTAGCTTCGTCTACATGTAACGGAATTTTTGAAGTCGATTTTCGAGCTCTTAAAAACGTCGGATTGACTTGAAATTGGATGTATTTCAGTGAATTTTTTAACCTTAAAATTATCAATTATTTTTTCTTTCATAGTTGGGCCTTTACTAAAGCGTTGTCTTTTAGTTTTTTAAACTATTATTTTTACATATTTCACTACTACCCCCAAATTCATCTTTTTTATATGCCATAGGTTTGTCGGCTCTGCTATCTATGTCTATCACTTGCACGGAGCCATCTCGAAAATGGTCCTCGTCTCGAGATTATGATTTTAAACGCGGCGGCTTGATGGAATTTGTCGAGAAAAATCCACTCAAACGATAAAGTAAATTGAGAAATTTTGAATGTTACTTCATTTAATCAAGTTGTTGTCGTTTATTTTGGGGTGCCTTTGATTGTTAGGGGCTTGGATCTGTACTGTACAGCACATAATGGCCTACTGCTAAGCGAGACTCGATTGGAGAGATGCATTGACAGAGCTTAGATCGTAAATCACCATGGTGGACTATTTCGGTTTGACAACAGATTGCATTTGCTATCATTATGCTATCGACTGCCTCGGTGGCGTAGTGGTACTACTGTATGATTGCAAAGCTGAGGTCTCGGGTTGGAATCCCGGGTCGGGCAAAGTGATATTGGATTTTTCTATTCATTATCAGCCCGGAGTCAGGAATTTGTGCCCGATATGGCGATAGGCTCGCCCCCTATCACATCGTGGGACGGAATGTACAAGGCGAAACGTGGGTGTTCTGATAGCACCTCTGCCTACCCCTTCTGGGAAAAAGGCGTGTGTTTATGTATGTATGTATTATGTTATAATGTAGATCGCTGTAAACCAGGCGTAAAACCGACGAGCCAGGAATCTCTATAATAATACAAAGACTAAAATGTTTGAACCTATTCATAAAAAACATTTCTCGATTTAACCAAACTTTTAGCCCATAAGTTGGCATTTCTTTAGTTTTCTATCCCGCACTAGGCCAGCGTAGTGGACTATGGCCTAATCCCTATCAATCGTACTCTCGGTTATAGAAGGGATCCGTACGCTGCTGTGGGACGTACATATATAGGCTGATCTTAGCGTATATATATTTTATATACTGAGCGCTGTTATACATTGAAGTGCGTGGTAGCCTGTTGGTAACGGACCAGACGCGGCTGCCTACATGTTCACGGTGGTCGCGGGTTCAAATCCCAGGGCACACCTCTGACTTTTCGAAGTCATGTGTGTATTGATAGTCAATCACCACGCACTATAACGGTGAAGGAAAACATCGTGAGGAAACCTGCATATCGTAGCGATTTTAAAGAATTTCTACGGTATGTAAGTCCGCCAACCTGCATTAGGCCAACGTGGTGGACTATATGGCCTAACCACTCTCAATCGTACTCTCGATTGTAGAGGAGGCCCGTGCCCTGCAGTGGGTCGTATATGGGCTGATACAATACAATACAATATACATTTGCGTCTTTAAAAACGTAGAATTGTTTTTTTTTTTCGTAATGTTTGTAGCGCTGCTATATTAGTGAAAATTCAACTAATTATTAACAACACATTGCTGTAAATTTCGTTGGTAACCGGAAGTATATTTAGTAATTATCCGTCTAAAATGAGTTTCACTGGAAGTCATTAGCCCTAATTTTTTTTTATTTATTTTCTTTTTCAAACTATAATTCGTGCATGTTGGATAACTTGTCAAATGTCGGCCAATATGAGGATAGATAAGGGTGACCCGGCAGTACCATTTTTATCTACGTATTTGACGTACCAGCGCCATTTGAAATACCTCCCCCTCTAAGAGGCTGATTCAGAATTTCTTAGCTGAAACTATAAAGTGACTACCACACATAATCGTTTCTCGTCCATACTCTGTTTAGATAACTCTGCACTCACCGTGAACTGCAGTGCAGATACTTATCCACAGCACTTTTACACCAACTTCAAACACTCATACTAAAAACCAGGATATTCCATTATAGTATAAAGTTATGAAAATATTAAAAACGTCAAATCGCCATATTGCGCGCCAAAGCCGCTCAAAATGGCGGCAGTAAAACAAGATGGCCGCGTCTTGCGAAAATGGCGACGATTTGTTCAACTCGCTCGCTTTGTGGGTAATGGGCCGCGGTGTCCTGTTCGCGTGAACGATCCTGCTCTCATTTGATATTGTTTCATATTGATAAGTTATTTTTAATGTATTTTTGTCTATATAGCGACCACCCTATACCACGGAAGACCTGATATAAAAAGCTGAAGAGTTTATCTGTTTGAACGTCCGAATCTTAGGAGCTATTGGTTCGAATTGAAAAATTACTTTAGTGTTGGATAGTCCATTAATCGAGGAAAACTATAGGGTACTTTTTATCCCAGGAAAATATATAGCGGGACGTTTATCCCGGAAAATCTTTTTCACAAGGGCGAAGCCGCGAGCAAGCCTAGTTTTGTTGTACCCGGTAACAATCGACAGCCTCCGTAGCGCACTTGGTTAGACGCTAGCTGTAAAACGAGAGGCCGCGGGTTCGACCCCGCACTAAGACAAATGTTTGTGTGATCCACAGGTATTTGTTTCGGGTCTGGATGTTTGTGAGACCGAAAAGTCTCTCATAGTTTTGATACCCACGACACAAGACTCAGACCCGACAGACAGGCCGGATACCGAAATTTGTGGCTGAAACGATAGGCTTGCCCCTTATCACTTCGTAAGACAGAAAATACAACACGAATTTGTGTCATCCACAAGCATTTGTTTCGGGTCTAGATGTTTGTGAGACCAAAAAGTCTCTCATAGTTTCTGATACCCACGACACAGACCACAAGACTCAAACCGGACAGACAGGCCGGAATCAGGAATTTGTGACTAATACGATAGGCTTGCTCCTTATCACTTCGTAAGACGGAAAATACAACGCGAAACGTGGGTCTTGGTTGCACCTCTGCCTACCGCTTCTAGGAAAAAGCCGTGAGTTTATGTATGTAATAAAAAGACAAAGTACACTTGCCCCTCGCCTGCCTCTATTTTCTACGAAGTCTCATGTATTTCCGATTTGCCCATCGAATTGCAAATGCTGCATGGTTTTTGCACCATCTGCCTAAATTACATCGGCTTAGAAATTCAATGAATATATTTACATATTGTGATGCAAAGCTCTTGCTCCCGATTTTCTTTGTAAAGCCTTTTAGGTACCTAGTTTGTTATTTCTAGTTTGTCGTGTTTTTCAAAGCACGTATTTTGGTACGATTAGAAAATTACATACATACATAAACATCACGGCTTTTTCCCAGAAGGGGTAGGCAGAGGTGCAACCAAGTACACCCACGTTTTGCCTTGTGTGTTCCGTCCCATGATGTGATGGGTGGCGAGCATATCGCCATATCGGGCACAAAATCCTGACTCCAGACTGATAATGAATATAAAAATCCAATATCACTTTGCCTAACCCGGGATTCGAACCCGAGACCTCGTTGTGTAACCAAGGCGTTCAACGACTAGAGAATTACATGACGGAAACATTTGGTGTGGCATTATTTTAATAAATAAGTACTTCCAAAAGTCTTATACATAGTCCTGACGCCACACTAAGATCGAGTCTTGTGTCGTGTATCAAAAACTACGAGAGACTTTTCCGTTTTACAAACACCCAGACCCGAAACAAATACCTATGAATCACACAAACATGTTTTCGGTGCAGGAATCGAACCCGCGGCCTCACGTTTCACAGCCGGCGTCTAACCAACTGCGCCACGCATGCTGTCAAATAAATTAGCACCATATACTTTATTGTATATTTTAATTAAACTGTATCGTCAGAATTGTCAAAGCTAACGGGGTATTTATATAAAAGTACGCAACCCTTATCTAGGGGCGTCGAATTAATTCGTCCGTATTTGAGACGAGCCCTTCGCTCCGGTGGAATTCCCGCCGCTGTCAAACCATTGTCGCTTAACAGTGGGCCGATAGGAATATTTTGTTGGACAAAATTATTAGATATGACCAATAGGAGGGGAGGGCATAGTGCGTGGTGGCCTGTTTTGGTAACGGACCAGACGCGGCTGCCTACATGTTCACGGTGGTCGCGGGTTCAAATCCCAGGGCACACCTCTGACTTTTCGGAGTCATGTGTGTATTGATAGTCAATCACCACGCACTATAACGGTGAAGGAAAACATCGTGAGGAAACCTGCATACCATAGCGATTTGTATAAATTTCTATGGTATGTAAAAGTCCGCCAAACCGCATTAGGCCAGCGTGGTGGACTATATGGCCTAACCACTCTCAATCGTACTCTCGATTATAGAGGAGGCCCGTGCCCTGCAGTGGGTCGTATGTGGGCTGATACAATATAATACAATACAATTAGGAGGGGAGTATTAATAAAAAATGTAAAAGCAGGTTCTTTGTTATAAAGTATCTTTACACGGGTGAAGCCGGGTTAGGCAGCTATTATAAAATGTCCCTATGGTCTTTGCAAACAAGAAACACAAGCGTAAAAGTATCTGTGGAAAAATCAAAACCACAATATGATAATTAAGACGCAGTAGGCATGTTGGACTACGTACAAAGTTTTTCCTAATAGCTATTTTTTTGGTATTATAACGTATAACCCATTATAGAATTGTGATGTGATTGCTCCGCGCAAAATCTATTTGTGTAAAATCCACAAAAATGACTCAAACGTGATGATGAAGAGCACACATCATATATAAATATTTAAATACTTCAGTACCACGCATAACTAGAGTCCACAGTACGATAGGTATATGTGTTGTACAAAAATTATTTATAAAATGACAGTTTTTGGGAGCCACAAAATCTGGACCCGAGATAATATTTTGTTCTTTTGATACAGGCATAAAAACCCATTACATATCATAATTATTCACTAGCATTATTAGGTTATAAAATATTGAAGATTTAACGTAGTCTTCAATAATTACGTACTCAATATAATAATAAAATATGAATTTTATTTACTAATATTAAAGTTGTTCGTCCATTTTATCACAAAAAGTGTTGTACCAACATTTATCTTTAACAATATGTTTACACATTTATCTCAATACATCATCAGTTTACGGGCCTCATTCGTCATTCCCCAATTTGTCTGAAAAGTTTTAATTTGCGCCGAAGTCCTTCAAATAACATGAATTTGCATGCAATCAATTTTTTTATCTTCACAAACTGTCCAACTATTGTGAAGCAGTGGGGTAAAACCCGAGCGTTTCCCGGACAAAAATGATACAAATAAAATCGGGATATTTCTGTTTTTCATTCGTTCAAAATTTCACCACGAGCTGTGCGTTGCACCAAACAGAAACTGAACTTTGTGGAGTCGGTTCAAGGTGCGTTTTTCAGTGTTTTTCGGTTTTTAAGTGCTCAATTTAATTGTGCGGTGTGTGGAAGCGAACGCTACCCAATCACGTGTATTGGCGCGGTTAGGTTTGCGTTTTCAGTGTTTTTATTGCCCGTGTCACTTGTCCGACGGAGATTAGAACGGGCCCACTGCTCTAGACTTTACCAAAAAGGTCTAGAAATTTCGACGAGTTATTAAGCAATTAAAATTCCTCTTTGTTTGGGAAACACGGTGTATTTCGTTCAGCATTTCCTTAGGAGAAGGAAAATTGAAGATAAATATCTTCAATTTGCCATTTAACAACGATCTTGTGGTTGACACCGGAATATCTTTTGATTGAGGCATACAACGTTATACAACACAAAAACTGTTGGTTTTGTATGACACATAGAAAATCAAGATTCCTTTAGAATTTCGTGTGTTGGTATTGGTAATTGCCTAAAGAATTATAGGTGCTTTACAGGGCCTTGAGAATAGAAGTTGGACTTCGATAACCTTATGTTAAAGATATGTTATACTAGGACGTGAAGCTCGGCATATCTCTTAAGATCTTGTTTGTAACACGCAGGGAAGTGACAATAGGCCGGCATAACTGTGTCAAATGGTGTGATACATCTGTTGACAGCCGGTGTTGTGTCTAAATTATATTGTAGTTGCAATCAGGTGCAGTGTAATCACTCCCGAGCTAGAATTCGAATAAAAAACAGACTTTTCCCTTATTTTTGTGACTTTACCTTTTTCCACCCTAACCCCATATTGCGTACTCACAAAGAGTCCATAAAAACAATTTCACTCCAATTTGCATCACCAACAAATTTGTATAAATCTGAGTTACGTACATTCTGTCACGACGCGCCCGTCACGGACACGTAACGACATTGTTAAACGTCGGGAACAATTTCGCGCGTCGCCCGCTGTGCGCGCAAATTGCCGCTTCGTTACTTATCCCTTTACACGAAAATTGTTAATATAAAACTTTACTCCTTATTGTTATGTCGGAGGCAGGTGATAGATATTTTTTTGTTGTAACCCGTGTTTTGAGGAAAATGAATTTGTATTTCCGCACCGCAATTTAAAGTATTATTTTTATATCAAAAGCAGTAGGCACCAGTGTAAAGATCCTTACACAAACTGTCACACACACATACATACCTAACCTCAAAGTTAGTAGTAGGTCATTGCGTCATTGATATCAGTAGGTATGAGTGTTTCAGTCTCACAATAGCTTGATCCCGAATTATAATAACTTTGAGACAGAGAAATATTATTTCTTGGCGCAGGTATTTTAAGACCTCAAGTTCTCAGCAAGTTACTCTTTGAAATACATGATATAAATAGTGGAGAGCCACGCTGTTGTCAGTCATGACTCAGCATGAATGGACACGCTAATCCGGGGCGGAACCACTGTCTCACAGGAAATTGACGTGAAGCTACAGCTTCGTTGTCGTGTATATTTCGGTGAGTGAGATTGCCGGATGCTCAATACCCCTTTCCTTTTCCCATTCTTATTCCTTCCCGCTTCCTAATTAGGCCGGCAACACATCCATGACCCAGCGTTGTGGATGTCCATGGGCGGCAGTGATCACTTACCATCAGGTGACATGTTTGCTCGTTTACCGGACCTATGCAATAAAAAAAATCTGATGTATTTAGTTTATTATATTGATACTAAAACGGCAAATTTTATTAAGAGAGTCCTTGAAACCAACGAGCGTGTATGAAACGAATACTAACAATTGATGAAACGAAAGATGTTTGTACGGACCGTAGCACATGGCGCTCTATTATCTGCTTACCCCAAAGGGACATAGGCGTGAGTTTATGAATATATTTTACCTAATTTTACTATAATTAATAGAAACATCATTAACAATAATAAAAGCCTATGAATTAATATTTGTGAGTCAATTCTAAAAAGTGATATTATATTTAACGTCTCCATGTATCTTTATTCCTTAAACTTCAATAATGACAACTGAAAATCATAAATTTCATGCACAATTCAACTAAAAATATTGCCGTAGATCCTGTGAAATATGTAGTGGGCATAGAGGTTGGGGTAGTAGGTAAATCCGGCGTTTAACACGAGCCGTTAGGGTGCGGGGTAGTGCCGCGCGGCGGGGGATGCATACTAATACAGGAGTTGGTTAGGAGCTGCACACGTTTTAATATACAGGACATATCAAGACTACGACTGAAAACGAAGCCAAGTGGTAGTTTTAGTGACTACAAACGCGATGCAACTAAACATTTCCCAAAAAACACAACAGCTTTTCTTACAATTTTTTAAATATCATCGTGTTTGAGTGTTAAATCCCTAGGATTTGCTAAAATTATGATTTAAATTCTAACCATTGTGTCTATAAAAATAAAATGGAGCACATTATTATTCGGGAAAACGATGTATTTAGGTACCTACTACCCAAATACAACGATAAGTAAAAAACTACAACAAAAAAATTGACGCTTTTTTGCGAAGTTTTTAGTTACATTATGTTTGAAGTCACTGATACTACCACCTGGTTTTGTTTTCGGTCGCAGTCTGGAGATACCCTGTATGTCATGCTACTCAGTAATACTAAGTGTTAATTTTTAGATTCTTATGTACCTGTGTCAGCCCACATGCGTCCCACTGCAGGGCACGGGCCCTCTCTGCAATGGAGAGTACCTACGATTGTGGTTACTTATGTCCACCACGCAGGCCTAATGCAGGTTGGCGGACTTTACGTACCACAGGAATTCTTACAAATCTATAAGGTTTGCAGGCTTCTTCACGTTGTTTTGTTTCACCGTTATAATGGTTTATCTGGTATCGTGTAGGCATCATTGTGTTGTTTGGTAAAAATATGTTTGAATCGCACTGCACTTACCATCAAAAAAATTTTTTTTTATTAAAAAAAACAATTGCCTCAGTGCCTTAGTTGTCCTGCGGAACTATTACAAAGAGGAAGTCTCGGGTTCGAACCCCGAGTTGGACAAAGTGATATTATATTTTTCTATGCATTATACGCCCAGACTCAGAAATTTGCGGCCTATATGGCAATAGGATCGTCTCCTTACACATAGTCGGACGGAACATACAAGGCGAGATGTGGGTGTCCTGATAGCACCTTGGCCTACCCCTTCTGGGAAAAAGGCGTGAGGCTAAGTATGTATGTATGTGTATAAAAAAACTGCGGAATGTTCCTATGTCTCTTAATAATATTTCTATCAAACTTGTTTCTATCGAACATATTTAATGATGATGTAATGAAACCTCATGACAGCATAGATATTCGAAAAAACGTTAAATCTATTATGTAAGCAGATATTTTGATGTGTAACACCTTTTGTGTATCGCCTTTTGACCCGGTATGCGAACCGTGAAGTCCAATGTTTGACCTGGGACTGGAACTGGAACTGGACTGGAATCTGTGACTGGCAGTAGGTCCGAACCTTATCACATTTAGGTCGTAAAAATATTCGGCAAACTATGAATTGCACTTTTGTCACCTTTGTCTACCTCTCCAGAGATGTAAGCGCCATTAAGTGACAATATACCTCTAATATTGAGAAAAATATATCATAAAAAATAGTTATAAGAATACACACAAGAAAAGAGAAGTGAAGTGAAGAGTACACTCTGTCCAAACCTTTTATACGTACTGTGTTGTTTTTCCGTCAATCTTCTTTTGAGATCAAAATATCAAAGAATTACACAACTTATTTACAACTTCAGTACTTTAATTTTAACATCCTGAATATTTTGTTTTCTTATCAAACAGTGGGTAGAAATAAATGAAGCCGTAACTCCCGCTATGTCTAGCTCCTAGACTACGCCACAGGGCCGCCATACAAAGCGACATGGCTGGCCCATATGTCACTAAACCCTGTTTAAGATTTCTTTTACGGACCAGATAAAAATGTAATCTGCGCGTAACTCGCCGCGGCCGACATAACTATTGCTACTGGCGACCACATTTTACCAGTCGTTTTTATGTTTCTTTGCCAAGTTGATGTGATACATTTTTTACAAAATATGAAGTGAAAATAAAATAAAAAGTTGATTTTATTTAGGTATGTTTTATGTATTTTTGTTTTATTTCGGTTTGAGTGATACCATGAAATGTAGCCTGTCTAATATCAGCTCAAATACCATCTCAGTTCTCTCTGCACTTGTAAATTGTATTTTTTTTTTGTATTGTACCAGCCCATATACAACCCACTGCAGGGCACGGGCCTCCTCTACAATCGAGAGTACGATTGAGAGTGGTTAGGCCATATAGTCCACCACGCTGGCCTAGTGCGGGTTGGCGGACTTACATACCGTAGAAATTCTTTAAAAACCGCTACGGTAAATAATAGATTAAAATTTTCGCCTAATTATTTTTTTTTTGTTGTAAACGGTGAAATGAGCATGGTAATGGCTTGATGATAGGCGATACGACCGCTCATGTACTGCAAAACCAAACAATACCATGAATTACAAAGCAATGCTTGGCAATCCACTGCGCCCAACATCCAGAGACATAAGTTGTTCAAGTCTCATTATGCTTAATATTATTGTACCTGCTGCCCGCCTGACATCAACTCTATCTGAAGTAGAGCCTTAAATATAACAATGTTGAACAATGCGGTTGATACACTTCACACACTTAGAAACTTTTTGAACAACTACAAGAAACGCAGATTTATATAATCGAATTTAATACTTACACATAACTTCGAAAAGGACAAAATACAGAATCATCATAACTCAGTTCAACAACACCAAATTGAACGGCAAATAATTGTATACTTTTGTCGTCAATCAAAAGATTGTTCCCACGCTGTAATGCTACGTTTGTGTACAATTTATATGTACTTGTGCGTGTCGCCTTGACTGGGTAAATAATTGCCTCGTCACATAACACCGTACATTATATAGTCGCCAAGATGAACTTAAATAGTTCTTCATTCACTCTTTTACCCACAATGTAAAAAAGAGGTGTTTTAGTTTTAAGATGTATCATTGTGAGCTCCATCGCAGCTCTTAGGATGAACCGATTTTGATGAAGTTTTAAGTAATGAAGTGTTTTGACCGAGAGAGATTTTAGCCGTCGCGTCGTCAATGAAGAAAATATTTTGTCAGTCGTTTGTTTTTAATGTCGCAACAAAATAACTAAAAGGCGCCTATTGTACTGTATCACCCTATATACGTCCACTGCAGGGCACGGGCCTCTCCTACAATTGAGAGTACGATTGAGGGGAGTTAGGCCATATAGTCCACAACGCTGGCCTAGCGCGGGTTGGCGGACTTTACATACCATAGAAATTCTTACAAATCGTTATGATATTTAGGTTTCCTCACGATGTTTTCCTTCTACGTTACGCGTGTTGATTGACTAACAATGTACACATGACTCCGTAATTCAAAGGTGTGCTCTGGGATTTGAACCAGCGACCACCGTGAACATGGTGGCAGCCGCTAGGTCCGCTACAAACAGGCCACCACGCACGTCAGAGGTCACCTAATAAGAGTTATCCATATAAGTATTCACCAACAGTCGGTTATCTCATTTCGAAAGACATCCGAGCGTATTTTAATATTCTACCACTATAGGCTGTTTCAAATTAAATTAAATACTAAGAGAAAGCTAAGCTAGCTATAGCTCACAGGATGAAACTACTTGTATATACCTAAGAGATTTCTACAATAATTTCACAGACATTTTTTTTATTGTATAGCCAAACCAACAAACAGGTCACCTGATGGTAAGTGATCACTGTTGCCCATGAGCATCCACAACGCTGGATCATGGATGTGTTGCCAGCCCAATTGGGCATCCGGCAATCTCAGTCACCGAACGAAACGCGACAGCTCAGCTGTCGCTTCACTTCGATTTCCTGTGAGACTGCCCTGGATGAGCCTGCCCAGTCATGCTGAGTCATGACTGTCAACAGCGTGGCTCTACCACTTCCAATGTAGTTCCAATAACATGCGACGTATACCAACTTGAATTAAATTAGCGTTCTGGATTGACATCTAAAATCAATTTGGAAATTCTAGTTGGAAGTAATTACTCAGTGCTGATGACTTGAAGTTGATGTAATAATATTATGGGCTGATATAATAATAATAATATATGAATAAAACAACACAAAGCAGGAAAATATTAGACTCACCTTGGCAACAGTTTCCGCGTAAGATTAGCAACAACGCTACCATAAAATTGCACTGAATTTATCCAAAAAAACACCTATTTCCCACCCTCGCTAGTGTTTGCATAATTTTCTTATATAGTTATACGTTTAAATTAAATAATAAACATTTAGAATTCCAGAATACCTGTAAATCAAACTAATGTATAGATTAGCGGTTCGAATCCCAGGGCATAACTCATGACTTTTCGAAATCATGTGTGTAGTGATAGACTTTTACAACGCACTAAAGATTACGGTAAACATAGTGAGGAAATCTGCATACCACATATTTTAAAAGTGTTTTAATGGTACGTGAAGTCTCCAAACCTGCAAAAAACCAGCGTGGTGGGCGGCCTAAGGCCTTTCAGTTGTAAAGGAGGCTCATGCCCTGCTGTGGGACATATTATTATATGAATACGTATGTGGTAGAGCCACGCTGTAGTCAGTCATGAATCAGCATGAATGGGCAGGCTCGTCCAGGGGGCACTACTGTCTCACTGGAAATTGACATGAAGCGACAGTTTTGCCGTCGCGTTTCGTTCGGTGAGTGAAATTGCCGGATGCCCAATAACTCTCTCCTCTTTCTATCCTTTTTCTACCCGCTCCTTCCCGATTTGATGGACATCTATGATGCAAGCGTTGTGGACGCCAAATGCCCTTTTCCTCATACCTGCCGCTCCCTTCATGATTTCAAGACCCGAAACACATCTGTGATCCAAGCGTTGTGGATGTTCATGTGCAGTGATCACTTACCATCAGGTGACCTGTTCGCTCGTTTGCCGGATCTATGCGACAAAAAATAAGGTTTCAAAATACACATTTACTATAGGCTTTTAAGCAATCAGGCCTCAGATAACTGAGATGTGAAATGCAAATAGTATAATGTAGGTTGGAATTTCGAGTCCACCGATTGCTTCACACAACCTTGCAACTTGTAAGCGGCCTCACAATTAGAAGCTACCACAAGGTCCTAATGGTGCCTTCAAGTTGTACTTATAGGTTGTTATAAGTTTTTCGACCTTTTGAGTTATGAGAACAGATATCGATTGTAATGTGATGAACTTATAATATACGAAATTTGGGTTAAAATTAGCTAGCCAGGCCCTGCTTCCCCCGGGTGCAAATACTTTTTGATAGGGTATTAGTTTTTGAAACATTATTAATTAATATACTCCTATTTATCAAAGCGTGATGATACCCTATAGGCATCCTCGACTGCCTCCGTTGCGTGGTTTTACTACGGTACAGTTTCAACGCTGAGGTCTCGGTTTCGAATCCCAGGGTGGGCAAAGTAATATTGGATTTTTCTTTTATAAGCCCGGAGTCAGTAATTTTTGCCCGATATGGCGATAAGCTCGCTCCCTATTACATTGTGTAACGTGGACGTCCTGCTACCAGGAGAACCTCTTCCTACCCCTTCAGGGAAAAGGCGTGAGTTTATGTATGTATCTCATTAAACAATAATCCTCTTTCACCATACATGCGGATACTATATCATTTATTGTTATTTCTTAAAAAAAACACAAATCAAAATATATGCGTAATATATTGAAAGCGGGGCGTCAAGTGCCAAACAAGTAGAACCTATGCCTTAAATTAATTAAAATTTCTACATACATAAGAAACATACATAAAAAAATATTCCGACGTATTAAGCATCTCCTCTTCTTTTTAAGTCGGTTAAAAAAGATACCAACAACATACAACATATTCAAAATTAATTTAAAAATCAACACTACCAAATAAAAAAACAAATTACCATTAAAATACATATTCCGTATAAATCATCAACTTAATACCAAAGTATCCGAAGCTATGCGGCCTCATTCCTAAACTCTCACTTTCCTATGACATAACTGCTACCATACTTGCCGAAGGAGGAGAAGGGGAGGGGAGTGGTCACAACACGACGTAGTACGCGCGTGACGCAAGCGACGACCAAACATCCATAATCTGACACAGTAGAATTGAGACAGTAGTATAAAAAATATTTATATTTGAACAGCGCGGCGTTGAACTTAATTTCTAGGACATTTACTATATTTATTATTATTATTATTTATTTAGTATATTTACTAAGGAAGAATAAAAATATACATTAATATATTTTTCTTCTTCAAGGGACATCTTTGAGGCCACAGACTCTGCCATATGTGTAGCGGGGTGTCTGCCTACTGGGCCGGGAAATTTTAAGAGTTTTAGTGCAAGTATTTTTGAGCCATTGACTCGAACGAAGAAAATTTATATATTTAGAGTGTATTTAGATTTGTATATTAGTGTGAGGTTAGGGCTGTGCATGTTAATTTTGATTGTTGGGCGAGTATTTTGTTTACTTAATTAAAATAATTATACTGAAGGTCGCACCGTGGTCGGAATTGGACCGTGATTAATTAATTAAATGTTTTCGAGCGTATAAAATATTACGTCTAATTTTTGCACCCTCCATCGATAAATCATTTCACTGATTTTTAACCGACTTTAAAATAATGGAGGAGGTTATCAATTTGTCGGAATTTATGTTTTTTGTAACATTAATAATAGCTGATATACGCGTATCATAAGGTTATAATTGTAGTAATTTCAAGATAACATATTAAATAATATAACATTACTGTTTTAACTTTTACTACGCGCCAATATCGAACCTTGACCCGGCAGGTGCCCACGCCACACCGTTTGTTTATAACTACTTGCAAGCTATCTTACTACACGTCTTTCTTATCCTCATAGTATTAAGACCCAAAATCCTGGAGCAATATTTTGTGAAAGCTTAAACAGTGTTCAATGGCCATTGTGATCCTCACACGTCCTTCGGGGTAGGCAGAGAGAATACGATATTGATTATGTTAATATCATAGATTTATTAGCTAATATGGGTGAGTCTAAGCTGGTTTTAGTCGATATGTTAAAATCTTGTTAGGTCCCAGTAATTTTTTTCTATGAAAAGCCACATTATGGGTGCGTCGCCTGTTGATAAAGGAACGGACGCGGCTGCCAAGACGGTGTTCGCGGGTTCGATCCTCGATTCACACCGACATTTCGAAATCATGTTTGTATTGTCAATTACCATGCTCTATAACGGTGAATGAGAACATCATGACACATACATACCATATACACCTTAATTAGATGCTCTAAGGTATAAACATAAGCCTTCCCCAAGAACCTGTGACTATCTTTAGCAGTGGACTCCATGTGGCTTAGGAGGGGAGATGTGAAGTCCACCTACCCACATTGGGCTTAAGCCTTTTCAATCGAACTCTTGAATATAGTGACCCATAGTCAGCAGTCATTGTAGTTGGTTAATACAGTACAGCCACACAAAAGGAAGATCGTGCGTTTGATGGTAAAGTCACGCCTGTACATTAACAGGAACACAACTCAGAACTAATTATTACTAAGCACTACAAGACATGGAAACTACACTACAGGAAACCTGCATACCATAGCGATTTGTATAAATTCCTATGGTATGTAAAAGACTGCCTCGGTGGCGTAGTGGTACTACGGTATGATTGCATAGCTGAGGTCTCGGGTTCGATTCCCGGGTCGGGCAAAGTGATATTGGATTTTTCTATTCAATATTAGCCCGGAGTCAGGAATTTGTGCCCGATATGGCGATAGGCTCGCCCCCTATCACATCTTGGGATGGAATATACAAGGCGAAACTTGGGTGTTCTAGTAGCACCTCTGCCTACCCCTTCAGGGAAAAAGGCGTGTGGTTATGTATGTATGTAAAAGTCCGCCAACCCGCACTAGGCCAGCGTAGACTATATGGCCTAACCACTCTCAATCGTACTCTCGATTGTAGAGAAGGCCCGTGCCCTGCAGTGGGACGTATATGGGCTGATACAATACAGTACAGTACTACAAGACATTGGGCTTGTCACCCCGAGACATTAATTAAGTCTCTTAATGTCCATTAATCACTAACTGCAATGTCTTAAGTATCTTAATGTCTTGACAATGTCCTTCAAACCGGAACACAAGAGCACACATTGACGGCAGAAATTGACAACGGTGGTACACAGAGGGCAATTTGCATACTTGTAGTAGTTAACACCTTGCTCATAATAATATAATTGGACTAGGTGGTGATGGTACAAAATTATGCCAGCAAGATGGTAGCCATACCATCTGGCCGGCATAAATTTGTATATAAACATATATCAGAAGTGGGTACGATATTTAATATTTATGTATAATGCTCATTACTTAAAATGAGGTGCATCGTCACTTTACAGTACCTGCCTCTCAGTATATAAACTATGCGTTAATTAAACCTTTAGATTTCATTTTAATTAATTTATTTATATATTCAACACACGCCGTCATTACAGGTATATATGTAGATACCCAATTCGAACTGGCGGGACTATAACACAAATTTATTTACATACATACATGACATACATAAACACACGCCTTTTTCCCAGAAGGGGTAGGCAGAGATGCTACCAGAACACCCACGTTTCGCCTTGTATATTCCGTCCCACGATGTGATAGGGTCGAGCCTATCGTCATATCGGGCACAAATTCCTGACTCCGGGCTGATAATGAATACAAAAATTCAATATCACTTTGCCCGACCCGGGATTTGAACCCGAGACCTCAGCTTTGCAATCGTACCGTAGTACCACTACGCCACCGAGGCAGTCGAGGTCGAGGCAGTCACAAATTTATATAACACCAACAAAACAAAACATATAACTATTTACTTGAGCCATTTGGAATCAATAGATAGATACTAGATTGGAATATCAACATCAGTATACCCATTTCGGTCTTCCTCAAGTTAAAAAGGTGAGCTTAACAGTTTTCCCTTAATAACAAAAGAGGGACTGGTTTATAGAGAGTAGACATCGGGGAGAAGTTACCTCTAACATTTCCAATTTATCGCCCACGTTGAAATGTATGAAATTGAATGAAATGCCATGACGAAACCTGTTTTGTAAGTTCGCCTCAATAATTTTAAGAATGTATTCTTTAAAAATCTCGAGTTTTCTACACAATTATCTTCTACAGGTCAATAGAATCACCCCATCTTAATTTAAACCTTACATACACAAATTAAAAGCAGAAACGCGTCACAACGAGCATATTGGTTGTCTTTATTATAACTTTCAGTAATTTACGTTTTAAAAGCAACAAGAATGGACAGAAATAGATTGCTGATGGTCTATGGTATTAGTCTATGGGTAGGTCGGCTCTATTACGGGCTACCCGCCATCACAAACTATGCAACTAAAACTAAGACCTATGTCTTCTTTCATTATCAATGAGTATACCTGGCAATTCTTTTATACCATCCAAAAATTCCATAACTTTCGTAACCCCAACTATGCCTCAATCAAACCCTTATACGAACAAATCTATATCAGCCCATATGCGTCCCACTGCAGGACACGGCCTCTGACAATGAGAATGAAAATACATACATACATACATAAACACACGCCTTTTTCCCAGAAGGGGTAGGCAGAGGTGTTAACAGAACACCCACGTTTCGCCTTGTATATTCCGTCCCACGATGTGATAGGGGGCGAGCCTATCGCCATATCGGGCACAAATTCCTGACTCCGGGCAGATAATGAATAGAAAAATCCAATATCACTTTGCCCGACCCGGGATTCGAACCCGAGACCTCAGCTTTGCAATCATACCGTAGTACCACTACGCCACCGAGGCAGTCGAAAATGAAAATAATTTATTGAATCCCGCTATAAAACTTGCTACCCCACCCCTCCTCTCTCCCCCCATCCAATTAGCACGTGATTAAATCAGCCGCTGTCTCCGAAATGAGTTGACGTGTAATGGAGTAATTGCAGTAATTGATGCACTCTCGCAATTTGTATTAATTACACCGAGTTATCTTGTAAGTGGAAGATTGGGCTTACGGTGTATCATGTGAGTTATGGCTGTATTAGTGAGGGGGTAGGCAGAGGAGGTCGATGGGGAAGGCCTATGTTCAGTAGTGAACTTCTTGTGGCTGAAGAGAGAGAGAGAGAGGCAGAGTTGCCATAATACGTAAATTTACCGGTTCGATCTCGGGCACAAATTTCTAACTCTGCGCTGATAATAATTAATAGAAAAATCCGATATCTGTTTGCCCGACCCGAGACCTCAGCTTTCCAATCATACCGTAGTACACCTGTGCCACCGAGGTAGTGAGCAGATAATTATTTATTCCTGGATATTTATTGAAATAAAACGAATCTTACTGATTTTATGATGAATTTGGTTTAATTTTTACCTTTTTTAACTTTCCGACGTTTCGATCACTTTCCAGTTTTCGTAGTCACGGGGCGGCGCGGCGGAGCGGTCCGCCGGGAAGTTAAAAATGTAAAAATTTAATCAAATTCGCGATAAAATCCGTACGAATTCGTTTTGTTTCAATGTGTAACATTGGCGTAAATCTTAGAAACCTGGATATTTATTTATATATAGCTATATCCTCGACTCGAATGCAATGGGACGTAATCCCACCCTATCCTACTAATATTATAGGGGCGAAAGTATGTGTACTTGTTACTTCTTCACGCTCAAACGGCTTGACCAATTTTGATGAAATCTGGTATGATAGCAGCTGATGCCCTAGATTAACGCATAGGCAACTTTTTATCTCGAAAATGTTGCTTTCCCGTGGAATGAGAAAGGAATTCAAATATGTATATTTGCTACTCTTTCAAACTCTAGGGGTGGTTAGAGAAGGAATATGGGGCGGATGAACGGCATATAAGAGGACAGGATTTGATGTCTTAAGTCATGGAACAGGTTCAGATGGGACGGTACGGGATGTAACGGGACGGAACGAGAAAAGCAGTATAAAGGGCAGCAGTCACGTTGAGTTTAAATATAAACAGTTAGTACGCAAAATAATATGTTTCTGATGTGGACTGGATTCAAAAATGTCTGCACCCGGGGGAAGCCGGGTTGTGCCGCTAGCAATAATCATCCATCCATCCATCAGCCAAAGGAAGTCCACTGCTGAACATAGGCCTCTCCCAATGATTTCCACAGTAACCTATTAGAGGCAATAATAGGCAATAATATTAAAACTTAAAAAATACCCCCTGACTCACGTCCTAAACGAGGAGTAGTGAGCGGCTATGTAAAGGTCACTATTGAGATGTTTTTTATGTACGTGACTCGGCGCCGATCTGAGGACTCAGTGAAGTGTGACGGGGCCTTGGGACCCACGGCAGAAAAAATATTTCAGTTATGATCATGACATGTTTTTTGTGTGATGTGGATTGTCTGTGGTACAGGGTGTCTGTGTGGTGCATAAACTTTGGGATAAACAAACTATTGTGTTTGTAAAATCTCTTTGATAACACTATATTTTTTATGAAGAGGAATAAAGTAGAAAAATCCGTTTAGATTGGTTTCCTGCATCGAGACAAATGTTTGTTACAGTTGTCAGGTCAAAAATATTAATATTTCATAATATTCCTAGTTTCGGTTGTTCCATTTTCAACAAAATAATACAATTTTCAAATCTCGAAATTGTAACTTGAGACTTATATAGCTACATACATATATGAATAGATCCTTGATACTAATAACCCCATATATTTTCCCTGAATCCGTCCTACTCCTTGCAACGATCATGCAATCACATACATACATATATACTTACATATGTATATTGCAAGGCGCATAAACAAGTGATGATCGGCCTTGAAGGAGCGTGTCCTAGGAGCTACTACTCGTAGTTTCAACAATGTTTTCCTCGACATCGGTATTTCTTACTATGTGGCTTGTATCCGGTTGTTTTCGTAGCTAGAGTTTTGAATAAATAAATTAATTGTATTGTATCAGCCCATATACGACCCACTGCTGGGCACGGGCCTCCTCTACAATCGAGAGTACGATTGAGAGTTGTTAGGACATATAGTCCACCACGCTGGCCTAGTGCGGGTTGGCGGACTTTCACATACCATAGAAATTTATACAAATCGCTATGGTATGCAGGTTTCCTCACGATGTTTTCCTTCACCGTTATAGTGCGTGGTGATTGACTATCAATACACACATGGCTCCGAAAAGTCAGAGGTGTGCCCTGGGATTTGAACCCGCGACCACCGTAAACATGTAGGCAGCCGCGTCTGGTCCGTTACCAACAGGCCACCACGCACTTCAATAAATTAATAAGTACACCCAACAGTCACATACATAGTCCTGACCCCACATGAAGATTAATTAAGTCTCATGTCGTGGATGTGAGAAAGTACGAGAGACTTTTCGGTCTCACAGACACCCAGACTCCAAACAAACACTTGTGGTTCCTACAAACATTTGTGTCGAAATGGGATTCGAATGCGCGGCCTCTCGTTTCACAGCCGGTGTCTAACCAACTGCGCCACGGAGGCTGTCGTTTTCTCATTTATCTTCCATGTACAGACATCGATCACTTCCAAATTTATTATATGTATAGATAGATATCTATCTAAATCTATATAGAATAGATTATAATTAAATAGATTAATGCTTTAATAATAGATTAATGCTTTAACGATGAAGGAAATATGGTGAGGAAAATTACTAATCTGAGAATTCCTTACAAGAATTTTGATTTGACTTTCCCGCCCATACTCCACTGCATCTCCAGTCAACCAGGATCAACAATGGCACGCAAAGAATTTAAAAGAATTTTAATTATCGGAATCTTCTAGAAACTTCGTCTCACAAATACCCAGACCTAAAACCAATTGTAGTTTAACATACAAATCATTTAGAAATCTGTTCTTTTTAGAGAATCGAACCTGCAACCCCACACTCACCAGTTCATTCTCTTAAAAAGTAAAAACTATAGAATAATAATAATCGATTAATTCACAATACTTTTACAATCCGGAATCGCTCGGATGCCGAAGGCCCGAGTAATTTGTATTACGAATCGATTTCCAACGCGATTCATAGAATCGTGAGACTAATGTCTTAGCTATGAACAATTCTTACTTTCTTTTTTGTGACAATATAATTGTAGGTACGAGTAATAAACAATTTAATTGTATTCTATGAGTTTAATTTCGATTTTCAATGTTAATATTTAAATATTTACTTGTTTATGCACTATACTGCCCACAAACTTCATCTGCATGGTTATCTTTATAAAAAATCACATCCCGTCCCGTCCCGTTATATCCCGCCTTGTCCCGTCTCATTCGCACTGGAGGGGTGTAATCCAGTCCCATCCCATCTCTTTAAGTATAAAAAAGTAACAAATATATCTGAATTCCTGCCTCATCCCACGGGAACACTACATTTTTCGGGGGAAAAAGCCTAAATGTTTTACGCAGCTGAAATCTTAGATGAATTCAAGGTTTCAGCTACGTCCATACCAAATGTCATCAAAATTTTGGTTTTTATTACATTAATATAATCCCCCCATATCAGTTTTTGTCATTTATCTTCTATGTACAGACATAGATCGATTACAGATTTATTATATATTTTTTATATTTTAAGGAACACCTAACTACATAAATAATTAATTTGACTACTTCATTTGTCTGTTACAATTGTAACAGATATAAATAATATTGGCCGGTGGCGAAATTTGGAACGAAAATTAAATTTTAAGAAAAAATATCACATTGTTTGAGATATGTTTTCATTATAAACAACAAGCATGTATACGCATAATCTAAAGTATTAACATATTCAATATAGTAAAATGTGCAGAGAGTAAAACTGTTCCTAATATTTTGAAAACAGCATAACAACGACGCATTTAATGTACCACTTAATGTATCTCCTTTGCTTAAATAAAATATGGAATTTGGATAAAAACAAAAAATACTTAAACCAAGTTTCGTTATTTAAATTTAACAACAAATAGACGGAAGTACGTATTACTAACAGTATTTTAATTAGGAGTTAATGACTTCACACCGACAGTCGTCTTCATTGTTAGTTTTTGTTCTGGAAACAATTGAAATGCTTGATTAATGGCAAAAAGTACTACAATACTTTAGAGCAGGAGTTCCCAAAGTGCGCCGTGGCGCCGCGGCGTAGAAAGTAGAGGAGGCTATGATCAACAATACATGATCGAAGAGAAGAGGGCGCTGCGAAAACATTCCCTCTTATTTAAATTTTTATGCCCATCTACCTAATTAGTGTCATTGTACCTATTTATTAAGCCCAGCTACTCATAGATGGGTTAAGGAGCCGAGACAAAATAGTAAGCGTATGAGCGCCGCGGAATGATAAAGATTGGGAGCCTTTGGTATATAACCTATGACTTGGAAAGAATGGATAGGTTTAGACCAGGTTTTTGCCATTAACTAGAAATATTTAGACATGTTAAAAACTCAATGATGAGTAGGAACTTCGGAATGTTAACCTTGGTTGTAAAAAACGTTGAATTTCCTGTTGTAATTAATTTAAATAAATGTTTTATATAATTGTATAGACCTGCGTCGGTGGCGTAGTTGTACTTCGGTACGATTACAAAGCTGCGGTCTTGGGTTCGAATCCTGAGTCGGGCAAAGTGATATAGGATTTTTCTATTCTCATCAACAAGAAGTTCACTACTTTTTTTTCTATTCATCATCAGCCCGGAATCAGGAATTTGTGCCCGAAATGGCGATAGGCCCCCCTATCACATCGTGTGACGAAACATACAAGGCGAAATGTGGGTGTCCTGGTTGCATCTCTGCCTACCTCTTTATAAAATTCAGCTTTTATACTAGGTATAACGCTGCACTGCCAAAATTACATTTTATTAAAGTTTCTACATATCGTAATACTTAATAACTTGTCATTTTCACCAGCTTTCAGCTTTTATAAAATGACGAAAGACCGGCGGACACGAGCTCTTGGTCTATTACTGTATGAGACCTAAATAAACGAAAAACCACACAAATAGTAAAATACCCGACTTAAAATTCGGACCCCGAGCCATTTCGTAGACCAACCACACTACCACAAGACCATTAACGCGACACAAAGGTAACAGAACATATTCATAGAATACTTTGCATGCCGTATCTACAGTTAGGCAACCTAGGCCACGTACTAAGACCTAAACCTAAACAATAACTAATAAAAACTTACGTCATCCCACTGGCACTTAGATGTTAAGTGTTAACCGATGACTTAGAGTGTGCGCACACTATTGACTATAAGGTACTTTTTTTCATTGTGATGAATGGCGAGACAAGCATGCCATTCGCCTGATGGTAAGCGATACATCTGCTCATGGACAGTAGCAAAACCAAACAACGCCTTGTATTATAGAGCAATGCTTGGCATTCCACTGCGCTCCCCATCCTGAGACGTAAGATATTAAGTGTCATTATATCCAGTAGTTACTCTGGCCCTAATGTCCTTCAAACGGGAATACAACAGTGCATTTACACTGGACACATGGGAGGAGAGCGGGAAAGAAAATGGCCAGAAGGAATGAGAATTGGGCATTCAGCCATTTCATTCACTAAACGAAACGCGACAGAAAAGTTGTCGCTTCACGTTGATCTCCTGTGAGACAGTGGTACCGCCCAGGACGAGCCCGCCCATTTATGCTGAGTCATGACTGATAACATCTCGGCTCTACCATTTCCACTGTTTATGATTTCTCAAATCTAATATACGATTTTATCCAACAGCCTTCGTGGCGCTGTTGTTTGGACGTCGACTGTGAAACGAGAGGCCGCGAGTTCGATCCACGCACCGAGACAATTTTTGTGGGATTAACAGATATTTGTTTCGGGTCTGAGTGAGACCAGAAAGTCTCTCGTATTCGTAATACCCACGACACAATCATCGATCACAGTGATAGGTCAGGGCTGTGTATATGAATACACCCAACTTATTTATTGTACTTTTTTCGCCGACAAAAAATCGCCGTCAAGTCGAAAACGTGTGAACATAACAAAGTACCAACACATTTCTAGGTCGCGTCGCATCGGTAGAAACGTGGCATTATCGCAACGTTTTCGTGTGTTTGTCGTTTTTATTACCGCCGTAGGGCCGTTCCATCTCGAACGTCTTTTAGAATCTGTGTCGTTATTTTTTATCTACTCGTACAAACGCGTTGGTGATTTCGTCTCGTGTTGGTATATGGGTGTTAATTTTTCCTTTGGAAATCACTTTGTGTAATGGTATGATGCCTGTCCATAAACAGTACACACTCAGTATTTATAATTACCTATCGTATGCAATGTGAATGGAGACTGTCCCACCCTCACACCCACCACTGCAACTACTGTAAGCCAGGATCAACAGTGGCACGCATTGTAATGCCACTGAGCATTGAAGCTCAGCGAGTCTCCGGGAATGTCTAACTTGTCTTTAACCCGCAACGAAATCAGTCATAAGTTATATTAACAGATATAGTTGGCAAAAAAAATTGCCCACTTCCCTCAGTAACAAAGCGAGTGACAAAAACAATGAACTAAAGAAGTAAATAACCTCGCAAAAAGACTTTTACAGCCAGAGAAGCCACCTGTAAAGCAACACGGATCAAATCATTATTACATTTAAATGGAACCTATTATGTAAGCTGTTAGAATGGATTCCAATAATAGGTATAGCAAAAAGGCCGGAAAGCAAGGAATACAACTCCAGATGATATTTTCATACTATCCAGCATGGTTTTACGCTCATTCTGCCAAAAACTATACTCCCAAAGTATATGATGCGCGGACTGTTCATATTCGCAATTAGGTGTTGAACATGGGCACCCAGGCGACTCCACGAGCTTA
The DNA here is from genome assembly GCA_033459515.1 of Theretra japonica. Taxonomy (NCBI): domain Eukaryota; kingdom Metazoa; phylum Arthropoda; class Insecta; order Lepidoptera; family Sphingidae; genus Theretra; species Theretra japonica. The sequence goes on from CM065950.1 coordinate 268,342, forward strand.
AATGAGTACAGTTTAGACAGTTGGAATACAGGTCCATGTGGAGATCCTTGGCGGAGGCCTTTGTTTAGCAGTGGACTTCCTGTGGCTGAAAAGAGAGAGAGTGTTGCTCCTGTTTATGGGTTGAGTTAAGCCTTATGAAACCCGACCCTCATAGGAACAACCTGGTCATTAAATCATTCTTGCGCATAAAGATAAGCTGATATGTAAAAGTGTGAGAAAAAAAGTTAAATATCACTTAGATTTTTCTATTCATCATCAGCCCGGAATCGGGTCTTTGTGCCTGATATGGCGATAGCCTCGCCCCCTATTATATCATGGGATGGGAAATACGAGGCGAAACGTGGGTGTACTGGTTACAATTCTGCCTACCCCTTCTGGGAAAATGGCGTGAGTTTATATATGTATGTAAAAGTGTTAGGAAGTCGCTGGATGCAGGCCGCTTCCAGTCGGTGTGGAGATCCTTGTTGTCTATGTTCTGTAGTGGACTTCCTGTGGCTAAATGATACATAGAAATATTTACCTAGATATGGTTTATCTAAGATCACTATATTAGAATTCTCCTCATAAGTTCTTATCAAAGTTTCTACGTGATTATACAGCCGTATTTCACGTCATAATCTCACGTAGTTGGACTGACTTGTAAACGCTAAACAACCTTAAGTATTCTTTATCAATAAAGTCACGCCTACAACCCATGGAGGTAGGCAAAATTTAACTTGCAAAGATATGGTTAAAAGGACCCTGAATTTTTGATATATTACTTTCGCAGTCCATTTTGAATTCATATTCAACACAACCCAAAAATGAATAACCAATAGTCAAATAAATATAATATAATATATCAAACTAGAAACCGATTATGAGACGGAAGGCTATGACTATAAGACTACAAAAACTACTCAATAACGTAGGCAACGTAACGAGGTTTTACAAAGTCATTGGTTGAGTGTTATTTGTTTCGGATTTATCTAATACCTAGAAATATTTCATGATATTAAGGAAACTCTATTGTTAAGTTTGAGTCACCGGAAACGATGCTGCATTTTTCTAAACGACAAACTAACGCCTTGTTGATTTTCTTGACGTAAAAAATAACAATGTGGATTTTCTGGATCTAGCCAAGGTAAAGCGATGGCTTTGGTGTAGTTAAGCTAAGAAAATATATTGGCTGGTGCCCAATACTTCCATTTTCCTCCACTATTCCTTCCTATTTTAAAAAGCCATTTCACGGGGAGAGTTTCGAGCGGCGAGAATCGCATGACATAACCGCCATATAAAATCGTGTTCTGACAAACGTTTACACGATGGAACTTTTTTGTATCCTTACGATAATCGCATCTTTGAGTCGAGAAACTTTCCCCGTGTAAATGGTGCTTATGAGGCGACAATGCAGACAATGTTCATAACAACTTACCAATAAGCATGTTCAACGAATGCTAAAATTAAACCTGGAAATTGAAGTCTAGACCTCACTGTACTCTGTATAAGTTACTTGACCACTTAATAGTTAATAATAATATTAATTCTTGAAAATCTCAATGATATTCAATTATTTTACCACCGTTGAACTACGTGGTAATTAACTATCAACATACAGATGACCCCCCCCTCTCAATCATACTCTCGATGGTAGAGGAGTCTCGTGCCCGGCAGTGGGACGTATATGGACTGATACATTACAGTACAGTACATACATATGACGCTGAAAAGTCAGACGTGGGCCCTGGGACAGGAACCTGCGACCACCGTATCGGTAGCCACGGCGTTTCATACAGCAGTCCACCACACATGCAAAAATTTGAACCAATTTTTTCTTTTAAAAAAAATTGAACCAAAGACTTCACGATATTATATGATATTATTCGATTTGTTATTGAAAAACACATAGCAATACATGTGCAATGCGGAAGTGTCTAGTATAATTGCATAACGTGTAATTTTCATATGAAGCACGTAAACACAATTAACATGTTTTGATTACGTAACACATTGTCGCTCGATACTTTTATTGATTGTTTATTAAACTATCTATTTATATTATATTTTTAATATCAAAATTAGTGTTTGGGAAGAATGATATCATCAATTTTAAAGCCTCAAAACGTATTCTGAGAAAATTGTCTGTATCGTATTAGAGAGATTGAATATTTTTCCGAGGTAAATAAAAAAGTGTTTCTATACAAGATATTTCATTATCCAAATCGAATGAAACGGGTTACCCTACTTGGAAATAGAACCTTTGTCCTCACAGTTCACAAGCCATAAACCTACCACTAGACTACGAGTATATCGGGTATTATCGGAGACTCAATACTTGTTTCCTTCCGTCCTTTTTCCTTGCTTTTCCCCTCCTCCGACCGAGAACGCATCTACATCCCTAGTGTTGTAGATGTTTATGCAGTAATTGTTTACCATCAGGTGAATTGTTTGCTAGTTTAAATAGGAAGCAATAATAAAATATATATATGACATTATATATTAATATATTAAATATTAATACTCGTAATAATAATATATTATATCTCTAATGAATTAACATTGTGAACTAATAAATTAATATAACATTCCATAGCTGTGATTTTTTAATCTTATTTTTTTATCAATCACAACTAAACTGCATCAGGATTTGAATCCGCGACTCATCGCAAAATAATGTGTTACTATAAGTATTTTGATTAAAATCCAAAGATCGTCCAAGTGACTCAATGCCTATGCTTTCTAAATTTTAATTTCCCGGAATAGAACCCCATTCACACGAGTCTAGTTGACTCATTGTTTTTACGCAACTTCGAAAGTGAGGTATAAATTTAAAAAAAAACTCGTTTTTTCCTTTTGTAATTTCGTAATTTATTGAAACGCTCTTAAGACTAGTTTCGGCTTTAAAATTGAGGTCAATTCCGAATTCGCGAAATATTTTTCGCCACTCGACTACATGTCTATATGGTCGGAATTGACCCCCGTATAAAAAATAACTTACATTAATTTTGACGATTACGTAAATGTATGAAATATTTTGGTGAAATGGTAACATTGAAAAAGTTTTCTCAGCTCCGGAATCGATCGTGACACCTCGCAACGCTTATCTGTACATCCAACCAAAACTAACGTGTTTTATAAAATTTAAATCCAAAAATATTTTTTATTTTTACAAAAATATTTTTTATTTTTTCAGAAAAAAATATTTCATACATTCACATTTCATACATTATTGTATATTTGTATGTCGGTAACCACGATAACGCATGCAAGGTATATATTATCTCCATCTATACAAGTTTGTACCCAGACATTACATTCTTTGGCATGTGACGTTCACTCATTATGGCGGCACGGACGGATATTGACTTACAATAATTTTGTTAATAATAATACTAGCGGACTTGGTAACCAAAATTTTATTGGACCTAAATTAGGTCAATGACCCTCCTTCCCCACTTTTTTTTAACGTTTATGGCCCTTCCCCCACGCTGGTCTAACTCGAGAAAAACTAATTAAAAAATAATCAGGCAATTTATTAACTGTAATTGACTGAAAATTTCCCCAAAAGGATTTGTTTTTGGCACAAATTATGAAACGATAGCATTTTTTTTCTTAGTCCACTAGCATATTATTTAATTTTGACACTTAACTAAGGTAACTTGTAAGCACCGAGATACCGGCATAATTAAATATATTTTAAGGCACAAACAGGCGGAAAGGGACGAGAAATATTTAAGAAGAAAAAAGCAGGGAGAGGGTTACATTGTGACATAGATATAAAATTATGCAAAATTAACTTACAACGCCTTAACGCAGCCTTTCTCAACCTTACAATACATTAATTTTAAAATACATAAAAATATGTTAATTTATAAAATATAAAATTTATATTTAAAAGAACAATATCTCAATTTGAAATCATAATATATTCTAATTTTTTAACTTAAATTATTTAAATTTCGAACCGATAACACTAAAATGCTTTCACTTGGGGCCCCAAAGACCCATGGTTGAGAAAGGCCTGATTAAAAATCTATTGACATACCACGATACTCGGCCAGCATAGTATATGCGTTGCGTAAAAATTAGCATAGAAGAGTCTCGTAACGGTTGAGTGGGCTTACGCAACCCGTATGTGGGACAGAACTTGTCAAAATAACAGGCCGATTTTTCTCATAAGCGGCCTTGAGGGCCTCTTGCGAAAGGCATTACTTATTGTGAAAGCGCCGAAGTTAAATAAAGCTTCACTTATCTAATTGGGTATTTGTAATGATTGTTTCGATGATCGATTACAATCATGAATTTATCGGTAACTCTTACAATCACTTTGTTTCGCAACTGGGAATTGAACCCATGATACTACAAAAAAAAAAAAAACAATGATGACCTAATACAAATACATTGCAAAAATTATTATGATAAAATAGCTGCCTTTTAAATTCTAAAGTAATTATCATTACGTCATTATTAAACAATTTGAATTAGACAAATACCCAAATTAAACTAATGTGGTGGGGACGTCAGTCGGTTACACCTACAATTGAGTCAACACTGTATCGAGTTAAATAGGAAACGGCGCATTATGGCCCCTCCTTAGACCTATCAACTTTGACCTAAGACCCGCGAGATTTCTTAATTAAACAATTGATCCCGGAGACAAAGAGAACTCCTCCTCAATTGAGGAAGGGGGCTTTGTCGCAAACTTTCTACATTACATTTATAAATCGAGAAACAAAATCGAGTCGGAATTAATCGGTATAACAATCGAGAGAAACATTCGCAATTTAAAAAATACTGGCTGTAATACTGATTTTAAAAAACGTCGGAATTAATTTGAATATTAGACATTTAAAAATAGAATACTGTTTCTGGCACTCGTTTTTAAAAATAGCGTTGGAATTAATTGGAAACAGTATTAAAAGTAAAAAAAACGAACACTGTTTGGAACACTGAATTTAAAAAATCGCTAGCTTCAATAATATCAGTAATTTAAAAATTGCAAATAAAATATCATAATGCTGATTAAAAAAATCGAGTCGCAAAGGTCGAAAGTCAACCTCAAATAAGGCACATACGGCATCACAATACTGGCACTAACACTCGGTCTCCCCTTCCTTCCTCTCGTGAATATAATGCTCCACCTCCCGCAACGAGTTGAACAGTCTCCAAGCCATTATCACGCCCACTATCTCCACCAGCGAGATCAGCAGAGAAGCTCCGGCGACCGACGAGCTGATGATCTTCGTATACACAGACGCTACTTTAGCGCATCCAAGTCGTTCGTTAGCTTCCTTGTCTGTGAAGTCGCACGTCGCTCTGTAGTAGCTGTCCTGACAACAGGTCAAGGGCAAATCGTTTCTCCAACTCCTGTAATCTCTTGCGTCGTTAGCTCCACAGCATCTTAGCTTCCTCTCGATCCTTCCAAAAGCCTTGAAGACATCAGGGTTCGATTGTGAGTTGTAGTATCCATCATACACAGTATCCTTGATGAATCTATCAGTGTCCTCTCCATCGACGAAAACGAAGATCAGAGTAGCGGCTATAGCTTGCCCAACTATGATGAGAATCAGGAAGATTCCATAGATGCCCAAGAGTCCACGGCTTTCCTTATTCGCCCCGCAGTACCCGCAGAAGGCCACAAGCATCACAAACAGTCCAAGAAGTATGAACAACCATGGCGCCACTTGAGGCCAGTAAATGCGATAGTCCAGCAAATAATGGTTGCTATTCCGCAAACTGACGAATTCCGTGAGCTGCACGAAGAACCATATTCCGGTGGCTGCGGTGACGAGGCCAAAGACCGCGTATATCACATTCACTACGTATAAGACCGAGCGTATCATATCTTCTTTGGACATTTTGGTAATCGACCGCGCGCGCAGATGGTTGTCAACAAAATGAGAGGTGCAGCGGTTATGCAAGTAGTTTTATAAACGTGATCGCCGCGCCTTAACTTTAATGTGCGGCGGCGGCGCGCGTAAGGTCATGCGCGCTTGACTGACTGATGGCTTGACGTGATGTTTTTTATATTTATCTTATTTAGTAGTAGTAAGATATGCAAAAGTGTTGTTAAGTTAGAGATGGATTTTGTTGTTGTTTCAGTACAAACATGAATACGTTTTAAATTAATGATAAATTTGTGTTATTGTGCAAATAATTGGGAGCTTACCTAGTAATAGATAGAACATAGGTATGTTGATATTTAAGTGAAATTAATAAATAATAACACCCGACAGTCACATAGTCATTGTCACATAAATTATCTTAGTATTATAGGAACAATAAAATGTCAAAATAATGAAAATATTTTGTTGCAAACTAACACGATTGAATTGTAAAGTGGTTATTAACTAGTTTATTGTCTATTAACGACATTCCTCATTAAGAGTTAGTGTTACTTATCTATGATTAATTATTAATTGGACAACCAAATTAACATTTCACCTAAACACGGTGTACAAAGTATTTCTTATATACTATTAATGAATTACCGTGTTAAATTAATAATCCAAAATATTTATTAGTAGGTATTTGTGAACAACATTATCATCAAGCGGTAGATATTGGGGGCTATCTGTGCCTTGACCTAAGCTCTATACAAATATATTTTCTTATTGAGTTCTGTGAAACAAAATAATAGCTTTATCATCAGGGTCAAATGCCTGTTTCCCTTATAAACGTAAAATTATGTAATTACCCCTAATAGGGTAAATTTAACTACGCACTAATTAGAAAAGTTTGAATGAAATAGTGATTCATAATTGGAGAGAATTTGTAACGATTTCCTTGTAAATTGAATTTTAACTTAGCCTCAGTTTAATTGTTAAACTAGCAGTCGGTATTTGTGGTTTAATGTTGAAGCGGTATTCAGTAATTGGTTTAAAACCTAAAATCAAATTGGTCAATTGTGTTACTGGTACGTCCCATTGTTTGCTATTATGTTTAATGATTTTTTCATTCTTAACTCAAAGGTTTAAGTGGCTATTGTACCAAAATCAAAATTGACTATTTTACATAAATGTTTTAAATTTTTTATTTATTTATTTATCAATTGTACAACATCTTTACAGGTATAGACTTATCCGATATTTTCACTATTAACTATTTGAAGTAACTATTTACTAATACACTATAATATAATACTGCGATAATTAAACATACGACAATTAAAAATACAGTTATACCTTGGTAATAGGTATATCTCTTTCTGTCTCTCTCTTTTCAGCCACAATAAGCCCACTGCTGAACATAGGCCTCCCCCACGGTTCTCCACTTACACCTGTTGGAAGCCTGCATGCAGCGACTTCCTGCAACCTTTAGTAGCTGGTCCGTCCACCTTGTAGGCCGACGTCCGACACTTGAATAAAATCTTACATCAATTCTCTTACCATTGTATTTATATACTTATGGCATTATAAAATAAGTAAAACCACGTATAGAAATTCACATACATCAGCTACTTCACACAATAAATACCAAATAATCAGCAGTTATTACAACTAAAATCATGATGAACGTGACAGATGTATTAATATTCCGTACAAAGGCATTGCTAACTCGATGACAATTTGGCTAACCGCATTCGAATCGTAAATACTTCATGCGGTTTTCGAAATTAGTCTGCGTAATTCATTTTGAATGCGCTTACGTGACATTATAGCTGGTTTTTTGATTTGCTTGCGTTTATTTGAATACGCGTAATTATGTTGAATGGTGTAATCGTTTGTCCCTTGTCGATGTTGTGACTGATAGGTAGGTGTGTTACAAATGTGGTGCAGTGTAAAGCCCTATTTACACGGGGAGAGCTTCTCGCCTGGAATATACGATCGTAAGGATATAAAAAAGTCGCATCGTCTAAACATTTGTCAGAACACGATAGTCTATGGCGGTTATGTCAAGTGATCATCGCATACGATTCTCGCCGCGAGAAAATCTTTCCATGTAAATAGGGCTTATGTTTGCTGTTCTTGGTTAACAATATGATAGATTTTTTGTTTGTGTTTATGTTGTTTTTTAATCAATTTTGGCCTTTTTCTAGATTAAAGGTATTTTTTATCGTTTTCTATAGACAGGTACTCGTCTCAACGTATTATATGTATGTAGCATGATGTTTGGTTGTTCGGTGATTAGTTAAGGATTAAAAGTGTAACAAAGTCACTTTCAAATTTATAAATATGTAGTAAATATGTGCAAGTAAATATATTTATTTACCCTTTACTTAGACTATATAACCTTTGTTGACAATAATGCCTACTTATTTTTTCAGGAAAGTCCAACCGTTTTCCTGTTACTGTGTTTTATTACTACAAGGAAAACCATTTACTTGGGCGAACTTTCGCCGTCGTGATTCGGGGTAATTATGGGATGGCTTGTCAAACAACCCTTTCGTCTACAAAACAACGCAAATACAGTTAGGGTGGTTATCTTTTTAATCTTGAATTAGTTAAAAATAGAACTTTTTTATTGTTTTGACATTATTACGTAGCGCTTGTATTTCTAGAGGGGAAAGCAGAGATGCTACTAATTTCACCCAGTTCAAATATCCAGAACCAATCACTATACTAGGCACTAATTCCAGCCCTAATCGTCGCATTTGAGATACTTATAATTTTATACACAAAATACTGCTTAATTGCGCTTTAAAAGTCATACATGTTTGCTTTCAGAGAGAATGAAAAGAAACAAAATTGTTCATATTTTTTATCCTTTAACGTACTTTACTGACCTTTTATTCATTTATTTATTTAAATCTTTATTATACACAAAAATTACAACATACAGTAATAAAAACAAAAGTTATAAAAATGGCGGTCTTATCGCTTAAAGCATTGTCTTGCAGACAGTCATGTGATGGATTTAAATCAAGTAGATAGATTTATTTCTTACACGGCAATATCAACAATTAATAAACTGGTGTCAATTTTATCATCAATTCGACTCAAACACATTAAAAAAGGCAGACTCGCATCACACTTTACATAAACATCAGTCCATATATTGACGTCAGTATTACCGTCAGTCCGGCTTGATAGTATACAAGAAGCCTTACCTCGGACCCCAGAACGCGCTCTCGTAACACCTTAGGTACCTTATCGGTGACACAGTTTTTATGCGCCATAGCTCGGTGGTTATGAGACAGGCGGCGTAGTGGGACGTCCAAGGTTACATGTATTTATGTATAATTTGTAAGTGGAATTCGGTTGAGAATGCGTCATATTTGAAGTTAATTGGCGTATGTTATTTTGACTGGTTTGTTTGAGGGCGATTTTTGTATGATTAGATTCTACGAAGTGAAAGGTAGTTTCTAGCTGTGCGTACTTCCGACTTAAAGGATATAGGTTTGATTCAAGTGTAATTAAATATTACTTTTAAAATAGGTTAACCACCACTAGGCCAGTATAGTGGAATATATTGCCCAACCCTTCTCAATCGTACTCTCAATTAAAGAGAAGACCCGTGCCCTGCAGTGGGACGTATATGGGCTGACGTAAATCCAAATTTTAAAATCCTTCTGTATTCATATTTAATTATCATTCGCTTTCACGGTTAAAGAATGTATTGTACATTTACTTGCATACCTCACTTTACTAGTGGTACTGATAAGCCCATATACGTCCCACTGCAGGGCACAGGCCTCCTCTAAAATCGAGCGTACGATTGACAGTGGTTAGGCCATATAGTCCACCACGCTGGCCTAGTGCGGATTGGCGGACTATACATATCATAGAAATTTATAAAATAAAAATAAATAAAATATAAAATAAAATTTATACAAATCGCTATGGTTTGCAAGTTTCTTCGCGATGTTTTCCTTCACCGTTATAGTGCGTGGTGATTGACTATTAATACTGAACTGTAGGTGATTAGCACGAGTAAAACAGCCGGTCTAGTTCGCAATTACTTTATTACTAATGACGATTGGTTCGCGTTGTGCGAGGCGCAGCTCGAGGGTAGGTCAGTTGTTTTAATAATTGACGACTCCGAAAAGTCAGCGGTGTGCCCTGGGATTTGAACCCGCGACCAACCTGAACATGTAGGCTGCCGCGTCTAGTCCGTTACCAACAAGCTACCACGCACTTTACTAGTGGTAGGACATTTATATCCGGCCGGATGGCGACCACCGTACAGTGTACACGATGAACCCCGTCATTGTGAAATTCCTGACTCCGGGCTGATGAATAGATAATTCACTTTGTCTGACCCGGAATTCGAACCCGGGATCTCAGCGTTGTAATCGTACCGTTGTACAACTGCGCCACCGCGGCAGACAATTCAAAAAATATTTTTGTATTTTTTAAAACTTTATTAAATTTCTAAAAGGTTATTTTCGCGGTTTCCTCAATCTTAGTCATGTATAATATATAATACAATTTGAATTCAAAAGATAATTACGTGTGTGGGAAAAAAAATAATGAATATTAAAATGCGCAGCGACCCGGAATCAACGTTTTACTTTGTTTTATAAATTTGTAATACCTTAGTCAAAGGCAAATCAAATTTTAACTAATTCTGTGTTTAATTTTAAAGTTATTTAATCATAAATATATGTATTATAAGTGCGTGGTGGCCTGTTGGTAACGGACCAGACGCGGCTGCCTACATGTTCACGGTGGTCGCGGGTTCAAATCCCAGGACACACCTCTGACTTTTCGGAGTCATGTGTGTATTGATAGTCAATCACCACGCGCTATAACGGTGAAGGAAAACATCGTGAGGAAACCTGCATACCATAGCGATTTGTATAAATTTCTATGGTATATGAAAGTCCGCCAACCCGCACTAGGCCAGCGTGGTGGACGATATGGCCTAACCACTCTCAATCGTACTGTCGATTGTAAAGAAGGCTCGTGCCCTGCAGTGGGTCGTATATGGGCTGATAAAAAAAACAAAATGTATTATCAATTTCCACAGAGTTTGAATAAAGCGTTATAAACGAATTCATAAAACATTTGGAAATATCCAAACAAAATTGTTTTGTTAGCATATTTTGTCAAGGACAATTTACTATAACAAATGATATAGGGAAAAATACTCACACCGGGCACGAATGCCAGCCCTGGGTAAACCATACGTGGTTTACCAAATTAAAAATAACAAACATTTTGAATTGCTTTTTTCTAATAAACTGTTAACCTTTCCTTGTGGTAGCATGGGGTAAACAAGAATGGTTTGCCGGCATCACTGGTCTTTGAGCCCTATACGTTTGCGGATGCGGCCAGGTTGGGTCAAAATGGGTTGCCTGCCCCATAATGTATGAATTTATCAAAAATATGAATACTTACACGAAAATAAGTGGATTACCTTAAGATAAATCTATAAAGATTATCTCTAGATGTTAAACAATACTTGTTCGTAGATCAAAATAATTTTACCCTGTAATTCAATATAGTCATATATACCTATTACCTACATATAGCATTATATAGTCCTGGCCCCCACTAAAACACAAATCTATGTGATTATATAAAAAAACTACTAGATTATTTCGGAATCAACATGACAAATATTAGCCATATCATAGTTAGCTTCTCGTTTCTTACAATACGACGTATGTAATTAATTACTACAAGAGCTTCATTGAAATACCTACACCCGAACAAGTTCTGTTTTGACAAATATTTGTGTAATGACCTTAAAAATCCATCTCATTTTCACATATTTAACCAACTTTATAAAAGGAGGTTCTGTATTCGTTCTCTACTATGTATGCATATTGCATGTCTGTATATTTTTTCCAAAAAACTACTGATCCGATTGATAAGTTGCTTTTTATCAATCAACACAAACAATTTGAAGCTATTTCTAACTTGTTAACCAACATGGAAGCCGCGAACTATGAGTATGAATCAATTGTGCGATTGTACAAACCTGTTTTGTGGCGCACCTGAACCTTTGTACCTTCAGATACCATAAATTTACAATCCATTTACAACCTTACTCACTTCAAATAGAGTTCAAAATACAAATTATAATTTTCAATGTCTTTTACAGATGTTGCCAGATTGATACTAAACTTATACTGAAAGTAATAGAGTTTAAATTTGAAGCGAGCCAAAAAAGAATCTAATAGTCCTTAACACGAATTGGTAAATGATTTTATACTTTATATAGTAGTGATAGAGTTTAAAATTGATGTGGCGAGCGGAGATGAATCGACGAGGTGACGTAATCGCAGTATTTTTCTCACAAACGCTCGTGTATTTTACGGTCCAATTTTGTTATGAAGTGTATAATTTTTGTTTGACACGATTCAAATACAAGTACAGATTTATGTAGTGCCCGATAAAATATTGAAACGAATGTAATCGCACTCATAAACTAAAGAGGTTAAATGGTCATAAGTAACATTCTTAAAGGGAAACTGATAAAGACTCTACGCAGAATATAATAATTGCCCATTAACTATACAGACGTAAGTAGATGTAGGTTATTTTCAAGATGTCGCTGTGAATTTTCTTTGCATTGCATAGGTCCGGCAAACGAGCAAACAGGTCATCTGATGGTAAGTGATCACTGCCGCCCATGAGCATCCACAAAGCTGGATCATGTATGTGTTGCCGGCCCAATTGGGAGGGGAGCGGGAAGGAAAAAAGATGGGAAGAAGTAAGAGGTATTGGGCATCCGGCGATCTCACTCACCGATGGAAACGCGACAACTGAGCTGAGCAATCTTTGGGCAATACGGGTCTAAATTTAGTCTTCATTGACTCATCAGCTATCATCACTAAACATAATAAATTTATTGACAGTTGTGTTAAGTATCAGAAACTACGAAAGACTTTTCAGTCGCACAACACCCAGACCCGAAACAAATACTTGTATCCATCAAAATATTCTACGCTTACTATCGATCCTTGTATCATACAGATTTGTTTTGATATGGAAATTGAACCCACGGCTTCTCGTTTCACACCCGGCGTCTAACCAGCTGCGCCATAAAGGACGTCCGCTGTCGATGACTTTAGCTTTCGGGTCACGTTTGAATATTTACAATTGGCAATGTTTGAAATGACACATCATTTCAAATAGCATCACGTAATGAGCAGTGAAAACATTTGTCACCATACTAATATATACTCAAATATAAGCCTCACCATAACAGTATAAGGTTTAAATTAGAATGCACAGTTTTGTGTTTACATAGAAAATTTGTCCCGACTTTGAAAGGTGATAATTTATTTCCTATAGCGTTTAGAAAACTGTGGTTTAAGTTGCAGTGCAAAGAATTTAAATATCTACCTAAAAGGTGAGTGATAGCTTCGTGGCGAGCGAAAAAGAGTTTCAATTAAGAAATATAGGATTCGATTCCACACAATTTTTAATTTTTAAAAGTAAACTTAACTATATTTATACTTATTGCTTATCTTTACGATGAAAGAAAACATTGGCTGTAGTCTTATATGTATTGGAAAGTCTTCCACAAGGATTATAATGAATGATTAAAGTGTTCAAGAGGGGAAGGACAGAATAGAAGAGAACTGTATGAAAGACATGAACGACGCGCGAGGTCAGCAAAAAATATTATAAAGCAACGATATTACATATAGCTAAGCCAATCTTTGTTTAATTTGAGCGGAGACTGAACTATTCCCACGTATAAGATGTTACAATCATAATGTTACGTATAATATTTTAAATGCCAGTATAGTGGACTCAAGACTAACCCTTTTAGTCATAGAGGGCGCCAGTGTCTACCAGGGGCAGATTAATAAAAGGGTCATATTACATGAGTGAATCATAATGTAATTAACATTATAGACATTAAAGGGCAGAAACACGTGCCATTTGCACGCAATGATATAATCGCAATCTTTGAATATTTCAATTATGCAATTAGAAGTGCGTGGTGGCCTGGTAAATGGACCAGACACGGCCAGTAAGTTCACGACGGTCGCAGGTTCAAATCCCAGGGCACTTCTCTGACTTTTCGGAGTCACGTGTGTATTAATAGTCAATCACTACGCACTATAATGGTGAAGGAAAAACATCGTGAGGAAACCTGCATATTATAGAGATTTGTATTTTGTAGTAATTTCTATGGTATGTAAGCCCGCCAATCCGTACTAAGCTAGCGTGGTGGACTATATGACCTAACCACTCTCAATCGTACTCTCGATTGTAGAGGAGGCCCGTGCTCTGGCACCGTGGCAGCCGCGTCTGGTATGTTACCAACAGGCCACCACGCACAAGTATATTTTCTTAGGTTTATTTAATTTGAATATTTTGTACATACATACATACATACATAACCACACGCCTTTTTCCCAGAAGGGGTAGGCAGAGGTGCTACTAGAACACCCACGTTTCGCCTTGTATATACCGTCCCACGATGTGATAGGGGGCGAGCCTATCGCCATATCGGGCACAAATTCCTGACTCCGGGCTAATAATGAATAGAAAAATCCAATATCACTTTGCCCGACCCGGGATTCGAACCCGAGACCTCAGCTTTGCAATCATACTGTAGTACCACTACGCCACCGAGGCAGTCAGTTTGTTCCATAAAAATATGATAAACAATAATCTACCTTTTTTATGAAAATGAAAATAGTTTATTCAATCAGTAAAAATCGTCAACATCATTTAGATTCAGTCATATTTTTATTCTACCACCCGGTTCGGAAAGCGGTTTTCACTAGAGAAGAACGGGCAAGAAACTCTAGTGTTGCTTGTTTCAAAACCAGTTTACAATACAGTGATTATTATTTAAGCAGATAGACGTCTTTAAATGACACATCACAGACCATAATATCCAGTCCAATCCATCAGCCAAAGGAAGTCCACTGCTGAACATAGGCCTCTCCTAATTTCTTCCACAGTGACCTGTTGGAGGCAGCCTGCATTCAGCGACGTCTGACCACCTAGTGGGTGGACGTCCCACGCTGCGCTTTCCGCTTCGTGGCCTCCATTCGAGAACTTTTTGGCCCCATCGGCCATCAGTTCTCCGTGCTCTGTGCCCCGCCCATTGCCACTTCTACTTGCTAATCCGCTGGGCGATGTCTTCTCGTCCAAAATAACAAATCGAAAGTCTTCGATAGCTGTGTTTTACCAGTGATGACATACGGCACTGAGATGTGACCATAATATAAAGAAAGATTATTCTTACGAATCGCCATGGTACGCCGGTTTCCCCACGATGTTTTCCTCCACCGTCGTGCACTGATAATTACTGGATTAAAAATTCGTAAAGTTATTTATCTGCAGTTAAACGACCCTCTACTATTAAATCAAACAAGTATGTCGGAGTCACGCATCTAGCGATGAGTCACTGTATCAGGTTTTTCCACTGTTTGGCCCCCACAACCATGTGTCATTTTAGAAAGGGTCACTGGTTATGATGTTTTTGTATATGTTTTTTTATTAATATATTTTATGGTGCATCAAACAATTTTAGAAAAAAGTCCGACAAAAATACTCAAATGTATATTATGTACAGTACAATTGGCGGTCATTGAGCTATTATAATATTTGCTCAATGTTGGCGGTTTGTTATTGTCCGCGATATCTCCGGACTGCCGCGGTGGCGTAGTTATAATACGGTATGATAACAAAGCTGAGGTCTCGGGTTCGAATCCCGGGTCGGGCAAAGTGATATTAGATTTTTCTATTTATTATTAGCCCGGGGTCAGGAATTTGTGCCCGATATGGCGATAGGCTCGCCCCCTATCACATCATGGGACGGAACACATACGACGAAACGTGGGTGTCCTGGTTGCCTCTGCCTACCTCTTCTGGGAAAAGGCGTGACGTTTTTGTATGTATGTATTACTTCGGTTTTTTCTAATTTATTTCATTTTGGTTACATTACTTTTTTAAGAAACGTGATACGATGTGATTACATAGTAGTCCATCACAATGTCACGGCCGACACAATTGCGCCATCTGGTGTAAAGTAGTTACAATGCTGTGCCGGCAAGTTCTTTATACTCGATGTGACGTGATCAATCTCTGAATTAAAACCTACCATTTTTGTACACTACTCACACTTCTTTCGTCCGAACAATTAATCTTTAGTTTTGTAATGAGTCTGACATTTTCACATTCAATTCAAAAGACATAATTAACTGCATGTTATTCAAGACGCCTTATAAATTAGTATGCATTAACCGCAAGGTCCTCAATTGGATTCCCAGGGCACTTATAATCATTTTTTTTGAAAAAAAAAAGAGATGAGTGAGCAAGAGGCCCAATATCCTTTTCTTCTTTCCGACCTTTTCCTTCGTTGTGGATGTTCATGGGCGGCAGTGATCACTTACCATCAGGTGACCTGCTTGCTCGTTTTCTGAAACTACGCGATAAAAATATATTTAAATAAAAAAACAAAGCTGTTAATAAATTGCAACCAATGGAATTAATCTTAAAATCAATATATACAATTAAAATTCTGTGTGTGTTTGTCATCGTGTAACCTTTAAATGACCTAACCAAGTGACATCATTGACATATTAATTCCGCGTATGTGATAGGTCATAGCTATACTTAATACTATGATTCTATAAGCGCCATAGTCAAGTTACTCATAAATCATTGTATTATAAATTTTATATTTTGTAATTGGCGATAGGCTCGCCACCTATCACATCGTGGGACGGAATATACAAGGCGAAACGTGGGTGTTCTGGTAGCACCTCAGCCTACCCCTTCTGGGAAAAAGGCGTGTGTTTATGTATGTATGTATATATATTTAGTAATAAGGAGACCGTAACATCCTCACACCACTGCAACTCCTGTAAGCCAGGATCAAAGCTCAGCGAGTCTCTGAGAATGTCTAACTTGTCTTTAACCCGCAACGAAATCAATCATAAAGTTAAATTAATCAGAGGAGTTGGAAATAAATTATTGTCCACTTCCCTCCGTAACAAAGCGGGTGACAAAAACAATGAACTAAAGAGGTAAATAATAAATAAATAATAAATACACCCAACAGTCACATACATAGTCCTGACCCCACACAAAGATCGAGTCTTGTATCGTGTATCAGGAACTACGAGAGACTTTTCGGTCTCACAAACATCCAGACCCGAAACAAATACTTGTGGTTCACATAAATATTTGTTTCGATGCGGGGATCGAACCCATGGCCTCTCGTTTCTCAGCCGCCGTCTAACCAACTGCGCCACGGAGGCTGAAATAATCTCGCATAAAGACTTATATTTTGGAATAAATGGTGGTTATATTTCAAAATTTATTGACATAATAATATTATGACAAACATTCATTTCAATTTAGGTAATTTATGATTTTTTAAACCGGTACACTTAAGGTGCATTACCCGGTAATCGAACCCGGAATTTCACGATTCAAAAGATATACACACTGCTGCGAGACTAAAGAGTCTAGTACATATAAAAGTATATAATTAGAAATTTAAAAACAATAATTAAAAAGCAATGTAATGTTGTATTTATATATTTGTTACTACAACGCAACAATATTATTAATATTGTGAAACACTTTTCATTCTTACACAATTCATGCAATGTTAATGAGATAATCGCAATAACTATACAAAAATGCATTGATCTTAAATTTATTAAAATATTTAATTAAATGCTCTGCAAGTTTTTGTTGATTTTAGATTTATAATACACCAAGAAATAACCTAGATTGTGATTTATCACGTTAACATTCAAAATGTTTCAATAAATAAAAATGTATAACATTATTTCTTCAATACATGTACTCTTAAAATATACTTAGTAATACTTATAAAGGACAGGTGGCGCCACTGTCGAGTATCTATATTATACACTAAACTATTCACAAACTATTATTATTGTCTTACTTTAATATTATTAACAGAATTTTCGATTCCAATAAACTCGAAAATAAGCAATAAACATTCCATAATCAAATTAACTCTTTTTTTTTTACAAAATTAGATTTTAATTTTCGAATATTAGAATCTGTTCAACACATTCGAAACTCAAATAAACTCGACTCAAATTGCACTATGTGTTTCTTGCAGAGATCGTGTCGTTTCGAGTTATGTTGGTAAATAAAATGTTGTGTTGTTAAACTCTCAAGGAGACTGCAATCACGAGTCAAAATTGGTGTCACGTACAGCCAACAACAAACTGTATTTAAGTATAAAAATCTTAATTTATAATCCAATTTAAACTTAGAGTTAATCTAAAAATAACATTTGTTAAACATAAATTTAGAAAAACAAATCATTTAAAAATCATACTTGCACTAATCCCACATTTAAGTGGGGTTGTCAAAACATGTTCTTTAACATACACAAAAATATCTTACAATCTTCTCCCAAATCTATCTCAAATAAGCGTGTAAGTACATAATATAATACATAGAAATAGCTTTTCTAGCCACCAGTACACTAGTCAACAAACACGTTCGACTCTACCATTACGTCACAGTTGATCTGACTCTACCATGTAGAGACGGAGAACGGTAGAGGCCTTTAAGGGACTCTTTCGTAAACGGCATGACTAGTTTCATACAAGGAAATATTACTGCGTAAAGATTAGGTAATCCCTCGTATAACGCGGTTTTATTATACACGGTTTTATATTGCACGGTTTCGTTATACGCGAAATTCAGTATACGTGGTAAAGTTATGTATGTCATTTAGGTCATATATTTAAGTTACTTCTCTAAACTAGGAGAATGCATTAAACTTTGTAGCAAAATATAAGCAAAACAAAACAAAAATAATATTTAGCTGACCCGGTTTCTATACATAGTAAGTTCATTATCTAAAGTCGAGAATTCTCTAAAGCAACCAAACATTACACAACAAACTTACGCAATCGGACGACACCCAAATGTTAATCTATTCATAACACGTAATACTTTACTTCACTTCCTCGTCATCCGCGGTTTAAACCACGAACGCGTTATTCGAGGGACTAATTATACTCATAATTATATACACTGTCTGATTTTCCTTTAAAAACAACTATAAGGTAACTACAAAACAGATCAGATCTAAAGTGGTGGAACTCTTTGGTATTAAAACAATTAAATAAGACACCCTTTGACAAACAAAGGTCAATTAACGTACCTCGATCCCGCGAGCGAACCACTACACAATTAGATCAGTACTTTCTTGCTCTCCGTTTCATGAGGACCTAGGTCCATGCGTGGCTTCTTCTTCTTCAAAGTCTTGGAGAGCGCAGAAGCAACCACCAAGTTCAGAATTCCGACGAACGCTGTGAAGGCTGATATTCCGGACAGCACTTTGATTGCAATACTGGCGTAGTTAGCGGCAACTTCGACACACCCGTGCCTTTCATTCGCAAGTTTGTTTGTGAAGTCGCAGTCGATGTTGTAGCCTCCAATCCATCCGTGGTAATAAGTATCACAACAGGAGATCGGGAACTCCCGCTTCCAATTCAGATAGTCCCGAGGGTTACCAGCTCCGCAGCACTGGAACCGCTTCTCGATGTTTCCGTATGCGATTTCTACATCCCTGTCGGTCTTCGTCTGGGTGTAGGCGTCCCAAATGGTGTCATAGACGAATTTTTCGGTGCTGTCTGAATCAGCACAAGTTAGTGCGACAATCGTGGCAGCGATGAGGGCTAAAATAGCGATCACTTCAAAGATCACGTACAGAACAACCAGGCCTCTGCTCTTCTTCTTAGCTCCAGCGAAGCCACAGCACGAGACGCAGAGGATGAAGATACCCACGATCATGAACACCCAGGGGATGCCCTGTGGCCACGTGACCTTGTAGTCCAGGAGATAGTGGTTCGCGTTCCTCAAAGCGGTGATGCTCTGGACTTCAACGAAGAACCAGATGGAGGCAGCGGTCAAGGCCAAGCCGAGGACCACGTGCACGGTATTCAGGATGTGTAGAAGGACGACTGACGCGCTTTTAAGACCCATTTTCGTACGCGTGCGGCCGCGAGTCGTGTTGACAATCGAATGGCGTCGCAACCACGGCGATTGCTTTATAAACTACCGCTGGGCCTCGTGAATCATTGCCGACGGTTTCCGATGCGGTTTGGTATTGACTCAGGATAATACTACGATAATCGTTTATTTCCTAGTAAATTTTAATTAGATTTATTGAAAATATTGTGTAATTTATTTGTGTAATTGAAATTAAAATATATTGAATTTATTTTTTATTTATTTCAGCAATTGCACGAACAATTTTAAAGTCATTGAATGATTATTAAGTTTTAAATTCTGCCCTATGTGGTAATGTAATTAATAATGGTTTTCTAATATAATCATCACGTAATTAAGCATTATATGACTAATGTATTTAAGATAAGCAATGCAATTTTATACTGAGAATATATAGAATTAACTAATTATTAAAATTACATTTTGTAGAAATTTAACGAAATACACAATAATTTATAATTACATATTAATCATGACAAATTATTTCCCAATTATGTTTTGTTGTTACTGAAATATTAAATTTATTTATAAAAAATAATAAAATAAATTCTTAATTATAAAATTTAAAATTAAAAAATAGGACTACATATTTGAAAAGTCAGATAACAGTTGTCAATTGCTCTGTCTTACAGGTTTCAACCGGACTGAAATCTATCGCGTAATGACTTTACTTTTGAATGTCTAGGTCATACGCCTGTGTGTTTGCATTTGTGTGTGTGTGTGTAGCCTTGCACTGCAATGGCAAGTGTCATCAGTGTTAAATGGCGTGTTCAAAATAATTACTAACTCGCTATAGACATAAAGGTTACAGACAACATCGGCTAGTTTTTTTTGTATCTCTGTGTTACGATCTATCTCATTGTTAGTATATCAGATTCACATGGAAGACCTCAGAATACACTAGAAATTTCTTTGACAGCCTCCGTGGCGGAATTGGTCAGACGCCGATTTTAAAACAGGAGGTCACGGGTGGTAGGTCTTGTATGTGAGAGGCCGCCTGGGTAGATGCCATTGCAATGTATATTTCTCTCGCCAAACAGCAGTGTAAATGCACTTTTATGTTCTGGGTTTAAGGGCACTGTAGCCAGAGCAACTTCTGGACATAATGAGACTTAACATCTTATATCTCAGGATGGCGAGCGTGGTGGAATGGCAACCATTGCCTTGTAATTCATGGTATTTGGTGTTGCTACTGTCTATGAGCGTTCGTATCACTTACCATCAGGCGAATGGTACGCTTGTCTCGCCATTCATTGCAATAAAAAATAAACATACTAGTTTAACTTTTACACAACAGGGTTAATTTTAACCGACATAAAGTAATATAAAATGCGTTCCAGGCGCGTGGTTCGTACATACAAGGCACTCATTGCACTCAACAATTGCGGTCGCCAACGTGATTCAAAACAACACCTTTAAGTTTTAAATATATTTATGCAAATATTGCACATTGAAATAAAACTGAATTTTATTTATTTATTTTTTTATTGTACACAAATATAAACAGAAACACTATACAGAAATAATAATAAAAAAGTACAAATGGGGGTCTTATCGCTCTACAGCATTGTCTTGCAGACAACCATGAGATGGATTGAAAAGAAGAAGATAGAGATTATTTTTACGCAGTTTATCGATGATTTACTTTAATCCAATGAATACTGTCTGACGACCAATTTTACAATAAATTAGGAGTATTGAGGATAAATTATTACACATTTTCATGTTATAAGGGGCAGACGAGCATATGGCAAGTGATCACCGCCGCCCATGAACATCTGCAGCACCATAGGACATAGAGATGCGATGCCACTTGCCTTTGAGATGGGAATACGCAATTTTTTGAAAGGTCGCCATATCGTATCGAAATGATGCTGTTGGCAAGTGGTTTAAAAGATTCGTAGTACAAAGAAGAAAATGTCGGGAGATTCGTACTATGGTGATCCAACCTCCGAGGGGATATGGATGGCATTTGGAGGTTTGCCGCGTTGTACAATGACGAAACTCAGCAGTATAAAGCCTCATTTACACGGGAAGAGTGTCTCGACTCAAAGATACGATTATCGTAAGGATATAAAAAAAATCGCAACTTGTAAACATTTGTCAGAACACGATTCTCTATGGCGTTTGTCATACGATAATTGCATACGATTGTCGTCTCGAGAAACTCTCTCCGTGTAAATGGGGCTTAAATCCGAACAATTCTCCAGAGCACTCCCCGTGGTAAGTGCGATAGAGAATGCAGAGCGATGCTGCACTACGCAAAGCCAAAGGATCAAGCCAATCGGAGAGGACCTACTAAAACTATTATAATACATTGATTAGGTTCACAATGAAATTTAATTAAATAAATTCGTTTATTGATTATGTAGGCAATTAATAGGGACTTAAGCATTATTATATTTTACAATAATTTTAATATATTTTTACAATATAGTGCCAATATGAAAAATAATGTATTTTCCGCGATCTCGCCACGCCTACCGTCACGCAAAACAATAGTATTTACGTTTATGAATGAATCTAAACAAGTAAACATGTTTCCCCATGACTAATTTAGTTTTATTAATGAGTTGCACGTGTTTTGTCTTAAATTAGAATTTAGTCCACAAAATTAAGGGTAGGGGGTCGAATAATGACATGTTGGAAATACCTGGGTCCTGTCAAGTAGGCCATAACCTAGTGGTTACTGGACTGATGAAATAAGGGTCGTAGGTTCGAACTAAATATATGTAATTCAGAAATATTTGTATGAAGTGTACGTGTGTGTGAGAGTGAAAAGTCTCTCGTATTTTCTGGTACACACACTTTTATTCTAAGGGTCTACTGAGATAAATAAATATGATTCTGAAGCGGAGACCACGGACACGCAAGCGAAGTGTCGGACGCCCACCCACAAAGTGGACAGACGATCTAAAGGTCGCAAGAAGTCGCTGGATGCAGGCTGCTTCCAACAGGTCTATGTGGCGATCTATGGGGGAGGTCTATGTTCAGCAGTGGACCTCCCGTGGCTGAAGAGAGAAATATGATATTAGTCGTTAGCCTTCTTCTCCACAAGATCTTTTAAACGTTAATTACTACTCCTTGTTTAGAAAGTGTTGGAGCTGTGAAAAATCAAACAAGAATCTCTCAGCTACATCGTATTTTTCTTTCTTTTTTAATGTATCAGACCATATAGCACACTACAGAGCATGAGACGGCTCTACAAACGAGAGTACGGCAGATAAAGCTTAGGCCTCTCCACTACTGGTGGTAGGTCTCTCATATGTGACAGACCTGGGTAGATACCATCAAAATGTCCATTTCTCCCGCCAAACAGTACATGCACTGTTGTGTTCCGGTTTGAAGTAGTTACATTGTAGCCAGAGTAACTAAAGGTGAGCTTTACAGCTTTTCCTCTTGAACAAAAAAAAAAAAAGCTAGAGTAACTACCGTGTTGTTTGGTGTTGATACTGTCCATGAGCGGTCGTATCGCTTACCATCAGGCGAATGGCATGCTCGTCTCGACATTTAGATTAAAAAATACCGTTGAAGGACCTCACAAGCCATAAAAAATCTTCCTAAGATATCTATGGTATTCTAGTTTCCTCACGATGTTTTCCTTCACCGTTATAGTGCGTGATGATTGACTATCAATACACACATGACTCCGAAAAGATAGAGGCGTGCCCTAGGAGTCAAACCTCCTTTTCACATGTGAATTATTCTACGTTTTAATAGAAAAATGTTCAATATCCGAGCTTCGAACCCACGTCACACCGATAACAGATATTACCGGTTACTCACTAGTCTATGAACAATACAATGTTTATGTTTTTATGGGTTTCGTTCATGGTATTTCATTGTAAACTATTTGTGAGTAATTTTTTACCTAATACTTTGTAACAATATCGATTTATTTCGAGAAAATATGTTTTCGATTTTTTTTCAATGAGATATAAATGTAATTTTTTTGTTAGTTTTATTTTTATTGACAGTTAAGAAATATACATACACTTGACAATTTCCGTGTATATTTATGGACAAGATATAGACATTTGACAGCCTCCGTGGCATAGTTGGTTGGACGTCGCGGGTTCGATCCCCGTTCAAAAACACATGTCTGTGCTCCACAAGTACTTGTTTCGGATCTGGGTGTTGTGAGACCGAAAAGTCCCAATAAGACTCGATCTTAGTGTGGGGTCAGGACTATGTATGTGACTGTTATGTACTGTGTCAGCCCATATACGCCACACTGCAAGGCACGAGCCCCCTCTACAATCGAGAGTACGATTGAGAGGGGTTGATAAAAACAAAAATGTATCACTACATAGTATAAAACAAAGTCGCTTCCCGCTGTCTGTCTGTCCCTATGTATGCTTAGAACTACACAACGGATTTAGATATGTTATTTTAAATGAATAGATTGATTCAAGAAGAAGTTATATATGTATAATACATACACAGGTTGTCCCAGTGAGTCGAAAAATAGCGTGTATCTGGTGTGGAGTGGAATCAAAAATCATCTGTACCCAGGCGAAGCTGGGACGTGCCGCTAGTTTACTATAAAATAAAATAAATAATAAATAAATAAATCCAACAGTCACATTCATAGTCCTGATCCCACACTAAGATCCAGTCTCGTATCGTGGTTATCAGAAGCTACGAGAGACTTTTCGGCCTCGCAAACACCCAGACCCGACACAAATGTTTGTGGGTCCCTCAAACATTTATGTTGGTACGGGGATCGAACCCGCGGCCTCTCGTTTCACAGTCGGCGAAGAATTGAAGACAGATATTGAATGACTGTCGATTGTTTTTAAGACACATTCCTACATCCGCAAGGTATTAGCATATCACTCAGAGTTTAATGACACCAAGGTCACATTATCGCCCGAGAGACACATGACTCACGAGCCACGAGCCTCGCGTGACTCATTCATTCATTTATTTTACTATGTTTGAGGGTTCATTCATAAATGACGTCATATGTAATCAATGTATAACGTATGGTAATTAAGACTAGTGGAACAGCGTCGAGATTCATGATTCATAATAATATTTGGACAGCCTTCGCATCGATATCCAAAAAATGCAAAATGGCGCTTATATCGTTTCCATTAAGAAATATTGTAATTAGCCTGAGAATAAATAAATACACCCAACAGTCACATACATAGTCCTGACCCCACATTGAGATCAATTAAGTCTTGTATCGTGGGTATCAGACACTACGAGATACTTTTCGGTCTCACAAACACCCAGACCCAAGACAAATACTTGTGGGCCTCACAAAAAAAAATCTCGGTGCGGGGATCGAACCCGCGGCCTCTTGTTTCCGGCGTCTAACCAAATGCGCCACGGAGGCCGCCTAATAAAAAGCAAAAAATATACTGAGCCCTTTTATCTATGCTTATTGTTATAATAATAGTAAGGGAGACGTGGAAGATCGAACTTAATCGTTATTTTTTTATATCAAATGTTATTGATTAGCAAACATACCTATGATAACTTGCCTATCGAAAAGTATTCATGCCTATTTTTAATTGGATTAGTTCTTAATAAATTTTCTTTCATCACCTTCTATTTTTTGATAATCGAATAAATTTTATTTCAACTGATAGTTTTTAACGCAGAGAATATGCCTAGGTAGGCTTGCCTACTTATTTCTGTTCATGGCTACCTGGCAAGCAGATGAACAGGTAAGGCAATACAGGTAGCTACACCGATCTGATAACCAATCCAAATTGGTATTATAAGTAGGAAAGATAATTTAATTACAAAACCAATCGCATAGGCCTGCAAAAATAAAAATTAACAAAAAAATATAGCCATGAACACTTTTCGATGGGCAAGTTATCATAGGCATGTTTGTTAATAAATATTTAGAAACAGAGGGCGGGACTATAATCTTCAATCCAATCCAATCCATCAGCCAAAGGAAGTCCACTGCTGAACATAGGCCTCTCCCAATGATTTCCACAGTGACCTGTTGAAGGCAGCCTGCATCCAGCGACGTCCTGCGACCTTTACCAAGTTATCTGACCATCTTGTGGGTGGACGTCCTACGCTGCGCTTTCCGCTTCGTGGCCTCCATTCGAGAACTTTTTGACCCCATCAGCCATCAGTTCTCCGTGCTATGTCGCCCATTGCCACTTCAACTGATGACATACGGCACGGAGACGTGGCCTCTTACTATGGGCCTTATTAGGAGGCAGCATAATCTTACTAAGCCTACATTCCAGTACCGAACATATTTTTTTCATAAGGAAATATTCACACAATGGGGATTAACATTTCCTAATATCTATAGTACCAAATAGTTGTAACGCGATACATAAAGGTGTGTATACACAGGTGAACATTTGAGGTCACACCTTTCACTATTATTGCCAAACATTGATCAACTTTTACCAAATTGAGCTGTTGCAATCGTATTAGATTCCATGCTTGATTACAGTTATTTGTGGTTTTAATGGTGGGGTAGATATGTATATTAGATCTGAATAGGTTTGGGTTCGATTCTCAGATTGCGAAGTTTGTACATAATGCAAAAGGGATGCTAAAATTGTACCACGATATTCCTTGCTTGTTGTAAAAGACGAGTTACTATAGCATTTCTGTATCAGTCCATATACGTCCCCCTGCAGGGCACGGACCTTTTTTACAATCGAAAGTACGATTGAGAAGGGGTGGGCAGTATAGTCCACTACTCTGACCTAGTGCGGGTTGGCTGCCTTTACACCGTTACCTTCACCGTCATAGTGCGTGTGGATTGACTATCAATACACACACGACTCTAGAAAGTCAGAAGTGTGCCCTGAGATTTGAACCCGCGACTACCAAGTGTGTTACATTTTGATGTATATTCAGTTTTGACAAGGCCGGCAAAATTTAGTAATGTATCGACTGACGAAGTACATTAGCGTTTACCATTAGGGACATTGTACTCACTATAAAAACAGTAAATTTCAACTATACCATGCCATGCAATTAACTAAATAAATAAATACACCTAATTTCACATACATAGTCCGGACCCCACACTAAGATCGAGTCTTGCGTCGTGGGTATCAGGAGCTACGAGAGACTTTTCGCTCTCACAAACAAATCTGGGGAAATGTGATTCTGTATTTTATTGAAGGATAATATTCATCCAAGGCGCGGTCGTGAGTCAGTGAGTTTACCGTAATTATTTCCTGCATCTGTCCAGTGAATCACGATCGAGTTCGTAATAACTACAAGGCGCCGAGTTACCTTATACGAGTAAATGCAATACATATTGTAATGCGAGAGAAAAGTGACTACCTTGGTGGCGTTGTTGTACTACGGTATGATTGCAAAGCTGAGGTCTCGGGTTCGAATCCCGGGTCGGGCAATGTGATATTGGATTTTTCTATTCATTATAAGCCCGGAGTAAGGAATTTGTGCCCGATATGGCGATAACCTCGCCCCATATCACGTCATGGGACGGAACACATCCGTCGAAACGTGGGTGTCCTGGTAACACCTCTGCCTACCCCATCTGGGAATAAGACGTGTGTTTGTCTATAAAAAATAATCTATTGGATACAATGTCGCCGCAGTGTGCCCAGCCGCTTCCAACAGGTCTATGTGGCGATCCATGGAGGCCTTTGTTCAGCAGTAGACTTCCTGTGGCTGAAGAGAGAGAGAGACTGTGTGCCCAGCGACTCGGTGACTCGAAGACCCTTTTAGATCGTCCCTTACGACAGAGATAGCAACCATGGCGCAATTCTTACACTCCTGAACCGCAGGGTAGACTGGCTATAATCCTGCAACCATCCCTTTAGCCACAGCGTTGCTGGATATAGGTCTACCGAACGATTTTCACTTTAAAAGCTACCTGTTGGAACCATCCAGAGAATTCTTGCGACTTTTAGGTACTTGCCTGCTCAGCTTACGGGTGAACTCGAGTAAAGCAGTCCTACTAAAATTATAAAGGCGAAAGTTTGCGTTTGTTACTTGTTCACGCTCTAACGGCTGGACCAATTTTGGTGAAAAAATTAATTAATTAACTAATTATTGCTTATTATGTACCAACCGTTAATGAACTGCTCTGATTTAAACCAACTTGTAACATTTGTAGATAATAATCACTGTATTTTAAACTGGTTTTGAAAAGAGCAACACTAGAGTTTCTTGCCCGTTCTTCTCTAATGAAAACCGGTTTCTGAACCGGGTGGTAGAATAAAAAAATTACTGAATCTAAATGATGTTGAACATTTTTACACATTCAATAAATTATTTTCATTTCATTTTCAAAGAAATTTAACTCGATTAACGCATAGACTATTTTCATCCCGAAAATGTAATTTTCCCGTGGAATTAGAAAGTACATAGAAACATATATCGTCTCGTTTCGGGAGTCGAATCCGCGACCTTTCACAGCCATCTTGATCTGCGCCACGGATGCTGTAAATTAGCCAATTCATACAACGGAAATATTATTTATCTATACGCGAGTCATCCAGTAGCCGCCGTGAGTCAGAAACCGCAAGGGTTCCTAGAACCGCACATACGTTTTCTGGGAAACGTAGTGTTTACTAGTGTGAGATGAGCTTCAATGAATGCGTGATTTGTAGTAACACCCCCCCTCTTTAACCCATCTGTTGATACCAATTCACCATAATAGTATTATTTTAATATCATTTTGGCGGCCGTCGTGAAATATCTATTCATTTAGACAGCCTCCGTGGCGCAGTTGGATATACGCCGGTTGTTAAACATGACGGACGCGGGTTCGATCCCCGCACCCAGACAAATACTTGTGTGATCCACAGGTATTTGTTTCGGGTCTGGGTGTTTAAGAGGAAAAGTCTCTCGTAGTTCCTGATACCCACGCAACGAGACTCTATCTTAGTGTGGGGTCAGGACTATGTATGTGACTGTTGGGTGTATTTATTTATTTAAACTGTATACAATAGGTTTTTACATGTGGAATTAATGCAATCTTCGTTTATTAGTCAACCTTTAGGAGATATAGAAATGAAACAAAAAGGGTGTTTCCAGGACAAAAAAAAACTATTAACTATTACATAACATATTAAATAAATGCACCCAACAGTCACATACATAGTCCGGATCCCACACTAAGATCACATTTTGTATCGTGGGTATCGGAAACTACGAGAAAAAATCAATCTTACAAACACCCAGACCCGAAACAAACCTGTGAATCATACAATTATTTGTCTCGGTGCGAGGATCGAACCCGCGACCTCTTGGTTCACAGGTGGTGTCTAACCAACTGCGCCACGGAGGCTGCGAGTTACCTAGGCATGGAATCGAACCGAGGTCCTTCACACTACGTACTCTACCGAAGGGTATTTTTTCAACTATCAATTTAGTATTGTCAGCGTATATTCAATTGTTTAGAAGAACAATGCATGAGTATGATCATTTTCCCATTGTCATGTTATTAATATATACCTACAAGTAAACATATAAGATTCATTCATGTTTTTGTACATACATAAGCTTTAGCAGGCCGGCATAATTAAATCGACTGGCGAGAGATAACTGTCTCACGTGGATATATAATTTGTACTGAACTGTATATACGACCATTTAAAAATGGCATTTTTTGTGGGTCTTGCGGTTTGAAAAATATACAAATTGCCCGCGACTGAAATTATATCCTAAGCTAATTTAGATAATAAACATTTTTTTATTGATTTTTTTTCCTTCCCACCTATTTGTGTGGTAAATACATATACGAATATAAAAAAAATAATGTACACCCTTTTATTTTTAAGGACGCTACAGTACTCGAGGCTTTAAATTATAATATTAGTGAAAAATTATGGATTAACCACCCACATACAATTATGTTTAAAACATTACAACAAAAAATCGTCGCGTTTTTTTTTTGCAAAATTTTAGTTGCATCGTGTCTGTGGTCACTAAAACTACCACCTGGCTTCGTTTTCGGTAGCAGTCTTGATATACTGTATGTGACTGTCCCTTCTATTTATTTATCTATTATCACAGCTATTTCTCAGTATAGTATGGCGTGACCTTATATAGCTAAAAATCTTCATACTGACTCATACAAAACCCGTTCCGCATATATTGTACGTGGTTTGAATTTTTATACGTCTTATATGTTACAAAACGTCTGCTTTTATAGTCGGAAGTGATCTTTATAATAAATATGTTTGTTTATGCAAATGTGTTAACTTGATGTTGTATGTTTGAATGTAGTAAAGTACTACGGTATCACAAAGCTGAGGTGACGGGTTCGAATTCCGGATCGGACAGTGGTATTGGATTTTTTATTAATTATCAGACCGGAGTCAGGAATTTACGCCCGATATGGCGATAGGCTCGCCGCCTATCACATCGTGGGGCGGAACACACAAGGCGAAATGTGGATGTCTTGATTGCACCTCTGCCTACACCTTCTGGGATAAAGGCGTGATGTTTATGTTTATATTATGTATACTTTACTTCGTGGAATCTAGTAAGGTCGGGGTTTCCAATCTTTGTCAGTCCGCGGTGCATACTGTTTTTCCAAGACATATTCAACGTCTAACTTGAGAACCCTAGCAATATTCTTTTTTCTTATTAATTATTATTTTCAAATACAGATTTTTTAGTTTTTTCATACATTTTTACTGTTTACTCTCGCCGCCCTAACCTATCTATCTGGAAATAGATAGGTACTATGACAATAGTTAGGTATTCGAGTATAGGCACAATAATTGTAGAAAAGAGGATTGCTTCATACGCTCCTTCGCTTTCTACAGTGCACCAGGACGCCACTTTGCGCTCTAAAGTATCTGCCTACCCAAATAAGATATTGGCGTGAATTTATATGAATGTAATACAGCAACTAAGAAGTTTCATCCTATAAAAGTACATGTCCCATGACTCACTATAGGCCCCTCTGTGAAATAATTTTGTACGTTTTCCTTGACTAATATTAACTGCTCAGTGATTCATAAAATTTAAATACGCGTTAATTACCACAATTTTAGATTACTTTAACCAAGCAGTACTCGGAATAATTGGATTATAACACCATCATCATCCATCCATCAGCCAAAGGAAGTCCGCTGCTGAACATAGGCCTCTCCTAATGATTTCCACAGTGACCTGTTGGAGGCAGCCTGCATCCAGCGACGTCTCGCGACCACACCATTAACACACAACACCACTGTCTTACAAAAAACTGGCGTATATATTGACAGCCTCCGTGGCGCAGTTGCTTAGACACCGCCTGTGAATCGAGAGGCTACGGGTTCGATCCCCGCACCGAAACAAATGTTTGTTTGATCCATAGGTATTTGTTTCGATTCTGGGTGTTTGTGGGGCCGAAAAGTCTCTCGTAGCTCCTGATACCCACGACACAAGACTCGATCTTAGTTTTGGGTCAGGACTATGTATGTATGTGACTGTTGGTTGTTTTTTATTGTTTTTATTTATTTATATTCTACCAACACACTTTGTACGGCCATTTTTAAAAATCTGCATAAAGCTTGGCTTAATATAATACCTATTACATACAGACTTAAACTCACGCCTTTATCTCAAAAGGGGTAGGTAGAGGGGCTACTAGGACACCCATGCTTCGCCTTGTGTTCCGTCCCACGATGTGATAGGGGCGCGCCAGTCATCATATCGGGCACAAATTCCTAACTCCGAGCTGATAATGTATAGAAAACTCCTATAACTTAGCACAACCCGGAATTTGATTCCGAGACATCAGCGTTTTAATCGTACTGTAGTACAACTACTCCGCCGAGGCAGTCGAGCACTGAGGCACTTCATGCCTGTATAAAAAGTTATGAATAAAAAATAATGCCTCGTCATACTGATTTTATGAATGAAATAACACAACTGTTAATGGAGCAAAACACTCGCACAGTGAAGTTTATAAATAGTTTGGCGAAGTCCGGAAGACTTTTCAAGGGTATATTGATTATCCGGCAGAAATCGCTCAATTAAACCATTTAGTAATTGTCGCGTCAATAATTTGCTCAACAGCTGGGTTTCTGATAGTTGGGAGTAATTGTAATGACTTTTAAGCATTTAACATCTTTTTTTTTATAACATGAATAGAAATAAATATACTGGTGGTAGGTCTCTCATATGAGAGGGGGGAGCCTAGGTAGGTGCTACCGCAAATCGCAATGTCCATTTCTCCTGCCAAATAGCAATGCAAATGCACATATGTGTTCCTGTTTGAAGGACATTGTAGCCAGAGTAACTACTGGACTTAAAGAGACTTAACATCTTATGTCTCAGGATGGCGAGCGCAGTGGAATGCCCAGCATCGCTTTGTAAATCATGGCGTTGTTTGGTTTTGCTACTGTCATACATAAGTTGTTGTATCGCTTACCATCAGGCGAATGGCATGGTCGTCTCGTCACTTTTTCGTCACATACAGTCACATAAATAGTCTTGACCCCACATTGAAATCGAGTCTTGTATCGTGGGTATCAGGAACTACGGTAATCTTTTCAGTCTCACAAACACCCAGACCCGAAACAAATACCCGTGGTTCACACAAATATTTGTATCGATGCCGGGATGGAACCCGCGGCCTCACGTTTCACAGACGGCGTCTCACCGGTATCACAATGACACAAGAAATCGGCGCGAAGCCGCTTTGCTGTCGTGTTTTGTTCGGTGAGGCAGAGTGCCGAATGCCCTTTCCTCTTCCCATTCTTTCCTTTCCGCTCTCCTCCCAATTTGATGGGCCGGCAACACTTTAATGATCCAGCGTTATGGATGTTCAAGGGCGGCAGTGATCACTTACCATCAGATGACCTGTTTTGCTCGTTTGCCGGACTTACACAATAAAAAAAAACTACCATAAAACTCTTGTAAAGATCTCTACGGTATGCAGGTTTCCTCACGACGTTTTCCTTCACCGTTATAGTGCGTGTTGATTGACTATCAATACACACATTACTCCGAAAAGTCAGAGGTGTGCCCTGGCATTGGAACTCTCGGCTATTTTGCGTACGACTAGTAAATCGTATGACAGACAATTCTCGTATACTCATGAGTTGACGAGGAAAATAGCTATTTTTCAAGGGATGTAGGTAGAAGCCGGGACTTTCCAATGAGTTGAACAGGTGATCGGCCTACGTGATTTTATTAAATGGGTTTGTGAGGCACGGCTTAGTAAACTGTTATTTACAGGGTCAGAAATTCGACTATGAACTGGCGAATAATGTATGGATCATCATCACCAGCCCGTTGGCGATCACTGCTGGACATAGGCCTCTCCCAAGGTACGCCAGAGAGCCCGGTCTGCTGCTTTTTGCATCCAGTCGCTGCCGACCCTCTTGTGGAAGCCGTTCCGCCATCTTGCCCTAAGACGTCCCACACTACGTGCCAAGACGCGTTCTCCTCCCCAGCACACGCTGTTCTACGACATATATGGCCAGCTTATTGCCACTTCAACTTTCAACTTTCACTTCACTTCTTAATCTATGGATAAATCTTTTTATTTAAATGGACAGTGATAAAACAGTGTAGTATATTTTTCTTCTCAATTTGTTAAGCAAATTTATGATTTATCTGTTTCGTATAAAAAAACTTTAATGTTATCAATAGTCAAATTCGGAACCATTGCGGCCGCCATATTGAACTTAGCCTAAAGAGAAGTTCAACAACATCTCAAAGAAAACAAACATTCCATCATTATATTCTTCCCCTTAATCAGTCAAGCGTTCCAAATCCTTCTCATAAATAATGAACAATCATTAAGGAATGATTTCCAAGGCACAAAAACTTGATCTAAAAAGCGTTTTGTTTATCCAACTTATGATTGTCTCGGAGTTGGCTAACTACCGCTAACTTTTTAATGGCGCCGCGTCTTTACCCCCCTCCCTACTTCACTTCACCCCCTCTCCCTCCATTTTCCAAGTTTTATGAGGACGTAATTGACGGGCGTCGGCAACGCTCGGCTTTCATTGCTTATACAATTATTTGTGTCTTTAAATTCTTTAGGGGATTGGAAGAAACCGCTGGAGTAAGGATATTAGGTTTGTGTCTAGAACTGTTTGTATATGGAGGGAAATAGTTGTAAGAAATATATTGAGCGTTGGTTTATATTAAATTATTGTTAAGAATTAATTATAGTAAGCATCACGCCTTCTCGTCAACATAGAACAACTGCGCCTCACCAGCTGCCATCAATAATCTACTACCAGCTTTCCAGAGCTTCTTCTTTTTTCCATTTTTTATAGCATAGGTCCGGCAAACGAGCAACCAGGTCACCTGATGGTAAGTGATCACTGCACATGAACATCCACAACGCTTGGATCGTGAATATGTTACCGAGTCATCAGAAGGGGAAAGGGGTATTGAGCATCCGGCAGTCTCACTCACCGAACGAAACGCGACAGCAAAGCTGTCGTTTCACGTCGATCTACTGTGAAACAGTGGTACCACCCCGGACGAGCCTGCCCATTCATGCTAAGCTATAGCTTATAATAGCGTGGTTCTACCTCTGACTATTTGAGAGGTTTTTTATCCGAGAATAGAGCTGTGCTTGTATACTATAGTTACTTAGGCTACATTTATTAAAAAAACAATAACAACAACAGGGTACAAGTAAGTAGGAATAATCCGGGCGACTCATCTATTGTTCCGCGATGAGTAATGTGCGTAAGTGGCGGTCGCCGTACCTACCTACTACCTAGTAGCAAATTATCATGTAACAATACGCGACTTGCTTCAATATGCGGCTTTTAAACTTAGCGGCCTTGTTCATCATCATCATCATCAACCCGTTGCAGTCCACTGATGGACATAGGCCTCTCCCAAGGTACACCACAGATCCCGGTCTGTCCGGCAGCGACTAGACTATTGGTTAATAGAGCCTAAACCCTCACAATAGAACTCTCGGCTGTAGAAGATTGTAGAATCGTATTACTGAGCTTGGACATCCTGTACCATAACACCCCATGGTAATACGGTACATTACAAATCATTTAATATTAATATTAAATAATTAATATTTACCTAAAGTGAACACGTGTACTTAACCGCAAGTATAAAGCTTGTAATAATTCTAGGAAGGTAGCGTAATGTTGCATCAACACCTTTGTTATATTATGAATGGCTTCAATAACTCAATAATAAACCCAACAGTCGCATACATAGTCCGGATCCCACACTAAGATACGGGTCTTGTGTTGTGGGTATCAGAAACTACGAGAGGCTTTTTGACCTCACGAACACCCAGACGCCAAACAAGGATTTTTGGGCCAAACAAACATTTGTCGGGGATCGAAACAACTGCCCCACAAAGGCTGACAATAAATCACTTTTATAGGTGAAATACTAAATACAGTTGCTTTATTAACTAAACGATTACTTTTGTACATTCACAATTGTTCTAAAGCCCATTTACACGGGGAGAGTTTCTCAACTCGAAGATACGATTATAATATGTGTAAATAAATACACCCAACAGTCACATACATAGTCCTGACCCCACACTAAGATCGAGTTCTTGTGTCGTGAGTATCAGAAACCACGAGAGACTTTTCGGTCTCACGAACACCCACACCCGACACAAATACTTGTGGTTTACACAAACATTTGTGTCGGTGCGGGGATCGAACCTGCGGCCTCTTGTTTCACAGCCGGCGTCTAACCAGCTGCGTCACGGAGGCGGTGATTATCGTAAGGATATAAAACAGTTGCATCGCGTAAACATTCAGAACGCCATAATCGTATGCCGGTTATGTCATGCGATAATCGCATACGATTCTCGCCGCGAGAAACTCTCCCCGTGTTTCTGGCGCTTGTCACCAACCTAGAAATGAAAATAATAAAGTACATACATACATAACCACACGCCTTTTTCCCAGAAGGGGTAGGCAGAGGTGCTACTAGAACACCCACGTTTCGCCTTGTATGTTCCGTCCCACGATGTGATAGGGGGCGAGCCTATCGCCATATCGGGCACAAATTCCTGACTCCGGGCTAATAATGAATAGAAAAATCCAATATCACTGCCCGACCCGGGATTCGAACCCGAGACCTCAGCTTTGCAATCATACTGTAGTACCACTACGCCACCGAGGCAGTCATAAAGTAATAAATTACTTTAATGGTAAAACCCTAAATACAGTAGCATATCAATTACTGTGTTAGACTCACCGCTGTTGTTCTAGTCACAAACCTCAAAAATAACTCGGGACTTTCCTACTTCGGTACGAATTGAATTATACCTATTCTGGGGTAGACAGAGTGAATATTGTTATTTTTTATATTGGAAAAATAAAGTGACACAACGCACATGGTCGTAAATTGTAAAAAAAATATTTATTTCGATTAAAGGACCATCGGTGAGTGTTATCATATCGACACGGTCTACCGCAAGGTGAGATATTATACAAGGTATGTTAATACTGCGATCGAAAACGGAGCTAGGTGGTAGTTTTCGTGATTACAGGAACATACAACTAAAAATTTCTCAAAAGAAGCGACAATTTTTTTTTGCAATTTTTTGAATATCGTAGAATTTGGATGGTAAATCCCTAGTTTTTGCTAAAATGATAATTTAAACCCTTGCGTACGATTGTTTCTTTAAAAATAAAGAGGTGTACAATATTATTTTGGGAAACCGTTGCATTTACTACCTAAATACGACGATAAGTAAAAAATGACAACAAAAAAATTGTGGCTTATATTTGCGAAATTTTTAGTTGCATTGTTTCTGAATTCACTAATACTACCACCTGGCTTCGTTTTCGGTAGCAGTCTGGATATACCCTGTATTTATATAGGTACAAACTGCAAAGTTACCGAAACGCGACTCACATACATAAACTCACGCCTTTTTCCCAGAAGGGGTGGACAGAAGTGCTACCTGGACGATAAGCTTTGTGTGATCCATCCCACGATGTGATAGGGGGCGAGCCTATCGCCATATTGGGCACAAATGCAGGCCGCTTTCAACAGGTCTATGTGGCCATCCATGGGGAAGGCCTATGTTCAGCAGTGGTCTTCCTGTGGCTGAAGAGAGAGAGCCTACAATGTGACAAACGAAAGTATTTCATTAAACAGTGATTAAGTAATGAAGTCGGCTTATTTTGCAGCTGTAACTACAGCAAAGGTTCTGAATCTATAATTTCATTTGTTTTTATTTTGTCATTTAATAAATCATCCTATTTTGAATAACATTACTAAGAAGACAATACTTAATTATGTTATTGAAACTATTTTATGTGTAGTAAACAACATGTGACGTCATCTCAATGGAAACTGACAGCTGTTACGTCAGTGATTAATGATTTTGATGGTATACTCGTAGTTCCGAGTTCCTATATAGTAAACAAAACGACTCACTTAATGTCATGATGTTAAATAATTACCATAATTGATAAAACTTACTCTTGTATCTCTAAAAAGGTAGATAGAGGTGCTATTAGCTCCAGTAAATTTATCGGAAAATATTTTTTGTTATGTTTTTTAATAGATGTAAGAGAGTCTACTGCTAAACCATAAACTCCACTCCCGGGAACTCATGCTAGATTTTCCAAACCAAAAAACCACCTCTGTATAGTTCGCCGAAATGGGAATCGAGCCGAGGACCTCGCAGTTAAATTCATATAGGGTGTATTGACAGCCTTCTGCAAACTGAAAGGGGTGCTTAGTCAAAGAAACTGAATAACTTTTGCAAAGAAACTCTTCTCGGAAATTCAAAAATCAATCAATGTATCAGGCAAGTTGAAAGAACTATCAAAACTATCTGACTAATAAAGAACCACCGTTTGACTTTGATAGTTACCTTAACACATATAAATTTCAGCTTTTATACTACAACGCTTGCAAAATTACATGTTATTAAATATAACTATATCTTAACTTTACGTCTATGTCACAGGTATGCGCAGACAATCTTTCAGCTTATATAAAATGACAAAAATCTCACGGCCACGAGCACTTGGTCTAGTATATCTTTTGGTGTTGTACTTAAATATTATAGCCAATCACCACACTCCTCATTTACGCGCAATCTTCTATTTTGCACGCGTCACTATGTCGATGCCTACTTTAGGTATCTAATTATTACGTCCCATCGAAATAACTTAAATCTATTGTATTTCAAATCTAAATACAAGGCATTAGGGTCTATTTACAATCGTTTATGTTTGGCAAAACAATAATATATTTACTATTAATTATTTTATATATTATTTATTGCCCATGAAACATGTGACTGACGACTGTAAGATAAAGGTATGACGTCATTAAGATACGTCATCAAGTGGTGTGAGGATGCAAAGTTCAAAAGATTGTAATATATACTTACGTTGTAATGCGTAGTATGTTCGTATATCCGGATACTACATGGGAGGGAATGAGGAAGGAAAAGAGACTATAGGAGGTAATATTGCGCCTCCG
Organism: Theretra japonica; assembly: GCA_033459515.1. Classification (NCBI taxonomy): domain Eukaryota; kingdom Metazoa; phylum Arthropoda; class Insecta; order Lepidoptera; family Sphingidae; genus Theretra; species Theretra japonica. The sequence goes on from CM065950.1 coordinate 306,576, forward strand.
GCAACTTCACTCACCGAGCGGAACACGCCAGCGAAGCTTACTTCATGTAGGGTCTCTGTGGGACAGTGGTGCCACCTCGGTTTAGCCACATTTGTAGTTTAAAGTGAGTACAGTAGATTTCAATGTTTCTCTTCTGTTATTCGACTCCTTTTTAACCGACTTCAGAAAAGTATGAGGTTTGTAATTCGTCGAAATCTTTTTTATGTATATTCGCCAATAATCTTATACTACATTGCATGTCTCTATAAACAAATGACAGTGGACCTTATTATCTGTAGTATAAGGAAAAAGGAAAATAAAAAAATTCTAGTTCATAAAAACCACAGCGACGCACTATAAGTCATTGAAAAGATATTTTTAAAACCAAACAAAGAATACAGACAAATTGGAACCTCTTTTAGGCCGGTTAAATTTTATTCCTTCAGAAAAACATCGTTCGAAATACAAAAAACAGGAAATTAAACATACTTAATATAAGCACTCGATTGTCGAGTACATAACGCCATATCGCGCGGCTTTTGGGCTCAAAAGAAAGCCACTCCAACAGAGAGCGCGCTCAATTAAGCCCGAGGATGGCTTAAACACGATACACTGTAAAAACACAGTGCAGGAAGATACAGTAGCGCAGGTCACTACAAAATAGACAAGTTTATTCTATAGCGCATACTGTCATATCTAGTCACATAAGTTTGACATTATATTTAAATACTTTTAATATATTTTCTTAAAAATAATCAAATAAAGTATCTAAATATTAAAAAAAAAACACCCAGGTTTATTGCTCTGTCAGCAGTGTGTATGCCTTATATAAAATGAGGTCCTAAGTTTGATGCGTGCGTCAGGCCCTCCACTTTGTGCGGATATTTTGGTTTGTAAAATCGCAACAGTTAAGAATGGAACTTGTACCCGACATAGCGTTGTGCACGCTCCCTATTACCACTTGTAACGCAAGTTGGCTCGTCAAAATGTTAGGACCGGCAATGGCAACTGATGCCTCTGTTTAATCTCTTGGGATCTCTTTTAACAGCGTCCGTGGTACAAGAGGCCGCGGGTTCGATCCCCGCACCGAGACAAATGTTTGTGAGGCCCACAAGTATTTGTCTCGGGTCTGGGTATTTGTGAGACCGAATAGTCTCTCGTAGTTTCTGATACACGACACAAGACTTAATTGATCTTAATGTGGGATCAGGACTATGTATGTGACTGTTGGGTGTCTTTATTTATTTGCTTTGGATCATAGGAGTTAATATGTCGGGTGTGAACATCTAAGTCTTCAGACATGAAAACAAGTTCAAAAACAGAGCTCATCATTATTTTTTCTACCAAAACCAGAAATTCCGTTATCATACCACTATCCGCTGAACTATGGTCCGTCGCAGTAACGGCGGGAGGTCATCCTGACCCCCTAATCGCATGGATTTATGATGATTTGTATCGGGACACGCGACCCACGGCTCTTTGTCTGAATCCACTAAATTACGCCCTGTTTTAAATTTAATTATACTTGATGGTAGAATTTTGATAACACTATTGTTTTAGGTTTCGCCTCTGGAATTAAATGGGTTATTTAATTCTAAAGGCGCGTCGTTTTAGTAACACTCTTGGTCCACTCAGACTTAACGTAATAATGTATTTCCTTGAATAACTTTTTTTCTAACCATAAAATAGATATAAACTTAAACAAGAAGTGTACCGACAGCTAAATAAATTTCATAAAGTATATCTATTTTTTTGTAAATAGCGATTAAGGGTTATGACCTACGTGACCAATAAACGAATTTCATTTCATTTAACTAAATAAATAGCTAGGATAAGATGTGTGTACTAAGCAAACACTACTGGACAATTTCCTGTAATTTTCATTTTCCTAAAGTTAGGAGTTAAGTAAAAAAATGGAAAGCCTCTATAGCGTAGTTGGCTGAGAGCCGGCTTTTAAACGACAGGTTCGATCTCAGCGCTGAGATTTGTCTTCAATAAATAATGTTTTCGGTTCCAGGTGTTGGAAGTCCACATATACGAGTAGTTTTATATATCCAGGATAAGAATTAATATCTCATTGTGTGGTCTGGAGTATGTATGTCACTGTTCGCAGGTATACTACAGTAGGTACTTGACGAGGGGTATTCAAATTTACCTTAAAATTTCATTTGGGAATATTAATAAAGTTCGCAGGTTCAAATCCCAGGGCACACCTCTGACTTTTCGGAGTCATGTGTGTATTGATAGTCAATCACTACGCACTATAACGGTGAAGAAAAACATCGTGAGGAAACCTGCATACCATATCGATTTGTATAAATTTCTATGGTATGTAAAAGTCCGCCAACCCGCACTGGGCCAGCGTGGTGGACTATATGGCCTAACCACTCTCAATCGTCCTCTCGATTGTAGAGGAGGCTCGTGCCCTGCAGTGGGTCGTGTATGGGCTGATACAGTTACAAATAAAGTTCGCAGTTATTTGTAGTTGAATATTAAGCAAAATTTTACAGCCTCCGTGGCGTAGTTGGTTGAACGCTGACTGTGAAACGTGAGGCCGCGATTCGATCCCCGCACCGAGACAAAATATGTTTGTATGAACCACAAGTATTTGACTCGGGTCTGAGTGTTTGGACGACTGGAAAGTCTCTAAAATTCTTGATACCCACGCCATAAGACTCGATCTTAGTGTGGATTCAGGACTCATGTATGAGACTGTTGAATGTATTTATTTGTTTAACTAACTATAACGTATAAATTTAGAGCTAAATTTGTAACATAAACCCTTATTCACTTACCCCCCCCCCCCCCCTCTCCACCCTTACAAATAACTCTAACTCCACATATTTTTCCTTAACCGACATTACTAATGATTCTCATGAGAAAAATATACTTAACAAAGAAACTGCGTGTTTAACTCAATACGTGTCTAAGTAATTCAGTTTTTATAATAATTATCTTGAGATACTGCAGACATTCAATTGTTTTTCTAGATTATTCTAGCGCCATTTTATAAAAGGTTGTGTAACTTTTTATCCTGCCATGACAAAGTGACATAATGACAGCGTCCGTGGCGCAGTTGGTTAGACGCCGGCTGTGAAACGAGACGCCGCGGGTTTGAGTCACCGAGACAAAAGTGTGTGATCTACAGATAGTTATTTCGGGTCTGGGTGTTTATGAGACCGAAAGAGTCTCTCGTATTTTCTGATAACCAAAACAAGGTTCTCAATCCGTCAGCATTTTTTTTTGTATTAATATATATATAGCCACCGATTAGTTGATAGCGCCTGAACTGAATTGGAAAATTCTTTTTTACTGAGGCCTAACCCCTCTCAATCGTACTCTCAACTGTAGAAGAGGCCCGTGCCGTGCAGTGGGACGTATATGGGCTGATACAGTACAGTTACCGAGACAATTTTGCCGTCCTTAAATCCATAAATACACAGACTGACCCCCAAAACCAACATATGCTGATTTTCCTTTCTACCATCGTTTGCGGACGCTGATCAAGGATATAGTACATACTACCAAAAGTCGCTATATCCTAAAAGGTCCCCTGGCGATTCGTACCAACACTCATTGGTATGTAGACAGTGTACCGATGGCTCAGTGGCTGCGGTTAACGAAATTAACACTGATTCATATTACTCATACCGTGCAGCTTGCGATTGTTTAGCTTCACAAGGATCATGATTTATGGAAGTGGTATCAAATAATATTTATCTGCTAGTAATATGTAGAAAGTTTAAATTTTATAGTTTGTGCCATACATCATATTTGGGATGTAAAGCCCCATTTACACGGGGAGAGTTTCTCACCTTAAAGATACGATTTATCGTAAGAATATAAAAAAGTTGCATCGTGTAAACGTATGCCAGAACACGATAATCTATGGCGGTGAAGTCATGCGATAATCGCATACGATTCTCGCCGCGAGAAACTCTTCCCGTGTAAATGGCGCTTTAAATCTACTAAAAGCGGCATATCTTTTTTCGTCCATATTTATAATAACCACAAGAAAGTTTGCTTGACTTATGAAATTACACAGTTTACGCAGTCGAGAACTATTTTTCAAATATTTCAAATACCGGAAAAATATAGTTTTTATTCACATTAATATTCGTTGTATATTAAAATCAAAATGCACCAATTATTGCAATTTACAATTTTAATCGTGAAATAAAAACTCTTAAACTATCACGAACGAATCTGTAATACTCTACTACAATTCTACTAATAATTTATGGATATACTTCTATAACATTTTGTTTGCTATTTCTCTACATCAACCACGCTCTTGCCACATCCAATCTGCACGAGATCGGAACCCGTGACTCACGGCACGTGACCGCACGTACAATGCGCCGACAATCTGTCCACGTAATTGGACGGAACGCCATTGTAAGTGTTTGGCTAAAGAGGTTAATAGTAAACCGAGCTTATAACCCAGATAAACAATGTACTTATTGCACTGCCAGCCCTCGTCCACTGCACAGCGCGAGACTTCGACACACCGACACTTACATTGAAAGAAACAGCCCACGCTGGCCTTGTGCGGGTTGGCGGACTTCACATACATTCACGCCTTTCTCCCAGAAGGGGTAGGCAGTGCAACCAGGACATCCACGTTTCGCCTTGTTTGTTCCGTCCTACGACGTGATAGGATAGCCTATCGCCACGTCAGGCACAAATTCCTGACTCCAGGCTGATAATTGATAGATACATCCAAAATCACTTTACCCGACCCGGGATTCAAACCCGAGACTTCAGCGTTGTAATCGTACCGTATAATAACTGCACCACCAAGCAAGTCAAAATACATATAAAGCGCATAAATATGTAACAATCTTAATCCGCGCGGTCTTATCGCTGTCGAGGATTTCTTCCAGACAACCTTAAGATAGATTGAAATGAACGGAAGCACGAAAAAATGGTCACAGTATATAGAAACAGCAAAAAAAACAACTTTTCAGTCTCACAATCACCCAGACCCGAAACAAATACCTGTGGACATCACAAACATTTGTCTCGAATCGAACCCACGGCCTCATGTTTCACATAGCGTCTGAACTAAGCTAAGGATGTCTGGCAGTAATGTTTATACTTATATGCTAAGACTGTTATCCTGCCTCGGTGGCGCAGTTGTACTATGGTACGATTACAACTCTGACGTCTCAGGTTCGTGATATTGGAATTTTCTATTTATTATCAGCCAAAGTCGGAAAAGTGTGCTCGATATGGCGATGGACTCACCCCCTATCACATTGTGGGACGGAATACTAGGCGAAATGTAGGAGTCGTACTAACACCTCTGCTTACCCCTTCTGGGCAAAAGGTGTGATGTTTATGTATGTATGTAAGACTGCTAGTACGCAAACTATTCAACCTAGTTACAATACTTATCGATATGTGTCGCCATAATTAAGATAAACAAACGCAACGATAACATAACTAGGGGCGTATTGAGGGCCGCGGAGGACCCACGTGTTTCCTCTTTCCTACAATCCCGGGTCTTTCCGTCGCAGTGTGAAGAAGCAACGTAGCAGGCCGGCATAATTTTTGAAATTAGCAGATGTTTATTAATTGTCTATCATTTGTACCACCAGTTGCGACAGTTATTTTCCCGTGCCAAGAGACAAAAAAATCCTATATTTTTATCAACGAAAATGGTAGGAAATACATATGTACATGTCGCTCGTTTGTTGCTTACGTCTATCCTTAAACAGGAACAACATCCTCGGAACATACTACTAAGCACTGCATGGACCCCCAAGGCATTTGTTGAGTCTCTTAATACATACATACATAAACTTACGCCTTTTCCCAAAGGGGTAGGCAGAGGTGCTACCAGGACACCCACATTTCGCCTTGTATGTTCCGTCCCACGATGTGATAGGGGGTGACCCTATCGCCATATCGGGCAGAAATTCCTGACTCCAGGCTGATAATGAATAGAAAAATCCAATATCACTTTGCCCGACCCGGGATTCGAACCCGGGACCTCAGCTTTGCAATCATACCGTGGTACAACTGCGCCACCGAAGCAGTCTCTTAATGTCTAGTACAATGGCTCCAATATCCTTTAAAAGTGGAAAACAATAGTACAAATGCTTGATAGGAAAGACAAAGCGGTGGTACCTACACAGACGGCCCTTTGTGTACAAGGAAGGACCATCGTGTCGACGACAAGATTCTAAATACGGGACTGTGTTTAACAAATCTCAAACATTAAGTCAAATTTCTAATGATTTTTTTTATTTTGTACCACGAACTTCTATTAATAATTGTGTAATTGAAAAATATAATATGTTTCAGACCGAATAGTCTCTCATATTTTGTTATACCCACGATGTAAGACGCATTTTACTGTAGCATTTGTACTAGGCTTATTTAAATGAAAAAGTTCAAAATATTGATTACAATTTAGGCTTTAATTGTGCAAGCAAGCGGATCAAATTTAACATTTCAAAATAGGCGCCACAATTTTGAATTCTGAATATGAAGTTGTATTATTGAACCACAGATATTGATTTATATTGAAGTATTCGCATACTAAAATATATTAAGATTCAATTTTTGTATATTCATATGCTTTAACAACTTTTTTTTAAATATTCTCCCATTAATAAAAATCTTCAAAAATTAAATAAGGAAAAAAACGATCGCAGAACCGACATAATCACAGTGGCAAATACCAACAATTTAATAATTAAATGTCTTCAACATTATCTTTAATACCCTCTGAAAAATAATAATTGCGATAAAATATTCCGTTTATCACCGATTAGTAGATAAGTTCAATTCTTTAGTTGTATTAGTGCAAGCGTAGATTTTACCTGTGTAATATGTGTAAGTTTTGATATTATTTTAGTATATAGTGTTTGTAAGAATTTCTATGGCATGTAAAGTCCAACCCGCACTAGGCCCGCGTGGTGGACTATATGGCCTGACTTGTTTCAATCGTACTCTCGATTGTGGAAGAGGCCCGTGCACTGCAGTGGGACGTATATGGGTTTATAGTACAGTATAAAGTGTAGACGACCTGGATGGGGTTGTACTCGTAAGAAGGTGCTGGATGCATGCTTCCAACAGTTCATGTGGAGATCCTTTGGGAAGGCCTATGTGCAGCAGTGGACTTCCTGTCGCTGAAGAGAGAGAGCATAAAGTGCGTAGTGGCCTGGTAAAGAACCAGACGCAAAACGACGGTAGTGCGAGTTCAACCCCAGGGGATAACTTTGATTTTTGGAGTTGTGTGTATTGATAGTCAATGACCACGCTTTTGCAATAAAGAAAGCATTGTGAAAGTATCATAATGCTTTATAAGAATTTGCATATATGTAATATTCGCCTACCCGCAATAGGTCGACGTGGTGGACATGGCCTATGCCCTCACAATTGATCTCTCGATTAAAGAAGTGTCTCATGGTTAGAAAAGTTTGGATATAAGCTGACATATTATTAATTCGATATAATAGAATCGATATAATACTATTATATTACGTGCTATATTGCGAGGTGGCCTGTTGGTAACGGACTAGACTCGGCTGCCTACATGTTCACGGTGGTCGCGGATTCAAATCCCAGGGCACACCTCTGACTTTTCGGAGTTATGTGTGTATTGATTGTTATTGAGGAAACCTGCATACCGTAGCGATTTTAAAGAATTTCTACGGTATGTAAGTCCGCCAACCCGCACTAGGCCAGCGTGGTGGACTATACGGCCTAACCACTCTCAATCGATTCTCTCGATTGTAGAGTAGGCCAGTGCCCAGCAGTGGGACGTGTATGGGCTGATAAAAAAAATAATACCATGGGAAACAAAGTGATATCGCAACATTTTACATTTCATATTTAAATTAAATTTAACTACCTTCGAAACGAACCATTGCTAAAGCCTAGACAAAGCCAGGTTAGACCATAGCTTCCAATATATATGACATCCAAATGGCTGTGATTTTAACGGCCACTGCATATCAATGGAATACGACTGCAATAGGAAAGCTTTTAAATGCTAACTTCGGGTCCATTTTCCAATATAAAATCTTTATGATAGTATTTTACGACAGTACGTAAAACTGGTATCTGTATTGTTAATTACGTGAAAAGTCTATCAATTTTAGCACAAATGGCATTAGAGCAGCTTGAGCCTATTTTGTTCCAATAACGGGCGTAGATCGATTGAAACAGGCAATCGTTTTTCGACCACGCTGGCCTAGTGCTGGTTGGTGGACTGTACGAGAATTGTGAAAACCCTCTAAAAATCTAAATGGTTTCCTATCTCTTCTCTCTCTTTCTTTTGCCAACTTCATCGCAATGTATTATTTTACTATCAAAATAAGCTATACACTGTATACAGAGTATATCAAGACTGCAACCGAAAACGAAGCCAGGTGGTGGTGTTAGTGACTTTAGACACAATGCAACTAATTTTTTTTCAAAAAAAGCGACGATTTACTTGTATCAATTCTATCGAGTCAATTCTAATGTCTTGGACTAAAGTTAATCCTTCACTCATCTGAGTTTCTTAATAAGGCCCATGGGATACACGATCGAGTTTTTTTAAGAGGTACGTAGAAAAATCTAATTGTGAACCACTGGCTTAGGTAAATGCCCCGTGATTCCTGACAATCAGATAATATTCCGGGCAATAAATAAACGTATAATAATGCCGTATTATACGTTCAAGAATTATGAAAGAAATAAAATTCTAGATTTATTACAGAATCAAAGACAATATAAATTTTAATACCGAATTTATAACTATTTAACTGTCAGAAAATCCTTATATCTGTGAGTTCATTTCACTTTATATACTTAAGTCTTCAGTTATACAGATAAACTTAACAAGATGGCGCATTCATCAAATTCTAACATTCATATTCATTATCATATAACAGCCTTCGTGGCGCATTTGGTTAACGAAGAGCTACGGCATCGATTCCTGCGTCGAGATAAATGTCAAAATTAACCACAAATATTTGATTCGGGACTGAGGGTTGAGACCAGTCTGTTGTAGTTTCTGATAGGATTGAATACGAAGTCACTAGGATTCCGTATCAATATTAGAAATTGTACAATATATCGAACTGTCATGTGTTCCCTCCTATCTTTAATCATGGATCCTTCCGCCGTAGTGTGAAGAAGTAAGTTTGCTGCTCGGCATAATTGTATCGACTGGTATGGAACCGCCGTCTGATGCCATTCGACGCTTTCTCAGGGCGGGAATGCGTGTACCATCAGATGCAGTGCAGTCACCATGCCCTGCCAGTATGAAATAAAATAATTTTTAGTAGTAGCCTCTCAAAAATCAAAAATTGTTTTCCACCCCCGTGGTGCAGATGGTAAGACGCCGGCTGTGAAACAGGACGCCGTGGGTCCGATCCCCGCACCTAGATAAATGTATGTGAGGCCCACAAATAATTGTCTCGGGTCTGGGTGTTTGTGAGACCAAAAATCTCTCGTAGCTTGTAATACCCACGACACAAGACTTAATTGATCTTAATGTGGGGTCAGGACTATGCATGTGTCTGTTAGGTGTATTTATTTATTATGAAATTAAAACGCTAGATACAGAGAAAAATGTATAGAATATCAATATGTTGGTTTTGTCCAGGGTTCCTCCTACTCCTGGTGTCACCATGCCTATCGATGCGCCACATGGAGCCTCCACCGCCGACGACCAGGTCTGAAGCCAACATCGTCGAGGGGTTTGTGCCCGTCAGACTGAACCACTTCATGGCGGCTGACAACACGACTTTTAATATGGTGAGTTTGATTCAATTGAATTTTGAGCCCGTGCTAACATACCTAGTAATTAGCAAAGTGGCAATGGGCAGGGATAGGGTAGGTACCACCGCAATGTCTATTTCTCGCGCCAAACAGCAGTGTAAATGCATTATTGTGTTCCGCTTTGAAGGACATTGTAACCATCGTAACTACTGGACATAATGAGACTTAACACCTTATGTCTCAGGATGGCGAGCGCAGTGGAATGCCAAGCATTGCTTTGTAATTCATGGTATTGTTTCCTACTATCCATGAGCGGTCGTATCACTTACTATTAGGCGAATGGCATGCTCATTTCGCCAACTGTCTGTGTATTTCTTTTTTTTTACCTCCTACCTACCCCCCAGCGCTACTACTACAACGACGAGTTCGCCGGGAAAGACATCGTGATCTTCGTGGGCGGCGAGTGGACGATCTCGCCGGGCTGGCTGCGCTCCGGGCTCGCCCACGAACTGGCGTACACCATGTCTGCCGGCCTCTTCTATACTGAACACCGGTATTACGGACAGACCAGGCCCTCCAGGTATATATAGCTTTCTATTATCTTATCAGCCCATATACGTCCCACTGCAGGGGACGAGCTTCCTTTATATTCGATAGTACTGAGTACGACTGAGATGGGTTAGGCCATATCCTCTCCTGAAGAGGAATTTCACTCAGCAGTGGAAGTTATTAGTTGATAATTAATACATATTTATTACGGTTATAATTTGCAAAATAATTTTATGTTGAGTTATATAATATGTGACTGCCTCGGTGGCGTAGTGGTACTACGGTATGATTGCAAAGCTGAGGTCTCGGGTTCGAATCCCGGGTCGGGCAAAGTGATATTGGATTTTTCTATTCATTATTAGCCCGGAGTCAGGAATTTGTGCCCGATATGGCGATAGGCTCGCCCCCTATCACATCGTGGGACGGAATATACAAGGCGAAACGTGGGTGTTCTAGTAGCACCTCTGCCTACCCCTTCTGGGAAAAAGGCGTGTGGTTATGTATGTATGTATGTTATATAATACATTGACAAAGTTTGAAAGGTATCTAGGTATCCAAAACCTACTGTGTGAATTATGAAATATCAAAAACGAAGTAAAATTTGTATAATTAAAATTTGTATTTCCACAAACAAAATAATTAATATTTTATGTAAATGCTGCCAGTCCTTGTTTCGAAGTTTGGGTATTCATTAATATTATAGACATCTGGTTTGTTTAACATTTATATCTACAATGACTTTATAAACAGGTTTTCTCAGAAATGGTAAGTGAAACACAGAGGATAATTAGTTGTAGCAGTACCCGATTTTTGTGAAAATAGAAATTGCCTTATAAATATTAATCATTTCAAACATTATTGATGTTATGAAAAATAAAAAATCTTTGTATATCCATCTTAATATGATTAAAAATGAATAGTAAAAAAATATTTTCTTGCGTTTATTCACGAAATTTTAGTAATGACAGGCATTTCATTAAACCCGGTTTCACTTTTGTTACCACGTCTGAAACACCTTGTATCGAAAAGAGATTTTTTAAATTATTGATTGTGTTAAATGCCCACTTCGCTATTTGCGCGACGGAATGTCAGAACCACACAAATACACTCCTGCAGCAGCAAGCTGGCTAAAAAACCAGGACGTAGAAGTTTGATCCACGCAGGATGAATGCCATACGCAATGATGATATAATTGTGTTTGCATGTTAGGCAAATGCGAAGTTCACACGTTCGACGAACATTTTCCCGAACTCGGAGTAAACATTCGGCGAACGTGTGCACCTCTAGTATGTCGTCACTATTAGATTAACATAAAAGCTGCAAGTAATTCATATCAATGCGATAAGAGTGGGCCGACACGAGCGTCGTAAACCGTAGAGATAATACCAGCACGTGCCGGCGAATCGGAATCGTCTAATTAATTGTTCAGACAGAGCTATTGGGCTGATAGGTCGCTTTTACACCGACGCGTAACATGGAACGCAAGTTAGAGAGTGAAGAATGTGAAAGCTTGAATCGATTGATTAATTCCCATTCGAAGCAATCATAAAATTAAATATCTATTTGCCCGACGCTTTTCCAAATTAGTACAACGTGCATTGGGTTAAGATCAACCTTTAAACTTCACATTATTGTTTATAATATTATGAAACGCCCAAAATTATAATCCTCATTAGTTACATTGGCAAACTGTAGAAATGGCTGATTCGACAGAGAATTGTTGATTAGCACCGCCTTTGCTGTAATGTTTAATTAAGTGCGTGGTGGCCTGTTGGTAACGGACCAGACGTGGCTGCCTACATGTTTACGGTGGTCGCGGGTTCGAATCCCAGGGCACACCTCTGACTTTTCGGAGTCATGTGTGTATTGATAGTCAATCACCACGCACTATAACGATGAAGGAAAACATCGTGAGGAAACCTGCATACCATAGCGATTTGTATAAATTTCTATGGTATGTGAAAGTCCGCCAACCCGCACTAGGCCAGCGTGGTGGACTATATGGCCTAACCACTCTCAATCGTACTCTCGATTGTCGAGGAGGCTCGTGCCCTGCAGTGGGTCGTATAGGGGCTGATACAATAATAAAAAAATAATTTAGTGTCTGTCCACTGTCCCTGGACCTAAAGCGATAACTTACCGCTTTCCTTTTCCCATCCTTTTTCCTCCCCGCTCTCTTCCCAATTTAATGGGCTGGCAACACATCTGTAATTCGCGTTGTGGATGTTCATGGGCGAATGATCACTTACCATCAGGTGTTTTTTTTTTTTTACATGTTCATAGCATAGCCATAATTTTCTAGGTTGTAGTTGGAATAGACCCTAAAAAATAAATAAAAATCGATCCATGTCGGTGTAAACGCAGCCACATTTGGCACGGGCCGCGACGTTCGAGCGGTAATGTTGGGTAATTGGACGTGAGACTAACGGTCGCGGGTTCGACGCCGGTCGTTAACTCACCACACAACCGCTACACTCGCTAATGCTTACATTTATTGAGTACTTGAGAATAATTGATGTATAGGTGACATTGGATTTTTCTATTTATTATCAGCCCGGAGTTAAAAAGTGTCCGATATGGAGACTCGCCCCCTATCACATAGTGGGACGGAACGCATAAGCCGAAACCTGGGTGGTCTGGTTGCACCTCTCTCTACCGCTTCTATGTAAAAGGCGAGATAGATAGATAGATGATGATGATGTGGTGTTTATGTATGTATGTGTAGGTGATTCCAATATAACATTAATTAACACATATGTTTCTCGTACTTACAAAATAAAAAAAAACAAGTGGATTTGTCAGAAATCGCGGTTTCAGTTTTCAAGATTCTTTACCACACATTTTAGTAACACGAACCCCAAAATTTTACTAACCCTAACAAAAATTGCTGAGGTTAGATAATTAGACCAAAATCCCTTTAAAACAGTATACGTGTCCATCATCACATGACCAAGTATCCCTTGAATTAAATAACTGGTCGCCAGCTCATCTGACCCTCGGGTTAAGCGTCCAATGAACAATTAACCTCACTCGTAGGTCAATGACATTATGACATTAACAGCTTTCCGCTGGATTACAATTTGTCTTCGTAATGCTAATTTAGGGTTATACCTTGCGAGATTGTGGCACGAGGAGATATGGTGAGTGTAGGGTTTGATTCTGATTGGGAGAATTCAGAAAAATTTGATTGCTTTACGTTTTTTTTTTATTTATATTGTCCAGGCAAGTCAAAGTTGTCTTCAATTTCTTTGTATATATTTTTTATTTATTTTTTTGAAGCAGAAATGTCTGTTTCTTATATTTTCGCAATTAAACCAATACATGAAGCAGAATCAGTTGCCATAAATAAAAAAGATAATAAATTGATAGTAACTACCTAAGTATATTTATTTTTAGCAATTTGAAAGTTTTGTAAGTTAAATAATAGTGTGTTTTTAATAATAAAATAATAAAACATTTATTAGTTTCCTTTCTTTACCTAAATTAAAAAACGGAAATACAATTTATAATAATAAAAGCTTAGGCTAGGTAACAAGTGTATTGAGATACTGCTGGTACTTACACTAGGATAGCCCTGTATCATTTTTCATTGGTATATTTGACTCTTACTATTGACTGGTGTCAAAAATAAATTAATACCGAGCAAAATTCTCAACAATACAAATTCACGTATGTTTTCTGTGAGATAATACCATCTTGGTCGAACCAGCCCATTCCTATACGAGTAATAAGTGAAGGTACTTACACTTAAGTATGTTCAAATTATGTTTAAAACAAATTAAAAAAGCAATAATTACCCCAATTTCTTTTAATAGCTAATTACTACCCTACTTAGCGATATATTTTTCACATCCCCAACGATAATCGCCTCGAAAAAGCTATCTTGGATACGATAACTGTTGCTAATTAGGGGGACTTTCATTACAAACTTACAATAAAAAATACACGTAAATCTCACCCCTATTACTAGAACCATAAAGATCAATAGTCACGCAAATTTATTTTTGTAAAATTCAGTCAAGATTGTAAAACACACAAGACAAGGTTAGCGAAAGTAAAACTTACTGTTAAGAAGATAAGGTTGTAATTGAATGCGCCTGTATGTTTGTCAAGTTCGTTTAGTATGCATGAGTCGCGTTCCCGATATTTTTGCGAAATTAAGGTCCATTTTGCGTAGGGAGTGTTGTTTTTGAGAACGCTTGGTCTTTGCGGTATTAGGTTCGAAATAAAAACGTTTAGACGCCGAGGTGGTGGTTTGCTGTAAACGAACTGATCGCGTCGTAAAGAAACGGAGGTTACGGGTTCGAATGTCAGTGCACACCTTAGATTTTTCACTCATGTGTTTATTCAAAGACAATAACCACACGGTTTACCAGGGTAGAGGTACATCGTGAGGAAACTCACATACAATAAAGATTTACAAGATTTTCTTCATACATACATACATACAAAAAACCGCCGTTTTCCCAGAAAGGGTAGGCAGAGGTGCTACCGGAAGAATACCCTCGTTTATCACCATATCGGGCACAAATTCCCAACTCCAAGCTGATAATGAATAGAAAAATCGATATCACTTTCCTCGACGCGGGACGAGACCTCAGCGTTATAATCGTACCGTAGTACAACTAAGCCACTGAGGCAGATTTCCTATAGTACTTACTATGTGAAATCCTACATTTACGCTAGGTGATCTTGAATATGAAAATTGCTATTGAAAGTTACAGTAGCAGACGATTTTACTCTGTTTCATTATCTGGGTAGCATTTCTCCCTCTCTCTCACCCTTTTCAGCCACAGAAAGTCCACTGCTGAACATACGACCCCCCTCCCCTCCCAAGGATCCCTACACCGACCTGTAGTGGCATAGAAATAAATTAAATTTAGCATCAAGAGTAGGAAAGAACTTTTTCTCAATGACGCAATATTTGTTATTAAACTTAGTGACAGTTAAGTATTTTCCTGTTTTGTACATATTTACAGTAAATATTTTCTTTTATTTGTTTGTTGTTTACTTTCGCGGTTTATGTAATTACAAATATTTAATTACATCATGGGAACATTAAATTTATTATGTAATGCAGTCCACAAATGTTTGTGGCGAGTTTGGGTGTTGTGAGAGCAAAACTTCTCTCGTACTTTTTGATACACGATACAAGACTTGTCGGTACATCTTAATTATAATTAAATTTTATTATTTAATACATAAGCTCACGCGACATCCCCATAGTGACGAGCAGATTTCCCACAGTACAACTCAGAGTTCACTGGGCAATCTCGCTATTGCACAGATTACAATTTTTAATAAATTTTTGCAAACCAAAAAATATATACACATTTATACATAGGTCCGGCAAACGAGCAAACAGGTCACCTAATGGTAAGTGATCACTGCCGCCCATGAACATCCACAACGCTGGATCATGGATGTGTTGCCATCCCTTCAAATTGGGAGGAAACGGGAAGGAAAATGGCTAAGAAGATAAAAGAGGAATTGGGCATCCGGCAATCTCACTCACCGAACAAAATCTTGAAATCAGCCATGATGCCAGTGATTTCCCACAGGCTTCTATAGCCACCAGCCATTGTAATAACTTCCATCTGTTTCACTCCAGCAACACGAGTATCTCCGACCTCCGGTTCCTGACGGTGGACCAGGCGCTGGCAGACTTGGCGCAGTTCATAGAATACGTCAAGAGCGACAACTTCTACAACGGAAGACACAAGTAAGCTATATGATAGATGTACGACTGTTAGTTACTACTAGATCAAACCGTATTCTAACCATGACAGGGCTTCTATGAAGGAACCATCGTATTGTCTATGGACAGCCTCCGTGGCGCAGTTGGTTAGACGCCAGCTGTGAAACGAGAGGCTGCGCGTTCGATCCCCGCAGTGAAACAAATATTTGTGTGAACCACAGATATTTGTTTCTGGTCTGGGTGTTTGTGAGACCAAAAAGTTTCTCGTAGTGTCTGTGTTTCTGATACCTACAACAAAAGACTCGATCTTAGTGTGGGGTCAGGACTATGTATGTGGCTGTTGGGTATATTTATTTATTTCTGCCGCCAAGCACCAGTGTATAAGCACTTTTGTGTTCCATTATAAAGGATATAGGGAGTAGCCAGTAATTAATGAACATTAACAGACTAACATTTATTGATGTGATAACAAATTCTTCCGTTTAAGTTTCATCGATTTCGTCTAGCAAAAATGTTACATCTTGCACATAATTAAGCCATATCGTGGTACACATAGTACCAAGGAGATTGATTTTAATCAACGTCACTAGCCCAAACGATTCTCGGCTCCTTTCCCAATATCCAAACATTTGATCCATAGTCTAAAAGTCCCGAAGTGCGTGGTGGCCTGTTGGTAACGGACCAGACGTGGCTGCCTACATGTTCACGGTGGTCGCGGGTCAAATCCCAGGGCACACCTCTGACTTTTCGGAGTCATGTGTGTATTGATAGTCAATCACCACGCACTATAACGGTGAAGGAAAACATCGTGAGGAAACCTGCATACCATAGCGATTTGTATAAATTTCTATGGTATGTAAAAGTCTGCCAACCCGCACTGGGCCAGCGTGGTGGACTATATGGCCTAACCACTCTCAATCGTACTCTCGATTGTAGAGGAGGCTCGTGCCATGCAGTGGGTCGTGTATGGGCTGATACAGTACAGTAAAAGTCCCGTAAAATCGAAGGTCCTTACATTATTGAATAACAAAACACATTGGTCATTGAATAGTGACGTAACTAAACCAACAGCTTGCAATTAACTATGTAAACAATTACCAAGAACAATATTTGCGCGCGAAGCTTCCAATAATAACGAAAATAATATGCTGCGGTTTCCTTAATCGTTTGGGATGGAGATTTTATAAAGTTATTTATTATGACGGCGTTTTGTGACGCAGAAAGCAATCGCAAAGCGTCGGGGTCATTTGTTTTTAAAATGTTACCAAGTTACTGCATTGCACCTAATGTTATGTGTACTCGTAGTTTAAATAAAATTCTGTGTAGTAATTGTCTTTTGTTGCCCACAATTTTTTTCCTAGGAAAGTCATATGAAAAAGAAATACCTACCTACTTTTGGATTCGAGAGTTTAATATTTCATTTATTATACAAAATAACCTATGTTTTATCCAAAAAGTTATAACAAAATAATACCCGATTCAGAATATCAATTTGCAACAATTAATTCCGAACATTTTAAATAGCAAAAAGCAAGTAGAGATGTAAAAATCCCATTGAACCGACTCTTAAGTCCAATAGAGGACGAGATTCATGAACGCAATTGCCAATTAACTTCACATTAAGCATAGTTAAAGCTGTTACCATCTCATCGTCAAGTTGAACCCCAACGATGTAGATTTGGCTTTACTTTTTTTTCAATAATATTACTTTACACAAAGTGGATTGCTCAATGTGGAAATCGGACTTAGGATTAATTACATGCTGCCTGACCAATATAACTTCTTTCTTTTTTTGTTTTTATTGCATAGGACTGACAAACGAGTTATCAGGTCACCTGATGTTAAGTGATCACTGCATGAACATCCACAATGTTTGGATCTTAGGCGTGTTGCCGGCCCATCAAATCGAGAGGGAAGCGAGAAGGGACAAGGATGGGAAGAGGAAAAGGGTATTGGGCATCCGACAATCTCAATCACCGAACGGAATGCGACAGCAAAAGTGGTGGCTTCAGGAGGTATTCCCATGGGACACTAGGACCACCCCGGACGAGCCTGGCCATTCATGCTGAATCATGACTGACAACAGCGTGGCTCTACCACTATTTTACCAATACGGCCATAATCGCCCATTGTTAGGCACAGGATTCTTATTTAACCCACAGTGCGATTGAAGGGGATTAGGTCACTGTCCAGCACGCTGCCCTAAATCGGGGTTACGGACTTCCCACAAAATAATAGAAAATCTTCTAAAGATCTCTATGACATGAGATTAAGTTTGTACGATGCTTCCTTGGATAACTCTTAACAATTTTACCGCAGTTCCTCACTTGACATGTTCGGATTCTGTACCAAACTATACACAGGTTGAGGTTGCCTCATGAGGTTTTCCTTCAACGTTAAACTAATGATCATATTCTCTTCTAGCTATCACTTTACCCCCATCAAAAGTGTGATATCACATAAATCTTTACTCACTTTGAAACATATCTACCTATTTTCGTATTTTATCTTAAACCACAATTTCTATTCCTCAGAAACGCCAACGTGGCCCTGGTAGGTTGCTCCTACGCTGGCACAATGGCCACCTGGATGCGACTCGCCTACCCGCACCTCGTGGACGCCGCCTTCTCCGACAGCGGACCCTTGCATGCCCAGGAAGATTTCCCCGGTAAGTTGGTTGAGATAGGATAAAGTGGGACTCTGATCTATTGATATTGAAGAGGTTTTATATTGATTTTATAATGTTGGCAAGATCCAAAATACTTTCTTGTAAGTGCTGTGCATATGGTTGGTCTCTCATGTGTGAGAGGCCCCTGGGCAGGTATCACCACAATGTCTGTTTCTCAAGCCAAACAGCAGTGTAAATGCACTGTTGTGTACCGGTTTAAAGGACAATGTAGCCAGAATAACTACTGGACACAATGAGACTTAACATCTTAAGTCTGAGTACGGCGAGCGCACTGGAATACCAAGCGTTGCTTCATAATTCATGCTGTTGTTTGGCTTTGCTACTGTCCATGAGCGTTTGTATCGCTTACCATCCGGCGAATGGAATGTTCGTCTCGCCATTCACTGCAACAAAAAAGAGAGAGTATTTAAATCTTCCTCATGGACACAATCATGTCGGTTAAAACAGGATATCCACAAGCTGAAACCCTGAGTTAGTTTGAGGGTTTTTTACCACAGTGTGCTGTGATCGAGAATACGAATAGCTTACAATGATTCTATCACCAACTTACATACATAAATACATACATAAACGGCACGCCTTTATCCCAGATGGGATAAGCAGATGTGCAACCAGGACACCCATATTTCACCTTGTGTGTTCCGTCCCACGATGTGATAGAGGGCGAGCGTATCGCCATATCGCGCACAAATTCCTAACTCCGGGCTGATAATGAATAGAAAAATCCAATATCACTTTGCCCGACCCGGAATTCGAACCAGAGACCTCAGTTTTGTAATCGTACCGTAGTACAACTACGCCACCGACACAGTCACCAATATAAAGGGAATAAAATTGCAAAGTATACGTTTAATACATCCTATGTCAGAAGTTGGTAAAAAAACACAGTTTTATCTTAAATAAATTGTATCAAATATTGCAGAAATAATTACTAGGCACAGGATATTCATTGCGAAACGCAACATTCTCGATAATATTTCGACACAAAGTTGTTGGGCTTGCACCTATCACCTGCGATTTCCGTTCCTAACTTGAAGGTAAAAGTTCAATGCTGTTTATTAAACCAGAACTAAATCACCAATAATAGTTTTTTAGATTTACGGGAATGTTACAAATTGAAATAAAACGAATTCTTACGGCGCCAGTCCGCCTCGTGACCACGAAAACTGTAAAGTGATCGAAACGTCGGGAATTAAAAAATGTTAAAATGAAATCAAATTCGCGATAAAATCCGCAAGAATTCGTTTTATTTCAATAAATGACCGATTTTAAAGATATGACTTACTACCTTGCGTCGCTCGTTACAAATGACAAAACTCTATACAAAATGTCCAGACGTTCCAGTACAGGTCATAAAAAGTTGTTCGTTGCAGTTCATTGTCCAAATCCCTTTTTTTTTTAATTCTGGCACGGGACAGAGACTGCATTACACCTGATGGTAAGTGCTAATGCCGTCCAGACAGAGTATCGAATGGCATCAGACGGCAGTCTCATACCATTCGATACAATCATGCCAGCCCGCTGAGATGCTTCTTCACGCTACGGCGGAATAGGATCGCCCTGGAATAGGCCTAGCTTAGCAGAAATTTCGTGTACCTGTTTATGATAACAAAAAAGAAAAGAAAAAAAGGGATTAATAAGGCTGCTGTTGCTACAAAGTTCTCACCTGAAAAGGTCATAAAGATAGATACGCCGCTTGGCTCACTATGTTTTCAAAGGATCCTATATTCATCCTATGATGACGTTCATTCAAGAAGTAATAATTTACGGCAGTAAACATCCTTTAAGCAAGTTCCTCAATGCAATGTCACGGATATACCCACAGAGTACAGACAGACGTCTAAATTGTTACTAATGTCTGTCGCCCACACAACAGCAAATAAACACTTTGTTCCCAAGATACATGTATGTGACTACGATATGTTTTTAGAACGGTTTAAATGTTTAGCTGACAAAGAATACTGATCAATCTGCCGGCTCGGTATTATTTAATCAGTTAAATCGGCAGGTTGATCAGTAGTCTTGTTTAAATGGAAAGGCGATGTATTCCGCTTCGTAAATCCTGTCTATCTTAAAGATTTCGATAAGTTTCGTTGTTAATTGGCAGTATATCTTCAATGCAACAAGTGTTGTTCAGGTTGATAACTGACTATCGGGAGAATGCAATCCCTCGGTTTGAATTGAAACTTGAATAGCATTATAAATATCTCGTACACTCAATATTCCGTATTCAAGTTCGACAGCCTCCGTGGCGTACTTGGTTAGACGCCGACTGTGAAACGAGAGGCCGTGGGTTCGATCCTCGCACCAACACAAATGTTTGTGAGGCCCACAAATATGTGTCGAGTCTAAATGTGAGAATGAAAAGTCTCTCGTTCCGATACCCACGACACAAAACCTAATTGATCTTAATGTGGGGTTAGGACTACATATGTATGTGACTGTTGAGTATATTTATTTTATACTCAGTAATTTGATAATATGCAAGCCTAATATTGTAAATTATGTATTTCAGAATACTTGGAGGTGATAGCAGAAGCCATCAGGGTTCAGGGTGGACAAGGATGCCTGAGCAGCATCGAAGACGGCATGAAGGGACTGGTGGAACTCCTGGAGACCAGCACAGGACCTGCCACAGTCTCCAGGATGTTCAAGTAAGTATAGCATGTACAAGACAATTGAACATTGGTTTACGAAGCCATACTTATCGTGGTCAACACCAACTCGGCTCGAACTATGGATTCTTAAAGTAATTTTATACCGCACTATTAAGCTATGAAACATGTTCCCTTCTTTCTATGGTGATTGGTCCTTGAACCGAGGTGTGAAGAAGCAGCTATGTCAGTAGAATTATCCCGAATGCCAATTGAGAGTTGGATATGAGTGGCAATATATAATTTTTACACATTAGGCTTCCCATCAGTTGCGATAAAGTCACATGAGGAAGCCAGTGTAAAAAAAGAAAACACATTTTGTTCAATTTCATAAGACTCAAACAAGAAAATTAAAAAGGTAGTAAGCCTAAGGTGAGTGATTTTGGTATTGAGCTCTATACAATGCATGCTAAGATGGACCCTAGTAATCCCAAATGCTCATCAATGTACTGTACTGTTTTGTATCAGCCCAGAAACGTTCTACTGCAGGGCACGAGCCTCCTCTACAATCGAGAGTACGACTGACAGAGGTTAAGCCATATAGTCCACAGCGCTGGCCTAGTGCGGGTTTTTCTTATAACCATAATCGACTCTAAATATAGATAGATTGTAAAATTGCAAGATCCATTCTTTCCTTGACTTGCATAATTCCGCATCCGAAGATTGCAATGTTATGTACATTGTTAATAATGCAAATGTTTCTTACATATACTTATAAACATGTTTCACTGTTTGTCTGTCCTTATATACTTCAAGCGCCAGTGATGCGGATTATGTACTTCGTGTTTTTATTACTTAAGCTCTTTTACCTGGCCATATCATACATGCGACCTATAAATCAACCCCTTTAAATTGTAATTCATAGTGCTGTACGTGTTTGGTTTTGCTACTGTCTATGAGGGGTCTCATCGCTTACCATCAGGCGAATGGCATGCTCGTCACGCCATTCATTGAAAAAATCTTCAAATTAACAAAATTACAAATGGCGGCTTTATCGCTCCAGACGATTTCTTACAGACATCCTTTGGAGAGTTTGTGAAAAGGAAAAAAAGAAAGGGCAGTCGAGAATTTAAAGAATACAATATATATTTTAATAAAAATTATAAAGAAAGATAAAATAAGAAAAAAATAATAAAAATGAATCACCATCAGTGGGTGACACTTAATAGACCGTAGGAAAAGGTTTTTATTCAAATATTCGTCGCAAGCCAAGCCGCGTGCAGACTTTAGTGTGAAATATATCACAATCCCGCAAAGAGGCAATCATAGCATTAACGAACACCAACGTACGGCTATAAATACCTGCTCTGTAACACCAGCGACCTCTGGATGCAAATACTAGACCATCACAATTGACCTTACATCTAAAATGAAGTTTATGACATCATTTAAGACAGTATTTAACTGCATTTCAAGTATTTAACAGCCTCCGTGGCGTAGTTGGTTAGACGTCGAAACTCTGTCTCGACTGTGAAACGAGAGGCCGCGGATTCGACCCCCGCAACAACACAAATGTTTGTGAGGCCCACAAATATTTGTGTCGGACTGGGTGTTTGTGAGACCGAAAAGTCTCTCGTAGTTTCTGATACCCACGACACAAGACTTAATTGATCTTAATGTGGGGTGAGAACTAAGTATGTTACTGTTGGGTGTATTCATTCAATTTATTTATTTAGATGTCTTTTATATAACTCTATGCCGGAATACCGACCAAAACCCCTCGATGTGGCCCTCTTCGCGCATATCAGGGTGAATGCGGTTCCTGCTAGCGGGACTCGCCCAGAACTACTCCGCAGCCACTTTATGCTTTTCAGAGATCCATGGTCTCGCCCGTCCTGGTAAGAGGGAGCGCGTACGCGCCCTTATCTGCCTTCTTCAGGCGGCCGCCTCGGGATCACTTTCAGTGAGGGTGCGCCCTAAGTGCACCCAGTGATCCCAAAGGCATCATTTAGCAGCCTACTACGTCAGGCAGGGGATACCGTGGTGGTATTCTAAACGCCGCTTGTCACAAGGCAGGCAATGGTCACCATACGGGTTCCTAGCCACTGTGTACGTTGGTCACAACAAATCGAATAATCTGCCATGCAGACTGCTCATTTGCATTTGCAGACTGCATATTTAAATCCAGCCTGTATATCAGGATGTGTTGGCTGGCAACCTTGAGATTCTAGGTTCGAGTTGTTACTTGTAATATATCGAGTTTGTTTTTTTTAGCGATGAATGACGAGACGAGCATGCCATTCGTCTGATGGTAAGATGGTAAGCGATACGACCGCTCATGGACAGTAGCAAAACCAAACAACACCATGAATTACAAGGCAATGCTTGGCATTCCACTACGCTCGCCATCCTGAGACATAAGATGTTTAGTCTCATTATTTCCAGTAGTTACTCTGGCTACCATGTCCTTCAAATTGGAACACAACAGTGCATTTACACGGCTGTTTGGCGGAAGAAACAGACATAGCGGTGGTATTAACCCAAGCGGCCGCTCACATATGAGAGACCTACCACGAGTGACAACATTGTTTACCGATCCCAACGTTTATATTGTACCACAATTGTCAACCAAATTCAACAATGGAAGTGATTTTGAATATTATTTTTTTAGTTTTATGCTTCTTTTCACAATGTGATTATTTCCAGCACCTGCACTGCTCTTCAAGCAGGGAGTCCTCTGGACCTGGCCACGTTCTTCTGGTTCGGCATCACGGAGACCTTCGCGTATTTAGTGCAGTACGCTGTTCCGGGAGACATCCCGGCCGCCTGCGCTGTGCTTAATAATGCTACTGTTGGTGAGTAAAGAAGAAAACATTTACAGGGTATATCAACACTGCTACCGAAAGCCAGGTTGTAGTTTTAGTGACTACAGACACGATGCAACTAAAATTTTTGCAGAAAATGGCGACGAATTTTTTTGTAATGTTTTAAATGCCATTGTGTTTGGGTGGTAAATCCATAGTTTTTGCTTAAATTATAGTTATTTTAGGCCTTGCGTACTATAGCGTCTTTAAAAATAAAAGGGTGTACATTATTTGTTTAGAAAAATATATGTATTTACCACCCAAATACGATGATAGAAAAATAATACCTAAATAGTATATAATTGGAGTCGCTGTTGTAGGTATTCGTTATATTTATTGATTTATTTATGCTTTTATCCAACGTATTTATCTCCCAGTCAACCTTTGGGTCGTGCAGAAGAATCGAAGTATTCAATAAAATATATAAAAAACATATACTTCTCCATAAACATAACCAAAATTGCTATATGTACATACTTACCCAGGCGGCTTCTCATACACAACACACCTACCACCAGTCCTACTGACAAGAAAGTATCACTATACCATCTAACTACAACATTATTAATAACTTGCAGAGGACCCAGTCCAGCGCCTAGCCAACTGGATCACAGCCCACCCGTGGACTCAGCCGTGCATCGAATCCCGGTACACCGAGGTGGTGGCCGCGCACAGGAACACCAGTTACGACGCCCCCCAGGCCACCAGTAAGTGCCTAGTATTCTATACTCATACATAAAACTGAAGAGTTTGATTGTTTGAACTGGAAGACTACTGGTTAGTTTTAGAAATTATTTTAAAGCCCCATTTACACGGAGAGAGTTTTTGGCGGCGAGAATCATATGCGATTATCACACGACATAACCTCCATAGATTATCGTGTTCTGACAATGTTTACACGATGCGACTTTTTTATATCCTTACGATAATCGTATCTTTGAGGCGAGAGACTCTCCCCGTGTAAATGGGGCTTTACACTCAATGTTACAAAATTAAATTGCGAAACTAGTTACTACAAACCATACTAGTTTTAATAGTCACCAAAGTTGCAAATATTTTGGTAAATTACATAATGTTCTTTTATATTAAAACCAGTGTTTATAGTATTTACTACCGTTTTTTAATCAGAAAATAATACTCAATACCACGGTGTACAGTTTTAAATAGAGATTTTAGTGGACATAATTACCGTACCATGATATGCAATGAATATTATCTTGTCAGGCATCAACATTTTCAGATAACTCATCAGCGTCATCATCAGCCTTTTATTGTCCACTGCTGGATATAGGCCTCCTCTAAATTGCGCCATTGGGCCCTGTGTTCGGCATGTCGCATCCAGCATCTGCCAGCGCCTTTCGCAAATCGTCACTCATATAAGATTTCAAATTCAAAAATTCTCCCGCGAACATTAAACTGTAACATGAATTGACTCTTAATACTCTAGTTAAATACTGATTTATTCAAACAAATAGTTCTTTTAAACCATCTCACTAACTAAGCGAAGAAACAAGAAGCTAAGCAAGCGATTAGAGGGTAGACAGAGAGTAATGGAGCAGGCAATAAACTGAGCTGGCCAATGAATAGATTATTGTTGTAAGGCATCTACAATGTAGAGGGATGCTAATTATCTCTCGCTTGGATTATGCACTGCGTGAGACACACAGACAGATAGAATTGTCAGCATGTTGGGGCGTTTGTTCAGGTTTTAAAATTTATTTTTGGTGTCGAACAATCTAATAAGAGCTCCATACATGCATACATACATAAACATCACGCCTTCTTCCCAGAAGGGATAGGCAGGGATGCCACCAGGACACCCACGTTTCACCTTATGTGTTCCGTTTCATGATGTGTGTCGCCCCTTATGGGCGAGTCTGTCGCCATATCGGGCAGAAATTCCTGACTGCGGGCTGATATTGAATAGAAAAATCCAATATCACTTTGCCCGACCCGGGATTAGAGCCCGAGACCTCAGTTTTGTTTTCATACCGTAGAACAACCACGCCCCCGAGGCAGTCCCATGAGCTCCATAGGACTGAAATGACACAATTAATGACAATTATATTGTTACTCACTGCACTTATTAGTCATTTATTGAATTTACTTATTTATTATTTCCCAGTCTCAGAATTTTAAATCAGCTTTAGAAATAATACAATTCTTAAGGTACTGTTTTGAGATTTTTATCCTAAATCAAATATTTTGTCTCTTGTACCTTGGGACCTACAAGAAAACAGCCTATATACTTAGCTCAAAGGCGGAATCGTAACGACGATTGTTCTGAAGTTGTAAGTTATTGTGGCCGAGTGATCACTTACCATCAACTTTCCTCATTTATTCGTTTGCTTCTTAATCCATAAAAATACATGATCTAACCAATACTTTACCAATACTCGTATAGATATTACCAACAAGAACCAATACATTTCTAACGTTATTTCGCAAAGTAGGATTTGTCTAGCCAGTAAATGTATCGGCAATTATTCCGATCACATCTCGTCGTGTCGCTTCGTCTCAATTGAAGTTAATGCTGCCATTAGAAGGTTTAAAGACGGGATTTACTTGGTCCGGGATAGTTACACTCTCAACATGAATCATTGTATTGATTTCTCATTGGTTTATAAAATTTGTACGACCTAACTTCGCCTGGTTGTAACTAATCTAGTCCACTCTAAATTCTGACTCGGAATCGGGAATAGTACTTTTATTATGAATAATAGATATTCATTATCTTTATCTGCACCTCATAAAATTTAAAGCAAAATTAAGGCCCAATTGCACAAAAAACTTTGAGGATAAATTTTATTTTGACAATGTCCCATTCATTAGCAAAGTCAAATACGTCACAATTGTATGGCGATGACATTGTATAATTAATGTTATCTTCAAAGTTAGTTTGTGCAATTAACCCTTTATTGATGCTCGCTATAGTACGGGTTTAGTACTTATGGGCTGAAAATGTTAACAAAACAAAACGACTTTAAAAAAGCGTATTCCTGCCATAAAAACCGGCAACGAATCTTTAATATTTTGAAATTATGAACAAACCTAATATTTTCCCCGCGTTATAATAAAACACTTAGGTACTACACAACAGTATGGGTGAAAACCAATTAATAGAAGAAAACATAATGCAGTACTTATTGTATTGTTTTCATTTCCTTGTAGTATTTTCCTTGTAGGAAATAATATTATGTTTTCCCTACCAATATGCGAAACATTAACAACTCTTAATTATAAGTACAATTACAATGTGAAAAACCAAAAACAAGAAATTACAAAAATACTAACATTATTTACTAGGAGTAAAGGATTTAATTTTTAATTTTTTTTAAATATATTTAGTTTTGTTTTTCTATAATATTACGATGATATTTAAGTCCTTGGCCTACTGGGGCATGTTATCCTTACTAGTATAAATGCCAATTATTGTTTTATTATAGGGGACAAGTAAGCAAACGGTTCACCTGATGGTAGAACCATGTATGAGTAAATCTCACTGCAGGGTACAGACCTCCTCTACAATCGAAAGCGCGATCGAGAGGGTACAGGGTATATAATTCACCACGCTAGCCTAGTGCGGGTTAACAAACTTTCCATACCATAGAAATTCTTTCAAATCCCTACGGTATGCAAGTTTCCTCACGATGTTTTCCTTCACAGATATAGTGTTTCTATTTACAATAAGATTTGAATAAAAATTAAATACTATGTTAAGCATTCTTCACAGCATTGTGTCACCCGGTGTCATCGGTCCGTACTGACATTTGATTTGCAGATTGCAACT
The DNA here is from genome assembly GCA_033459515.1 of Theretra japonica. Lineage (NCBI taxonomy): Eukaryota > Metazoa > Arthropoda > Insecta > Lepidoptera > Sphingidae > Theretra > Theretra japonica. Next base: position 334,465 of record CM065950.1, read on the forward strand.
CCTACCCTCCCGCCCCCGCGCCGTCCGCGCTTCTTACATTATTAACGTCATCTTTAATTATTTTATTCAATAAACGCGATTCAGCGCCTTATTATTTGAAGTAGCTTTATTAGATTACGCTTGAGAGAATCAATTCTACAATTGAAGTTGTTCCACAGTCTAGACTGTAGTGCGTCTAGAAATAGTCTTAATATTCTGTATAAATGTGTTCTTAGCGCCATAAATCCATCCTTCTCTATTCTGGTGTAAATGACACGACAGCTGGTGGTAGGATCTGTCTAAATGGCGTCCACTATACACGATAGAAAACCCGTCATATTGAACCACGCAAGCTTGTTCCTTTTGGTTTAGCCCGTATATTGGGCGAGAGATACCTATTTCTCTATTTTGATACCATTTACTATCAAGTACCTTATAGTAACTTGTGCGTAAATCACATCGTCAATTCCATAAAATAAATTGACTGCAAAAATACGAGAAAGAATATGAAACGAGTACAATGATAGAACAATTTTGTAGGCATTCTATCCAAAGTAAGACCAGTACGAAATCACTCCATTTACCCGGCAAATTGCTATTGGTTTTTCTCAAAATCGATGCGCATTTCTAAGAAATCGGGCCCCTAAAGCCGAGTAAATATTTGACAACGTATAAAAAGTAAGAACAAATTGTTATCGTGCTGATTTACATAATCCTACGATTTGTGGAATCCTTTCGGAATATTCCTGAGTTTTCAGGATGATATTTATAATATTTGTTATAATGTTAAATAAAGTCTTATTTGTAAATCACTTCAGTTATAGAATAGCTCGGGATGGCGATAGAAATTAATGAGACATTACAATATGATTCCTACTTTATATAGGCGCGGCGTAGCTAATAATTACACTTTACAAGTTTCATCTGGCGAAAAATACCGGGTCTCAGTTACGCCGCCCTATTCAAAACCGATTAAGCCATTGTGTAGGTACTTATCGTATGCTAATTTTAATCCTAGCATATCCATAGTCCATTACTCGTAATATGTATTTAAAAAGTTTTGCACAAAAATTCTAGCATTTGTTTCTACCCCCATTTACCTGTACTGTACTGTATCAGCCCAGACACGTCCCACTGCAGGACACGAGCCTCCTCTGCAATGTAGAATACGATTGAGAGGGTCTAAGCCATACAATCCACCACGCTTGCCTAGTGCGGGTTGGCAAGCTACGCAATGCTTAAATTCACGCAACGATCATGAGTGACGGAATTGTTCCCCTTAAAATATAAATAAGAATCCGCGATAGCACATGTCTAATTTAAGGTTGGCTCGTGTATCTGGGCGGGGCGGCTAGTACATACTACCTATATAAAAGATATGCGATGTTCCAGTGAGGTTGTGGACGTACCAGACCTGCGTGGAGTTCGGCTGGTACCAGACCACCACGAGCTCGCGGCAGCCGTTCCTCTCTTCGGTGCCCTTGGAGTACTTCCACCATATGTGCAGGGACTTCTTCTCGAGCAAGTGAGTTGACCGCTGTTTTATAATTTTTTGGTAATTAAGGAGTTTTATGTTTGCAGCCTAGTACAGATAATATGGATAGGGTACGTGAAACCAGATATAAATGTTCGTGTGATTAAAAAATAGGCACCTTCTTGTTTGGTAAGAAACTTATCATAAAATCGTTTTGGTGCGTAATCGAAACATCTCAACATCTTGTTTCTACACCAGTTTCTATGTTGTTTCAATAACTACACATAACTAATACTAATACTAAATAACTACACATTTCCATTTTGACAGCTACAAATAAAAATAAGCTGAACTAACGTCACAGAGTTTGTAAAAATATATCTCTGTTAATTTTCATTACAGTTTTGACGAGCAATTCCTACGCTATGGCATCTCAAGGACGAACCTATTCTTCGGCGGCCTGACCAGACTCCCTGACAAGGTGATATCGGTGGTGGGCACCCATGACCCCTGGTCTCCGATGGGGCCCAACGCGACCCACCAGCACTTCCTGGCGCCGGTGCATGTGGTACCAGAGGTGTCGCACTGCAGAGCTATCAGGTGAGTTCTAAGAAAGAATATTGAGATATTAAACAACCTTGAATCCGTTTTCCGACCATACTCGGCTGCCTACATGTTCACGGTGGTTGCGGGTTCAAATCCCAGGGCACACCTCTGACTTTTCGGAGTTATATGTGTATTGATAGTCAATCACCACGCACTTTAACGGTGAAGGAAAACATCGTGAGGAAACCTGCATACCGTAGCGATTTTAAAGAATTTCTACGGTATGTAAGTCCGCCAACCCGCACTAGGCCAGCGTGGTGGACTATATGGCCTAACCACTCTTAATCGTACTCTCGATTGTAGAGGAGGCCCGTGCCCTGGAGTGGGTCGTATATGGGCTGATACAATACAATTGAATCCGTTTTCAGCTTCGTAAGTACAGGTTCATTTCTACCTTTAAATCAATCATAGCTGCTGATATAATTTGTACGTGAATTTTAAATTACAGCCTTCGTAAAGCAGTGGTTAGACACCGGCTGTTAGTGAGGCCGCGGGTTCGATCCCCGCACCGAGACCAATATTTGTGTGATCCACAGGTATTTATTTCGAGTCTGCTTGTTTGTGAGATCGAAACTTCTCCTATAGTTTCTGATACCCACGACACAAGACTTGATAATATGTCTGTGTTGTGTCAAAACCGAGTGTGTGAGTGATTGTTAGGTCAATTTATTTATTTTAAATTAGTGTCTGCAAAACGCATGTTGCCAAGTGCCAAAATCCTACTTAATTTTATATAACTAGTAGAAAACTGCTGTTACCAGTCTTGTAGCTTTAACATCATAACGGACTGTGTTGTTAGAAAATTCGAGAGAGGTAGGCAAGTATTTTAGCCAACAACATAATTAGAGGACCAGTAGCAATGGCCGATTGATTTGATTCTCAAATTGTCAATGTGCAATTAATTGAAAACACAATGGGTTTCTTGACCTGAGCCTTCAGAAAGTCTTAGTCGAAACTCAGAACAATGAGTAATTAAAATTACACTAAAATGTATCATTTATTTATTAACAAGTGTAACAGACGACTGAACATGGTCCAGCAGCACCACCGTACAGTGCCGTGGGTTCTACGCAACAGACGAGAGGTCAATTAGTAATTATTTATCGCACGGTTCAGATCAGTACTCGTATTATGATAAAAGATATTGATCTTTTCTAGCTGCTATTATGTCATATCTGTGTGGATTGGATTGGCAATATATTTATAATATTCTATTCCTTTCCTTCAACCCGACAGTGTTAAGGTCCCGCCAAACAGCTGAGCCGACACTGACGGATGGTGGGGAGTTGTAATGTACGGGTTGACATGTATTTCGTCATACAGAACCGTCCACCCGCCGTGGCGTTTTTCGAAATCTACGAATTACGAAACATGTGATGAAACTTGCGTTGCATATTTAAATTCAATTAGTGATTAAAATATGGCGGTTTTCAGACCAGTGGAGGAGAGTGATTCAGCAGAGCTAAGGGCCGCGAAGCAGGCAGTACTTCTTCGCATGCACAACTTCGCTACTGGATCAGAGAACAGTGCAGCTTCTGTCACACTCGCGGCTTCTCTAGCGTTCCTATACGCTATTGTACATTTTGTAGCCTAAATACTCGTATACAGTTGAGGAGATACTGGTCTTAGGTACCTTCTTATACCGTTGATAGTAATATGTAAATATGTAACACAATATATTAAAGATTTAAATACGTAACAAAGTAAAAAAGGTTTTATGTGGTGTAACAATTTTTGTAGTTTGTATAAAAATTAGCAACACCGCATTTTGGTGTAACCAAAAAACCCTAATTTTCAAAGTAATCCTAAAATGTCATACTTATGAAAAAATGTTAATAAGCACAAATATTTTTTTACATTAGGTACCCTAACCTACAAGCTGCAGACTTCCATCCACTTCAGATTATAGGTACCTATCGGCATGATTTTTATCGATTAATCCACCCTAATGACAATATACAGCTTCACAGCTCTACAGAATACTTTGAAGTTTGAAGAAATACTGCAATTCTACAGAAAAAATCCATACATACATAAACTCACGCCTTATTCCCAGAAGGGTAGGCAGAGGTGACCAGGACACTAACTTTCGCCTTGTGTGTTGCGTCCCACGATGTAATAGGGGGCGCGCCTATCGCCATATCGGGCACAAATTCCTGACTCCGGGCTTATGTTGACTATCAAAATGCAATATCACTTTGCCCGACTCGGGATTCAAACCCGAGACCACAGCGTTGTAATCGTGCCGTAGTACAACTGTGCCACCGAGAAAAACTCCAACCTACAAAATAGTGAGTATAATATTACTAAAAACGCATATTCATTCACCGCATGGTCTGTGTGACTCTAGTCACGATTTCTCGTGGTTTTGACTCAGGTGAAGGTAAATGGTGCCTTTAGGTAACTCAAAAGTATGTGTAATAGTATGTAATATTTCTGTAAAACAAATAATTTCATTGAATTCTTTGTTATGATTGTGGTTATAACATAAATTAGTTTTATTTGTGCTGTAGTGAGTATTTAGTTAGGACGACGCAGCATAGGACGTCCGCCCACTAGGTGGTCAGTAAAGGTCGCGGGACGTCGCTGGATGCAAGCTGCCTCCAACAGGTCACTGTGGAAATCATTGGGGAAGGCCTATATTCAGCAGTGGACTTCCTTTGGCTGATGGATGGAGTATTTAGTTACTAGGTAGTTCTGGCTTTTATGTATATTAAGGTTTGTATGTATTTTTCGTATTGTTCAGCAGTGGACTTCGTGTACGGATGAAGGTAAGTCATCATTCGGCACGCGCTTCTCTACACATTATGCAAGTAAGTCATGTTTTAGTCCACCAGACTAACTACGAGCTCGAAACCAAATAATTTTTTACTAGTTCCTAAAATCAATGACTGAAATTATCAAATTGGTTTTTACTGTACGCGACAACTCGGCATGGCAATTTTCTAGTGATGTAGTATCACGTTCCAAGTAGTTATCGCTATTATTTTGCAACGCAATGATATAAGAGTAACAATAATTAAGTCAAGTTAATTATAATAAGCAATATGACAAAATATTTTATCTACAATTTGTAACTGATCGATGTCTGCACATGGAAAATATATGAGAAAATCTATTATAAGGGTACTGACTGAACGTATTAAAACCGAAGGAATGAGATTAAATTATTTTTTTCTTTGGCTTTGAAAGCTACGGTAGTCCATTCAATACAAAACAATATAATACACAAAGAACAATGTGAACTGGATCGAAATGGATAAACGCTGTCGATGCTGTGTATTGCAGCACGTTAGTATGCGTGCGCGGGCACGTGCGTGTGTGCGGGGCGTGGCCTCCCCCACGCTTCACATTACACTCCGTTTGCTAAGCCGACCTGTCGCGTACTATACATATGTAACATCAATCAGTTCACGCCTGTATCCACTAGGGAATACAATGCCTTTAGCACCACCTAACTTCGCCGGAATTATTCCTCAATGCGTAGAAGATAAACCTGTCAACGGGGTTCAAACATGAATGAAGGAAATCAGGTAAATTAAATAAACAAGCAGTATTCCAGTATTGATTTATTTATTGTGATATAACCATACATAGTGATCATCTATCAATTTGTCTATACATCCTCGCGGATCGCGTATTTATCGGTTTACAAAAGCATACTACAGGTTTCGGCATAATTACTGAGTAAAAAAACATAATGTTAAAATATGTTGCATCTGATTAGAAGATTGATACAGCCTCAAATTTAAACCTATAAGTTTTTTTAAGTGCAAAATTAACAAGAAATGTATAATATTAATTGTCAATTGCTTAAATACATCACTAATTATTATTTTATTTTTATAGTTTGATTACTATTGTTAAAATAGAAGCGTTGTGTTAGTTTAAACTAAATTGCATTAATTAAGAATTAATCTCAAGCTGGAAACGAAAAATATTATGTAGCCCTAAGACTATAAAATGAGCAACTAAGGAAAACCTATATTTACGAACCCAAATTTTCCAAAAAATAGATTTTCAAAAAGTATTTATGCCGAAACCCGTATTGACAGTGTATGGGGCGAAATTGTTACTCATTTGGTGTTTCTCTAGCCTAAGGTAGCAGATATACGTGCACAACTCACCGATCCTCACTAACATGGCATTTTATTCATAAAATATGTTACATTTAGGTACATTTATATTCGCTACATTCACTATTGTACAAGCTGTTTAAAATATAATAGGGGCGCTTACCACCCCTTATGGAAGCCATTTTATACATTACGAAGGCGAAATAACACCTATTCTAATTTACAAAAAATCATTTATTAATGAACAGAAACGGTTTAACTTCATTAAAAAAATTAAAACTGAAAATCATATATTTTTTAAACATTTTAGAACATAGTATATGTACAACAAAAATATATTTTCCAAAAAAAACTGAAATTAAAATTGTGCAGTAATATATTTATTAGAGACATATATGTATATATGTTATAAGTTAAACAGCTTATACATCAACATACCAGTATTCAATATGGCATATAAAGGTACTGCGTCGGAGCACTTAGTGTTCGTTACATAGTCTTACCCTACATGTATATACAGAGTGGGTATCAGCTGGTTTCATACTAATATATCGAATAAGAACTTTAAGCAGAATTTTCAAAATTTTAATTCGTCTTTTGATATCATTAAGCGTTTAAAGTCGAAAATAGGATGGACAAAACCTTCACAAATTGTTAATTGTAAGTGAAAACATAATATACTGTTTATTTATGACTTGAATCTTTAAAGTACAGTTATACATATAACAGAAATTCTGGTAAAAAATAATTTAGGAAATGTTTTGTGCCTGCAAATTGTGTTTTTTTATTAAAAAATGATACAATTTTCAAAAACCGAAGATTGTAATATACGGAACACAGCGCGTACCTCCACACCTCTTGTAAAAAGAGGTGGGGTATGTGCCCTGCATTGGGAATGTGGGAGAGTTACCATAGCGATAAACAAAATTGCATTATAACAAGAACAAAACTGCATTATATGAAAGAAATCCGAAACTACTAGCCATTGTACACTAAAGGTGGCTGAGAAGAAACAAAGCCATGTTTTCTATTGCTAATCGACACAACTTTGGCGGCCTACCTGCATCTACACACGGCGGCGGAAGGACCAGCAGCGAGTGTCTTCGTAACAATATATAATTTGGAATAAATTATATTTAATGCATTAAATCTCTTGTTGAGAATTATTAAGGGTAAAATCTGAATAAATTCACACCTCAGTAACTCATCAATATAATGTATGAAACATCAACTCATACACGTCACTCGTACAAAGCTGTTATGTATCTTATTAACATACGCATAAGGTCTACTTTACATACTGATATATTTTTTAATAAGCAGCTTTGATTCGTGGTGTGAACTTCGCTACAGTAGAACTCAAGGTCTTTTTATATATTTTTTTTATTGCAATGAATGGCGAGACGAGCATGCTATTCGCCTGATGGTAAGTGATACGACCGCTCATGGATAGTAGCAGAACGAAAGAACACCATGAATTCAATTAATTTTATTTTATTTTATTGAAATTTGAGGGTAGTCATGTTAATAGGTATTTGACCTTTGAACTTTAACATCTGACCTTTGAACTTTGACACAGATCACGACAAATAGCGTATCAACTTTGAACTTTGACCTTTCAACTTTGAACTTTGACCCAGTTATCGGCTATTGACTTTGTTACTTTGAACTTTGACCTTTCAACTTTGAACTTTGACCCAGTTATTAGCTATTGGCATTTCAACCTTGAACTTTGACCTTGATTATATTTGAACCTTGAGTTAACATTCATTATGTAATCTTGATCTTAAAATACTAATTAACGCCACGAATCAAAGCGTCCTAATATTTCTATAGGCATAGTAATTCCGTAGGTAGTAGCGGGGAGATCGGCTAAAATAATTCCTAAATATTCATAATAAATTTTAAATAAGCGTTTGTCTTTAGCAGACGAATAATCATATCGATTAAATTTAATTTTAAAGAGAGATTAATTTAGTAAAATAAGTTATAGTTTTCTAGATAACGCCGACTAATAACTCCAATATTTTATATTACAAGTATAGATAAATACACAGTAAGATATTACGCTTCGCCTACATCCCCTCTACGCCCATACAATATGTAGATCGTGAAACAATGTCGAATACTTGGATCATGTGTCATACACTTCGTCACGCTTACAGTGGCGACATCTACTGTACAACTACAGCATCACAACAAAATCGCATAAATTAACAAAATAAAAACATGAAAAAATTTGCGTCGCGGTAATAATCTGTCATGCGTGACAACTTAATTTAACTTATTTACAACGGTTCAACTTAAACTTTATTATTTCAACAGGAAATGTGTTCATATATATGTATAGAAAAAAATACATAACCTACACGATTATCGATCACAATGTTAACTTACGTATGGAATACAATAATTCTTAACGCTAACGGACTAATAAAATATTTTCTCCATTTATATGTATAGAAAATAAAAAGTAAAAACAATAACTATTACAAAATATACAATTTCGTATTTTTTTCACTCGCATGAGGGGGAGACGGGGACAACATAAAAATTCGTACAAAATATTTATCCGTATTTAAAGAAATGCTTCGCTGGACCGTGTTTGCGTGGCTCTGATGGGTCGCGAGCGAGGATAACCGCTATTAGTTCGCGTTTATTTCGCTTGTTAGTGCTCGGACCGGCCTGGGTCCCCGCGCTCCTCTAGTGGTTAGTGGGTCGTCGGCGCGTTTGAGTAAATTCGAATTTACGTAGGTGTTGTGTTCGTTGAGAGATCACCCTCCGTTGCTCGGTTGGTCCTGAAACAGATAAATTACGCATTAATTTCTGTATATTTAACTGCATTATAAGAATTTAATGGCACGATAAGGGCCTATGCAGACCGGGATGGTATGGCAAGGGATTAATTTTTTTACCAAAGGATATTCAAACTTATCTGGTAGGAATACGACATAAATTACAATGTTTTAAATTGGATTTCCCGATGGTAAAGAATTAAATCCCTTGCCTTTCCGTCCCGGTCTGCGTAGGCCTTAAGATGGCTAAGTGCACCTGCTAGTAAATTCAGTGATAGAATATGGTTCAATAAATGGTGTCTGCTAAAAATCTGACACATACAATTTCAAGAGTTATAAACATTTAAGGCAGAGACAAGCATACGATTTTATTGCTAATTATTAATCTGATTTAATTTTAGTAATATTGATTTTAGATATGAGACTTAATAAGTTGTGGATTTTTTTTTAATTTCTTATTTTTGTCACTGATTTGACCATGAAACTCTTAAATAGGAGTAGTATGAATTACAATTATAGTTATATAAATAGTTATACATATAATAAGGGTTTTATGGTTAAATCAGTTATTTAGTAAACATAAAACAATGTATTTTACCTGCACAGGTGGCTCTACGCTGTTTTCGCGTAGAGAGTTCTCATCAGCAATCCGTTGCTCTGAAATATTTAATAGATTTATGCTAAAACATACCGTATAATGAGTGATGTAAAATGTATTTTTGTTTAACATGCATACTTTATTGAAATGTTTCAGAGTAATATCTAATGAAATAATGTAATAAAAACAGATTTCTTGATAACTAAAATTGAGTCACTCAGTACAGAGTTATGACGTAACAAATATAAAAAAAACAGAATTGAGAACTTCTTCTTTTTTTTGAAGTAGGTTAAAAACTAAATGATTGGTGAGTAAGTGAGTGAGGCAGTAACCGGCGTGCAGGCGCGCCCGCAGCGCGTCGTTGGCGTCGCGCAGCGCGGCCAGCTGCGTGCGCAGCGCGGCGTGCGGGCGCGGCGCCGCGGCACTCAGCACGCGGGACAGCGCGCGCTGCAGCCCGCCCGCCGGGCCCGCCAGCCGCGCCGCCAGCAGCGCCGCCGACGCGCCCAGCTCTGCACACGCAACAGTTACTTCACTTCTAGCACGCAGTAGCTACCTGCACCAGGCCGACCCTTCTCAATCGAACTTTCGATTGTACAGGAAACCCGTGCAGGGAGACGTATATGGGCTGATGTAGATACAGATATCTGTCTAAGAATTAATCGCGAAAATAGACCAATAGTAGAATATAGAGAGAGATAATTGTTACATTTAAAGTATTTTTTTTTTGTTAATATTTATTGAAAATTAATCGATAAATTATTGTGAATGTCACATCTCTAATCGTGGATATGACGTAGTAATTTATTACGTATTTAAAAATTCAAATCAGCGCTATCTAACGCCCAACAGCTGTATTACTTAAAATTTGATAAAATTAAACACGAAACAAAAAAAGGTTTGTAGTATATCTTGACAGATAAGATAAAAAGGGACTTTATGGAGAAAGTTTAAGGTTTAAAGTATCTAAAGACAAGAATGACTTATAGTTCGATTTTCTTTAAAATACTGCATCCAATGAGATGGTTGTTTGATGTGTTGCAAATACTATTTAATTTGTAAATGCGTGAGTTTAGCGACAGCGGTTTTCATAGAAATGTAAGTTAGTGTCACTTCCACTTGTTTTTTCTATTTCGTGGTCAACACAGTCACATTTGACATATATTAATCGATCAATTGTAGGATAAATCCGTAGACAAACATTGAGATTGCTTATTAATTTCCACCGTAAGAATAAAATGTTTTTAGCACAATTTTTTTTTAAATGCAAGTGAGAACATTATTTAATTACTTTTATATACACATTAGTGGACATTATTATTATATTAGTAGATAGACTCATGCTACAGAATATTATATAGTTTGTTTGTCAGGGTTATGCACGGTCACCTCAACATATTAAGAAAAAAAAAGTTATCCCAAAATAATGTCAATTATTGTCACTAACCAAGAACTAACAAATCCTAACAGCATTTTTATTTCCATTTAGTTTTAAACCTTCTAAACTAATCACGTTGCTCACTATTTATACTCCAACGGAATTGCGTCTGAAATTTCTAAAATCTTCGCCTTTGCACTATAATTCTAACTCACCAGTAGCCTCCTCAGCCAAATCCACTTCCCTCAGCACGCAAGCATCAAAGTTCAACACGCTGGACTTGGCCCGTATCGACTTATAGGCTGACATCACAAACAACAATCAATGACAAATACAAATACCTGATAGCCACCACAATATCACTTAGATGACCGGTGTACGAAGCAAAAGAAATATTATTATGAGTTGGAAGACCAAATCAAAGATATTGCTTGATGAATGAACGACAATATGATGTTTAACATAAATAGGCAGCACGAGATCCCGCTCAATCCAAAACATCATTGGGACGAAAGCAGGAGCATAATAAATCAGTTAATATTTAGGCATAGAATATTATCAGCTATCAAATGTACGATAGGAAATTCCAATGACATTTTGAAACACCCGAACGAAGTCGTTGCCACCACTAAAAGTCAGTAAGGACCACTTGCCACAAACTAACTTGACCCATAACTTTGACTTTGAAAATGTCAATCCTATACATTAGCAATGTCAAATACGTCGCCAATGTATTACGATGACATTGTCAAAATTGAAGTTACGGGCAAAATTTGTTTGTACAACTGGCCCGAAATAGTGCAATTTCGGGTAAATGAGCGATAACAGGGAAAAAGCGTAAAAGCGAAGACAATAATCCCTCTATAGACTAAACCTTCCACCAAACGCCAGCCACAGGAATTGTCCCGAGTTTACATCAGGATTTCAATTACCCATTAGCATCAACCATTGACTTTGGACCCAAAAACAATTCAGTCCTCAATCAATTCTAAAGCGACTTTGCCAACGACAGACCAAGCATCCTCCCTGTGCACAATGTTAAAGACAACCTCCTTCTAATTACTACAAGCATTATGCATTTCTATGCCCATCTAAGACTTCCAGGGAACTGCAAGAGTTTCTGGATATCTTCTGAGTTTCCACTAAAGCGGAAACGACCAGAGCTGAGCGGAGTGAAAATAGACCAATCGCATTGGTCATTGCCACCATAGATATGTATGTCTCTAACTGGTTGATTTGGAGATATCTCCACTGCGCTCGCACTGCGATTGGTCGATTTCGTCACAACCCACTCCTCGCGCCCTGTGATTGGTCGATATCGTCTCATCTCAACTCCGGTCGTGTCCGGCCCAGTGGGAACGCAGCGAGACTCACCGACCGCCTCCACGGCAGGTTCAGGGTCGGTCACCTCACGCAGCATGTCGTATGACTCCAGGTCTAAGGACGATGTGAGGCCGTGGCTTTGTTCTAATGAGGAAGTAGGATTCTCTTAATGACCAATTTGGCTGGCGATAGTACGTTGGACAAAATGTGTATTTGCCTAATAGTGTTCATAGCAATGAACCTTAAATACTTTGATATTTACGACGGAATGACGACTGACGAATAACAATAGTTATCCGATGGTCAACACGATTACGACTGTTTCGATTAGTTGCCCCTTTAAACTATTTCCAACGGACCGAGTGTTATAGAAAGTCAAACGCCAATTAACAGTTCCAGAAGTAGGAATGTTATCAATATTTAGAAATCAGGATCCGGTACTGATTTGAAGTTTTCAAAAATCCAGCAAACCGACACCTTCTATGGTAACACCTCAACATCGCCACATCTCTGTATTGGAGTAGTATCTCACCGAGCGGCTCCTCCGCGCTGTCCAGCTCGTCTGGCACGGAGAGGTCGAGGTCGGACAGCATGTCGAAGGACAGGTCTCCCTCCACGGCGGGGTCGCTGGACACGGCCGCCGCTAACGTCCGCCATTTTGCTTCTGTCTCGTTGTCGGGTAACTGCTTGTCTGTGTCCGGTAGTTCTGGTGCTGGAGACAAATTATTATTGTTATTTGTGGTAATAAAAACATTATGAGTATGAGTGATCATAAAATCGATTTGGATATTTTTTTGGGTTTTATTAATCAAGACAAAAAAAATGATTCATGGTATTTTTAAAGATTCGGAAAACTTAAAACGTATTGTCGATATAAACATGTGTATTTTTGTTTTTGTGATTTCTCAGATTAATGATAAAATATTACCTAGATACTTTCGATAAAATGTGTGGCACTTGTTTTACTAAGAAAAATATAAACACCGTGGAATAATAATACAGAAAGAAAGAACCCTAAGAAAGCCACTTAGTAAAAAAAAGTAATATCAACTCACCGGTCTCACTAAGTATCGGCGTAGTCGCTGCTGCCGCATGCACGGGCACGGGAGGTGCAGACGGTGTGGTGGGTGCAGCGGGGGTAGTGGGCGCCGTGGGTGTAGTGGGCGCAGCAGGTGCAGCGGGTGCAGCGGGTGCAGCGGGTGCGGCGGCGGCGGTGCAGCGGTCGCAGCGCGCGCGGGGGCGGGCGCGTGCGCTCACGGCGGCGGGCTCGCTCACCGACAGAGCGCGACGCACCGTCGTCGTTAACTGATTCGCTGCAATATAATGATAATATTCAATAATAATTCAGCCTATAGACGGATCAGTATGGGACACAGTCTTCCTGTAGAGTGTAGGGGAAATAGTAATAGTAGTATTGAGATGTTAGGTCATTGTCCACCATGCAAGCATATCGCACGTAAGTGGACTTCACAAACTATGAAAATTCTTGTTAAGTCTGGGTATACAAAACTCCTCAGTAAGTTTTCCTTCGTGATTAAAGAGGATTATATTGAACTATCAAAATAACTGCAACGTCAACATAACTCGATTCCTATCGGCTCTTCCTTTGTATGTAGACCAAACAGATTTTCATTTATCATATTTCGTTTGAGACTAACTTTTAGACCCTCTGGGAGACAAGATTTGGTTCCACAACCACATTTAAAACTTCGCTTACCGGTACGTGAAATGAATATGAGACTTCAAAGTTTTTTTTTTTTGGTATTTAAATAAAATTCCTCATATAAATAATACAAGGTGATTACACTAGGGCAGTCAGTAGTTGGTTACCTTGCGTGTAAGCGGCGAGCAGTAGATGGTGCAGATCAGGTTCCAGTTCAGCATCATCAGGCTCCCCGTGCATGCTGGCGGCGCGGGAGAGGCGCCCGCGAGATGAACGCAGCTCTTGTTTCACGTCTGCAACAAAATTATATTGCTTTACTCCTCGTGCTGGTCATAAGTGACTCCGGATCCATGGACATGTAGGACATGGACAAATCTGAAGCGATCACACGTATTTATTTATTGCATAGGTCCGGCAAACGAGCAAACAGGTCACCTGATGGTAAGTGATCACTGCCGACCATGACCTTTGACCACAAACAACTCTTGGTTTAAAGATGTGTTGCCTAGCCCCTAAAATCAGGAGAAGAGCGAGGAGGAAAAAGGATGGGAAAAGGAAAGCGGTACCGGGCATCCGGTAATCTCACTCACCGAATGAAATGCGACAGCAAAACTGTCGCTTCACGTAGATTTGCTGCGAGACAGACGAGCCTGCCCATTCATGGTGAGTCATGACTAAAAACAGTGTGGCTCTACCACATATAAACCGAACCGATATTATATTGAACTGATTCCGCAATGAGACCCGTCATAGTCTACTACATCCCAAACGTGAGTTGGCATTAAGCTCAAGGTATATAAACGCTTGACATTATACCGTTCTAATGCCTTTGTCACATTTACTCGCTGCGTCAGAAGTTATAGAGACGCCTTTTAGTGTACCATAATGGTACCACAACAAATAAATCTTCAGAGCGACCCCTACTACTAGCGACCACACTCTAACAGTGTAGTATAATGACAATACAACGCGAGGCAGCGCTACGTATGCGGTTTTCAGGGTAGCAAAGCCTGGAGGTATCACGATGTTGCTCTCGAGATGATGAACATCTGTGACATGTGATGCTGATGCTGAGGTACTGGTACTGACCGACGTATCCCATGGACTCTGCGACGGCGAGGTCTGCGACCTGCGCGTAGCTGTGCTTGGGCACGCCCAGGAGTTCCGCCACGATGTTGCTCTTCGCCGCGAGGCAGATCTTGATCATCTCGTCGAGCCGACGCAGGCGCTCTGAGAAAAAATCATTATTTTTGAAAAAAAGATGGTTCAATATTTAACGCATAAAAATTCCACCGCGGCATTCTCGTCCGTCATTGGAGGTGGATGATGGGGGCCATTGAGGTTGCTGGGCACCTAGCGAGAGCTGTGCGCTCGCGTTAGGAGCGTCTCCGAGATGGGCGGCGAACGTGTGGCCTCCTCACTGTCGTTGACGCGAGTCCTACCATGAGCATTCCAAGCAAGGATAAGTAGGGGGTTTCTGTGCCTTCCCAATAGCGAAGGGACATCTGATAGCAGTAAATCGGGTGGTGTAGCGAGTTATACTGGGAGCATGCATCCGTCCTTATCGCCTGTACATTGTGCGTAAAGACTACTATGTTGATTCTTAGACTTGAAGGCCGGAAACGGCCGACATATTCGTTTTAAACTTCTTCGACACATTATAGGAAGGAAAACTATCGCATTTCCTCTTGTGAATCTACAGAATATCCTAAAATTCAACCATCATAAGTCTGACGGTACAATATTTAAAAAAAGTAGAATCATGTCTTTGTTAGTTCTTAAATAATAGCCTTTAACTTTAAAATTGAATAATCATCCTTGACTAACAACATGATGACAGTATTGTTTAAGGTGCTGTGCTGGTGCGTTACCTTGGTGCGAGTAGACGGGCGTGGCGACGTGTGCGTTGAGCGCGGCAGGTGGCGCCACGGTGATGGCGGCGGCGTCCAGCGTGGCGCCCGGCTCAGTGGCGCCCTCTGCGCCGCCGCCGCACCAGCCGCGCACCGCGCGACGCGCACTGCATGCATACAACGCGGTTATTGTACTTATAGAGGAGTGACAGTGAACGTAAAAAATATTTTGATTGATTCATTTCATAGCACAAAATAATTTGCCTACAGCATTTACATGATTTTTTTTTAAATAAAAGCTTTAAGTGAAATCTTGACTCAATCACTCATTTAATCCAATCAAACTAGTTTTATTTTTAAATACCGTGTTAAAAATATTGATCTCTTCTTATTTAATAACTTGTAAAATATTTTCATTGACTAGCAGTTATAGTGCCATAATGTAATTCACTCACACATATCCCTCCTCTCTATCAGTAATCTCGTCCTTGTCTACAGACGCTCTGTCCTCTTTCTTCTCGTCTTCCGGGTCGGGCTTGTCGTCCCGCTCCCTCTCGACGGACGAGCGCTCCACGGATGCTGCGTCTCGCTCGCTCTCGAGGTCGGCAGGGGCGGTAGAAGCTGATTTTTCTGACGCGTCCGATGGGTTGCGAGATACGTTGATGCCTGGGGAAATATTAAAATACTTAATTAGTATGGTGGATGATTACTGTAAAAATTAGAAATAACATTTTCTTACGATCCTAATCATTGTTAAGCCAGAATAATTATATAATTTTTGGATAACCGTAGACATAAGAAGATTCAGATATGGCGTATGTAGAAGTGTGTAATATAACCTGAGTCGTCAGTGGACCGGCTGGGTTGGTGTGAGGGCGTCAGGTTGGGCTTCAGGTCCGTCAGCTTGGCTAGCGGCGCCTCTTGGATGTGCTTCACCCACCTGTAAAATAATATGCCTTTGTAAACACAATGTATTTTTACATATCCCTTATGACACAGCATTGTGACAAAAATTTCTGAAAAACTATGGATAAAATGCCTAATTCTTGAGTTATTAAAGGTGATTGGGATCGTATTCAATATTGGCTTTAGTCAGGAAGGAAAACTTTCATTAAATATATCACACGTGACTCTTATCCCATAATATCATCGCAACATAGCTTTAATTTTTCTATTTACTGCGACATGAATGTACGTTAACTTCTTTCATTTTAACATCGTTATCCAGATATCACATAATATGGACACTATGCGTTTTCTTCATTAACTTTCTTGACTACAGTCAGTGTTAATCACATTGTTTTTCACGTATCATGAGTGTACAACTAAATTAAAAACAGGTGTATATAAAAGGTACTTACATGGCGTACTCAGAGGCGGAGTTGGCGGACAGTTCGTGCATCTGCACTCCGTTGATGTTCATCAGGAAGAACGTGTTGCGTTGCGCCGCGTTGGGACGGAACAGTACCTTGTCCCTGGAACAGATACATTATTATAAGATGCGGCGTTGAGAGTTAAAAGAGATACACGCTGTAATATTCCTCGGAGCATTGTATAATTATTATGTTTTATTTTGAGACAAGTCCAAGACAATCTGACCGCTCTGCTGGCCATGGACAAGAGCAACACAATTTAGAATTTATTACACTGAATGACAAAACGAAATTCTTCTAACAAAGTTGATTAAAATAGCTATCTTCTGTTTTAATTTAATTAATGGACACACGAACAGATGAATACACGCATGATCGTTGACTGTGGCAAACACACACGTTGTATGTACGCATTATACCTGTGTGTAATGCGATTGAATCGTCTCTTCCTCCCTTCATGAAGCTCGGTCGATGCGTATTTACGCATACGTGCGTGTATTTGTGCGTGTGCGTACGTTTGAATTACGCATCCATTGGTAACCGCATGTGATCGCTCCTACAATACATGAGTTGTGACACCGCAATGTACGTGTAAATAAACAATGATTACCACTTGATGAGAGGCGAGAGGTGTTGGTGCTGCGTGCTGCTGGGCTGCGGCAGAGGCTTCAGCATGAAGCGGTCACCTTCCCGCTGGACCAGGACCAACGCGTCCTCCAACATCAGCGCCTGGAAACAACACATTTTATTATATGTATATGTTTTTATTTAACTCCCAAAAGAATCTGTAAAAAACAAAGCTCTTGGTCCTCTAACACAAAAATTAAACTTAGCCTATATTTTGAGCTACAGTGTTCCTCCAAAAAGTTCCTTAAATAGTGACATATTTTAAGATACTACAATAATACATTAGCATGGGCATTCACTTGTAGAGGTTATAGTTGAAACTGTCGAAAAAAAATGCTGTTCTTCACAAAAAAAATTTTTTTAAACAGCATTGTGATTAAACAAATACGCTTAAATATTTTTTATATTGAGCTATTTTTGTGAAATATTAAGAAATGATAAGTCATGCCTAGTAATGTAGACAATACTTTAGCACAGCACATACTACGCTGACCATTGAGAATAGAATACAAGTATCCTGGATGATGTGAATGACCATAGGCTAAAGTTTTTTTAAAAAGCATTTACTATTTTAAAGTTTTGGGCTTTTAAAGACTACCTATAATAAGCCAATTTTAAGGCCACTTTCTGAAGACCCATCTCTAAACACCCCTTTTTTGGACACAAAAAGTAGTAAAATACACTCACGAGCACATGAATCTTCTTGTTGGAGTCGTTCCGGACACTCAGTTCTCCCTCCATGCGCAGCGAGTGAGACGGCAAGTCCAGGCGCCGCAGCTCCTCCCATTCAGGTCCTGAGGGAACACGCACCTCCAACTTGCTCTGGATCGTGCGCAATCTGATACAGAAGATAGGACATTAGTAAGTTAAAGTATTATTTTATTCTGCTTCTAGTGGTAGAGTATTTGTGTCAGCCTGGATATTGACCATCGAACATATCGTTTATAAACCCAACCTGATATCCTACACAAACGTGTGGTGTTACGATATCAGATATATTACACAATTATAACAATGCTAAATTCGGTGCGTGGTGGCCTGTTTGTATCGGACCAGACTCGGCTGCCTACATGTTCACGGTGGTCGCGGGTTCAAATCCCAGTGCACACCTCTGACTTTTCGGAGTCATGTGTGTATTAATAGTCAATCACCACGCACTATAATGGTGAAGGAAAACATCGTGAGGAAAACTGCATAAATTTCTATGATATGTAAAAGTCCGCCAACCCACACTGGACCAGCGTGGTGGACTATATGGCCTAACAACTCTCAATCGTACTCTCGATTGTAGAGGAGGCTCGTGCCCTGCAGTGGGTCGTGTATGGGCTGATACAGTACAGTACAGTAATTTCGGTGATGATGGTGGTTAAAACAAAAATAGTTATTATGAAGTTTAAACAGCAATAACGACAATTTTATTTCCACTATATGGACTGTTTGACCTAACGCCTCTCAATCGTTCAATTGATTGTAGACGAGGCTTGTGCCCTGCAGCTGCCCTGGGACGTATATGGGCTGATACAGATGACGCAGCCGATAATTTTCGCAATATAACATCAGTCAGACCAACACTCTTGAAGGTTATAATACTGTAACGTATGTACAGCAGCAATCTCGACAACAATGAAACAAAATAAATCTAATGCACTGGTGGTAGGACTCTCAGGTTGCGGAAGTCACTGGACAGACCGCTTCCAAAAGGTCAATGTGGAGATCCTTGGAGGCTTATTTTCAGTAGTGCACGTCCTGTGGCTGAAGAGAGAGAGAGAGACGACTCTCATGGTATGCAAAGTCCGCCAACTCACACTAGGACATGCTGGTGGACTATAAGACCTAACCTCTCGCAATGGTACTCATGATTATAGAGTACAGGACTCTTATATATGAGAGTTCGCCTGGACAGGTACCATCGTAATGACTATTTCTCCCACCAAACAGCAGTGTAAATGCACTATTGTGTTCCGGTTTGAAGGACATTGCAGCCAGAGTAACTACTGGATATAATGAGAGTTAACATTATATGACCTAGGATGGCGAGCGCTGTGGAATGCCATGGTGTTGTTTAGTTTTGTTAGCGTCCATGAGCGGTCGTATCGCTACCACCAGGCGAATGGCGCGCTCGTCTCGCCATTCGTCGCAATAAAAAAGCTGCTCGCCGCTGCCCGCCTCGCCCTCGCACATCGTGTTAGTATGTACTTAGCTGGTGTGCATGTGTGCAGTTTGCAGTGTGCAGTGTTCAGTGTGCAGTGTGCAGTGTTCAGTGTTCAGTGTGAAGTGTGCAGTGTGCAGTGTGCAGTGTGCAGTGTGCAGTGTGCAGTGTGCAGTGTGCAGTTTGCAGTGTGCAGTGTTCAGTGTGCAGTGTGCAGTGTTCAGTGTGCAGTGTGCAGTGTGCAGTGTGCAGTGTGCAGTGTGCAGTGTGCAGTGTGCAGTTTGCAGTGTGCAGTGTTCAGTGTGCAGTGTGCAGTGTTCAGTGTTCAGTGTGCAGTGTGCAGTGTGCAGTGTGCAGTGTGCAGTGTGCAGTGTGTAGTGTGTAGTGTGTAGTGAGTACAGTACCTGTGCTCGTTCTCGGCGGCGCGCACGGCCGTGTCGACGCGCAGCAGCACGTCGCGCGCCACGTGCAGCGCGCGCCGCAGCCGCGCCAGCTGCTCGCCGCTGTCCGCCTCGCCCTCGCACACCGTCTTAGCCACACCCTCCAGGAGGAGCGTGTATTTTGTCAGCCTGGAACATACACCTAGATTATACAGGGTGTCCCAGAACTAGACGGTTAACCAGTAACGGGATATAGACGAAACTATCACGACCTAGCAACAAAAAAATATATATAGTCCTACTCCCAATAAGTTTTCAGACGCAGTAAAAATTGAGAAGGGAGTACGACAAGGATGCATTCTGTCACCCCTGCTATTCAATCTGTACTCCGAGCGTGTGATAAAAGAGGCTCTAGAGGACAGTTCATTAGGAATCAAGATAAATGGGAAAATCATTAACATCAGGTATGCCGATGACACTGTCCTAATAGCCTCCACACAAGAAAATTTACAAGAAATTGTACGAGTGTTCACGAGTGCAGCAAAAGGGTGGGGTTGAACATAAATGCATCTAAAATAGAGTATATGCCATATGGTTGTTTCTGGGAAACCCCTACTACCAACTCATATACATATCGGAGCGATTATCTTGAAGAGGCTCGACAGGTACAAATACCTAAGATCGTGGTTAACTGATTCATGGAAAAGAGAGATAGAGATTGCTCAACCATCTTTTATGAAGATGGAAAAAAATCTTTGTTATCATCGACTATCTCTAAAACTCCGTACCAGGTTTCTGAAGTGCTACATTTGGCAGTGTTTTGTATGGTTGCGAGGCACGGACATTATAGGAAGACCTGCGCAAGAAGACCGAAGCCTTTGAAATGTGGACATATCGAAGAATGCTCCGCACAAGTTGGAAGGATAGGATCTAACACTGAAATCCTTGCCCGAATGTAAAAAAACAACGAAGTGGTTAAAACCATCAAGCAACGAAAAGTCTCCTACTTAGGTCATATCTTAAGACATGATAGATATGATCTACTGAGAACCATCATAATGGGGTAAATAGCCGGGAAGAGAAGTGTGGGAAGGAGAAGGAAGTCCTGGCTACGCAACATTCGTGAGTGGACTGGAATAAAACAGTCGAAGAGTTGATCCGGCTAGCCATGGACAAGAAGGGGTTTAAGGAACTGACTGCCAACCTTCAGTAATAGAGAGGCGCCTATAGAAGAAGATCCCCGATCGTTTTAGAGAAACAGCCATTCAAGTGAACATTCGAAAAAATCTTCATTCACCAACAGTTGACCATGTTAGTAGCCAGAACGGTCCTTTACTAAAAGGCCACCACGCACTTCCCCGTGTGCATGGTACCCGTGTTCATACCTCATGGTACCCATGTACCATATTTATAAAAACTTTTTCGCAAATAAATCATTATTTCATAATTCTGAACAAATTTGACTACCATTTTTAAGAGTTTGTTTTTCAGAGGAGCAATTACGCTGTACATGATTGTTGCGTAACTTTAACCGTTTACGCAGCCCATGTCATGAAAGCTTTCAAAAGGAGTATTTTTACCCCTTTTTTGCAACATGTTTCATTCATTCTTCGGTCCTATTAGTCATAGCGTGATGATATGTAGATTGCTTATAGCATTCCTCGATAAATGGACTATTCAACAAGAAAAGAAAAAAAAATTCCTGAGATTTGCGCGTTGATACAAACTCTTCAGCTTTATTACTTAGTATAGATTTATGAAATGTATCTGTATACAAACTAACAAACAAAAAAGCCTTCATGCTGCCATAGTCTATGGTTTAATTGACAGATGACGTAGGTAACAACAACAATAACAAATTTAAAACTGCAAATCATTTAAATATAATGTCTAGATACGGCATCAACGTACCAATATATTTATTTATTTTTTGGTTGCTGATAACAATACTTATGTTGAATTTAAATTTGTCCTACACAGATCCTGCCGACTAAAAAGTATCACTTCAAAAAGTAATGTCCTAATGAAATGATAAATAGGTACATTTTGGTATACATCGGCTAGACGCTTCGATAAATTATACCTTATATCAAACTGTTACAACCTTTTAAAAAACCATGGGCAAATTTTGTACACATTGACATCACTTTATTTGAGATTTAGCAAAATTAAGTGAAAGACGCCGTATCTAGATATTATTAATTCAATGTATACATATTTTGAATTTCGACAGATTTCGTCACCCGTCAATGAAAAACAATGGAAAAACGGATCAATAAAAGTTGGTTGGTCCTTCAAGCTTGAACGTCTATTACGTCTCCTGTCGACCAAAAAAAGACCATCCATTGGTTCAGTAATAAAAAAGAGTAGTATAATTTCAGTTTTTTCTCTGTGTCACTCTTACGCAGTCACGCATCTTCCTTCTCACTTTTTTATTGCCTTCGAAGGCAGACGCGCATGCCGCCCGCCTGATAATAAGCGGTCCTCGCCGCTTATAGGGACCTTCGCAATGCTACGGGTCCAGCACAACCACATCACTGCCTACCTACCGGATGTCGCTTCATTGGGTTTCAGCTTGATCGTTACACTCGCACAGATAGTATTTGTTCCAGTTTTTAAACCCGACGTACATGACCCAGGAAATGATGGAACTAGCAGCACTATCACTAGCAGAAACATGAGAGAAATTCATTTTGCAAGCTGAAAGTAAAATTCCCTCTCACTCCAACACATAGCGATAGAAAGAGACGCACCTCTGCCACACACACGCCAGCAGATCCCGTAGTTGCAGTCTCTCGCAAAGCGGCAGTTGTTCCCGGCTGGCCAGGAACTGATGAAGCTCTTTGTTCTTGCGTCTCCTCTCTCGGAGGGCATCGAGCGCCATACGCTGGCCGCGACAGAAACGAGACAGGCATGCTGCGTAGCCGGAGTCTCCCAACTGCGGAACAATAACCATATTTAATTTAGGATTCTTCAAACTAAGTGGAAAAATGGTATAGCCCTTTAGTAGGCTGTTGAAGCTGCAAGATGAGTGGTTTTACTCGTCCGGAATACTAACACTGTCTGCCTGGATACTGTCTTGAAGTGGCTGTTTTATTTTTGCGTTTCTTTCGGCGATTAAAAATGTTGGACATTAAAAAGCTGGCGACAAGATGTTTGTAATCAATAAGGATGGCAACCATTTTACACGATGGAGGATATTTTGGTATTTTATATTATATATTGATATTTTGAAACCAATTTCGAACAAACCATTGGGAACTCCATTTGTATTACACTGCTCTTATCATCAGGAGAATTCAGAGTAACTTAGTCACAATTTGAAAAATATATAAACCTCCCAATCTGAAAATGTCAGCAATAAGGCTGATTTTATACACCACCAACCTTCCATCTAAATCACTAAATATATGAACCACTCACAGTATTCAACATAGCATCGGCAACGGGTCCTATCTGCACAATCGGATTCTCCGCATCAGTCCTCAATGCCCTTAGATCCGCATACAGCCTCACATGTCTCTCCCTCACGCCGGGGAGGTTGGGGAACAGCGCGCGTAACTCCTCTGGAGGGAGGAGTGCCGGCTGGCTCTCCAGGGGAGTGAGGAACACCCCTCCAAGAACCTTCAGCCAACGCACGTGCGAGCCTTCTGACACTATCAGCTCTGGAAGAAGAGATGATACGATTAAATTACAATATACATACACATAAGGTTGCCACGTTATTATAAAGGCGTCGAAAAGATCTAGATTTCATATGATTTTAACATTTTATCATCTATTCTAAAAATAAAATGATTGTGTATTATGTTATGTAAAGACGTCACATATTTTACGATACGCCAAGTTCACCCTATCGGATGACACCTCATTTGCCAAAACAATAAATGGTTCAAGAAATGCGAGAATGTTAAAAATATTCTGTTGGTATGGATTGAATAATATCCAGTATTCACATTCTGGAGACTGTTCCGCCCTCACACCCACCACTGCAACTCCTGTAAGCCAGGATCAACAGCACGCATTGTAATGACACCGAGCATTGAAGCTCAGCGCGGCTCCGGGAATGCCTAACTTATCTTTAACCGGCAACGAAATCAATCATATTATTCACATAGTGTAAAATCGACTATGGCAACTCCATACCGTGCGTTACATTCTGAAGTGAGTGTATACAATGAGGCCGGCATTATTATGCCAACCGGCAACGATCAACCGTGTCTAATCAAAGAAAGAATTTATTTATTCCTGATAACCCTGCAAGGCTATAATTATCATAAGAATAATAAAGAAATCATACACACTACATTTTACACTAAACAATAAAAAAAAAATGAAGAAAAAGAAAAACAAAGACCAATAACATACTACATCTTCACATTTTTAATAACATCGCTGCACTAACTAGACTACACTTACTACCAAACGCATTATATTCGTTCTCACACCACTACAAAACAGTTACATACATACTCGTATATTATATTATACAGGATATATCAAGACTGCTACCGAAAACGAAGCCAGGTGGTAGATTTAGTGACTTTAGACATAATGCATTTACATTTTTTGCAAAAAATAGCAACGATTTTTTTGTAATTTTTTTCCTATCGTATTTGGGTGGTAAAAGCAAACATTTTCATTAAAAAAATGTACACCCTTTCATTTTTAAAGACGCTATAGTTTAGGCTTTATATTATAATTTTAACAAAAACTATGGATTTACCACCCAAACACAATGATATTTAAAACATTATAAAATAAAATAGTCACTTTTTTTTCTGTAGTCACTAAAACTACCACCTGTCTTCGTTTTCGGTAGCAGTCTTGATATACTCTGTATATATATAAAAGCATTCTCACCATGTATAACCTCCTGTCGTTTCCTGAGCCGTGCGCTCAACACCAGCGAGTCGAGGACGTGAGGCGGGATGCTGTCAGACCACTGAGGAGCGAGCGGCTCGTCCTCCTCCGACCAGTCGGATTGGGAGGCTGTGAAACGGAAGCACTCTTTAGTTATTAGTTGTTGGATTTTTGGCATCTTTTGTACTCCACTGTAGACCAGGTGTAAAGGCAGGTTGAAAAATTTTGTATTGCTTGCAAGGTCGGTCCAATTACATGTCAGGACGGCAAGATCATTTCTAAAACATATGTCTTCGGTATATGCATGGCACTTCGCTTACAACCACTACAATTTCAAGCCCATTATAAAAACAATTGAATAAATTCTTTGACATCCTCCAGAACCGACAAAAATCCTCCATTAGCAGTGATACCCTTATTCAAATTTGCATGGACTTGATGCAACATTATGGCTATAATTACAGACAATACATAATTCGGCTTTATTCCTTAATATTTCAAATCGGAGGATCTCATAAATAAATGCAGAAAACCCACCCTAAAAATGAAACTTTGTCGCAAGTTTAATCCTGCGAAAGCTCTAGAAGCTATTATACCAAATCCTGGCCCAATTCGTACTACTATCACGTAAATTCCGCCTCAACACCTCATAAGACCTAACCTTCACTCCAGGTGGAAAGCACTTACCTTGCTGTTCGGCGGCGACGGTGTTGCTCTCGTTACTCCTGGAGGACAGGCTCGAACTGCTGGAACTGCCCGAAGGTGCTGTTGGCGCACCCGGTTCCAGGTCACTGCGGAAACAAGAAGTTTAGCAGTTAAAAGACAAGAATTGGGTATATTGCTTAGTTTTCTGTGTTTTTGCCATAGTATTTTTGTACATTAATGACTTCTTATTTTATTGTGCTAAAATATAATGCCATTTTTATTTATAGCAAAAGGGTTTTGTGCAGCATAAATCGGCTAAGGAGCAAATATAAATCAACAGAAAATGTTACTGGCGATGCTTCGCAAATGTCCACTGATCTTAATTAAATTCATCATTTTTCATACACTTGTAAATTATTTTGTGTCGTTTACTCATGCTAAGTATAGGATACAATTAAAATCATATAAAACTCGATACAACTTCAAAAATCCAAAGCGCATTCCCTCATCAAAATCAAGACATGACATCATCCTCACACCAGATCAGCGTTACGGAAGTGATGTAACTGCAAATCAAATCAAATCGGCAGTCACGGGGGCCCATTAAAACCCACTTAAAACATCTCAATCATTGAAACGTAAACATAGGGAGGAGAGGTCACGTCGACTGTATCGAGGAAGCAGCAATGCAAACACGGGACGGGATGTTGTATGTTCGGCTAAATCTGGCGCCGGAGCGTGTTGACATAATAAAAATGAATCGGAACGCGAGCTGAATTGAGGGGAATTAGGTAGGGGTAATGTTTATATATATTATAGGAGGAACAGAGTCATCAATATGAGAATTCTTAAACGGTAAAGGAACTTCGTGAGGATTGAGGATACCAGCAAACCATAAAGTTCTTTACAAAATGTTCTACTATATGTGAAGTCCGCCAACTCGCAATAGATCAGTCTGACGGACTGTCATCCAAGCCCTCTTAATCTAACTCTCGATTTTATAGGACTCCAGTGTTCGGAAATACATGAGTGGATATATTATTATCGTAAAATCCTTCAGAGTGGCCAATGTTCTGCAAAGGACTTTCTGTAGCTGAAAGCTCCAAAGAATTTTATATTCAAAACTCCAATGATAACTGCCCGTTGAATTGATCTCATCCAATTTCTTCTAGATAAGACAATTAAATATAAAAATGGAGCAAAGTAAAGATCCACAATTGCCTACCCTTATTAGCTCAAGCTTAATCATGCATTGTTTATCCTTTCCCCAGCAACCGATCAGTGATAGGCTACGTAAAAAGATTCTTTCTACATACAATCTCCATACAAATTAGTGTTCTCCGCATTTCCAACGAACGTGCCACGCATATATACATATATATGTATATAATGTTTGTACGTATGTCACGTTCTAGGAAAACCATCTACTTTCCTACCTTTATTGCATGCAATTTGCATGCGAATGGATGAGCTCAGGTGTAGGACGCCATGAAAGACTTCGCTTCATTTCCATAGGGTTTATGTAAAGTATTGAGATTTGATGTTAGCCCATTTGATATATCAGGTTTAACAATAGGGATGTTTTTCATGGGGGAAATCCATCTTAGATTCCAGCCTTGTATCATTGATCTTTTACCAACTAAAAAACCCCTGAAGGCCTGTAATCAGCAGTGTACTTGCCTATGGCTGAAGACAAGAAGAGAAAATCCCCATGTTGGTTTCTACACGCACTTTATTGGAACTTGCAGAAATTATCTGCAGTATCTTAGTAGTCAGTATCTTATATAGTAAAATCTATACCAAAAGTGCAATTGCTCTGGATTTGTCCGTCAGCTAACACTACAAAAAATCTATGAGTGTATTAAAACGTATAGTAATCAATACAATTATTCCAAATTGAAATTAACTATCTGAATAAAAGTATCTTTAATTCAACCCCATAAACCCTTAAGTATATACATCCAATCAGAAAACTTTCCTATAATCCCTTCAACCTTGACGCGCCTCAATCTGAGTAATAGACAATAATTACTTTGATAATGTTTTAACTGAACACAGAACGACAGCGGACGGGTTGGTAATTGGATTGAAGCTACTGGTTCCAGGTAAATGTAATCAATTAGGAAACTTACGGCGAACTAGGTCGAAGAGTGTACTGAGAAAAGCTTGACTAAACCTTTCTATATACAGGGTATATCAAGACTGCTATCGAAAACGAAGCCAGGTGGTAGTTTTACTGACTTTAGACACAATGCAAATATTTTTTTTGCAAAAACAAGTGACGATGCTTTTTTTATTTTTTTTTTCCTATCATCGTATTTGGGTGGTAAATACAAACATTTTCCTAAAAAAATATGTACACCCTTTTATTTTTAAAGACGCTATAGTACTCAAGGCTTTAAATTATGATTTTCGCAAAAACTATGGATTTACCACCCAAACACAATATTTAAAACATTACAAAATAAAATTGTCGCGTTTTTAGCAAAAATTTTTGTTGCATCGTGTCTGTAGTACCTAACTAAAACTACCACCTGGTTTCGTTTTCGGTAGCAGTCTTGATATACCCTGTATTTAAATGATTATTATTATCAACCATTTATTTCCTAGTGTAATAACACTAACGACATATCGTCAGTTATAAAAGTGATCTACGAGTATAATGTTCACGTTGGCATACAAGTTTGTATTTTAGTATCAATAGGTACACTGATTGTCTGAATCCACAATGCTGCTTATGTTTGTTAACTCACAATTGTCAAATATTCGTAGTTGTCTTTTAGTTTCGGAATTCACGTTTTAAAATATTCTAGGTTTTGGTCCTTCGAGCCATATATAACAGACAATAATTCTAGGTATTAAATTTACGGGACATAACCTAACTCGCAACAAAACAGTACCGTCATAATATTGTATAAAACAAAATCTGCATTTTTCGTAATAATTCATAACCTAATAACCCACAAGTGGACAGACGCACAAACCGCAGCATGTGCGATAAAATACGCGTTAAAACATGAGACAGGACACGGCGGTACTTATCGGCAATTATCGCTCGCCGCGGCCGACATAGCGATAACGATACAAAACGCGTCCCGACATTCTAATACTACACGTCTTGCAACATGGTATGTATTTGTGCATCGTATAGACACTATTTTTAAGTCACATTTTATGTATCTACTGTATACACCCACTGGTACGTACGGGACTTCCCTACATTCAACATTTCGATTGTGAAAACTTATGTACTAGTTCAAAACGGTAGCTGATTGAGAGTTGGCGGATTTCAAACATCATGGAAGTCTTCTAAATATCTATATTATGTAGCTTGCCTCGCGAGTCGCGGTGTATGTTGTCCTACAGCAGTGAAACCCTTTGTAATTGACTATCAAGTATCAACACACACATAATTCTGAAAAGCCGCTATGTGTATTTATTTCCACGAGGTCTATTCCTATATCACATTATCTTCAGCCATAGAATGCTTACTGCTGAACATAGGCCACCTCCAAGGATCTCCACTTCGACCTCCTGGAAGCGGTCTGCATCTAGCGACTTGGTTAGTCATCCAGTTACTTTATTCCATTGTTTTTACCCTTAGTTGTTTATAACCTCAAACAATAACAAAGGAATGTAAGTATCTTGGAATCAATAAATATTTGCAATTACTTTGTGTTCTTAATGATCGCTATTAACTAACGCCTATTAATATGTGAATTATT
This sequence comes from Theretra japonica, assembly GCA_033459515.1. Classification (NCBI taxonomy): domain Eukaryota; kingdom Metazoa; phylum Arthropoda; class Insecta; order Lepidoptera; family Sphingidae; genus Theretra; species Theretra japonica. Next base: position 363,966 of record CM065950.1, read on the forward strand.
TAATGATTACGATATTTTTTGCGCGACACAGAACAAAATAAAAACAGATGTGACATAACATGCCTGTGGCTGCAACACTTTTAATAATTTAAAGATTTATTATTCAATATTCAAATAATATCGAGAGATAATTTGGACATTTTGACATTAACTCTATAGAAAAAAATATCTAAATTGCAACTTTATACGTAGAATTTAATGGGTTGCTGGAAAATTGGCCCTTAATAAATAAATTATTTGTAAATTGTAATTGATTTCATTATTGACTAATTTTCTATACTTACTAGTAGATAACTTTAGTCAGTATTTAAAATAAACATTAAAAACAATAACAAGCATAATAATCTATTAATATTTGCAATGGTCTGATCCAATTATGATGCATTACCACAATATTTTATTACCACAAAAAATGACACCAGGAAAATCCCGTTTCAGTCTGCTTCTGAACCGATTCCGCCGGAAACAATGTTGTAAGTATATGTAAATATGTGAAGTCCGCCAACCCGCACTACGCCAGCGGCCTAACCTCTCTCAATCGTACTCTAGATTGTGTGGGAAGGCCCGTAGACTATAAGACATACATGGGATGAATTATTAAGTGAATAGTCAAATTAACTTCATTCACAATCGTTACAATAATACTCTTATCAACGTTAAGTAATGCTCTTTATTTACAAGCTCCATTATATGTGTTCACCTAATAACCGAGTTTAATTAATTATCGTATCATTACGGTAGCAGCATTGTTTATAAGCTGTGAATTATTATGTCTTGCATTTGGTTTCCAAATCGCAAATAACTCAATGTGTGCTTTCCGTTTCGATAGAAAATAGTTGCTCGCGAAAACGATTTTAAGTCCGACAGAACATTTCATTTAATAAATTAAAAGGCAATATAAACTATGGATTTCATAACATTTGTTCCTAAAATATGAATGATTCTATTGACATAGAATATGTCAATTGATCAATCCAATAATTTAGGCCTTGATAAACAAATAAACTTGCGAATCGCATTTGAAGACATTATAATTCACAGCTCAAAACACTACACTTTCTCTAAAAGTCTAAACAAATCATAACGAAAATAACAAAAAAAAATCAACATAGTATAAATCAAAGAACAAAAAGAGTATCAAGACACCAAAAAACCCGCATCAATATATACCTTTCACTGAGCGTCCTCCGGGCGAGCGTGCCGATGACGGGCGGCTGTCTCCCCGCGGGCAGAGACACATTGCGCGACACTCGCGGCGGCGCGGGAGTCGCCATAGTTCACGCGCGTAGGCACAATTCACTTTACACTGAATGTCGCTTATGTTGTGTTTTCACATCTTTGTACACTTTGAGTACTGTTCAAAACGGAATCGAGTGCATGGTATTTAGGTTATATAATATATGCGATAGTTTTCTATTGAAATATTTGAATGTAAAATGTTATAGTGATATGTCTTATTGCTTAATATGTATTGGGAGATATCATTTGACACACCCGTAACAATAAATTCAGAAAAATTAACTCACTGCGGGAATTGAATCTTTAATCCCTCGTTTAACAACCCATATCTAACCAACTATGCTACGAAATGTCTCACTTCAAAGAAACACATTATCTGATACGTTCACAGTATACTCTGGAGTCTTGAGAGTTTGACTTTTTAAGCCCATCATGGTGAAAACCGTTAAGGCTGTCACGTCCATACAAACCCACGTCATAAAAAACATCGCTTATAAATAAACAAACAAAGCTAAACACACGAGTCCATATAGAGTCGTCAATAGGACGAGTGCAGTCTGCACATAACTCAATGCTAATGCGGCCCCGGCCTACTCGCCGCCGCCTAGGTTTCCTAGTGCTTGTAATTACTGCACATTGTTCTGTTTCTAGGCTGTGACGCTGGTTACACTTGGCGTTTGAATTACAATATTTAAAGTAAACTATACAATGGCTGAATCCTAAATGCGATGCATTTTAATTTTTTTCACTAGATTAAAAGTTCACGTATTGAATTCAGAAATTCAGTGTTTTGTTGAAAAAATAAAAATAATGAAAAAATAAAAATAAAAATAATGAAAAAATAAAAACAGGTTTTTAAACGAAAGGCAACACACTTACGGTCTTTATAATTTGAATCGAAAATATGTTTTTTGCTTATAAGAATAGAGGGTAGAATCGCCTTAATTATGGTGAATTAAACCCCATTGTATAAACCCAATCCAATAGTTATTTAGAATTGGTTGACACAATTATGCCGGCCTGGCGGGTTGAAACCGGATATACGAGTGCCTATACCGGATACACGATACTAATAAAGGTCCTGCCATACTGTATAGTCAACATCTGGATACAATATGTAACCACCAACATTTTGGGCTCCGACAATCTCACTCACCGTAAACTCAATAATACTTTCTACTACTAATCAACATCTGGTACTCCGATCAAGCCGACCCATCGCTTTAACACAGCAAGGTTCTACAACTATACTAGTCATTTTACAGTACCATTATTTAAGAAAACGCTGTACTACCATAAATGAGACCGAAAAGTGTCATACTTCCTGATACCCACGACACAAGGCTCGATCTTAGCGTGGGATCACGACCATGTATGCGACTGTTGGGTGTATTTATTTATTTAAATCATAACCTAAATAACGGTGTGTTGTTATTACTCATTACAGCTCATAAGTAAATCATAACAAGCACGTAACACTAGATAAGCTCAAGTTAATTGAGAAGACAATTAGACGAACAGTGAAACTAAGGGAAGTGGCGTTGTGTGCTGCATGTGTTTCATAACTAGACAATGCTGTTCTACCGCCGGTTTTTACTGTACATATTATATCATTGATATACCGGAGTAATATATATGGTATAGTTTTATCGTATTGGAGGTATGGATTGAGCGCCGCGAGGTTTTGGGTTCGAATCCTGGTTCAGCAAACTACTTTGTGCTTTTAATTTGAAAAATATTATATAATTTGCTCGGGATTATAATTAGCAATATAGTCGCCACCTGCCACATGAAGAGATGGAAATAAGCTCGGAAAATTGTGGAAAGTTGTTGGTACTGGCACCTCTGGTCCAGAAATCAAAACAAATGTTTTTTTTTCTCTTTTTGTAGTATATTAAGTATTTTAAAAATAAACCTAATTGATATTTGACTAACACTCGCATTTAATACTTATCGTTCAAAACTGGAACCAAGACAACTGAACTACCCAGTTCATCTACGAGTTCCAACATTCTATTAGTAAATAAATACAAAATACATAAAAAAAAGTAATATTGTATCACCAACACTAATATATTTAAAATATTCTCCATTGACAATTAGAAACTATAACACCCTAGCCTCTAGTTCACACCATTAAACACTAACATCTAACATCCTCCTAACACCTCAATTATCCATGAAACTATCATCCCTTAAGGAAATACTCTTGCCCTGAGATCCGGATCCGCGACCACCGTATCGACAGCCGTTAAGATATTCATAAATATATAAATACACCAACAGTCACATAATCCTGACTCCACACCAATATCGAGACTTCTGTATCAGAAACTACGAGACACTTTTCTAAAAATGAAAATTTTCGCTCTCACAAATAACCAAACCCGAAACCAATACCTGTGCATCACACAAATAATTGTTTCTGTGCGGGGCCGAACCCGCAGCCTCTCGTCTCACAGCCGGTGTCTAACCAACTACGCCCCGGAGGCTGTCATATTCACCAAAATCGCGTTTCGGGTTCACCTGGGTATATCCCAGGATAACAGTCAACCATCTAACATCGGTAGAGACTATATCTGGACCGCACCGGACTTAGCATCAGACATTGATCACTTAATCATTATGTTTCTCTCATCCTCTGTTCAGCCACAGAAAGTCCACTGCGGAATACAGGCCTACCCCATAGATCGCCCGTAAGCCTGTCGGAAGCGGCCTGCATCCAGCGACTTCCTGCAACCTTAACTTTCCCGTTTGTTTGGGAGACCGAAAAAATTCTAATAGTTCTTAATACCCACGACACAAGACTCGAGCTATGTATGTGACTGTTAGGTATATTTATTATTTAATTATTAGTGTAAAACTACCACGCACTATTTTTTAAATTTACCCTATATTATTAATTCACAATTCACAGCACTAATTATTATCACTCGCGCGCGTTACCGGGGCGTGCGTCCGGCGCGGCGTCGCGACTGCACTGAACGGCTGACGCGACATAATCGCACTGGTGGATACGAGGATCCGGATGGGTAGCGGCCGCCAGTCATAACTGATAAGTGGGTTGGGGTGGATTCAGCCTCGATATTTTGGGATTAGAACAAGCTAAGTTTTGTCGACCGTCAAAAAGATATTCCGCTAGTTGATTGCACTGTATCTACCATTAAATGTATCAAAGTCACTTTGTTTGTCAGTACAATAATATATCGATTGTAATAAATTACATCTAAATTCTATCGGCGTGTGGCAGAATTTGGAACTACAAAAAATATACATATATTTAAGAGAGATATGTTTTTTAATATATACAACAAGCATTTATACTCGTCATATCGTAGTATTAACATGTCCGATATATTAAAATATGAAAAGAGAAAAACTGCTCGTAATATTATGACAACAACGCATTCGGACGCCAAAAAACGGTACACGATCTGTACCAACTGTCTTATATTCTTTCATTTTACGCGCACACTGATAACGATTGCCACAATTATGTCGGCTTACGCAACAGTTATGCTTGCCGGCTGAACATAGACCGTGATACACTTGTCAGTTGTCACTACGAGTATAATTATTTTTCCACCGTCACGTGCGGTAGCCACTGTAAGGGCGAACACGTCTACCATACCACCACACTCGAAACCATCCACATACCGTTAGAACAAGAGTGACGCCTTGTTGAACATTTCAAACTGTACTGTACTGTATCAGCCTTATATACGACCCACTGCAGGGCACGAGTGAGAGTGGTTAGGCCATATAGTCTACCACGCTGGCCAAGTGCGGGTTGGCGGACTTTTACATACCATAGAAATTTATACAAATGTCTGTGGTAACATTTCACACACCAGTTAGTTCTGTAAGTGCATCTCCACGGCGGGTATTAATTTACATAATTTCACGCGGGTACCGTTCCCGTTCCCGACGACTCTCGTCCGCCCATTAACATTATTAATTCTGAGATATTAACACTTACACACTTATAGATATTAACCATGTACTCCGATGTAACTGAGTCTGTACCCATCTTTCACGTATATCTAGGGCTTTCACTATGTAGTTAAAAATAAGTGGTGGCCCGTTGGTAACGGACCAGACGCGGCTGCCTACATGTTCACGGTTGTCGCGTGTTCAAATCCCAGGGCACACCTCTGACTTTTCGGAGCCATGTGTGTGTTGATAGTGAATCACCACGCACTATAAAGGCGAAGGAAAACATCGTGAGGAAACCTGCATACCAACCAAGCGATCAATGAAAAATTTTAAGGCACATTTTCCTTTAGTCGAAAACGAACCCTCTCGCCCCCACGTAAAATACAGTGGCTTTAATCCCGAGCCAACCGCTACCGCCCAACTTTCAATACTTATGAAACCTTAGCGGTGTTTGTGTATTATAATCCAACTAACATTAAAAATGAGACAATGTGTAATAATGTTTGTTATATTTCCACGGAAAAATTCTTGACCGGATTTTGATGTTTACAGAGTTATAGCTATACACCATAATTTAACATAAGCAATTATTTATGAGCAAACCATCTAATGAATGGTCACCATCATCAGCCAAAGGAAGTCCACTGCTGAACATAGGCCTCTCCCAATGATTTCCACACTGAGCTGCTGAATAGTCACCGTTGTTCATAAATCGCGAGACCAGAGCAATCGTGCCTTATCCACCAATAAGTAGGGTTTTATAAGGCTCCTAATTATAAAGTATAGATACTGGTTCACTATTATTCTCGATAATACGAGTAGTATAACTGTGTCACTCAAACATCTTTCTCCCACTCGCGAGGAGCTAAATGACCGTGTCACGTGAGCTTAGCGCTAAGTACTCGAGGTACTAAGCACTAGGTAGCGGCTAATGAGCGTGCCCTACATCCGACTAGACGCTGCACGCTGGCCGACAGCGGAAAACAACCGACGAGTGACTCGTGAGTGACTACTCGCCTTTATCACGTCGTTATAGTAGGTTTGAATCATAAATGGATGTTAGCAGCATAATAAAATTACAATAATAAACAAATACACCCAACAGTCACATACATAGTCCTAACCCCACACTAAGATCAAGTCTTGTGTCGTGAGTATCAGAAAGTACGAGAGACTTCTCGCACTCACCTAACTCGCTAACACCCACATCCGAAACAAATATGTGGAACACGCAAACGTTTGTCTCGGTGCGGGGATCGAACCCGCGGCTTCTTGTTTCACAGCCGGCGTCTAACGAACCAAAATGTCTATGAAAATGCGACTTAACGTATTGCATATAGCTGGTGGATACACTGTCGCAAATAATTACACCAGATAGTGAGGTTAGCAAGAATTTTCACGATGATTTCAGAATAAATTCAGGGCTTCGAGCTCAGGCAAAAAATCAATCGCTGCAATATCGGTTCCAATGCAATAACTTTTGAAGACAAAAAAACACTAAAATACATACTGTTTGAACACAAAACGCGATATATCTCAATGGAGCACTATGGCAAAGAATACTTTACTGATCCGCTCATAGCGCGATCATGTTGTACCATTTGATAGTGACCAGTGACCCTACGTCCTACAATTTGACCTGCAACCCTCAAACAACACCTACCACCCCTAACAAAGCAAACGCCACAAGGCTACTGACGTCATACGTGTTTGTGGCCACCCCTTAGACCAACACGCAGGTGACCATTGTAACGATGTTTGTACCATCAACTACGAGACGTTTGCTCGCCTCTATATGGGTAATAAATTGACTATAAGCTATGCTCTTATTAGTATTGTGGAAGGAAAATTCTGTGGACTTCAGGCCCTAGTTTTGTTTTCCAAGTAAGGTAATAAAATTGTGTGTTGATTGAAATTCAGTCCTAGCATGGCAAAAGACTAGCCTCGTAACACATCGTGGGATGGAAACATACATACATACATACACTCACGCCGTTTTCCCAGAAGGGGTAGGCAGAGGTGTAACCAGGACACCCACGTTTTGCCTTGTATTTTCCGTCCCATGATGTGATAGGAGGCGAGCCTATCGACATATCGGGCACAAATTCCTGACTCCGGGCTAATAATGAAGAGAAAAATCCAATATCACTGCCCGACCCGGGATTCGAACTCGAGACCTCAGCTTTGCAATCATACCGTAGTACAACTGCGCCACCGAGGCAGTCAGTGGGATGGAAAAATATCAACAAACTATAGATGAAACTATTGCTATCTCTGCCTACCCCAACGGAGACACATAGATATGAGCTTAAATATGCTCGTTTGTCGTACCTAATGTAAGAAATGCAGAGACTACAACTAGATCGTAGGTCTCTTATATAAAAGGGATCCTTCAGCGTGTAGGTTAGCTGATTATAATCCCTTGCCCCTCAACACAATTTTGCTGGCCTACTTAACTCCAACTTAATACCGCGCCATAAAGTACCTCGAATTGTAAGAAGGACTGTACTGTTCTATTTATTACTTAACATTGCAACAAACTTTGCGAACGTACTCAAAATCTGAAAATCTGTTTAAAGATGGCGACGTCTACACATTTTTTGGGCTTTTCCACTACTTTGACTAATGCACAATGCATCCAGGAAGCCCACAAATAGATCAACCTTCAACAGCAGACTCGGTTACTCATGTGTTGGATATGATTTGCAGCCTCACGATGTAATATGTAAGCTCGCATTGTATTTTTAGTATTACATGACACGGCCTCGCGGATCGCGTGCAGATTACCGAGGCGGGATTATGTCGAAATGTTTCATGTAGACATGGAAAGGTCAAGAGATGTTGTGTGAAGGATCATTTGATAGAACGGGTTGGAGAGCAAGGATTATTCATTTATTTAGTCAGTGGACAGTGGACACTCTGTTAATGTTGAAATGCAATAACAGGTGGAGTTAAAGAACTCTAGCATAGCGGTATAAAAATATAAATTAGAATTCAATAGAAGATTATAAATTATTAGCTAACTAAAGTCAATCTAGATAAAACCTTCTAATCTGATATATTGGTATGGGGTATTTTAAAATTGTCTTTAGAAGTTACAACGTCCAAATAATAAAGTAATATAAGATTTTTGTGTGTGTTTTTTTTTTCGATTAATCACAGCAATTCTATATCAAATTCCCACGGACCCAACTAAACTATCTAACCCAGTTAATCCGTCAAGCATGCGAACTATAAATAAAATTAAATTTTAATGTAATCTATATTTGTGATGAGTACATTCACAACCGGATGAGATATAAACCTACATGCATGCGCGCGCCGCTTCCCGCGCAAACGCCACGATTGACAGCTGTCAAACATGGCCGCCGGCAAGATGGCGGCCGAACTAACACCATTTTCATTACTCTATGTTTTGCTAGAATCTAGATTTGTGTGTTCTATTTATATAGATGGTTTTATTTTGGTACGATTTTTTGTTGCTTATGGAGTAGGCAATAATAACCTCCGTGATGCAGATAATTTGGAACGCCAGATGTGGGACGAATAAACGAAGATTGATCCCCTCACTGAGATAAATGTGCGTGTAATCCTCAAGTATGTATGTCGGTTTTGAGTGTTGACAGACCAAAACATATAATACTGCACTATTACGTGCCTTTTTATTATTAATACATTTGCCAGTTATTGCTCGTTTATTTACTTAATGCACTGCATTTTTAACCAGATATGTACGACATCTGTCGATATACCAATCCAACTATTACGAATGACTTTTAGAGTTGATATTTGATGCTATTCCAGAACCCATTTCAAATGTCGTACCGACATGCGCTTAGTCTATTTATTACCGTATTTACTATTGCAATAATATTTTGTGATCATATTAGTTGCGTCATGAGACTACATCAAATTATGACGTAGACAAACCATTCCCTTTGGTGATAAAATACACAATTACGATCAAATAAGTGGAAATATTATTGGCTATAGTAATAGCTGTAATATAAATGGACCACCTTGACTGATGTAGTACTTTTGACTGGGATAAAACCGACGTGAAATAGCTTAATAGTTTCTCGTACGGGTAATGATGTAGCCGAAGAATTAAGAAACCCTTGCTATTGGTCCATTAACCATTGCTAATGAGGTCTTTTCTCAAAAGCTTAGAATACCGCGAGGGTCAAGGACCATACCGGGCATAAATTCCAACCACAAGCCATTTATATGAGAATTATCAAACCGAAAAACAACGTGTAATTGTCGACCTGGGAATTAAATTCGGGTAAACTGCGAGTATAAAATCCACAGACAATGTTACTAGACAAGACAGGAAAAATAAAAACAGTATATTAATATTACAGTATTTTTTATCACAATGACTCGTTCATTGTAATGAATCACATGGACTTATCAGCATCCAAGCGGAAGCGAATCCCCCGAGCATTGGGTTGAACTTATGATCGCTGGTAATCTCCTGGTCGTGTCATTACCTCTTATGTGGTGGTGGGGACATGATGCGTGTACCAACAATGAGTGCCTCACTAAGATCAGTAAACCAAAATATTTAGTCTGTTTGGAAACTTTATGGTGCGGTAAAATTTTCTCTTTGAACTATAGATGATAAATACACCCATAAACAATAATATCCAATAGAAGTTAGCAAGATTTTTCACGATATTTTAGCATAATGATACAAAGCCGGAGCCTTGTATATCCTGAGCCTGAGCTCGGAAGCTCAGCTAAAAAGCACTGGCGTCACTACGGTTAAAGCAGATATTAGGGCCAGTCGAGCATGCTAAGGAGTGAATGAAATGGAGACGATTGAGCAAAGGTCAGCGGACGCGAATAACGCTGTGTCAAAAGGTTTCAATATCTACGAATATACAAAAAATGGTCGTATACAAGAACATTAATTAGCATAATGGTGTCTTGGGTTTACGCGAATGTTACACATTGAAATAAAACGAATTCTTACGGATTTTATCGCGAATTTGATTTAATTTTTTAAATTTGCCGATTTCGATCACTTTACATTTTTCGTGGTCACGGGGCGGACTCCACACCATTTTATTTCAACATTAATTAGAATAGACTTATACTCATTGAATCACTTACAGTACTTAACTAACGATAAAAATGATGACACAATTCCACAAAAAAAGATTATCTAGCACACAATTCAGTTCCCGGTAAGCTCTCCATCAAAGAAGTTACATCCGAACAAAACATAGTATTTGCAGAAGCAGCAAATCATCGAGACATTGATACACACATAAATCAATCCGCTTACAACAGGCCCGCGTATCTTTTGATCGAACGCCAAATATTTCTGCGCTTGCGTAGTGTGAAAGAACTGTATGAAAACATACGGATTTTTAATTAGCTCGATGTATCCTTGATTTGTTGCAACTGATTGAGATTATTTCAGATATTTTGTTACTTTGGCACGAGCTGGGAAGCTAAATATTGGGCGAAATGAAGGAGACAACGCTAATCAGAAAGAAAGTTTATCACGACAAAGTGATTACAATGATCGTGTTGGTCAGGAGAACTTGATGGTTAGTACAGGCAAGTCCAAATGGAGAATTCATCAGCGAGCGATGATTGTCTCCTGTCGATCGGCACAATAATACCGGCCTTCTCTTAGCCGGATACACACAAACTAAACTCCAAAGGCGACATACTTTCGAGGGTTTTCATGAATAAATTTTCAATAAACTCCCACTAAAGTAGCGAATAAAATAATAATATCTTGTCGTCACCATCACCACAAAATAACCCATTTGTTTTCCCACCAAACAACGTCACGATAACAACATATTTATATCTAACCGCGGCAAACAATCTTGAAAAATATTTGTGATTATGTATTTATCTTGGCTTCCGCACATTACCATCTGGATTAATATAAAATGTATTAAGAACGAATATATTCGGCCTTACGCCGTGGCATCCGACCGAGTGACCTAATACCGTATGGTACAACATCAGAGTTGGTGGGAGGATATTCATATCCACCATACACATTGACACGGTTATAATGACCCAAGTCAAGTCGCATGTGTCGCGTTCCTTAATTACTCTTCACCCTGCCCCTCCATTCACAAACCTTTGCAACTCCTGTCAGCCAGGATCAACAGAACGCAAACAATTCACTCAGTACTAACGCTCGACTAGTCTGTTAAGGACACTAGCTTATCTTTAACCAGCAATTTGATAATCAAAACATAAGTGAAGCAGGAAATATTACACTTCATTGCAAAGCGAGAAACAAAATATTGGGCTAAGAAGTTTTCGACTAGGTAATATCTTCTGATACAATAATTTGCTAGTGGAGAAGCGAGAAAAAACACATCAGGGAATAGACACTGACAAGATTTCTTTAGTACGTACAGCTATGTTTTTTAGCTTCTCTATTAACCTAAAACATAAAAATTAATATTAAAAATAAAATCTAGAAATAACTCACGGGAAACCCCAATCAAGAGAGACGAAATTGGGTGACCCGTGTCACCGCGCTGATGTATGGCGGTCGTATACGAGTAGTATAAAAACGGCGGGCGGGCGATCTAACAAATTACGATGGACGGGTTGAGCTCCATTTACGTGGATCTGCGGAATTGACCGAGGTGTAGTGTCCACCTGGTTTTATCGCTGCTGACAAGATCTATTTATAACAGGAACTCATATTTTCATATCAGCCATTCACAAACACAACTCTACTTTACAAACGAGAATTCGATAGAGAGGGTTTGGGTCATTGTCATATTTAGCATACGACCAATTATCCAGAGTAGCAATCTAAAAACAATAACAGTTAAAATGAAATATATCAGCAGCGAATGAAGACGCGACTAGACTCAACTACCTTCACATTAGGATTGCCGATAGAGAAATAATTCTGTCAAACTGTCCTTTATTTTTGCTCCTTCATCACAAACCAGCTCACAATTTTCCCTATATTTATCGTCCAGTACAAAAATAACTCTCGAGTCTATATTTTTCCGTTCATTTGTCACTCCATCAAAGTCCACGCTATCTGTCCTTATCGACAGCGCTGAGTGCTTACATTTTAGTGAGCTTACAACGGACGGATTGATTGCGTTACTGCTGACTATACCAATACATATAAGTAGCACAACTTTTTTTTATCTTCGTATTATTTAATAAAATCTGATAGAAAGTAATCGAGATTTTGAAGTCACTAATATAGAGCCAGCGACTACTGTTGCTCGAATGTTAAAACAATTTAAAAATCTGAAGAAAGAGTTTAATAATAGTCACAGGTTTTTAACAGTGGCTTTACAAATGCACTGGACATGATCTCAAGTACAGTCATAGGCTATTGCAAAGATTTGAAAGGGCTTGCACCCATTTACATCATGCCTTTAATAGTTCGTCTATCCTCGGTCCAATCGATTTTCGAAGCTACATTTATCAGGACGTGGCCACCATTCAAAACCTTTTCGGCCCTATCGACCCTCAATTCTCCATGCTAAAACCTGACAATTTCCAAGCATTACGACAAGAATGCGCTCACGAAATCATCAACAATTTACTAATTTAGCTCCGATTGTGAATCAGATCCTGATTAATTGCATCCTTCCAAGTTCCAATAGTTCGGATCTATCCAACTGTTTCATTAATTTCATAGAACTGGTTAAATATAGTTCAAATATGAGTAATAAATAGGAGCAGAACTGTTTACGTTCGTACAATTAATCGGCTGTCGAGTATCGATGTTGCAACGTGTTGTGTGTTGTTAGATGTTGAGTTGTCAGAACTGCCCACGACACGTGGGTGTTGTGTTGTACGAGAATTATACGAGACCTTGGATTAATAGGGGTTATGCAGCTAAAATTGGGATCCTTAGAATTTCAGACTAGACACACTTTCAACTGATCTCGATCGTTATTAAAGTTGTTGATCAGAGAATTAAATCAAGTAGGAATTGCTATAATTATCGTATAATATTCTAAATCTATTTATAATAAATTGATTACTAGTGGTAAACAGTTAATAAATGAAATATTGGTACCCCCAAAAGTAAACCCAGGTTCGAATCTAGAAAAACACCATCGACTAGCTTAATTGTATTACAAATATTTGCTTTATACGCATTGAATTCACAAACATTTTTACACATTATTAGACAAATGCAATATACTATCCATTGCTTCCACCCATAAAAGCAAATCTTCAAATAAAACTAAACGAAAAACTAAATACATTAATACCCATATAAATTCCGCCCAATCACGTAAACACAGATTTAGCAATAATAAACAGATTCGCACCACTGGTACTGGCAGCGGAAAGTTCCTGCTACCCCGAAAACATGAAACGCGGAGAATTTTCATTAGTCGCATTACATCGCGCAGATTTATTACGCGGATCGCGTAAACAAATTGTTTATTGCGTACATTTCCAGTAATGGAATGCGAATGGAGATTTTGGAATATTCCCATTATGATGTTGAGTGTGAGGTGAATTTTAGTTTAATTGTAGGTGAAATATATTTGTTTTTAACAAGGTGTTATGGATGATTAGATTAATTTCAATATATTCTAAGGTGTTAGAGAAATGCTGTGTCGTTAACGCTCCAGTACAAACAGGTCACCTCAGTACAAAGTGGAGTAAAAGTTTAGCTGTTACTGTTAATATACGTTTTCAACTAGCTTGTCATTACGAATTTTGTGGATACTCTACAAATGTGTTATACGCCTGCATTGTGGTCACTGTCGTACCAGTAGAATATGACATCTTTTTTATTTCGATCCCTAATGGACAAAAAGCTATGGTTCCGTCCGGTAGCATGCAAGAATCTTTCGTGTTCAACGGTGGTGGTACTGTTCTGTATCAGCCCAGATACGTCCCACTGCAGGGCACGAGCGTCCTACACAATCGAGGACACAATTGAGATGTTTGGCCGTATAGTTCACCACGCTGTCCTAGTGCGGGTAGGCAGACTTTACATACCATAGAAAATCTTACAAACCGCTATTGTATGTAGATACCTCACGATGTTTTCCTTCACCGTTATATTACAACGGTGGTAATCAATAAAATACATTCCTTACAAAATGTAATACATGTGATGAAACCACAAAGTTGCAGAAACGAGGGGACACGCGTAGCTCTTCCCTAAATACTGCGGGGAACGTATAAAATATTGTTTTACGCGTCCACACACGACTTGCCAATAAAATACAGTCACAAGCGAGTGGTGGTTGGCGAAATATTTGGACTAAAATCACTAGATCATAACAAACTTGACATGTTTTTTTATACATCACTGCACTGGTTTATGGGTTAGACATACCGCTCTAGATTTGATGTGATGGAAACAAAATTAATTATAAACTGTCTATTACATCATCTGCTTTTCTATTGAGGAAAATGGACAATATTTAGTTTATTTCATTTTACTCTTTGATTAATTCAGTTGCGGGTAAAAGACAACTTGTTTATTTACAGAGATTTACACAGCTTTAAGTGCGTGGTGGCCTCGTGGTATCGGACCAGACTCGACTGCCTACATGTTCACGGTGGTCGCGGGTTCAAATCCCAGGGCACACCTCTGACTTTTCGGAGTTATGTGTGTATTGATAGTCAATCACCACGCACTTTAACGGTGAAGGAAAACATCGGGAGGAAACCTGCATACCGTAGCGATTTTAAAGAATTTCTACGGTATGTAAGTCCGCCAACCCGCACTAGGCCAGCGTGGTGGACTATATGGCCTAACCACTCTCAATCGTACTCTCGATTGTAGAGGAGGCCCGTGCCCTGCAGTGGGTGGTATATGGGCTGATACAATACAATACAATACACAGCTTTAATGTTTGGTGTAAATGATAAAAATTGCTATAATTCCTGGCTTACAGGAGGTGCAGTGGCGAGTGTGAGGGCGGGACAATCTGAACTCTTTGAATGCCCTATCATGGCCAACTACAATGTTCACGTGTACCACAACACTATTTAATACATTATTCGACTACAGACATACAAACCCCGAATTCCCAGACGGTCCAAATTAAATAAAAACTCCACACAACATCCGTATATTTAAATTAAAAGCGCATAACGCTAAAAATTCTCATGAATTATCAATTAGTGTGCCCTTGCATCCCGCGTCCCGCTCCCGTCGCATCCCTTGGGACGCGCCACGTCTGGCTGTATGCCAAGCTACAGGAATTACACGCAGGAACTAGTCACTAGGAACATGTCGCTTGCAGATGCAGTGTCGCGTGGAAGTATGGGAATGCTTTGCAGGGTAGTTGCGATGTTTCATTAACTGTTTTAGGGGTGTAGCCTAGTTTTAAGTAGAAAGGGTTTTGTTATAATATGAACAATTTCATTTCCTATTTTGAAGTTGTTGAATACATTGAATGGAATTGAAAAAATTGCGCCAAAAACTAAACATAAGCATTATCTTTCGTCGGGAAAGGAGTAAAAAAAGGGTAGGTATTGAAAAGTATGCACGGAAAAGGACAACTATAAATTGAGTTGTTCTGTTTGAAATTCTGTTTGCATTTATGGAAAAGCCCAAATTGTGTATATCCGGTTACGAGCAATCCGGAAAAATTGTGCCGGTAATGATCTCCCTCCGAAACCACCCTCTTTTGGGATTGTGTAGTTTTTACAACCAGATGTATTGTGGCCACTTGTACTAATATAGAAAAATAAAACATACATGTTCAGCTTAATTCTACTCACTCCTTACTACAATCATAAAAATCCAACACCCAAGTCCCATTTAAAACCCCATCCCTACACTACAACAACCGTCCCTATATCCAAACTATCCAGCTTCGATAACAAATCCCACAGACAGCCAGACTACCCCACCCCACAGACAGCGCGGGGAGGCGGGGAGGTGCGAACACAGCAGATAAATTAACGGGGGTGTGCAGATAACACCCGGAAATCCATTGTCCGGATGGAAAATTAATGTTTTTGCATTCGCGAAACTTTTAATGAACTTGCAGATTCGATTATGATATATTTTAATTTCGACCACGCTTTTACATTTAGACAGGACACACCTGCGAGTTTTCGGACTCATGAGTATTAATATTATCAAGCACTTTTACGGTAAATGAAAACATCGCAAGGAAACTTGCATACAGAGGGTTTAAATTAAATCTATAGTATGTGATCTACAACCTGTCCTAGGCGGCCTAGGCCAGCGTGATAGACCATGGCCTAACCCGTCTCAATCGAGCTCTCGGTTGTAGAGGATTCCAATGCTTAGCAGTGGGCGATAATGCGCATACAGTTGTAGAGATTTTAATCACCGAACGAAACGGCAAAGCTGTTACGTCGGTTTTCTCTGAGGCAGTGGGACTATCCTAGATTATCCATGGCGCAGTTGGTTAGACGCCGGCTGTGAAACGAGAGTCCACGGGTTCGATCCGCGCACCAAGACGAATATTTGTGCGATCCACAAGTATTTGTTTCAATTTAAGGTGTTTATGAGACCGAAAAGCCTCTCGTAGTTGTTGATACGACACAAGACTCGATGTTAGTGGGGGGTCAGTGTATGTCACTGTTGGGTTTATTAATTTATTATTACGGCATCTAGCTGCAGTAAGATCTAGATCTAATCCAGGCATCTATGCGGTGGATGTGATACATTTGTTTATGCATTAGAAAAGTATGTGGGTTATGATTTTACGAGCGGCCGCGCCTAACGTTACCAAGATATATTTGAAGCTGTAAAATATTTTTTACAATGCAACAATTTTATGATGACCTGATCTGGGAATGAAATATAAAACTGAGAGCCATGTACTATGTTAATAGACTTTAGTAAGATCTTTCTTTTTCCATGAGTCTTTAAATTACGATCAAAATAAAAAAAATCGTGTAGATAAACCTAATTTCTATACGAGTATTCCCTATAAATATACCGTACTGTCATAACAGTAATCTAGTCGCAACTTGAATGGTCAATGAAACGTGAGGTCATATGTTCGATTCCCTCGGAAGCGCCACTTATACAGTTTTGATTTAAGAAAACTCATATTAATCGCGAGAGTTATATCTTGTATGGAAATAAGTTCCCCCTTATTACATCTTGTAAGGGAAACAACGTCTCATTTCTGAACCACTCCGTACTTCCAGATATTAAAATATTTGCTAATAAGTTCAAGCTATAAACAGCTAAAATTTTATCTTCCCATAAATGAACTACAATACAATAAGTATTTACACAAAATTTATCTGCACATAAACAATGAGATCCGATGTCATTGACCTCTGCTAATTACATTGTATCAAACTCGTTTTTAAACACACAAAAAGTCATCGCTTTTAATTACATCACTATTGTGTTGAGGTATTTCATTATTCGCTCATCGGTTTAAATTCTATTTTAAATGAAGAAGAATATATATTTATTGAAATAAATAGCAATATTGCAATATTAATAGTATAACTTATATTTTAACTAGCATAAATATGTTATTTAGATAAGTCATAATGGCATTATCAAACTTAGCCAAAGTAAATTAAGAAAAGTCTTTAGTAATCCCTTACTTTATCAATAAACCACGTGGGAGTTTCATATACGACATAAAACCTCAAATTTCAAAATTTATATCTTTTTTTGCTTTGCATTATAAACTTTTATTAAGAGTTAAACAAAATTATGCTAACAATATTCAGAAGTCGAACAAGTAAAAACGATTTTTTACACCTTACAAATTTAAAATATATATATATACATACGAAAAACCGCCACTAAAATACAAAACCGAAAACTCAAAAACCTTAAAAAATGTTTTTGTAACACAACACTTATAAATCAGTATTTTCGGAGACCGCAACGCGGCGTCGCGCGGTCCTATACGAACTGAAACTGAAATACATCCGCTGTGCAGTTATTGGTGTGGTACCACTGTCAGCCAGCGGTTCTCAAAGTTTGCTGGCGCTGTGCTTAATAGGGGTTGTTAAAGTGAAGTAAAAATATGATATGTAATACATTATTTTCTAAGGTTTGTATTAATTTCGGAAGAAAAACAGCATATAAAGAAACCAAATTATCACTCTTAAACATATTTCACGCTTTCAAAATCTCAAAAATATCCAAAAAGTTATGCATAGGAAAAACACAACTAAAACAGAAAACTGAAGTCCAATAAGTACGCACTGAAACAAAAATATATCCTCTTTATAGTCACTGGTGAAGTAGGACTGTTTTAACTTGTACCAAGCAGAATGTAGCGAGGGGTGTGTCAAGTTGTGCTTGATGTTGTGTTGCACACAACACACAGCGGCAGCGGTTGTCAAAGTTTAGTTTAGCTGTGCAGAGTAGGGGTTGTCAAAGTAAAGCTAAAATATTGTGACATGTAAACTAGTTGAAGCTCCTTCGATGGGCACTGAGGGGTGTTTAACAAGTTTTTAGACTTTACATTAAAAAATCTCTAAACATTCCTCTTAGACCGACTTCCATTCTAAAACAAATACGATTCTTGCTCTATTAAAAAATCTGAAGCCCCTTTACTACCACACTCAGGGACCGAAACTCCAAGCTTTGAGAGCCACTGTCCCACGCCCCGCGCGTCGCCGTCAAACAGCCCTTTGTTACCGCGCGGTGTCCGATTCTACGACAATTGTTTTACTCCGACGCGACGGTTCACGCTACGCATTGCCGATACTTGTACTCCAATATTATCGGTAAATGTATAATTATATGTATTTCGTAACAAGTTTCCGTGTTAGAACTTCAATATATTGAGCAGTTAAATAGAAGCGTTTATTTATGACGCAGTTAGGAGAATTCTGTGTAATTATATGGCTGTGGTACGTAAAATAATTCTAACTCTTTGTCATCATTTTCAACCAGAGTAAGTCCATTGAATGTAGCCCTTTCCCAAGAATTCTCAAAGCGGGTATAAGCTGATGACTTCTCTAAGAATTTTTAGCTTAAAAAGTATATCATAGTTTCTGTCACCCACAACATAAAACTCATATGTTAAGATCATCTCTATGTGATTGTTAGGTATATAATGCATTATTCACACTATTAATATCAATGAACATTAAAAAAGGTAACTACACTGACCCTTTTGCCTCCAAATATACAACCGTCATATCTGAAAAGGTTTTCGCAGCGTCAAACCGTGATGATCGTTAACGTCTGCCGCATTGCCGTAGTCTGTATCTATTGTGAACATTAGCAGTCACGCGCATCACAACTGAATGCTTATATGGCAACATCTTGCAATATAGTTACATTATTAAATTAAATAAACTATTTTGTATAACCTCCAGTACTTTGCAGGAAAGGTAAATACAGCAAGTCGGCATAATAGTCGAACTCTGTGAGATAATCAAGTGGGATTACAGATAAGTATCTATTAAAAAAAGATGTTTTGCAGTACCCAATGTAGCCCACTAGCCAATGTACAAATGTTTCTTTACCACATAGTCAATTGTCACAATGCGTCCTACAAACCCATTGCCTCTAATATTCTTACACAATTGGTTTAGCCAAAAATTTTGCTACTAATATATCGATTACTTAATAGATAAAGTAGAAAACTGACTAAAAGGGGTAGCAAGAAACCCACTTCTTATAGCTCGCTGAAGAAATCTTTCAACGGGCTTAAATTCAGCAGAGAACTGAAAAAGGTTAGCTGTATCAGCCCATATACGTCCCACTGAAGGGCACGGGCCTCCTCTACAATCGAGGGGTTAGGACAAATAGTTTACCACGTTGGCCTAGTCGGGTTGGTGCGCTAAAAATGGTTATAATGATGGCCAAAGTGACGCCCGTAACTGATTCTCAAGCTAAATCTAGATTTAAACAAATTCTAGCCTTCAAATACGTCATACTAATATCGTATTCTGGATCACCACGCGTTGTCCACGTGTAAAGCCAATGAGATCGTCGATAAAAACTCACCACCAATAGAATATCACGCAGGCGTTAAAATAAACAGACTTGTCAAAGCCGACGTATTTTACCCAGTTTAACGGGTTGCATCAATATTATACTAAAAATGAAATACAGTCTTCAATGTGCAATTTATAAGGTCCAGTATCGAGTGTAATGCTAAATGGATTTATGACGTTTCTATGTCTGTTTGTTCGGTGTGGTTCGGACGTCGTTAGTGAAATAAAAGTAAATCCTGGTAGCACAATAAAAATGGCACAGAAGGCGTGTTCTAGGAACTAAGCGATACGGAAATTAACAAACAGTTGCTGTTTGTTTAACACAAATTCATTATAAATATTATTTATGATGCAAAAGGTCGGTCTCATTGTAGCTTTTTTTTGTATTGCGATGAATGGCGAGACGAGCATGCCCATCGGTTGATGGAAAGCGATATGACCGCTCATGGACAGTTATAGCAAAACCAAACAAAACCATGGATTACAAATAAATTATTGGCATTCCACTGCATTCGCCATTCTGATACGTCTTATGTCTCAGGATGGCAGTTAAGTCTCATGATGTGCAGTAGTTACTCTGGCTACAATATTCTTCAAATTGGAACACAACAGTGCATTCACACTGATGCCCATAGGCCGAAGTTTTAGTATAAATCACAAAATTTACTGGTGGTATGATATTCGCATGTATCCATTTGAGTCTGTAATCACTAACACTACCTGGCTTCGTTTTCGGTAGCAGGTAGTGTTGATACACCCTGTATATTAATAATTTTTAATGATAACTTATTTGTATATAAGTATAACTCACAAACACTCCAATAGTTGTATGTGATGATGATGGAATAATCCCTTATTTTCCCCCACCTAAGAGAGAAAACGCACACGAATGTAACCCATCACCTACTGTATCTACCCTTCTGCAGTGCACTTGCGCTACAGTCGGTGCGCGCAGTAGACGATGTTATTTCTGTAGCGGCACGCCAGGAATGCTCTCCTATTACTGATCTATATGTCGCGGTGTATGTTACAACACGACGATTAGTCAAACGACTGCAAATCATAGATTTAAAAAAATGTTAAGGGACATTACCTATAATGGACTTTTCTACATCTGCATATCTTACAGCATATGTATACGGGCGTGTTTATAACTGTGGAAATATGTAGTTGGTGCTTTGTTTTTGTTCTGTATGATTTGTATCACTGTATGTTCCCGGATAAAAAAATCTCTGCTCAAGTCTCAATATGACTTTTCAGTCGTGTTCCAAAATGATATGGCATATAATTTATGAGTGGCTAACATGCCATACCACCGATTGGCCTTATATTAAACTTTACGGGCAAATCGCGTATTTCGAGCAGAGGTAAAATATTTGTTACCTTCAATACCCAAAAAAAATCTATAAAAAATCGAAACATTACCCAAAGATCTATCTCCAATACTACAAGCCACAAAAAACCGTCATGCAACGTAATGAAAAAATGTCTTAACAATCTGCATGGCGCATACATCGTGCGCAAACTGTTTTATTGTTATATTAATAGTTGTAGCGGGGCTATTCTGGCGCGGAAAACAAAACGCTGCGGCCTACGTGACTTGTTATTACACTAATACTGTTTTATATCGAGACAGCTGTTCTCAAACATTTCGCTTTAATAGACATACAATAATAAAACAATACTAGGCAGATGTGCTACTAGCGCCATCTATGAGTCGCCGAAGGAATTTGAAAGTTGAACCTCACGTTTGTTTTAAGTAGATCGTTTAGGTATTTTAATGTCAGTAGACGAATAATAATACGAGGTTTGTTCATTCTTACAATTTCTAAACATCTTAGGAGTCAGAAATCTCTTCTTGGTTTAGCTACAGTGGGATTAAATCTGTTTTTTTTTTTCTACTGAGACCAGTGAACATTTGAGAAATAAATAATAATGTTAAATATGTTTAAATTCCATAAAAAGCCGAATTAATTAGCCTCTCCAAGTACAAAAATAAACCAACAAACAATACATTTTCCATTTTTGTTGCGACAGTTTCGTTCCTACACTGATCCAAGATACGAATACATAAAATGCAAACACAAAATATAATTTTTGAACACCATACGTAATAGAAACAATTCAAGTGCTGGTAAACAATTTTCTCGTTACATTTATATTTTCGTTCCTCGGATTCGAACCCAGATACAATAGTAACTAAGTACTCACTGGTTGTTGTGCGCGGTGAGTCGGTTGGGGTCGCTGGCGTTGCGGTGCTTGCCGCGGCGGGGCGCGTCGCGCTCGCGACAGCTCTCGGCCCGATTCACCCCGCGACCGCCGCCCAGGGGGGCGCGCCAACTGTGCACGGAATAAGGGATATAAAATCAAGAAAAAACAGATAAACAGATAATCAAAGGACGGTAAGTTTAACTTTGTAAGCGAATCGTATTATGAGAGCAGCGCCATCTAGTGGCAGGTAGCGAACTAATGTTTAGTTATTTGTTTTCACATCACTTGGTCTCTTGTTTTTCTTATCCTTTTAATATTTACTTGCCCTGTGGCACCAAATGGAAAATACTTTTAATTCAATAAAATTTAAGTTTATAATCCAAGTAAATTAGGAATAATAAAAAGCGATACTGACTTGTTATCCTTGTCAGGTTCCTTAGTGTTGGCGTCGCTCGTGTCGACGTCGGCGTCTGGAGCAGTGGGTTCGTCCGTGGAACCCTCTCTCCTTGAATCTCCTGCAAAAACAAATTGTATGTAAGTGTATGGTTACGCTATCTATTAGTAGAGCTGCGAAAACATAAACAGCTGACGTATCTTACTGCGCCATCTTACGAATAAAGTCCGAACTAAAGTTCCTTCCATTCGACGCAAGGTGGCGTATCTTTTATTTTCGCAATGCCGATTCTTAAACGTATAAGTTGTTTCTGCGACGATTACAAACTGTAATTATGCGAATAAATAAGTGTCATCAGAATAAATATTAGAAAATACATTAACATAAAATAACAAATTAAGTCAGTATTAAATGCGCGTTTCAATCGCTCGTAGCATTTGAATGTTATGAAAACAATGAAAAACTTATGAATGAAATATGTTTAGCTACTAAGCAGTTCCTATTCCGTACAGTACTTAAACAAGCAAACACATCTTTTAATTTCATAAAATTCGTGCGCAGTCGATTGTAAGCTGCAAGCCGGCTGTAAAAGGCGGGTGTAAAAAGACGATCCTTGCATTGAAACAAATATTTATACAAACTTGTGTGCGACTTACAAACATTAGATAATATCGAACCTCAGTGCTGAGGCCGAAAAATATTACGTGGTTACTGACACTGTAAGGCCCTATGTTTGTTAATTTTGTATGGAAAATTTAATGATTTATATGACAAAGCCTATTTTCAGCAATGTGTAATTGCAGTATCGTTTCTATAGAATGAATTAAGAGATGTACAAACAGCGCCACAGCGCCGGCCGGTCGGGCCAGTTCAATGTTACACGCAGATAAGTGTTATCACGACCATATCCCGACCGCTGACACCATGCGGAAACGCGCCTCCGACGTCCACTACATTCACACACGAGGGTTTATCAAATAAAACCGATTAACAGAACACAAGATCCAATGGTCGTTTAATCAAGATTGCTAATAATAAATAAGAAGGAAACTGGACAGTTATCAATCTATCACAGAATTGAGAAGATCTCCTCGCACTGTAAACTTTAGTCATACATACATAACCACACGCCTTTTTCCCAGAAGGGGTAGGCAGAGGTGCTACTAGAACACCCACGTTTCGCCTTGTATGTTCCGTCCCACGAAGTGATAGGGGGCGAGCCCATCGCCATATCGGGCACAAATTCCTGACTCCGGGCTAATAATGAATAGAAAAATACAATATCACTTTGCCCGACCCGGGATTCGAACCCGAGACCTCAGCTTTGCAATCATACCGTAGTACCACTACGCCACCGAGGCAGATAAAAAAACTTTAGTCCTCAGTGTAAAGTCCCCTTTCACATATACTTTATAGCATAGGTACCGGCAAACTAGCAAACAGGACACCTGATAAGTGATCACTGCCGCCCATGAACATCCACAACGCTTGGATCATAAATATGTCGCCGGCCTATCAAATCGGAACGAGGGAAGGAAATAGGAAGGGAAGAGGAATTGGGGATTCGACAACCGGCAATCTAGCGTTGAAGTTCTTATAATCGTAATTCTATCGACACTACAACAATTCGTCTGATAGTAAGTGCTATCCCGATAGAGATGTCTCCCGTAGGTCGGCACAATCATACCCGTCTGATAATAATATCTGCGTGTGTACAAATAAGCCTAACCTCTTTCAATCGACCTCTCGGTTGTAGTAACTACTCTCGTGTTCAACAGCGCTATTACAGGTTGACAATAACTTAACGGTAAAGGAAAACATCGTAAGGAAACCTGTATACCATAGAGATTTGTAAAAATTTCTATGTGGCCGCCAACTCGCACTAGTCCAGCGTGATGGACTATTTGGCCTAACACCTCTCAGTCAAACTATCGATACTACAGGAGGTCCGTATCCCGTCCGTATCAGTAGGACGTGTTTAGGCTGGTTCAGCAACATGTGCTAGATCCACGACGCTGCAGCGAGCCGGTGTCGATGCAAATTAATATCCGCAATTAGAGATGAGCTCATCGTCGCGTCACCCGCCGTGCCATAGCTGAACAGTAAAGCGGTTAGCAGTGTGTCAACTCTTGCGCTAATTAACCCATCATGCTTTTAGGATGGTAGGATATGAGTGTAAACCCGGCTAGCGTACTCAATAAGTTTAAAATAATAATAAATGCTCTAGTTGATGCGTGTATGGTCCTAGGATCGATTTCCATATTGAGTAAGTTTTCCTGTTTGAAAAATATATGAATTGCGAGGACTGGAATTTGTGCCTAGCATGACGATGGGCTTGAAGGCTCATCTCCAAATACATCTTCGGGTTGAAATAAGCAGAACAATCTAAGAAAGGCACTATTGGTACGTCTGCTTACCTGTTCGGGGATATAGGCGTGAACTTATACGCGCGAGTCATAAATGTTAGATCAGACACATTACATCTGATACACGAAAAGTAAACTTCTCGATCCATACATTAGTGCTGTACAAAAAAATATCTTCGATCCGTTACTCCAGGTAAAAGAAACCAATAACAAATGTATTATCGCATTCATAATATTAACTATGATAACTGTACACGGTATTAAATTAATGTGACAAGGAAATCAGAATCATACAAAAAACAACATCTACATACTAACATGAGCAACAATGTCGGCAACAACGTCGCGTTTTTTGTCTAAGATATTCAATACTAATTAAAACAAAACCGAAAGGAAATCCATGTCAAAACGCAAAAAATGCTATTGAAGTTCTATACTGAAGCGGACTTTGCGAACAAAATCATACATACATACAAACGTACATAAATTTACGCCTATTTCCCAGAATGGGTAAGCTGAGGTGGTACCAGAACACCTACGTTTCGTCTTGAGTGTTCCCGTCTCACAATGTGATAGGTGGTGAGTCTTTCGTCATATTATCGTGGAAAAATTCCTGACTCCGTGCTGATATATAATGAATAAAAATATTCAATATCACTTTGCTCGACTCGGGATTCGAACCCGAAAAGTGAGCGTTGTATGACTACAACGCTGACGGTATGACTACCATCATCACCACCCCGGACATATTACTATATGTCCGGGGTGGTGATGATGCGGTGGTGGGGATGTGGTCCGAGTGAGAGGCAAGATAGCGTTATTGCGTAGGAGTGATAGAGATAGCAACAACAGCACGTACCGCTCTTTTTGTTACAGTGTACCCTCTAATATCTGAATGTAGCGTGGTTTTTGTTGTGACGTCACTCCTCATAAAAACTCTGATTAGAATGCAAACAGTGTTATAGTACGTGCAGGTAATGCTGATGGTGCGAAAGTTTGAACGTTATTCAATCGCCACGCAACGGTCGGGTTTCAATGGACGACGCCTTATTATGTGTCGACTTCTTGAGATGGTCATGTGGTTGTGGAAGATCAATATTTTATTTATGGATTATATATTTGTCCTGTTTATGTATTCCACATTTTAAATTTTGTAAAAAATATATTGATGGAAAGAAAATAGACTGCTATTACATCAAATAAAATTGAAATTCAGATAAAAAAACTCTCAGATATAATGGTACTAACCTTTTATTTTTTTTAATTACACCGTCAAACATGGCGAAAATTGCTTACAAATTCACCAAACTTTTAAAAGTAACATTAAAAGTAAAGTAACAAGTATTTGAATGCATTCAAATACAATCAAAGACAAAATGTTATAATTGACTTGCATTACTGCATGCCTATTTAACTGCGACGAGTCATAAGTTGCAATATTCATTGAACTAAGCTCATGTTGTTGCGCATGAATAGGTTCTAATATAAAAACAAAGATGTTTAGATGTTACCGCGAAATATGTGGAGCATGACGCGACTTTGAGTACCAAAAGACATTTAAATAAAGTTTTTGGTTCAAAAGATATTCAGGTTATTAGCAGTAATGAAAAATCGCGTATGAAATTAGAAGCAGCGTGTTTGACTTCCATTCTAAGACATATCTTTGTACCATCAAATACTTGTTTAAGATCTGGATGTTAACTTGACTAAAAAATCTCTAGTAATTTACGTTGCCGAGTTACAACATTTTGCATATCGGGTAAAATTATTTATTTTCTACACAAATACATAGTGCTACCAAAATATAACGTCGGATTAGCTAAACTGATTTTTCATACACATCAACGACATTACCAATGATTCACAATCCGACCGTTGCTAGAGGAAATTATTCAGATCCCCGACATTCATACAACCAAAGATATGTAACTACGTGAGAAAAATATTATTGGAAAAACCTACATCACTAATGATTCTATTATAACTGTGTAAATACATACACAGAACGGTCACACTAAGATCAAGTCTTGTGTTGTATCAGAAATTACGAGAGACTTCGCTCTCACAACACCCAGACCCGAAACAAATTTTTGGCAGACGGCACAAACCATGTTCACGTGTAAGTGTGAACCACAAGTATTTGTCTCGGGTCTGAGTGTATGCGAGACCGAAAAGTCTTTCGTAGTTCCTGATACCCACGACACAAGACTCGATGTTAGTGTGGAGTCAGGACTATGCATCTTAATGTTGGGTGTATTTAATTATTTTATTTTAATAATTTATCTCGTTGCGGGCTAAAACATGCAGCCTCATATTTCGCTGTATTTTTGTATACAAATAAGTGCGGCAAACGAGCAAATGATTCACCTGATGGTAAGTGATCACCGTACATGAACATCTGTTCATAGATACGACCGAAGATACGACACTTGGATCGTACATGCATTTCAAACCTCTCAAAATAGTAAAAGGATAAAAAGAAAAAATATAGAGATATAAATAATATAAAATACATAGGAAGAAAACGATCGGGAGGTTGAAAGGTATATTAGACATCCTAGTCTCGCTTAACAACAACTTTTGTTGACAAGTCCCCCACAGAGAGTTGTTATTGATAGTACGCTCCAAATTCCCTTGCAATCCCAGTGGAAATCAACAAAACCTCTAGCGACTTGAAGCCAGGAACGCGACGGCTTCGTAATAAGGTCACGCCGCATTGCGCGGGTCATCGCTCATAGTTTTATAATAAATTGAAAATAAACTCGACCCACATTCCTTCATTTATTACATTATTAAACTTGTGATCCAACCAGGATTTACTCGGGGTTTTTTTACAATTTCTCTTGATCTGTAAAAGTAATACAGCCTTAGTGTTATTAAAGCGATAGAAACGAATGGGTGAGCTAAATCGGGATGCCACAATCTTATTTCTTTATTTATATTTATTGGAAAACTTACAGACTACATACATCACAATAGATAACAAAAATAAATTGATAGCAATTTAAGTATTATTAGATAACTTAGTCTAACAGATTTTCATGGTATCGTGACAAGATCGACATTGTGACAAATTGTAAAATGTATTATGCCGGGATCACACTATATGTTTCTGGTTCCAAGCTGGCCGACATAACTATTTATTTCGGTATGATACCCGCACAGAAACAAATATTTGTTTGATCCACAGGTATTTATTTCGGGTCTGACTGTTTGTGCGACCGAAAAGTCTCGTAGTTTCTTATACAGGACAAAAAACTCGATCTTAGTATGGGGTCAGGACTGTATGGATGTATTTCATTGTATGAAACAACAGACTGATATTTTTTTATGTATCAAAGATTACAATCTATGCCAGTGTTTAAAACATTAACATTTGACACAAATCTATTTAGTCACGAATATTTTTATCAGGAGTTTTGTAAACAGGTTGCTAACCCCGAACTGGGGTAATTAGACAACAAATTATAATTTAAGTGAGGGATGGGGTTCACAGCTTAATTAGTACGAAGTCTTGGTACCACAGAAGTAGATTGTATTGTATCAGCCCATACCCGTCCCACTGCAAGGCACGAGGGTCCTTTACAATCGAGAGTATGATTGAGAGGGATTCCATATATTCCACCACACTGACTTAGTGCGAGTTGGCAGACTTTACATACCATAGAAAATCTCACGAATTGCTACAAAACTGAACTAGTATTTAAAATTGATCGGCAATATATTGCCGACTGGCAAGAGATCATATCAACTATAAATTGATACTCAATTTGTTCTGCACTGCTTTTAATCAAAATAATTCCTTTAGCCACAATCTCCCATTCATCAACATTCAAAAGTATCACAAATCCATACATTTACAACACTTATTTCAACACATCCCACCCACTTACAAACGACACATCTAACTCCTTATAATTATAGCATCAATTCTTCAGAATTAGTTCCTCCCTCCCCTTACCCCCTCACAATGAGTCGTGAGTCGCCGGAAGAGCGGGTGTGCCCTCGAGTGAGTCACGCGACAGAAACGGCGCGCGCGCATTGTCGCCGTTCGATTCCCGGTCGGTGCTATTTTTGGACGATGTGTTTGAGTGGCGCTCGTTCTTTGGTGGGGCTTTCAACGCGATTCGATTTGAGTTATAGTCTTAAATTATGGTTAGGTGTATATAATCGACACGAGATTTTTGGTATGGGATGGTTTTAATACAATTTCGACTTAATTGGCGTGAAGCAGACTGTGAAATAAGGGGCTGCGGGTTCAATCCTCGAACATACTAGTATAAGAATATTCTATAGTCAACAAATATATCATTGTTTCAAGTTGGATATTAATATGGCCTAACCCCTCTCAAATGTACTCTCGATTGTAGAGGCTACTCGTGCCCTGCAGTGAGACGTATATTGACTGATACAGATATAGATAAAACCTGTAATACCGATAAATTAATATAGTTTCTGACAACCTAAAGCATATAGTGAATGTTGCGCCTATCTATCTTCGGCTCGTTATTGGACATAGCTACAAGGCTAAAATTTATTTAAATTCATAATGCAAATGCCATCAATAAACTTCGAAAGTGTTGTATAACCAGGGAAAGTATATGAAAACTATTCAAAATATTAGTCACATAGAGACCAGTGTCCAGTGATGACGAACGAACATAAAACTGCACCTTAGACACCGCCTTACTGTGTTTTATTGCCTTTATCGCGAAGTGCATCGACAGAAGCGCGATGATAACATTAAGCTTGTGGTTTTTATAGGGTAGGCAGCTAGTACTTGCTGTACCTATATGTGTTAGTGGAAAACTGACGTCATAAATACACCAGCATTTATGAGTACCACATAATCCTAAATCTTGACCCCATACTAGGGTACAAGTAATGTGTCGTAGTTATCAGATTTTTTTGGTCCCGCAACAACCAGACCTGAAGCAAATATTTGTGCGATATACAAACATTTGTCCCTTTACGAGGATAAAACCCGCGATATTGCGTTTCACAGCTGGCACTCAACCAACTACACCACGAGTGCTGTCAAATAACACGAATCTTAAATCTACCCACGAATTCGTTTAAGACTAGCGATGACGTATTGTCCTACGTGAGCAGTTCATCTTTTCAACATAAATGTATTAGAATTTGGGGTTACGTATATTTCGCTTATATACCATACATTAGGATACTAATGATTTGAAGACTTTCTGGTCTCCCACTCCTCGTAGAAATGATCCGACATTATTTCTATCAAAATCAAATCCTATTTTGAAATTAGAACATGACGTCAGACTATCTCCAACTACAGCCCATATAAACTCCTTTATCAAGACTGACACAGGATCGTACAGTGCATAGTAGACAGTGTGTACAGTCGGCACACTGACCGAGGCAGGAATGCGGGCGCGCGCAGGGCATCACTAATGCGGATCACAGAACGCGGCCAATGACGCCGCGAGCGAGGATATATAGCTAACATACTGGATGGTATTGGTGGGAGTGCTTAGAGTGAGAGAGATAGAGATAAGTTTTCAGTAGATTAAAGAACAAAATTGAGTCAATTGTGTCAATTTGTCGAAACTGTCTGCCTTTTGTTTTTTCCTTCCCTTTTGTCCATCCCAAGGTAGTCGGTAAGAGATTGCCTCGTGTGACATGGCCGGCTAATGTACTGCTATTTATTTGATTGTTTTATGGTGCAGGTGTACAATAATGGATATAAATAAATAAACAATACATTTGGAGGGTCAAACGACATTATAATGTGTCGTACCTAGTGGTGGTAGTATTACTTTACGATTCAAAACATCGCATGAAAGACAATTTAAACAAGAGTGTCTGCCCTTTGCAAAGCTGCTCACATTTCAATTATCAGTACGCTGATACATAACTTTGTTACAGATTTGTTTTCGTAGTGTCATAGGTGAATTGGCCTATATTCGGGGAGATTTTGTTTTCCTTAACGTAAAACATACAATAAATTAATTTCAGTTGTGTTGTATGTATGTAAGTATATTTAAAATATGGCAACAAAATTCCAATTGATGTACGATAACTGATAACTACTAACCTTCAACTAGCAACTTTATTGTGTGACGGTAAAACATTGTCAAAGATCAACAGCAATATAATTTTAATATTCTTCTTTACCCCATTTAGTTATATCTTTTTTCTCTATATCCGCGGCGCGGTCCTAATCCCGTGATTTGTTACAAGCCATTGTCACGATAACTATTTGAATTTGGAATGGGATCGAACGGTTTGTGTGACGTCACGTTGGACCCGAGTCGTCATTAGTGGGAATTCATTTTGAGGGATTTAAACTTAAGAATATTTTATGGTAAGTCGAAAGTTTATTATGCATTCTTCATCTCATACTTTTGTGGGTTTCTTTAACTTTTCTATTGCATGTCATTAAATGTATGACGTCAGTTAATCGATACTATCTTTTCTCAAAACACAACCTCGGAACAAATGTGATTTTCACAAAACATTTGTGGTGATATGAGAGTCGAACCCGCGAACTTTTGTTAACAGCCGGCGTCATCACTAACTGCATTATGTAAGCTACTACAATTATTACAAGTTTTAATTATTTTTTTTAACAACCTCATGGAAATAATATTAAAAAATGATCTTGGGAATACCCAAAAGATATTTTTTCCCAGTATCCGTCGATTTTAGTGTCTTTTTGTGTATTTAGAATAAATACTTTTCCACCATGCAATATCACAGAGCGTAATAATAACGCGACTTTATCCTGTTTGTTGAAGACATTTTCCTCGAATTATTTAATCTGCGACCGTGAATATTGAAGAGAATAAAATTGTCGATTTTAATGAGCGTAAAATATTATTGAAGTTCAACTCAGGCGCATCAATGTTTTCAAGGTCGCGTGTATCAGCTGTGAACCGTGAGGTCATGATTGAGGCGAGAATTTTAGCTTGATTTGCTATTAAACTATACGCAAGACGGAATTGAAACTTAGCATTATAATAGACCATCCCTTTTAACATCTGATGATGCCAATAACCCCGACATTATTATTAACCCTGTATTTTTGGTACCTCTGCCTAACCCTCCCAAAGCTACAGTATGTATCAAATGAATACCGTGCGTAATTTATTTGTACTACCTTAATGTTATTCTATTCTGCATTTATTTTACTTTTAAGTTTATTATTGTTATGTTGAATTATTTTATTGTATAATTAATTTCTATTATGAATGTTGCTTCACGCCTATAATTGGCAAGTAGACTAGGTCTAAAATTGTATAAGTTTAATTTGCATGTTTTGTCTGTTTGCTGTTGGTGTGTCATATAGTAATAATTCGATACGTTTTCAACCCTAAAGCGACCACACCTAACAAAGAGCGCATCGTTCGACCTACACCACTGTCCCCAACGGTCTGATCACAAATGGTACATTATACCCGTAATGATTATTAATAGTTGTTGAGCGATACCTACTTCATACAATGACGGAATTGTGCGACATTTATAAACATTATTTATTTATAAAGACACGCAACGGATAATATGAGAAGCTTCAAGGGGTTATCACCTGTCTGGTTCATAATGTTGTCTCCCGCTTTGCTAAGGAAGAAATTGGACAAGAAATTATGTTAACCTCTCATTCATTTTATTTTTTGATTAATTTAATTGCGTGTTAAAGACATGCGACGTTCCCCGAGACTCGGTGTCATTAAAACGAGTGTTGTGGATCCTGGTTTACGGTTAACAGAAGTTACAGAAGCGGGGAAATTCTCTATTAAACAGATACCTATAATATCACACACCATGCTATTGTGAGAAGTGTGCATAATCCAAAGACTACAAAACTGCAAAGTTCTTTACTACTTTAAGAATTTTCGTAGAAACTAGTACCTAAAATGTTCTCTAACACTGATAGTTCGATTCAGGCCTTAGGCCATAGTCCATCACGCTGGCCTAGAGCGGATGGCAGACCTCAAAAACACGATAGAAAAATAATAAATACATTACAAATGTGACTGCCTCGGTGGCGCAGTTGTACTACGGTATGATTACAAAGGTGAGGTCTCGGGTTTTAATCCCGGGTCAGACAGTGATATTTGATTTTTATATTCAATATCAACCTGGAATCAGGAATTTGGGCCCGACTTGGCGATAGGCTCGGCCACTATCACATAGTGGGACGGAACATACAAGGCGGACCGTGGATGTTCTGGTAGCACCTCTGCCTTCCCCTTCTGGGAAGAAGGCGTGAGTTTATGTATGCATTATATATGAACTACAATGTGAGCAGTATGTAGTAAAAATGTATTTAAACACGACACTATAGTGTAACAACACTGGCGTTGTTTAACGACTGAGTTTACAACGCCACTAACAATTTTATGTCAACTGCTCCTACAACAGTCCGTGGCATTCCAGCTTCAAATAAACCTGGATATTTTACTGGAGCGTATACAGAATTCAAGGTTGCTGGAAGTCTGTGCAGGCTAGTTTCAAAAGGTCGCTGTGCTAATTTATTTTTACCGGTATAAGAAATTTACCTATCGTATGTCCCACGACCATGGCAAGCCACACTGTGGTTCCTCAGTAGACGAAACCGATTACGCGGTATGCCTAGAAGAAGATGGTGGGACGAACTCGAATCTTATACCCGAACTGGAGGCAAGTAGCGTCCGACCATGACAAATGGAAGGAAAGGAGAGGGGCCTTTGCCCAGCAGTGGGACTTAAAGGGCTTATAATAATAATAACAAATTGACTACAATGCGCCTGGTTATAAGAGCAGGGCAGTTCGGATAGAGTATCCACCGACACGAGATGGTATCTCACCGGTCGACGCAAATGTGCCAGATAGATTATATCCAGATATATCCAGATAAAACCAAAACCGTATATACGTTATTGCGCCCATATTACACGCCCTTCATGAGCACAGGACTTCTATGTCACCAAGAGTTCGTTTGAGAGGGATTAGGATATTGTCCACCATACTAAACTAGTGGGAATTGCTGATTGTTACACACCACAGTAACTTTTTGGATTTTTGGATTGTGGAACAATACACACTTGACTCCAAGTTGGAAGAGCCTGATGGCATTTCGAAACATATTTTTACTTAATATAGTGTATACTACATCAAATTAAGTTGACACAAGAAGGTGCAAAATGCCATAAATTCAACACAATAATTAGAAACGTCCCGATCAACATCACACGGTCAGGTCACGGAATACCCAGAGGCCGACATTAGCAGACAAGCGACAACGCCGGGTCACGTATCAACTGGAAGTGCGCAGATAACGATTATCAGCTTCTCGTGAACTGTTGTGAGAACAATACGAAATTATAACTGCCGGGGGATTTCATAATTTCAGATGATGAAGAAAAACTAGTTTAAGGTAAATGTGGCGGATTAGGTACAGATCATAAAGTAATGTGAAGAAAGTTACGTGGATAGCTAATTACGGAACGATAAAAGCAGATATCTATTTATCACCCATCTAGAAATCTGCAATGGAGATCGCATGCAGCTTGATGAAGATCAACTGATTTTTTAAGAGTTGAATTTGAAAAAAATATGTCGATGTATCAGTAAGTAGTCATAATGGTACGCGATACAGTACTAATTATTTTTACTGCATCTATAGACGTTTTAAAATGGGATGTAGATAAAGTTGTATCATTCGATGAAACTACACAAAAAGTAAAGTTAACAGAATGGCGACATTGACATTTACATAAATCTCCAACGCAACATGATAAAAACTCTTCAAAATTACAAAGAAAATCACTCACCTCTACTAGTCGAGCTGAACAGCCAAGAGTTCTGCTTCAACGAATCAGTATTTTTCTTCTTAACTATCGGCGTTTGTTCCACGACGCTCGCCTGCCTGCTTCTTCCACCAGATGGCGTCTTCACACTCTTCTTCTTTCCCTTCTTCAACGTCCCACTGTGGGACTTCCTTAGAGTATTCACCTTTAACGACTGACTCTTTCCCCTCGCTTTACTCTTACTTCTAGAAGTCTGTCTGCTTAACCTCCTTCTGTGCTCTGCTATCTGTTTAGGGGTTGGTGGTTCGTCATCCGTGTCAGTTTCTACTGGGGGTTTCGTGATGTACAGAGAAGAATGTCTTTTCTCCCCTTCTAGGAATAGTTTTGTATAGTTCAATATCTCGTCAATAGTTAAAACTTTGACCTCATCTTCCTGCACCGACTCAGCAGGTTTCACTGTCGATGTTGGCGTCTTCCTTCTTCTTAAGAAACTAAGAGCACCAGATGATCCTTTACTAGTCTTTCTGCTTTTAGGAGGCTCTGTTGTACTAATCTTCCTAGTAGGTTGGTTCTTGTCCTTTTTACTGTCTTTCCTAATCTGATCCAACCTCATAGTGGAACCGTGCATTGATTCCCTATCGTCTTCGCTCCAAAGACTCTCCCTAGACTTCTTTTTGTCAAAATGTTCTTTTTTGGCCGATTCAAACCAGTCGTCGCCAAGGTTCTTGACGATTTCCAGTGGGTTCGAGAGGGACATGGTCTTTCTGTGGCATTTTTTCGCCTTCGTCTCAACTTCCTCGTCAGTGACCGCGAGTTTGAGGGATTCTTTGCTGATGGTTGGTGTTTTGAGCCTGGGTAGGGCGTCATCGCTAGCTGATATCGCGTCGCTGTGTCCATCAGCTGACTCGTACAGAGACTCGTCGCTCTCATCCCGCCTCTCTGTTGAAACATCATTGTCTTCAACGTTGTTCGCTAGACGGAAAGTTTCCTTGCCATGTGATAAAAACAAATCATTATATAAAACTAGTATTTATAATGAACGTGCCAAGTTTACCGTAATAAATTCCGATCTTTACAACGGCGAGATTCATAATTGAATTCACAATTTCTGGCTTTATGTTACGTCATGCTATAACCAGAGTTGTGACTAAGCGTTTTTTTGTTGTTGTTTTGTACAAGGTTTTCCGTTGAGTTTAAAAGAAACTATCCAGTATTTTATAGCCATATACATTTCAATTAAATAAGTTATTAGGACATTTATTACTTTAATCATACAATGAATGTAATACATTCGTCAGACTTGAAGTCAGAAGTTTTAAAATCAAATCCTACCACATTAAACTCCTATAACATTAACCATCAACACAAATAAAACATTTATTTAATCGTCCAAATCTTTAATTCCAACTCACACCATCAAATCGATCACGCTCTCGATTCAGCGTCACGAGACATCGACCTTTCGCAAAAAGTTCCGATGATCGATTAACCTATGACAACTGACGACTGACAATGCCGACGTGATTCACGAACGAGAATGGACAGTAGTAGCATTAGGCGCTGTGCACACAGAACAACTTTATTTGAAGGATACTGTTAATGTTTTACTAGTTCCTGATTTGATGGTTCGAGCAAACATCCGTGATCTAAGTGTTGTGGTTCTTCATGGGCGGCAGTGATCATTTACCATCGGGTGACCTGTTAGCTCGTTTGCTAGGCCTCTTGAATAAAAACAAGTTATCGGTAAAAGTTGCCAGTTACAGCAACAGTTTTCAGTGGCCGCGATTGCATTTTATAGAATCGTACAGGTCTCTCCAACTAAATTTGCTCTGTGTGAACAGTGCCTCAGTGTTGAAGAAGTGCCAAGTGATACGCCTCGACATTGTCCAATTAATTTCCTGTTGTTTTTTATTTATGTTGCGCTATAAATACACGTATTGATAAATATTTGCAAACGCGTGTGTTTGAAGGTGTGCAGGTGTAAATAATTTGCTAGTAAATCCGATTTCAGATCGTTTTAGAGATTTTAAACAAAGTAAAAAAAGAAAATACGAAGTAATTCTTAATAAGTTAAGGTTCCAAGAGTAACTTCGGAAATATAAACGCCTATAACAGAAAGTAAGAAATAATCTCCAACACTTTCCAATTTTCTCTTAAACTAATAGTTGTAAAGTTATTGGAAAATAAAAGACCACTCATTATTTTTTTTAATTTACAGACACTGAATTTTTTTGCGCCAATTTTAAACTTTGAAGCTTTGTTTGAATACATTATCAGTATCCATTGAGCGCTCACAGTTAATTTTAGTAGCATGAATTAACATAAATTAACTTATGAACTGCACCAAAGACGAGCCTATCACTATGTCAACCATTAAATCATATAAGAAACGATGTATTGTGCAGTATTTTGTCTCATCACTATCTACACGCGAACCCAGAGGTTAATTATAAATTAACACACAATAACGAGGCGCCGCGTATTTTAAACTTTACCGCGCTTTCCACCGTTTCTAACATACGTTAACACAATCGCAATGCGTTTTTATGAAGCAATAATAATTTAATGTTTTGACTATGAGCTGTTTTAATACATTTTTTATATGCAGAGTGACTGCATTGCATGTGACAATGACATAAATTTTACATGAAAATACATTTTTTTTAAAATAAAGTATACAAACTGACTAGACTAGAGATATTTTTCGTATGCGATAAAAAATTAAAAAACGCTTAACAGATTGTGTTGCTTAAGATTTATGAGAAGTTTGTGACTTAGCCAATAATAACCTCACAAATACTTTTACATTAATAAACCCAAAAAAGTAATAACCCAGTCAAGAATCGAACTCAGAACAATAAATATGCAAAAGCTAAAATCTTATTTCTAATTTCTTTATTATAAACAGGTCTAAATTATGAATCACTGATATGGGAAGATCCCGGGAGCGTCCAGTGCCAAAACACAGGTAAGTGACGTAGGCGACTAGGACGTAACGTTACGCGTATCGGAGTAAATATATTGTGTTGTGAGTTGGCAAGATACTATTTGTATGTCATTAGGTGTGTAAGTATTTTAGAATTTGAGTATTTTGAGATTGCTGTAATTTTCTTGGTATTTTTTAAAGATTACGTGGCCAAATAGATTAAGAGCCGGCTGTAAAATGCAAGGCCGTGGATACAAATTTGCAATGAAATAATGTGTGTTGAATGTCATCTTCAAAATGATGACTATAGGAATCATTTCTTATAATATAAATGTCTGTTTGTTCATCAAATACTAAATTATTCACATGTAAAAACGAAAAGTCCCTAATATCACCAAGTTCCTATATAGCGTATATCACTGCGTCACACTGCGTGTTAACCTCCATGCAAAACTATTAGCCTACCAAATTAATAATTACAGGTAAAAAACGCACATAATCGGTCAGCTGATATCAACCATATTCCAAGAACTCTCCAATGCATTTTCCCTGAGCCACTCGACGTTACCCACTACAGTGGTGACGTCACTATACGCGACGCGGCGGTTAAAACCCGACTGTCGACCTCTCACAACTGACTTTGGTTTTTTTAATGCGGACTCCTTTTAGAATTTTTCTGGTAGTTCATTCACAATGTTTTTCTGTGAAGTTTATTTTAAGTCTACTATATCATTTTATCATTTAGGTCGCGGGACGTCGCTGGATGCAGGTTGCCTCCAACAGGTCACTTTGGAAATCATTGGGAGAGGCCTATGTTCAGCAGTGGACTTCCTTTGGCTGATGGATGGATGGATGGATATCATTTTAATATAAGCTACTGTTTAAGTCTCGACAATAAATCTTCGTATAAAAAAATGAAAATATGCTGTGGTTATTCAAAGTACTACTTTCTAGTAAATGAGCCATTTTCTACAGAATAAAATGCGGTTGAGTAGGTGTATTTATTTAGTTATTATGGTTTGCTATGGATGAAACACGAGTGCTCCGTTTAGTTCTACATTGACACTCAACAGCTTTACAACCCGTAGTAACTGTTTGTGACAAATTAACAACTATACAACACAATAACTGCTACAAATAGCATCTATTTACCATGTTAAATGCCCCATTACGACCTATAAAATTATTTAATTATCCAAATTGCTGCTCATTTATTTGAAACAGTAAGTCGCGACTATCGCGTGTCCAAGAGTAGTTACTATGAAAGCGTTTGACGTACATTATACGCTTTGTGGGGAGAGAGGGGCTTGGATAGGGGAGACGGGGGAAAGTTGACCTACATCTTTTTGGGAATAAATAACTTGGGAATTTGTTTGCTTCCGTATTTCCATTAATTATGATCTTGTCAAGTTAGACACTTAACGCTAACGAAATAATAAATATGAGAAATTGCCGATATCTATGCATATTATGTACATAATATGAACCATGAATAAGTAGTTCAAAACTACGCGATCCCAAATAAACGTACGTAAGAGTTTTGTGTTCTTGGCACCACAAATATTAGTCAACGAACACACCGCTACGCCAGTTGGAGCAGGTCAAAATTCCAATAAATCAGTTTCGCGATTAACAGTTTTCTCTTAATCAATTTTCTTAAATAACCAACTTCAGATATTAACTGCAAATCCTATACGTTACACCATATAACCTAAACATGGCACGTTCATTTCATTAACCAAAACAAAAACATGGCAAGGAAATCCATCATTAATTAAATACCGAAATTACATACCTTGCGACACTCTAATATCTAAAATATCAGAATGGCGTCTCTTCTCCTTGTCGCTCTCTGTAGAAGTTTCCCTCTCGCTGGACTCCCTCGTGGGCTTCAGAAGCGACGGCTTCTTCTTCCGAAGTTTGCTCACAACACCATTCTCGACACTCTTATCCACACTCTTCGGTTCACGCTTAAACCACATCATTTTCGCCACAGCACTGAACCGGTTATAACCGGTATCATTTGTAAACGTTATTTAACACTTATTTTAGCAACTTTAACGTTATTTTAACACCATATACGTTATTTTCGCTGTGAATTTTGGCAAGAGCACAGTTTTAGTGACGTGTTTGGCTTATTTTCATGTTTGTGCGTGGAGTTTATATATAGATATCGGAGTGGAATTGTCGCCCTGTTTAATTATTTATGTTACGCGAATGCTTATTTGTTGTTTCGTGGTTGGAATGGTTATTTTAATTGGTGCACTATTTATTGCTTAGTGCTAATGACGTTAGAATTTATTGTTTATATTGTTGTTGAATAATAAACATTACAGTATATTGTCGTGAGCTCATTGAAGCTTAAATATTATGAAGTAATTAATTATTATGAAGCTGACAAAACCATAATATCATACGTTGTTATTATCAATATTACGAGTAATAAATAAAATTTTAGTCCCATTGCTGGGCACGGAATTCCTTTCACACTATGGGATTCCCTCCCTGAAATCTGTGTCCAGAAATTAACCCTATGCCTTTGAAATGAAGAACCGATATAACATTTAATATAATGAGCTTAACACTATTGGTAGAGTGGTCGTGTTCATCTCTTTAGATGGCGGCTCACTTTACAATCCGTCGCAATTCCTCTCTCATTGTGGCTTTCCTTGTGCACAAGAAATGCATTCCATAATCAAATATGCACAAGGAAAATAAACTCCCCTTGTAAAAATCACGGCCGCTAAGCCATTATTGATGCAGCAGCGATATAGGACGAGTGAATCGGACGACGCATCATCGACCATAACGCGCAGGACGCGACTAGTGTACGCGAGGTATGAGAGCTGGCGGGTGGAGGGGTGCAAGTGAAAAGATATAGCGTTAACATCTACTACAACTACTTCAGCCACAGAAAGCCCACTACTGAACATAGGCCTCCAAGTATACCATCACCACGAAAATAAACAAAAGTAATTACATTTCTATTATAAACAAAATTTATTATATTGAAATTTTAAAAATATAACTTCTTCACCAGGCGTAGCATTAATTTCCAGATCAGGTAATGCACTTTGAGTGGGTTTTGTAAATTTCACACGTCTTTCAGAACTAGAACCTCTGCCAGATATGGCGATGGGCTTTCTGCCGATACCATTTTGTTACCATAATAAACTTAATTAATTATAAAAGGCAATAGAGCCTCCTGTGCCTAACACATCACAGACACATGGATCATCTTATGGATAAATAAGAATACAAGAAAAACATATTTAATAAACACCCACACTAAACCGTCACCACTCAAAATTCCGTCCTCAGTGTGCCATACAACAGTCAAATCTCTTATGACATGTCCCAATCGGTAGCGATTTAACAACGCGGGCGCAACCGGAAGTGCTCCGCAAGGATGCGGCCTCCGCACTTCCGCCGCACACACATACAGACAGACAGACATCGTAGATATGAAATAAAGTTATTATAATATTGTAGAAGCCCAAATGCATTAGGCACGGGTCATATGTGTTAAGAATGATTTAGATCCAATTCCACCACATTTATCCAACGCGGGTCAGTTGTGACTTGTGACCATACTTTAATAACATAATAAAATGTATTTTCATACCTCCAAAACTATTACTGATAAAGATTTTTGTTCAAACTATAAATATTTATACATGTACTGCGGAAGAAGTATATTTTTTAATTTATAAAACACGCACGTACCAGAGCTTAAGAAAAAATAAATAAAAAAATATTTTCAAATATTAAAAACCATTCAATGATTGCTTTCTACATTAATTTGTGCGATTCACAAACACACAGACTCATTGCGAGACAAATCCCCGGTCCATTTGTTACCCGATCGTCCTTTAACCGATGCTTTGAAGTCGCATTAAATCTAAAGCCGGATACAGACGTAACAACGCGATGATCGCTTGATCTGCCGCATCAGATGCTTGATGAATTATCGCCAGCTTTAATGTGCAAAGGACAGTGCGGACTATAATGACTCATTGACAGTCGACGAGCAAAATGATAACTGGACCGCGATTAATAAAAGTATTTTAAAAGAGTACTTTACCTACTGTACTGGATCAATTCATATACGTCATACTATATGGCAAGCACATCCTCTACAATCGAAAGTATATTAGAAAGGGGTTAGCACATATAGTCCATCACGCTAGTCTAGTGCGGGCTGGTTTTAAATAGTAATTTTTAATAACTTGTACGTTTAGGATTCGCGAGCATAGGTAGACACAAATGAAGTATTTCGTTAATTTTTCCTGATGTTCAAAGGATATTTTCCCAAATTTGTAAATAAAACAATTCAATTAAAATTATATTGATAATTATGAGTCTTTTACTCGTATTGTTGAAGCATTGAATTACTTCTTAATTATCCAGCGATATTTTTATGCAAAATCAAGTTATAATATTTGTTTTGATTATTTTAATTTCATTAATAAGTTGTACTTTTTCCACAATAAAGCTACTTTCTTTTATTTACATCAATACAAGACAAACATAATTTTTTCACCAAGTGCATACACTACAAGTGCAAACTGAATGATATAGTATACAGACATTGACCCCGGGGGTGGAACCGCCCTCCAGCCCCTCGAACGCTCGCGAGTTAATTAACTGCTTCCGGAACATCCCCCGCGAACCAACGGTCGAGGTAATTATTATTATTTTAAGAGGGTTTAAGTGTTTTTGAATAAACATTACGCGTAATGAAATGTAAGAGAGCTCCTTTCGCGTTTATGTATCCCTATTCCCTCGGGATATTTTTTCCCGGATGAATGATATTCTTTAAGCTTCTATGTATTCCTGACAACATGTATGTAAAACTTCATGATGATTAGTTGAGTAGTTAACCCGTAAAAGCGTAACAAACACCATTTGTTTATTTTCTCATTTGCATGTATACCTAATATTAGTTAAGATTAATTTTGTTTTATCTTTTGGGCCAGCCCTTATTCCTCATTTTATGTAAGTGTCGCTGAAATACGACTTCACAGCCATGATCCTATATCAGCGTTTCCCATTTGCCGGGTCGCGACATTCCCTTAGGATAAAACTTTCCTCATTATCTGCGAACTTGGATTCTTTAGTAAAAAAATAAGCAGCAGCTCCATACTCCGCATTAAAATTTAGCGATTAAATATGCGATACCAAAGTACTACATAGTACCTACTTATAAAACTTTTTTACTATTAATTAATGTGTACTATTTTACCTAATAGAACCGGCTTGAGTTAAAAGTATTAAGTAGGTCACGAAGGAGCAGTGTGAAAATTACCGGGCCATGCCAGAACAACATTAGCGACACACTGTAGTAAATGATTTGAGCTATAATTTGATTACTCGATGCCCGCATGACATCACTACTTGCAAGTCTATCCCTTCCCTACTATTATATTCGATACACTAGAGTTACACGAAATATATTTTTTTACAATCAAACTCCCATAACCCAGGCTCAATTACAAACAGTGGTTAAACACTATTGAGAGCAATTTGAAAATCATTTCATATCATCCCTGTACATACTTGCTCCCAAAGCGTTTCCCCCTCGCAACCGCAGACTGTAAAAAACAAACTAAACGCATTCGCTCGCCAGACGGGGTGGATGGGAGGTCAATCTGAAGGGGTAGCTTTGGGGCGGGTGGTACAGATTTAACTACTGCTTTGGTGGAAAGTGTAAAACTGCGGGTAGTTAATGCTATTTTCATGCCTCATTGGTTTAAGCGTAACTTGCGTCAAATGTAAACCGTGAGGTTGTAGGTTTGGTTCCCGGATATGTTAATCTATTTGGTGTATTCGAATTCAAAAACTTTTATGTCCATGTGTCGTGCATTTGTTTATCTTGATACATAATTACCGTTAATTCCGGACGGCGTAGCGATAAACTGCCAAAACGCATCCGCCCCACAGATATGTTGATAGCATAATGGAGCTTATAATTTAATTGACGACAATTGCTCATGGATTTTCTTTACTTTAATTTGTATGTTACTTCTGTAATATATTTTGATTTCTAGCACCTTTGTTTATTTATTTATGATTATTTGGGAAACATACAGAAAATATCACAGTTAACAGAGAATGTGTTACCGAATTCTGTAAATTTTGAGTTTTTTGTAAACACACGAACTAAGAACAACACACTTACTTTCATATTTCAAATAGGATCCTTACAGTTTAGTATTTTTCCAATGGTCTCAAAACAAAAGATGAAAACCAAGTTATCCTCAATAAAACCTTATGTTTATTAATACTGCTTTTGTTCCAACCAATCCGTTTCATTCATACAGCTTAACCAACAACATCACCTACTATTTTCTACACAAATCATTCGACATAAATACACAAGAGTATTTTTCCATACCAACAATTACTTGCGATATTTTCTCAGAATGTCGTCGGGCGCTCCTTTGGCGATTATGATTCATTGTTCTTAGTAAACGCGACGAGCGAAACCGCGGGCAGACACGCGGCTTGCGTCATTATGTGTTAATTAAAAATAATAGCACTGTCGGCACGGCGTTGTAGCTAACATAAGTTCATGCTTATATCCTTGAAGGTATAGACAGAGGTGTCACCAACGCCATCCAGCTTTGTTATTTGATGTTTCCATTCCAAATGTGATAGTGTTAGAGCTTTTATGTCCACGTCGAGTTTTCTATTGGGAAAGTCATATGAATCTTTTCATATTCATTATTTTTGTCATAATATTGTTAGTTACTTATATCAAAGAATATTTATTCTGTGTTTTAGTACAATCAAAGAAAGTAATATACAATTTCTTCAATATGCATTGAAATCTTTAGTATTCGCGAAATAAGCAAAAATCTATCCAAACAGTCGTATGAACGCGCCAACAAAGAACAGTTTTTCTGAACATATTTTTTATGAGAACATCCCTATTTTTTACAAAAAAATGTACATATTAAAACGTCACACACCCTATTCGGAAGGCAGCCCCAGCTTTCCCGGTCTAGTACAGAATTAGCTACGGAAACGCAACTCGGAACACGCGTTCAAAGCAGGAAGCGAACCCACTGCGAGCGGGGAACAACGGCACAAACTGTTAGGGCAGATGAAGTGTATTTATA
This sequence comes from Theretra japonica, assembly GCA_033459515.1. Classification (NCBI taxonomy): domain Eukaryota; kingdom Metazoa; phylum Arthropoda; class Insecta; order Lepidoptera; family Sphingidae; genus Theretra; species Theretra japonica. Next base: position 408,830 of record CM065950.1, read on the forward strand.
AATACACATTAACGAGTAATATATAAAAAAAAAACGTAAAAAATGTTGAGTTATGTCGCCATAGGCTCCTTGGTCTAACTGTAGAGGCAAAGTTTCTGCTGTGAAGCGTTGACGTCCTGAGTCCAAATCTCTGGTAGGGCACTCCAATTTGTGTTTAATGAAAATATGATTTATTGAATTTTAGTATTGAAAGAATGTAAGTAATATTATTTTAATAGCAACAAATTAAATAGAATAGCGTGGTGATGAAACGTGTGGAGTGAAAGAGGATGTAGTGACGAGAATTGACAAAGGAATGCTACGATGGTTTGGTCATGTAAATAGGATGGATAAAAGGAGACTAACCAAGCAAATATACAAGGCGAGGGTGAATGGAAGAGTCGGTAGGGGTCGACCTCACCGAACCTACACCATCCAAATCGGTGATACCCTCAAGAAGGGTCAGGTTAAAAGTACCCTGAACCGACGAGCATTGCATGAAGAGATTGATGAACATGGATGAAGCGAAAGTAGTATGTCAGGATCGAGCAAAGTGGCGATCAATAGTCCTGCTTACCCCTATGGGATACGGGCGTGACGATTATGTATGTATGTATGTAACAAATTAAATTACTGAATCGCAAAGACTATTCCATCAAGCTCTTCATTGCTATATTATTACTAATGTACATAGTATTGGCAATGGCTGGATCCATTAAATTAGATAACCGTTACAAAACTATCCGATGCACGTGTTTATCCTCGCATTAGAACAGATACTACGCCAAAACATTCACTAGTGTTGTGTGGTGTTTAGTAGCCGAATGTTTTCGGCTTCGGCTTCGACTCCGCGTTTTAAAAACCGCTTTGCGAACTGTGTGATAGATCAAAAAATTACTGAATCTAAATAATGTTGAACATTGTATCATATTATTGTATCAATAATTTATTTTCATTTTCATAATGGTGGTGTTACAAAAAAATACTACTCTTGATTTGGTTATACAATAAGTGCAGATATACAAAATATTCAAATATAAATGTTATTTAAATGTGTATAAAAAGCATCTATGTCGCAGCCAGTTCATAAGTTATGTCAAACAATTGGAAGTATATAAAACTTATGCGAATTATGAATTCGATAATAATAAAAGACCATTTCTTTTTAAACTTACGTTTGTAACTTTAAGACAACGCGAAAAATCACTTGGCATTTTTTAGATCTCAACTGTTTTGGTAGCATAACCATCAACCTTACTCATTTGTTTTTCTATCCTTATCCACATCCATCTTCATGAAGAAATCACTTTTACATGACGCCTCAGCTGGATTTTCGGTCTCCCCAAGCTCCCTATCGCGTCCCTACGCTCCCATAATAACTGACTACCAGCACGGTTACATATCAATTAGCGAACATCTGGCGCCCGCCGCGGTTACAGCCAGCAGTTACTCGGCTCATCCGCCTAAAATATTACTAGTTATTTCTATTACAGCATGCTTTTCATTCCTGTGACATTAGCACGGAATAATATTGTAGCTGATTGTTTTTTTTATAGCTTAGGTCCGGCAAACAAGCAAGCAGATCACCTGATGGTAAGTGATCACTGCTACCCATGAACATCCACAACGCTTGGATCATGATTGTGTTGTCGACCCATCAGATCGGGAGAGGAGCGGGAAGGAACAAGGATTTGAAGATCCGGGTATTATTGAGCATCCGGCAGTTATTTCAATGCATAGGAGATTTTTTATTAACATTCACGATGATGAAAACAGGCAGCTTTACGGTGTGCCCCGCGCCAGCTTAAAAAGAAGCTTAAAACCAATCAGAAACAATAGGTAAATACAGAATAGCACTACACTTGTCAGCCCAAGTATTTAAATGTTCTTTAGAATACAACATTGTTTACTCGTCGCTTCTTGGCGGCGGATATAAACAGAGCCTTGGTATGGGGTGGCTAGCTGATGGTGGCTCTACATTGTATCAAAAAAAATATGAGATTTGAATAACAGCAGTGCCACACAAATCACTCCCTGATTTTATATCTTCCCCAGGCAAACGAGCATACGACCCGCCTGGTGCTTAGCGGTCACCGCCGCCCATGGACCTTCGCAATGCCAGGGGCCCAGCACAATGTGTCTCTATGTTTAAGCTCAGGCTCATCTCGGCATTTTACTAATACGTTTTAATCGGGGACTAATTTTAGCTCAGCTCTTTTATATAAATACATCGGCACTACACCTGTCTACAGAGTAAGTGATACATAACATACATAAACACACGCCTTTTTCCCAGAAGGGGTAGGCAGAGGTGCTACCAGAACACCCACGTTTCGCCTTGTATATTCCGTCCCACGATGTGATAGGGGGCGAGCCTATCGCCATATCGGGCACAAATTCCTGACTCCGGGCTAATAATGAATAGAAAAATCCAATATCACTTTGCCCGACCCGGGATTCGAACCCGAGACCTCAGCTTTGCAATCATACCGTAGTACCACTACGCCACCGAGGCAGAGTAAGTTATATTAGGTGCAAGGCAACAAACCCACTGAGAACAGACACTTCGATGCTGCCGTCTGAAGTGGCCAGTGGCACATGTAAACGCTGACGTCACTGAGTGATCGCCGATACGCCGAAGCTATTTGAGAGTAACACATGTGGCATTGCAAATGTTGACTATTATTTTGAGACGAAACGTGACAAAGTTTTGTTTTTTTTTTTGTGTCATTCCACGTTATTATTTAGAATGATTGAAGGAATTGTAATATCTCTTAGGTTTTTCTTTCTTTTTGTATGTAGAATAAATTAATAATAATTTTCATTAATATTCTTTATATTATGTTCACATGGATATTACATATAGGAATACTATTCTTTAACACACCATTGTAATTACAAATATTATTCCACGCCACTTTTTACGAATACAACTCTCAACCATCAAAATTCCCAATAAAAATCCACTCAATACATTCAATATTTACATTGAAGCCCACCAGTGGTGTTAAAACAAAACACACGCTCAACATCTTAGAAAAAACTTGAACATAAACAACGCACGTGAATGGAGATAGATCATCCGCGCGTCATACGTCATACAACACAACATGCAACACTTGTTGTCAAACATTCGCGGAGTTGTTGTGGCGAGCACAACACACAGATAACACTTCTGGATAATGTTCGCATTCCAGCGGATTACTGGTCGGAATAACCACGGATTTATACACCTCACGCCTATGTACTATTAGGGTAGGCAGACTGTACACTATACCGTTCCAAGTGTTGTGGTAACTCTTTTACTTTATCTGCCGTAGGTTGGGCTCACCAGTTAAAAATATCAGAGAAACTATAAAAGCGATATTTTATTACAAAATAACACAAAAAAAAATCGATTTATAATTTCTAATTACATAAAATAAATGCGTAAACTTTAAAAGGCAAGAAAGTATTAATAATGCCTAATACTTAAATTAATTATACTTCAAGATTCTGGGGAATGTAGAACAACATAAAATTGCATCAACAGCCCGCTTAAAAAGCATGAATGAGGTGAGGATCTTCGACATGCGTCACACAACACTTGTCGAATCATTCGAGAGTAACACCGAGAATATACAACACATCAAGCAACCATTTCTGGTCATTGTTCGTACGCATTCCTATCAAAACTCAAGTAATTGCGTGAGGTCTGTTTAAATTGGCAACTAGTGGATATGATCTGCGTAGACCGTGGTCTTGGAATCCTGGGATACCTCGGATTTTTCGAAGTCATATACTGATATAGTCATGTGTGCATAGTCAGTAATCATGGCTTTTGACTATGAAAGAAAACAAGTTGAGGAAACCTGCATACATTGCGTAAAATAAACATTTGTCTCGGTGCGAGAATCAAACCAACGGCGTTTCGTTTCCCAACCGGCGTCTAACCAACTGCGCCACAGAGACTGTGGTATTATAGTATCTAAGTTTTATGTTTATTTTCTTTTTGTATGTTTTCTAAAAACTGGTACGTGAATGAATAATGTCTCCGCCAGTACACAATCGGTGCAAGGTTAAAAGGATGTTTACTACTCGATCACGATTAATTGATTTGAACGTTTCGGATTTGAACCCCGTCAATCAACACCCCCGCACAGTTTCCTTTGTGTGCGGGCATCGACGTGTATAAACAGCTATGAGAACAAAATGCAGATATTTTGATAACCTGTGACGTCATAGATGAAAAGCGGAAAAACGTCAGTCGACTCAATCCTGAGATGAGAGATGTGTTTGTACGATTAAAATATTTTTGAATGAAATATTTACACTCTGTAAAGTACACAAATTCCAATGAAAAATAATACCTAGTTCTAATCCAAAAAGTTCCTTCTTATTTTTTTAGATTAAAATCATAAACAATTGTGTTCTATAACTATGACAATTCAAAAAGACTAGATTCACGACACTACCTCAAATTTCTATCCACTGTACCACTAACCCCACAACAATTTTTTTTCTAACAAAGCTATAAAAAAATTAAAACTGTATCACACCCACTGGTAGATTACAGCGGTCGTCAAAGCGTTATATTTGCCGCAAATAGGTCGCGTTCCCGATACACGAGTCCACAACAATATTCAAATATGGACACGGCGCTGGATCCACGGAAAAACCATAAACACTCGCTCCCGTTTGGCAAATGTGCCCAAAATAAATGTGTACAATCGAACACTAACGACTATCGACTTTATTTCACTTTCAGATGGGTATCTATGTGTACGGGTTCGATTTCTCATCAGGCATATTTAAAATAGGGCTCGTAATTTCAGAATTTTTCGATATTCCCCATATGTTTTTCAAATGGAATAAAAATAATTTAAAAAAATTAAACCGACTTCAAAAGTGTATTAAAGAGAGAAATAAAATTTTAATTCAAAATTATTTTTTTTTATATTTAGGTATTAATAGATTTAATAAAATATTAATTTTATTTCTCTCTTTTTATTACACTTTTGAAGTCGGTTTAATTATTTTTTATTTTGAAGTCGATTAAAAACACATCTGTATATTTACTTATTACTTCTTACAAACGCGTAATCGCCTGTTAAATGGAACGATGCGACAGGGATGCTGAAACGACGGTCACCGTTTCAAATCCCAGGATCCACCACAGACTGACACGTCTTAATTTTCAGTGATGTGTGTGTATAAATAAATAAAAGTGTACGATTAAGACAGGCACAAGAAAACACATCATTTCAAAGCAAATATCAATACGGTTAGAACAATTTGTGAATAACTTAATGTCTGAACTTTGAATTATTTTACGACGCAAAACCATTAAAAATCTGATAAATGATATCGGTTATGGAGACATTGTTCATTATAAACACTGATTTTGTTTCAAGCACGCGATTAATGGATTTTTTCGCTCCCATTTCCTAAATATTAACTGTAATCAAAGGTTATTGACTTAAATATTAATGCTTTAACACTTTTAAAAAGTAGCTTCGAATTTGTCTGACATGGCGCCATTGCGAGTCTACACTCAAGCTGATTTTTTAACGAAATAGGCCAGCGAATTACACATGGCAGTCGTGGCATTTCTGTCAATCCCTAAGGTCTAGATAGAGGCCTAGGCTAGAGCCTTGTTAAAGCTACAGAACGAATATGTCGGCTCCACTTGAATTGTATCATTATGTCATAAAAAAATACGTGAAGTAACTGCTTTGCTGTAGCGTTTCATTCGGTGAGTGCGATCGCTCAAACCATCAGCAAATCGTTAGCTAGCTTTCTGATTTATTGAATTTAATAATATATTGCCGGGAAACTCATAAATGATTTTATTCACGTAATGACACAGTTCCTAGGCTCTAAACTGGTGGCTGGGTTAACAGTGAAATGCGGAACGCATTATTTCTGGATATGACACGCATTGTACAAACTTTCCTCACTAACCAAAACCTTGTGTCTGAGGGCAGCCTCAGACTGGCAGAAGGAAAGTGAGCACAGGCTCACGATGTCAGCGGGACACGAGCGGCGAGCGGGAACCGAGCGGCAGCGGCTACTCCCGCGGGCCTCAACCGCGCCTCAAATTTATTAAAACAAACAGACTTGTCCACGCTTGTACAATAGTCTCAGATCGGAGCCACGTGTCTCCGGCTCGGCGGGTGATCTCAACCGAGTTGCCGCGGGTTCATTGCCTCGCGACGTCGCTTACTCATCGCACGATTAGGGAGCACCGCCGTATATGGCGTTATTGAGGGACTTTTGTGACCCTAATTTCTCGTTTGTTAATATCTTGTTATACTTAATTATTGCAATACTGTTTTGTATTTCAAAAAATGTTTAGAACGTGTGTACTCCTGTATCTTTATACGAGTATAAATATAAAAAACGATAAAAAAAGACACAAAAATATTGAACTGATTTACTATAGGCTTTGTCAGAATACTCGTATTGTTATAAAAATAAATTCGTAGCCTAAAACACACCCAAATTTGTGAGTTTTTGGTACATACTTGTTTTGTCTTATCCGAGAATTAAATCTCCAATCTCACGATATCTCATATGCCTTCACGTGTCACTTAACAGTTATTTCCATCTGATCAACCTCTCGATTTTCGCCCAGTTGCATGCTCAGCAGTGGACGTACATGAACTAATCGGTCATTCACCTCCCAGAAATAGCCACAAAACCAATTCCCACAGGGACACCGGAAAGACTCACACGCGCCGAACAATATAATTGTGTCACTGGGACCTTGTAATCAGCTGTGTGGGCGACGCCGCGTGCCTCGCTAGTGCATCAGACGGGCGCCCACTGCAGCGCCCACGAATGTAAACAATTGTCAGAATTACTAATGTCAAGTAACACGGTTGATACTTTTATAGATTCGGTGATAAAAATTATAGGAATATGAGTATTCTGCGAATGCTATCAAATTTTCAGAACATTTACATAAGTACATACATACATACATAAACACACGCCTTTTTCCCAGAAGGGGTAGGCAGAGGTGCTACCAGAACACCCACGTTTCGCCTTGTATATTCCGTCCCACGATGTGATAGGGGGCGAGCCTATCGCCATATCGGGCACAAATTCCTGACTCCGGGCTGATAATGAATAGAAAAATCCAATATCACTTTGCCCGAACCGGGATTCGAACACGAGACCTCCGCTTTGCAATCATACCGTAGTACCACTACGCCACCGAGGCAGTCCATTTACCACCGAACATTTACATTATAATCGCAATAAACATTTGGATGAAAAGGGCACGTAAAAAATTAGTTTTAATGTTGGTTTATAAAATCTACAACTCGCGTCTTTATAGTGACTTGGTAGTGACTACGTTAAAAGACAATAAACCTATGAGATCTTTATAGTTTAATTAAATAATATACAACCGTAAAATTCGATGTGACATTTAGATAAAAAATCTATATGTATTTTTATGCTGAGAAAAACTGCATTATGCAAAATCAAAATTAAAATATTTTCATACAATCCTTTGTTGAACTTCGTTTACATGAGGTATAAATATGAACAAATAATATCAGGATACACTTTATAAAACAGTACAGATATTGCTATACGATCAATAATAATTTATAATACGGTATAGTTATTTCGAAACCAAAAACATCCTCGTACTTCTAATACACAAAAGGATTGTCTAACTATGGAGCGGAGCGATGTGTATACCTACTATATTTTACATATTTTTGTATTTCCTCATTGGTCAAGTGGCCAACTAATCGTCATTAGTAGTAATGATAATTAGGAAATCAGACTAACTTACCTTAAGTGAAGTCTGATGGTAATTTTATGAGCAATTAATCCTGAAAACAATTTTACATAGTAGTAGTATTCGTCTGCAACGAACTCGTGCGCGAAAATTTTTAGAGTCCTAAAATTTAAACATTGTTTAATAATAAGAAGCAAAAACGGAACGTAACTCCGAATGTCAGCAGTGACATTTGTTATTACGTCACTTTTTTAGAGGGATTGGAACATATTGCCATTAGCTAATGGGTGGGTAATATACATACAAATCTTTGTATAACTATAAATTGAATCGAAATTATTTTTTCTAGACTTCTATTAACCAGGGAGGGAACGTAATTGTTTTCAGGATTAATTGCTCATAAAATTACCATCAGACTTCACTTAAGGTAAGTTAGTCTGATTTCCTAATTTTATTTCACAATTAATCCTGAAAACAATTTTACATAGTAGATGTTTAGAGATATATAATGGCAATATATAGTGTGCGATCAAACAAAGTAGAATATTAAACTAATATTTTTATTATAAAATATTATATTTAAGATAAAAGTATGATAATTAACAAAAAATGGCCTTTAGGAATTAAGGTAACAAAATTACAATTTAGTAATACCTTTTTCATTTAACAATTATACTAAAAATAAATTTTTCAAATCTTGTCTTATAATTTTAATTCTTTATCTAATAAAGAAACAAAAAATAAAAGTATTCTACTTAAATGTAATCAGACAATTATTTAAGTAATTAACACACTATATATATATATATATATATATATATATATATGTCTTGCAGTCATCATTAAGAAAAAATATATATAATGCTATAACATGAGTCAATCTTAATAATTAAATCAAATAATCATGGAAATAAAAATGTAACTTATTATTCTGTAGGACTTTTTTCTAGGATAGCACAGGCAAAATTAAGTTCAGATCTTTTGTTTTTAATGGGTAAGTTATAATGTTTTGCAAAAACCTCTGACCTGTTTGACCAACCAGCAGTCTTTTTAATTAATTCAATTGAAACACCTACTGTTTTGGCTTTTGATGTGGAAGCATGTCTAGTGCTATGTGACGAAAATATTTTAGTGTCAATGCCACTGTCTGTAAGCGCTTCCTTGATCCAACGACTAATTGTCTGGGAGGAAGCTTTCTTAAAGGGTTTTTTGGTTGTGATAAATAGATGTGGGATGTCACCCCTAGGCTCCTTAGTATTTTTAATATATAATTTTAAATGATATGCAGGGCACACTGTTTGGTCTGGAAAATATGGCAAACTTAGAGTAGTATTGCTCCTAGTTTTTGCTGAAGTTTTTAAGATTTCACAAATACTAATGGTAACAGAATCAGGACCAAAGTGAATGTCATCCATTTTTATGGATGTCAAAGTTTGCACTCTATGTGCAGTAGTCAGAGCTAATAATGTGACTAATTTTTTAGAAAGGTCCTTCAGATTTAGGTCATGTTGCATCTTACTAAGGTGGTCCAAAACAATTGCAGGGTCCCAAGTTTCTGAGTACCGAGGTAAAGAAGGTCTTTGTCTGAAAGCTCCCTTGAGAAGTCGCTTAATATTGTCATCCTTCCCAACTTCAGAGCCCATCAGTAGTGACAATGCTGATCGATGGATATTTAATGTAGAGTGGTTACAGCCTCTACTGAATGTTTCTGTTAAAAAAAAATATTATTTCTGGTATAGTGGCATTGTAAACATTAATGTTGTAATTGAAACAGTGTGTCCACCATTTTTTGAATGAACAATTATATTGCCTCTGTGTTCCTTCAGACAGTGAGTTAATCATTAACTCCAAAGAAGTTTGGGGTATGTTTCTTAACTGGAATGCCGTGCGGAGAAGTGCCCTGCAGCCAGGGTAAGATGGCTGCTCAGGGGGTGTTGTTCGCTAAAAGGAGATGAAAGTAAATTAGCATTAGGCTTAAATATAAGAGGTTTGGAAATCATTAATGGTTTTATTAAAGGAAACCATGGCTGTGCTGGCCACCAAGGGAAAACGAGGATTCCCTCAGCATGGTCATATCTTATTTTCTCTAAGCATTTAGTAATAAGAGAAAAAGGTGGAAAGGCGTAAAAGAAAAGATTGCTCCAATCTATTGTAAAAGCATCAATATCAATTGCCATTGGATCTCTTTTCCAAGAAATGTATCTTGCACATTTTGTATTTAACCTAGTGGCAAATAAGTCTATATCTGGAGATCCAAACTTTTCAATAATTTCTAAGAATGCATAGTTTGCTAGTGACCATTCAGTGTCGCGATTTACATTTCTAGATTCCCTGTCAGCTTCTGTATTTTCTTTTGATTTGATATAAGAAGCTATAACAGAAATGTGTCTTTCCTCACACCACTTCCATAATTCTTGTGTGATGGCATTTAAGTGTACATATTGAATGCTACCCATTTTATTAATGCAAGATATGGCTGTAGTGTTATCTATCCGTAACAATATCTTACATTTTGACATAACCTTTGCAAAGGATCTTAATCCAAAATATGCAGCTAGAATTTCTAGGTAATTAATATGTTTCTTTTTCTCATCAACACTCCAAAAACCTCCTATAGATTCAGTTAAGCAATGAGCTCCCCAACCTGTAAGGGAAGCATCTGTATATATTTCTATCAAAACTTTTTCTAATGCAAAACATTTCTCAGATGTTGAAATGTGAGACAACCACCATTTTTAATTCATTGTGAATTTTTGATGATATATGCATAAGGCTTTCATAGTTATCATTTGATCCTTTTAAAGCTAGGTACTTTTCCCTTTCCATAACTTTAGTATGTCTCCAACTATAGGGAACAGCGGGGCAGGCTGCTGACAAGGTTCCTAGTAGTTGGGCAAGGTATCTAATTTTACAACTTTCTTGTGATCTAAATTGATTAATCATATTTATTATTTTATCCTTTTTTTCTAGTGGTAACTTTAGGGTTAAACTTTGGGAATTAATAATGAATCCTAGGAATTTACATATAGTACTTGGGTTTAGGTTACTTTTTTCATAATTAATTACAAAGCCTAGACATTCAAGAATTTGTACTATGTGTGTTGTTTGAGCTTTACATTCTTCATATGAATTTGCTATGCACAAAATGTCATCTAGGTAGATGACTGTAAGATAACCTAAGTTCCTGATATATGAAATGACAGGCTTTAATAATTTAGTGAATAAACTAGGTGCTGTACACAGGCCATATGGAAGTGCTGTAAATTCATATAATTGTTTGAAATGAAATCTAAGATACTTTCTGTCACTAGCAGCAATTGGTACTGATAAATAAGATTCTTTTAAATCAATTGTTGTCATATAACAGCCCTTATGTATTAATCTGGTGGCTGTTTTTAGATCTTCCATTTTAAAATGTGCATTAGAGATAAATTTGTTTAATGATTTCAGGTTGAGAATAAATCTAAATTGCCCATTTGGTTTAGGCACTAGAAATATGTTAGACAGATATTGTCCGTTTTTGAATTGACAAAATCTTATAGCACCTAATGCAAGTAAATTCACAATTGATTTATTAATGTTTACCTCTTCAGATTTGGTAAAATTATTAACAGGCAATCTCGTTTGGACTGGTTTAGATGTAAATGGTATATGATATCCTTGGATCCAGTCTAATATAATTGGATCATTTGTTATAAATTGCCAACAACTTAAATGTCTAGCTACATTACCGGCATGCTGTACCTGAGGAGTTATTGACGTTGAGGTTGACGTTGAGCACGCTGGTAGCTCCTCTCGGGATGGCTGGCAAGTGTGCGTTTTGGTAGGCGCTTGGACAGTTGGTGAGTCTTTTTCACTTGGTGTTTGGACTGTGGAAAAGGACGTTTCTGCCCCACACGCATTGTGGTCCTGGGTTGAATGCGTGAGGGGGCAATCCAGTTTCCCGAATGGCTTGTGGGTGGCTTTGGCTTTCGAAGTTGGAAGCTTGATTTTTCGACATCTTTGTTATTTTTGATTTTCTCCGCTAGATTATCACCATACAAATACTGGTTTCTTGTAAGTGTCTCCGTCATTGTTATAAATGACTTATCCAAGAGTGGTGCTACTAGTTTTCTCCTTGTATGGGTTTCCTTATAGTGTAAAGATGTAAGGAGTTTTGCTGCATCGCCCATCAGCTTGAGAACCTCAGTTAATTCCTGGCCTCTTAGGACTCCGGACATTGCCAGTCCTAGACAGGTTATTGCGATGCCCAACTGTTGTTGTTTTTCTTGAAGAGAATTATCACGGTTACGTGCAGTATCAGTTAAGGCTAGTTTTACCTCTGGGTTTAGTTGTGGTGCTTCTAATAGAGTGCAATTTCTGGGAATTTTGTATAATTTTTGTACATCTTTGACATCTTCACTATCTTTTAATAAGATGTTGTTCCATCTGGAACTTATGACATCATTTATTTCTTGCCCGTATTGTTCTTCTACAGGGTTTTCATCTCCCAATGCCACCAATAGGGCCTCTGGTATGGGTGCGTCCCCCTCCATAGGTACCGATTCTGAAGTATCAGAATTTCAGTAATATTTTCTGTGATAACAACCGAGTTGTATCTTACATGATGGAAGACTATTGTCTTCCAATTGAATTTGTATCAGAGTAAGTATCTCGTACTAGTATCTGAACAAAGTATATCAGAATTAATATCTCGTATTATTTTCTGATCTTCGTACTTAAGTATCTCGTACCAGTACGGATAGTGGGCAAAAACAGGATTGCATTTCGCAATTGAGTTAGGTAGCCATTTTGAGAACTCATTACATTCATTGTACCTGGCATGTGCTTAAGTATAAATACTTGTATGACCCAAAATATACATCAATAATTACTTACCAACATGATATTGTTCTTCTGGGGTTTTTGATGGGGTAATTGTTTCAATACAAGGTGGTGATCCAGACCGATCTCTGGATGTGGATCGGGATGAGTACCGGGTACGATGGCTGCGCCGGCGTCGATGGCGATGCCGGCGTGACAATTTCTTGATTTTTTGTTTTAGTTTCTGAATTTCTTCCATTGCAATTGTATATGACTCCGATCTTGACATCACAAATCACTATTAGCGTTTTAAACTGTATTATTTACTAAGAGCGCGTGTTCACGAGCGCGGCGCGGACGAAAAAAGTGACGTAATAACAAATGTCACTGCTGACATTCGGAGTTACGTTCCGTTTTTGCTTCTTATTATTAAACAATGTTTAAATTTTAGGACTCTAAAAATTTTCGCGCACGAGTTCGTTGCAGACGAATACTACTACTATGTAAAATTGTTTTCAGGATTAATTGTGAAATAAAATTGTTTTGTAATCCGTTAACATCTAGTTAAATCCCTACATCTAACATTTTTAGAGACTTATCACACACCACTGCCACTAAATAAATTATGATATAAATTGATGCCAAGCATTAAACCTCGGCCAGTCTTTTGGGGACCCCAGCTTCTTTACCAAGCAATAACTAAATAAGACAGAAAACGTATGCAGGAGTAAGTAATAAATGATTAATCATTTCCAAAACACTATCAACACAAGGACATCAGGACGTTTAAGACGCACAATTTTGAAATTTGAAAAGTAATAAGTATTATTTGTCTAGAATTTTCATATAGGCATTTCGATGGTCACAACTTCAACCTGTCCCCCTTTTGCAATGTCTCAGAAATTACTGCAACATAATTCAGAACTCTCCGACTCTGCCTGAAGTTGTAAGCTATCCTTACAAAGCAAGGTTTAAAAACATTAATAAACAATAATTGCTAGAGATTAAGAGGTCTGTTTACCGCTACATTGAATCATAGTATTTCATCACGCATATAAATAAATCCTACACAAGGAAAATCCGCGCTCGTTTACCTCGGACCACAGTTTATGACTGCTTGGACGCTAATAAATAAGTTGCAAATCAAAATAAATTAATAAGCGTACCGTGACCAAATAATTAATCATTTCATTGTGCGTTCGAATATTTCGTGAAATGTGACATTTCATGATACGGCCAACTAAACTTGACCATGTAATTTGAAACGTCAAAACTCAACCGTATAGCAATAGGGATGGTCATAATTATATTGGTGGCATACTGAATAACAGTAAACAGGAGGTTAAGCTCAAGATGCATCGCAAAAAAACAAAGCTGTTCCAGAGCTCATAGTAATGGATAATGTCATTTTACAGTAGAATCTTTAGATTTTTGGGAATTTCATGAAATTAACTTTTTTTTAGCTTTTTAAATCATCATCATCCCCTTGCAGTCCCCTTATAAATATAGGCTTTTCCCAATAGCTGTTAATATAATTCAACCCTAAAGAATTCAATGATTTGACCAGCAGACCAGCAGTTCTATATCATGAAATACCACTATTTCATGAAATAATCAATTCTTTTATCTGACCACAACAGACAACTGTTATCGTCATAACAGTTGAAACTTCATAAAGGGAATCGCCTCACAAGTAACAAATTTTTGGTAAAAAATAATTAAGTAATATTCAACAGCAATAATTAATATGTTTTTTTTTAAATGTATATACTGTTGGGGAACCTGAAAACAATAAATAAATAAACAGCATATCAACTGGATTTTTTTACTAAATACATCATATTATGTCATTTAGTTTAAAAACATTAATTTTCTAAGTTTAATGTGTCACCTAACTTACTTACTTTAGAGTGTTTTGATTGACATAAATATTAATTAATAGAAAATATCTCAAATCTTAAAGGGCTACAGAGGATTTAGGTCAACATCCCCACACACAACATATGCGGGCGTCGACTATCGACACTTTGCAACTACTTAAAGTATAAAATGTCCCCTTGAACATAATTCTGTAAATAGGCCCGCATCTCTAATCTATGGAATTGTGACGTCAGTATTTCTGCATGACGGGATGACATGTCAAGTCATTTGTTAGGTCATAAACGGAAAACAACTACGAATTCAGTCATTTTGATGAACGTGACAAATATAATATTTATATTAGTCATTATGAAAATTGAAAATCAATAATGAATTATAATTAATTTATCGAATATGAAATATAATAATTAATTACAATTATTACATCACGCGTGGAGAGGTTTGACGTCACGATTCTATATCCTAATATTTTCAATTAGTCATGGGAGTCATGAATATTAAATAATTACTTGAAACATAAGACAAACTATGAATAAAATCGCTATATTTTGTATGCAAATTGAAAAATAGATCTGAATGAACCAGATAGACAGGTAATGCCACTATTTTATAATGTGAACCGGTCAATTAACACAATTTGATAAGATTATCGCAAGATATCGTACATTTAGAAGGACCCCAATGCATGTATAATCCCATATCAATTCGAATGCCAGCCTCCGTAGTGCAGTTGGTTAGACGCCGGCTGTGATACGAGGCACTGTGGGTTCCATTCCGAAAATGAGACAGTTGTATGTGGTCTTTAAGAATTTGTTCGGGGCATGGATTTTAAGACACAGAAACGTCTCGTATATTTTGATGCATAATACAAGATTGCTTGGATGGTATCAGCAATTGATAGGGATAAGTGGAGGGAGTTGAGGGAGATCTTTGCCCAGCAGTGGGACATTATAGGTTTAATAAACAAAATATACAAGACTTGTATGCATATGTCATGAATATTTTTTATACATCAAAACACCACCCCAGACTGCCTCGGTGGCGTAGTGGTACTACGGTATGATTGCAAAGCTGAGGTCTCGGGTTCGAATCCCGGGTCGGGCAAAGTGATATTGGATTTTTCTATTCATTATTAGCCCGGAGTCAGGAATCTGTGCCCGATATGGCGATAGGCTCGCCCTCTATCACATCGTGGGACGGAATATACAAGGCGAAACGTGGGTGTTCTAGTAGCACCTCTGCCTACCCCTTCTCGGAAAAAGGCGTGTGGTTATGTATGTAAAACACCCAAAATGACATAATCAGGTGCAGGGTGAGTTCAGTGCAATCCAAATTGAGTATATTTACCTACCAGTGAGACATAATATTTAACATTGAAATTATTCATAATAAAGGGAAAAAACAGTAACATGACCGTGAATTGTATGTTATCACTACTATTGTGGACACTGAATCCCATAATATAACTACCTTGATCAATATAGTCGACATTGGCATTAATTATAACAAAAATAAAACAGGAAACTACATAATTATCCTGTCTAGAACGAATTAAAAACACCAACACAAATCCAGTCTCACAAAACCTAAATCGTTTTTATTATGCAATAAGTCTGTGAAACAAGCAAACAGGTCACCTGATGGTAAGTGATCACTGCCGCCCAAGAACATCCACAATTCTTCGATTGTAGATATGTTGCTGGCCTATCAAATCGGGAGTGAAGCGGGGAGGAAAAAGGATGGGGAGAGGAAAGGGGTAATGGGCATCCGGAAATCTCTTAGTTTACTAGATAGCTTTTTTCATAAAAAATCTCCGCCCACACAACTCTCACTGAAACTACTATCAGCCAGGATCAGCAACAAAGAATTCATACCGAGCACTAAAGTTCAGCGAGTCTCTTAAGGACACTAGCTTTTCTCTAACCAGCAACGAAATCAATGACAAAGAATACAAATAGGGAGATAGCTTTGCCAAAGGCCCCATGCCCATTTCCTCTTCCCGTCGTTTTTCCTGCCCTGTCCATTCCATTTTGATCTGCAAGGAACCTACGATTCGATTCAAGTTCTATATCTATATGTTTATGGGCAGCGGTAGTCAATTACCATCATGTAAGTCGATTGCTTGTTTGCGAGACCTATTCAATAAGAAGGAGTTGGAAACAACTAACTGGTCATAATATTCAAAACCAGTTTCGCAAAATCGAAATCGACTTTACAAAGATACCTATAGCGCTTAATGCGCAGACCATACTATTCGCAGACCATTCGACCTTGCCAATGTTTATTTTGCAAACAAACAGAAAGCGATGCAAACGTTTTACTAACTTTATTCTGGGTAATTATGCATATTTAGGCGATGCACGTAAGTTGAAATCCCCAAGACACATCGCTGTATTTGTCAGATATGTTTTGTTAGTCAATTGCAATAGCACTTTCACGGGGTAGGATAATTAAGCGTCGAAACCTGCATACATTGAGATTTTTACAAGAATTTCTATGAGATTTTCGGATCCTGGGCAGCTCTTTTGAGATGTGTCAACGTGAAGAAGTCACATAAGCATTTTGTTCGACATGAAAATCACTCGGCATGATGAGAGTCCCATTTCTCAGGGCAAGTTCCATGGTAAAACCATGAACGTTTTATCAGTTACGATCTTCTTTTTGGTAATTGTTTGGAGGTCAAACTGATTGGTCGTGGTGATTATTTGCAATGATTCGGCATGATTGGATCGGCTGTAGACATCTCGAGGTGAGGTCAGAAGGTGAAACGTAGGTCAAGGGTTGTTTTTTAGTTGCTATGCAAAACACTGATGTGCTACGTAGCGAGGAATTATTTGGAGAATGTAGAAATATCTAAATATTTGCTGGATTTGTTCGAGTCATACCAGCAGGGCAAAAAAATTTAATTGAATTCCTAGCCACCGTTGGAACGATGTACTTTTGGGTTTAGTTAGTCAAGCATGATCATCAAGCTAGAAAACGTTAGTTTTAATAACCGTTTTCGACAATCACGTTCGTAAACTAATTTAGATTTTTTTGTTTGATAATAATGGAGGAATAAAACTATCTTTAAATAAGTTTACATAAGACAGTATTGACTGGACATGGATGAAAGGGGTCTACAATTATGCTTAGTGGCATTTCGTTGTCCAGCTGGGCACTACAAAACTATACCCTTGTAAGTAATAAATCTTGTTATTATTTGTTCTTATCAGCTCGATCATCATCATCATTGTAATATGACAAAATCACCAACCTCTCGTCTATTTAGTCTTTATATCAGGCTGCAGTATCAGTAAATATTGAAATCACGTCTACTGCGCACGCGCACTAGTCGCGCCACACACCAGCGCGGACAACCGATGATATCATACTCAACACGCGGGTTAAACTTGTGCTTAACTAGTGTTATTCATTCAGATGCCTGCTCATATAAAAACGAAGTCTACGCAATACATATATCATATACGTACTCAGTATTGGAAGTACCAGACTCCTTTGCAATCGAGGGTAAGACTGAGAAATGGTGTCTTGGATTTACGCGAATGTTACACATTGAAATGAAACGAATTCTTACGGATTTTATCGCGAAATTGATTTAATTTTTATTTCAAAGATTGAGAAAGCTTAGGCCATAGTCTCTTACTCTGGTCTATTGCATGTTGGCGGAATTATAAAGATAATAAAAATTAAGATTAATTGGACAGTTTTAGAACAATATTCTGTTATTATTTTACCCTCGAACCCTTTGGAGACAAATGTTTGTGAGATCCACAATTATCTGCTTCATGTCTTTATGTTTAGACACCGAAACGTCTCTCATAGTTTCTGTTACCCGCGCAACTAGATATCTTAATGTGGGATCAGGGCTATTAGTGATTGTTGGGTTTATTTATTTTGGGTAATTACATTTTACATCATGTCATGACGACATGAAAGGGTAAATTAATCTTGCGTATACAAATTATGCCGTCATGAGGACGTGACAGCCCAGATATTTTCCTTCGATGACTGCAATAAACATAATTTTCCTTGAGATGACAGTCAGAACAGTTTAATTACGTCAATAATCATGTGTTTTATGAAGTCAACGACGCAGGGTATATGCATAATTAGACACATTTAAAAGAATTTAATGTGTATTCTTTTTCGTGCACTCAATTAAATTTTGGTAGGATATGAAACATGCTTTCGAAATTCTGGTGTAAAACTTTCAAGTTTTGAAGCTTTTGCGAGTTTGTTTCACGATATTTTCCTTCATCGTTAAACTAACTTACTAAGAATAAACACACTACTCGGCAAAGTTAATACTGTTACTTGAATTTGAACCCACTACCTCCAATTTTGCTTTCCAGCCCTCACCTTACTGATCTATCGCTCACCAAAACTATCTAAATAATTACATCTATAACAAAATCGATACCTCTAATCCTAACCACAAACGTGCCATTATCAAAATCTCTAAATGCGTCTAAATGCGAAACCAATCCCGATACATATCCGAATATAACACAGATCCAGAAGTCTAGAATGTAGATCTAAATAAAGATCATCTGGATACCGTTCAGCTGGAAATCGTTCAATTGCGTTATTAGTACTTGTGGCATCGTTTTGATCGATATCTTAGCGGATGCGTGTTCCGCTTACGTGAAATTGGACTAATCATGTGAATGGGACATATCATCATCTATTTAATTTTTAATTCACATGCATTTTTAACATCTCTCACTCTTTCTTTCTACCGTCTTCTGTCTCTTTTTCTTCCTGTCTTCCTGTGTATTAGTCGTACATGGTGGTGGGGTCAACTTTTTACATAATTTTCTTCTAATTCGCACTATTCATGAAGAATTTAACAGATACAATTCATTCTATCTATTTTAACCGACTTTAAATAAGAAGGCTCTATATTCTTAAGACGCGTTTTGGTAATCCTTGTTCCGTCTGGTTAAATATGATTACACTTTGGACTAATGAGATACAGCAGAGACGTCCTCAAAATCAAATAAGATTTCAATGATTATTTTATGCGTTAAGATTTTAATGACGTCTATGTATCCAAATTTATAAGTAAAATTGTCATTGCAAGAGTTCATCTAAACTATTTTCATTCCACGATTTAATGGATGCGAGGTATTCGCCATATCAGAACCAAATTCAACCATGGGCGACTCATGAGGATTTACAAATCGAAAACCCATTTAAGACATGGCATTGACGCGAGGAATGAGTGACAGAGTCGATTGGAATCGGAAATGAGGCAGCCATTTCATCCAGAATCAGTATCCTACTAGTTTATATATAGAGGAGGCAGAAGGAATAAATAATTCGCCTCATCGCACATTTGCCGTTTGCGGTCATTTATATTTGGTTAATTCGACAAGGCCGACCAAGTTTCCTCACCGATAAGTACAATATAATTTGCGTATTATATTTTATGGATTTTACGACCATTTATTATCTTTGATATACTATTTTTAGGTATGTACCGTGGCTGTACGTTCACATCGCCTTGGTAGAACTAAACTGAGACAATTAGCTATGGGGCCCTGTTAGGCACGGTGCATAACTCGAGTTTTTTAGAAAGTTTATTCAAAGATGCCTTATTCAAAGAGATCTTAGAACATCTATTTACGGTCAATAATAACTATTTTTTAATTAGATTTATAGGTACTTACTATTCATAACAAACAAAAAAAGTATAGCTTCAACTTAAACGTCAATATTTGTAACTCAACTTAGCTCATTATTAATAATATAGAATTTATATTTGAAATTAATTGATATATTAAAACACCACGTTTCTGAACATATGTTATGGTCTTTTCATTTCTGCCTGCCATATTGAAATGTCAGTGTCAGACGCTGTGATTTATTCCACGAACATGACTTTGTATTTATAATTTGCGTTTAATTTTAAAAATGAAAACTAAATCAGGGCGACATTCTCAGAATATAAACAGTTTAAAAAAGGCTGGAAAAAATGCATACCGATATGAAGAACGGAACGTGTCCGAACAAAAGGGTATCCAAACACAAAAACAATAAACCAAACTACGTCACTGCACTACACAACACAACACTGGCTGAAAGCTCACGTTGTCACTGCCACATTTCTTCAGTAAAAAAAAAAAATAAACAAAAAAAATCACTCCGAAATCACTTTCTAAAATTCGAATTTTGAAACGCGTCAGTTACGCGCCGAACGTGCCGGGAGACTGACCTGCGAACGGACGCCATAAACAACGCGCGCGAACGAGACAGCACCACGTTGCACCTGTGCACTTAAAACTGAATGATTGTTAAAGCGAAACAGAAATAAAACAATGGTTTAATTGGAAAGGGACGGAAGTATCAGCGAGCCTTTTCTGTTGGGCAAACCGAGACGTAACAAGGGACATTTGGTGTGTTTTAATGTGGACTCTAATTGCGTTTAATTAAGGTTGCAATTGGTTGTGATGAGGAAAATATGATAAGGCCGCGAGCGGGGAATGAGTCAGTTTATTGTCAGGGTCAACATATGGCGAAAAGAGCCGACGGTTGTCCGCCAAATTCCTCGGGCGACGGCTTCGACTGAGCGTTATATCACGAGCGGCGCAGGCGAGCGGACCGTATGGACGATGTTAAATATTAATATTCCACGCTTCCTGTGCTTACATTCAAAATATGGATTTACGTGTCGATGTGCGATTATACTAATTCGGCCATATCCTTTGCCGTTACAGACAGATATCCGGCCCTCATGACAGCATCTAATATTTTAATTTGTCAATTTAATGATTCATTTCGTAATTTAATCCATTGATGAAGCTTACAAATAATATAAAAATTGGTCGATCCGGGAGAATTAATGAAAATAAAATGTCTTACAAGTCTTAGTCCAACTTGCATCAAGTAAAATTGCATATATGATATAACTATAACTTTGCTAGTATGAAACGGTGTTAACCAGGTTAAAGTTAAGGTCAAAGTTGATACAACTGTTCTTATAGTCTTACATATTATCGCTAAGTGAAACAATTACACATTAATTTCTGTTCGAAGAATACTTAACGGAAAAATATACAGAGGATAGCCTGACCTACGGCCAACAGGAGGCCATTTCCACGAACAATACCCGTAAAGCTGTGCAAATATACAGAAATATCTCCCTGTTACTATTACATCCGAAAGTGAGTATGTGTGTTACTCTTTTGTGCCTCAACTATTCAACCAAACTTCATTAAATTTTGGAGACATGTCAGAAACACAGAAAAGGGCATAGGGTACTTATCGTGCAGAAAAGTACTGTTCCCGAGGGATGGAAAAATAGTAGACAGTTGTCCGAAAAATATACAGTAGTCTGGCATAAAGACTCCGTTTACCGACATGAATAAATAAATACGACAACAGTCACATCGAGTCTTATGTCGTGGATATCAGAAACTTTGAGACTTTTCGGTCTCATAACACCTAGAGCTGAACATTTGTCTCTCGGTGCTAGGATCGAACCCACAACCTCTTATACTTACTTAATATACGAATAACATACATACTATTCTTAATAAAAATATTAGCTAAAAAAACTCTGTTCCTAAATAATTTTCGAAAGCACACAAGAAGCCGCGATCAAAACATAGCACGCTATTCAGTATTCATCAGTATTAACATTGGAAAACAATAAAACGTATGTTTTTGACAATTTTTCAGTATGACTCAAGCATTGTGTTCTAGACTTGTTTACTTTGTGGGACCTTGACGATGTTTCGAGAGGCGAATGTGTATTATTTGGGTAGCTTGTAGTCCGATAGTTAATCTTATGCAACTGCTTGTGGAGCAAAAAGTATTTATACCGTTAGATTAATAAACAATAGTCAAAACTATTTAGAGTGCGCTTTCAATGTGTGATTGGTTATTAATAAATCGGAGACCAGCAGGTGAGATGATAAGTAATATAAATCAAATCTATCTTTACAGTGCTATGTGTGTTTTGGAAGTCATATTAGGTAACTTAATGGCGAAACAAAATATAACGAGAGAATCTACAACCTAACCTAATCATACCAGATCTCTATAATATCTGTTTGTTGGCTTTAAAAACATTTGCCTTGAAAAAAACGAAAAGACCCTAGTAGTTTCTGATTCTAATGACACAAGACAAGATACTAATATTTTAGGCCCGATTGCAAAAGCTAACTTTGATTTTAACTTTAACTTTGACAATGTTAACACCATACAATTTATCTTTGGTTTAGTTAAACTTAAAGTTATGGTCAAAGTTAGTTGCAACCGGACATAGCTGTGAAGTCAGGCCTATGTGTAACTTGGTCGTATTTATTTATTACAAAGACACAATATTACAAGCCCTAGTATTGTGGCACCAACATTCCTAGAAGACAGAATATAAACATCAAACACACTCATACTTAGAAATAACCAATATAATTTTCCTCAAAGGTGCTCCGGTGTTGAACTCTATTAAACGTTGAATCTAAGAACCGAATCTCGGTTTGTTGTAAACAGTGGATGTTCCGCGAATAACCGCTTGCCGAGAAATGGAAAAAAAAGTTATTCATAACACTGACTATCCGGAAGTATACTGACCAGGGAACTAAAGAAAACCAACATACCAGGTATACTAAGAGCATTGAATTTCGGATTTTGCCCATGTATACTCGTTTTCGAAACATCTTTTTTTTTCAACATCGTTTTTTAACATCGAACAATCGAAGAAATCCATCTTAAAATGTGAAATGCGCGGTTTCAGTCAATCACGATCACCATCTTCTTTCATCAACCATGAGACCTCCACTACCGAACATAGGATATCCACGGCGAAATATTAGAAGCTGCCTGCATCCAGCTACTTCCTTCATTACATCATCTGTCCACCCTGTTGGTGTCCTATGGATGTATACATCATCCTGGCAATTAATATCTAAACGAGACCTAACACTTCACCAATAAGGCAATCAGCAATACGAACTAAAGGAAATAAGTTGCTTAGTTATGATGTTGCAAATCGTGACTACAACATGAGTGTTGGTTCGGTCTGGGTAATGCCCCGTAAAATACTTGTTGCAATCTTATTCTGAATAGCTTTTCCAATACTCCGGGGGTAACAAGACTTGAGACTTGAGGCATCGTGAAATCTTGTAATTTTAAGGCCTGAACACCTAATGCGTAGGGATAGGGATGGCGAACCGATTGCTGGTTCATAGGGTGATGCTTACCATCACACGAATAACCAGCTCGTCTAGAGAACAATCTCATTAAAAAAACTCATAATGCCCAATTTCTTAAAAACGGCAGCACTCAATCATGGCCTCAAAAAAAACAATAATGATAGTGTTATGATGTATTAAAGGAACGAAACATTCGATAGCCAAAATAGGTTTTAAAACTGTCTATGAATAAGGCCGTAAGTGATCAAATAACAACAAAGAGCGCAGACAGTAGACTAAAAAACCACAAGGAAATCCATTCGCACTACACAGTGAATAAATTTTTTACCATTTATTGCCGAGCGATGACGTCACGCGTCGCTGAGACGCAGAGCGTTGATTTACGGCGACCATTGTGACTGATTTGGTCAATGTGCGCGGAAAAATTAACTCCATCCTGAGATAATGTAGGCTTTGTCTAACTTATTACGTGATTAATAACTTATGCGGTAGAGGAGTTACGTTTAATATACATATACTAGGGGAAACCACCGGCATTGCTCGGATATAATTATTACTCCAAGTTTCAGACAAATCTGCAAAATTTTTATCTGTCTATCGTTAGAAATTATATTTCATAATAATCTAAGTTCATCGACCTTTGTGTGAAATACTCGTATTAAGATCGGTTCCGGGGGTTAGCCAAAAACATTATGACTATTTCTTTTGTCTGGATGAAAGGTATCCTATATACTTTCAATTCCTCAGACAACATGTATGCAAAACTTCATGGAAAACAAATAAGTACTTTATAGGTGAAAGTGTAACAAACAAACACACATAATTTTAGTTAAGGAATTGCTTAATATTTCCACTATAAGAATCCACGCTAATTAATATATTTTAAGAAGCAAATACAATGATCTAATCAGGTGGACAGTGGTCAGCGTGTATGTCAGTATGTTTACTAATGACGTGAGCGCTGACGTCATTGCTGTAAAGACAGCTGACCGGCAAGGCGGAATCCAATTCATATATGGACTTTAGTATTGAAGTGTCGCCGTGAATGTTTAGATTGCGATAAAAAATGTTTTGAACAAAGACTGTATAATGGAAAATGTTGATAATGTCAATTATAATTTTTAATAAAGCCTTGTTGGTCTAGTGGCTGCATGTACAGGCTGATAATCGTGAGGTTTTGAATTAAAGTCCCAAGTTGGGCAACGCACTTTGTGTTGTTTTCTCCATATGAAAAGTCTTTAAATGTGTTGTCAGAGACTGGAATTTGTACCCGAAATTCATATTTTGCGGCCGAAAAACGTTCAAGTTCAGTATGTCTTGTGGATCGCTGCCAGCCCCTTTTAAGGATACAGGCATGAACTTATTATACTCTACACGACCTACAAATTATAATAATTCTAGTTTAAAATTAACAGGAACAGTAAAAACACGAAAATGTTTCAATTTACGTAGCCGTATCGATCCCGATCGAGCGATCGAAACAGCGATCCGATCGGCTTGTTGCTATTGTAGTCTAAGATAACAGTGTGTCTTCACCAATATTGTTACTAAGAGCGCAACAAAAAATGCCAACTGCATTAAGGATTCACTTAACCAATGTCCCAAAATCAAGCCTGACGACACTCAAGGAAAATGGTCAACAGGTTTCTGCTGATGTCATACACCCAAACATAAGCAGCAGAATGGACGGTCGCCGAACAACACAAAGCGTACAAACAAACAACACGTGATGTCAGCGCATAGACGTACAATATGCACAACAAACATACAGTACACAAACACAGTACACAGCTGAGCAACTAGCTTCAATTACACTGAAGTAAATCGATTATTGAATTTTGAAGAGGTATAATTGTTTCGAATGGTGAGAGCCTCTTGGCGATTGCCAGTCTATTTGAACGGCATTGTATGAAAGCATCCGGTGACTTTGCCTTTGCTAGTTTAAGAAATAATTTGAAACAAAAACTGCTACACGTAAAGTATGTCACAGTAGGTTCAATTCCGTCGTAAATATTGCCAGCCTGCTCGGAACTAGACATAAGTGAAGCACGGAACGCAATACACTAATTATTCATCATCATCAGCCCTTGCAGTCCACTGCCGGGCATTTAAGGCATATTTTTGTTAACAACTTCACATTACCGTCAATATCTAAGGACCCAAGACAAACGCAAACCCACAAACTTCCTACAAAGCAGATAATGATATCAGGACGACGTACATCACCGGCGACATTCATTATTTATATAAAATTGACCTCTGCATCCCCCGAAGGTCACCACACCACGCAATGTACAGCGACCTACGGCTCGTCTCGACCCACGTCGTGTTACACCGGTGACATCATTCGCTTCTGTGTTGTGTCTAGCTTCTAGATTTTAGGCTATCTACACACTATCATGTATGATAACTTAATCGAGCTATGAACGAGTCAGGAATTTAAAAAAAATAATGAAAGTACTTGTCGCTTATATCTAGTTCTCCACTCAGCGTTGATTCTTCGCTCTCATATCTTTCAGGAATACATCAAAGCAGCGCTTCTTGCTGCACAGGAACCGAAATAAAAAATACTTTTGTATGGCACGTTCATAGATCGACCATATTAATTTTGGTCTTCTAATCGAACCGAACAAATCGAAATGCGCAACGCAGCACCCTAAACACCACTCAACACATATTACGACCAACTAAAACACGATCCTCATTTTTTGCAAACAAATCCGCGTTTCCGAATATCGCAGTATTATCCCAAGAGACTAAACCATACCACAATGAGCGAGTGTCTTTATTCTAATGGCCGCCACACACGTAACGATATAACTGTGCAAATCTGAGTTTGCACCAGTCTCGAATCGAACATTTGTATGAAGTTTGCGCAGTTATTTGCCCACACGATCCAGTATCCCAGCCTGTATTAGATATGTATGCACCGGTCTGGTTTGTGCAACTGTCTCCTCCGGTATTTCTAGGTCACACTTCACGTTAAACCTGATCGGATGAGCTTCGTGTTTGGTAATGTGAATGTCATTTGTGTTTTTTACTAGTGATAGAAAATTCTAGACCACCAGTACTAGTGTGCACGGAATTATAAGTATGTGGTTGATAAGTTACGTTCAGTGCGTTTTTATTTGACATTCATTTCATCTGTCATCTACAAATGTCAGTTTATCATAAAAGTCTTACTTACCCAAAAGACTCTCGTAGTTCCTAATACCCACTACAAACGACTCGATCTTAGTGTGGGGTCAGGACTATGTATGTGACTGTTAGGTGTATTGATTTATTTATGTTTAATAAATTATTTTCTTAAGCAATCAATCATTTATTGACATTAAGACAACATTTAAACCCTAAGGCAGTGGTTTGTCCTCGTGACAATTGCTGTCACATTTCATTCGATACTACCGAAGATCCTATTGGTGTTGAAACAATCATAATAGCGCGGAAAATACACGTACACTATGACGGAAAATAGTGATCAGTAATCCACACGACAAGGAAAGGATAACCATTTCGGAAGAGCATCCTGAACTGCCTGAGATTTACTATGAGGAAATCTCAAAGACTATGGAAGCGCTGCAGTCACTCTTTCCTACCATTACAAAAGCATAAGGATGCGATTACTTCACAAGTCTTTAGCGTTAGAACAAGACATGTAATTGTGTGTTTAAAGTTCGCAGAAAAGTAATTAAACGCAGTGAGCTCGGAGGAGCAACAATGGCGGGTATTTTTAGAAGGATCTCGGACCGTGGGCGCGGCGGCTCGTCTCGATAACTCTCATTGTTGCCGAAAACCGGTCCAGTATAGTGCGCTTATTATGTGAGCTTTGCTCTTTGTCGGGTATTGCATTCACTGATAGGAATTTCATTTTGTATTTCCACACTAGTATTGTGCGTCTTGCGTCTGAATTGATTTAAGTAAAACACGAGAGAAAAAGATGATGGTGCATATTTGCTTACCAGTGGAAAGTAAACTATAAAACAATTCAATTTTGATGCAATTTGGTATCATAAGATAGTACCTAGCTTTCTTTATATGTCTCAAGGGAAAATTTGAATGAGAAATACACACATTAACTTTAAACCTTAGCTGCGAGCACTAAAATAAATTGGACCACGAAACTCCGATGACTGTACACAAGCTCTATACAGAACAATAGTATTGTGTTCATGATCTAATCACAGTACACTAGTCACTGGTCAGGTACATACATATTTGTCTTTCATTATGATACCCCTGGCGCACGCCCAACAACATGTCAATGTGATTTTTTCCGCGCATTCATACAACGCACGTAAATAAACACGCGAAATAACCACCTTGTTTCTAAGATCTAGTTTTATAACAAAATCTTTTTTGTACGCTCGATTACTACGAATTTTCGGATTTAATGGGGTTCAATATAATTAATAGCCTCCTTAGTGGAACAGGTAAAACAACCTATGATACGAGGATACACGGCTACGATTTCCGCATCGATAAATATATTTGTGTGACCCACATTTATTTCCGTTCTGGTAGTTTTGAGACCAAAAAGTCTCTCGTAGTTCATCATACACAACATAAGACTTGGTATTTTACTGATAGCTCCAGAAAATGTATGTGACTTTTCGATCTATCTGTTACCAAATTCCGCTTTCAGATTTTCTCTAAGCATAAAATTTATCTATACTATAAGTCCAACATTACATTAAAATTCACTCATTCAGTAATATCTAAAACTCGACTTACCACCTTCTTCACATCTACATACCTCAACCCGTCACTCTCAGCCCATTCACGTCTGTGATGTTACAGGAAGCGTGCGTTCACAGAAATAACAATTCACTGAAGCCCGCGGTTTGGCGGCAAGGTCGACCGTGATCCCATTGATCTGGGAGCATCCGACGCTCCTAATAATACGGATTTCTTATGTATGATTTTTATTAATAGTGGGTGTTGTAATAATAATAAGAAAAATGTTATTTATATAAAGATTGAATAAATAAAATTAGATGTTGACTGTCAGAAATGTATATTTGAAGTACTGAAAACTAAGGCTAAAAAAAACAAAAGTATATTATCAAAATTAGAACATAATACATTTTTCTACTATCCAGTGTTAATTTAAAGAAATAACCACAACGGAGGTTACATTTCTCCAACAGCCGCCCTTAAACGAAGTTGTGGTAAACTAAACACAGAAGAAAAAGAAAGAAAAAAATAAAACTATGTTTCTAACCCTAAGTTAACAGCACATCGCTTGTGTGCTAGAGGCCCGAGTGGCTTAGTAAGTATATCAGCAGGCATATCACTACTTGGCATATATATAAACTGAACAACATTATTAGATACCTTTTCTCTAATAAAGTGAAATCTAGTATCTATATGCTTCGTCCTGCTGTGGTGTACCGGATTTCGTACGAGGTTAATGGCACTCTGGCTGTCAGAAGCTATGTTAACTGAACAAAGTTTACCTGTTATTTCGTAAATAAAACGACGTAAGTAGCACGCTTCCTTCGTGGCAGACGCTAGTGCCATGTATTCAGCCTCGGCCGAACTTAACGCAACAGTAGGTTGCTTCTTTGACTCCCACGAAAC
Organism: Theretra japonica; assembly: GCA_033459515.1. Classification (NCBI taxonomy): domain Eukaryota; kingdom Metazoa; phylum Arthropoda; class Insecta; order Lepidoptera; family Sphingidae; genus Theretra; species Theretra japonica. The sequence continues at coordinate 437,972 of CM065950.1, forward strand.
TGGACCCCCACTCAATTTGAAAGTGTATCCGGTATATGACTTTCTGTCGATTGGACAGTTTGCCCAGTCCGCATCACAAAAACCTTCCAATGGTTTTCCACTCTTCCTGTAAATCAATGAATAGTGTAGAGTACCCTTTAGGTATTGCAAAATCCTTTTAGCAGCATTCCAGTGTTCCTTAGTGAAACAAGTATTAAATTGGCTTAAGTAGCTCGTGGCGTAAGCGATGTCGGGTCGTGAGCTTACTGTTAGATACATGAGGCATCCTATCAGGTTCTGATAAGGATAAGACTCACTGACTTGACCATCCGCTCTTCTTTCCATATTCTTTTTAACTAATGGAGTATTCACAATCTTACAATCCTTCATATTAAACTTTTCTAGTATAGTTAGAATATAATTTCGCTGGTTGACTCTAATAGTTTCGGAATCATACTCAATTTGAAGTCCCAAATAACTTTTCAATACTCCAAGATCTTTTAGTGAAAAATATTTTAACAAATCTTTCTTGACAGTGTCAAATGTCGAATCCGATTTAAAGAAGACTATTATGTCATCGACAAATATTCCCAAAATTACGAGTTCTTTACCAAAAAGTTTGGTATAAACGCATGGTTCGGAAGGAGTTCCTATAAAACCAATTTTTAAAAGCGTTTCATTTAACTTTTTATTCCAGGCTCGCGGTGCTTGTTTAAGACCGTAAAGGGATTTTTTCAACAAACAGACCTTGTTTTCTTTGCCTTTTTCTATAAAACCAAGAGGTTGTTCCATGAAAACTTCTTCTTCTAAATCTCCGTTAAGGAACGCAGTATCAACGTCCAAGTGCTTCATTCTTAACTCCATCTCTGCAGCTAATGCAAACAACGTGCGAAGAGAAGAATGTCGAATCACTGGTGCGAACGTCTCGTCATAGTCTACTGTTTCAACTTGATGAAAACCTTTGACGACGAGTCTCGCTTTATACTTTGTAATGTTACCATAAGCGTCTTTTTTTATCTTATAAACCCATTTACAGGGTATAACCTTCTTGTTAGGTTTATCTACTAAATCCCATGTATGAAGTTTTCTTAACGAATTGTACTCATCAGCCATAGCATGGTGCCACTTATCGGCATCATCGGCATGAGTAGCTTCATGGTATGTCGTAGGTTCACAGGAATCGGCCGCTGACGCATTATAAGATTTATATGTTAAGAAATCTGGTGGTTTCCTATCTCTTAAGGGATATCTGCGCTCAGGGGAAGATCCCTGTTCCAAATTAACTGCCTCTTCATCCACATTAGATAGCCTCAAACCACTGAGAGGCTCTTGCTCTTCCAGAGTAACTGGCTCTTCGGAGCTCTCTAGATTTACTGGAGAAGGAGCTTCAGCCGTTGGGCTGGCAGTATCATCACAATCATAAAATTTACAGTCATGATCAATCTCAGGCTCAGACTCTCTTCTTTCTTCGAATAATAAGATAGAGTCAGTCTGTGCTAAAGACTCAGGTTGCTTCTTCTTTAGCGCTGTAAAACAATTTTCATAAAAGTTTGCATCCCTAGATATAACAACTTTTCGTGGGTTAACAGGATCTCTAAAAACATAAGTACCTGGATTTTCAGAGTAACCGACGAAAATAGCTTCCTGTGCCTTGACATCTAATTTATTCCTTTGATTTGAAGGTATATGAACGAGAGCTCTACAACCAAACACTTTTAAGTGCCTAAGATCACCTTTACGTCCATACCATCTGTCATAAGGAATTTGTCCACCTAAGGCTCGATGAGGAGACCTATTTTTTAGGTATACGGCAACTTTGAACGCATCTTCCCAGAATGCTTTCGGCAGTGCGCTTTCTGCTAGCAGCGTTCTCGCCTTTTCTACGATCGAACGATGAGTGCGTTCCGCTACTCCAACTTGTTGAGGACTATAAGGCGTTGTGATTTGAAGTTTAATACCTTTCGAAGCAAGATAATCTACAAAATCCTTATTCACGAACTCCTTACCTCCATCGGTCCTAACGGCTTTTATTTTATGATCTAATTGATTTTCAACAAAAGTTTGAAACAGACAAAATTTATTTTTGACTTCTGTTTTTGAAGGAATGAAATAAGCAAACACTTTACGCGTATAATCGTCTACTATTGTTAACATATACTTATTTCCTTGAAATGAGGTAGTAGACATAGGTCCCATCAAATCCATATGGATTAGTTCTATCGGGGAAGTAGCCCTATTAAACGCTATCTTCTTAAACGGTTTTCTTGCTTGTTTACCTTCCACGCAAGCGATGCAATTACTCTTATCAACTACTGAAAACTTTACGCCTACCTGGTGATTCCTCAGTTGGTTCATGCCTATGCGACACAAATGTCCCAACCTTTTGTGCCAAATTTTATAACTATCCTGACATCCAGAGTGCACATCCTGAGTCAAATAGCTATCCGCCAAATTATCGGAAATATTAATACTAGCGTCTAAAACGTACAGTCCATCACAGGGCGAGGCATGAGCAACAGATTCACCTGTAAAACGAAAATTATCAGATTTATAAAAGTTACAACCATTTTTATCAAAAACACATATAAAACCCTTTTCAACAGTTTTCTGTACAGATAATAAATTAGCTTTTAAATCTGGTACAAAAGCAACATCACTAATATTGGTGATAATGTTCTTGGGTGTGTTTATGGATATATTTCCAATTCCGCAGCATTTAATATGTTCTCCGTTTGCGACAGTTACAGTACCTTGATCCAGTGTCCTAAAATGTTGAAACCACTCTCGTCTAGAAGTCATATGTCTTGTGCAGCCTGAATCTACAAAAAATGTATCCTTACTTGAACTATCCCAAGTAGTGAGAGTTGTATATGTCGTATCTTTAGCAGTTACCACATTTACCTTCTCCTTGTTTTTCCGTGGACAATCTGGTCTCTTATGTCCAGGTGTTTTACAATCATAACAGACAATATTCTTCTTCTTTGACTTAGGCTTCCTTTTTGCATATAGAACAGAGTCGGATGATACAGCTGCATCTTTGGACATTTCGTTCAGCAGTTTAGTTTTTACTAGGTCAGTAGTCACATCGACGTTGCAATTTTCTATAGACATAATAAGAGGCTCATATCTTGGAGTGAGTCCTCCCAAGAGTATTGCAGCAACAGACCTATCTTCTATTACTACGTCTATATCAGCAAGGTCCTGTACGGTTGACATAACTGCATTAATGTACAGTTCTACATTCTTGAAATCTGACAGACTCAACCTGTACAGTTTTCGTTCTAGTGCCAATCTTCGTCCCATGCCCCTATCTTCAAAAGCCTTTTGTAAAGACTGCCATGCTTCTGATGCATTTTTCGCACATCTAACGTGAGTCATAGCTGCACCGTCTACTGTCAAGCATATCTTTGCTAGCGCTTTGGCATCTTTTCTTACCTTGATAGAGGCGGGGGTCATATCACCGTCTGGGTATCCACCAATTGTTTCCCACAGATCCTCATGTATAAGATAATTACGCATCTTAAACTTCCATGAGGAAAATCCATCTTTATTCCTCAAACAAATAGATGGCATAAATGAGCTCGACGAAGAGTAATTTATTGCACTCGATACATCTCCCGATTCATGTGACATATTTCGACTATTTTTTAGCCACACAAAAAAATAACTTTATATTCAACTTTATTTAAAAATATAACATTTTAAACACCAAGCATTCGTGCTGATAACGTGTTGTAATAATAATAAGAAAAATGTTATTTATATAAAGATTGAATAAATAAAATTAGATGTTGACTGTCAGAAATGTATATTTGAAGTACTGAAAACTAAGGCTAAAAAAAACAAAAGTATATTATCAAAATTAGAACATAATACATTTTTCTACTATCCAGTGTTAATTTAAAGAAATAACCACAACGGAGGTTACATTTCTCCAACAGTGGGAATGACGAGTAGGTCGCTTGTATGATAAGCGTCCTGCCCAACGTCTACGATGAACGAAAACACTGTGAGGAAACCTGCATATCTGCTATGCATGGTATATTAAGCCGCACTAAGCCAGGTGGATTCTGACCTAAGCCCTCTCAATCGGACTCTTGGGTGTATTGTGATCGATTGTCCAGTGCTCAGAAGTAAAAATACTAAAGCAAGACACAGCACAATCTCTCTCCTTAAGACTTAATTAAGTATCTTAATGGGCAGCGATCGCAGGCTACAATGTCGGTCAAACCGAAAATTTGCTTACACCACTCTGTTTGGCGGCAGAAATAGACAAAACGAAGATCTACCCAAGGGGCCTCTCGCATACAAGGCAAATACAATAAACGATTTATGTCTCTAGACATGCCGCTTAATAGAATCCTAACCTGAGTGAGTTAGAGAGTTAGAGTAGACTGAGCTACATTGCTTATAAAAGAAGTACTATCAACCCTGGCTTATAGGAGTTGCAGTCTCGGCACTGAGGACGGGAAAATCTCTTAACGATTTCTTTGATATTTTAACACAAAATTCTGAATATTTTCGTGCTTCTTTTTGCACAATACAAAGACTGAGTTTTAAAGCTTGGATCAATGAATTGACAAGAAACCCACGTTTAGTGCTACCAAGGTCATCGACGATCCCACATACCTGTCGGACACGCGCATCCGACATTCAAAATAAATAATCGACAGCTTCGTGTATTTGAAAAATCGCAACGCTTTCATTGATGTGTTTTTCGCATTTATATACGTGGGTTTGTATATTGGCTCCTTTTCGTGGCCAACGTATGCCAATGGATGTAACCACGCAGTTCATGGCATGGTCATCATGTAAAAGATTTGTGGCCAAGTTGGTAGGTAATAGAGACCAACGTTGGAGCTAGATCGGAATACTGTTGATTTTTCCACCGATCAGAATTCTTGCGAGATGTTGATGGAATTTTAAAAAGTGCATGTGAATAAATTGCTCGATGTTTACTTTGTTGATGCGTTTGCTATTATGAATTATATGTAATGGTCATGTTGTTTTACATTATTACGTTAAAAAAATAACAAAAAGGTAAAATTAAAGTAGTTTGTGTTGTTGAGTGTGTATCTTGCTTAGTTTTTTGTTCACCAGTTTCGAAGCAGTGCTAGTATTTGACGAAAGAAAAGATACTGTAAGACTTGTACAAAGACCGTCTTATTACAAAAAGTTAGCTTAGTACTGGGTTTAAACCAAAACTAATAAGTCTAGGATTGTTACGGTATTAAGGACAGTTCTCGGACTAAAATTCATTCTTATTACAAATCCAAGACCAACCGAGGACTACGTAGTACCGAAGTTAGTCCCTAATTTCATTAGTATCCACAGATTGTATGCATAAAATTATAGTGATCCATTCGATCATTCACTCGGCGATTTATTCTCCGTTCCATTTAACATAAACTTGTATATAGAAAATGGTAACATATTAAATAAAATGTGATTTTCATTATGATCATGACTCCAGATATATACTATTTTGCCATTTGAATATATATACGTTTATCTTAAACCTGGATAATTTGAAATAGTGAATTTTGTTTTTGATTCACTGTCCACTTAATTATTTAGCTAGCGTACAACGGAATGAATTGTGTGGCGCGCGTACTTGAATATTATCGTAATGTTTACATATCGGTTTAATAATGATTCTATTTAAATATTAGAACTTGAAGTAATATAAATATTTTTTGTTCTTTGTTGAAATGTCGGGCGCGCGTACTTGAATATTGTCGAAATGTTTACATATCGGTTTATTATTTATTATAATTATTAGCAGTTAATATAGACGAGTTAAAGTAACATAAAGAAAGGTTGTTCTTTTTTAATTATATAAACTCGGCAACAGCGTGACAAGTGCAATAGTTTTTTGTGAAATCTCGTACGCAACGTATATATTAGTTGTTCAAGTCGAAAATGGAGCCATCAAAGAAGAAAAGGGGTGAAAATTGGACTTTTGAAGAGAAGGCTAGTCCAAATTCATCATATTGTTATTGAACAGTGTAATAAATTAATATTTAACTCAATCAATACGAATTTCCTCCTTATTCCAGGAAATACTATGTAAACTTATTTCCGAGTCGGCTCATATATTAGAAAATAAATCTACTAAGACAAATACCAATATGTTAAAATCAAAAGAATGGAAAAATGTGACACAAAAGTGAGTAATTATTGCTGTTAATTGTGTTAAATAATTATATAACAAGTCAAATAATTTTCAATTAATGTTTAGATATAAAATGTAGTTACTATTATTTATGTAACATGTATATTTTTCAGACTAAACAAACTTATGGGAAAAAATCGAACTGATGGAGAGATCAAGTTGGCTTGGAAGAGGATGAAATTGGCAGCCAAAGCCAGGTTGTCTTTCCATAGTAGAGAACAATCTCAGACGGGCGGTGGCAAAAAACCTCCATCACCTTCTCCAGAGGACTTGGCAGTCATGTCCATTGCACCTCATGATTTCGTCATAGATGTGAATAATTATGACAGTGATGCTATGGTAAGTAAGAATTACTAAAATTGACATACATACAGTTTTGAATCATGATATTTTGAATAAGTAAAACACAAATTTGTTTTAATATAATTTATTTTAAGCTACAACCATTGTTTTTCTGTTAATGAAAATATAAAAATAATTCCAAAAAAGATAGTAAATAAAAGCATAACAGTTTCCCAAAAGAGGTATGTAATATCTTGTTACACTTTTAAACAAACTTTTTTACTAAAATTAAATGTTATAATTAAAATTGTATTATCTTTTTTCACTAGTAAACAAGGACATCAGGCCATTATAAACAGTTATGTGGAGTTTAAGAAGAGGCAATTAGAAATGTTGGAAGTGGAACACAAATACAATACACAAATTTCACAATTAAAAATAAAAAACCTTCAACTGCAAAATAAATTATTGGAAAATCAAATTAGACACTTTACTGAGGTACTAGAAAGAAATACCAGATCTGAGTAATAAAATGTGAGTAATACTACAATTTATAATATCAATGCAAAGGTGTAAGACAATAGAACTATATAGACTACTATCTCACCATTATTCTTAGTTTTGAAAGTACTTTAATAGCAATCCAAAGCTTTTCAGAGGCCTCCTCTAAGTCATTAGTCATAACAGTTTTTTTACAAACAAGTAAAACTGCATTTATATTTAACATAAATATTATGATTTACAACACATTTTTGGATAGGCATACTAATATAAAATAATTGTTTTCAGGTAATTAGCAGCATACCTGCCCATCATTACATCATCAATATTTTAAGACTGATCTTGGACTGTTACATATTAATATTGTCATTTGATGTTACTATTGTAAGACTATTTGAAAAATAATAATATATGCTATGTGAAGTGAGTTTCAATGAACTGCCTTCTTCTTATACTACCTCTACTTGCATTAGAAATATAAGATGGTGCTGGTATGTTTGGTTCCCTAGGATGATGCTCATCATTGAGATCATCCCCAGGAAACAAGTCTTCCCTCATGTCTATGGCTATATTGTGAAGTACAGCACAGGCAACAATAGTCTTTCTAACCGTTTCTATATCCCCATACATTCCCCTGAGTAAGCAACGGAAGCGTTGTTTCCACATACCAATGCATCTTTCAATGGTATTCCTGGTGCGGATGTGGCTCCTGTTGTACCTCCGTTCTGCTTCTGTTTCTGGGTTAAGTAATGGGGTGAATAGATATGGTGTGCAGGGATAACCACTGTCACCTAATAGTAAGCCAGAAAATGCACCCGCTTCAAATCTCTGTTTTAAGCGGGACTCCCTGAAGATTCTAGAATCATGGACACTACCACGCCATCTTGTTACAATGTCCATGATTTTAAGATCCGCATTGCATACCACCTAAAATGTAAATAATGATAAAATTATTATCAGTACATGAATATAACATTTATTAAAGGAAAAATATTTATATGATATTTAAGAATATAGTGATATTGATCCAATATTTTCATACAGTTACCTGCACATTGAGCGATGGATATCCTTTTCTGTTTATATACATCTGACCCTCATCAGTATTAATTTTTTTAATTCTAATATGTGTGCAGTCTATTGCGCCTATTACTATTGGAAAATTAGCAATACTGCGAAATTTTCTCATCCCTTCTTCTTGGTCATGCAAAGTAGCAGGCATCTTCACAAAATTGTGTGATATACTTGCTAAAACTTCAGATACTTTTTTGCAAGTTTTGCTGATAACTGGCTGGGATACACCATGTAAGTCCGCAGTATCATCTTGAATCTGTGAAAAAAAAAACAATAGCAACTTAGTAGGTACACCAATGTTTGAGATATTTTAATTTATTCATTTAGTTAAGTCTACAAGGGGTTTTTATTGACAACACATCGTATCACAACCATCGAATCGATATCGTAGCAATGTGTATAATTTAAATATATTTCAATGTTTGTATACTTACTTCATGACGAGCCCAGTTGCGCAAAGCGCAAACCACTTGCAACTCGGGAGTGAGAGCGTGTCCTCGAGGGTCATAGGCTAACTTGTCACGCAATAAATCCACTATTTTAAGTGTAAACCTTTTAGTGAACCTATATTTATAACGAAACTCTTCATCGCTTAATTCGAATGGATTCACGCGACTACGGGGTCTAAGCCGCCGGTTTGTTCCCAATACTTCCAAATCTTCCAAATCCATTAAATCAATCGAATTTATGTTCATTTCTGTATTTTTGTTAATGTTTTATCACAATTGTAAAGCTTTTGTCCACTTTAATAGTTGACGTTTCGAGGTTAGTACTGGAGTTAAACTAGGGGTCTCGGCGGTTTAACTTTAGTACCATAGATAATCCTCGCACTCGCGATAAATCCGGTTTTGTAATAACGTTTTATTTGGTCCATAGTTTAAACCTGGTACTAAACTCGGTACTATAGTTAGTCCACGTTTTGTAATAAGACGGAGAATGTTTTGACTGATTAAACGTGTATCCACACAGCACGCGTTTAGCCGCGCCATTTAATGTTTAATCTATCGTGCTGCTGAATCATCACGCTAATACAACATACACGATGTAAAAGCATATCATTGCACAGATAGCTTTGTTAGTTACACTGGAATAACAAGACAATGATTGGAAGTTGGAACCTAATAAACTTACTTATGACTTTCGTTGATAAACGTGATGAGAAAAATTGCATCCTGGAGAGTTCTGCACGAAAATTTCAAAGGTATGTATAGTCTATCAATTGCTGATACCCAGGGTGGCGGTATAAGGCCTAAAACCTCCCACTAGTAGAGTATATACGTACTCAGCATTAGATAGAACGTATGTATTTGTACTAATATATGTATGTATGTAGATATCATAGTATAGAACAGTTCATGCTAATCAGTCCCTAGTAATAATCATTGATACATCTCTAAACTTAAGAAACTTAGGTTACATTCAATAGCAAATGTGTTTTTTTTTTCTCTTTTATTGTGCAAATTGATTCTATTAATAATCTTATGTTTTGTTTATGTTTAATGTTATAGTTTGTTATGTTTCTGTGTTCTTTATATTTTAATACTTGTAATTGATTAGTGTAATTGATTTTGTATAATCGTACTATTTAAATAAATAAATAATAGACAAAGCTGATACTCAAAGCTTCAAACTAATTAATTCAACAGATTCTATAAATACTAGTATTTTAAAGTCTGGATAATGTATGAATGTAAGGTGGCGAGCGGTGCGTACGCCAGCAAGGTGTTCAGACGCCTCGTCCCAACAGATGGGCGACATTGGGCCGTGCGACACACGGGTCTATATTGCGGACTTGCACACGACCGTTTTTTTTTTTGTTGGTATTTATATACCACAATGAGGGGCATTAAATTCCAATTAAATAAGTCTTTAGTATAGATTTGAAATAGAAAATATGTATTAGTAGACTAACTACTAAAATATTTTTACTAATAAATTGCAATTGAGGCAAAGATTTGAGGTTATTTAGCTGACGCCGATTTTATATTGGATACATTCCTTTTAAATAAAATTAAATGGTGACATTGGGTTCCTAAATATCAGTCTTATTCACGTATTTGTTAATTGTTAACGTCAAAGGCAAACATCAATTCGGAATGCTCCTAAAACATGCAGTCATTTAACACACTAATATCACAGGTGAACCATAACACGTCAAATATACTAATATGGTAATTTTTATGTCACGTTCATTGCATTTTACATATTTATTTCGTTGCGATTTCTTTGAAAGGCATAATGCCTCTCAATCAAACTTTCGGTTGTAAATTAGTCGCGTACTTGGTAGTGAGCAAGTACGGTCGAATACAGTACAGTATTTTTTAAATAATAAAATCCTAGCAAACTTATACCTTACAAGGGTAACCGCGACGTCACATGACGTACTACTCGCCCGTATGTTTCCAAATGAATCACCTGCTCGGCTCGACCGATGGATTTACCCTTGTTTTTTATCGTTCAGTCACGTATGTCGAGAACATTGTTATGTACATTAAATATATGGATCGTAAAATATAGCAGAGTATTTGTTTGTCACACCTTGAAATTATCAGAGGTAATTTAAATAACGATTGGTACCATGACCAGAAACTCATAATAAAATTATGAGGAACAATTAGCAGGTGGGGTAAGATTTAAAGAAGTTCGCTTTCGTTGCTAAATAGGTTCGATCTTCGTGAAAACATGGGAATGAATTTAAATTAAACGACTTCTGAAATAAGAGAATGTCTTTTATATGCCATATGAAAGATCGAGCATAGATTTTGAGGTACTCTAAAAGGAGAGGAAGAGAATCTCTGCCCTCCCCGATGAGACAGAGGCGTGAGTTTATTTTTATTTTCTTTTCTTATCAACAACGTGCAATGTTGATACATAAAGGCACGCCGTGCCGTCACCGTTGCAAAACAATTTGCCGTGTCCAATCAACAACAAACTTTACACAAATCTACAGCTATAAAACGAATATGTACTTAATTTTATTGATTTATTGTGGTATATTTACTTATTTAACTTGACGCCGAATTTATTTAGTTTAAGCAACGAGTATCGACAACATTAATAATAAATTTTCTTAAACGTATTTTTTTAAAAAGGAACAATTCTAGAGCCTAAGCCATTTGCATATAATTGACAAAATAGATTTTCTTTAATATGATTTAGGTTATTATTTTTAGTAATGTTTTGGTAATGAGGCAATGCTAGGCTTACACTTGTAACGCGTGTTTGAAAACACAAATGTCAAGTGCACAAACACACGACGAGATACTCTGAATAAATCGTCAATTTAATAGGCAGAGGCGTCACGACTACATCAATAAACTCATCCAACACTCACACACATAGTCCTGACCCCACATTAAGATACAAGTCTTGTGTCGTTGGAATAAGTAACTATAAAAGCCTATCGATCTACGTACGTATACTACAGTCACACACATAGTCCTAACCCCACGAAGATCGAGTCCTGTGTCGTGGGTTTCAGGAACTACGAGAGACTTCACAGCACGTAAAAATATTTATGGGCCACATCTACGCAAACATTTGTCTCGGCGCGGAGATCGAACCCACCGCCTCTCATTTCAGGCCGTCAAGTATCACCACTCACAATGCGCCGGACTTATGAGAAATTAAACATTTGTAACCTGAATAGGTATATTGTTTTGAAGCCACAATCTTGAACTATATAAGCCAACTTCAGGGCCAATTTTCCGTCAGATCGACTTTGGTAAGTATATCCTTCGTCTCAACATAGTGTATCTTCCATTGTATAAAAAACATACAGAAATTCACAAAATCACGTGATAAAATGCCAACAAACACTTGAGCACATATTTTGTCCATATATTTAAATTCCCATCAAACTGTTCACTTGAATGGCTAGTTTTTCTAGTGCTAAATGGTTACATATATAACGCGTTCTAACATGGCCAATTTTAACTTCCTTATGTGATTTTGTTTATGTATATGACATCATCGGGGTGAACTCATAATTTGCGATGGCTTGGTTGGATACTTTGCGAATGTGTGGCGCCATCTGTTTATGAGTAGCGGAACTATTAAAAATTATTTGGAGTCTCTTCAATCGGCAAGTCAAGTAATAGTACGTATATAAATAGTTTTATAAAAATAAAAGTGATAAATTGAAAGCATATTTAGAAATTATAACCAGCTTCTCAGTTATTAAGATGATTTTTTAACATCATGTTATTCATTCAGTAATTCGTTCATTAGCTAGGATATGTATAAAATATTTAAAAAGAGATGAAATAATAACGATGTGTAAGAAAACAATTTTCAAAACATTTCGCTTAACAAGCGAATTGGTATGCCACCTTGCGTCGCGTAGTCGTACTAAAATGTATAAACATAAATCATAGATGGCGCTGTAAACATACTTTAGTACCTACCAATCCCGTCACGTTTTCATGTAGCAATTAGTGACTTACCTGAAACAAAAACACAATTTATTAGATAAGTAAATACGTAATTAAAGATATAGGTTTAAAATAAAAACATGTGTGATCCATTATCCATTATAACCAAGCGCGCTTGAAGTTCAATATTAATCCGCTAGGTGGCACTAGGAGCCAATACGTTGTAAATATATGACGAGTTTTAGTTCATTGATACTCTTCTATATTCCTGCTCTTATAATAGAATTTTTTAAACAATTTTGCGGAATGATTTGACATACAGTTTTACGTCCAGCTGAAGAAATACCTGTAAACGTTAGTTTAAATACACACATAACCTCACGCCTTTTTCCCAAATGGGGTAGGCAGAGGCAAGACAACCATATTTCGCCTTGTTTGTTCCGTCCCACGATGTGATAGGGGGCGCGCCCATCGCCATATCAGGGAATAATTCTGCGGGCTGATAATAAATAATAAATTCAATATCACTGCCCCATCCGGGATTCGAACCCGAAACTTCAGCGTTGTAACCGTACCGTAATACAACTGCGCCATCAAGGCAGTCGAGGCATTATAGCTTTCCACGATATAAAATCTATCTTCAGATAAGTATAATAACAATTCCCGGCATTCAATTAATAGACAACTGTACGGACTACGGAACAGTGCGTCAGTTTCAAAGTGGGCCATCCATTGTTCAGTGATACAACGTCTAGACACGTCATAGAGTTAGACATCGACGGAAGTACAGATCCAAGTGTTACTGCCGATAGTAATATAGGTAATACTGGAAATTATACTGGAATAAATGAAAGTATAGCGTCACCAGTCTCCACCAAAACTGTTGAGAGGCAGAATTTAAAGAACGGCGAATTTTTGAGGGACAACAACTCGCTTTCATCCGTAGGTACGTAAAGTAATAAAATAGGTAGTTATTAAGTTAGTAAGTAGTTATAATATAGTTACAAAGGAAAATATTTTGACTATATTTTTATCTAGAAAGTTGAACGCGAGATCAAAACACGGCTAAAACGCTAGCACTACAATTAGACCAGAGAACAGCTGAATAGGCTTTCTGTGAGTTCGACAAAGAGGCACATTCTATTAACTATAGGCTGTCTAATTGCCTAGATCCAAAGAAAACAGTCATCAAATAGATCTACAATCCAGATACCTTTATAGGCACTATACTATATGGCGACCGCACTCCAACCAACAACTATCTTAATTAAATGCACTGGAGCGCCTCGCGACTGCATTCAAATGCTGTGTGGGCTAATAATCACGTAGGAGGGGGAGGGAAGGAGAGGGGTGGTGGAATTCTCTAGAGTCTAGGCCATAGGGGCAGTAGGAAAGGGGTTAAGGTTGTCGGTATGGAGGATGCTTTGGCAACACTTGGATTATCAGCTGATACATGAAGATTCTTTGTGTCAAACTTTTTAGAAGATTGTTTTTTAGTAGCCCAGAGTCAGGAATTAGTGCCCGATATAGCGATAGGCTCGCCATCCATCACATCGTGGGAAACGTGGGTGTCCTGGTGGGCGTGATATTTATGTATGTATGTTTTACATAGACTTCTTCAGAAGGTTACTTGGGAAACTGTCAGGTTAGTATATCATCATTAATATTACTTAGGTTTATACATACTAAAGTTGCAGCTGTTATTGCAGCAATAACAATTATTGTCAGCTCATAATAGACTGCAATAGAAAGTACTCTTAAAGGACCGAAAATATCTTGCAGTATCTAAGCAAAATTGGAAATTTTTAGCGTCACAACAGGCGCCTCATTGTTGTAGGCGAAGCAAGTGAAATGCTAACTCTGCGAACCTTGAGACCCTGAATTATACTTCAGTTTGACAGTCCACTTTATGTGACTTTTCTAGTTTGAAATTGTATACAAGACCTCCAGGAATAGACTTCATAGTCAGCGCAGCGACATCCCATAGTCTACAGTATAGACTATAGGATGTCGCTTCGCCTTCTATGTTATAGTATAGACTCTATATTATAACATATAAGAACATCAATATTCATCGATAGGTTACCATTAAAGCCTAACTAATACCGGGATATTTGTACATGATTCTTCACCCACCGAATTTCCACTAAACAAGTCCTTATTTTCCATATAACCTCATTCTACGGCCCGCTTTCGTATGATCGTATTCTTCACCGTACTACGTTATTTACGGTCGGTATCGGCCCCGCGTCGGGTCGTTCCACGTTACGTAACGTAAATAAAACGTAGATGCGTCGTAAAACGGTGGAAATATGTTGCCCGGTCAGCGTTTTATACAATCAATCAACTGGCGACTACTAGTGGTTTCGTGTAGTAACGTACACGTGTAGTTAACTGTACATACATTTAGAAACAATAGAATGATAGTAGTCAGCTAGCAAGTTATAACTACGTATACACTATAACGGTGAAGGAAAACATCGTAGGGAAGCCTGCACACCGTAGCGATTCGTAAGAATTTCTATGTAAAAGTCCGCCAACCCGTACTAGAGCAGCGTGCTGGACTATACGGTTTAAACCCTCTCAATCGTATTCTCGATTGTAGAGGAGGCCCATGTCCTGCAGTGGGGCGTATATGAGCTGATACAATACATTACAACAAAATCTCCCTTCGAATTAAATGAGGCAGAACTGAAATAAGCCCAGTTGATAAGTCCTCTAAATATAAGCAACACTAAACAAATAAAATAACAAAATTAAATATTATTTATAGACCCTACACATAACATGAGCGCCAAATTTTAGAATCCAGAAATTAAAGGAAATTATCACAAAAAAAAATATGAACTTAACATTCATTCGCATTCTTCTACAAATCTATAAAAAAGAATATACATCTCACAAAAAGCACAAAGAAAATCAGACATTAACAAAAGCAATGCATCAAAGGAATACGTCTTCAAACACGGCAAATAATAATTACATTTTATTGCTCAGCTGAACAATTTGCAACAGTGTTTAAGAATAACTAATGACGTATTTATAAAGCTAATTTATATTGTAGAGAAACACAATAATCCCAACATCCCGGAATACAAATAATAGTTAATATTAACTGCAAAACAAATTGTGCGCAAATGAGATGAATCTGTTGCCAATGAATTAGTGCATTCAATTTGTGATTTGTGCTTTCACCCATTGATGTATTGTTTAATAGCTGTCTGTAGGATTATCACCGTAAATTATTTTTTACAGCAAGGGCATCCGAGACCATGCCGGTATAATTGTTTTGACCGGGAAAAGGCATATCTAAACTAATATTATAAAGAGAAAAGATTTGATTGTTCGCATTGAATAGGCTCTGAAACTACTGGAACGCTTTAAAAAAATCTTTCACCATTAGAATCCAACATTATTCCTGATGAACATAGGCGATAGAATATTTTCAAACAAGTGTATCAACAACCGAGCATAGCCGGGCCGGGTCGCTATTAATATATATATAAAGATCTATTAAGAAATAGCCAGCGTGGCGCAATATCACGGCCGGGTACCTAACAAATCTAAGGCTGGAATACCGACTGAAACCTCAATGACTATCAAGCAGACTACGCGGTACCGAATATATAAGATACACGCTAGACTCATGTGACCGTCCGATGTCATATCATTCCTTGTACCTCCATTCGGGGGGTCAATCGAAAAGAAGACCCATGCCCAGCACTAAGATGCCGCATCAGGAAGTCAATGCAGTATGGTTACCTCTCGCTGGTTGAAACAATTACGCCGGCCTAATTTAATCCGGATACCGCAGAATAAACATGAAACACCATACTTGCATTTGTCACTATGACGGGTCCTTAATATACAGTGGTCGCTGTAGATATAGATACGAATACCACCATCTGACATAGATACAAAACTAGATTAATTTAATAAATTCACGGCCGTCTGCTTACGTCAAATGTTCCAGGATACATTCAGCCGATCACGGACTATTCCTATCGGGAATGCAACAAGACGCAACAGATCTAAATTGGTTTCGTATAATTTCGCTCATAATCAAACCGGTATGCACGTGCCAAATTCGCGGGTAATGCTATTCAGATAAATAACATATTGCTGGCGCGAACGTTTGTATCCTACAGTTTGTTGATACAGCAAACTAATAGACTTGGAGATTATTGCTTAATGTAGGCGTGGTGGACTTTGGCGTAAGCCCTCTCAATTGAACTCTCTGAAGTGGAGAAGATCCGTGATCAGCTGTGGATGGCTATAGGCTGATATAGATTCGTACATATTGAACGTAGCTTGCTCGCCGTGCGCCTTCCTAATCACCTAGAGCTTTAGCGACCAATGGCAAGTAGAATAACCATCGCAGTAATGGCATAAACCATTGAGAAGGTGACAATGAACAAGAAACTACGTCCTGCGCTAATCAACATATCCGACAAGCGTGCCGAATTCTTGACTAATCTCATTCATTATTATCATAAAGCGTATGCTTAACAGTGGACTTCCTATAGCTGAAAATAACGACGAATCATCACAAACAATATTTACGTACAATTTTATAAAAAGAAAGCAGATATTTCAACCTCTACAAACAAAAACCACGTGCCGCCAATTCCGCCAACATTTACTTGTATAGTTAACTATAGTAGTAAATACAGACAAAAACACATAGTAGTGGGCAAGGTGCGGTGATGCAATTTCTTCCAAAACAAATTCCAGGCGCGTTAAAACATTGCTCGCGTCTATATTAGTCGGCCGGCAGGGTTTGTAAACGCGGCGTAAGGGCTTGTACGCACTATCATGTTTTTGTCAAGGGATAGGCTCACGCCTGTATCCCTAAAGGGACAAGCAGAGAAGTCAGAGCTTTTTTTATATTTTATGGGCCAAACGAGTGAGAAAGCCATTAGTAAACCACTCAAATTTCACCAAGTTTACTTCCTCCCCAAGATGTGGCAGGGGCAAGCAATAGACATTATAAAATTTTAGTCCCGAGCAACTTGAATTTTCAAGCCGAAATTCTGGCTTGTTAAATTTGGGATTTCTACCCAGAAATTCCCAGTTCATTAGAACAATGGGACGACTATGCACGCCACTGTTTGTGAAGCAGTTTTATTTCTATAGACATGTTTACTTTTTATATAACTTTTCACCTGATGGTGTGTAATCGTCTCGTTTCTAGATCATCTTCGACACTTGTAACTTTGATTTCCTAATAAACAAATAATAATTATTACTTGAATCATAGGTACACTGCCGCCTGTCGGTTAAAATGGAAAAGAAAGCAAGAAGACAGAAACATGAACATGTGTATTATTCCTCTAGGATTTCTTACTGATTAAACTAAGCATGCATGCTTGGATGCAGGCTTCCTCCACCAGGTCACTGAGGAAATTATTGGGGGAGACCTATGTTCAGCAGTGGATTTCCTATGGCTGATGGAAGCTAAAAACGACAAGATCGCATCGTTTAACATTGCTTTCTACTTTGACAATGACACCACGGTCGAGCTCATTCCTTCACTAGTCCAAGATAACAGTGTGGCTCAGGCCTAACCCAGCGCACAAGGTCTAAGGCACGCGCCGACAGATATTCATTACTGGAACATTACCGTTGTGTTTTCAGTTAGATTCATCTGGATAGTTTTAATGCTGATTATTTGTTTTACGCCGATGAGGTGTACTACTAAGAAAAAAACGTGTATTCTGTTTGTTATTTTTATATTAAACGAAGAATAAAGTGAGATTATGTTTTATATTAGGTTTTAAAAGTTTTACTGTAAGGGAAAGTATGGATACGCGTGTAGTCACGTTTCGGAATAAATCAATCTCATTGGGACAACTGGGTTTCTGAGTCACACTTCTTTGTTAGTGAAATATGGTTAAGAAGATAGAATAGTATGAAGTATTTATGGTGTAACAATGGCGTACTAGCATGCGGATTGTTAAAATGATAGCGGAAACTACCTCTCATGAAAACCTTTTATTATTAATGTTACACCGTATTTACTCTACCTCTCTATCCCACACTCTTCAGCTGCAAGAAGTCCATTGTGGAACATAGACCTTCGCCAAGAGTTTCCATAGACCATAGTTATATACTCAACATACTAAATTGACTATAAAATATCCAGTTTCAAGAGTTTCAGCAAACCATTGACAAACTTTTCCACCACTCATCGAGTAGTCAGATCATAGCCTCATGTAAATAAAGCGTATAATTAGATACACAGTGGCGGTGCAAACGATGTTTGCCAACATAATGAATGGTGTGTGTAAACATGAACACCTCGCCACTGGCACGAAGGTCGCAGTAGCCTTGCTGAGGGAATTCCGATCGTATTTGTAAGAAGTTAAGGAAATAAGTCTGGTTAAGGTCGCAGGAATTCGTTGGATGCATGCCGCTTCCATTAGGTCTATGTGGCGATCTATGGGGGAGGCCTATGTTCAGCTGTGGACTTGCTGTGGCTGAAGAGAGAGAGAGAAGGAGATAAACACATGGCACCAAGGTTTTAGAAAAGTAATACTAATTCTACCATGAACTGACTACCACACTGATTGCTGGAGACCCAAAAGTTAGTCTTGCTATGATGCTACCAGTGTCTCACACAAAACTGACTCGAAGTAACAGCTCTGCCGATTGTCGAATGATATTGCTAGGGATCTAAATGCTGATGTCAGGATACTATTTTCTTCACAGACAGCGACCATCCTGCACGGTGGTGGAAAAGCCGTCAAAGTGAGACACGGAAGCATTGCGCGTTATGTTTTCAACCGTATATCCGTAACAAATTTAGACGAAGCCAGCACAATTATGTCGACCAGAAAAAGATATGATCTTTCGCCTACGGATGCTCTATTTGGCTTTCATTCCACTGCATTGGAAATGTGCTGCATTGTAATCAATGTGCTGTCATTATAACATTAACATTGCATGGAGTCGTTACAATATGATTTTACATTTATGATTCATCATAATTCCCAGCCACAAGTCCACTACTGGACCAGCACGGTTTTCATATTATCTCAAGGACATTACGTGCCGGGTGTAGAAGTAGTTGTTAGCGTCAACCATGTTCCTACT
Organism: Theretra japonica; assembly: GCA_033459515.1. Taxonomy (NCBI): domain Eukaryota; kingdom Metazoa; phylum Arthropoda; class Insecta; order Lepidoptera; family Sphingidae; genus Theretra; species Theretra japonica. The sequence continues at coordinate 457,451 of CM065950.1, forward strand.
CTAGTTATATATTGTTGTAACACAAACTAAACCCAAGGGATATTTCTTAACTATCCTGTTGGAAGCGACCTGCATTCAGCGACTTCCTGTAAATTTAATTATTTCTTCCGTACGACTTGTCGTGGATATTCGACGCTGAACTTGCTCAATATGAGTGTAGGAGAAATTAATTACAAAAGGGAAGCCGGTAGGAATCGGGTTATATGAATGCTTTACAAAGATCCTCCGTAGACCAGTGACGTCATGGTCTACCCATCCTACCCTCGTGTCCCACCAACCTGTCTGCAGCTTGTCCGCCGTGAGACTGCGCAGTAGCCGCTTGATGCTGCGGCGCCGGCGCACGCCGCACGTCTCCTCTGTGCCACTCATCGCACTTCACATACTACCCGCACTATACACACTGCACTGCACTGGAACGAACTGTAGTGTCGTGTTTGGACCGCTATTTATTTGGTATTTAGTTTTTAAGTTTTGTGCACTTTATGTTGACTTAACTTTTAGTCATTAGATGTAAGACTGCTGTTACAATACGCGGGATCGTGTATTTACTTACAAACTTTTGGGAATAGAAATCAATTTACGAATAAGAAAATAATAATAAATACACTCAGATGTAACACACAGTTCTGACTTCACACTAAGATACTAAATCTAAAATCAATGGTATTAGAAACTAGGAGATAATTCTCGAGCATATGAAACCGTCACCACACATCCACTAATATTCACCTACAATGTATCTGCCCATTGACTCGTCTCTCAATTACTCTCAATACAACCATACCAAGTCCATTCTCACAACTGCTACTATACTACATATAGGTACAAAATAAATATATATATATTTGTCAGTGATATATTTTCTCATTTCCCCGAAGCAGCGAGCCTTAAATGCCAGCGAAAGGTTAGCGTTACAGGGTCACAACACTCGGAAAATAATCCCACTGAACATTTATACTAATAGGTAAGATCATTTACTAACGATAAATATATATTTAATTTACGCGTTTCTGCACATAGATAAGTCATATTTTTTATCCGATCTAAATTTTGTTTTGTGGCACAGTTACAAAAGGAGTGCTTGCATTAAATGTTTTATATTAAAGTAGAGAAAATTTTATATTTAGAGTTAAGTAGAGTTGAAAAACACAGAAACCAATATTCCCAACCTAAATTATGGCATTAAACGATTCTTAGAAATACATTAAAAAGTAACACTAAAAGTTTTAAAAGAACCTTATAAATATGTCTCAAAGGTATCTACACCTTCAGTATAATACTTATATTCGAGCCCCAATATTGAATTCAAAAAATATTCCAGTACGAGTAGTACCGAGCCACCCCTAAGAAAGTTTTGAAATTTTCACAAGTAAAACGGGTCAACGCACAGCGTTCATATCGCTGTGGATATTTTCAATAACAACCACACGCTGACCGCTATATACTTTATACACGAGAATTTGGAGGTCATATCCAACCCAAGACAAACGTAAACAAATACATTAAATACACGCAACAGTCAGACACAGTCCTCTGAGCGAATTTAAGATCAACCAAGACTTGTGTCGTGGGTATTTGAAACTTTGAGGGACTTTCGGTCTTGCGAGCACCCAGACTTGGACAAGCGTAGGGGCCATATAACCGGGTGTCTAATATTTTTTTTTTTTATCAGCCCATATACGTCCCACTGCTGGGCACGGGCCTACTCTACAATCAAGAAAATCGATTGAGAGTGGTTAGGCCATATAGTCCACCACACTGGCCTAGTGCGAGTTGGCGGACTTACATACCGTAGAAATTCTTTAAGATCGCTACGGTATGCAGGTTTCCTCACGATGTTTTCCTTCACCGTTAAAGTGCGTGGTGATTGACTATCAATACACACATAACTCCGAAAAGTCAGAGGTGTGCCCTGGGATTTGAACCCTCGACCACCGTGAACATGTAGGCAGCCGAGTCTGGTCCGTTACCAACAGGCCACCACGCACTGTCTAATATAATATACGATGATATTATGGACCGCAGATGACTAGATTAAAGTTGTAAAAATTGGTCAGATACATTTGTTAGTTGCTTATAACTCGGATTAGGGACCGACAATCTAACATACTAAAATTAGACCACAAAACTACGATCCTATTTATAAACAGTCGGTTTTATGACTACAAACCAACCTTGGAGTAACTTACTACAGCCCAAAAATTATGGTCGGACCGGGCAATCATGACCAAAGCATAATATTTCCTGAACATACATACATACATAACCACACGCCTTTTTCCCAGAAGGGGTAGGCAGAGGTGCTACTAGAACACCCACGTTTCGCCTTGTATATTCCGTCCCACGATGTGATAGGGGGCGAGCCTATCGCCATATCGGGCACAAATTCCTGACTCCGGGCTAATAATGAATAGAAAAATCCAATATCACTTTGCCCGACCCGGGATTCGAACCCGAGACCTCAGCTTTGCAATCATACCGTAGTACCACTACGCCACCGAGGCAAATATTTCCTGAACAATATTATTAAATCTTGAAAAATATATTTTCCCGTCTTAATTTATATTGTCCTTCTTGAAAACATAACTTAACGTTTTTCAGCCTCACCATTACCCCAAAGAATCCTTTAAAACTTCCCATAAAGTATGGAAAAGTGTTACAAATTAAATCTCACAGCCGTTGATTACCGGCCACGCATGGCAGGCGCTGTGATTAGATAAAATCTGCAGCGTGTCGGCCGACTCCACGATAGTATGGTAGATATACGAGGGAAGGTCGAGTGCTTATTAAAAACTGTACCGTGAACCAATGCCCTAGTATCGGTTTTTTATCCTGTACTGATTTATTGAAAAATGAAAACGAAAATGAAAATAATTTATTGAATCCATTAAAATTTTCAACATTATTTAGATTCGGTCTTTTTTTTTCTACCACCCGGTTCGAAAAACGGTTTTCACTAGAAAAGAACGGGCAAGAAACTCTAGTGTTGCTCTTTTCAAAACCAGTTTACAATTTCGTGATTATTACAAAAGTTACAAGTTATCTAAATCAGAGCAGTTAATTGTTTATTTTAACCTTCGTGTCGTCAAGAAGCCGTTTGTGAAGACAAGTCAGTTGCCATATAAGCATAGGTATGTTTTTAATGTTTCGTATGAGGTGGTCGTTTACAGGGGATGTTGAATCTAAAATAAATGAATAAATACACCCAACAGTCACATACATAGTCCTGACCCAACATTAAGATCAATTAAGTCTTGTGTCGTGAGTATCAGACACTACGAGAGACTTATCGGTCTCACAAACACCCAGACCCGAAACAAATATTTCTGGGCCTCATAAATATTTGTCTCGGTGATCGAACCCGGTGCCTCTCGTTTCATAGACGGCATCTAACCAACTGCGCCACAGGGGCTGTCACAGCGCACATTTGTATCTATGTTACTACGAGACATCGAAACTTTCTGTGATTATTGTTCAATTTGAGTTTTCATCCGTCCGTAATAGCACTTTTTTTTTTCTGGCACGGCATGATGACTTCACTGCACCTGATGTTAAGCGCAAATGCCGTCCAGACAGAGTATCGAATGGCATCAGACGGCGGTCCCATGCCATTCGACACAATTATGCCGGCCTGCTCAGATGCCTCTTCACACTACGGCGGAAGGACCCAGGATTATAGGAAGGAGGAAACACGTGTGACGGCAAACAATTCCACAGCTTCACAGTGCGGCACAAAAAAGAATTTGCGAACTTTTTTGATACATAGTGATGTTAACAAGAGAGACAACAACAGCAATAGAGGCACTATTTTAAAATCCTTTTATCGAAAGAAGCTACACAGCTTCATTGTCGGACACAGATTTTCTCTACCATTTACAAGTATCCCTTACTAAAAAGCTCTACCTGTACAGAAACCTTTGAATATCGATTGCTTCCATCAGACCGAACAGCCACGAATCTCGAGCGCGGTGCAAATTAATCGATCACTTAGTGCTAGGGTGCCTATATGACACGATTACCTGGGGGTCGACGACCGCGAAGGGTTGGAGCCGGTTAGGGGGTTCAGGGTTGTCAGAATGAATTTAAAACATCGTTTTTTTTAGAAAAATCCGGGAAGCGGCTCGACTTATGGTAAATGATTACCTCCACCCATTAACATATACATTGCTTGAATTATAGATCCATTGGCGGATTCTCAAAAGGCAATAAGGGAAGAAAAAAAGACGAGAGGAGGAGAGATTTTTGGGCTTCCTGCAAATTTTCTTTCAGTGGTGCCACGCTAGTTGAGCCGTTCCATTCCTACAGTTGTACTCCGAAATTGTTCTAACATGCAGGCGTTTATAAGCAGTGGGGAATATTTTATTCACTTTTTTCTAAGTTTAATTGTGTCCTGACTGCCTCGGTGGCGTAGTGGTATTACGGTATGATTGCAAAGCTGAGGTCTCGGGTTCGAATCCCGGGTCGGGCTAAGTGATATTGGAGTTTTCTATTCATTATCAGCCCGGAGTCAGGAATTTGTGCCCGATATGGCGATAGGCTCGCCCCCTATCACATCGTGGGACGGAATATACAAGGCGAAACGTGGGTGTTCTGGTAGCACCTCTGCCTACCCCTTCTGGGAAAAAGGCGTGTGTTTATGTATGTATGGATGTATGTAATTGTGTCCTATCGAGGGCCAAGAGGGGGCCCTGTTTCTTCTACTGTCTCTTTTTTCTGCACTACGGTAAAAAGAGAACGGCCTAGAACATCTAACTTAGGTTTTCATCCAAAGAGGTACAATGTTACAATCTTACTGCCATTATTCCTACGCCTGTGAGTATTAATATTTCCCGCCGCTGGCAGCTCCGCTCGGGTTAGGTTTTGCGGTGCAAGCCGGCGTGAGATCAAAGGCGCAGACCGCGGGCCCTTTATTGACCGACGCGCCCCGGGCGTATTGACATTACATCAGCGCGGCCTTGTTGGAAACCTAGCATTATTAACCGATATTACTTTTAGTTCTACCTATAGAACATCTACCCATACATATTAATTCTACCCGTGATAAGATGTCTACCCGCAGTGACACACCACTCACTAAGGCTCTACCCGCAATTATCAAAGTTTTATCTTCAATTAGATGTGTGATGATGCTGTTACACACCTCCATTAAGGATATTTTATGCTGGCATGTCAAGTGACTGGACCTGATGGTTTACTGGTGGTAGGTCTCTCATATGTGAGAGGCCGCCAGGGTAGGTACCACCGCAATGTCTATTTCTCACGCCAAACAGTAGTGTAAATGCACTTGTGTTCCGGTTTGAAGGACATTGCAGCCAGAGTAACTACTGGACATATCTTATGTCTCAGGATGGCGAGCGCAGTGAAATGCCAAGCATGACTTTGTAACTCATAGCGTTTTTGGTTTTGCTATTGTCCATGAGCGGTCGTATCGGTTATCATCAGGCGAATGGCATGCTAGTCTTGCCATTCATCGCATAAAAAAGCGCAATCTAGAGGATCAACCGACGTGAGACGGATGATCTCTCCTCTCTCTCTTATGAGGTTGATTGATTGCTAATATTCCTAGAAATTATTTAAAGAAAAAAACGTACCCCGTATGATTTTTCCGATATTAAATCCCATAAACCAAACCCGGAACAAATAATTAAAATTGATTAATTCGTCTGAAATTCACGGCCTCTCAATTCCCAGCTGGCTCCATACACACCACGTGAACTGTCAAATAAATATCCGATTGATTACATCCTAACCTGTGATTGATGTCCATTGCGCACTTTGAAAGTAATGTACACATTACCGGAGCATAAAATACGTAATGGAATAGGAAACACTATAAAAATGCGTAAACAAACTGAGATCACATGAGCGGCAATGTCAAAGTCAGACAATGGCAACGGAATGTTAAGAAGATTGCATACATGTCAGATTCCGGACAGACGGTAGGGGATTTATGATTCCGTGTGGAACTTAGACAAGCTGATATAGGGCTTATTTTATAATTGGTGTGACGTAGCTGTATCCAATTTCAAACTGATTTAGTATTCTATTACCTTTATCCGAATTCAACTTGAGCATGTAGCAGATTGAATTGTAATATTATTATCCGACAAGCCGTTTAACATAAATCGTACTGATTTTTGGAGACCAAAATCTCAGAAAATATATTTACCAACGGCTCAAAAGTCATTCCGATCCCACTGTTAATTTAGCAATTTCTCACAATGCTACGCACATTGTTAAAAAAGCAAAAACTGACCATATTAATAAATATTAACAAATGCATTGCAATTTTTCGATAAATAGTATTCATATTGTTATACTCATTTAGTTGTTATATTATTGTACAATAGAAAAGTAATCAAGGAATGCCAAAAAAAATGTGAAGGGAGGAATCCATAGACGATTTCAACCTTATCTCAACATAATACGCAAATCATACGATTATATTATATATCCATAATAACATTTCTGCATTACATAATATCCCAGTAAGTACTCAATTACCGGCTAATACGAAACCGGCTATACGGCCTTGTGCACATGTAAAGACGGCCTATAAAACTTTTATCTAATATTCGAGAAGAGTTTATTACCATACAGCAATTTGGGCATAGTATCTCTAAGAAAACATGTCCTTTGAAACATACCAAGCAGAAAAAAAACATTTCACGAGAATTTTGATATATCGTCTCGCAAATTACAAGCAAGTCGTGAGCCAAATACAAGACTGTAACAAGATTAGAACATCGCATAATATAGCAGTAAAATGCCTTTACCGGCTAATCCGAGACCGACTGTTCGGCCCACAGACGCCGGCTATTCGGCCTTGCGCTAATGTAAAGACCCATCAATACTCGTACGATATACAAAATATTCACCGGCATGTTTTATGACAACACGCCTGTCCATAAAACAGTTATTATATTCAAGTACAATTTATTATATAACGTACAGTCGTGATAAACGCTGCGCTGATGCTTTAATAGCGTACAGTCGCGTCGACAACGCTTCGGCATCGCTTGTTACGTAACGAGACGATTAAATTCTTGCCGGCCATTCCGGTGAAATATTTGTAAACCTTGGCTAATTTATTTATTCATGAAAGTTCGTAGATATGTATTAAATCCGCTTGTATTTTGAGTGGGATTTTGGCTCCGAAATATGAGAATAGTCAAGTGTATCTTGAGGCTTTTTCATAGTATCACGACAAGTGAGATCAGCCTTCGTGGCGCAGTTGGTTTGACGCTGGCAGTAAAAAGAGAGGCCATGTGTTCGATCTCCGCACCGAGACAAATGTTTGCGAGGCCCACAAGTATTTGTCTCGAGTGTGGGTGTTTGTGAGACCGAAAAGTCTCTCGTAGCTTCTGATAGCCATGACACAAGACTTAACTAATCTTAATGTGTGGTCAGGACTGCCTATGTGACTGTTGGGCGCATACATTTATTTATTACAACCGATGATAATTGCAAAGCAACTCAAACAGATCATTCATCGACGATATAAGGATATCAGTCACCGGTGAACACAATAAAACGGACCTGTTTGAAATCGAACACACCGAGACAGAAGCTGAACCATGACATATTAGTCATCTGAAGAGTTTTTGACCATCGTGTATGGTGACCGCTAATTTGGCGGATGTGAAAAACATACCACCAGTGATAGGGCTTTGCTATGCGATCTAATGAAGATGGTAAGCTGTACTATACTGCACTGTATCACCTCATATACGTCCCACAGCTGGGCGTGAGCCTCCTTTACAATCGAGACTACGATTGAGAGGAATTAGGCCATATAGTCCACGGCGCCGGCGTAGCGTATTGGCGGACTTTACATACCATAGAAAATTTTGCGAATTACTATGATATGCAGGTTTCCGCACGATGTTTTCCTTCGCCGTTATAGTACGTGGTGATTGACTATCAAGTATCAATACATATATGACTCGGAAAAGTCTAAGGTGTGCCCTGGGATTCGAACCAGCGACCACTGCGAACATGTTGGCAGCCGCGTCTGGTCCGTTACCAACAGGCCACAATGCGATGTTAAGCAAAAATACAATAATCAGATCTTTACAAAAGAACCCAGAACTTTAATTCTATAATTTCAAGACTTTGAACACCAAGCAATGCCTACTTAAACCAGTCATAACTTGGCAGCGTTTCCAAACACTAACTACAAAGCAAATTGAGAATATAAAATTCTTTATTCATAGCTCAATAATTGTTGAGATTTTCTTTAGACACAGTTTTACGATATTAATATTGGAGTATAAAAACTTTTCCGTGTAATTGTACTGTTGAACAACAGACTCGCTGGCGATGTTCCAGGAGATCGGATATTCGGCGCCCGATGTTTTATTGTGGCCCATGTGGATTCAATCACATACATTAACTAGTTGACTCGACGTGATTGGGTGAGGTGTACACGGATGCGAGGCATTGTGAGCTCGAAAACAAATGAGAAATTACCAAGAGAGCGATCGCCAATACGAGCTCATAATAAATAAATACACCCAACAGTCACATACATAGTCCTGATCCCACAGCAAGATCGAGTCTAGTTTCGTGGTTATCAGGAACCATAAGAGACTTTTCGGTCTCACAAACACCCAGACCCCAGACAAATACCTGTGGATTACACAAATATTGGTCTCGGTGCGGGGATCGAACCCGCGGCCTCACGTTTCACAGCCGGCGTCTAACCAACTGCGCCACGGAGGCTGTCAAATGCCATGGCATAAGCTCTAGACTTATCCAAGTGGTGTAAATAGACAGTCAATTACTACACACTTTAACGATGAAGGATATTGTGAAGAAAACTGCAGCATACCATGGAGGTATTTACTGAAATTTCGTCGTATGTTTGTACATAAAACCTACCAATAATTATATATCAATAGACCAACATGGTCGAGTATGGTCTGAGCTCTTTCGATAACAATAGGAAACCACACCTTGCAATATTGTCCATGATCTAAATTATTACATTACTATAGGTCCATCTCAGAGGAGTTACTCTATGATCCGAACGAAACTCGAATTACGACTTTAGCCCATTTTTTCTATAAAATCAGGGATGAATGATGTAGACCAGGCCTAACACCCAGTCCGTACCAAAAATCCTAGGCGCTTGTGCCTATAACACTCGCAATAACGGCGCATCACAATGGCCAGGCAAATCGTGAAACGCTTTTTATTGTCTTTCTGACACGTGGTATTTGTTTTTGATTTGCGAGGATTGGATCTGAATCACAGCAACGGGAATAGGTTGCACGTGGGTTTGAATACCAGTAAAACATAGAACAAAAATTTGTTTCTTTCCGTGGCTTTTCATTTCACAGCGGGCGTCTAAATCAAGTGCGCCACGGAACCCGTCCAAGAGAACAAAACGACGAATATTAGTAATCAACAAAATTCTATGACTATACACGCTACAAAGCGAGTCCGCCTTCGACACAATTATCAGCTACGTATGAAGGAGTATATCCATGTATTTATATATGCTGCAATACATACATGCATAAACATCACGATTTATCCCAGAAGGGGCAGGCAGAGGTGCAAACAGGACACCCACGTTTTGCCTTGTGGGTTCCGTCACACAATGTGATAGGGGGCGTGCCTATCACCATATCGGACACAAATTCCTTACTCCGGGCTGATAATTAATAGAAAAATCCAAATCACTTTGCCCGCCCCGGGATTCGAACCCGAGACCGCAGCTTTATAATCGTACCGTAGCACAACTACGCCACCGAGGCAGTCAATAGACAGGCAATAGATATACTGCAATGACAAATTATATATATCAATATGCTCCATACTTCCATGTAAAGTATTCATCCTGTGGAGATGGAGCGGTCTTGATCTACCAGTGAATTTGCATAAGCTTATACGATTCTAGGATACTACAGCAATACTATAGAAGACATCACAAATGTTTCGTAAAATAAATGTGGTACAGGACGTATTCTCACGCGCACCGCTGATTACCAGTGCTATTGCACAGTAGTGTTTCTATTGTCTGCTGTAGTATAAAACCTTAAATGCTTTTAATGTTAATTTACTGTGCAAATTAAAAGCATTAGCATAAATTTAATAAATACACCCAACATTCACATACGTAGTCCTAACCTCACACTAAGATCTAGTCTTGTGTTGTGGGTATCAGGAACTACGAGAGACTTTTCGGTCTCACAAACACCCAGACCCAGAACAAAATACCTGTGGTTCACACAAATATTTGTTTCGGTAAGTATCGGAAAGCAAATCACAATACACAACGGATCTGATTATACAGCAAGTTAAACTTGAAGCGCCGTTGACTACGGGAGCCGACTCAACCTGGCGCCCTGCCAGCTGGTCAAGGTCGCATCAATACGAACCACGATCGCAGGACTGCAGTGCACGGTGATCAGAAGGGATAGGGAATTGTGACAGCCTCCGTGGCGCAGTTGGTTAGACAACGCTGTGAAACGAGAAGCTGCGGGTTCGATCCCAACTTAGAGACAAATGTTTCTGCGATCTACAAGTATTTGTTTCGGGTATGGGTGTTGGTGAGACCGAAAAGTCTCCGAAAAGACATAACACTCGATCTTAGTGTGGGATCCGGACTGTGTATGTGACTGGTGGGTGTAAATTTTTTATTTACTTATTTATCATAATATAGTATAAAACAAAATCCCCGCTGTCTGTCTGTATCTATGTATGCTTAGATCTTTAAAACTACGCCACGGTTTTTGACGCGGTTTTTTTTATTAGATAGAGTGATTCAAAGGGACGGTTTATATGTATAATACATATACAGGGTGTCCCAGTTTGTACGAAAAAACAAACCGTAATGCTAATAATTGCAAATTTTGCTAAAATAACTTTAGTCTGGTGCTTCGAGAATTAATTGATATATCTACATAAAAGTAATCATAACATGCGAATGATGTCCGCGGTTTACTATAATATACATGTACTGGTGTAGGTTGTAAAGAGAGGGGTCAGGCCGGTCTAGACAGGGGTTCGATTCCGCTGTGTGCACGTTTCAATGGTGTCGGGATTAATAACAGCGCACAGTTTACCGCTGTTCAATGGGGCTCGTGTCAAATGGAATTGAAACCGATTGATTATTCGACGGTGGTTTTTCAATAAATTATTCCACATTGGATTGCTCTTTTGGTCATGGTTACGGAAAATTGGTAGTATTTTAATATCGCCAAAAGAGTACGTGTCAAGTACATGAAATTCAGACTTCTGGTACGTTTACATATTTTTCATAGAATGTTAAATTAGGTAATAATAAAATCAGTGTAAATAATTGCTAACACAGTATGTTATAAACGAAAACTCAACAAATGAATTACCCAACATAGAAATCAAACCCTGTTTCCTCCCAATTATCAGCTTATACTATAACAATTATGTCTGTATCAGCCCATATACGTCCCACTGCAGGACACGGGCCTCCTCTACAATCGAGAGTACGATTCAAGAGGGGTTAGACCATATAATGATACCCATTTCAATATATCTCCACACGTGTCCGATACCAAGTGACAGGTGTCATCCCGTCGATCTCGCCCTTGTGAGTCACGCGGCGGGGATCCCTGGTGAGTCACGCGCTGGCACGAGTCCACGAGTCCAGTGCATTTGGTTCAAGTTTATTTACCCGCCATGAGACACGTTCTTACGTAAACGTGTCCGTTTTAGACCGCGTGTCAATGTTGTGTGTTTATTTTTGTTTAGCATTTTTTCGCGGTGATGAGCGTTTGTGGGGTAATGAAGATTTTTATGTGAAAGAATGATTTTATAATGGAGAATGCAATATAGAAATGTATCTATATCTTTAACGGTGAAGGAAAACATCGTGAGGAAACCTGCATACCGTAGCGATTTAAAAAAAAAAATTCTACGGTGTGTAAGTCCGCCAACCCGCACTAAGCCAGCGTGGTGGACTATATGGCCTAACCACTCTCAATCGTACTCTCGATTGTAGAGGAGGCCCGTGCCCTGCAGTGGGTCGTATATGGGCTGATACGATACAATACAAAAAATCTATATCTGTATCAGCCTATATACGTCCCACTGCAGGGCACAAGCCTCATCTACAATCGAGAGTACCATTGAGAAGGTCATATAATATAATGTCGATAAGTCAGCTCAACTGATGTTACATATTCACATTAAACCAACGTAAAATAACTTCGCTGTTGTGATTTGTTAGTGAGTAAGAATGCCGGAGTATAGATGGTTTTAGGATATCAGTATTGAAGTAGGTAATCGAATAATTCTGTGGCAGATTTTCCGGCTTTGAACTGTCATTTGATGGACGGACACTCCACCATAAGTGAGGTTATGGTTTGAAAGACCTGATTTTACTTGAGAAATACAGTATGTGCTTCGAATGAGGTTAAGCTCATTCCCTGTCAAAACATAAGATATAAAAGAGGCACCTCTACTTCGCACCAGTACGCATAAACTCACGCTATTTCAAAACCAAACACTCGATTTCGATGAATGACCCGAAAATCGAACACCGAACCTCACGAATCACATCTCATACCTATTACAATTAGTTCAACAATGAAATTTACATAAAAACATCAAGTATGCATAACCAAAGTCCAACATCACACAAACTATCACGGACAGCGCATCTCAAATGCACGTCCATTAGACTCCCCCCTCCCCCCTCCGGAATCCAACCCACTACCCCCGGTTAAATTATTCACGTAGCCGGCGATCAACCACTGAAACCACTGGAGCCCGCCGTGGCATGTCTAAACGCATAATACTGTTGGTTTACGTCGGGATAGTGGTTTGCGCTAGTGATTAGGATTAGTCACTGGAATAGGGTAGCAATAGTTAAAAGTTTAGGAATTAGTGGCGATGGATCCTTCTTATTAAGGCATTGGCTTTTTCTCATTCAAAACAATTTATTGATTCCGTTGACATACTCAAAATTATGTAGATTCAGTCATTTTAAAATCTACCACCCGGTTCGGAAAGCAGTTTTCACTAAAGAAGAACGGGCTCTTAACTCTAGCAACGAGTGAGTTTGTTTGACTTGTAACAGCGAGTATAGGCTGTATTTCGGCGAGGTCCTGTTTTAGAAACCGCATGTTAGGTACTCTAATGTGTATGAATTTTCGATTTTGCAATGCTTACAATTTACATGTAACTAAAATCTGTGCTAAGTATGGCAAAAGGCTCTCTGTCCTACCACATCTTGCAAGGAAACAACTTGGGCGAACTATGGGTTACATTACACTCATTTCTGTCTACCTCATACAGGCGTGTGACCATGTATAAGTAATTAAGTATATTGTAATAGATACTTGATTTATAATAACTATATCTACCTCTAACTTGCCACTCGACTAACCACTATCCCAGTGTGAGCGTAAGTAATTAAGTATATTGTTATTTATACTTGAATACATTACAATAACTATCCCACTAACTCACTTGCCACTCGACTAACCACTATCCCAATCTGAACCATCCCTCACTAAGCCCACTGAAGCCGAGCATGCCATTTCAACTATACAGCGTGGGTATTATCTGTCCCGCAGACATTTCAGTTCGGTGACATTAGTTGACGAGCGTTGCGGCCGACAAACAAATGTCAGCTGTGCTGCATTGTGTGTTTAATGATGTGGAACTTTATAAATACTGAAGGTGGGTGATTGCAGACCGCTTTTATCTGGTCATTATAGATTTGTTTGTGGGAGTACTATGGAAAGGAATGATATACTAGATAATTATATTAACGAACATTTTTACAATTTTTATAATAAAACCCAAGCCATATTTTTTTTTCAAATTACATATTTAAATAATAGATAAAAGAGATTTGCTTTGCTGTAGATCGTTAAAGCTGAAGTTAAAGTTGTAGTTGAATACATTTTCTGGCGATAGATAATTTGTATATACCCAGCTCACAACCACCGCCACTCAATCATTTTATTAGAGCTACTTTTCAGTGTCAATTAAAATAAATAACAAATAAATGGTCTCAAAAGCCATTAACAAAACTCCAATCCAAAAGATACAATGCTTCTACATACATACATACACTCACGCCTTTTTCCCAGAAGGGGTAGCAAGAAGTGTTACCAGGACACCCACATTTCTCCTGGTATTTTCCGTCCCACGAAGTGATAGGGGGAGATCCTATCGCCATAACGGGCACAAACTCCTGATTCAGGCTGATAATGAGTAAAAAAATCCAATATCACTTTGCCCGACCCGGGATGTGAATCCGAAACCTCAGCATTGTGATCGTACCATAAGACAACTACGCCACCGAGGAAGTCAATACTTCTACACCATATAAAACCCACATCAACCCGATTGCATCAAAGCAATCGCAATCCTATATGCAGATACAAGTGATGACGTAAGCACACGTCACGTCTACGCACAGCTGACGGCACGAGGATGTTGCAGCCAAGGTCTTCATAAATCAACGCTTAAATTCGTGTTACGAGAGCATCTCAAATCTTATGTACTACTGCTGAGTAGAGGAGTATATCCAGTTCCATTGGTATTTTAGTAAAGACTGCTTCGGACTTACAAAATCTTAAGATGAAGCCTATGTTCAGCACTGGACTTAGAATAGCTGAAGAGCGAGAGAGTGCGACAGACGACATAGTTAAATTTGCAAGAACTCGCTGGATGCACCCGCTTCTAAAAGCTCACTGTGAAAATCTTTGAGGGAACCCTGTGTTCAACAGTGGAGTTCATATAGCTGACGACAGCGAGGAAGAAAGATATACGGCCTTATACATACATAGTTATAAAACCTATTTTAGTTATCGAACGTTTTGTCCATTTCGAACAACTTTTGAAATTTGAATTCAATTTGAGCGAAGAAGACAAAAGATTCGATGACTAAAATATGTTTTAATACTGTCTATGAATAAGGCCAATAGAAAACGAAATAATTAAAAGTAAACAATGGACTTGCTGTATCTGAAGAGTGAAAGAGACAGAGAGCAAATAAAGAGCTATGACGTAGGCACACGTCACTTCTACGCACAGCTGATTCGAATCTGGAGCCAAGGTCTACATAAATCAATGCTCACACGATTATTGCCATGAGTGGAGATTGTGTAACAGTTTTGTGTTCTAGTGTGTTTGGCACATCCGTTCTGATGCCAGATAAGACATTAATGTATTGAGACATAAAGAAAAACAAATCGATATATTATTTATAAGTAGAGTCTTGTTGTGGTTAGTTAAAGCTCAATGGTTCGGTTCGAGCATAGTCTCACATAAGTGCGTGGTGGCCTGTTGGCAAACGGACCAAACGCGGCTGCCAACATGTTCACGGTGGTCGCGGGTTCAAATCCCAGCGCACACCTCTGTCTTTTCGGAGTCATGTGATAATCAACGTGGAAACAGCTTTGCTAGTACATTTTAGTACTATCTATGGGGGAAGCCTATGTTCAGCAATGGACTTCCTGTGGCTGAAGAGAGATAGTACGTTTTGTCCAGGAAGCAAGAAACCAGGAAGTCCAAAAGCTAATTCTATAAAAATCTCCACGTCACAAACAGTACCTGACCCGTGAAGACTGACACACTGACAACTATCACAAGAAACATCCACACACCCCAGCTTATACCCAGGTAGATTATTTTCCAACACATAGACATATATTTTCCTATTAACCCACCACAAAGCATTCAACAATAAACGCCACTACATCTGCAGCTTCTATTGAGATGTAATCTATTGCTTGTTCAACAGCACGTGTATCTTCCCTCTCCGCTCCTCCCCTCTCCCGCCCCTCTTTGTTCCACGCCGGAGACAGGCGAGGGGGTGCTCGTGACGTGTGTATTATTAGAGACGCAGGTACGCTCGCGTGATCATTGTTTGTATGGAAAATTTACTGTTGGATATTAAATTTTCAATTTGGCTACCTGTTGAGCAGTTGGTTTAAACATGAGGTATGCATGGCCCACGAGTATTTGTTCCGGTTGTGGGTGTTGCGGGACTAGAGAGTATCTTGTAGTTTCTAATGCATGACACTACATTTGATAGGTTTTAAGGACATTGTAGCTAGATTAACTACTTGACATTATTTTATTTTATTTTTCCATTCAGAGATAGATAATGAGAATTAACATCTTAAGCCTCAGGATGGCGAGCGCAGTGGAATGCCAAGCACTGCTTTGTTAATACTTGGTGTTGTTCGGTTTTGCTACTACTGTCCATGAGCGATTGTATCGCTTATCATTAGGCGAATGGCATGCTCGTCTCACCATTCATCGCAATAAAAAAACGTCAGGACTGTGCATACGTGTGACTAAGAGATGTACTTCATATTATATTAAAAACAAAATATCATCAAAAACGAAAAGAAAACATTTATCCGCTACAAAAGCTTTTAATTTTCATTCTGATCTATGATAAACACCAACTTATTTAACCGCAGGAAGACTCTTACTGAAAGTGGATTTCATAGCGACTTGTCGTAAATTGGCTGCGTAAAACGAAATATAGTTCATCTAATATGATACAAACCAAAGGCTACCTAACGAACATTCATAGTTCCACAAAACGCATGAAAGCATAAAATCTCCTCGTCCTTTCAGCATCTATTTATGAATTTCCGCACTGCACAGAACATAATCATGCAGAAGCGATATCTCTCATTTCGTTTGCAATTTCATGGTCCACCAAGTAAATACTTAAACAAAATGATTTGTAACAGAGACTCAAATAGTCCCAACCCCAGTTCAAATTTACCCAAATTTAAGTTCCCTCATAGAGACTATCTCTCAAAAACCAATCACTGAAATTCTTTCAAGCAAAGATCCACTAAACGTCACAGAACTTCAAAGCTAGACAAGTCTCTTGGGCACTAACTCGCGTTCAACCCGCAATTAATTTAATTGCAAAGAAAATGGAAGGGATTGGAAACAAATAAATGTCAAGTTGAAATCCCGATAGACGGAACTTTAATTACATGTGGAAACTCGAGTTTTATATATCAAACATGACGCCTAGTTTCTCGTAACTAGATCGAACCAGTTAAAAGAGATTCAATTTTGTTGTCTTAGACTTTGTTATAAAAGCTAGAAGGACAAATAAAAAGATTTATAATACGTAGAAGCTGCACTTAAAATAAAGAACATGGATATATTCTTAATTATTATTCTGGTAAAACAAGGTGACTGCAAAGCATATGATGGCAAGCGCAAATAAGGCATCTACTGCTGAAAGATAATCTTCTCTCACTGATGAACTTATTGTGGGTTCTTATAACACGTCACGGACATGGTAAATACCATTATAGTTACTAAAAAGCTTATATGAAGAAGAAATAAATAAATACACCCAACAGTCACGTACATAATCCTGACCCCAAACTAAGATCGAGTCTTGTATGGCGGGTATCGGGAACTACATGAGCCTTTTCGGTCTCACAAACACCCAGACACGAAACAAATATCTGTTCTCAAATACATTTGTCTGAGTGCAGTAATCGAATCCGCGGCCTCACGTTTCTCAGCCGACATCTAACCAACGCCACGGAGGCTATCGCAAATATATCAAAGAACAGTCCCCTCTGGCACAATACTCTATGTCCAGCTTGTACAAGCACGCCTAGCCGTGGGTTTACGAGCTCGCATATAGAACGATTGTTCACGATGACGGAATGCTGTAGCCACGTCGTGCCGGGCAGGTGCGACTTTTATTAAGCTATTATAGTTTGTCAGTTTATGAAATTTTATAATAATATTTAAAACTTAATATAATTTTAATAGAATGCGATAGAAAAACGAAAAAATATGTAAGCTCAATACTGTGCAGCTTAAGAACATTCCTTTCCGCCCGGCAAACGACTACCGTACACCATAATGAAGAACCTGGTTAAACAAATATCATATATAGTAGACAACATTACAGAAATAAGATCAATAAAACCGCTAGCTATCCGAGTTCATGACTGCTGAGTTACTATTATTTTTAAATGCAAAATACCAGCAAACGAGCTTTCGGAAAATCTATGTTAAACCTCCAATTCGTCACTTCCAGAATCCACAACTATAATAACTGCATTAATATTCTTTGAAATGTTCAAAGCTTTGCATAGAGCTTTTGGTAGTATTGTCTGAGAAAGTACTTACCAGCGCAACAGAAAAAGTAAATTGCAGATTAAAGTACTCAAAACGTTACGTTAATCTACCTATCACTTCGCACTGAATCAGTCTAACAGCTTAAAAAATCCATGCAAACAATATAAAAATAACACCCCCCCTCCTCCCTCTCCCCTTGCCTCCCGCGCCCCCACCGTCGCGTATCAAACGGCTACCTGATGGGTTGTTTACACCATACACCATCTGCCCGACGGTTATATGGCGATCTTATATGGGTATGACGCAATGCTCAAAGTCTTATAGTGTTTAGGCCCATAATCGGCACGGGACTCCTCTACCATTTAAACTAACGAATAAAAATGAGATTTGATCCCCGCACTCAAACAAATATTTGTATGACCCACAGAAAGTGTTTGTCACAGGTGTGGGTACTTAAAGACTGTCCCGCCCTGACACCCGCCATTGTAACTCCTGTAAGCCAGGATCAACAGTGGCACGCATTTTAATGACACGGGGAATTGAAGCTCAGCGCATCTCCGGGTATGTCTAACTTGTCTTTAACCCGCAACGAAATTAATCATAAAATTAAATGAATTTCTGGGTGCTTGTGAAATCGAAAAACCTCTCTTAGTTCCTGATACCCACGACACAAGACTTACCTTAGTCTAGGGTCAGGACTATGTATGCTCTATCGGGTATATTTATTTATTTCATATATTTCTAGTGGCTACTATATTTTGACTACACTGAATTTATGATCAAATTGTCGCTTTTTTTATTGCGTAGGTCTTGTAAACGAGCAAATAGGTCACTTGATGGTAAGTGATCACAGTCGCTCATTAACGTCCGCGACGCTTGGATCATGGATGTGTTCCAGGCCATAAAATCGGGAGGAAAAAGGAAAGGAAAAAGGGTGGGAAGAAGAAAGGGGTATTGGGCATCCGGCTTCCATATAAAACAGTCTTATACTATACAGTTGTATTTACTCATACGATATAGCACAAAGAATGTACCTACACATGAATAGTATTTGTAACGTTATAAAATGATATTTGTAACTTCTTAAAATTTCATTTAATAATTTCAAAGCGTAGATTTCAAACACTCGCGTTGTCTCTACGAGGATTAGTCTCACTTTGGAGTTCTCACATACCACATCTATTTTCTCATGATCCACTCATTCAAACTACTCTTAGTGTCTTTGTTACAAATCAGTTTGTGGAAATGGCGTCAGCTAGCGTGGCGACTCAACTATTTCCTGTTGCCAAATGAGCAGTCAGTTGCTTTCTTCATGATTAATACATTTGTTATTCATATAATTTGAAATTTAAAAAGCTCGCTGAGCTTCAGTACTTGGTGCCAATTCAATGCGTGCTACTGATTCCAGTAACCAGCGAATGAGGATTACTTTGACGGGTACCGAAAACAAAATTAATCCCAAGAAAAGAATAAAGGTACCTACTGCATACCACTATAACGGTGAAGGAAAAAATCGTGACGCAACCTGCATGCCATAGCGATTTGTATAAATTTCTATAGTATGTAAAAGTCCGCCAACCCGCACTAGGCCACTGGTGGACTATATGGCCTAATCACTCTCAATCGTACTCTCGATTGTAGAGGAGGTTCGTGCCCTGCAGTGGGACGTATATGGGCTGATACAGATACAGATACTGCATGACAATCCACTGCGGTTCTTATCCCGAGACATCAGTTGTTCCGTGTGTCAACGCCAAATAATCACTGACAATGTCCTTCAAACCGGAACACAACAGTACTTACACATTGCTGCTTGATGGCAGAAATTGATATTAAATTATCTAGTTCTTAATTCCACTGTATTATCTAAATTGTAGAATAGTTTGCTAAGTTTTCAAGCGTAATAATCCTTGGTATTCAGGCTAAAATTGAATATATAAAACATACCAACTACACACACCTATATTGTTGCAAATGATTGCAATTAACATGATATAAAACTGTCGCAGTGTCTATCAGTTCCTGCAGGATGCGACGCCTCCACGTATCATACATATACGGGTATTAAACCGTGAGATATATTTATTTTGTGTCAATTTTGGTTCATATTGAATAAAAGTTTAAAAAAACAATATATGAATTTTTCGGTTTGTAAACTTTAAGATGTTAAGATAGAGCACAAGAAGCTAATGGCCAATCTTCACAACTGCAGAGGCATTTCAAGAAGTAGTAGTAGTTTTATATGAGTTTGATGTTCAGCAGTGGACTGTCTCATAATGATCACGATAAGCACATCTCCAATAAGATGTAACGGAATCATATATCTGCCTCACCCTTCCGAAATATAGACAAGAGTTCACGTGTGCATACTTACAAGGTGAACAATGTTAAACGTGTTGCGATTCTTCGTTATAAAATATAAAGTATAGCTAATACAATTACTCCCTTGTAGACTACTCTGAATATTAATATCTTTGTTGGAAAAGTTCATTAGATTAATTAATTATATGCATTTGCACTAAGAAATACGACGTATACCAGTGAATTTGCATTAGTATTTTATCTAATTTAACTACATATAACTACTTTATTAACAATGTTAAAATTTCTTATTGAATAAAAAAGCACATGTAATTACACACCTTTCATTCCACTTTTCTCACATAATCAACGTCTTATTTCTATTTCACACAATCACCTATCTATATTCTAATAATTACATCGCTAGCTCCTTTTATCGATTCATTCAATCAATGAGATTATTTCCTACAAAATCTATCCATGCACACTATCCCACTTAGACTAAATAAAGCACTGCCAATCAAATACGACGAACCACATAAAAACATCTCATCCTCTCCAGAAATTGGCAAACAAAGTCTTAAAAACACCATAAAAATAAATAAAATTGTTACTCCTTAATACCAAAATATTTATTCAAAGCGAAAACAACAACAATGATAAAAAATGGTGAAAACACTGCGTACTCCACCAGCGAAACATTTAGTAAACAAGCGACTCCTTTGCCTAACCTAATTCAAGAAAAACACGTACGCCCTTAAACCCGCACCCTCTTGTTTCCACATTAGGGTTGTGAGGGAATATGTTGTACATATTTTAAGGGTCGTACCTTCGTGAACGATAGCCTAGTTACGGGAGCAGACTGATAAATCAGAGGTCAGAGATTCAAACATTAAAAAAACGCAGCTTTGTGTTATCCTAATCACGTGTATTGGTAACAAACACCATCCCGAACAAAACTATAAAGTTCGCCACCTCATACTTTTGGCCCACCACTAAACTGTGGAACAGTATGCCAGTTTATGTCTTCTTACAATACCGAGTATTTACACCGCAATATAAAGAAGCTGTTAAGTAGAGGGGCAAGCGATAATGCTCTATTGCAAATTGACGCTATTGTTGGACAGCAGAGCACTTACCATGCGGTGCTGCCACTCTGCCGTGCCAGGTTAAAAACGCTCATTTTATGGATGAAAAAAATCATCGTGTAGAGACCATATGTCCAGTATATGAAGTTTAACGTGGTAGACCTAAGCGTGTTTATTCGCGCATGAGGCCCGTGCCCTGCTAATGGCTATACTATAATATAAATATATTTATTTATTCTACTAATATATATATTAAGCTTTTCAACCCTAAGCCAGCAGTCGATGAGTCCACACACTGCGTCCTTGGCTGCGCCCCGTGAAATCTCCGCCTCGCTGCCCGCTCCCATACGCATTAACTTAATAATAGTGTGCCTACTTTACTTTGCTTTTCTTTTGTAAAGATATTGTACAATATATGGGGAATTGTGTCGTTAGAATGGGACTTTACGGGGTACAGGATCAGCGCTGTTTAAACGAGCGAATTATTGACGACAATGCACCTGATGGTAAGTCGGAATCGAAATAGAATAACAACCGGCAAGAGATCGTTTTCTCTCGATAGACACAGATTGAACCCTTTACGTGACGCACTCGCAAGGGACTATGGCAAGTCTTCCATTTCAAGTACGGTTCGCACTAGCTTTTTCTGCGTCGTAATGGTACTAATCGTGTTATCCCATTTGTACTACAGTTTTAAAGACTTGCAGCAAAGCCCAATGCCTCGGATGCCTCTTTCCTCTTCCCATCTTTCTTCCTTCCCGCTCACTTCCCGATTTGATGGGGTGGCAACGCATCCATGATCCAAGCGTTGTGCTTGTTCTAGGGCGGCAGTGATCATTTGCCATCAAATGACCTGTGTCGGTTGCCAAACATACGCAAAAAATGAGTTATATCACTTCGAAATTCGAACATCCTATCACCAGCAAAAAGAGGTTAGGTTGCATCAAACGCCATAAGATTTAAACAACTCAATACTAAACTAATACTATCGCTAATTACGATACAAAATACCACCAACTTGCGTACCAATGCCTAATAGGACATAATACAGACCTTTAACACCTAAATCACACATCACTTTCCGCCCAAATGTCTCAAAAACCAACAACCATTACAACCAAGGTGACTCGCGTAAGGAAAGTACATCTCAGTCTACACTGGCCGACATAAAAAGCTCCGCGAACACGCCAAACACGCCCATAACGTTTGACTTTCAAACCCCCTGATTGCCTTGTTGACGTCGTAAGTCTTACGTCACAGTAATTTTGAGGCTATTGAAGATTTATAGTATTCTTTTTTGTGGGTCAAGGATCACTATCCGATAGCGTAGAATAACTATGAATTACTACGATCATATCAAGCGAAATAGTATTCATAATATAATTAACGAAGAAGGGGTTAATAAAGGGAAAGAAATAGTCAGGATAGGGCAAAGTGGAGATCCCTAGCCTCTGCGTACGTCTATTAGAGGCGTGACAATTATTTATGTATGTTGTATGAATTTACTGGTGATAGGTCTCTGATATGTGAGACTCCGTCTGGGCAGGTACCACCGCAATGTGTATTTCTTCCAACAAACAGCAGTGTAAATGCACTATTGTATTCTGGTTTATAGCCAGAGTAAGTACTGGACATAATGAGACACATCTTATGTCTCGGAATGGCGAGCGCAGTGAAATGCCAAGAATTGCTCTGTAATTCGTGGTGTTGTTTGGTGTCTAGTAGGTAGCTATTATCCATGAGCGGTCATATCGCTGACCATCAGGCGAATGGCATGCTCGTCTCAACATTTATAGCAATAAAACGAAAAAAAAATACTACGAGCCGTAAAAGCCTTCATAGAGATACACGTATGTGAGTCGTGAAGGGTTCAACCTAGGTATTACGCTTGCGGCATATTGACTGTCGTATTGACTGTCAAGAAATAACAATCTTTAAAGTTAGAGGGACTATCCCGCCCTCACACCCGCCACTGCAACTCCCATAAGCCAGGATCGACAGTACATTAATCACATCAAGCATGAAGCTTAGGTAGTATCCGAGAATGTCTAACTTGTCTATCCCGCAAAGAAATTAATCAAATAGTTAAATGAGTAGGAGTTGGGAATAATTTATTGTTCACTTCCCTCTGTAAGGATGGGAGAGACAGTTTAACGAATTAGAGGTAATTATCCCGGATAAAAAGACTTTTACAGCTAAAAAAGCAGAGTGTAAAGAACTACAGATCAGATTAAATGTATCTATTATGACAGCTGTAATTTTTTTAGGAGACTGTCACTGCAAGTCATGTAAGCCAGGATCAACAGTGGCACGCATTGTAATGACATTAAACATTGAAGCTCAGCGAACACAGCTGTTATATTTTATTCCAATAACAGGTGTGGCAAATATGCTCAAAAGCTCAGGAGTCCCGCCTAGTCTTACAAAGTCCTTCCTTGTTGCTGCCCGGAATAATTATGGCGGATGAAACCAGATTCACACAAGCCTGAAAACATCCTCCCGTCCCCATTTTACCAAGACATAACGCAAAGAAGGACACGCAAATTGTTTGAACTTTCCGCGACAGTTTCAAGGGCGGGCCGTGAATATTTCACTACGGGCACACAAACACGAACGTTTTCTTTGTAAACATGGGGTGGACTTTTATGAAAATATACCTACAATATCTATATATTAGACAGCCTCCGTGACGCAGTTGGTTAGACACCGCCTGTGAAACGAGAGGCCGCGGGTTCAATCGCCGCACCGAGACAAATGTTTGTGAGGCCGACAAGTATTTGTCTCGGGTCTGAGTGTTTGTGAGACTGAAAAGTCTCTCGTAGCTTCTGATACCCACGAAACAAGACTCAATTGATGACTATGTATGTGACTGTTGGGTGTATGTATTTGTTTATGCGTATTGTTAGTCAACTTAAACGCCCTTCAACATTATTAGGATGCCTGCATTTTTACAAACATACATAACCTTATAATGACTATAGGTATGTTTCCAAAAAGCAATTTGCTTGTTCATTTCTTACTGTAATCCCGTTACTGGTCCCTCGTCAGGTAGCCGTCCCGCGGGACTCCGGGACGTTTCGCCAGAATCTCAAGTGCCTACCCTTTGTAAGCGAGATTGGCGACTTGACGCAAATTAATATAGATTTTCTAAATCATTTACAGTTACATTTAGATGTAGTAATGAAAATTGGAATAGGTGGCATCAGGTAGTCTTGTGACTGCGAGTTTGAAGTATGACCCGGGAGAACTTGGGTTCGAATCTCAGGTCGAGATCTCGAGTTTGTGTAGGTATTTTGTTTGATACCTCGTATATGAGTTTCCTAAGAAAGGAATTACTTTGTATACAAAAATGGAATAGAAGGCATCAGTGATCTAATGGCGTGTTTGGGCTCAAAACAGAGTTCCTGGGATCAAATATCATATGAATAGCCCAGGGCTTGAATTTGTGTCCTACAAGACAATACGCTAGCCCCATCACATCGTGGGGCGGAAAAAGCTCAGCGAAACGCTTAGTGGCATCTCTGCCTACTCCCTCGGGGATAAAAACGTGACCGCCTTACAATTTCGTCGGGTTTTGAGACAAAAAATATATCCTGCACTTTTTGACAAACGACACAAGACTTGTATCTTGATGTGTGGTCAGGACCATGTGTGACTATTACGTGTATTGGTTATTACCCACTAGGTGGTCAGACGACCTGGTAAAGGTCGCGGGACGTCGCTGGATGCAGGTTGCCTCCAACAGGTCACTGTGGAAATCATTGGGAGAGCCTATGTTCAGCAGTGGACTTCCTTTGGCTGATGGATGGATGGATGATGATGTTATTAAAAGGACAAAATGTTTATGTTCTACGAAGTGGTCCGCACAATTGTGTATAATCGTTTTATCGTATTAAATGAGTTTTGACGTTGATAACACTATAACATTTGATTTATTTCGATTAATGTAGCCTATGTGATAGTTTTGGATATAACCGATCTCTATTCAGACTTTCGATCAAATCGTTTGAGCAGTTACAGTAAGAGCATCAAACACACACTCACTCTTACACTTTCGAATTCTTAAATTATTTTATAAATACACCACATTAATTAAAATAAGCGTATACTTGTGACAGTAATGACTAGATTATAGATTTCCGTAAACAATCCTCATGCACTGTCGCTACACCTATTAAAAACCACAATGTTCCCGCAAAAACTTTAAACTTACAAATATTCACAACACACAACGTCGCATCCTTATCGATATAATTATAATAACCGCGAAACAATCGGTATCGCGCAATCGATACGAGCATCCAAACACGACACGATAACACTGCACAACAAACTCTAATCGGACGGAAGCTGGTATTTTGACATTTTGCAAACAGAGACACTTAAAAACTCGGCTTTTTAATTAAAAACACTATTTTTATTGGCTATATTTAAAATAAATTAAAAAAGCTTCGGTTTTATTAACCAACTTTGGCGATAGCTTTGACCTTACAATTGACATATCAAATACATGGCCTTGACAATCAAAATTACCTTCAGTTACTTAAAACAACAGAGCTTTAATCACTTTAACATCACACAAAAAAATCGCGCCTAAAATCAAATACACACATCCACATTCTACACTTTCAATTCCAAATAAAATCACGCGCTAATACCTTCAAGTGTCTCGTTTACGCATTCGCGACTCTTTCGCATACGCACTCAGTATACGCACTATCGTCCCGCTCGTCCCGTGAACACGTCCGCGCGGCCCGCCGCCCGCGCTTTGACTTCAGCTCTCGGTTTCAGGGCGGTCGCAGTTTGGCGCTAATTTCGCGCTGAAGTGCCGTTTGTTTTGTTTATTGGATAGCGTTTGTGATGTTGGGGGAGGATTGAGTGTCGGGATTGTGTTGTTAATGTCACGATTTATTTGGAACGTGTTTTTTTACAAAGCTTTTATTTAAGTTACAAGGTTCGAGATCTATTAGGTACTTTGTTTTTCTTATTTTACGATGTTGCAATTTTGCATATTAGGTAAGTTTTGATGACGGATGGTTAAGTATTTTATGGTAAGTTAGACCTGACTCATCACAAATGGTTTAGTTTGAGACTTAAAGCTTTTACATCATATAAAACGCTATATGTACCTAAAGTTAGAAAATGACCTTTTAAATAAAATCTCGTGTTTCAAAACATGATTTATTATATTTTAATATATTTTACATAATTTATTGTATACCACAATACAAAAGAGAAACTTATTAGGAGATAAATCACTTCAATATACAATATATAAACCTATTATTTGTGTTGATAATTTAAGAAGCCGGTTAAAAAGTAACGGTTACTTTAAATTTTAAAAGATACGGCAATGATTACGGAGCTTGCCGACCGCTTATAAAAGTTTATCCTAACAATTATCGCCTTATCAGCTGTCGTATTGATGAGACTCCGCGTTCTTATCACAAGTGCGATATAATCAACCTAGTAACTTTTTATCGATAACGTGATTAATTTGACTTAGACAAGTTTACTATATACGCAGACTGTCCCGCCCATATATACATAAGTGGAAATTCTGTCTGCAAGTTCAAAAGCACGCAAATTTAAACACCAAAGCTCGACGATTCTTTTGACTTAACTTGATTGCAAACCCGCAATGAAATTAGTTGAGATGAAATTCTAAAACTGGATAGAATTCTCCTGCCAAACAGCTATGTAAATGCACTGTTGTGTTCCGGTTTAAAGGACATTGTAGCCAGAGTAACTACTGTACATCATGACAGTCAACATCTTATGTCTCAAAATGTCACGCACAGTGGAATGACAGTCATCGCTTTGTAATTCATGGTGTTTGGTTTTGCTACTCTCCATGAGCGGTCCAATCGCTTACCATCAGGCGAATGGCATGCTCGTCTCGCCATTTATTGAAACAAAAAATAAAGAAATGCCTGGTGTTTTTTCTTCGTTACAAAACGAAAGACCAAATAACAACAATACTCTTGTCGAAATATAATTCCACTCTTCATACATAATATTACCTTATATTGCCATGCGTAAGTCTATGTTGGCCAAACACTCACTGCATACTACAGTGAAGGAAAATGCCACCACTACTTTCATGTTTTCCTCGTGTGGCATTTCCATTATAGATTCAATTATCTCAGTGATTGGATGTGATTTATATCTCATTCTATATCGGTTGTATATCGTCACAGAACTGGTTACGGGACACTGGTATATTATGTTTTTAATGGGCCATGGAAGCTAACATTAGATTGGTACATACGCTCACGCGTATATCAACCTAAGGGTAAGCAGCAATTATAGTACTGCCAGTTGCTACTCAATTCATCGAGCTATATTCGTCATAAATTTTGTACATAATAACATAAACGCACGCCTTTTTCCCAAAAGGGGCAGGCAGAGGTGCTACCAGAACACCCACGTTTCGCCTTGTATATTCCGTCCCACGATGTGATAGGGGGCGAGCCTATTGCCATATCAGGCACAAATTCCAGACTCCGGGCTGATAATGAAAGGAAAAATCCAATATGACTTTGCCCGACCCGGGATTCGAACCCGAAACCTCATCTTTGCAATCGTACCGTAGTACCACTACGCCACCGAGGCAGTCATTAATTTTGTAAGGGCGAATCTAATGCGTTGCCAGCCACATATACTTAACCATGCAATTTTTAACTGAAAATCTTATCAGAGGTGGATTACCACATACATCACAGGACCGCACCGTTTATGTTGCTAATTGTAAAATTTGTAACCTAAGGCTCTGCCTGGCTTGGGAACTGCTGGTAAAAATATTATATAGAACCTTGACAGCCCCCGCGGCGCAGTTGGTTAGACGGCGGTTGTGAAACGGGAGGCCGCGGGTTCGATCCCTGTATCGATACGAATATTTTTGTGATAACCAGGTATTTGTATCGGGTCTGGGTGTAAGCGAGACCGTAAAAGTCTCTCGTAGTTTCTGATACCTACAACACAATGATCTTATTGTGGGGTAAGGACTATGTATGTAGCTGTTGGGTGTATTTATCTTATTGTTACGTAATATTTCACCATTATTTTTATAGTATACACATGTAACACTATTTTATGTCGTAATAACTTAGTTTTTGTTCATACGAGCAATATTCGAATAATTTCAAAATATATTTAGATACATAATGTTTGTATATATCTACCCAACTTCCCCACTAGGAATAAATCACCCATCCCATCCGTGTTCCGTATGCCGCGTTGACCGGAACACAATCACAACGCTATTTATAAACGTTTTACAGCGCGTCCGCCGCGCCCCGCTCTCCCCTCGCGCGTTTGCTAGTAATAAAGCTGTTTGTATCCTTTCCTGGTAAGTATGGAGACATGTTGATTGCGACTGAAATCTAGCGGTGACAAGTAAACATTCGAGTTTGATCTCCGAAAGAAAATTTTGTTTTTTTTTTTTTTCAAATACCGGTGCTAAAGTTAGTAGTGAATTTCTACGGTATGTAAGTCCGCCAACCCGCACTAGGCCAACGTGGTGGACTATATGGCCTAACCACTCTCAATCGATTCTCTCGATTGTAGAGTAGGCCCGTGCCCAGCAGTAGGACGTATATGGGCTGATAAAAAAAAATAGAAAATGTCCTTGATGATTAGTGCTGTGCGATACAACTACAGAATTCACTGGCGAAACATGAGTATATCTCACCGATGGTTACAATTATGCCGGCCGAATCAAAATATACACTCATTGGCTGAACTTAAAATGCAATATCGACGACTCGTATTCGACCCTAATACAGATTTTTAAACAAAAAACAGTGTTCGCTCTTCCATAGAACTATAATCTCCGTTTTCAGCATTGAGTTTCCAACTAAGTCATAACTCATTTACACACAAGTCCAGTGTTCCGCAGTCAATCGCTGACCGGAAAACAATCACATGAACTATTAATACGCATTGCGTACACCGCTGCCGGCCGGGCCCGCTCTCCTCCCGAGTCAGGCATACTAATCTAACAGAATTTGTAAACGACGTAATCAGAATCTCTGTCATAAGACAATTTGAGTGTGAGACTCATATTTTATGAAGTACATATAATAGTCAGCGTAGTAGTGTAGGTCATTCAAAAGAGGATTTAAAAAAAATAGATTTTTACATCAAAGTATTTCGGTAGAAATATTATGGTGTTTCAAAATGTTTCAACAAACAAACTAAACACCATAATCTGTTATAATACCATCAAAGATCGAGTGTATTAGTACCTACATTATAAAAAAAAATATGATATAATTATTGGAATAAGAGTAATACATTCATCGAAATGTTTTTTTTTTTTCACTGGAACCGCCCATATTCCCTCAATAAATGACACACATAAAACATAACCTTACATAATACAAAATATCCCTTAATAAAATATATGTCCTACCTTGCGCAGCGGCTGGCGTGAGCGTTCCTTCACAAGGCGTCTCGTCCTCCATCTTGCGGAAACTTCGCTCCACTGCAACAAACAACGTGTCGTGATTTTTTTACTCTAGCATGGCACAGTGACTGCATTGCACCTGATGGTAAGTGCTAATGCCGTCCAGACAGAGTATCGAATGGCATCAGCCGGCAGTCTCATACCATTCGACACAATCATGCCGGCCCGCTGAGATGCCTCTTCTCTTCATTTTCTTTAACATTGGAGTTGGTGCACTTGATGGTGGTGTAGATAGTGTATTGAGAGTTGATACGATTTGTTTGTCTTGTCTTGTATTTGTGGAAACTTTAATTGACCTTTCTTTTTTTTTCCTAGCCTATACTTTCTTACTGCAGGGCAAATGCCTCCGTTTCCTTCTTCCACCCTTCTCTATCCAAGGCTTTCTTCCACCAACTGGTATCAAAATGACCCAAGTCATCTCTCCACCTTCTGCATGGTGTGCCACGAGGTTTTTTCTTTTGATATATAATATTTTATTGATTCAATTTTTAAGCCACTCATCAGAATTTAAAAAAATGTCTTCTAACTGTATTAGTTGGCTAGCCACAATTCCTTTAATAAATAAAATGACTATTAAAAACACCTGCGCCTAAGGAGTAAGTGCATTAAAATTATGCCGGCCTAATTGTATAGCGATATACATAGGGGAACCCAAAACGTATTAACCTTAAACACTGTAATTCACCCCCATTCAATAGTTTAGAATATTTATAAATGACTGTTTAATTAAAAAAATATTTACAGCTCATTTTATTTTTTGATTTGGTCAGTGCTCAACTGCTACAGTGTCTATCGCAGTACAAGAGATTATCGTACGGCAATAAAGTTTTAGTTTACAAATTGAATCGGAAAATTTAAGTAGTGATAAGAAAATGAATCGCAACCCAATCTGAATAGCAGAAATAAGTTAAATAATATATTCGTCACTAGATGGCGTTGTTAAAATTATCCACAAAACAAGCAATCATTTAAAAACTAAAAGCAGTAAAAAATGTTTGCATTGTGTAACACTATAATAAATACTTACTGTTGAGAAAATGCGCGGCTCCCGACGCCTTCCGCGATTTCTTGTCACTTGAATCTTGACCTGTTAAAAATAAAACCAAACTATTTAATACAATTAAACAATTGATAGGTTTGACCCCCGCACCGAGACAAATATTTGTGTGATCTACAGGTATTTGCCTCTGGTCTGGGTGTTTGTGAGACCGAAATGTCTCTCGTAGCTCCTGATATCCACGACACAAGCCTCGATCGTAGTGTGGGATCAGGACTATGTATGTGACTGTTGGGTGTATTTATTTATTTATTTAATGTTCCTTCTAACTTAAGCCTATAATTGTCGCCAAATGATCTCACGTATTCATGGTCTATTATCGTTCACTTTAACAACGAAAGAAAATATCGTGAGGAATTTTGCAACGTATAGATTTCTTTACAAGTTTCTATGGGGGTGTGAAGTTCACCAATTTCATAATCGCCCGTCTAGCAGACCTTCACCTCTCTTAAACGGGCAGACATACGTTTAACAATCTTTCCCAGGGGAAACCTTTAAGATTGTTTCATGAAAATGGAAAAGTCTTGAAGATTTTACAATAGAAAACGACCTCAAATACTTTAACGGGCATTTATTTCAAAATATTTTTTTATGTCACTCATTCAGCCCTACAAAATAAAATAAAAATATATTTTCAGGTACCTACTACAATTAACAAACAGGTACAAAGGTTGCTGTAGTTGTTACATTCTTGAAAAATACATAATATATTAATATTTTTTACTTCATTTTTACTTCATATTTATTCTTAAAATATATTTAAAGTTACAAATATCAAACAGCAAGGTTGCTGTAGTTGTTATGATATACGACATATTGGTTGGCTGTAAAGAGTTGTTGTCGTAGTCGACTATAGGATTCGTTGTGAAATATTGTAGTAGTCGTAACGTACAGAAGGGCTGGTTGTGACATGTGTGGTTGTCGTAGTGTACAATAGGAAGGATACAAAGTGTTAGCACGTACTGTTGGGCTGGTTGTTGGCGTGGATGCGTTCCATGAACCTGGAGATGCGGTTGTTGTGGTGCTCGCCGTCCAGGCAGCAACTCTCCTCCACGAACTTGGCGCACGCGCGGTGGACGCGGAGCTTGCAGTCTGCATGCAACAACATACATACATACATAAACTCACGCCTTTTTCCCAGAAGGGGTAGGCAGAGGTGTAACCATGACACCCACTTTTCACATTGTATTTTTCGTCCCACAATGTGATAGGGGGCGAGCCTAACACCATATCGGGCACAAATTCCTGACTCCGTGCTGATAATGAATTGAAAAATCCAATATAATTTTGCCCGACCTGGGATTCGAACCCGAGACCTCAGCTTTGCAATCATACCGTAGTACCACTACGCCACCGAGGCAGTCAACGTATTTATGTATTTAAAAACTTCATCACAATTAATATCTTAGAGTAGGTAAGACGAAGAGAGAAAGGGAGAGGCGAGAAAGTGGTTGAA
Organism: Theretra japonica; assembly: GCA_033459515.1. Taxonomy (NCBI): domain Eukaryota; kingdom Metazoa; phylum Arthropoda; class Insecta; order Lepidoptera; family Sphingidae; genus Theretra; species Theretra japonica. Next base: position 489,907 of record CM065950.1, read on the forward strand.
GAAGAGTAGGACGGTGAGTGAAGCAAAGATGAGGGCAGATGGGTGGGGAAGCGGAGATAGGTAGAGACGGAAAAAAATTATGGACAAGGTGAATGGGAGTAACGGGCGCAGGGGGTGCAAGGGGTGGTGTGGTTACCGGCGCAGACGAAGGCTTGCGGCGCGAGGCCCCAGATGACGTGGTCGCAGTGGTGGCAGTGACCCACCGACGTCAGCGCCTGCAGCTGCAGGTGGTGACCACGCACCACGAACTGCACACACATTTATATCAATACTATAACAAATATAACTGTACAAAACAACATTTATATTATATTTCACCACCCAGCCACCACAAAAATCAGAAATATGAGTTTTATTGCTTGTTAAATTGATGCTTTTGTAAAGGGAGTTTGTCTTTAAATTGGATATTTTTAATGCTTACTTTAACACAATCAATAAATACAACATATAATGTAACCATAATTGACCACATTATTATAAAAGTCTCAAACTCTACTAGATTCCCACAACTTTCAACCATGTCCTCAATAGAATCACATAGCACGTCGTACCAAAGTGGTGCAACCCTATTGAACTCCCCCCTTTATTATCCTATTTTTACCCTAACATCCTCAATGATCGCTTTTTTTATTGCAATGAATGGCGAGACGAGCATGCCATTCGCCTGATGGTAAGCGATAGGACTGCTCATGAACAGTAGCAAAACCAAACAACACCATGAATTACAAAGCCATGCTTTGGTATTCCACAGCGCTCGCCATCCTGAGACATAAGATCTTACGTCTCATTATGTCCAATAGTTAGCTGATTACAATGTCCTTCAAATCAGGACACAATTAGATATTGTATTTTGAAGTTCATGATTGTTATGTTGGATTATTTTATTGTATAATTAATTAGTTGATTAATTTCTATTATGAATGTCGTTTCACACTTGTAATTGGTGAATAGACTAGGTCTTATTTTTTTATTTAACCTATCATCCCATTGTTGGGCAAAGGTCTTAATTAGTACATGTTTATGATCCATGTTTGTCTATAAACTGTTGGTGTGTAATTTAGTGAATAAGTAAAGACATCAATGCGTTTACACTGGTGGTAGCTACTAATGTCCGACCGAAACTAGTTTTTCAGCCGAAACCGAAATTTATTTAAAATTACGATTATTTATTAAAACTCACTGTTTTTTACATTCATTTAATTGTTTTATTTAGTAAAGGTAAAAAACAGTGAATTTTAGTAAATATAAAATACATACATACATACATACACACACGCTTTTTTCCCAGAAGGGGTGGGCAGAGGTGCTACCAGAACACCCACGTTTCGCCTTGTATATTCCGTCTCACGATGTGATAGCCATATCTGGCACAAATTCCTGACTCCGGGCTGATAATGAATAGAAAATTCCAATATCACTTTGCCCGACCGGGATTCGAACCCGAGACCTCAGCTTTGCAATCATACCGTAGTACCACTACGCCACCGAGGCAGTAAATATAAAATAGTTTGAATAAGTTTCGGTTTCGCGTGAAAAACTAGTTTCGGTCGGACACTAGTAGCTCCCCAGGCGGCAGTGAAGGCTAGTGGCTAGTGGTACAGAGTGCTGCGCTGGTACTGACGGGCTGCGGGTGTTGCTTGACGATCTGCTTGACGCGCTGCTTGTAGAGCTTGTCGCGCTGCAGGAAGGCCGCGCGCGCGCCGCCCACCGCCGCCGCCACCGTGGCCGGCCTGCACACGTCACAATACATCACTACACTTACATATCCACTCACGCCTTCTTACACAAACAGTAGGCAGAAGTGCTACAAGGGATACAACAAGGGCGAGCCTATACTATGAAAATATATAGACATGATACCTACAAGATTTCTTTGGTTATTGAAATTGTTGGAGGTAGAATGTCCACTGGTGAATATGAGAATCTTATGAAAGTAAGACGCTTGAAATGCAACTTAATCGTAATTACTTATATAAAAATATAACTAATTAAAATTAGCAATTATACGAATGACATATGGTATAATGATATTCGGAATCAATTGTTAAATGATAATATGTTGGACTAAAATAAAATTATTAACATTATATTTTTGAATGAAAGCAAAACCAAATGAGTTCATTTTAAATATAATATTAATTACACTTTTTGTCTTAATACAAAACAATAGTGCCAATTACATGTATGTAAATAAGCACTCTATTACAAGATAATAAAATGTCATAAAAATGAAATGTAAGTAAAATTATGACTCTAATGACCTGTGGACCAAAGAGTCCTACAATAAATCAGCACTAAACGGCCAGTCGATTTTATTAACATGACATACGTCACTTGTAAAAATCTGTAAAATATTTTGTCATTGTAAAACTATTAATTTGTAAAATCTTTATAAATATATTATTGTACATACTCGTACATGTGGTTTAATTACGCCACAGACCTACTGTCTGTTGCAGTTTATAACATAGGAAAGTGTTTCACACATTAATAATTAAACAAACATATATGGCCTGTCTTATTTGTTTTGTATTAGTCATTATAAAAAAATCCGGGGTCTCCATTAATCTTCATGTAGGCACATGTTTGTAGACTGTAGTTTGTCTCGAGAAAAACAATATACGAGTATAGTTGTAAAAAGCTTCCAACATAATCATAATTATCGTTACACTCGACTAGAGCTGCTGAACATGGACCTAGCCTAAATATTTCCAAAGTGACCTATTGCATGACGTCTGGACTCTGGAGTCAGTACTTATATGCGAACTTTATCACATCTTTAAAAAATATTAATTTTTGACAACACAAAAATATAACTCAGTGTAGGAACGGATCCCGCAGCCTATTCATTCACAGTCAGCTGTCGCTCTACAACGTCACAAAGACTATCAGAGACAATCTCAACCAATGATCCACACTTATTAAACCAAGAAAACTTATACAAAATATCCTGGTATCATACTCAAAACCCAAAACTCGAAACTCACTAGAGATGAGGCGAAAATACATAAATATTATTATAATATCAACTCACTTGGCAGTTTTAATTTGTTTTTTACTCTTAACACTCTTTGGCGACTGCCACCATCGCCTCCTCACTTCCCGCGCCTTCTCCTCCGAAATATCCAACAAATTCACCATCTTAACCGCACTTCACAATAACACTTTAAATGGTCACCCACACACTGACCACGCCTAATCCACTAAAACTAATAAACTAACAAATATCTTGGAATATTTATTTCCTTATTAAAACGCTACAAACAAAATCTGCCTCCGAAGGACCATTACGTCATTAACTTTCATTCAAATTTAATTTTTCCGCGAAAATATATCAAAAACAGTTAACATATTATACGTGTATAGAGCAACAAACTATTAAATAAATAGATGGAATTTGTCACAATTGCACTGAAACCCATTAAGCAGGATATTTTCAACTGAAATGATGACTTATGTGTTGGAATGACGTCCGTAATTATAATGCTGCAGTTACACGCACGCTTGTTGATATAATGTTTTTATTATCAATGAAGGAACTATAGACTATCTGATGATAAGTGATCGACATCAGCCATACATATCGATAATACTAGGAAATCAATTATCAAGCAATCAAATTCAGTGGGAATCTCTCATTATCTTTGTAAATGAACGTTTTAGAGTATTGTCGTGGACTCTAATTGACCAGTAGGCTATTATAAGTTACTAAAATAATAAATTATAAGTATCAAAAGAAATATTAAGCGATATCATAAAATATACGACGAAATCGAATTCCCAAAGATGGTGGTACATTTGGGTTAAATTTAATGATTATATTAATCAATTAAATTTTTACATACATACATAAACGTCACGCCTGTATCCCATAGGGGTGGACAGAGTCTATGGATCTACACTGTGCTTGAAATTGGCATACTACTCTCGCTTCGTCTACTTTCATCAATCTCAATTAATTACTGCTTTTTTATTTCCTAAAAAATCAAAATGTAATTAAAAACCAATATTATTTGTCAATTACATTAATTCAAACTAAATATGAATTCTGAAAGGTATTATAAATAAATTGGTATTTTCCCCACTAAACGCGTACATGTAACCGCGGCGCTAAACAGGACAACACATTAAAATTCATGGCGGGCTGATAACAGCAAACCAATTGGAAGGAAAATACATTTTACTGTCTCGTTTACCTCGTGTGTGGCGGATTGTATTTGTTCTTACTTATTATACTTATTCTAATAATATCGCATACCAATAGTTACATCATTATGAGATTAAATAATAACACGTAAGTATTATTGCACTTCAAAAAGTATTTTGTACTATATTTTTTTTAGGAGTCAGATTCTGTACTTTTCTATGATAACCGTATCAGAATATCCTAACACCAATAAAATGTTAAGTATTAGGAAATTAGTGATCGCAGTAGTTGGTTTTGTAGAATGACAATTATTCATTTATTGAGACAAGTGTTTGGAAAGATGAGAGTCTTTTAACTTTTTTCTAATCTCAAGCGGAGAATAAAAGTTCTAAAAAGTTTGCATCTGGCTAGATTTAAAAAGAAATTTTATGCGACTGGATGATTAACTAAGTAATAGAATATGTAAATGAGTGAGTGTATGAATGATTTAATAAGTGCGGAGAAACGTAAATGAATGAGTGAATAGGTGAGAGTGAATGGATGAGTAGCTGAAGGTATGAATGACTGAGTTTATAATTTAGTGCATGAGTGAGTGAATGTATGTTCGAGTGAGTGAGTGAGTGAGTGAGTGAGTGTGCATGTAGGAGGGTACTGACCGGCACTGCAGACACAGCGCGGCGGCGATGAGTGCGGCCAGCAGCGCGCCGCGCGCCTCGCTGTGCGCCGCGCCCGCCGCCGCGCCGCGCAGCACCGACCCCATCACCTGCTCCACCACCACCAGCTCCTGCACACACGCACAGCTCTCAATACCACGCACCTCACTACATGCAAACATAGCTCGGCGCAGTTCATCGTAAAATACGAGTGACCAGGTATCCCAGGGCAATATGCGCCTCAATTCGCAACTGCGTTTCGGGCCAGCGCAAAAAATTCCTGGTCTCTCTAATTAAGAAGACACGAATGACCTTACTTACGATTCTGTCCTCCAACTGAAAATCACTATTGGCTCGCTCGTACCCAGCTACCCCAATGACACCCTTAGGACGCCTCTTACGTCTGAAGAGAAACGGGTTGGACACATACCCACCTAGACCTTGGGAAACGAGTGCAGCGAAAGGAAAGTACAGCGGACCCTCGGTAATCCGACAAACAGTTTGCAGGGCAATGTCGGATTAGCGAATTTGTCGGATTATAGAGTACTGCCGTAGACCCCCTATAGTCCGGAATTTTTTACGTAAGAGTACCTTGTAATCCGACAAATTACAGATCCACTATATTCACCGCCGTATTCATTTGCTAAACTATTATTAGATTCGAAACGATTTAGGCGGTCTAAAGTATCACATTTTTCTTTAATTGTCAGGGTTTTGTGCTTTTGCTTCTGAGCTTGTGACGACATCACTATGTACGAATACGTAATACACAATTAATAAACACTAAACAATGAACACACGCTAGACCGCACCGCTATCTTCACCACATGTAGTCAAATTCAAACTAAGCAATCAGAATCAAAACAATACTCTACGCGTCGAGCACAATAGTGGTGGTGAGTACAAGTTATAACTTGTTCAATCATGCATTAGCGAAGATTGACAAAAAAATATTCAATACATAAAAAAATATAGACCATGTCGGATTACAGGGGGTGCCGCATTAGCCAGGGGCCGGATTATCGGGGGTCCACTGTATAGGGACACTGCATGAGAACAAAGACAGTAAGTACCTGCGCCTTGTCCACGTCACACTTGTGCAGCACCGCGTCGTCGGGCGAGTAGAGCGACGCGAGGCCCAGCTGCCGCTTCACCTGGAACTCCGACAGCTGCTGGCTCAACTCCTCCTTGGCCTTCTGTCGCGCCTTGCGGAACACGTTGCGCACTATCTCCTCTTTATCGTACTCTGTAGACCATACATACATACGCGTAAGCTCACTACTGTAACCTCAAAAGGATATTTGATAAACAAACAAATGCATAATAGTTTAAACGCAAACCAAATTCACACGATGAATTAATAATGTATTTATCATGAACAAATTATGAATGAATGATGAATGAACGATGAATGAATGGTGAATGAGTGATGAATTTTTTTTAATGGATGATGAATGAATGATGAATGACTGGTGAATGAATGGTGACTGTATGAATAATGAATTGATGAAATATAACTGAAAGTTATATGAATGATGAATGATTGACGAATAAATAATCAACACTTACCGTTAACTAAAACATGTTCGATCTCGTTGGCCATGTTTTCGTCCACGCCGTTCAGTTGAAGAACCTGTCATTATAAAAACAACTTATAATTACACGAAATTTTAAATTGTAATTAAGAATATTTACAAAGGTATTAAAGTAAATGGTAACCTATCTGAAGTAAGTTCATAAAATTTACCATTACCATTCAGATTTAGCTTATTTTATGAGATCTATTTATGGAATCTGTCTTATAGGCAACGGTCAACAAATTTTCAAATGTCTACAAACCCGCGCTAATCAGATAAAGTAATGTTGACAAGCGTTTACAAATAACAGTATTATTATAAGGCAAGCGACATGAGTGATGTTATTGTAGTTAGCTCGTAATAGTGCAGTTACCGCGTGCGGCATGAGGAAGGTGGAGTGTATCTCGTAGGCCCAGCGGCGCAGCGCGGGCGCGGGCGCGGCGGCCACGCGGAACCCCTCCGTCAGCACCAGCACCAGCCCCGCGTGCGCGCACCTGCCAACAACACCACACAGACAAGTGTTCGTGAGACCCACAACTCTCTCGTAACTTCCGATACCCACGACACAACACTTCATTGATCTTAATGTGGGATCAGGACTATGTATGTGACTGTTGGCTGTATTTATTTATTATTTTATTCATACATTATATTTAAGACCGACTTGCGTGGACATTTTTAAGTGATTGTCATCTGTTATATGCCTCTTGCCTCATAAAATAGCAGAAGATATTAAACTTCTTACACATACACAAACTTGCAGCGTATAGCTATAACGTTAAAGATATAATAGAGTGGACATTCCGAAATAAAACAAGTAAGTACCAGACACGCATGAACACACTGGAGCGAGAGGGAAAATAGTGTGACTGTTTGGAGTGACAGAAACAGATAGAGCGGTACGAATACCACTATTTTTGTTATGCATATTTCGTTTGCTGTGTCCCCTCTAGTAGTACAATATCTTAGTGGGTAGGGTAGACCATAGCTATACCCAGTGCAATTACATATTGCATGCGAAGACCGTTGACATCGGGGTGCACAAGTGCGTCCGCACATAAAACTCATTGACACATAAAATAGCCTATTATAAAACTTGCTGCATAGCATTTTCAACTTTCTCTCTCTCTCTTTCTTTCCCTCTCTCTCTTCGTCACTCTCATGAGTGATCAAGTGTTGTAATATAATAGCACAGTGCACGTCACCTCCTCTCCCCCAGCAGCCAGTTGAGCAGCACGGCCATTCTCGCGTTGGACTCGCGCACGCAGCGCAGGTTGGAGAACAGCCCGGAGTAGCTCGCCGAGTCCTGCGCACACCAAAACAGACACTTACTATAGCGGAACGCCTCACGCTTAAGGCCGCATTTCCATTGAAGCGGCGTGGAGCGATGTGTCCATGGGTTCAACACATCTATGATGAGGTAGATGTCCAATATGATTCCTAAACATCCGCTCTCTGCTCCGCTCGTATGCGCTTCAGTGAATACGCAGCGTCAAATTCATGTATGTATTGCATGCATGTATTTATTTAATTGACAATTCACATCAATGTGATATACTATATGCATCGAGGAATACAAGTTTTTCATTACTCTCTTAGAGGATGAAAAACTTTCAGGCGAGCCACTGAATATAGTGGTTTATATGTATAAATAACAGTTTAAAAACTAACTGAGTTGGTCCTAGATATCAAATACTCCGACCGAGTTTATATACTCGTAGAAGAAAAGTACTTACTGGTGAAGGCGTGTCGTCTTCCTCCATAGATATGATGGCTCTTTGTGGGTCAGCACACGGCTGGAACAATTAATAACAATAATAAATACACTTAAAAATCAAACATATAGACCTAAATAAAATAAAATAAATAAATAAGAAATCATGTTTTTCTTTATATCTCAAAACAAATTGACTCTAATAATAATAATTGTTCATCACATAAACAAGAATAAAAAATCTGTTGCAGTGTTCCTTGTATGACTGCTGCTGTCATTGATGATGGAGATGACGATGACAAAGATAATGATGGCAATCATAACGAAGGGGATAATGCCCGTGGTAATAATATCGCTGATGGCGGTGACGATGTTAACAATGCCGCTAGCGCTGCTGGTACAGATAATGATGGTGATGTGTGGTGATGTGCGGTGGGGTGTGGTACCTGCGTGTTGGTGTGGTAGGGCGGCGGCGGCGTGCCGGGCGGCGGCGTGTCGCGCGCCGCGTCGCCCGCGCCCCCGCCCGCGCTCGACATGCACACGCTCGCTGCAACAACATATACTATACTACAACACTTACTACATGTTATCTACCAACAGTCAAACACACATATCTGTATCTGTATCAACCCATATATGTACGTGCCACTGTAGGGCGCACGCCATCTGGAATCAAGAGTTCTAATGACAGGGGTATGACAATAGAATCCCCCACTTAGCCTATAGTACTGTATCAGCCCATATACGTCCCACTGCAGGACACGAGCCTCTTCTACAATCTAGAGGACGATTGAGAGTAGTTAAGCCATATAGGCCAACACGCTAGCATAGTACGCTTAGCCCATTGTGGCAGCAGGTGAATATACGAATCACTATAGTACAGTTAATGCAACGACCCTTACTCGCCCACTGCTGAGCTCAGGACTACTCTACAATTGATAGCTCTATCAAAAAGACTTAGGTCACAATCTATTACCAATACTTTCTTACTCCCTGCGGCCATCAAATCAGCGACCTCTCTCATTTAATAGCCCGCGTCTGATTAAGTACTTTACGTAGACTCTCAATTATGTAGACTACACTGCACTTACCAACACTAACCACAACTACTTTAACCGTAAGAATATAAAAAAAAATCAATTACTTACACCTGGTCAAATCACAGTCGAGCTGTTCAGGCGAAGATCGACTCCTGACGTGCAGCACGGGAACGCTGCTCCTGTTATCAGTCTGCGCACAACACATATCAATCAGCTTCCCGAGCCATAGCAGAACCAAATCCATACTCAACAGTCAACAGCCTACATTGACCGTGAATATGTCGGCTGGTATTTATGGAATTGTAAATAATACTGATTTTATATACAGGCATTTTTCCTTAAATTGGAAACAAAGGGTAATTTACTAAAATATTCATAGATTGGTTTCCTCTGCACAATACAATGACATAAAAATTCAAGTTTGAAGCTTTAATTACTTTTTGAAATGAAGTGGGCAAAACCGATATTTATATATATATATATATATATATATATATATATATATAAATCACGTCTTCGTCTTCTTTACCCTGAGAATATCTCAAGGTATGAGCACTTAAAAATATCGCAATACTATAATATCAAGAAATAACTTTTTAATCTGTATTTACTTGACATCTGCGTGAGGTGCACTAAGTCCATTCTCTGTGTCGTTAATATTTTCTAGAGACTGTAGGTATGGTTTTTTAAACCCTCACTTTAATGAAACAAATATTAAGCTCAGACATACAAAAAGTAGTTGTTAGTCACGATCCGGAAAAGTTAGAAACATGAAGACATAAATATGTATAAACACAAAATCTTATCGCCCTAAAATCACATTAATATGAAAAGCCATTACCCGAAATCTGATTTAATAATAAAAAATGGTAGAATAAAAATGACATTAAAAAAGCTACAGCAATAAAAATAATAATAAAAAGTACTAACGATTTCTACCACGAACCATTAATACATTAATGCTGGCAACACCACCACCGACAAAGTTATTGTGTTGTTGGAATTATTTTAGCAGTATTTTCTCCCTAATTTTCGGGTAGTTTCTTTTGTTAGTCTGGCAACACCGATAAAATAATGTCAACAACACAATCCGTGAGTTACCTGCAAAGGCGGCGGCGGTACGTTCACCAACGGATAGCTCATTTGCAACGCGATCGAGTTGGGTTGGGGTCCTTCCAGCTCGCCGTCTAGTGAATGCGACGACCTCCTAAACTGCTTCGTATTATCCTCCTTATACACGCAGACGGGAGGAGGCACTGACTGGTGCATTTGGAACTGCTTGTCGGGGTAATATCGACCCTTGTAGTACTGCTTATGTGAGGGACTAGCCGAGTTGCACGGCTTCGGTTTCGCCAATGGGTTAACCGGGCTCGGTGTTAACGTCGGACTCAATGGGCTTCGTTTGGGTCTTTCTATTGATCGGGGAGGTAGGGGCGGTGGAGACACGTTGTCCAGACACGTGGTGGGCACAATAGGCACCGTGTTGTTATGCACGTGTCGCCTCTTGTGGTCGGTTTCGTCTGAGTTCTGCCTCACTAGGGGCGGTTGGTTTTCCTGCTGGTTTTTCTGTCGAGCCTGGCGCAGGTTGCGTAGACTCTGTCCCGTGAGGTTGCTGAGGGAGCGCGGTAGGCCGCTGAGGAAGCCGGTGTTGGCGACGGGCGTGCTCTTCTCGATGACGGTTTTGGTCCGCGCGTTGAGGCGGGGCGTGGAGGGAGGTTGGGGCAGCTCCGCCGGCTAGATCAAGCGTTTCATTTTCAAGCGTGTGGTGAGCGCGCCGCGCGGTTTGTGAGGGGTTTGATTGTTGTTGTATCTTTTTAATTTGCAACTTTATTCTTAGGCTTAGAGGGTTACATTTTGATTGAACACTGAACTGGATTATTATGATACATTGCGGCATACTCTCCGCATAAAATGACACGTTAAGCCTATTAAAAACATAAGTCCATAAAAGAACCTAAATTGCGTCTACGTTCTTTAAACAAACACAACATTTTGATAACAAAAATATTAATTCTCTCAATACACGATTATTCTGTCCGATTAATCTCAGATTTTAAAAAAACAAAGTAATTTAATATGTGTAAACAATCAAATCTCCCCACGCACGCGGCTAGTGAGTTGCATGTAATGCAAAACTTGGCATACGACATCAAACGACCATTCCCAGCGATGTGGAGGCGAAAGCTCAGTTATATAGTAATGTATATTATATATGCCTGTCCGTCTGTTTCTATGCATTTTGTATATTTATTGAAGTATAAAAAAGATCATCGCCTCTAAAGAAATATCATTACGATAAAATTAATTTTTTTACACTGTGTTGACAATAAAGAAATAAAAATCCTGGTGAAATAAAAAAAATTGTACAAGCCAATATAAATTAATATCTACTCATATATCTGTTTATTATTATGTTTATTTAAGTTTATTTCCAACACGAAAACGTATTATTTTTTGTACAATGCAATCTAAAAACTGACCACATTTAAAAAATATATCAATACATATAATTTGACGTGGTGATTTCAACCGTTGGTTTTCCTATACGTATAACAAAGCCCTCATAATACAATTAATAAACAAAAAACACATTTTTTTAAAGTAACATGACTGCTGTAAAATCAATAAACATATACATCGAATATCGAGACACAGCCAATAAAAAAGTACAAATTGCTGTAACTTCTAAAATATACACGTTAATCATCCCTTCAAGAACACAGCCAATGAGAACCCCCCCGAATAACACATAAACTGTACAAACACCAGTGGTAACGTCCCACTGACGTCACGTCACACAAACATGCACAGAAGCAGACACGGTACAAAACACGTTGTTAGACCCAATCGGTCCCGATTAGCCTTGTTAGTGCGGCATGACACCACGTTAAACGCCGGTTTGATGGAATCACTTTCGCCTCGAATTTGTACACTTGCGGCCCGAAAATTTCGATTAATAAAAAAAATAAAAAAAATATGAATGTTGCCAAAACCACTTGAAAAATGGTGTTTGTCAAAGAATTAATAACTTGATCTTACCAATTTATATTTCAATAAATGCGATAATTAATTAATTTTGCACATCCCGAAATTCTTTAAAAATACCTTTTAATTTATGACTGTTGACTTTGATACGTCTTTTTAGTTTTTTTATAAAATGCTTACAAAACAGATAACATTACCTTACACACACTTCCAATACAAATACAATTTACCGAACTTTAATTACACAATTTATAAAAAAAAAGCCTCGCCCTTGTATTTTAAAACCAAACTAGCTCAACTATTAAATCCACAGACATTTGTGTATTCATTCATGCCGCTAATAGACGTTGTTATCTGCATTTAGTGTCAATAATGTATTTGGGGCAAAGGATTTATGTGGCGCGGAACACAAACGGAATACTGATGGACAACGCTGTTTGCATAGCGGCAAAAATGTATTAAAATGTTGGAATGGGGACAAAGGGACGGACGAGCGAATATAAGATCTTTGAAACCGTAAGATGGAGGTCGTTTACGTCAGGTCATTGTGGAGATCCGTGGAGGAGACAAAGGCCACCTAAACATTGGTTTCGTTGTGGCCTTATTATGACTGAATATAATGGTGATTAAATTTGAGAAAATTACTGATCTTATAACACACAGAAGCGTAAAAAGTGAATATTATTAATTGTTCAATTATGATGATGAAACTACGAGGGAATTTTCGTTCCCGGCAATCAGGATCAGAACCGAAAAATGTCCAAGACCAATCGAACTTTTCACCGCTAGAAAGATGCTTGCCGTTCTAGATTCTGAGATAAATACTTTATATTCTGATTTGGAAAAAATATTATACTGCACTTGATGATAACTTAATTGGCGCCAAACCATTATCTCTCGTCTTTCAGCACAATTAAATCGAAGTATTATGAGATTTGTCATCTTTAACACAAATGCTGATGATGGTAAAATACTCGTAGTAACATTGATTCCGTAAACAAATGGACACAAGCGAATTAATTCAATCTTGACCTGTGGCATATTGCGTCATCAGGGTATACCGTGGTTTATTAATTCAAGAATATAGTCAGCTGAGCTCATGCGCATGAGTAACACGTGCCAATGACCCAAGGCCTGACGTCATCAAAGACTGTTATAAGACAAAAAAAATCTAACATAACACACGTAACAGAAGAAGTTTGATACCGACAGAAATCTAATACGACATACTACAGCTCGATATCACTCGAAACCGCGGCATCACAGTTATTTCAATTACGTTCAAGTGTTTGCAAATATATTGGTACAAAATTAAATACAGTGTGCATTAGTTTATGTCCAAATTTATGGCTGTACAATTATTAATTTCACATAAATCGTATACGGCAACGTCAAAAAGAATATTTACTTTGGTACGCACATTTTTGGGCCGCAAGTGTAATGTAAACATGGAATCGAACATCTAGAAATGGAATAGAATAAAAAAATATGTGAAAAACATCTATCAAAAATAATTTAAAAACGGCAGCAAAAAATATCCAAATATTGATGTAAAAAATTACTTAGTGAGAAAAAAAGTGTGGGTAATTCTATAATTACCGTGAGATTGAAATTAATTTACTAATAGTCGAGGATATGTGAAGTTTTATGTTGATCCGATGAAATAATAGCTTACAACAAACAACCTACTGCAGTTACTAGGACTAAACTCTTAGAACAAACTTTAACATATTCTGTCACATACTCATCGAAATCTACCTACACACGTCAACATCTAACAATGATAATCTACGAAAACAAACCTAGTTCTAACTCTTAACTCCCTCATAACATCCCTATCATCTTCAAAATCGTCTATCACTAACCTTACTCCATCAACTGATTCTAAAACATCGCCTCAACAAAAGCTCTCATATCCTCGACTACATGTCCTATCTACCCCATTATAAGATATTTACCTGTCCCGCCATGATGTTGTCTATCTCATGCTGCAGCACTGAACAGCGCTGTTCAGCCGCCTCTAGTTGCGTCTGTTTCCTCACGTCTGGCACTTTGGTTAGCTCATCTGGAAGGTTCAGGATTTGGGTTATGTTCAATTTATTATTAGGTTTTCCAGATTTTCGAATGTCATTAGTTGGTAAGGTGTTTTCCAAAATCTTTTCTACTATACATGCGAAAGCTTTGTGATGATTTACCTGACTCTTTGCCGAACACTATAATTACGCCATTTTTATCTAAGACTTTAAAAAGAACCACATCAGACTAGTTTATGTAATTACAATGCATGCATGCATAGACTCACGACTTTATCCCAGAAGGGGTAGGCAGAGGGTTCTTGTGGTAGTAACCAAGATACCCAGATATTACTACTTGTAATCATCTCAAGTAGACAAGCAATGTGACCATGCAGACGGTGGAAAGTAAGTATGTTTCCATCAAAGTGAGCCAATAGTGGCTTGATAAAGATATGAAATGATAGATCAAGATATTACAAAATAAACCACTCCATATTACTAAAGTGTCCTCCTTGAAACACTAGAATAAGCTATTAGAGATGATAACTCACTCCTCAACTCTCTGATGTACTTCTGCTCCTGTTCCAGCATCAGCTTCATGGTGTGCACCTTCGACACTTCCAGTTGACGCTGCTTCTCCGGCTGCAAACACATAACACAAATTGATCTAACAACTGCGATCACCACTGGTTAACAACCTTTTTTATTCAATCCAATCCAATCCATCAGGCAAAGGAAGTCCACTGCTGAACATAGGCCTCTCCCAATTATTTCCACAGTGAACTGTTGGAGGCAGCCTGCATCCAGCGACGTCCCGCGACCTTTACCAGGTCGTCGGACTGACTGACTAACTGACTGACCTTTCTATTGCTACCCTTAAATTATCATTTGGATGAGCGACAAAAAAACATTTCGAATTAAGCCATCTTTTCCTGTTGACAGTCGTCTACCTGAATCAAATGTTTTTTTAAATTTGTAACACTTGTGAACTACTTGGATTAAAGATTTTATAAGATTAGAAATAGCACAGATGACCCAGTTGCAATTATTATAAGGCTTAATATTTTATTACCAAAATATATTTCTCTATCTTTAAAAAAGACATTGGAACTAACGCGATTTCGATTTTACTTGTCTATAAGGTCTGATTTAACCCAATCTATTTTTCATGATCGTTTAGAAAATATTTCTTTTACAATAACATATTATCTCAAATACTGCTCACCCTAAAAACCACTTTAACAAAATGCAAATACATAGTAATCACTCTCACTGGTTCCCACAAATCAGTTCACAGTCCTACATTGATCCAGACTGGTGCATCGCGATCGATCAATCTAGACATCAGTCGTTGCACGTTGATATCACTTATCAATGTGTACATATACTAGACGGTGTAGCAGACTTGATAGATTTTTATGAAGTGCAGATTTCGCACGATATCGCTAAATACATAGACGTGGTACATACATACATGAAGGGATAATGGTCAGTCTTTTCATCTTTGTCTTTAAACGGAATGATTATACTGAATAGCCTATGAGGAATTATAAAGCAAACGACATTATTTGGTTGACCACGAAAATTCAATAATTTAGAGTAAAGTTAACATAATCTTGTAGAAACTGGACCTTAAATATACTGCTGAACAGTTCTGACCCAAGGTTTTCTATAGATAACTTTACATTGGCAAATTCTAGGAAAGAATTCACTAAGTTTTATAGCAACGTTCATAATTTTTATAAGCACTCGTCATCACTTACATATCAGTTGTCGGCCCTGACTATTCTTAAATCAATTTATAATCGATAATCATAATAAACTAATGCGATATCATACTAAATGCTAGCAACAACCTTCAAACCTTCCTCAGAACCTTTGTATTGTATTGAATCAGCCCATATGCGTCTCACTGCAGGCCACGAGCCTCCTCTACAATCGAAAGTACGATTAAAAGTGATCAGGGCATATAGTCCACCACGCTGGCCTAGTGCGTGTTGGAGGACTTTTACATACCATAGATATTTATACAAATCGCTATGGTATGCAGGTTTCCTCACGATGTTTTCCTTCACCGTTATAGTGCGTGGTGATTGACTATCAATACACACATGACTCCGAAACGTCAGTGGTGTGCCCTGGGATTTGAACCCGCAACCAACGTGAACATTTAGGCAGCCGCGTCTGGTCCGTTACCAACCGAGCACCATGCACTTAGAACCTTACTACACATAAAAGCCATAAGAACCTTAAAGAAACGACCACACACATAATGACGTCATAGTACATAATCCCCATCCCACACATCACAAACAACGCAGGAGAGCGTAGCATTGGGAAACACATGTAAAACTGTCCAGCATGGCGCGACTTCGAATACGTGCCTGCTGTGTAAACACTACGAGCGTTCGCAAATGCCGATCTGCAGTTGTGTACTAACAGCTGAACATTGGAAATATATGCTTTGTAGAATAACCTAGCCTATATGTATATATACGTCCCACTTCAGGACACGGGTTTCACCAATCGATAGTGGGATTGAGAGGGGGTAGGTTATATCACGCTGGCGTAGTGCGAATTGGCAGACTTCAAATACTATAGTACTGTGCCTTACTGTCAGCCTAAATCGCCCACTGCTGAGATATAGACTTCTCCACAATCGAAAGTAGGAAGAGAAGGGGTAGACACTAGACAGTAGTCCACCACGCTGGCTTGGTGTGAATTGATGCACTTCAGATAATTGAAATTCTAGAAAATCTCTATCGTCCAGTTTCGACTAATTTCGTTAATGCAATGAATAATGAACTCTACACACTTGTAATAAAATAGAAAGTTATCTTACATTAACAGGTACTGGCGCTGTGATGGGCGTTTTGTGCCTGGAAGCGTTCTGTTGTACCGTGAGCACTGTCGTTGGGTTCGCTGGAAAGGAACAAATACCAATACAATTATAATATGGTTAACAATATTTTCTCAGTTTTATGGTCTATGATTTTTAATGCCATTAATTGCTGTGTTTTCTTACAAGGTTACTTTTCGCGTTCTTTTACTTAATTATTATCAACTGTAGTTATTGATGCGTTTGGGAGTGTACTCGTATTACCCGTATTACTCGTAATACCCTCACAAACATTTGTCTTGCTGTAGGGGTCGCACTCGCGGCCTCTCATATCACAGCTAGCGTCTAACGTCTAACCAACTGCTCCACGGAGGCTGTCAATAATATGTTTCAAGTTTGCAGGCCTCTCAGTTCAGATCAGTACCTCCTGGTAACCTACCGCTGCCCATAACCATCGACTAACCTTGTAATCATCAAACTTGTGCCGTTAAGTAACCACTTAGAGCAGTGTCAGTATACTGATAACTCAGGCCTATATCTGCAGACGCTCACCTCGTATCATATGCACGACCTGCTGGTGCGTGTGATGATGCACAGGAACTGAGTCCACGCGCAGAATTCTGTCGCCTGCGCGCAGACCGGCGCGCCACGCGGCCCCGTGCTCCTTCACTGACTGCACGTATACTGGGTTGTCACCTGGATTCGAGAAATAGCTTTATAAGCAACGTTATTGTTATCAATCTCCATGTAAATGCGTCTTTGGGAAATAAAATTAAATTTGAAATCAATCGAGGGTGCATGTGGATAAAATAGAGTTTATTTATTTATTTAATGCTTCTTATATATTGTTGAGTTTATTTGCAGTTCTACAAGTATACATTTTTCATCAAACTACAATGATAATAGCATTCGACGGTTCTTATTCTCTTCAGGAGCAGGATCGTGGTATTGTACGATGTGGATGATAACTCACCGGACACCTTCATGCCATATCCGTGCTCGTCTCGTGCGACGGTGACGGTGAGAAGGTCGTCGCCGCCCGGCGACCCCGCCCCGCCCAGCATCACCTGACAAAAAACACACATATATTATACTAACGGTGTAAATATTAACCAAAAATTACAGAGCTTATAGATATACGTACGAAAGCCTAGTTGGGAACGGAACGGACATATCCATATCCACGCATACGCGATACACTTAATATTTCCAAAATAATGAGCATGTCCTTTGTAGTCATAGCTAATTATCGTTTGCATTAAAATTGAAACAGAATATTTCGAGTGAAGCGGCATGTATGAGTTCTTCATAAGATTTCTGATAGTCTTTGAGTGTGAAGACACACAAGTCCACTGCTAAACCTATCTAGCGATTTCCTACAAGAGGACACAAAACCGTCCGTAACAAGGATAACAAAATGTTATTACCAAATTGAACACACACCTACTCATACTATTTTAGAAACACCTACTCAACATCACAACATCACTGGTACAACAATAAAAACAGATCCCGAAACAGCGACAACAGTCAGCCTATTACGTGAATGAAAAACGAGATGTAAACACACCGGTTAAAACGCCGGTGTAAACAGGAAACGCAGCGGCACAACTCGAGATGCTGTAGTTAAAAATGTACCGACGCGACGCGGAGATTGCTAACTCTGTACTAATATATCTTTCATTCATTAAATGTACGTTCACACCGCATGAGACAGGCAATGAGTGTACTGGCTTGAAACATTCTGATGTAAATTGATTATCTGTCAAATCTGCAGCAACTAAGTCGAGGGACAGAGGTACACATCGCTACAACACACGATATAATCGTTCTTTTTTCATTTCATTCCTTTTTGCAAGTTAATCATGGCATCGTTGTTTACTCAACTAGAAATCAATGCAATCATAGTTCAACTAAATATCATAATATTTAGGTAAACAAAAGATATCCGTGTCTAGTAGCCCAGTCTTATAAAATACACATTATCTAACTTTGTGAGGCGTCCACAATCTTGACGGACAATTTAAAGTACGCTGAATATTCTGTTTCAGTCAAGCGCAGATGACATTTGACCTATTTAACGCGATCGCCTCCGAAATCTATCGATACCAACCCATATTCGTCCCACTGCGACTGAGGCATTGCGTTACGACACAGCCAAATTATGTTTTAATTCATTACACAAACTTAATAAATATTGGTGAACTTTACAAAATCTTTATTGATGTGAAGTACATGTTCTTTGCAAGTAGTCATATGCATGTTTTCTGGCGAGATTTTTAAAATAACGACAAGTCAGGATATATCTCCGGAAGCATACAAGCATTTAAACATACAAGTTCCATGTTACTAGCATGAAAATCCTCACAGTACAAGCTGTACTAAGTGAAACAATAATTACAATACGTTTCCTAATAACTACAGTACTAAATATAGAAGGTACAGAGAACTGGTCGTAAACGGGCGGCGTCTGTAACGCAGTACGCACCGGCGTCGTCGAGACGGCGAATTGGAATCCTAGGGACTAGTGTACATTATATGAAGTTGGAGGTTTTGCTGGACCGGGAGAATAACCGGAAGTAAGATGATAATTGTGTCGCATCTACCACTTTACTACTATAATTTTGCTAAAAATGTTTCAATGATCTAATATCTGGAACTAACAGTCAGCGTTAAATTGCCTCTCGATAAAGATGAAGGTGGTGTGTTTACAACATAGAATTACATTTTTTTTATTGCAATGAATGGCGAAACGAGCATGCCATTCGCCTGATGGTAAGGGATACGACCGCTCATGGACAGTAGCAAAACCAAATAACACCATGAATTACAAGGCAATGCTTGGCATTCCACTGCGCTCGCCATCCTGAGACATAAGGTGTTACGTCTCATTATGTCCAATAGTTACTCTGGCTACAATGCCCTTCAAACCAGAACACAACAATGCAATTACACTGCTGTTTGGTGGGAGAAATAGACATTGCGGTGGTACCTACGCAGTCGGTCTTTCACATATGAGAGACCTACCACCAGAAAGCCACCAGCAGACCTACAGACCGCTTGGTAAAGATTGTGGAACGACGGAATATGACCGCTGCTTGCTTAATAGGTGTAAACATTTTTAGAGGCCAATATTTAAGGCATTTCTTTTAGTTATTGCATAGGTTGGACAAGCAAGCGAACGGCTCGCAATGTTGCGTGATAACCACCGCTCTTAAACATTTCAATCGTATTGTGTCACATCATCTCTTACTAATGTCATGAGAGCCTCCGTGGCGTAGTTGGTTAGACGTTGACTGTTAAACGAGAGGCCGCGGGTTCGAACTCCGCACCAACACAAATGTTTGTGTGGCCTACAAATATTTGTGTCAGGTCTGGGTGTTTGTGAGACCGAAAAATCTCTCATAGTTTCTGATATCCACGACACAAGACTTAATTGATCTTAATGTGAGGTTAGAGGTGACTGTTGGGTGTATTTAATTTAATTTAATTGCATCCAAAATGCATTCATCCGATTTTTAAACCGTCCACGACACAAATCAGCAAAACCGTACCGACCAAACCACCGGTTCCCGTGTTGTATGCACACTAGCCCTTACATTTAATCCAATAAACACTAGTTTTATATCCGTTGAGATTGTTTAGGAGTTCATTCAGCTCGGCCGGGCCGTCAAGAATGAATTTGTTACTACTCGTACACGGCGGCGCGGCGAGTTGGTTTAAGTGGATAATGCTGACGACCCACTTACGTCACGCAGTTGGTTCTTACTAACTGTGCCTCAATATTGTTCGTCTGTCTGTGCAGTTGAGATATTTTTTTATTTCGCCTTCCTTTACTACCTTGACATTATACTATATACGATGTAAAATAATTTCACTTGTAATTATTAGCTAGGGCGTCTACCTTTCGGTAACGTTTTGAAGTGTTTTTAAACTATTTACATTTAACTTCTACTCCTATGTAGTGTTTGCCTGGTCCACTATTAAATTCGTCACTTGAAAAGTCATTAGTTCCGTTAGTTAATACTCTGCGTCAGTTACTAGTTTTCTCATAACATTCCGGAACAGTGCCGGAGACCCTAGGCCGGAAGTGCCGAAAGGGCGCCGAACGCCAAGACTTACTGTTACCTATAATCTATGATTTATTTATTTTCGCATGAATTTAGGTAGTACTTACAGGGAGCCTTATAAATTTCGCCCAGGGCGTCATTAATGCTAAAACCGTTACTATTCCGGAACTTACATGCTCGATTTCATTCTCAACGAGCGCTGATCACCCTGACTTACAGAAGCGACAGTGGTCAGTATACGGTACAATAATACATACAAATTACAATATATCTAACGATTACACGCATGGAAGAGTCGGTAGGGGTCGACCTCACCGAACCTACACCATCCAAATCGGTGATACCCTCAACAAGGGTCAGGTTAAAAGTACCCTGAACCGACGAGCATGCATGAAGAGATTGATGAACATGGATGAAGCGAAAGTAGTATGTCAGGATCGAGCAAAGTGGCGATCCATAGTCTCTGCCTAACCCTATGGGATACAGGCGTGACGATTATGTATGTATGTATGAATACACACATAATCCCGACCTCACAATAACATACATATTGTGTCTTGACTGTCACACTGCAAGACTCTTAAATCTCATTACTCAGACCTACACAAGTACCACCCAAATAACATTTGTCTTATATCAAGCTTTTCACACACTGTCATATTGAATCTCTGAGAATCTTGTACAGCATTTTGGCAAAGACAGCGACGACAGCGGCCATTAATTTTATGGCGCTTCGTTGTGCCTACGCAGCGGTTCCAGGAACATGTTGGCACCGGACGAGATCACATCATGCCTATAGTCGCACCAGTTTTATTAACGTGAATATTTTTATTATCAACAAGGACAAGGTGTTGATTATTCATGTGATGGTAGGTGGTTACCGTTATAGAGCCACGCCCCCTTCTTGCCATGCAAAACAGCAACGCTTTTTTTAAAGGATGAGGATCTAGTGTATGACAGTTTTTTTTTTTATCAGCCCATATACGTCCCACTGCTGGGTATGGGCCTACTCTACAATCGAAAGAATCGATTGAGAGCGGTTAGGCCATATAGTCCACCACGCTGGCCTAGTGCGGGTTGGCGGACTTACATACCGTAGAAATTCTTTAAAATCGATACGGTATGCAGGTTTCCTCACGATGTTTTCCTTCACCGTTAAAGTGCGTGGTGATTGACTATCAATACACACATAACTCCGAAAAGTCAGAGGTGTCCCCTGGGATTTGAACCCTCGACCACCGTGAACATGTAGGCAGCCGAGTCTGGTCCGTTACCAATAGGCCACCACGCACTTATGAT
The DNA here is from genome assembly GCA_033459515.1 of Theretra japonica. Taxonomy (NCBI): domain Eukaryota; kingdom Metazoa; phylum Arthropoda; class Insecta; order Lepidoptera; family Sphingidae; genus Theretra; species Theretra japonica. The sequence goes on from CM065950.1 coordinate 512,246, forward strand.
AGTTATAGATGGCTGTGTCACTATTGTAGCAACGATTTTGCTAACAGGCTGATGAAGAACTCAATAGTTCACTTACGTCCAACCTCACAATATGTTTTTAAAGTTTATTTATTTCAGGTTCTCCAACAGTATATACATTAAAACATATCGAGTAAAAAATAGATACATTAAAGTTAATTATGTTCCGAGTAAGTTAAAATGTTTAATGAATGCACCCGGTTAACGTGATTGCTCAGTATGCACTAATGTTAATTTCATATAATTTAAAGTTATGCATCACTAGCATATTTATGCTTATTGCATAAAAGTGATCGATTGAAATCTCTGAATTGTAGGACGAAGAACTACCAACTCAGGTTTGGCATTCATTGTTCAAAGTCCTCATCTTTCTCTAGATGCAATTGAAAACAACTCTTAATCAAACACTCTTACACTCGGACTCACGGAATATAACATCGCAATGGACATAATTATCCAGTCTACTCCAAACAGGCTCTATTTCCAATTATCATACATATTTAAGCTTACGCTTGTATCCGCACTGAGGTGCGCTACACATGCCTACCCCTTCTGGGAAAAAGCGTGAGTTTATGTATGTATGAATTATACAGTATACACATGGCATTTAGTTCCCATTAACCATCGAAAAATCTCGAGTCGAGATATGATACCGATGAACACAATGTGAACAGCATACCCTTCAACATCCTTGACCGAGATGTAAAGTCGAACGGGGAAACAATTACAATTGCATGCAGATTAGATTAACGCACCGGCGCCGCGCCGCGCCGCGCAATCGATACCGGACACTCAGCTACCTTGCCATGTCATGCTCGTGTATGGTAGGCAGAGAAGTAGACTGTAGTTTCCGTTTATACCACAGTTGAGTATAAAGAGAACATACATAAATACATAAACATCACGCCTTTATCCCAGAAGGGGTAGGCAGAGCTACAACCTGGACACCCACTTTTCGTCTTGTATGTTCCGTCTCACGATGTGATAGTGGACGAGTCTATCGCCATATCGGGCACAAATTCCTGACTCAGGGCTGATAATGAATAGAAAATCACGTTGCCCGACTCGGGATTTGAACCCGGGACCTCAGCATTGTAATCGTGCCGTAGTAGAATTACGCTACCAAGTCAGTTCGAGTATAAAGAAAGGAATTGTGGGTTAGCCGCTGTCTTACGGGAAACTGACGAAATATACCAACACCGCGTAATTTTAAGTAGTAGAGCACTGTAGTCGCATTGGATCATATAGTAATTGGGACAGACCTGTTGGAAGCGGCTTGCATCCAGCGATTTCCGTTGTATATATGTTTTTTTTATTTCCGTCGCAGGCAGACGAGCATGCGGCCCGCGTGATTTCTTGTACAACAAAGTCGCTGCCTACCTTAAGGAGAATAGTCAAATTGACAATGATTGTACTTGTCGTATACACAGCAGACGGGGGTAACATCGAGGTTTAGAATGTAATCGGTTAGCATCAACTAAATATAAATGTCAATTGAAATCAATATAATCAATTGAATATCTTTAAATACGAGTATAAATGTCGATTGAAATCAATATTTTCTCAATAACTCAATACAACGGGCAAGATGAGTGTAGTTATATCTGGTGCATTTGGCAGACAGGCGGCCGCCGCGCAGAGCTTCCCATACACGTCATATTATCCGCAACAACATCCGCCGATAACGCGGGCGAACCCAGACGAGAACGACGGGGGTCATGCCACAATTTAATACATGTGCCGTGAGAATTTGCATTATAAAAAACTGATTTGTTAAATTAAATGATTGTTACGGAATAAACAATATAGCTTGCAGACACCATCCCACACGTGGGATACAGTCATAAGAAAATAAAAGAATAAGAACACCAACAAATGAAGACAGACACATTTCAATTTAATATTTATGAATAATGAATATATAGTTGTATTTTAATTCAAAGTGTATTTCTGTTTAATAATTAGGGATCCCTTGAATTGAGTCCCAAGCGCTAAACGTTTTTATTGAGTTTTTACTAAGGGCGCCTTACAAAACTATATATATACTGCCACCGATTCGATACATATTTCTGTTACGAACAGAAATCATAACAAAAACACTATCTTCTCAACACTAAAAGATTCCTTTTGCATATTATTTAAGGCCCAATTTAAGTATTGCACCTTTTATTTCAGGGAAATAACCACTCCCAGACACCTACAAGCATATAGATATGTGGTGCAGTGTAGTGCATCGGGCAGACAGACCGACGCCGGTCGGCGGTCGGCCGCAGCAGCGCATTCAATATAGATTTTATCATCCGCCAACATCCGTTCGAAACGTTTGGCTAGGCATTCAGACGGGGAGGGAGGAGGCCGGACCCCCTGCATGAAACCGGCGTGTCTGTTGTGGAAATAGTACAATTTATATGGACACACGTCGGAAGTTTCAGTTTCATGCAACAAAACTAACAAATGTCAAGTGTTTATGTATGATTTAAATAACCATACATTTTGTGATTGCGTGCATTTGGAAAATCAATTTTGAAGAAATATTTTTTTCTAATAATTACAATAATTACAAATGATTTCAAACCTACAATGTACTGAACGTTGTAGGCTATCTACATTCATACTCAAAACACCTTGGCAACAAGAAAATATTTTAAAACTAGAAACAACGTCTGTCAAGATTTCAGAGTATCCGATACCTTAAAAATATGATTCCCCATAAATCTAACTAAATCCCGGCCTGCGCTCCCGTGATCCGTAGCCGCGCGTGTATTATTTAACATCGTTTCATTATCGGTTTACTATCGTTTGATTGCTTTACGTTCACGGGAACACGACACTTAATGTATCAATATCTTACGTAAGTGTTTTAGATAAATTTAATGGGTTTAATGTATGTTATAAACCAACAGTGATCTCAAAGTATTAAAATAGCACATCTGTATTCCTATATTAATAAATTCGATCAGTTTGTATAATACCGTTTAACAGAATGCTAGGAATGATCATTGAAAATAAAATTTATTACAATCACATTATTGTTTAATCAAGAGAAAAACGAAAATAATATTAAGTGAAAACTCTTTAATGTTCATTAAGCGGCTCAGTAAAATCTTTTTCTTTTCAAACGTGGGATATCTTATAATTATTACTGTTTGGGCAGTAAATTAAAAACAATATACTATTAGCAGTCGATTTTTAACTATCGCGTGAATGTAACCTGGATACGAATATCCTTCCACCACCTAATAATGAGATGATAAATGTTTGTGAAACAAGCCACGGGCTTGATTCCCCCACCGACAGAAATGTCTAGCCCACAAATTTTGTTTCGGGTTTGGGTACATTCAGGCCAGTCACTCGTAAACCCTGGTTTGATTCCGACAACACAAGACTTGCATCTTAGCGTGAAGTCAGAACTTTGTGTAATAGTTGGGTGTATTTTATTGAGATCATCGTTAAAATAAAATTAAAAAATTCAATTTCACCAGCGCGTGTTAATGCGTCTATAAGTAACGTTTTGGCGCGCGTCGGCGACCGAGACCATTAATAAACTAGAAATATGTACGAACTCATTTCACAATTTTTCCTATAATAAAAAGTCGCCGGACGGGAAGACAGCTTGTCATAATTCAGACGGCAGGATGAGCGACGCGCGAACGGTGCCAAAAATCATGTAAATAAGATCGATTGATCGGTAAATCGATTTTTGGAGGAACGATGATCGGTTTATAATCGATTGCGGACAAATAATATTCAAACAGATAGATTTTATATATATATATTTTTAAGTATTATTAAGTATTATTAATAAGCCAATGTAAAAGTTGCAAATAACAAAATTAAATTAATTAACGTGATAATTTAGCCCAGACATTGAAAATGTTTTCGACACGAAAAGTCTGTTGACTTTGGCAGTGCTGACTCAGACAAAAAGATACAATAAATCCTTTTTTGTTCACGTTGATTAATATTGTCATTAAAGCAACGAATGAGGTAAACAAAATTATAAATTTACTCCGTCATATTTCTTCACAACTTACAAAAATATTCAAACTATTGTTGCACTTCATCTAAAATCACTTCTGTAGGGTTTAGTAAAAGATTGTATAGCTTGCTAATACGATTTATTGCTTATATGATTTATTTAACTAAAGTAATGGATATGAAAATGCTAGCTATGAGCGCAAGCGACGCGGATGACAATCGATCGTGTACTAACTGCGTAAACAATATTATTTTATTAATTGCTGATAGTTCAAATGTATGGCGCTAGCCCATACAACTTCAAATCCCGATCATTCTAAAAATCGATTATTCCAGAAAGAATCGACACCCAACCCAGTCAATACAGGCAACAATTGAGTTATGAATATAATGGCGCGATGTCGGCGCCTACAGACGCGGCTTCCTGCATTAGAAACTGTCGTCTATATTTTAACACGCGAAGGTCGAATGATAAGTTTTTTTTGGAAATCCTTTGTTTCACCGCCTAATTGATTTTTGGTTAGGAGCCTTTGTTTTTTGTTATCATTCGGAATATTTATGACAGATATTTAGTCATTTACCGCGTTTTCGAAGTCTAAAATACTGCGAGGTATATTTCATCATACTTTAAAATTGTTTTAGATTTGGAATAAGTAGTTAGAATTTAAACAGATACTGAGATTTGGGTTAAAATATCAACTGGATAAGTTAACATTTGGACGATATTTAGAGGTAGGCAATTGATGTAAGTCTGACCAGATGGTACCAGGAGTGGGAATGTGAGCATTAAAATAATGATTCATTTCTACTCACACCGAAAAAATCAAATTGAAAATCACGGAAGAACATTTCCGACACGTTTTCACCACACGTGAACAACCGGAGCGCGGTGCGCGACCTTCCGTCACCAGTACCAAGCCACGAGTGCCCAACTAACCTTCACCATCCAACCCTAAGGGATGCAAATAACAGCCCCGCTTGTACGATCCACTGGCAATACTGAAACAATCGCTCCACTAGATAGCTATAAATACGGTCGAATTAAGTGCGAAGTTGCAGTCTCCCCTCACTGCGAGGGGTTGGATGTAGGTCGTATATTTGTGGCATTGGTGGTTCGAATACATGGAGATGTGGTTTTACAATTAAATAAATAAATGCTAGATTGTTTCGCCTGAGAAGGTGAAGGTCGTATTCCAACACGCCTAATTAAGTAAAAAGTATTAAGCTTCATTAACCTTAGTTACACAAAATAATAGTTTTGCTCTAGGGTTTTAATATGAAATGGCTATTAATTTTACAGCAGCAGAGTAATTAGGATTTCAAGGAAAATTTCAATGTTCACCAGGCGAGACACTTGTTTCCTGGACTATTTAATAAACATCTATAAAACTGACCAAAAAGACTGAAAACGAGAAAATAAAGGGCTGTATCAGCCGTGGCGGTCCTTGACAATAAAGATTTAATATGGACCCCTAGACAACAAGCGTGCATGAGACGATAAAATATGTCGGCTGAACGAACAAACCAAACATTTGTTTTATCGCATAAACAAGCAAACACCTCACCTAATAATAACAATAACCAGCACCAAGGAACACCAATAAAATTAGCATAATACATGGTTAAATAGGTGAAAGAGGAGGAATAAAGACGGAATGAGGAAAGCGATGTTGAGATTCCAGCAACCTCACTCACCGAACGCAACAGAGCCGTCGTTTGGCATTCCATATATTGTACCTATAACCCGACAAGGCTATAAAAATAAGGCGACAGATCCAGGCTCCTTACATAATAGTCCTGCCTCCTGCCGCATTGCAGACAGTCTGCGTCATACAATGCGTAACTTGCCAGTAATTGCGTCCCTTGTTGGCAACCTCCATGCGAATAATGGCAAGTTTTCTGGCACACTTTACTGGAGTGTATTGTGTCATATATTTTGGGAAATTGTTCATGGTTATATATGGAAAGAGTGAGAGCCAAAGGATAGTCAGAAATTTGGGATGGTCGAAAATAACTTACAACATGAAAAAGTAAAACCAAAACTGACTTATTCCTAGGACTATATAACACTGTATTTCTAAGTATAGGCAAATTCAATATGTATCGCAGACAAAGAGAAAATTTATCTCAATAAAAAACTATGCGACAGCATTGCTAAAAGCTAAAAGCTACGCCGTCACATTCCTATAAGTCAGTAATATGGTCAGAGGGTCATTAATTAAAATCCTTCCTTTCACACACAATTTCCTTCATTCCGCAAGAGCTTTTCATATTCACAGCTAACAAATAATCAATTTTATTTAAAAATCCGTAAACTTATATTGTTTAATCAATCTATTTAACTAGGGGTTCTATTTCAGCCTGAGAAGCTTAAAGAAGACAAAAGCATGTTGTTACTTCAAGAACTTAATTTCCATTAATAATTTATATTCGTACGTGTCACCAATATAATAAAGTGCAAATTAACGGCTTTAATCATAGATAGTTTTAAAACCTATTTTAGCTATAGACTGTTTTGTCTTCTTCGCTCAAACTAAATCCAAAAGTTGTTCGAAAGGGAGAAAGCATTCGATAACTAAAATAGGTTTTAAATCTGTCTATGAATGAGGCCGTAAGTGTTTTGTTCAATAGTCTGCGGTATATTTGTAAATAAACAGATATTAAAACCAGCTATGAAGTCATACAATGTCGCTGACATAAACTAGCTGGATGTCTAATAAATTGTTCCATGTCAACTGTTTCTGCAATTGATATAACCACTGAGTCATCTTATTGTCCAAGCAGTTTCTTACTTGGTGTCTTTTCCGTACATATTATATTTGTTTTGATTCGTAATATCTTGTAAAAGTTTATTTAAAACAAAACTGTAACATGACTCATCCAACTTCTCACTATTTTTTCCTTCCCCGTTCTTTGCCTATTCTTCTATCCTAACAATGTATAGCATGGATTACAACTTTTCGAATTGTTATCAAATCCAAAATACGTTTTCTTAATCAGTATTCAAACAAAAGAAATTGCCTTGCCTGATAATCGAACTTAAATTGTCAGAAAACATTATTTTAATCTTAGACCAACAATTAGACAAATCGCTTAACACTTCGTAACTTATTTAAAACATCACCAAATCTACGTCCCACAATCCCGACCCAACTCAATAATATACAACAGCACATAATATGTATCATTATATTAAGTGAATGCGATAATTAGAGTGACGTCACCGCTCACCGCATACCCCGCAGGCATCTCGTAATTAGCGCGATGCCGTCACGTCACAGCATCAGAATCCGCGCACACCTTGACTTGAGTAACAAGTGTTTAGTATGTGAACATTGACTTATTGAAGTTATATTTTTGGGACGTTTGGAAAAATTATGGGAGTAAAATTATTACGACGAGCGTGCACACCGACATGCAATAATCGACATGATGAATTTTAAAGTACCAGGAACGCATGAAGTAGGCGGATATATTTCTTTTTAGATGTTGCGTATAGGGAATATTGTAGTATTTTGTATATTTAAACTCGGCGAAGTGCGATTGACACTTGACTTTAGATCAACCACTGCCTAACCTTTCAAGGTACAAAAGTGAGCTTATGTATATGACATCATAGATACATAACTTCATTGGTTCAGGATATTTGTTTTGTCTTGGAACAACATGTAGATAAATTGTAAAAACTACTATAATATTTTACATATGTAAGTGTACGGCATTCCAGCACATTCTTGGTTCGAACAAACTGCTACAATTGTTTCGAGAAAAGTCCTTTACAGAAAGATTACGTATTACCAAAGATGCGACAGCGCATCGATCTACAAACACCTACTTTGAAGGTGATGAAGATTCTAGACGTCAATTCCATTCTAACAGGAGTCGTAAGAACCACAAAGAAGCCACGTGCCAATCAGTTTTCTCTCTATAATTAACTCTTCAAAGGAAAACAAACAAAAACGAATACAAAGAACTCTTTGCAACATCAGTTAGCACTTTTTCTACCATCTTGGCGATTCAAAACGAAAGCAAAATGGACAGATGATTAACTGGGTCAGTGATTACAAACTAATTTCTAATTTACAAAGCGAGTGAAAACTTAGTTTTCTCTTCGTAACATTGTTCTGTGTACGTAAGGATTTGCATACATTTGAATTTAATAAAGCCATCGTTTTAATTACTTACATAGTACTGTGATTCACTAAAAACAGAAATAGAAGCATTGTGCCTTTAAAAAATAAATAATAGCAAAAAGTCCACACTGCACCTGGCGGTAAGTTTAATGCCATCCTCTATCTGGATGGTGCCAAGCGGTGATAAATGTAGCATTAGATACAATTATCCCTTTGTACTTAGAGGTAAATCACTTTTTATTTTTATTTATTAGCAATGCAAATGCAACATTCATTGATGTCGCATTTGAAAGTAATTAGCCAACTATCTTTAATTCTGAATTCTTTGTCACATCCATCCATCCATCAACCAAAGGAAGTCCACTGCTGAACATAGGCCTCTCCCAATGATTTCCACAGTGAACTGTTGGAGGCAGTCTGCATCCAGCGACGTCCCGCCACCTTTACCAGGTCGTCTGACCACCTAGTGGGTGGACGCCCCATGCTGCGCTTAATAAATACACACATACATACTCGTACATACATACATAAACTCACGCCTTTTTTTCCAGAAGGGGTAGGCAGAGGTTCATAATATTAATTTTGGAGCTTCATGCTTGGATAAGCAGGTGCTTTTACTAGACTATGATGAGCATTATCCTGAAACTCATAAGGCTCCTAATATGATCGAATGACTAACATTGTTAGGAATGAAAATAATTTTGAATTGTTGCCAATAGTAAATTTGGTGCTTACGATATAATTTATTTGCTGTATTTGTCTACAAACGAGATATTATATTGTTTCACACTCGAAATTGGCGCGATGAGTGAATTGATTTCGGCGACTTGGCTAGTTCGGGAGTAAAGTTGTTTTTAAAACTCCGGGTACAATTATCGATTAATTAATTGCTTTATAATGACAATAATTGTCCTAGGAATCCCTAACTTCTCTTTGCTACCAACTTATTTGATTCAGCGAGCAAGCTACTGCAAGCAAGCGTTATAGACTATAGATTATCCAACGCGCTTCCTATGTTAAACTATTACTTAAATCCTAACTTAAGCATATCTACAGCAAAATTTCCAACAGCGTAAGATATTAACATCAATTTATCGGAGATCTCAACTTAATTTTTCAAATAATGTCAACCGTTAGGAAAACAACCGCCTGGTCTTCTGTTTCTAGATAAGCTATCGCCCCAATTATGTACAAGCAAAGAATATAGCCATTATAGGCAACACGATACCAATAATCCCTAAATGCCACATTCCACACATATGATCACAAATTAAACGACATATTGCTGCCTTACTGTCTGCACCGTACATAGCAAAACGCGACGCGGCCTCGCCTGACTCACTTGCACTCGTAAAACTAGAATATTCACACTAATACCGCATCTTGATAAATTGTAATTACCGTGTGATGTGAACATGATTATATTTAGCCACAATCTGATGACGAATCCTTGGAGTGTGTCTAACAACACATACGGGCTAAATCCAAACGTCATATACCCCCCCCGATGCATTTAGCCAGCCAACAGCCATACTGGTTACCGTATTACCTATGGTGAGGGAGAGGGGATAGCTCGCATCGGGTTCAAACTAAACAGGACTGCAGTACTTGCTATCAGATACAATATTCTCTTTATGGCGATAAATAAAAACCTTCTACTATTTAATCATCATCTACAGCCACATGTAGTCCACTGCTGAACATAAGATAAGGAATCCTAGTGATCCAGCGACTTTTTAGGGCACCTGTCCACTTTATCTAATTCAAAAAAATGTATGTACGCTTGAGTAATACCTGACCGTATCTCCACATATAATAAGAAATTACCTGAGGGCTATAAATTTTACTAAATAATCTCACAGTAAAATTACTAATAGCGAGCAAGGCCGTTCTCAGTCCACCCACTGCAATGGCAGAAGTCGTGATGTGACACATAAATAAACCAGGGCTAGATATATTACCAACTTAATTATTAATAATTTAGTCATTTTGGATACTATCCATGGGTATTCGCCAAAAATGAAATTGCAATAGGCTTAAAACCTTAGCATTTTTTGTGGTTTAGCCACGTATCGTCAAATATAAATCAAAAGTTTTTTCCTAACATATAGTTTTCGCAGTTTAGAATATTTTGTAATTCGGAATATTTTTTTGAAACAAATTACTATATTTGTCATCTTAGAAACATTCATTACGCCATAGCGAAGACAACTAAAAAGTACTGACTTTGAATCCAAACACGACGTCTAACAACCTATCACTCCATCTGTCCCAATAATTTCTGATTCTACATTTTAACAACAATTAACGTGCCCTACATTAGTAAATCCCTTTATTTTGACATTATATTGATAAATAAACCCATTAAACTCGGTGTGGGAAATAAAAACAATTCATTATCGTGATAACAGTCGGCCGCGTAACAATCCCGTATCGAGGAGACGACCGCCCGCGGTGACTCATCGCCGCGGAATGAAGCGAGCGCGCGAACTTTTGTGCATGTTGCTTTTTGTGTTTATTTTTTTTTATTCTCAATAACTCCGCGTACGGGCTACGGTCGCGGAAACCATACTGCCACGTTTGACGTAACGTTTTTATCGAATTATGCTTTCTCTATCTGATGAATGATTTTTGCAATTATGTATTGTCATTATTCCAACAATTTATCTTTTATTTTAGCATGTATGCGGATATGTCCACAGTTGTACATGGCTTACCAATTCTTTTTGGAACTTGATGACGTCACCAAAATACATAATTTTAAATTCACTCAAGGTCTCTAACGGCCGGTATCTATAGATTTCATAAGATATGTCGATGCATTTTATGTTTCAGTAGTCAAGGATAGAGAGATATACATAGATATGATGCATATGCATACATAGATTGGTAAAAAGAGTAACTTTTAACATCTTGTTAAAGATAGATAGGATATAGAAACCGGTCGTAAATAACGCAAATACGCATTTAATTTTCCTGCTAACCGCATAGGGTATAGAAATTCATTGTTTACAATGTGCAAGCGTGGATAATTGATACGGACAGTGAGGCACACTCGAGCTGCTTGGCACGCTCGGCTGCCTTTCAAGTGAGCACGCGAGTTAGCATCTAGAAACGGTGACGTCACCCGCGCCGTGCAACACAACGTGCCTCCATTTGTATTTATTTACTTTTTTTCTAACTGGCCTGTACGATTTTCATGTTAAACTTTTTTGTTTAAAACTCGTTTGAGGTTTCGACGAAGGAATTCGGAATTCAAACAATGGAAATAATTAATGTTGAAATTATATTAATATTAATTTATCTATGCCTAGTATTTTTTTCAATGAATATTGAAAGTTCGTACAATATACATACTACTCATAATTATGTTTTTTTTTTTTCATTTATGACCAACTCCAGTGATCGCTACAACTTGGAATATTAATATTCTTAAAAAGCCCTTGAGTTTCCTAGAGATATGCACGTAAATAAGTATGTAACACGGAAATACTACTTACGGTTGAAATATCGAAAATCTTTTACAAAGAAACGTAGATATCAATCTATCTAAACTCAACACAAACTGATACGGCGCGAGTTGCAAAAGTTCTTGGCTTTTTCCTGTTTAAATAATTATTTTAAAACCTATTTGCATAATAATCATACAAGTGCTGTTAACCACGGTCTTATTATTAGAAATATGTTATTTATTACTGAAGGTCATTTGTCTATCAGAACAAGGAAAAATGTGTTAGTTGTTATATTTTTATAATTACTTTAGCATTGCTACATTGAGACAGCTGTGCCACTTGGCATTTTGCAATTATAATTTTATTTTCGTGTATTGGCAATACTGGGCTTGTAGATTCGTTCCTAATATATGTTTTCATAACCCTGCACTTGGATAACATGGGTTCCTGGGTGGAAAAGTCAACCCAGGATCATGTATTTAAAACTGAACAATGGCCAAGCAACCTGCTAATTTTCCGGACATAATCGGTCATACGTACTCACCCCCGGCTACATCAAAACAAGCTCACGCGTACTAACTTTACAACTACTTAGATAAGATTGGCGCGTATCGGCGAATTTAAACCACTTATCTGCAGCCAAACATCTGGAGAACGAGGTGCGGAGTGTTTGGAACTAACTTGTATGAAGGTGTCTTTATGAAAGTCAATTTGTCTGCAAACTATAAAGGGCATTGGCTACTTTAAATTGGGCCCCATTATTAAGGATACTGTAAGGCCGAGTTGTGTTTCTCCATTAAGGCTTATTTTGCGCGATCTTCTATCAGAACTGGAAAATCGTCGGAGCATTTGCTAGCCTTTAAGAACGAAGAATAGACTAAAAAGAACAAACAATTTAAAGCTGGCTTATTTCACTAAGTAAATTAATATAAATCGCAAGTATATAGAAATCCTAACACCGTTTGTCGTCATTTAACTTATGTAACTTCTACCTAAGAATTCTTCAAATATTTAAACATCTCAAAACGTCTATCAATACTTAAAACACCACTAAAATCTCAAACACCGAAATATTGTCAAGGCCTACACCACTTATCCTTACCTATACCAATATACAAATACATAAACCATGACGTCATTACCTAGCACAGCATCCAAATACCAGTGACATCACGGTTGCAAAATGTCACGGCTGCGCGGATCGAACGTGAAAAATATATGCGGATAATTTAGTGCGTGTTTTGAGAAACTCGTAAAATACGCGTAAACGCTACGAATAGATACATAATTAGCGACTTCCGATAACCGTGGCTCGGTACATGATTTTGACGTTGAATCACGGTAATGATGTACTGTTTTCCCTGTTTCACTTACACTTACTTCATAACTGTTCAGTTGGAATCAGAATTAACTATAATATATAATAAATCATATCAAAATTTGCCTTTTGCTCGCAAGATCAATTATCACATCATCAATTATCATCACGTTGGGGATATTAAAACCTATATAATATTCTGAATTATAAGCTACAATGCTGTAAAGTATCATGAATCAATCATTTTTGCGTGGAAGAGTAACAAATATCCATAAACCTCATTTTAATTAACGGAGACTATGTTCGTTTATCACAATTTAGAAAGAGCTAAGAGAGACGATGGAACTATTAGCATCTCTGCCTACCACTTCTGGAGTTCTGGCGTGAACTTATACATGTAGGGTCACAATCAGCTGATCTGATTGCACATTTGCATCCATATAAAAACTAGAACTTTGAACTATGCAAATAAATTAACAATAGTACGAGGCTGCGCATCTGTCGACAATCGCTATAATTATTGAGTAATTGCGCCTTCCTGTGTGGCTTCAAGGAACCTTTGTTCTAGGAACACACGTGAATCGGTTAATAGACCGGTAAATATAATAGATTGCAATTATTTCTCATGCATTTTTGGTTGTATAATAATTTATAAGTTGTATGATCAGACTCCTTGGTTCGATCTCGCATGGTAAAACCGATTTATTTCTGTCAGTTGAATTATTGTAACATAATTTATATGATTATTTGATATTTACATGTCTAGCTTATTAAGGCTACAGTAGCAATGGGTTGGTTGGACTAGAATAGTACCACTGTTACATAGAAACCTCGATGTGAAGTGACAATTTTTGCTATTGCATTTCGTTAGGCGATCAAAATTACCGAAGTAGTAGATTCGTTTTGTTAGAATATCTTTCAGCAACAATAATTACCCTTCTCTAAACGGTCGAGAAATTTGTTTCTAGGCTGCTCGAAATGCCAAACTTACTTAAGTCGGCAGGAATTTCCATCTTGTACGTTGATAGCTAGTTGAAACGAATAGCCGATCATCAGCAAGTTTATCAAAATTGCTTTCAAAATCCCTGATATATCTCTTTTCCTTCCACGTACAATAGACAAGAAGATCAAACTCACCTCGAGTACGTAATGGCGGCCACTTATCCTGCTGTAGGCCTATTTGCGCGGGAGCTACGTCACGTGACACGACGGTTACCGCGCGCGCCAAAATTACCGCGCGAAAACAAACATCAAACGCGAGTACGTGCACGCACAACTATTTCCGATGCAACAATATATTGTACAATATACAACTATTCGTTTGCATGCTACTTCGCTCGCTTCCTTAACGTAACTCAAGAACATATTTTTTATAACAATCCAATCAACATATGTACGTCGCACAGCCCAACATGGGCTTCGTCAATAACCAACAATTCGGCTGAAAAGGTTTCGGCTAGTCCAGAGATTTTTAAAGACATCATATGATTATATTCCTTCAACACTACAGATCCTTATTTATGTCATTTAAGCATCAAATATATATATATATATATCAAAAATATAGGTAGATGTTTTCTCGGAGGACAATCTAATAGTTATGTTTCTATCCCTCGGAAGCGGGCCATATTTTCTGTATGAAAAGTATCTTATATTCTTTTCTGAACCCCTGACAACGTGTATAGCAAATTTCATGATGATCCATTGGTCAGTTGGGGTATGAAAGTGTAACAAACAAACTCGCGTGTTAGATTTATATGAGTAAGGATTTAGAGCTATTTATTTGCAAGTGGATTTGCGCGCGAATTCGCTCCATCGGTAAAACTGTTTTTAATAGATCATTGATATTTTACTGTATGATGTTATTTATACATTAAATGAGTTCATTTACCTGTTTTTATCCTACTCCTACGTGGGGTCAACCGTATTTTATATGTATTAGAGAAAGATTCTGTTTATTTAGATACCGTCAAGAGTTTCCGTATGTTGAAGATTACTAAATTATCCTATTCGGGAATTCGGATGTTTGAATTACATTCTTTTGAAATTGCAAGCAAATATTTTTTATTTATAGGAAAGAGTATCGAATTTGGTTGTATTGTGAGAAATTAATATTTTGAAGATGAAACCCTGGAATCATTTACATGGGATAAGCACTGTTTGTGACTATTTTGTGTATTTAATTGTTTATAACTGTAATCATGTATCTTGCATTTTATAATCGTCTACGAAACATTCAGCACAAATTATCAAACACCTACATACACTAATAAAATATTTAAACCACCGCCTGCGACTTTCTCGCCCAATGTAAATAAAAACAAAATGGCGGTGCACTATTTGACCCCATTTCCAAACGGTTATTGTTGGTCTATAAACGTGATACGAGGCGACATTAGCCGGTTATTTCTGGAGCAAAAATGTAACAAACATTAACTGGACGGCAAGACTAGTTTCGCACGCGACGATGCACGTTGCGAGCTAAATATAGAGTACCACTTTCAAGTAGCTACATAAAAAGAGATTAATAAATGTGCATTAGTCGATGGATTGATTCGAAAGGTTCTAGAGTGCAAGCCACGTACAGGCAAGCGAAGTATGGGACGCCCATCTACAAGGGGACGGACGACTTGGTTAAGGTTGCAGGAAGTCGCTGGTTGCAGGCCTGTTCCAAGAGGTCGATATGGAGATCCTTGCAGGAGGTCTGTGTTCAGCAGTAGATTTTCTGTGGCTGAAGAGAGAGACGATGGATACAGAGTAAAATAAAATGATGTGGAAATGCTTTATGGGGGCTTACGTTCATATGTATTATGGCTTAAGATCATGATAATGGCCATGGTTTTTATGGTGTAAAATCGTTTAAAAAATAAGTAGTTTCGATCGCGACTTCAGACAAATATCTTCTTGATGCACAAAATTTGTTTCAAGTGTAGGTGTTCTGACTATTGTGAGACAGAAAACTTATTATTTTCTGTTCTGACAATAAAATGGTAAGTTACCGTGTAATCGTGACTATGAATGTGATCATAAAATGTGATTGACTAACATTTAATTAGGTTTCTCAGTAAGTGGCATGTTTTATACTGGCAAGACAAACTACATTGCACCTCGTAAGGTCTGATGCCGATAAGCGAGACATTTCTTGATCAAGATTTGGGTATTATACCACCAAGTTAGCTACGAATTAAAACAACTCCAGTCTTACCGTTTTATTAACATTTTCTAGGCGTCCAGCTCAAAAGGTAATTAACCGCACACGACCTACTTTTGATATCTGAATCTAGACTTGTCGTGGATGCGCTAAACGTGATAATTGAACACATTTTACTCTCTAAACGTCTTCACTGCTTTCCACGATATATGCTAATGTGTCCTTTTAAAATGTTTAGCATTTATATTTTTTAGCCCATGCAGCTTTGATGTACGGTCGGCTGATGAACTTGACATATTTTTGATTCCAGTGACGTAATCTGCAAATTTAGTTTGGAACTCGATTTTAATTTATTTTTTGGAATATACCCGCAACATAATATAGTATATAATTGAGTTCCTTTTGTTTACGATGATATTGATAATAATATGGCAATAGTAGTAATACCAATCAGTAAAATACATCATAATTAGTGGGCTCCGTTTTTTATGCACACATTAATATTTATTCATCCACAAAATCTTCACAAACAATGCACCAGCGTGGTAGAACCTAAAGCACGTCACAATTTAGACAGGAACCCAAATTCAGGATAGGGCTGTACATACAAATACACAATTTTAAAAAAAGTTTCACATCTCAACAAAGGTTTGAACGATAAACTTGAAAAAACCAATACTACACATAACATAGAAGATATAAACCTATAAATACCACCTATATCTTGTTCAATACAGAATGATCTAAGCCATCCATGCCTGCAAAAGGAAACTGCCTCGAATAAAACGTCTAATAAAATTCTATGCGAGCGGCGATCGCTTTTATCTGCACCAGTTTAGCCATCACCACTCGCGGCATGCAGGTCTAATTGAACGTGGGAATTCTATTTATTTTTAACTTTGATGTAATGATTGGTAGCACAACTAATAAATAAAGATTTGTAAGGGAATTAACGATGTTTTTGAAGCAGTACTGAAAAGGATTTAAGGCCATATGACAATATGTGCAGTAAAAAGGCGGTATATGAATATCTAGGTCATCTTCTGAGAATATCTGGTAATAGATGATCCAGATATTGTTTTCTCCTAAATTAAACTTGCTCACCATAATCTATGAAGTCAGAAAGCCTACATGGGCATATAAGGATAGCCTAAAATAATTAAAGAGTGGCGGATTTTCTGAAGCTGGAAAGCTCCAGGCCTTTAAGTATCTAGAATTTTTCGTCAGTTCATGTCTCGTAAAGTATACAGCATGCTGGGTGCAATTAGACATTTAATTAGGATTCCACGTACAATTTACGTTAGAATTTAATTTAGTAAGTATTAATATGTTCAACATCCGCATTCGCAGCATCTGCGCGCATCTGCCGCGACAGCGGATGCGGTGCGGAAGTTACACACGTTAATTAACTTACTACTAGTCATTTGCGGTCCGTGTTTACTTAATATTATTTATACAGTTTCGTAACCTATGATTAATGAACTTTTATAATATAAGTACGATTTTTTAAAATTCATTATAATATTTTACAGTCACACACGCATATTCCCGTGATACAAGTCTTGGGTCTTATATTACACAAACCGAAACAATTAACGACGGCGTTGGGGCCCGCGTCAACATTTCACAGGCCAAAACTAAGGACAAGAATTTGCATCTCGTTCTTTGATTCTGCGCGAGTTTGTCCTAAACCATTTCATCACTGAAGAGACCCTTGCACTATAAATCCTATAGAAATCTAACAATATAACTTGGAAGTACTTCATTTATCTTTAAAAAGCGATGCATGCATGCTATTGATCCGTTATTCCCGTCTCTGCGTCGCGCGGCGCCCGCGCACAATGTCAATTGAGTTGACCCCACTCGCTCAGACCGCTACTAATTTGCAAGCCATCGGACCTTTTTCAGTTTTTTTTTTCAACTCATAATTGGACGAGGCGAGAGATGTAATTAACGTTTGTGGCAATGAGTTTTGTACTGGAGTTTTGATGGTGTAATTTTTGCATGTCGCAGTGTAATGCCATGATGGTAACGCGTTACAGTAAGGCATTTATGGATCCTCGTGTTGGAATATTGTTTTGGTGATAAAATACTAGATTCAGCAGTGGCTATCCTCATATAACAATACGTATCCAAAATTAACATAATAAAACATAGTAAACTTTCGAAGTTTAATTAACTTAAAGGTTCCGTTTTTTGTACAATTCTAACGTTACTAGATAATTCAAACGACCCTGACGCATTATTGTTATTATACGAAGTTGCGAGAGTGTGCCTAGTCTGCAGTGCGATGACGCGATGACGTCACTCAATATCAGCTGTGTACGGGTGTTTTATAAAAGTGCGCTCGCGTCTTATAAGTTGTAATGTTAGTTGTAACTGATTGTTTGCATTGACTATATGTCCTTAATAATTTAAACACCTTTTTATTGTTTGTCCCTGAGGTTCCCTGCCAATAATTATTTAGTTCTAAAAATACTGTTAACAACCCCATCCGCCCATATGAGCTAATTACCAACCAAGTTCATTTACAAATGACGCAACATTGAGCATAATAATTCGGTTCGCATCGAGCACAACGTGACGTAAACGAGAGCATTAGCTGAGCACGTCATGTGTCTATTACGAGCAGCGTGATGTGCATTGGCGACATTTCTTATTATGTGTCTGGAACTAATAGGAAAGGATAAATTAAAATAAATACAATCTAACCGAGCGCACATATTATTGACGCCACTAGAGATACGTTGTGAACGTCAAGAAATATAAATAATTTTTCCACGATAAAACGGATCGATTGTAGAGGAGACCCGTGCCTTGCAGTGGGACGTGTATGGGCTGATGCAGATACAGAAAAAGGCAATCATCCAAATGTTTTCAAATAAACATTTTCTACAGTTAAAGTTCTGAATCATTGTTCCATGGAGTATGCCCAATTGACATTAGGCTTGTTTGGCCAATATTTTTCTAATTTGTCTGCTGCGGAAAGTTGGCTTGAAATTTGGTTGCGGCCACTTTATACAAATTTAAATATCAAAGTACTTAATAGTGATAAAAAATATTCAATACCATTAAAATCAACCTTCAATCAAAAAGTAAACCGCATTCGCCTCCATCCGTTGCAGAGTTTCCTTGCCACAGACAAACAAAGACATTATATATTTCCTTCCGCTCATAGCCCAAATAGCCAAGTAACTCTAATAATTATATGTATTATTATAAAAATATGAGTCATTGATAAGAGCACGCCGCGCCGCCGCCACCTTGACCCAGTCAGGTCCCACAGCTGACAATGATAACGCCGCCTCCGGTGCAGCATTGTTCTGCAGATCACACGTATTTGCACTGCTTAGACCTTGATAGAGAATGCTAGGTTACTTGTAGGGGCGAATTTTAGTGAATCCCGGGTGGGGTAAAGTGATATTGGATTTTTCTGCCTTTTTTCTGCATTATCAGCCCGGTGTCAGGAATTAGTGCCCGATATGGCGATAGGCTCGCCCCCTATCACGTTGTAGGGCGGAGCACACAAGGCGAAACGTGGGTGTCCTGATAGCACCTTTGCCTACCTCTTCTGGGAAAAAGGCGTGAATTTATATATGTATGTAATTTTTATAATGTGGTTTCGCCTGAAAGTCCACATTTGTAGACAAATATTACGAATGTCTATGTGCTTAGATTGAAATTGTCGGTACCGGTAGTGACTTGTTATAAAAAGATGTAAAAATATAACATTCTCGTTTTCGTTGCTCTTGTACATAAATATCTGTTGAATCAGTAACAAATATTACAACTATAAATTATATTTCTTATGGTACCAGATGTTATAGAAGCGAGATGTATACTAGCTGAAGAATTGGTGTGTGAATGCTGATGTGCGTTATCGATGAAGTCGATGAATGAAATAATAATGTATAGCATTTTAAGCATTCAATAAAGTTTTTTCATTTCATTTCTATGTTCTCATATAAACAAACTAACATGAATTAAAAAGTATTTACAATTTTTAAAACCACGAAGTAAATACTTAAAACTTAAAAGCAATGCGACAAAAACGCACTCCAAACTTAAGTACACCAACAGCACTCAATTTTATGATGATCGTAATAAAAACTTGGACTTCGTATTGAAGAGAGAAAGAGAGGGTGAGTAATAAAACCATATTTGGTAATTAACTATAATAGTGAACTTGTTATCTTCTGTAGTGATGGGTAGCGTCGGCGAGTATCAAAGGCGAAGTCCAATTCACACACGAGTCCGGAACCGACGGCGTGCGATGTAATCTCGTTTCGCCACTTCCTTTTCCGCAGGGAGTACTTGCTTGTTTAACACGTGGTTTTTAAACTAAAGACTGTATACCCGTCCATAAAAAGGACAGACCTAATGAGAGTATTAAGAAGTTGGTGAACGCAGGCCGCTTACAATAGGTCGCTGCGGACACTTTTGGGAAAGGTTTATGTTCAGCAGTAGATTTGCTAGAGCTACAAACTATGTTAATGATTTTCTTATTGCTGTAGGTATTCAAAATTAAGTGCACTTTCCCTTCTATTTCCTTGTATATTTTTAAAGGCTAACGATGCACCTATAATGTATCAGCCATGGGGCACACATGACCTTCACTTTGCATTTTATTTTGATCCCCATTCAAGACGTCATGGGCAACACATACTACTCCTAAATCATTTTGAAAATATATTAGATCGAAACAACCGGATCAAAGAAATTTCCTTATTACCACAATCCAATGTTTACAGTAAAATGATGACATTAATGTGTTGTATCAAAACTTCGAAACTATATTTTACAGTCAAATAGTCCTTGGATCACATTAGTTCCGCAAACACAAAGTATTTGTCAAAGAATTTTCGAGTCGCATCTGTAAATCACATTTTATTATTAGCTATAAGTCGTGCACACGAGTTCGTCCGCGAATATTTTTGGAACTGGAGTGAAGAAAGTGGAATCACACAGATCTATTTTAATGTACGATTTACATTTCTACGAATATATTCGTTCTATTTAACTGGACAGATTCGCGCGAATGTCTTGCGTTTCTTTGAGTGATAGTCTAATTACAGTTTTGTGCTGTAGCCGAAAGATGGCGCTCTATGTATTTTGTAATTCATATTTATTTTGCTTCCTAGAAGACACTGTGAACTTTTCTTAAAAGGCTATTTTTAGATAGAATGCACGAGGCATGGTATAAATTACCAAAAATGTCCAAACCTAGGGAATCTGAGAAAACCCACGAGGAGTCTATGTTCAACAGAGGTTATTGTGATGCTAATGATGACGATTGTACAGCAAAATCTAATTCTCCTAACTGTCGGTAAGTTTGACTACAAAATTAGTCTACCAAAACAATTAAAACACAACACAATTATTCAAAAACAACATTTCAGTCGCATCAGACAATTAAATCCACCCACTCTAATCCAATTCGTAAATGCAAATCAAATAATCTCAAAGCTCCGACTTAACAAATCTACGTAATTAAAAACAAAACACAAATCGCGTGACATTTCAAATCCTACCTACAACTCCATCACAAAACAAACGCCTCATTACGTCACGTCCACTTATATCATCGTGCATAAGACAAAAAAATAAACAGGTAACTGGCAATACACCGGTTTGCTCAACACCGATTACCATCGCAACTGGTTCACCAAAAAAAAAGACAAAAAATAACAAATGACTATCACATCACCACCCGGCGATCACGTAAATGACGCAACGTCATAGTCCTAGATACTGCAGCTTAGATCTACGTCATTTTAAACCTGACATTTCTAGAAATAAAGTAGATCAAGACAGACGCTCCATTGGTCTAACCCAGTGGCACAGTACATAGCATTCCGAAGCTTAAGCCCTGAGTTCCTATACCCGGGTGGTCTATCTTTGTGTATTTTAATTTTGAATTTTATATAAGTTACCTGGGACTGTTATATACATATGTAATATATGCTCAACATTGCGACAGACTGGCATCACATCTTGAAACGAAACTAAGACAACGGTCTCGTAAGACTAGCACACTATTTCGATTGCCCTCAGTACCAAAAAAGAAGCTTAACAGTTATCGTACTTTTAAAATAAATATGCCCATTAACCATAGCCTGAGTGCAGTACAATTTCATAAAGAACATTTTTCCGTTGAGTTAGTTTTAGTACCGAGATCTGTCACGCAGATTAACTACTACGTCACGTCACGGCGTCACCGCCTCAACGAGCGTGCTTACGTCTCAAACAGAGTGACATTCGTTTATCGGCCACCTGTTTTGATCGCCTGGTACCACGCACTCTAATGTAAACAAGAAATGCGTAATGTTTATTACTACTACCCTTTATTGTTATTTGACATGTCGGGAGTACACCGAACCGATAAAAAAGATTGAATTTTGGAATGATCCTGCATAAAATATTTGAAAATCCTAGACTGCCTTCTTCTAGGGCATACCAGGTTCGCAGGAAATCAGCGTTGTGAGAGGAAAGAATTGCGGTACAGTATCAAAATTTGCAACACGTTGTCTCCTTCAATATAATTTCTCAATAACAATAATTCCGTTTTGATATAGTCAAAGAACTCTTGCACTTGGCAATGTCAGTCGTGTTAGAAATGACAAAACAATTTTTTTCCAAGTTTCACAAAAAACTTCGACACACAAACAGAGCGTTTATTCGCAATAATATAAACTGTAGAACATTATAAAGTATAAACATATGATATTCTCGCAATGTTTTGTAAATAATTACGTGTTTCCCTTAATAAAACTGTTTTAGTGCTCGCAGTTTATTTTATTTCTTCACTAGTGGGCGACCTGACTTCGTTTGTTAAATAACGCCCGCCAATGTGTTATTTCGACATATACTCTAAACTGTAAATAATAATACTGCACAGTAAAATTATAATCAATCCTGTAGCTTTGCGTAAAAAGAAAGAGACTTAGATACATGAAATAAATAAAAGTATTTTCTTTCTTTCTTTCTATACATCAAACCTTACAAACTTTCAAATAAATAACTTTACTAGAATTCTACTTCTGCAAAGTATTATAACTACACTTTATAATATGCCTAATGCCTTCTAGAATTATAATTGAGTATCAAATGGCACCTGAAGACAGACGAATCCGCATCCTACCATCAGGTGAGCAGCACCATTCCTCAGAAATCGACTCTTCTGGTAGTATTTAGTAATGAATCTTTTCGACAATCTTCCTAATAATGCGACAGTACTTAACACATTCAAATGTTTTTTCTGTGAAATATTACTATTCAGGTTAAGCTAACTAGTTCTTGGCCATACAAAATAACTATACCGTAACATTCAAAATTTGACACAGCATTGACCAAATCGCGAGTAAATTGTATTACACTCGAACAGTATGAAAATAAACACATGAGTAATGTTGTAATGCTAATATACTTATCTAAACACCAACTGATAAACTTGCAGCGATTCAAATAAATTCAACATTTCATAATCATTATGTCTGCCTGTTTATATACAGACAGACATTAGCTGATGGTAGGATATTCATATCCGCCCGGACAGCGACCATCATGCCCAAAACCCCTTTCCTCTTCCCATTCCTTTTCCTTCCTGTTTCCTTCTCGTTTTGATGGGCCACCACATCTAGTATCCAAGCGTTGTTAATGATCATATGTGACAGTGATCACTAAACCATCGGGTGACCTGTGAAAAAAACTATACACGGTGGAGCAAAATCCATCATAGCGATTCACGTATTTAAGTTTGTCACGTTTTGGGTTCATCTGTCACCTGCGTATTTCTGGATACAATCAGACTGGCATTATTGTTTCGACCATAGATACTCTATTTAGCACTGTCCTAATATCAGGTATATTTGCAGTCACTTATTATTATGATGATTTTTGTACTGACATGACAATCAGTACAAAAATCATCATAATAAGCTTCTAACATCGTCGCGCTGGAGTTAACTTAATATTACTGTACTTTATTCAATTATATGCCAAACCCCATGCATATATTTTAAGCTAATAAAATACATCCGTTGATATCATAACCGCAAACATTCACTGGGTATGATCCCGCGGACTCACGGAAATGACTCACTGTCAATATTTTTAATATGTTCACATCATGGTCGCTATCTAAGCTTTATCGTTTCACCACACATGGTTGCAGTGTGCTGTTGACTTTGTGAGTCTAAAGCCGTATAGCTGTAAGGATTTTGCATGGGAAAACTCAACAAGAAGCCGTAGTAAAGTTATCATTTATATTTCAGAATTCTTGCTATTTTGTACGAAATCTTTGTCGATGTTAGAAGCTATTATTGAGCTATATATGGCAGATGACAATAATTTTGAAAATCTCTCGCATAATTCAATTTCAAGTGAAACTTGATCGTTAATTTGTTCGTTTTTCTGGGCCACTCCTATTTTTACTATTATGTCTAGTAAAGTCACTTTGCCGTACTAGTTTAAAACCCTAAAACAAGACTTATCTCTGGCACGATAATTCCGTCAGAGCCCCTGCAAATCCTATTCAATTTTAAAAGTAAAAATATACAATCGCCTCTCATTCTTCGCGGAGGGTTGTAAGGTGTAACATGTGTATTATATCTTAATAAGGCGTGTTTGTTGAAGCTAAGAGCATCGCGTGTCCAGCCCTCATTGTCTCACAAAACGTCTGTATCAACAAACTTGCACTTAGTGTAAACAATTTACTTCCACAGATGGACCAACCTGTTTATACTATCAATCTTCAATAATACTTCGATCATAATGTAATTTTTGTGATCAACACGCATTTGACAGTGGCTTGTCTATCCTCTTTTTTGTGCCGAGAAAAAATCAAATCAATCATCAAAAAATGTAATGCAACCTTTCCAGTACTTTCCTTCTACTCTCGAGTGAGACCATATATTCTCAACAGAATATACATTATACTTAAAATGTCTTTAAAATCTAAAAACATGGAACTAATACTCCATTTAGAGTTTAGACCTAATAACGGACCGTAATTTTCCTGCTGAAAGGTGAACGTCTAAAACCCAATCACAATGTACATAAGATGAATAGAAACGCGCAAACGGCATTGTCCAAAACATACGGCCTTGTGACTTCAGAGTCGGTTTCACGCGACATGTGATCACACAAACACACACATAGTCACACACACAAACACATAGCGAGACATTAGCAGGGGTTGCATCATCATAGTTGTATCGATGCATGTTTGTTTGCCGCTCGGGTTACAATCACACCGTAGGTACATAATATTATTCTTGTTTTTCTTCGTTGTGGTTATATAAAGTTACGTAAACACTGCTCACCTGTGTCGAGATGGGATAGGCAGATACTATTGAACGCCAAGTGCTACTATTTAAAACATACCTTTTATCGCAATCAACTATCATTAATTTTGCGTACACTTACACGACAAACACTACATATGTGCGTGCGTTAACACAATCAACTCTATGACACAGATTTAAAGCTTAAACCACAGGCTACCTTTAAGCAGATTCGGGAACTACAAATATCTTTGAAAATCTTGCGTATATCTCCGAGATGCTTTCTTTTCATCATAGAAGTGGGCGATAAATAAACACGAATGCCTAATAAGTGTGGATAGTCTGACCCGTGTACTGTGTGCTCTGGGGCACCAGTCTACCAGGCCACGCACGAGAAAAATTATATATTTTTAAGATCCCGATAGATATCGGTGTGACAGTCACACCAGCAAAGCAAAGGTAACAAACGCAACAGCCGCTAAACACGAAGGGAACGGATTGGTCGCGCGCCACGCTAATTACCGCGTGTGTTGTGCACAACACATTACGACAACACAACAACAAACTTTACGACAGTCCACGACACAAAACCAGCAGTTAGACGCCAAACGCGCTCGTTAATCTTGTTATTGCCTGTCGATATTTGTGTTGTAAACTATACAACCTTGAAAATAGATCAATAGAATTCGGACGGTGTGTGAAGTCCGCGAACTCGCAATTGACTGCCTAAGCACTGTCAATTAAACTTTGGATAAATCAGTAGTCTTATAATCAGCAATGGCCGACTGTGAGCTGATACAAAGTTTAATAATATTTTATATTTGCGGATTCAATGCTGTGGGATTTTTCATAGTCAATGTACATAGAGAAACAAACAACACCTCGTCGTTGGTAATTGGTTGCTACAAGTTGCTAGATCTTAGCAATCATAGAAATCAGCCTCTAAAGTGTAAAATAGTATTTAATTTATTTGATTTTGTCTGTGTTGTGACCACCCTCTTCTTTCTAGCTTCTTTTCTATACAGTCCATCTAAATGCTGGAAGAAATCGCGGTAAGTGATAACACCGCCATTTGTCACCTTTACTTAAATTTGTGTTCCTCTAATTATACTTATTTTATCCTTTTATTGATGTATTTGGTGCGCAATAAAGAATTTATAAATAATTATTACTATCAAGTATTAATCATTGTTCTGTTATAAACTGAGCATTATCCAGGATTTTGAATGGGACATGCTGTACAGATGTGATATTATAAACACCGCGGTTTCTATCGCCGCAAGACTCCAATAAATCTTCGTCGTAATTGTCGTACAGTACGGACGTGTATTTAATTCTTTTACCCAAAATTTGGAGAAATAGTTATGCAAATATCGAATTAATGTATATAAACAATTAGTGAAATACGTGTGAAAGTGGAGTGAACGGAATTAGACATTTAATCCGCGAGTGGATTAGGCTGGTGCGAGTGAAGGCTGAGGCAGGCTCTTCCTCACCTCGGGAGAAAGAGACGGGCTGTGCGCAACAAATAATTCGTCCTTGTCACGCTATAGCGGAAAGCGTGGCGATTGGGCAACGATACGCATTACTCACACATAGGCGACGCAGAACTACTGAATACTTAAATTCAAAAATGTCCAACGAATGCAACGTTTGTTGTTTAACAATAACGGATAATTTCTTTATGGAATGTTCAAATGATAAATGTTTGAAAAGGTATGATTTAAAATGTCTTAAGGTAACACCAAGCACCTTTAAGACATTTGCATTGGCATACAAGAAAAAGTGGATATGCCCTGAATGTGTTTGCTTTAATATGAAACGAGGCAACATAGATAATAAGCTTGTCAGGGTTGAAGATACAGATACTAGCTGCACTACCATCATCACCACGCCCGGGAAAAATGTGAACATGCAGCGAGGTGGCCAATCTCAAGCATTCTCACCGGGAACAGCGGCAGAAGTAGAAGTCGATTCGGTGATACTCACTGAATTTAGACAACTTCGGGCTGACATTATTAGTCGTTTAGAAAGTCAGGGCAATGTCATAACACAATTGCAGCACGAATTCTCCCAAACCAAAAACGATCTTATAAACATTACGAGACTAATGACGGTGATAGAACAAAAAGTCAACTCAGAATCGGTCCAAAACAAAAAGTCTCCAACATCAGGGGTAACTGCAAATTCTTCCACTGTTACATTTGCTAATTTGGCTAAGCGAGATGCAATGAACAAAACAATTACAAAAAAAAACAGTACGGCAGCAAACGCATCAAACGGCAGAAATTCATAATGTAAACATAGATGCGGCCACTAAAACTGCCAATCCATCAGAGCAGAAAGCCACTACTATACCAACGACAATGGAACACTCGGAACAGGGTGATGAATTTAATCAAAGTAGCTGGATCAAAATTCAACATAGGAAAATTAACAGATTGTCTAAGGAGGTGAGAACTGGTAGAAATACAGAATTAAAGGCAATATTGGGCATGGAGCGAAAAAAATACCTGCACGTATGGCGTTTGCATCCGGAAACCACTGAGGAAGCTTTAACTGAACACATTAAAAGTGTATGTGGACCAGATGAAATAGTAAATGTAGAAAAAATTAAACACAAAACGGATCGCGGTTATTCGTCGTTTATAATTGGTGTGCCTGAACGCATTTATGATACTTTAAATAATGCGGAGATTTGGCCGTTGAATGCAGAATTTAACGAGTGGATTTGGTTTCGTAGGCAAACCAAAAAAGTATTTGGCGCACAATAATACTGTAGAAATATATTACCAGAACGTCAGAGGTCTACGAACAAAACTAGACCAATTCAGAAACAACATTGTTTCGTCTAATTATGATCTCTTTGCTATAACTGAATCTGGATGCAACGAATCAATAAGTGATGCGGAAATTGTGCCGCAGGGATATAAAATATTACGCTGCGATCGAAGCGACGGTCGGAAGCAAGGCGGCGCGCTTCTCGTGGCCACACAGCGGTGGGAGCTCCGACAAGTACACGTCTCGGGCGCATCCATAGATACCTGCGTGTTCGAAATGATTTGCGCGACGGTGCATTTGAATAATAGATTTGTATGTTTATGTTGTGTTATTTATATTCCGCCAGGTAGTTCTGAGAACGATTATATGACTTTATTTAGATTAATAGAACAATTGTGTGACAAATATAGTGAGGTTATTGTAATTGGAGATTTTAACTTATATTCATGTAATGTAAATATTAGTAATTACTATGAATGTTTTGTATCGTATTGCGGGCTCACTCAAACTAACACTGTACCCAACTGTTTAGGCAGGCAATTAGATTTGGTTCTGAGCAAGGGTTTGAGAGGTGAGGTGTGTGTGTGTGCGGCGGACGAGGCGTTGGTGCCAGTGGACGCGTACCACCCACCACTCGCGGTGAGCGCGTGCGTTGCAGCGCAGCCGCCGCCGCCGCCCCACCGTGCGCCCGGAACTCACGTCGCCGGGGACCTGGGAATCGGCGTGAGTGGTATTGGACCCAAATGGAATTTTTACAAAGCTAATTTTCAGCTATTGTATTTTATGTTGCTTACAACGGACTGGAGTGCAATGTTTGAAACGCAAGATTTGACTGAGATTTTGAGCATTTTTTATAATAAGTTAAACCATAGTGTAGATAAATGTGTACCTAGGAAAAGGCATGTTCGTTATGATACGGGGTATATGTATCCCATATGGTACACTGCAAATATAATTAAGGACATACAGACAAAAGCTCACCTTCATAAAACTTATAAAATATCAAAACTAAGTAGTGATTACCTTGAATTTGCTAAATATAGAACCCAGGTAAAAAAGTCAATAGACATAGCTCACAAAGAACACATAAATAATATTCAAAGTCAGTTTGCCAAAGACCCAAAATCGTTTTGGCATTACATAAAATCAAACAGAAAATGTTTAAATAAGCAGCGTATCATGAAAGATGGTCACTATTTATCGGATGATGAATGTGCAAAGGAATTTGCGCATTTCTTTGAGTCCGTGTACTCTAAGGTGCCACCAAGGCTGGATGTTAGCGAGGCGATGGCTGGCGAGACTGTTGCATCAAGCGCACATGTACATCTGAAGGCGCTGAGTGACCAGGACGTTAAGAAAGCTCTGGAAAATTTAAAACCGAAACGGTCAGCCGGACCTGATGGCATACCTGCATTTTTATTTAGAGACTGTGCAAGGGTGTTGATAGAACCACTCCGCTACATCTTTAACACCTGCTTAAGACAAGCGAAGTTCCCTCCCGAGTGGAAGGTCACTCGTGTCATTCCGGTTCCAAAGAGTTCGTCGGGAACAGACGTCAGTGGCTATAGACCAGTGGCCGTGTTGTCGACACCAGCTAAGGTATTCGAATCTGCCATTCAGCGCTGCCTGCAGGAGCAGGTGCGCGCGCAGCTGTCTGATGCGCAGCATGGGTTCCGGCCGGGGCGCAGCACCGCCACCAATCTACTCAATTTTATGACACAAGTGGTACCAGCAGTAGATGCTGGATTTCAGGTAGACGCTGCCTATTTTGATTTTAAAAAGGCATTTGATACTGTCGACAATGATGTCTTATTAAAAAAAATGGCAAAAATCGGATGCACTCCACACCTACTAACGTTTTTTGCAAGTTACATGAAAGACCGACAACAATACGTCGATTTCAATGGATATGAGTCCGAACCATACTACACCAGGTCGGGCGTAAGCCAAGGCAGCAATCTGGGACCGCTGGAATTTGTCATTATGATAAATGATTTACCAAGTGTCGTCAGGCATGGCTCATGTTTGTTATTTGCAGATGATCTGAAACTGCTGCTTGAAGTTAGGGATAAAACCGACAGTGCTCTCCTACAAGCGGATATAAATAGAGTAGTGGAGTGGAGCTATAACAACCACCTATACTTCAATGTTGCCAAGTGTTCGGTGTTAACTTTTACTCGTAGCCGAACACCGGTGTGCTACGAGTACACGGTAGATGCATCTCCGATACAACGGGTATCACAGGTGCGTGATTTGGGGGTGGTTCTCACTCCGGACTTGACATTTCGTAATCATATTACCAATATATGCAAGAAAGCATATCGGAATCTCGGTTTTGTGTTGAGACAATCCAAACACTTCACCAATATCACTACCGTTAGGGTACTATATGATGCGCTCGTCCGGAGCCACCTAGAACATAGCGGGGTCATATGGTCTCCACACGAGGCAAAGTACGTGGCCATGTTAGAACGGGTCCAGAACAAGTTCACGAGGCACCTCTACTTGAAACTTTATGGGATATATCCGTTTTATCCGCTAATGTACCCCACATTGTTTGTACTGGGCATGGTCGGGTACAACGAGCTGAGGGTGCGGCGCGAGTTCACTCTCGCGATGTACCTGGTGAAGCTATTGCGTGGTATAGAGCACAACCCGGGGGTTCTGTACCGCCTCTGCCTGAGTGTGCCAGACCGGTATGTGTGGAGGCGACGCCGCCCACCGCTACTGGCGGTACCGACCTCCAGGACCAACCTCTTGGCCAAGACGCCTCTCACCCGAGCAATGGTAACTATTAATGGGGTGCATGTCAAAACAGATGTTTTTGCAGGTAATCGGAGTGAGCTCGCAAAATGTTTGTTGTATGTTATTTGTTATACTTGATTTAATTAAGTTGGCTTAATTTATTTGTTGTAGTGTGATTGTTATTATGTTTTGTTTAGTTTTATTTTATCTTATTTTTGTATAAATTGTGTTATAGTCCCGCCAGATCGAATTGGGTACCTAAACCTGTAATGACTGTGTGTGTGTGATTAAATAAATAAATAAATAAATGTGTGACCAATACACAACGAAAAATGCGATTTTATAAATATAAGATTAGAACTATAAATGACGTTGTATTTATTTATTTAACACTCAACAGCCACGCGCCGAGCAGCAGCATAACATTTTTAATCCCCTGAATGATTTACGAGTTTCCGACCAACACAGTGCCCGCACACAATGGTATTTGAACCCGGACCCTCACGGCTACTC
Organism: Theretra japonica; assembly: GCA_033459515.1. Taxonomy (NCBI): domain Eukaryota; kingdom Metazoa; phylum Arthropoda; class Insecta; order Lepidoptera; family Sphingidae; genus Theretra; species Theretra japonica. The sequence goes on from CM065950.1 coordinate 543,619, forward strand.
CGCGTGTCCTATTTCATTCAGCGGGGCACGCGCCCGCACAATGCCGGGGATAATGACGCCGAACAAAAAAACTTATAAACACGAGGATTAAACAAAATGGAGAGGTTTGTCAGATTTGTTATTTTAGTGGTGTTTGCTTAGACTGGTGGCTTTTGTTTATCCACCGAAAGAGGGTAGGTTTTATCCGAAAATACTTCAAAACATTTGTCTCGGTCCGAGTTCATCGATATATACGAGTAGCATAGTGTATAATACATTACATTCATCTAACACTAGCGGCTCGTCCCAGCTTCGCCTGGGTGCAAATGTTTTTTGATTCCACTTCACACCAGATTCATGTAATTTTTCGGACAAACTGGGACACTCTGTATATGTATAATACATATATAAACCTTCGTCTTCAATCCCTCTATCTACTAAAAAAACCGCCTCAAAATCTGTTGCGTTTTAAAGATCTAAGCATACATAGAGACAGACAGCGGGATGCGATTTTGTTTAATACTATGTTATGATGTATAGAGCATTTAGCAAGCGATCTCACCGCTTAGACCGGCTGTTTTCAAAGTGGGCGATAACGTCCCCTACTAAAGTCTTTGAGGGCGGCAGTAGAAGGCTCAGATAAAAATAATACTATTTACTATGTACTTATATTTAAATTAAATATGAAATAACTATTCTGCAACTCTCCGTGAGATAATGGTATAAGGTTAATTTAATACAATGTGTGCTTTTAAAATACACTACATTTGACGTTGTAAAATTAGATTAAAAACATACGTACGATATTATATTTATTTTTTAAAACCCGAAAGGGACATAAAAACTGGTTTAACAACTCAAAAATCAAGCTTAAACCAATTCTAATTTTGATTACTGAAAATTTTCAAATGCATCGTCACTCACACAGTACACACTACGAAAGTGACATCACCCAGTCAAAACATTTCAGTTATCTGGCGAGAGTCAATCTAACTAATACTAGCGTACAAATTGTTTACAAAGTATTACTCACGGTACTGACCTAAACGATACGTTCCTGGAAACTATAACGCTATAATTTATGCATTATGCAGGTGATTGTTACTTGTTAGTTGCAAGTTGCAACCGGAATAATTTTAGCGTAAATTCAATATTTACATTACGTGTTTGGGTGGCCTCGAGGTACCGTATAAGCTCTATGTATATGCGTATAGATTGCAGACCGATATGGTCCCGGATTCCATTCCCTGGTAATCATCACCATCATCAGCCCGTTGCATCACTGCTGGACATAGGCCTCTCCCAAGGTACGCCACAGGGCCCGGTCTGCTGCTTTATGCATCCAGTCGCTGCCTGATTCCCCGGTCGGGACACCATATTTCTTTTTAGTTTTGCAATTTGGAAATTCTTATAGGAGTTGGCCCGGACTGGATTTTGTGATCCGCGTGGCGATAGACTCTTTATCACATTAAGGCAGAAAGAAACTTGACAAAAATTATTTAACTTCGACAGTTCCCTTAGACATGGTATAATATATTATTTATTATATAGTATGCCTACGGCTGTAAAATCTCAAACATGGGTAGACTGTGCTGCAATATTTGTATCAAGACAACAAAATAAAACTGATTCCTATATTTGCATCATTTTTTAATGAATAAATAATTGATTACTTGTATTTAATTATATAATTGAGTACTTGTACTCGTATGTAGATACACCTGCGGTGCGGTGTGTACCGAGCATGAAGGGCACTCGTTATCGACACTAGTTTCTCCACATACTGTAGCATTGTTAGTAGCCGCTACCCTATTGTGTTACGCGTAGTGTCCGGTTGATGCATCGGCTTCGGGCACAGATTCGGCTAAAATATTATCTTCGGCCAAACCCTCGTCTATGGAAAAATTGGATCAAAGTTTCGGTGAAAACCAAAGGTGGATGTCACAATTAAATATAATAGCATAATATTATCTTTTTAGTAAATCTTATATCTGTATTAGTCCATAAACTGCCCGCTGCAGCGCACGACCTCTTCTATAATAAAGAGTACGACCGAGAGGCCATATAGTCCACTACACCGGCCTTTCAGTAAATAAGTGTTAAATTGGTATCAATTATTTCGAAGTGGTATTAATTTTGACAAAATGTGAGCAATTTAATCAACTCTTACCCAAGTAATTAAGTTTTTATATACAGTAAATACAAACTATTATGAGACTATTCATTATTGTATTACCTAATTAATTTTAGTTAAATTAAACTGAAATCGATTGGATTATTAAATCATCAGCATCGATTTCGATTTCGCCTTTGCCAACGCTGTAAGGAAACCGAATAATTCGGTTTCGGGCAGAAATCCTCCATTCTGCCGGACTCTAGTTACGCGCAGACGTACACATTACGACTCACCAAATTGTTTCCTTCGACAATTAGACCGTGGCAGGGAGAGCAGGGGGGAGGGGGGTATTTAAAAACTCACGTCTGTAATATAAACATTTCTTACAATACGATGTTTTAGTGAAGGTAATGATTGAAAGCGAATGCATCGCAGACGTTTGTGATACGTTTTCGGAACTTAAACTACAATAGAGAATTATCAACACTTATCTATCATGGTCTCATTTGTATTGTTATTCCACTAATTTCATTGTTGTAGTAAGGTTAATTTACTATTTAATTGAATCTACGGACATCAAAAATAAAATCTAATTCTTAACACGAACTCGCATTAAAAGAACGTCAGGATACAATATTATAAAAGTTGTGAAGTAATAGGCATCAAAATAACAAAACTTCAAGGCGTTATAAGTACTATAACTCACGATAAATTCGACTCACTCTCGCTTACGATACTACAAGGAAGGAAAACACAGCAAAAAATAATTATTGCGTTGTATCGCTAAAAAATCCCATCAACAATTTTATTTCCGTTGTTTTTAGCGATAATCTACTCCAGCCAAATGGATTCATGGAACAGATATAACCAGATCTTTCTCTGGGAACACAATTTTCGATATGACCGTCATACGTGTAGTCGTCATTAATTATTCTTTGCTTTAATCGTCAAAAAAACATGTTTAGCGATATCAAAGTACGAAAGGACTTTATGTAAAAAAAAATGAAATGTCATAAAGAGGTGTCATATGATATGAAGAAACACATTATACTACTTTTTATTAAAAATGTTAAGCCCCAATGGTAAAAATGTATGATGAATTCAAAAATATCATTATGTAGACTCGTGTGCCACACCGCACTAGGCCAGCATGGTGGAATATGAAGTAAAGCCCCAATAGGATATAGACTGATATATAATATAGATCTGTTTGTGACACTACAACATGTCACTCACACACACACCTCACACATCACACCCAACAGTCACATACATAATCCCGACCCCCCACTAAAATCGAGTCTTGTGTCGTGAGTATCAGAAACTAAAAGAGACTTTTCGATCGCACCAACACATAGATCCGAAACAAATACCTATAGATTAGACAAACATTTGTCTCAGTGCGGGGTTCAAACCCACGGCCTCGTTTTACAGCCGGTATCTAACGAACTGTGCCACGGAGGCTGTCATACTACATATTAATTCATATTAATGAATTTGACATTTGATATTATTTAGGAAGGATGTTAGTTTAGTGTAAACAACAAAAAAGATGAGTGTAATGTAGGTAGTTGAAGACTTGTTTTGTGCGACATGTTCTAGGTATTTCCCCGGCAGTAAGGACAATGTGCAACGAGTCGGAGCATGATTAGCTCGGCTCAGCTAATTTATGAACGGTATTGTCTTTATAGCGCCATAAACATCTCACATTGGCGCAGCTGAGACGTAGTTTGAGATATTATATTACGTGTATGTCTTTTTTTGTTGCAGTTATAAGTCGAGTGGGAAATTAAACTTTATTTTTTCTTTGTATACGTGACACTGGCGGGATAGTAGATTGGTAATAAACAAAGACCATAAAATAAGAACTAAGCTTATGTTTCGAGCATTAGATACTTCGTCTCTTTATTAAGTTTAAATAAAAACAGAACTTTTATTTAGATGAATTAATCTGCGATTAATAACTATAGGACCATCGTGTGCCACTGAATACTATGACATGAATCTGTCCGGTTAAGAGGGATAACTCAAGATAACTCACTTACGCCATTTACAGCAGTTCTTTCAATAATTTACTTCAGTTAATAATATTTTTTCGACATAGACAAATTTCCGCTTCCAATAGCTCTATGTGGCGACCTACGCCTGTCGTATTTTATATTTTTGTACATCAACAAATTAATAAACAATTTCTCCTACAGCTTATTAACGCTCATTGAATATTTAAATGCAGTGGTGTCTACGCCCTAATCAGATTCATGATTCCCGTCACGTGCCGTGCGGTGCGTCGTGGAAAGTGATGTTATAATCGAATGAGGCCCTGCATACGTGCCCTTAAATAGAACATGTGACATTGTTGACCCACACTTGCAGGATATGCAAACAAAGATGCCGGAATAATTTTAGCCACCGTAAACAGTCTTCAAACCATACTTGGATACAAATATTGTGCCGCGGGTGGCAGAAACTACATTAAATTATTAAGTCAAAACACAGACCAAAAAGAAATATACGAATAGGTTAGTAATCTCGCTGTTAAGTTTATTAATAGGGTATGGTTTATTAATAAGTTTGTTAATATAGTAAGGGTAGCAGGATAGTAACGGGTGTAGGCCCTAAAAGTGTAGTGTTCAATTGAAGAGGCCTACATTCAGGAATGGGTGAATTTAGGCCTCCCGCCTACATAAATAGATTTCATAGGACATATGCACATAAATTAACTTATTCTTCACCTCATTGGTTTAGTATTAGCATGAACTCGTGAACTGTGAACCATAAAGTTCTAATTCCAACTTAAGTTTGAACAATATGCATGAACACTACCTGGCAATAGATTCATACGGCATACCCCTAACACGGTTTAATACTAAAATAAAACCGCGATCTATAGTTGCCACTGCTTACCATCGAGGATACTGGCTTGTATTATGTACTGTATACTATTTTTTATAACCGGTATAATACATCACTATGATTGGCTGTACAGACGTTTCCTTCGCCTTCTGTTCGTTTAACTGTTGCCCAACAGTCGCCGGTGATGCGAGCGCAGCTAATTGCCCACAACGATCGCTTCCTTGCAGCGTGTGGATTATTTACTTACTATATACTTGGTATGTCCTTGGTTTTAATATAAAGATTTTTTTTCTACAAATATAAGACACGGCGAAATGGCCGCGATTAGGGGAAGTATGTGTCTAGTATTGGACTGCTATATTATGCTGATGATAATTTGTTTTGTGTTAAATTAATCTATTGCCTAACCCATGTCGGTTGTGGAGGTCTGTGCCCTGCAGTGGGCTGTACTAATCTAAAAAAAAGTCGCTAAATTCATACTATTAACAAATCACTGTGGAAATCCTTGTCAAATATCAAGGTCTATGGTCCAGATGGCTTTCTATAGTTATAGATAATGAGAATCTATTGGCATGTTCAGGCAGAGAACCGTGAGTTCGTAAATTAGTTGCCAGTTGAACAATAGGAAACATGTGTGAGATTTACAAATTAAAAACATAATATTCAGTGTTGGAAATGCCCTAAAACCGATAATCAAGTGTTTGTTTAGCTACATAGCATAAATCATGTATAGACACTATAAATAGATTAAGAAAAAAACATTAAGAGGTGGTGATGTATCCCAAAAAAGTACTTAATCAATTTGATTGCTAAATCCAAAAACTTTCTTGAAATATGAATTATAAAGTAAAAGCAAAGTCACATTAAAAGTAGTAACAAGTAACTAATGACATATTTTTGTCTTGTGTCTCCCTTTGTGTTCTAAACACAATGTGGTAATGAATCAATAAGACAAACAGTTGTAAATCTAATGATGATTTTTTAGTAACTATAGTGCCATTTCTTCTTACAACTTCTAGAAAATATAAGTGTTGTATGTTTCAATATAAACACACATTTATATAATGTGACAATAATATCTGTTACATAATGTATCTTTAATGTTACCTTTAAACATTCCATTAGATGAAGCCCAATATTATAAACCACTATACATTGGTTCATATGTGGTAATAGTAGATTATTCGGACGTCAAGAAACTTCCGGGATACAAAAAGTTTGGTTTAGTTGAGGAGGTTAAGATAATATATTTCAGTGTGGCTCAAAGTGGCTCCTATTCAGCATTAAAAAAGGGATAACAGAGATATACGAGTAATAAGATATTCAACATGACTATTGCTAATAATTAAAAGGATATTAACCATCTCAATTGCTTATGGTGATTAGCTTGAGGATAATGAATTGTTTACAAAATTTAAAAAAGAAATAATATTGTGAATAAGGATTAATTATGTGTAAGGATTTACTAATAATTATTTCTATGACCTTCATTATTCTCTTAAATGTTATTTTGAAATTAGTTGCAACTTAAGGTTCATTGTGTATATTTTGGGGGTACTACAATAGCAAGTGTTAACTATTGAGGAGCCCGACAACCCAATTTTGGTCAATTAAAATGCCAAAGCGTCACTATTCTGACCATTTAAACAGGATGACTACCAATATGCATCTAATGAGCACTAACACCAATGAAAAGGCTATCTTATTCACAAGAAGCCAAGATACACTTCAGGGTCACTGTGATATTCTGTAATCCTTATCCATAAATAACTTTTTATCAATGAGATTAAAATAAAAATTACTCACATTTTTATTAATTTCATACTGGCACCACATTTTCATACATCCTTCATATTTTATTCACAATTTATATTCGTCAAAAATACTTTTAGCAGCAAATATGATTCTCCAAACACAGACAGATAAACATCATTGAATAACAATTCGACTCACAGAAAAAATAATTTTGTAACACCATCTTACTAAACAGACACTTAATAATTATTTTGCAATTGCACAAAGGAAGTTGGCACACTGCCTGATCACATACAGTTTTGATACAATGTTTATACTTTATGCACACTATGCTCAACTTAGTAATTGCATACTTAACAATTGAGCAACAAATTTTGAAACAGTTGTGATAATTTCGACCAACCGCACCCAGTGGAGAATGATTGTGCGTGATTGTGATCCTCAACAGTGAGGTACCGAGAAGAATTAAGGGCGACAATTTATTATGGTATGTTTGTGAGCAAGCAATGTGGAGATCCATAGTTTCTGCCTGCCCCTATCGGGAACACTGGTGTGACATTTATGTATATTGTAGGCATTTTGAAGAGCCTTATGGAAGCATGGTATAGAATATCTGAAACCGTAACTGATATTATAATTGTTATGAATAATTAGAGAGGCATCGAGTCTAAATAAAAACATTGAGATAGGTTTGGGTATTGAATGTATTATAAGTATTTTTGCACATGTATGAACTGACTGTGTGCATCAAGCACCATTGTATATTCATAATTTCCGTTTTTTACTTTATAACAATCTTATAGCCGTAACTGTAACCATCCAAAGCTATTGGATATTCTGAGTCAACAATAATTTAAATGATTGACATGGTACAACAGGCGAATGGCATGCCCATCTCACCATTCACAGCAATAACAATGTTGATATAGAAATAACACACCATAGGGGTCATAGCCATAGTTAGTATTAATATTTTCTGTTTGATACATGAATATCTAAATAATACAGTTATAAAAATTTCTAGTTAAAGTACTTAATAGAGTATATCCTCATCATCCTAACATCATTAATAAGGCCACAGTGGACTATAGGGCTCCCACGAAGATATCTCTAATACAACAAAATATACTACACATAAGTATGTACATGTGTATGTTAGTTTCAACGGCATAATCAACTTAATTAACTTCAGTATATTGTGATAGATTTATTTGTCTTGCTGTGCGTGTTGGAGAGTGTAATAAGTGTTAATGTATACACAAATTAGCTGTTTCCCTAGTAATCAAAAACATCAAATAAACATTGTAGATTACTGAGAATCATTTTCATTCCAACAAGGCTGTCCTTATACTCAATTTTGACAATCAATTAAAAATGCATCGAATTTAAATCGGATTTTTGAAAAATTATATAGCATCGACAACGAAAATTGTGACAAAGAAAAAAATTGGGACGCAAGAAATAACTGTAATTTATTGGACGGCCGTGCGAGCACATTGTCATGCCTGCCACATCTGGCCTGGTCCACTTCACAACACTCCGCGTTCACCACTACATCCATCTCGACAACTCCTGCGCACACTGACACACTAAATAATGGGCGTCCATTTGCAAAAAAATAAATATACCATTTTGGAAATACGTGAAAATTATGTCACTGTCGCATGCATACGAACTACGAGCGCGGCCTACGCGACTTATGTCACCATCAAACTTAGTAGCCACACGTCCAATTGCCTCTAACTGACCTCATCAGCGGCAACTACAGTCTACAAATCAGTAATTTCGTAATAGGTCACCACCAAAACAATAATACGCGGCACACTTTCGAAGGAATAGGGAGTGAACTTAAACCCAACATTATTCGTCCGTCCCGCTCGTTCCAACACGATAATCATGTTCCCGATAAGGATGGAACATTGTCAAAACTTTAAGAATTAAAAGAACTATTTTAACACTTCCCAGAAATAAAACTACGTGATGCTTAGCAACAAAACACATACGTTTTAAATGAGCTTACCGTATTCAAGTGTACATAAATCCAAAACAGATGTCAGAATGAAGTTATTGGTGAAAACAAGGCACACAAACACACACAAAACACCTTTTTAGATAAATGTGGTTTCACGACGTAAACACTTGGACGAACACAACATGCACTAGCACTGGGCACTGCAGGGGTCACGACACTTGCACACTACTGTTTATTTACTGCGGTTAACACACGACATATCACATAATTTCCAAGACGTCCGTCGTACCACAATGAATTTCGGCCATTTTAGTTGCTGTCGACGGAAAGAGATGCCTGTCACTATTCTAACCAATCAGCAAACAACGTTAAAATTGTAGCTCCATCTATGAACAATTTGTGAAATCTGGGCTTACGTTTTATTAGTACCGTCGGTCAGAAAATATTTATTATTTATTAAATAATTAAATAGTGTAAAAAATCCATGCAGTTAAATACTACATTTTTAAAAGTTGCAATAAATACAGAAATTATGTAATATATTTGAAGTATATTTTATCAACTTTAACTAATATGTTTCTTGTTTATTACTACTAGCTAGGTTTCAAGATTAAAATAATTGAATCAAAGCGGGAGATTCAAACATTGTCATCGTTACATTTAAATTACAGAAAAACTCGAAGAAATATATTTTTTTAAAGATATTTTATGATTACGAATACTAACATGTTCTTTCGCATAATTTTCTGTTTCATGATATTATTGGTAGGAACTTGCAAATAACCACAGTGATATGTTATGCTATGCGTGTTTATTAAACTTGAGAATTAATTGTTTTTACTTTTAGTTGGAGTTTACGAAGATTGAATCAAGAAGTACGACTACCGGAGAAAAAAATGTAGCCGCAAGTAAGTCATAGTTCGTTTCCCACATTATTTTAAAAAGACTAAATACCTATGTATGTTAAATATAATATTTTTATTTTTCAGCTACTGAATTCTCCTTTGGTTGGTCAGAAGCGTTTGATGATGCCAGCTTTATATTTGGAAAATTAGTAGAAAAGTTATTTTCCAATAAGAAATTGATAGGCATTGAATCTCCTAGATTTTATACATGATTTTCATGGAATAAACACATTAGGTATATCAAGTTTGGCAAAGTGCCTTTTATTAATGAATAAGTACCCCGAAAACGTTATGTGTACACATTTTTTTATTGATTGTCTAGTGATAATTTAACAATTGCAACTTTGTTGCAAATCATGCATACTATACTTTTTCTATTTTCTATGTTTTACGTAAATTTTTAGAATTGAAAACAGATATTTAAAATATATTTTAATCATTCAATATTTTTATATACATTTAAAACAATATGAACAACATAAAGGATGGTATACCATGTTTAACAATTTTAGACAGTCTGATGTCACTTGCTTGTAGGATTGAAATGCCTTTGTCGGTGCTTCAACAAATAACTGCATAGTTTAAATTTCTTATGACACACGTCACACTCCTGTGCAGCGGGCATGTGGTATTGCTTCATATGTGTAAGCCTACGAGATGCGGACAAGAAGCTATTGTCACAATGTTGGCATTGATACGGACGTTCCCCTGTGTGAGTCCTTGTGTGATACAACAAAGACATCTTGGTAGCAAACCGTCTCCCGCATTGCTCACAAATGAATTGTTTCTCCTTAGTGTGTGAAATGATATGTTCATTCAAATGACTTTGTATCAGCCCATATACGACCCACTGCAGGGCACGGGCCTCCTCTACAGTCGAGAGTACGATTGAGAGTGGTTAGGCCATATAGTCCACCACGCTGGCCTAGTACGGGTTGGCGGACTTACACACCGTAGATTTTTTTTTTTTTTAAATCGCTACGGTATGCAGGTTTCCTCACGATGTTTTCCTTCACCGTTAAAGTGCGTGGTGATTGACTATCAATACACACATAACTCCGAAAAGTCAGAGGTGTGCCCTGGGATTTGAACCCGCGACCACCGTGAACATGTAGGCAGCCGAGTCTGGTCCGATACCACGAGGCCACCACGCACTTGACTTCAAATGACTTAAAGAACTGAATTTCTTTTTGCACCACTCGCATTCATGAAACTTCCCATTTCCATGTTGAAATCGTATGTGCACCCGTACAGCCGATTTTTGAGCATATTTCTTTCCACAATGATCACACATAAAGTATGGCTTAGTTTTTCTTCCTGCACCATTGTGAAATTCATCAATATGCGATCGGAATGCATGTTTCGTTTTGTAAATTTTTCCGCAATATTGACAGATGTGTCTCATTTTGTGGTGTTTTTCATGGCGCTCTAGTGAATAAATGCTGCTGTATACTTTTCCACATTGGGTACAGCAGGCAGCACTACAATGGTGGTGGTTTTGGTGGGTTTTCAATAGAATTGCTGAACCAAAACTTTTAGGACATAGAGAACATTTAAATACTTTAGGGGCGTGAACATTATAATAGTGCTTCTTCAAGTTTGGTCCTCTTGAGAATGTTTTCTGACATATTTTACATTTAAATAAAGAAAGATCATTTTTATCAAATATTATATCTATTAGTTTTATGCCTTGATTACACTTCTTTTTATTACTTTTTTTGTTTAAAATATTGCTATCTAATCCAATGCTTGGATCATTATCAAATATCAATTGAATATTTTCTTGCACTGGTTTTTCTATTGAGCCTTCTCTTAATATTTTCAATATTTCTGTTGGTTTCTCTATTAAATTAGAATCACAATAGTGATCTTCAATATGTTTTGAATTAACATTTAGAATAAGAGACTTGCACATTGTATCATCTTTGTTAAAATTCTTAAAATAATTATAAAGCATTTGTATTATAGCTCGCAACAGTTTAGAATTTTTTCTGCAATCCATAATGAATTTGTAGGAATTAATTGCTGTTTCAGTACACATATGGCACACCAAAATTGACGCTGACAAGTTGTTTAACACCTGAAATAAAAATAATCATGTTAAAACAAAAATGGAAGTTTACAGCTATCCCTAAGGTACTAAGAATAAAAATAACAGTTTTAATGAATGCCTACATTAAAGAAAAGACACTAAAAATTAGAAACATTTGTAAGAAAATAACAGTTTTTTTTTTTAATTTAGGGGGCATTTCACCTATTACAATTTCAAAAGGCATTACCATTTTAGCTGCCTGTAATTTGAAAATTTAGCAATCTATAGTCATTACAATGAATAATCACAGAGTAAAGCAAAGGCGTCTATATAGTTTCCACATTGACTTCGGCGCAAGTAACTACTAAGTATTGCACAGAATAATTATTAAATATTATATGAGTTTTACTCACTTCAGATCCTACGAAACAAGACAAAACATCCAATAAATTCCTGGATTTTTTCTTATTGAAAACAATTTGGTTCCGAATGTTATAAAATTTGTCGGTTTCCCCAATGAAACTAAAGCATAAACAGCAAAAGTCATATTGGTTACGCAGCATTCTATCTAAAACAAACTTGATAGATGCCATAACAGCAATGTATTCAATTAAAAACTCCAGTAGAAGTTGTTCAGTTTGTTTAATAATTGGCCTCTAGGATTTGTTTGTTTAAATACAAACCGTAGCCGAATTTATGTCAAATCAATGATAGCCAAACGTCAATGGATGAAAATGACAACGGTGTCAGACATTGCTACCAGATGGAAAATGCCTAACTGCCGCAATAGCAGAATAAAGCTACCGTGTTTTCAGAAAAAAAGACGTAATTATTTTTTTAAATATATTATGTACAGTATTTGTGTAATTTTCGGAAAAATTCTAATTCAAAGTTTAGAAATATAATATTTTGTCTTTATTGGAGGTTTTAAATCGGAAAATCGGCTTATTTTTTCATATACTTTTTTTAAATTTGCCATGAAAGTAAACATACATTAAATTGTAATACTTTAAAGTCCTAATTCAAGGTAGGGTTAAAATTGAATGGCTATCATTTGAAAGAAAGAGTCTTAAATTATTATTTTGAAATTTTTCGGAACATTTTCATGACCCAACACTGTAATTTTTTTTTACTTTTGCTAAGCTTTAGGTAAAAAAAATACCGTGCATCTACGGTAATTGCCGTGTGTCTGGTAACACTGGTTAGGGGATCATTTGTGATACCAGCAGCGCTGAATTATAGTCACTATTATGTATTCAATGTTAAAAAATGAAGAATTTATTTATTTATTACTTAGAAAATGTTATTTATTTTGGAAAATCAACGTAAAACTACGGTCATAAAGATAATAGATTTATTTTTAAACGATCCAAGGATCGAAAATATTTTTTTTACCGCGGTTGTCTTCAATATTTAAAGTAATAAGATTGTTAATTATTCCCATTTATCCTCATCTGAAATGAAAAATCTGGATATTTTACTTGAAATCCATAATCCACAACATTACAAATTACAAAACTTTCCGCCATATTTTTTTCATGGCGTCACTCTTTTGGTGCGGTTTGTACGTTGTTGAACGAAAAGTTTGCAAAAGCGCGCGGTGTTTTTGATATTCGTGTAATCTTCAAAAATAAAAAATAATGCTTGAAGAATCCGAATTAAATCATCTTGTGTCTAACATCATTAACGAAAACCACTACACACATTGCAGGTTATGTCTTAAAGGAATTCGGGAAAAATATATCAAGTTCGAAGATTTGGTGACCCTTGATGGTGATAGCGGGTCTTTCCAAAGTTTTTCCGAATTGCTTGCTAAGATTTGTGGAGAAGAGGTAACATTTTTCGTGTATTTTACATTGTGATAATGCCTCAGTATTCAATTTTATTCGCACCAGTGAGTGTATTTTACTTGAGTTACATAAACATGGAATGTAATATGAATATAAACTATAGAAAGTATTTTTTATAAATAATGTCCAGTGATTCCACTTATGGTTTTACGAAGGTTTTTTAGAACTTGCCTTAAAAAGAGGAGCCTCGCTTTTTACGTTGTCAACAAATTGTTTTTTAAGCTGATAGTCTGAAAATGAATCGCAGATTAGGGCATTTAGACTGTAAACTAATGAAAAGGCTATCATTACTTGTTGAATTGTTTAGAGGCAGAATGTGGATTGTGAGTTAAGGAAATATGACAATCTTTTAAACAAACTTATGCTTGTGTTTCAGATCTGTAATGAAGTTGTTGGCATTGATGCTGTATGCATGGAGTGCACTGACAAAACAGTTGAGACAGCAAAATTCCTTCTTAAATGTGATGAATCTACAAAATTACTAAACAAAGTCCTTGATTCTTTAATTGATACATTGACTATTGATGTTGCAGCTGTAGATGGAGGGGAAAGCCTTTACATAGTAGTCAATGAAGATGAATCTAAACTTATATTGGTCAAAGATGAAAATCAAAAGACAGCTGAAATACCTAAAATTAAAAACATAAAATGCGTAGGATGCAACACAATATTTGACTGTATGGTAGACTTCAAAGTTCATAATTTAAGTGTTCATGGCATTTTGACATGTGCAAAGTGCTTTGAAACTGTTCAGGATGAAACAGAATTAGATAAGCATGACAAAAGTGATGTTATTTATCAATGTCCTGATTGCCATGAGTTTAGATGCACAGAAGACAGCTTCAAACAGCATCAAAACAAAAATCATCAACTCTATGTCTGTAAAGAGTGTGGGAAATCCTTTAAAACCTTAGAAAAATTGCAAACACATGAGCAAAAACATTTATTGAAATATGAATGCCCTAAATGTGGCAAAACTTACTCAACAAAAGACTTTTATTTAAGGCATAGTAAATTATGCCTTGAGGGTAATTTAGACCCTCATCCAATGAGAAGTAAGTATAAAAAGACCCATTTTTGCACCAAATGTGATAAAGGATATAGTACCCCTGGTGGTCTCAGAGTTCACAACAGATTTGTGCATGGAAATGCCAAGCCTCATGTGTGCCAGTACTGCAACAAACAGTTTACAGCACCCAGTTACTTGAAAACACATATTCTCAAGCATACTGGAGAAAAGAATTTTGAATGTGATATATGCAAAAGGAGGTTTGTGTCAAAAGAAGCCTTGCTTTACCACACCAGAAGACACACAGGGGAAAGGCCCTTCAGCTGCCACTTATGTGATGAGAGATTTGTCAATTCTTCATCTAGAGCAGAGCATATCAAGTTCAAACACATTGGTCCAACTCTAATGTGCGAGATTTGTTCTAGAAAATTTGTTACACCAACATTCCTGCGACAACATTTGAAGAAACATCATGATCCTACAAATAAATTGTATGCTGGAAGGTGTTTGATACCACCAAATGTCCCTGGAAAATACAATATGACTGTACAGATGGACTGATTACCGAATTGCATTGTAATAGTGTAACAAATTTGTTAGTGTTCAATTAGATAGACTAAAATTTAAAAGTGTATGTTAAATGCTATGAGTTGTCTCAAAATCAATGAATTGTTTTTTATTGACCCATTTTAAACAGAAAGAAATCAAATCTACATGATTAAAATAATGGATAAACTACATATAGCTTGGCAGATTGAGGCAACAATTTTCTACATTTGAATGTAATAATACAAATTGTCTTTTTTGGTCCTAACTTTTGTCTCTTGTATTAATATTTTGTCCTGGAAAAAATGAAGTATATTTGAGCCTTTTGTTCTAGGGAAATGGTCATTACCCAACAAATCATGTTTTCAGTTTTGAAAATGAAATTTTAAATAGTTTACAGCACAATACAACAATTATAAGACTTCCCATGTATTACTATACACTTATTTATTTTGTAATCTGTGTAAGTATAAAAATAATATATTGGTATTTCCAAGAGTTTGTCTGTTTTGAATATTTCTTTTTACTTTTAATGTAATCATTTTACATGATATAGAAACCAATTTATATAGACTGATCGTGATGGAGAACATAATATAACAAGTTACATGTTGTGTTAAAATTGTCATGTGATAAAATTCATCACAAGATGCAAATAAAATATAAAAAATTGTATTTGTGCTTGCAATACATATAAATGGAAATGTTATACTTTCAATAAAACATTTTTATTAACAAATTATTTTTTTAAATAACTACCTAGTATATTAATAATTTCCCAATTCATAACAAAATATTACATAGTCAACAAATTTGCTATTTTTGAATATTCCTGTCCTTTCACATTTGCAACAGTTACATTGTTTGAATGTAAAATGTCTGCTTCAGGTACAAATAGTTTACTATGGGGGTTGTAATGTCTTTGCACATGCTTTCTTAACTGATGCCCAGTTACAAATTTCACATGACAAACTGGGCATTCCTTAGTTGGTCCAAAATGCTTCCGTCTCTTGTGCTCCATTCTTCGTGAAGCAGATAGGAAACTCTCTCCACACAAGTCACAGGGGAATGGTCTCTCCCCTGTATGTAGTCTGATATGATAAACCAAGGCAGCTTGAGTCACAAACTTATTGCCACAATGTTCACAGTGATAGTTTCTCTCTTTAGTGTGTTTGACAATATGATTTTTTAGCCTGCTGACCGCATCAAACTTCTTGCCACACCAATTACAAGAGAGTACATTACCAAACCCATGATCAGTCTTTAAATGTGTTCGCAGTCCACTTTTACGTGCATAGCCCTTGCTGCATATGTCGCAGAAGAAACTAGGCTGTCTCTCTTCACTCTTGCCACATATTTTCAAATGGAACTTGTATGTATGTTTATTGAGGAATGACTTTTCACAACGAGGGCACTTGTTCACTTCATGTTTGTCTAAATGTGCTCTTAAATCTTTTCTAGATGGGAACTGTACAAAACACAACTTGCATATTGCGGCAATATGATGCAGCTTGTCATGGTACTTGAGCATTTTCTCAGTGCTAAACATTTTGGCACACTTTGGACACTGAATACGTTTTGGATAGTGCACTCTTTCCGCATGCTCTTCAAGTTGGAGCTGAGATGCAAATACCTTAGTACACTGTGGACATGGATACTGTGTTTTGCTATGCACCTTCATGTGTTTTACCAAGTGGCAATTGGATTTAAATCTGTCTCCACACTCCTCGCATATAATATTAGATGATTTCTGTCGCACTTTTACATATGTTTCCCTACTTTTGAGTATGTCTTTGATTTTTGCTAATGCTGTTTTTTTACTCTTCAATGTATGACTTTTTTTGCTTGTAAACATAAGATTTTCATTCTTGTGTAGCATCAAGTATACTGTTTGTATATTGGGAGCAACAGTGTTGGACTGATCCAATGTTTTATCAAACTGAGTGATAACTTCATTCCACTTCTCATTAGCATAATGGCAAAGCTTCCGAAATAGATACGAGTTCATAGTCATTGTAGCACAATTAGAACACAATACTTGAGGTAGATCTATTTCTGATGCCACCTGAAACAACAAGTAATTATTAGGGAAAATTGGCATTTTGTGTTTAGTCTGGAATCAGAAAAACATTGCCATACATTTTTTCATATAAATCCACTTCACTATGCTTATTAACACCAAATTTCAGATAAATAAATTTTATTCGTTACGTGGGTGAATTGATTAATAAGCAAAACTATATTTGGTCAATCCTGAATATAAGCTGTCTGTTTCAAATATCACCCAAATTGAACCCTTTAATGAAAAAGTAAACATACAAACTGGCATTTATAGTATTAGCGAAATTACCCACCCCTAATTCCTGGAACATGTCCACAAACGTCACGGTTTCATCAATAAAAGGCCTTTGGAGCCTCGTAGTGTCTTCTATAGATATCTCAGTGACTTCAGTAGAAGCAAAACATAACCTACAAATATGTTCAGTGTCGCCCGTCAGATATTTCAATGCAGGCAGGGTTACTTCTACTTCTTGCATCTTACAAATAGTTGAAATAGCCGCATACATATATTTTATTTTAAATTATATTTTAGCAGGATTTCAAAACTCGAATGACAATTTCCATGTTTGACATTTCAAAAGTGCCTTTAAACTTTTCAATTCCTATAAATACAAACAAATGAAGGAACTATGTCCATAGAGCCTTGTCGCCGTTCAACTTATATTTGTGTTCTTTTATTAAATCAAATAAGAACCATATAATTAAGATAATTATAGGCTATAGTCGGTTGTATTTGTTGGTGCAATTAGCAGTTGTTATTGAAAATAAAGTGAACAACTTTGGCACCGTCATACAGCCCTGTCTCGGTAGCTTATAGTATTTATAATATAGAGGGAGCGCAGGAACTTTCAAAATGTATATACAATTGGTTGTGCCGCCCTGGGCCATCTTTTTCTGCCCTCCATTGGCTAACAAATGATAGATGGATGGTTATTTGAATAAGAAAAATAAACAATAACAGTTTAGGGCTATAGAATTCCACTCAACAAACTAAGATGATTCTTTGTCAAAAATTGACATTTTAGTTTCACGATTTTTGGTCACCCATATAGATACCAGTAATTTTACGAGAATTTGAACTTCAGTTCCGTTTGGGAACTTATGTGTTAATCAAAAGTCTTGAAAACTAAAATCTTGAACTTTGACAACTATCTGTAAGGTTTTTTTTCTTCTTCGTAGTTCGTACAATGTTACCCGGGGTTATTAGATACAGGTAGTTTAAATTTAATACCATATGTCAATATCATATGTAAAACATCTACTTTTGGTCATATGTATTATTTCACTTCTAGCTTTTTATTGCCCCCCTAAACCCTACAGGAAAGGAATTATCATAATATTATCAATTGTGAATTAACAATCAAGATTATACGCGTTATATTTGTTTATTAATATACCTATTTTAATATATCGGAAACATTATCAATGATGTTACTTTCAAGTACCATTTAAGCAAGAAACAAACACGTAGAAGGATAATGATAGTAAAAATAAAATGCATAACGAAATAAATGCTTTTATTTGTGTCGTATAAAAATGCATAAGATATAAATAACTTACATAATAAATATAATACTAAATTATACCTCGTTGAAGTGGCCCACCTTGCGGGACGGACTATTCCTTAGTTAATAAAACTTAGGTATATAATAACGATGTAACATTTCATATGAAAACAAGAATACGTAAATCAGAAATAGACACAGATCACTGAAACAGCCTAGAAAATGGTCAGTAAAAGCAATTTTAGTACTTGTAGTAAGTAAACGTCCAAAAGATGGGCACTAGCCTCCCAATTATTGAGAAAGAACGTGACCTTATAACTCCACGTTTTAGTCTAGTTTTTACCTTTGGGTAGATTTTATATAACCATGAATAAGCCTTTCGGTACACAGGTTTAGTATTATCATTTCAATCTTATGAAGTGAACTGTTGGACGTACGCCTGTTAGATTTAGCACATCATTAGAAAACAATCCTGAAAATCAAACAACTCGGCATGCAAAAAGAATTTGAACTTTTCATTCTCAATATTCTTTAAAGCGTCAACATTTTCTTTGTAATCTGCGTCATTGAAATTATTTATGACATCTTTCACAATATACAGCGCAACCCTTACTTCATCCCCCTTGCTACCTTGTATTATCCCTTGCACTATAGCCTTGATAAATTTAAACTTAGTGACATCATACTGAAAATAATCAGAAAAGTACTTATTAATACACCTTCGATATAATTCAATGACTGATTCAAAATAACTTTGTGTCAACTGTTTTATTTCCAGCCCAATATTTATACCAAAAATATGGCCAACAATTGATATCCCATCGCTTAATTTGCTTTTTTCGTTCTTAAAGATTTCAGGCTCCGATTTTAAACTTTGTCGTACAGATTTTAAATACAGCATGGTTAGTTGGATACACGCGTATTTAATAAAGTGAATTTCTATCGGTAAGCACTGGCGCATCCATGCTACGATATTTTCGAAAACCGGGAGAGGAGAGACGTAGCTTTCATCGAAAAATGCTCTATTATATTGGAGAGATAACAAGATCACGTTAAAGAGTCCCATAAATTTATCTTCTGACTTATTGAAGATTAGTGCCAAACATTGCAATAGCGGTTCGAGGAGAGATTCGCAACGTTTCTTCTGTATCTCGTCTGATTTACTAAGCAACAAGAATTTAGTCAACACTCTTAGATACAACTTATTAGATTGAAATTGTCTTGGTTCACACTTATCATAATTAAATTCATGCAGGAACTCTAATAGTTGTTTTTCAAGGAAATCCTCATCTACATCAGGAAGTAATTTTTCTATTTCGCGTAAAATATTTCTTGCATTATTATGATAATCTTTTTTTAAAGCCTTGTACAGTATCGCACAGTAGGCCGGTTTAATCGTTGAAGGTATTTTATCTAATTTTTTCATTGATTCACGTGCGTGCACACGTTGATCAGTGCACAAATTGAAATCGTTCATCAATATTTTGAAGAGTTCCCACACGCGCTGGTCGAAACCAGCGCCGCGACGGCGAAGATACTTCAGAGCAGCTTTCAGAGTAGCTGTGGGTCTCAAAGCAGCGGCAGCGGCATAAACATCAGCCTCCTTGCCTGTTCTCTCCGCTAACACCAAAGCAACTCTGACGGTGCGTTT
This sequence comes from Theretra japonica, assembly GCA_033459515.1. NCBI lineage: Eukaryota > Metazoa > Arthropoda > Insecta > Lepidoptera > Sphingidae > Theretra > Theretra japonica. Next base: position 563,853 of record CM065950.1, read on the forward strand.
CCAATTTAGCAATATCTGAATATATTGATCTACCTCTACTAACGGACAAACAAGTACTTTATTCGCCACAGCCTTGGCTCCGACGGCAGACAGACTAATTTTGTTGATGTCAAGTTTCGGCCTACCAGCGTGCATGTTAGCTTTGATCGCAGACGCGAAGCGACCTACAGTCCCATTTTTAACATCAAGTGTTTGTAGGTAAGACAAACAAGCGCCTTGGAGTAGACCCAGTGGTCTCGCTATTGACCTTCCGACTGATGGATTCGTAAGTACACGCTCCCGCAATTCAGTTCGATAAATATCTATCATCCCTAGAGATTCTGCAAAGTATACTGCTATCTTGCGTAGGAACTGTTCAGGACGGATTTGATTTTTCTCAACTAGATCCACGAACTTGGTTACATTGAGGACGGATGTGTCGTGACGCAGCGCGTTAACGTAAGAGGCGTCTGTTTGAAATAATGGGAAATTTTCACGGAACAGTGTTCGTCGGGCGATTTTGCCATTGTACAATTGCCGAAGAAGAGATTCAGCAGCAGACGAGTTACGTTTCGCAAGCGCGGCCACGGCTGGAACTAAAGGCGAACTCTCTATGTTTATTTTGTACTTTTGGAGCATATTGTAGAGGAAGCTAAATAGCTCAACTTGCCTCTCTAAACTAACTTCAGCATCAGCAGCTGATAACAGCAACAATGGTAGTTTTTCTCGTATAATTCTACGCTCATTTGTGTCAGTGCAATATTCGTCTAGATGAGAAAATTCTTTTAAGAATGCGTCTCTGATCGCTGGTTCACATGTTCCAGCATCCAGCAAGCTTCTTATGACGACTGCATGCAAACCTTCTCGACAATCTGCTTCCGGAGTGCTGCCATCTAATCCAAGACCTCGGGCGAATTGCATCAGTGCCTCCCACGACTGCTGTGGCAAGCGCCACACGGCGGCGCGCTTCACAAGGCTCCTGACGACAGTGGCTCTAACATGCACGGGCTCGTTCAGATGCTGCTCCAGTAACTCCAACAGTGCAGCCACCATCTCTGGCTTACCTCCAGTCTTGCTCACCAGCACTAGCATCATATACTGACGGTTTTGTGACGAACCGTCCTCTTTAATTTTTTTTCTCAGTTCGTATAAAGCACGTTCGAAACCGACGAAACGGTATTCATCGAACAATTTATCTAGGTAAGTGCGAATCACAGGACATGGCAATCTGTAGCCCATACCACACATTATTGGCATCTCTGATCTTGCCATCATGTCGGCCATGGAAGACTCATCGTCATAGAATAAGTCAAAGTTTGGGTGTTCCCGGTCTTCAAAAACGTGGACTTGGTATTCATTTCGATTTGGCAGGGATGGTGTATCGTACGGCCAGGATTCGATTAATTCGCCTACAGCTTTTTTCACAAAAACTTTTTTTTTGAATGCTGATCTCTCTGTTCTTGGAATTCTTTTAATTAGGGGTTCAACAAATTTGTAGTCGAAGCCATAACTGAGGTATGACGCTCGCGCCAGTTTTAAAACAAGTTCTTTGCTTTCTTCTGAGGTCAAACACTCTGCTACAGCTTGCATGTTCAACAATTTCCCCGCGTACAGCTCCGGTTTTTTGTCGAACCTGTCTCTATGTCGTGCCATTATGTGTTTAGTAAGCGCACGATTGTACTTGACGTCGAAATATTTTTCTGTAATTTCAAAAAATATATCTGCATCCCACTTTAACACCACTTTAAGATTATTGAAATAATCCAAATCGTTATCAACCAATTTAATTCTCAATTTATCATTGTTAGGAACGCTATCGAAATACATTTTCGCCACTTGTGGACACTTTTCACAAAGAACTTTAAAATAATGTGGTGATAGCTTTTCTAGAATCTTTGGCGCTTCATTCACTATAAAATCGACGCTGCAGTTGCCCAAAAATTTTATCGCAAAATCAAAATTTGAATCTGAATAAAACTTATAAAATTCCTCACATCTTTGTGAATCTTTTAAATTCAAATACAGCCAGTTTTTAACTTTACTAACCGCAGTAGTGACCATATACGGGTATAGATTGTTTTCTAAATATTTAGGATTAATGATGTCTTGGTATTCTCCGTTCAATATCCACTTTGCTTTTAAAGCTCTGCTGACATACAACATGTCTTCATCTTTGATATTTTGTAATATGTAATCTACATTTCTTAGTTTAGAAGCGAGATCTATTTTAAAGAGTCGGTCTACAGGCGTTTTTTCCGGAACATCTTGTATTTCATGGAAGGGGACTCCTTTTTCGTAGGATTCAGCGACGAGTGCGTTGAGGTGACGATGCCGAAGTCCTAGATTATCTCCGATCAAAGTTATTGGTATGCACGCCATCTGTGGAATAGTGAAATGATATATTTGAAATGTTTTATAAATTCCCATTTCCCGAAAAAAAATAGGCTGGGGAATAAAATATATGTGACGAAATGGCCATAGGGTCAAATAAATTATTTCCGTTTTTAAATTTTGAGACTTCGCATGTACATTAAACAAACTAAAACTTACGACTAAATACCTTTTAAGTGCCTTTAAAATATCCAGGATACCCAGTCTAGCGATGGGACGTACCGTAGGTAATATTTATTGAACCTTGATTAAACCCATAAAATGTCTTACATTATTTAGATTGTCGCCCAGAACTCGAAATCGGTGTACACTGTTCGGCCAAAGCAATTAATAGTGCTAACGAGCAAACATGTCACTTGATGGTAAGTAATCACTGCTGCCCATGAACATCCATAGCGCTGGATCATGGATGTGTTGTCGGCCTAATTGGGAGGGGAGCGGGAAGGAAAAGAATGGAAAGAGGAAAGGGGTAGTGGGCATCCGGAAATCTCACTCACCGAAGGAAATGCGACAGCAAAGCTGTCGCTTCACGTCGATTTCTTGTGAGGCAATTATACCGGATGTGCCCGCCTATTCATGCTGAGTTATAATTTGACAACAGCGTCGCTCTCTCACAATAAAATTAAAATTTATCATTATAAGCAGACCAGACCAGACACAATATGACCTATGTGCCAGCCATCGGTCTCCTCAACCATGTTACTGGGAAGTGACCGACCCGGCACGCGACGCTGCCGCAAGCACAATTTTTTTATTCATACCTACGCTACGTCCTTAGAGATTATCCGTTCTTCAATTTAGATTATTAGAGCATCGTGATTAACACACATTTCCATCACATTTCACATTCAGAAAGCAAAAGGATCTATAATTAGAAAATTTAAAATCTGGAAACCTATTTTAACATCATCTAATAAGTCTTTATTACGAATCTAAGTCATTGGTCTGTGGTCATTGTGACATTAAGAACATACAAAAAAAAAAATTAAGATCGGTGCAGCTTTCTTGTTTTTTTTTCTACGCAATAAAGAACTATATATAGGTACATTAAATAAAATAAATATACAGATTTACTTTAGTTTACTTGCCAAGAATCCATATTAATATAAGATAATAATGTTATTACATGTTGTTCTAATGAGTTGAATCATTAACATCGTACAATAACATTATCGGTGACTCAAAACATAACCTAACTATTCGGAGTACAATAAAAAATTATAAAACTCACGTTTCACTTGTGTCTCTGCCGTCACCGTAATATACAAACGTATAATTAAACACACTTTTGTATAATTTCAAAGTAAATTATTTATTTTGGCATAATTTCACTACTTTGATCACAACCACAGAATAACAAGTAAAGTCGCAACCTAAAATAACATTGACCTTGTGCTGTAAGGGCATTGCCAACATAAAACTACTTTTAATTTTATGGTATGTTTTGTATGTTAATCCTAGGTTTTACGAAATATTTTTGAATGTATAAGTAAAAATAGAAAACAACTTTATTTTATATTCATTAACGGTTTATTTTACAAATAGAAAAGAGGAAAGAGGAACAAGGACATGGCATTATTTATTCACCGTCGCGTCGCTGACGTCGCATTGCGTCGTCAGACGCGCTCGACGCGAGTGTCATATACGAGTATAGTGTATCTATGGCCGCGAGTCCCATTCATGTTATGGATTATTCTATGTAAGACTATTTTTTTTACCAGTGGCAACATTGTACTTAGAGAAACAAGGATTTTAAACATTTAAGTTGATCCATAAATAGAATACTTACTAAATAGGTAATTTTGGAGAAGTGCGTGGTGGCCTGTTGGTAACGGACCAGACGCGGCTGTCTACATGTTCACGGTGGTCGCGGGTTCAAATCCCCGGGACTTCCACAGAGTTTTCGAATTCATGTGTATATTGATAGTCAATTTCTATGGTATGTAAAAGTCCGCCAACTCGCACTAGGTCAGCGTGGTGGACTATATGGCCTAACCACTCTCAATCGTACTCTCGATTGTAGAGGAAGCCTTGTGCCCTGTAGTGGGATATATATGGGCTGATTTAGTACAGTACAGGTAATTTTGGCGGATATACATCTTTAAATATAGAAATAGATTTTTTTGATCCCAAAATCGACACAACTTCTTTCATTTTAGTCAAGTTTTGAGGATGGATACTATAATATGGTCTTAAACTGGCTACCGTGTAAATTGCACCGATTCTCACGATTTGCTTTGAGATGTACTGGAGGGGATATCGAAGACAAAACGTGTCTAATAAAACGAGCAGTATGTATCGCTATTCGTTTTCCTGTCTCTATCTTTCTTACGCAGTAATACTATTCATCCTCTCGCTCTACTACATCTTAATGTCTTCGCGGTCCTTGCTAGTTTATAAAGTGCGTACCGATAATTGAGATCATATTATTAAATGGATATGTGTTTGTGATTTCTGCTTCAGTAATACTTCAATGGGTATGTTTGAAAACCACTGATGCAGCAACAATTTGTATTTCTAAGGCTGTTAATGCTTTTACTTTACTCGTAAACTGCCACTGTACGCTAGATAAATTATTAAGATTAAAGTCTACTCTACTCAAAAACCTTAGAAATATTACTTCAAAACAATATAACGTACGTAGTTAATAAAAAACTTTAAAAAATCGTTATTCGACGAATAACGAACATTATTATTTTGCAAGAACACAGCGAATATTATTATTTTGCGAGATAATCTCTAAAATTGGACATTTCGGCGTAGAAAAAGTATTTGAATTTTTCATTTTCAATATTTTTCAAGCCTTTAATGAGTTCTTGGATATCTGGGGTAGTATAGTTACTAATTTCATCTGTTACAATATACAGCGCAGCCCTTACTTCATCCCCTGTGCTGGCTTGTAATATCCCTTGCACTACCGCCTTGATAAATTTAAGCTTAGTGACGTCATTCTGAAAATAATCAGAGAAATATTTTTTGATACCTGTTCGATACAATTCGATGGATGATTCAAAATAACTCTCAGTCAACTGTTTTATTTCACGCGCAATTTTCTCACCGAAAATATGGCCAACTATTGATATTCCTTCGCTTAATTTTCTTTTTTCTACTTTGAAGACTTCAGGATGCGCTGTTATGCTTTGCCTTACGGATTTTAAGTACAGCATGGTTAGATGGATAAGCACGTAACTACTAAAGTGAATTTCTATCGGTAAGCACTGGCGCATCCATGAAACGATATTTTCTAAAACTGGCAGAGGAGAGACGTAGCTATCATCGAAGAACACCCTATTGTATTGGAGTGATAACAAAATCACGTTAAACATTTCTGTTAATTCTTTTTCTGGCTTGTTAGGGAATAGTGTCAAACACTCGAAGAGCGGTTCATTGAAGGTTTCCGTACGTTTTTTCTGTGTTTCTTCTGATCGACAAAGCAATAAGAATTTGGTTATCAGTCTCAAATACATATGAACAGCTTTTTGTTGCTCTTCATCGTGTTTAAACTCTGAGAGAAAATGTAACAGTTGTTGTTCAAGAAAATATTCATCTACGTCGGAAAGCATATTCTCTATGTCGCTTAGAATAACGAGTGCGTCATAATAATAATCCTTTTTCAGAGCCTTGAACAGTATCGCACAGTAGGCCGGTTTGATTTTTGAAGGTATTTTGTTTACGTTTCTTAAGGATTTACGTAAATATAACCGTTTTTCGGTACACAAATTGAAATCGTTCATCAATTGTTTGAAGAGATCCCACACGCGCGGGTTAAAATCCGCGCCGCGACGGCGAAGATACTTCAGAGCAGCTTTCAGAGTAGCTGTGGGTCTCAAAGCAGCGGCAGCGGCATAAACATCAGCCTCCATGCCTGTTCTCTCCGCTAACACCAAAGCCACTCTGACGGTGCGTTTCCAATTTAGCAATATCTGAATGTAATGATCTACCTCTGATAATGGACAAACGAGTACTTTATTCGCCACAGCCTTGGCTCCGACGGCAGACAGATTAGTTTTGTTGATGTCGAGCTTCGGCCTTCCAACGTGCATGTTAGCTTTAATCGCAGATGCGAAGCGAGCTGCAGTCTCATTTTTGACATCAAGTGTTTGTAGGTAAGACAAACAAGCGCCTTGGAGTAAGACTAGTGGTCTCGCTATTGATCTTTCGATCGAAGGGTTTGTGAGTACACGCTCCCGCAGTTCTGTTTTGTAAAGATCTGTCATCCCCAGTGGCTCCGCAAAATACATTGTTATCTTGCGTAGGAACTGTTCAGGACGTAACTGGTTTTCCTCAACTACATCCACGAATTTGGTTACATTGAGGACGGATGTGTCGTGACGCAGCGCGTTAACGTAGGAGGCGTCTGTTTGAAACAAAGGGAAATTTTCACGGAACAGGGTTCGTCGGGCGATTTTGCCACTGTACAATTCCCTAAGAAGAGATTCAGCAGCAGACGATTCTCGTCTCGCAAGCTCAGCCACGGCTGGAACTAAAGGCGAGCTCTCTATGTTCATTTTGTACTTTTGGAGCATATGGAACAGTAAGCTAAGTAGCTCGACCTGTCTCTCTAAACTAACTTCAGCATCAGCAGCTGATAACAGTAGCAACGGTAATTTTTCTCGTATAATTCTACGTTCATTTGCGTTGGTAGAATATTCGTCTAGATAAGAAAATTCATTCAAGAAAGCATCTCTGATCGCAGGTTCACATTTTCCAGCGTCCAGCAAGCTTCTTATGACGACTGCATGCAAACCTTCTCGACAATCTGCTTCCGGAGTGCTGCCGTCTAATCCAAGACCTCGGGCAAACTGCGTCAGTGCCTCCCATGACTGCTGCGGCAAGCGCCACACGGCGGCGCGCTTCACAAGGCTCCTGACGACAGTGGCTCTCACATGCACGGGCTCATTCAGATGCTGTTCCAATAACTCTAACAGCGACGCCACCATCTCCGGTTTACCCCCAGTTTTGCTCACGAGCACCAGCATCATGTATTGGCGGTTCTGCGACGAACTATCCTCCTTTATTTTTTTTCGCAGTTCGTACAAAGTACGTTCGAAACCGACGAAACGGTATTCATCAAATAGTTGATCGAGGTAAGTGCGAACCGGGGCGCATGATTCACTATAGTATTCAATTTTCGTGTGATGTTTACCACTTTTCTTTTTTATCAACCTTTTCACGTAGCGTTGCCGATAAAATCTTGGGTACACTCGATCCTCAAAAACGTGAATTTCGTAGTCTTTTCTATTAGGCATTGTTGGTATATCATACGGCCACTTTTCAACAAGTACACCTAAATTTTTTTCAACGAAAATTTGTTTCTTGAACGCTGCTCTCTGTGCGACCGGAATTCTCTTAATGAGGGGTTCAACAAATTTGTAGTCAAAACGATAACTGAGGTAAGATGCTCGCGCCAGTTTTAAAACCAGTTCTTTGCACTCTTCTGAGGTCAAACACTCTGCTACAGCCTGCATGTTCAACAATATTCCCGCGTACAGCTCCGGTTTTCTATCGAACTTGTCCTTGTGGCTAGTCATTATGTATTTGGTGAGCGTACGACCATACTTAATATTGATGTAATATTTTTCTGTAATTTCAAAAAATATATCTGCATTCAACTTCAACACCACTTTTAAACTATTAAAAAAGTCCAATTGGTTATCAATCAATTTGATTCTCAATTCATCGTTGTTAGGTACGCTATCGAAATATATCTTCGCCACTTGTGGACACTTTTCACATAGAACTTTAAAATAATGTAGTGATAGCTTTCCCAGAATGTTTGGCGCTTCGTTCGTAATAAAAGCGACGCTGCAGTTGCCTAAAAATTTTATCGCATAATCAAATTTTGCATCTGAATAAAACTTATGAAATTCCTCACATCTTTGTGAGTCTTTTAAATTCAAATACAACCAGTTTTTAACTTTACTAACCGCAGTAGTGACCATATGCGGGTATAGATTATTTTCTAAATATTTAGGATTAATGATGTCTTGGTATTCTCCGTTCAATATCCACATTGCTTTTAAAGCTCTGCTGACATACAACATGTCTTCATCTTTGATATTTTGCAATATGTAATCTATATTTCTTAGTTTAGAAGCGAGATCTATTTTAAAGAGTCGGTCTACAGGCGTTTTCTCCGGAACATCTTGTATTTCATGGAAGGGGATTCTTTTTTCGTAGGATTCAGCGACGAGCGCGTTGAGGTGACGATGCCGAAGTCCTAGATTATCTCCGATCAAAGTTATTGGTATGTACGGCATCTGTGGAATAGCAAAATTAATTTATTAATAATATGTGAATGATACGCGGCGTTTACCGTGTTGATACCAGGCGGAGGGGCGAGCCAGATATGGTAGTAGCAATATTTAGGTGGCAGTTATACCAAGAGGTTTCGATAGAAATCATTGAGGGTTGCTGCTGGACGTAGACCATGTTCAGCAGTTTTTTTCTTTTTTTTTTCGTGGGAAAATTCCCTTTACGGACCATCCCACCCCCGAAGGGGCGGGGGTGTGTCGGACTCGCCGGCGCCTTCTGACCGTAACGTATGCGCCGGAATACCGTCTAAAACCCCGCGTTGGCCACCGTCGGTGCACCTCAGAGACGGCCCCGGGATACCGTGTACGGAGCGGGCCGGGACCGCCTCTCTGTGCACTGCCGCATAGCGACGCGGCTTCACACGCGTGTTGCGTCACGTCTCGGGAGCCGCCAGGGTAAGGACAGCGACCCCAAGCGGCCTCTCCGGCGCCGGGTTAGGTGACGTCCCGGCGCCTCCTTCGTCTCCTGTGGCGGCGAGCGAGCTCCGCGCTCTCCTTCTGCGACATGACACGTTCACAGAAGGAGAGCACGGCTCGCCACGACCTCCGGTTGCCGACCATGGCAGCGACCACAGCCGGCAACGAGAGGTCTCTCTCTACGACCGCAATGAGAGCGCTGCGCTCTTTGTCCCAGGCTGGGCATTCCTCCAGCGGGTGCTGGGCCGTGTCCTCACGGCAGTTGCCACAGTGGTGGCACACGGCGGACTGCTCCGCTCCGGCTACGCGACACAGATACGCACCGAAGCAACCGTGCCCGGTGAGCACCTGCGTCAGCCGGTATGTCGGCGCGCCGTGGCGCCTGTCCAACCACTGTTCGAAGACAGGTCGCACTGCCGCGACGGTCCTCACGCCCGCACTCGGGTTCTCCAGCCTGGAACGCCACTCCTCCACGACGGCCCTGCGGAGGGAGGCCTTCATGGCCTCGACCTCTCGAAGGGCCAGCCTCTGCCCGCGCCTTAACGCCTCCTCCCGCCAGAAAAATACTGACGAGAGGGACTTGGCATGCAACTGCCAGGGCAGAGTGCCCGCCAGCACGCAGGCCGCCTCGTGCGAGACCGTGCGGTAGCCCCTGATGATGCGCTGCGCCACCATGCGTTGCGGACGATGCAGCAGGCGGACGCAGCGAACGCCAAGGGAATTGGCCTAAACGGGACAACCGTACAGGGCCATAGACCGCACGACTCAAGCATACATGTTTCGGCAAGGGATGCCAGGACCATCAGTTTTGGGCAGCAGGCGCCCAAGTGCGCCCGCCGCCCTCACCAGCTTCGGCGACAACTCCTCAAAGTGGGCGCGGAAATCCCATCGGCTGTCGAGGATGAGACCAAGGTACCTAATCCTCGAGCCGACAGGAATCCGCACGGCATCCACTGTGATGTGGGCCCCTGGCGGTGGCCACGTTTAGCAGTGGACCAACTGCAGTGGTGGAGGTCGATGATATTGATTTATGTAGTGATTTTACATTAAAGAAACATCTACTATTCATTTTTATCTTACACTGCATATTTAGGAAATAATGCAATGAACTTAATGCAATGAACACATTTTTAAACTAATAATAAATAGTTGACTATCGGTTATACCTTTTTTAATTACATAGACGAATCACCAAACACTATTAATACTGGTGACTCAAAGTACAGCCCATTCGCACAGAAACTAAAGTTTTACCACCTACAACCTTTTCCTTATTTGTGTGGCTGTGTAATGAAAACATTGTAGTTTATCTAAACCTTACAGCATAACTAGAATTATATGCATAAAACTCACGTTTTACTCGCTCCCGCTGCCACTTTAAAGTAACTAGATCGTAGTGCAGTGCACTTTTGTGTAATTCCAAAATGAATAATCTAAATTCTAATTTCTACATTCATATTCACGGAGTAGTTACATCAAAAACAAAAATAACTTTGACCTTGTGGGAACACATTGCCAGCACAAATCTGCCTATTTTTTGGTAGATTTTGCAGCACTTGGCAGTGTTTGAATAAAATTCAATCTGAAAGCAAAATAGAATATGAATATTACTTTGTGTTAGCTATTTACTGCAAAAAGCAAATTTATAAGAACACGGCAATAAATGATCAGTATCGCCCGAACATGTGTATTCATAAATAGTTAGAGCTATTTGCTGTACTTCTGTAATGAAACTGGCAATATTGTAAGTATATTTGAGGAGTTTCGACAGGTTTCAGTAATATTTCAATGTTGGCATGTATTAGCGTAGATGTCTAGATATTATACACGTTTAATATTTCAAGTGGGCATAGCGAGAAGTGCTCAAAGAAGTCACAAGCCTCATTTTGATGAAAACCAAAATTGCATACCTACTTGGATTAAAAAAAATATTTATATTCTTCGCGAGGAATTGAACACGATAATTTTGAATAAAAATCTATAGTGATGTCGATAATGATCAAATTCTGGGAAGTAACAATATACTGAAAATTAAAGGAACGACGTCAATTTTAAGAAGAAGATGGGGCTCATCCCGAAACGCGACACCTCTACGGAAGTCACTAACCGAATATCCTACCACCACAAACTGTGTTACTCATTTGGCACCACCCGGGGGTCACGTGTAAGGAAACTAGAGTTTAAAAAGCCTACGGACGCGATTGAGATTAGCGCACAAAATGTGTGTAATATAACGAGCAGTATGTGTCGCTATTCCCTTTTCTGTCTCTACCTCTCTTACACAGTAACAATATCTGCCCTCTCGTTCTATTAGGTCTTCGTGGTCCTTGTTGGTATGGATAGTTTGTGCACATTTGTTTGCGATTACTGCTTGAGTAATACTTCAATGGTGTTAGGGGTATGTTTGAAAACGGGTGATGAAGCAACAAATAATATTTCTAACGTTGTAAATGTTTTTATTTTAGCCGTAAAAATGTAATAATTACAAATGCCACTGGACGCAAGATAAATATATTATAAAAATCGCCTCAGAAACCTTAGAAATATAACCTTAAAACAATATAACGTAGTTAATGTAAAATTTCAAAAATCTTTTACTGACGATTAACACGAATATATCGAGGAAGGTATTGGACGGTAAAAGCAAGATTAGTATATGGCAAGATAATCTCTAAAGTTAGACATTTCGGCATAGAAAAAGTATTTGAATTTTTCATTTTCAATATTTTTCAGGCCTTTAATAAATTCTTGGATGTCTGGAGTGGTATAGTTACAAATTTCATCTGTTACAATATAAAGCGCAGCCCTTACTTCATCCCCTGTGCTGGCTTGTAATATCCCTTGCACTATCGCCTTGATAAATTTAAATTTAGTGACATCGTACTGAAAGTAATCAGAGAAATATTCTTCGATACCCGTTCGATACAATTCGATGGCTGATTCAAAATAACTTTCAGTCAACTGTTTTATTTCGCGCGCAATTTTCTCACCAAAAATATGGCCAACTATTGATATTCCTTCGCTTAATTTTCTTTTTTCTACTTTGAAGACTTCAGGATGCGCTGTTATGCTTTGCCTTACGGATTTTAAGTACAGCATGGTTAGATGGATAAACACGTAACTACTAAAGTGAGTTTCTATCGGTAAGCACTGTCGCATCCGTGAGACGATATTTTCTAAAACTGGCAGAGGAGAGACATAACTGTCGTCAAAGAATAGCCTATTGTATTGAAGAGATAACAAAATCACGTTAAACATTTCTATAAATTCGTTTTCTGACTTATCACGAATTTGCGCCAAACACTTGAAAAGCGGTTCGTTGAAGGTTTCCGTACGTTTTTTCTGTGTTTCTTCTGATCGACAAAGCAATAAGAATTTGGTTATCAGTCTCAAATACAACTGAATAGCTTTTTTATCATTTTGTTGCTCTATACCGTATTTAAACTCTGAGAGGAAATGTAACAGTTGTTGTTCAAGGAAATCCTCATCTACATCGGCAAGAAAATCCTCCATATCACTTAAAATACCGAGAGCATCATAATAATAATCCTTTTTCAAAGCCTTGAACAGTATCACACAGTAGGCTGGTTTAATTATTGAAGGTATTTTATCTACGCCTTTCAAGGATTCACGTATATATACACTTTTTTCAGCACACGAATCGAAATCGTTCATCAATTGTTTGAAGAGATCCCACACGCGCGGGTCAAAATCCGCGCCGCGCCGGCGAATATACTTCAGAGCAGCTTTCAGAGTAGCTGTGGGTCTCAAGGCAGCGGCAGCGGCATAAACATCAGCCTCCTTGCCTGTTCTCTCCGCTAACACCAAAGCCACTCTGACGGTGCGTTTCCAATTAAGCAATATCTGAATATAATGATCTGCCTGTGCTGACGGGCAAACGAGTACTTTATTCGCCACAGCCTTGGCTCCGACGGCAGACAGACTAATTTTGTTGATGTCAAGTTTCGGCCTTCCAGCGTGCATGTTAGCTTTGATCGCAGACGCGAAGCGACCTACAGTCTCATTTTTAACATCAAGTGTTTGTAGGTAAGACAAACAAGCGCCTTGGAGTAGACCCAGTGGTCTCGCTATTGACCTTCCGACTGATGGATTCGTAAGTACACGCTCCCGCAATTCAGTTCGATAAATATCTATCATCCCTAGAGATTCTGCAAAGAATACTGCTATCTTACGTAGGAACTGTTCAGGACGGATTTTATTTTTCTCAACTAGATCCACGAACTTGGTTACATTGAGGACGGATGTGTCGTGACGCAGCGCGTTAACGTAGGAGGCGTCTGTTTGAAACAATGGGAAATTTTCACGGAACAGGGTTCGTCGGGCGATTTTGCCATTGTACAATTCCCTAAGAAGAGATTCAGCAGCAGACGATTCTCGTCTCGCAAGCGCGGCCACGGCTGGAACTAAAGGCGAGCTCTCTATGTTCATTTTGTACTTTTGGAGCATATGGAACAGTAAGCTAAGTAGCTCGACCTGTCTCTCTAAACTAACTTCAGCATCAACAGCTGACAACAGTAGCAACGGTAATTTTTCTCGTATAATTCTACGCTCATTTGTGTCAGTAGAATATTCGTCTAGATGAGAAAATTCTTTCAAGAATGCATCTCTGATCGCTGGTTCACATGTTCCAGCGTCCAGCAAGCTTCTTATGACGACTGCATGCAAACCTTCTCGACAATCTGCTTCCGGAGTGCTGCCATCTAATCCAAGACCTCGGGCGAATTGCATCAGTGCCTCCCACGACTGCTGTGGCAAGCGCCACACGGCGGCGCGCTTCACAAGGCTCCTGACGACAGTGGCTCTCACATGCACGGGCTCGTTCAGATGCTGCTCCAATAACTCTAACAGCGACGCCACCATCTCCGGTTTACCCCCAGTTTTGCTCACGAGCACCAGCATCATGTATTGGCGGTTCTGCGACGAACTATCCTCCTTTATTTTTTTTCGCAGTTCGTACAAAGTACGTTCGAAACCGACGAAACGGTATTCATCGAACAGTTTATCTAGGTAAGTGCGAACCGGGGCGCATGAGTCACTACAGTATTCAAATTTCGCCTGATATTTTCCATATTTCCTTTTCATTAACATACTTTTAAAGCAGCATTCTTCATAAGCAAATCTTGGGTACTCTCGATCCTCAAAAATGTGGATTTCGTAGTCGTTTCTATTAGGCATTGTTGGAATGTCGTACGGCCAAGTTTCAACTAGTTCACCAATATTCTTTTCAACGAAAATCTGTTTCTTGAACGCAGCTCTCTGAGCGACCGGAATTCTCTTTATGAGGGGTTCAACAAATTTGTAATCAAAGCGGTAACTAAGGTAAGACGCTCGCGCTAGTTTTAAAACAATTTCTTTGCACTCTTCTGAGGTCAAACACTCTGCTACAGCCTGCATGTTCAACAATATTCCCGCGTACAGCTCCGGTTTTCTATCGAACTTGTCCTTGTGGCTAGTCATTATGTATTTGGTGAGCGTACGACCATACTTAATATTGATGTAATATTTTTCTGTAATTTCAAAAAATATATCTGCATTCAACTTTAAGACTACTTTTAAATTATTAAAAAAGTCCAATTGGTAGTCGACCAATTTGATTCTCAAGTTATCGTTGTTAGGTACGCTATCAAAATATATCTTCGCCACTTGTGGACACTTTTCACAAAGAACTTTAAAATAATGTAGTGAGAGCTTTTCAAGAATTTTTGGCGCTTCGTTCGTAATAAAAGCAACGCTGCAGTTGCCTAAAAATTTTATCGCATAATCAAAATTTGTATCCGAATAAAACTTATAAAATGCCTCACATCTTTGTGAGTCTTTCAAATTCAAATACAGCCAGTTTTTAACTTTACTAACCGCAGTAGTGACCATATACGGGTATAGATTGTTTTCTAAATATTTAGGGTTAATGTAGTCTTGGTATTCTCCTTTCAATATCCACTTTGCTTTTAAAGCTCTGCTGACATACAACATGTCCTCATCTTTGATATTTTGCAATATGTAATCTACATTTCTCAGTTTAGAAGCGAGATCTATTTTAAAGAGTCGGTCTACAGGCGTTTTCTCCGGAACATCTTGTATTTCATGGAAGGGGACTCTTTTTTCGTATGATTCAGCGACGAGCGCGTTGAGGTGACGATGCCGAATTCCTAGATTCTCTCCGATCAAAGTTATTGGTATGCACGCCATCTGTGGAATAGCAAAATTAAATAATAATATTATATTTTATTTATACCAAGACATTTCGGTAGAAATCTTTGAAACGAAATGAATGGATGACGAATATTGAATATTGTTTGGGACAATTTGATACAAAAAGTAGAGAGATACTAAGTGATATTTACTAAATAATATTTATAAATAATATTTAGTAAATACCACATCGGAACACATCACCAGAAACGGCAACATTTGCTTATTATACTACATAGTTACACCATATACATACTATTTTTCTTAATTTACATAACATATTTAGGAAATAATTATATTTATAGTGGTTAATGCAATGAACGAATTTTTAAACTAACTATAAGTAATTTTAGTATTAATTTTAAGGCTTGCTTAGATCTCATTGCACTGTTGTAATTTTTAATTTTAATATTGTTACAATGTTCAAATATTTTATAATTTAATACCATAATTGTCTTTAGTTTAATATTATTCTTTTATTTTTTTACTATTTTTCAATTTTTAACTTCATTTTGTTTTATATTACATAGTGCTTTTGTCTTTAATAACATCATATTGTAATGCTGTATACACCTATAATGGCTCGTCACCTTGCACAATTCATATATAAAATATATGTATGTGGAATTTTATCGGTGTGGTGATGGTGTGACGATGTTATAAATATAATAAAATAAATAATTGACAGCCGGTTCTAATGAGTTTATAATTACTTATATGATAGATCAATTATCACTCTTATTATACCGGTGACTCAAAACATACCTTGCACATTCGCACTCATACTATATTTCTACCAACTATTAAACCACTGAACACTAATAATGTGACTGTGTAACCAAAACCAAACTATTCAGAACAAATAGAATAAAAATGCATAAAACTCACGTTTCACTTGTTCCGTCGCCACTTTATATGTACAAGATCGTAGTGCAGTGCACTTTTGTATCATTCCAAAATTAATAGTTCAATTTCTACATTCACATGCACTGAGTAGGTATCTACTGGTACATCACAAACACAGCCCACGAAGAAAAATCACAAACAAAAATAACTTTGACCTTGTGGGAACACATTGCCAGCCCAAATCTGTTTAATTTTTGGTAGATTTTTAAGCACATATTGTGAATACTACATACATACTACATACAGTGAATAAAATTCCATGTGAATGTAAAATGGAAGCTAGAAATAATGTTATTTTAGCTATTTACTGCAAAGAAAGCAAATTAATAAAGTCACGGCAAATAATGTTCAGTGTCGTTCAAACTTAGATTTATTTGTTGTACCTCTGTATTAATTGGCAATATTGTATTTATTATGATTAATTGAAAACATTTGCCTGAACGCGGTATTATTTGAATGTTGTGATTTCTTAGCCCCCATGCCTAGCTATAGGATGGATGAATGTTATTTAATTTTCTAGCGCAGAATAATGAAATAGCGACTAGATTTTTTAAAAAATAATATCACTAATATTGTAATGTAATAAAATGTATTTCCCTACTACAACAGGGGTTTTTAGTCAGTATGCTGTTGTAGGTTTTTGGTAGGGACCCGACTTGACAGTGACACTGACAGCCCTTTCGGCCTCCTGCAGGGCACTGAAAGGGGAGCTTTACAGCTCTTCCTTTTGACACAAAATAACTACGACGTAGAAACAAAATATGGTGCTTGTCTGCTTGAGCAAATTCAGACTATACGCATTAGTTACAGTCAGCTTAAAATTGATAAATGACTCACATATAATGGTGTATAAGCATGGACGTAGTATCAAATGTCTAACACTTTTTCTGTTTTACAGTACCATTAAGTTTGGCTAACTATATGTTCTTTAATTTTCGCAGTTGTAGATGCTTACTAAATAATAAATGTTTTAAATCAATGCCTATTCGTATCAATTTTAATTTGTAAAGTCCGCAATAAATAAAACGATATATCAATTAAATATTTACATTGTTAGGACTTAAATGAAACACTTTTAGTCACGAAAGTCTTTAATAAAATAAACACCGTCAAAAATAATCATACCAATTATGAAGAAAAATTCGACCAATTTTCATAGCAGAGTAATCGATAAGTCATATAATTATAGTACCTACTATTCATTTGGCACATTGTAAACAGAATGAAATTTTTGTAAACGTGGTTCGCTCCAATATAATATCTTTATTAAAAACGAGTTTTACATAGTAGCTACTAAAACAATAGGAAACAACACCAATAACTACGGATTATTAATATTAAAATCTACACATCGATTTTTTATTTAATAATCATTTCCACATAATATACATGCATTACGGTTGATCATAGATATTAGATAATGAAAAAGTTTTGCGATTTCTATTCCACAAGATAATTTCTAAAAAAATACATTTCGTAATAGAAAAAGTATTGAAATTCTTCGTTTCGAATCATTCTCATATCACTTATTAGCTCTTTGATGTCTGTCGGTTCAAAGTTACAATTTATATCCTTCAGAATATATAGCCCAAGTCTGACTTCATCCCCTACGCTGCCATGCAATATCCCTTGGATTACAGCCTTGATAAATTTGAACTTAGTAACATCATGCTCAAAATAATCAGTGAAGTACTTTTTAATTCCCGTTCGATACAATTCGATGACTGATTCAAAATATTTTTCCTTCAGCTGTTTAATTTCCCGTGCAATATTCATGCCAAGGGAATGGCCGACAGTCGATATACCTCCGCTTAATTTTCTTTTTTCGTTGTTAAAGATTGTAGGCTGCGATTTCATGCTTTGTCGTACGGATCTTAAGTACAGCATGGTTAGATGGATACATACGTATTTATCAAAATGAATTTCTACAGGTAGGTGCCGCCGCATCCATGAGACTATGATTTCTAAAACAGGTAGAGGAGAGACGTAGCTGTCGTCAAAGAATAACTTATTGTATTGGAGAGATAACAAAATCACGTTAAACATTTTTATAAATTCTTTTTCTGACTTATCAATGAATGATTCTAAACAAATGAAGAGCGGGTCGCAAAGATTTTTGCAACGTTTTTTCTGTACTTCTTCTGTTTTACAAAGCAACAAGAATTTTGCGAAAATTCTTAAATACAATTCCTTGATTTCGTTATTGCTTTGTTTGCACGTGTGGTTTTTAAACTCTTGCAGAAAATATATTAGTTGTTGTTCAAGGAAATATTCTTCTACGTCGGGAAGCATATTCTCCATGACGCTTAAAATACTCAGTGCGTCATAATAATAATCCTTTTTCAAAGCCTTGAACAGTATCGCACAGTAGGCCGGTTTAATTGTTGATGGTATTTTGTCTATTTTTTTAAAAGATTCACGTATGTATACACGTTTTTCAGTACACAAATCGAAATCATTCATCAATTGTTTGAAAAGTTCCCATACGCGCGGGTCGAAATCAGCGCCGCGGCGGCGAAGATACTTCAGCGCAGCTTTCAGGGTAGCTGTGGGTCTCAAGGCAGCGGCAGCGGCATAAACATCAGCCTCCTTGCCTGTTCTCTCCGCTAACACCAAAGCAACTCTGACGGTGCGTTTCCAATTAAGCAATATCTGAATATAATGATCTGCCTGTGCTGACGGGCAAACGAGTACTTTATTCGCCACAGCCTTGGCTCCGACGGCAGACAGACTAATTTTGTTGATGTCAAGTTTCGGCCTTCCAGCGTGCATGTTAGCTTTGATCGCAGACGCGAAGCGACCTATAGCCTCATTTTTAACATCAAGTTTTTTTAGGTAAGACAAACAAGCGCCTTGGAGTAGACCCAGTGGTCTCGCTATTGACCTCCCGACTGATGGATTTCTAAGTACACGCACCCGCAGTTCTGTTCGATAAATTTCCATCATCTCTAAAGACCCTGCAAAGTACACTGCTATCTTGCGTAGGAACTGTTCAGGACGTATTTGATTTTTCTCAACTAGATCCACGAACTCGATCATGTTGAGGACGGATGTGTCGTGACGCAGCGCGTTAAGGTAGGAGGCGTCTGTTTGCAACAATGGAAAATTTTCTCTAAATAAAGATCGCCGAGCCATTTTAGCATTGTATAATTGGGCAAGAAGAGGTTTACTAGCAGACGGATTACGCTGTACAAGATCAACAACGGTTGGAATTAGATAGAAACTCTCGTCGGTTATATTTTGGCTTTGAAGGGTATCACAAAGCATGCTGAGTAGCTCTATGTATTCCGCGTTAGAAAGCGGAACTTCCATGAAGGTTAGTATCACCACACTTAATCGTTTTTTTAATATTGTACGCTCCTTACCGTTAATAGGATACTCGTCTAGAAGAGAAAAATTTCTCAAGAAAGCATGTAAGATTGCGAGGAGCCGTTTAGAGGCAGTATCTGGTTTAGGGGCCAACAAGTTTCTTATGACGACTGCATGTAAACCTTCTCGACATTCTACTTCCGGAGTGCTGCCATCGACTCCGAGACCTCGGGCGAACTGCATGAGAGCTTCCCACGGCTGCTGCGGCAAGCGCCACACAGCGGCTCGCTTCACAAGGCTCTTGACGACAGCTGCTCTCATAGAAGCTGGCTCGTTCACGTGGTGCTGAAGCAACTGCATCAGTGACGCCACCAGCTCCAGATTACCTTCAGTCTTGTTCACGAGCATAAATATCATGTACAGACGGTACATTGGTGAGCTTTCCTTTTTAATTTTTTTTCCTAGTTCGTATAAACTATGTTCAAAATCGACATGTAGGTATTTATTGAATAGTTTTTCAAACACTTGACACTTCACGAAAATCAAAGTGTTCTGCTTAGCTTCTCCGCTAAGTTCTTTGACCTTCCATTTATCATGTGCTTTCTCACGGTACACAAATTGAGGATATACTTTATCGTCAAACACGTGGATTGAATCACCGTTTCGTTTTGGAGGAGACGGTATTTCGTACGGCCAAGTTTCGACTAATTCACCTACATCTTTTACCACAAAAACTCGTTTCTTGAATGCTGCTCTCTCTGACATCGGAATTCTTTTTATCAGGGGTTCAACAAATAGGTAGTCAAAGCGGTGGCTGAGGTAAGATGCTCGCGCCAGTATCAAAACAAGATTTTTGCACTCTTCTGAGGTAAGACACTGCGCTACAACATGTATGTTTAACAATTTCCCTGCGTACAGTTCCGGTTTTCTGTCAAACTTGTCCCTATGCTTAGTCATTATGTATTTGGAAAGCGCACGACTATAAACAATGTCGAAATATTTTTCAGTTATTTTAAAATATAAATCGGGTTCTGACGTTAAGACCACTCTGAGACTTTTGAAAAAGTCCATCTGGTTGTCAAGAAATTTAATTTTTAGTTTTTCGTTGCATGGAATATTTTCGAAATATAATCCCGCCACTATTGGACACCTTTCACAAAGAACTTTAAAGTTATGTGGTGATAGCTTTTCCAAAACTTTACTCGCTTCGTTCACTATAAAATTGGCGTCGCAGTGTCCAAGAAATTTTATAGCGTAATTGAAATTTGAGTCTGAATAAAACTTATAAAATTCTGCACATCTGTGTGGGTCTTTCAAATTCAAATACAGCCAGTTTTTGAATTTACTAACCGCAGTAGTTACCATATACGGGTACAAGTTGTTTTCTAAATAAATAGGGTTTACTATGTCTTGGTATTCGTCTTCTATCATCCACTTCGCTTTTAACGCCCTGCTAACATACAACATATCCTCTTCTTTGAGGTTTTTCAACATGTAATCAATATCTCTCAATTTGGAAGCGAAATCGATCTTAAAGAGTCGGTCTATGGGTGTTCTTTCAGGGTGATTTTTTATTTCGTCGAAGGGCAATTCTAGCCTGTAAACTTCCTTAACAAGTTCGTTGAGGTAATTATGGCGCATTCCCAAATTTTCTCCTCTCAACTTCATATACCACATCTCAAATGGTGAACTGCTCGTCATCTGTGGAATAAAATAACATACATTATTTACACTGTTATAAATAAACCCAACTTAGGAGCTTTTGAATTTAATTAACATAGAAACACAACGTTTTTCAAAAGTATTTACGTATGATAAAAAGAGCATTACTAGAATTGGTATAAATTACATATCGTAACGCATGTATTGTTAGCTCCAACAATTTAAAATGACGTGATATATTCATAATTTAAAACTATATTTTTATGTATGATTCAGCTAAGGTCAGAACTATAAAAAAAAATCGTTCGTTTTCGAGATGTTTAACAAGGGCCGGTTATGACTGACGAGCAAAATAAAAATGTTATCAATGTATCCTCTTCACTAGGAGTATCGAAACTCACATTTTTAATTATTTTATTTAATACACATTATAATACACACAGTCGCAAGACGTCGCTGGATGCAGGCTGCCTCCAACAGGTCACCGTGGAAATCATTGGGAGAGGCCTATGTTCAGCAGTGGACTTCCTTTGGCTGATGGATTGGATTGATTGGATAATACACATATCATACGAATATGGCACATGTGGGACGCATACACTGAATTTCGCAACATTATTACAGGTATTTAATTTGATTCGGTACCGCGACTGCTATTCTTGGACGGTCTCGCAAAAAGTGGTTGGTCGCCATATGCTAAGAAGTGATACCTAATTTATGTTATTAAAACATATAAAATCCTATATATATCTTTTTACGTTGAAACACATATTTCTTAAGCACAATCATTTCTTAGTTATCACAATTTCGCCTTAACACTGGCACAATTATTGATTTTGATCGGAATACACGGCCTGGGTTTCATGAAACATTTTCGATAACAGTAACACACAAAACTCACCTTGAACTGTTATTGTCTGTTTTAGAATTCTAATTTAAAATTGTATAAATTTATTTTTCATTGGGTTTCAATTTCAGATGCACTGGGTTAGGTATCTGCGTATGTATTATCCTGGGAAATCAATGTCTGTTTCCTTTGGAAAAAACATTGCCAGCACAAAAAAACACTGTTTTGGTACGTTGTTCGGCACGTGTTAACTTTAAATAATATCATTCATTTCTTTTTAAGGAAAACTACACATAAATATAATAATATTTCCACAGAATAGTGAGAATGTTCATTCCCTGCATTATTTAACAATGATAACATACTTAATATTAAAAAGGTTGTTTTGAGGGTTTTGGCGGGTATTTTGATAATCAAAATTGAAAAATATTTTCGTCATATGTCATATCATATAAAAATAACACTGATTGCTATTAGTTATTACAGGTTCAGTATTTATATTTGCAAACAGTTTTAATGTATACTACATATAAAGATGAAAATATTATATATTGCGATAACTTTCAAACTTTAATCAAATGTAATTTTGTCAGTGTTATAGTATAAAAGCTGAATTTTATAAATGTAGTTAAAGCAACTATCAAGTGGTGTCTCCTTGGCAGCCCGATACTTGGTTTTTTCATTTTGCCAGACACATTGAAGCTGATAATTTCCAAACCCACTAAGATCAGAACTTCATAAATAATTGATCGTGTGATGCCTATGTGAGAGGCATGCGCACATTTCACCTTTTGTAAAGTGACGAAATTATGGCGGACACGGGCTCTAGGTCTATAGGTTGTCGATTGACACAGGATATACATGTATGATTGTAGGTGGCGCGTATGAATAATTTTAGTGGACTGTATTTGCGGTTAGAAATTAGGTAAATTACATTTACGGTTGGTGACTAGAAGAAAATATCGGAACGCGGGATAAACTGAATGCTTGATGCACAAACCTCGTGGCGTTTCCGACGGTGTTGAAGGTGGCAGCTCGTCTCCTGCTTGGCAAAAAATGCTGTCCTTTGTTGCTATTTACGCACTAAAGGGTTTTAAGTTCGAATCGGGGACGAGACACCGATAAATCACTTATTGATTAATGTTTTGTGGAGCGGTATGATAATTCAATGGTCAGTCCGGAGCCGCGGCGCAACTGATTGTCCTTGATTCTTGATTGCCCTCATGTGGCGAGCAGCGGAAACATTTAGCGCGGCGATGCTCTCTCGCTCATGCCTTGTTAATGCGCAAGTGGGGAAAGGGATGCGAGAAAGAAGCACGGTAATAAAAATAAGGATTTGTATTGACAATTATTGTAGAAAAATTTAAAGCGGAAGTCCATTGAATGACACTACTTTATAGCGGAACTTTAATTAGCCCAACCAAATGCAAAAAAAAAATATCTCAGGAAAAGTACTATAAGGAATAAAAGGTACCTATCCTACCTTTTATGTTCTCCTGACGCGTATAAAATTTCATCATGGGTGCCCGAGTTAGAGCGCGGAAGCGCAAAAAATATTATACGTTATCCTTATTATAATAAGGATTTGTTTCTTGTTCTTTCGTAGGATAGGACGTATATTGACATACGTGGGAATAAAACACAAAATAACTCGTTTAAACGTTTTATTACAAGATAACTTAGATCAAGCTGTTAAATTAACAACATTTTACAACAAATTATAAATACCGTCGCCGATGCAAATATACCCAATGTTTCTTTAAAATTAATAGTATTATTGACTAAATGGTTGGATCAAACTGAATTTTCTAGAAAGAGACAAAGTTAAGGCGCGGCCAATGTCTGTCTCTCTATTTTAACATTGCTGCAAAATTTTTGTATCAGTCAGAATTCTTCAAATAAAAGGCCGCAAGATTGTCTTGTCTCTCTCACACTATTTGCGTTAGTGTATTAGCAGCATGTATGGGCTGTGAAATGTAAAATCGTGTGTCCTCAAAATTGATATACATTACGGTCTAAAACTTGGAGAAATTATTGTATTGGGCAGAATACATATTTGAAACATTATATAGGTACATGGGATCGAAAAATAGATACATATACTATTATTTTTATAAATATTTGTTATTTTTTCTAAATACAATGGATACATTTGCACTGACCACACAAAAACCTATGCATAAATTACATATTTATGTAAATACGATCTACAATGGATTTACTCTGACGGCAGGAAGTCAAACATTCTTACTAAATCTTCATGGTTCTTTTTTATACAAAAGGTCCAGCAAACGAGCAAACATGTCACCTGATGGTAAGTGATCACTGCACATGAACATCCACAATGCTGGATCATGGATGTGTTGCCGGTCACTCAATTGAGAAAGGAGCGGGAAGGAAAAGTTAAGAGGAATGGGTTTTGGCATTAATGTAACCATATAATATACAGTTTTATAAATACATATTTCAAGTTTTCCTATAGGACACTTTATCCTATACAAAATGACTTTCATACGCCTGATGAAGTGTTGAAATAGTAACGATTGGCGACTAATTATAATCGATACAATTATGCCGGCACATAATAGTATAGTATCAGCCAATATGCGTCCCACTGCAGGGCTGAGGCCTCCTCTACAATCAACAGTATCTACGATTGAGAGGGGTTAGGCCATATAGTCCATCACGCTGGCCTAGTGTGGGTTGACAGGCTTTACATTCCATAGAAATTCGTACAAATACCTAAATGCTTCATACATTGCTTGTTTAAGATAACATGAAAGCCTCACTATTACAGAAGGGAACACGTGCCGGCAAAATGTTCCAATTGTTATAGAAATAAGAATCGAGGAATCTTTTGTTTGGAGCCGAGATGTAACACATCACAAATCTTACAAATTCTGAATACAGGTATAATAGACAAATCCAATAAGATTTATTAACTGCCAGAATTGAGTATTTAAAATAATTCTAAGTAACTTGCAGACTAATGGAGAAAAATATTAGTTGTAAAGAAACGTAATATTTCTCTTTATTATAAATAATTTGTTGTGTATTAAAAACATAAATGTGATTGAAATTTAAGAATCTCATACAAGGATTGGTCACGACCATAATATTAATCACCATTCATAGCAATCTTGGACAAATTGAAAAAGCAGTATTTAACATACTTATATATATTTTTACATCATACATAAATCTCACACGCCCTCACTACTTTGAACGACTAATTTTTCCCAACCAATGGACCAACTGGTATCTGTTATGTTAATTATAATTTATGGAGATAACTCATTGACACATACTTACTTATTCATAGTTAAAACCTATTTTGGTTATCGAGTGTTATGTCCGTTTCCAATGACTTTGAGTTCAGTTTGAGCGAAGAAGACAAAACATTCGACAACTAAAATAGGTTTAAACATGACTATGAATAAGACGTTTGTATTTAAGTAACTGAATTCATAAAGTATTAAAAAAATATTTAATAATATAGTCTTTGGCTGTGTATTTAGACTTATGGTACGTTCACACAGCTGTTATTTTTTGTTGTCTCTTATCACGTCCATACGCTAATAACAAAACATAACAATCTTTTTGATTGTTAACAAATGTTAGGCAGCATTACATAACAGTAAATATACTAACAATAAATGACATGTCAGGTATTGCTAAGTAACATTTAGAACCATTGCTCCACAAAATAACTGCAGTATGGATGCACCTTTACATGTCACAAGATGACTGTTAATTTATGATCTATGTGACAATAAATAACAAAATTAAACCACAGATGTTAACGTGAGTATTAAAATATTACTTATTGAATCCAGTCAAACATACCAAGCATGTACCTCCAATACATTTTATGAAAATAAATCCATATTACTACTGTCAATAGTTAAGAATTCATGCGTATAGTCTAGTAGTCCCTCCATGTGTAGTCGCCTTTAGACCTAGGCTTGTAGTCTAGTCTACTTTTCCTTGTTCAAAGCCTCTATAAATTCTTCAAGTTTCTCTTGGACTTGTCTTACTCGCTCTGAAAATAAAAATATAAGCGACAATTTATTATACACCCAAATTTCACATACATAGTCCTGACTCCACATTAAGTTATTTTGTGTCGTTGGTATCAGAAATTACGAGACTTTTGGTCTCACAAATACCCAGACCCGAAACAAATAATTGTGGTACACACAAACATTTGTCACGGTGCGGAGATCGAACCTGCGGCCTCACGTTTCACAGCCTGCGTCTAACCTCCTGTGCCACGGAGGCTTTCATAATGTCATGATAATGAAACTCACTCAATTCTTCCGCCAGTTCCACTCGCCTGCCAGATAACAGCTTCTTTTTGAGATCAGGGTCTCCCGCCATCTTTAAATAAATATTATACAACAATGTGAATAACGTATTATTTTTTGAAAATTTATTTTTCTAATATATTCGTTATATCAAAGGGAACGAAGGAAATGGTTTCTTGGATTTACGCGACTGTTACACATTGAAATAAAACGAATTCTTACGGATTTTATCGCGAATTTAATTTAATTTTTATTTTTTTAATTTCCCGACGTGCCGTTTCCGTCCGCCCTGGGAACAAAGGAATTGTCGGTGGTCTCAATTAACGCTTGTATATCTATGTAAATTTACGCTTTTACTGCAGTGTCTATTTCTCCGGTTTGAAGGGCATTGTAGCCAGTGCAACTACTGGATATGATGAGACTTAACATCTTATGTCTCAGGATGGCAAGCGCAGTAGAATGACAAGCATTGCTTTGTGATTCATGGTGTTTTTTGGTTTTGCTACTGTCTATGAGCGGTCGTATCGCTTACCATCAGGCGAATGGCATGCTCGTCTCATCATTCAATGCAATAAAGAAAATATTAAGGTCGCATATTAGTTATTAAAATAAATAAAGTGTTTGTGTATACTCTTCTTCAGTAAGTCCTTTAAGCTGTATTTTGTATTGTATTGTATCAGCTCATATACGTCCCACTGCAGGGCATGATCCTCCTCTATAACCGAGAATACGATTGAGCGGGGTTAGGCCATATAGTCCACCACGTTGGCCTAGTGCGGTTTGGCCGACTTTACATACCATAGAAATTCATACAAATCGCTTTGGTATGCACTTTTCCTTCACCGTTAAGGTGTATGGTGATGGACTATCAATACACATGGCTGCAGAGTGTGCGTGTACCTCGTCCAGGACCTCGCGCAGGTCTCGGTCGAGTCTGGCGGCCTCTCGGTTGCCGATCTGTTGTCGCAGCGCGTTGGCCGTGGTGCGGAGCGTCTGCTGCACGCGCCAGAACATCACCACCTCGCAACACTCCTTCTGCGGGGGGACACACACACACACATCACTCAGCACTTCAACGATATACACATCAAGATGATCTAAGCTAAGTAGACATTCATTTACTTATGGCCTATGTTTAGCAGTGGACTTCCTGTGGCTGAAGAGAGAGAGAGAGAGAAAGTTATTGATAATCACTAGATTAGAATATATGCAACATAAAAAGCTTTAAACATGCATCAAAATGTTTAAAAATGTATGAAAAAAAATGTAGATTTTTAGTAAAGTAAAAGAAGTAAAGCATGCTATATTTCTTTATTTTTTTAAATCAGCCTGAACTCAGTAAATTACGTATCCATTCAAAATTTAACAACCTCTAAAACCTCATAATTTGAAACACGTTTTTTGCATTTATAAATTATATTTTTTAACATCAATTCTGAATGTAAACGTAACAGAAGTATTTTTTATTCAAAATGTTGTATGTAAAAAGATGTAATATTAAGAAACTTATATAAAATGTGTTACCCCATTGCCGTTTTGTTGACTGTACAAGTAAAAGCTTTTTCTGCAATCGCGCGCCCTCGTCTGAGCTTTTTGTAGGAAGTTCCTGAAAAATGAAAAAAAAAAACATAGTAATATAAGATGTCTTATTGTATAGAATTGAGACACACAACCCAGCGCCCTATAACAAAAGCATCATGTCGGCAACAAGTAGTCCGCACGTGTTGCCCGCCGACATGACATTTCTACAACGCAAGTGCTCTGGTCGCCATGACGTTAACAACATCATAAAATGTTCCTTAATATGTCGAGTTGCTGCCATGTCGTCATTAAGGTTTTTCGACTTGCAATGATTGAAACCGCCGGCAACTCCGCTGACAAAATGTCGCCGACATATGCCGGCGACCCGGCAGCTTTGGTGTGTAGTGCGCTTAACACTTTCATATTTTTTTACCCACAATGTGGATGTTAGTGTGAAGTAAGGATGTATTTGAGTGTTGAGTGTATTTATGTCTGTTAGCCCTTACTTGAGGTACACGGGTCTCCAGGTCTCCCGTATATAGTCGTTGTCGACCTCGATCCCTTTGCGTCGCAGGTTGTCCCTGACGGCGACCACCTCGTCGTACGCGAGTGCGGGGCGCGCGCTGCCCAGGCGCTCCAGCTCGGCTCGGACTTCGCCCCGACGGGACTGCTCCTCAGTGGAGGACTGCCAGTACAGCCAACGCTCCCTTAAACCGGGACCTGAAACACGTCATCGTTTGTGAAGTCAAACTCCTTTAGCATCTTTATGTTTTGAAAATTCGATGAAACGAAAAAGCGACACCAAAATGAAACAAACATAATCAGAAATAGGATTTAGCCTGCGAGAGAATAAAAATATGCAATAAATATGATAAGTTACCGGTGAGGTCCTTGAGTTCCTTGTTGACAGCATCGAGTCGTTCCTTGAGCGCGGTGTCCATGAGCGACACGGCGGCGTCCCAGTCCGCGCGCGAGCTCACGCAGCGGTCCTGCAGCGCGTTCAGCTGCAGCACGCGCAGCACCTGGATATATACCACATGTCATTTACTATTTGACCACATACATAAGGGAATTGACTAAATGTTCCCCTACTAAACACTTAGCACCTCTTGTTTAACCGTGCACGCACACTCGTACGTACGTACGCACGTACGCACGCACACACCTACGTATACTCAAACTTACTTCTGATAAAAATTCTATTTTCAGCAATCACACAAAATTTTAAATTTTAACTAGTGATTTAAAAATTCGGACTGCCTCGGTGGCATAGTGGTACTACGGTATGATTGCAAAGCTGAGGTCTAGGGTTCGAATCCCGGGTCGGGCAAAATGATATTGGATTTTTCTATTCATTATCAGCTCGGAGTCAGGAATTTGTGCCCGATATAGCGATAGGCTCGCCCCTTATCACATCGTGGAACGGAATATACAAGGCGAAACGTGGGTGTTCTGGGTAGCACTTCTGCCTACCCCTTCTGGGAAAAAGGCGTGTGTTTATGTATGTCTGTGTATTTCAAAACTCATTTTTTTAGTAATTAAAGTAAAATATCCTAAAGTTTAAAAAAGGCTATTAAAAAAGTTTATTAATTCTAATGTAATCTACATTACCTACAAATTTGGATTGCCCGATGCCCAATACCCCTATCCTCTTCCGATTTGATAGGCCGGCTACACATCTATGATCCAAGCGTTGTGGATGTTCATTGGCGGTAGTGATCACATACCATCAAGTGAACTGTTTGCTCGTTTGCCCGACCTTTACAATTAAAAAAAAAATCCAAGAGATGAAAAAATACTTCGTTATTCAACAGCCATTCCATTTACAGACAGTCTAAATCACCAGACAGGAATCTCCATGCCCCAACTATTAGTAACCATTAGTTTAGCACACTAACGTCCTGCGCGCGGTCCTCCCAGGTGTGGCGGCGCAGCGCCTCGTCCACGGCGAGTTTCTTGACGGGCTCGTACACGGCGTCGGAGTCCGCGGAGTGCGCCATGACGTCGCTGAACTCGTCGCGCAGCGCGTCCCTGCCCGCGCGGATGGACTGCGCCGGCAACTCGCGCTCCGCCCACTCGCGCAACTTTATGTCCACCGATGTGTTGAATTTGTCTGGGAGGGTGAAACGGCATTTAAATGCATGGAAAGGGTTGTGGTGGTGAGATAATTAAGTATTAATACAGTTCACGCTTGTGGTGCAAATAAAATACAGAGATGATTTTCTGTTTGATTTGTTGTCCATAGTTGTAACACATTCAAAGACTAGTATAGCTTAACGATTGAAAACGTCTTGTCAAATCGCATTTGAATGAATATATAAATTTCTATAAAGTAATTTTTATTTTTGTATTGACCAAGAATGGCAAAAAGTTTACCTCGTTGTTATGTATTTTGTTCCATAATTAACTATTTTCTTAAACCAAAAAAAGACAAGTTAAACGAATCATTATATTTTAAACTATTTCCCATCTTGTGATTATCACTTATGTCAAATACAAACAAATGGTCATGATTTATCAAACTATGCATCAATATACACATATGATTTTGTTACTTCATGACTTCATGGCACGATATACAATCTAAGACAATTCAACTAACAAACCGACACATCAATGGAATTACATCAAAAATGGTACAGCCAATGCATCATGATGTATACTGGGTAATATTGACGCATGGTTTTTAATTTAATCCACAAATGCCTTACCAACCCAGGTAACATTGTACCATATTTGAAAAAAAAACTGCTTGGTACTTTTGCCTTCATTGCGATATTAATTTTAAAGGCGTTTGATCAATCCATATAGGTACGAGCCTTTTATACCGCTCAGGTAAGTTCTCCGACCCAACCGAAGATCAGCTAAGCGGTAAAAATACTCTTATCTATACAGGGTGGTCAAAAATCGTGGAAACTAAAATCACGATGATTGTCAAACATTCCCCTCCGATTTTTTTCAAATTTAATACAATCTCACCTGGGGTGATAAGAAACACGTGGGTTAAATTAAATATCATGTGTCAAATCACCCTGTATATGTTTCTGAGTCTAATATCTACCCTTAGTGACGTAATGGCTGAATACACAGTTAAAAGCACATGTATCTTACTAAAGTCTATATCGTACGGGTCCAGCCATAGTGTGTTGGTTCCGCCATCTTTGTGCTTAAACTGAACTTGTCTGGGTATCGCCTTGGCTGGGTAAATTATATTATTTTAATTAAATGTAAATTGGTACTACCTATACTACCGCCGAAAACCAAATACATTTAATGTAAATATTTTATATCTATTGTTTTGTAAATAGAGATTAAGTATTGACTTATCATGAAAGCTATTTAATTGCGTAGATGACCAATAAACGAATTTTATTTTATATCATTTCACTGCACTGTGTCATAAAATAATCATGTACTGCCGTGCACAGGCCTCTACAACTGAGTTCGATTGGAAAGACTTACCATAGATATTTTTGTGTTATCTATAAAAAAAAGAATCATGTCTTTTACTGCAAGGATATGTAATTCTCAGGTCAGTTTTGCAGTTCTTGTGTTTCTTCTTGCTCGGCAAAGTACCTTGCATCCGACAGTTACTAAAATGCCAGTAACATTGTCTACTACGAACAGAAAATTATGTCTTGCCACTTGACACAACTTTTCTTGCCTATTCAACTCGTCTTCTTAACTGCTTCTTGCCAGCAAATTGTTGATGATATTTGTAGTGTTGGCACGGTCTACTGCTGCCGACAGCTCCGCCACTGGTCCAGTATATACTCACCGACATCATCATGCGCAGTGGCGGCGGCGGGCAGGTAGATGTGCTCGAACACCCTGCTGGCGGCGGCGTGCCACAGCGCCTGCGTCAGCCGCAGCTCCCAGGCCGGCGCCGGCACTGCCGACAGCTCCGCCACTGGTCCAGTATATACTCACCGACATCATCATGCGCAGTGGCGGCGGCGGGCAGGTAGATGTGCTCGAACACCCTGCTGGCGGCGGCGTGCCACAGCGCCTGCGTCAGCCGCAGCTCCCAGGCCGGCGCCGGCACTGCCGACAGCTCCGCCACTGGTCCAGTATATACTCACCGACATCATCATGCGCAGTGGCGGCGGCGGGCAGGTAGATGTGCTCGAACACCCTGCTGGCGGCGGCGTGCCACAGCGCCTGCGTCAGCCGCAGCTCCCAGGCCGGCGCCGGCACTGCCGACAGCTCCGCCACTGGTCCAGTATATACTCACCGACATCATCATGCGCAGTGGCGGCGGCGGGCAGGTAGATGTGCTCGAACACCCTGCTGGCGGCGGCGTGCCACAGCGCCTGCGTCAGCCGCAGCTCCCAGGCCGGCGCCGGCACTGCCGACAGCTCCGCCACTGGTCCAGTATATACTCACCGACATCATCATGCGCAGTGGCGGCGGCGGGCAGGTAGATGTGCTCGAACACCCTGCTGGCGGCGGCGTGCCACAGCGCCTGCGTCAGCCGCAGCTCCCAGGCCGGCGCCGGCACTGCCGACAGCTCCGCCACTGGTCCAGTATATACTCACCGACATCATCATGCGCAGTGGCGGCGGCGGGCAGGTAGATGTGCTCGAACACCCTGCTGGCGGCGGCGTGCCACAGCGCCTGCGTCAGCCGCAGCTCCCAGGCCGGCGCCGGCACTGCCGACAGCTCCGCCACTGGTCCAGTATATACTCACCGACATCATCATGCGCAGTGGCGGCGGCGGGCAGGTAGATGTGCTCGAACACCCTGCTGGCGGCGGCGTGCCACAGCGCCTGCGTCAGCCGCAGCTCCCAGGCCGGCGCCGGCACTGCCGACAGCTCCGCCACTGGTCCAGTATATACTCACCGACATCATCATGCGCAGTGGCGGCGGCGGGCAGGTAGATGTGCTCGAACACCCTGCTGGCGGCGGCGTGCCACAGCGCCTGCGTCAGCCGCAGCTCCCAGGCCGGCGCCGGCACTGCCGACAGCTCCGCCACTGGTCCAGTATATACTCACCGACATCATCATGCGCAGTGGCGGCGGCGGGCAGGTAGATGTGCTCGAACACCCTGCTGGCGGCGGCGTGCCACAGCGCCTGCGTCAGCCGCAGCTCCCAGGCCGGCGCCGGCACTGCCGACAGCTCCGCCACTGGTCCAGTATATACTCACCGACATCATCATGCGCAGTGGCGGCGGCGGGCAGGTAGATGTGCTCGAACACCCTGCTGGCGGCGGCGTGCCACAGCGCCTGCGTCAGCCGCAGCTCCCAGGCCGGCGCCGGCACTGCCGACAGCTCCGCCACTGGTCCAGTATATACTCACCGACATCATCATGCGCAGTGGCGGCGGCGGGCAGGTAGATGTGCTCGAACACCCTGCTGGCGGCGGCGTGCCACAGCGCCTGCGTCAGCCGCAGCTCCCAGGCCGGCGCCGGCACTGCCGACAGCTCCGCCACTGGTCCAGTATATACTCACCGACATCATCATGCGCAGTGGCGGCGGCGGGCAGGTAGATGTGCTCGAACACCCTGCTGGCGGCGGCGTGCCACAGCGCCTGCGTCAGCCGCAGCTCCCAGGCCGGCGCCGGCACTGCCGACAGCTCCGCCACTGGTCCAGTATATACTCACCGACATCATCATGCGCAGTGGCGGCGGCGGGCAGGTAGATGTGCTCGAACACCCTGCTGGCGGCGGCGTGCCACAGCGCCTGCGTCAGCCGCAGCTCCCAGGCCGGCGCCGGCACTGCCGACAGCTCCGCCACTGGTCCAGTATATACTCACCGACATCATCATGCGCAGTGGCGGCGGCGGGCAGGTAGATGTGCTCGAACACCCTGCTGGCGGCGGCGTGCCACAGCGCCTGCGTCAGCCGCAGCTCCCAGGCCGGCGCCGGCACTGCCGACAGCTCCGCCACTGGTCCAGTATATACTCACCGACATCATCATGCGCAGTGGCGGCGGCGGGCAGGTAGATGTGCTCGAACACCCTGCTGGCGGCGGCGTGCCACAGCGCCTGCGTCAGCCGCAGCTCCCAGGCCGGCGCCGGCACTGCCGACAGCTCCGCCACTGGTCCAGTATATACTCACCGACATCATCATGCGCAGTGGCGGCGGCGGGCAGGTAGATGTGCTCGAACACCCTGCTGGCGGCGGCGTGCCACAGCGCCTGCGTCAGCCGCAGCTCCCAGGCCGGCGCCGGCACTGCCGACAGCTCCGCCACTGGTCCAGTATATACTCACCGACATCATCATGCGCAGTGGCGGCGGCGGGCAGGTAGATGTGCTCGAACACCCTGCTGGCGGCGGCGTGCCACAGCGCCTGCGTCAGCCGCAGCTCCCAGGCCGGCGCCGGCACTGCCGACAGCTCCGCCACTGGTCCAGTATATACTCACCGACATCATCATGCGCAGTGGCGGCGGCGGGCAGGTAGATGTGCTCGAACACCCTGCTGGCGGCGGCGTGCCACAGCGCCTGCGTCAGCCGCAGCTCCCAGGCCGGCGCCGGCACTGCCGACAGCTCCGCCACTGGTCCAGTATATACTCACCGACATCATCATGCGCAGTGGCGGCGGCGGGCAGGTAGATGTGCTCGAACACCCTGCTGGCGGCGGCGTGCCACAGCGCCTGCGTCAGCCGCAGCTCCCAGGCCGGCGCCGGCACTGCCGACAGCTCCGCCACTGGTCCAGTATATACTCACCGACATCATCATGCGCAGTGGCGGCGGCGGGCAGGTAGATGTGCTCGAACACCCTGCTGGCGGCGGCGTGCCACAGCGCCTGCGTCAGCCGCAGCTCCCAGGCCGGCGCCGGCACTGCCGACAGCTCCGCCGACTGGTCCAGCAGCTCCGCGCGCGCTCGCTCGAACAACTCGTCGCGGTCCAACTCGCGCTGTCTGGGGTCCAATACACAGCACGTGAAATTAAATCAAGAAGTTGCTGGACCAGGTCGTTGCGGTGAAGAAACAGGTGATCAAGAGTTATCTGAGGATTTTCCATGAGACGGACTGGTATCCCTTCACAAGAACATCGACGCTAGAACCCTTTCGTCAATCTGCCTCTAGGAGATTTGTAGAGGTAGCGTCTCATCGAGGCATCGAGGCTGTGGAGGAGTGGCGAATCAGGCTGGACAATCCCATTGCTTGTGCGTGGACCATCGCGGTAATCCCATCCTTGACCAGTGGCTGGGCAGGCGGTGCGGCGCTATCACCCTCACTCCCTTATGATGGAACCCTTTAACCCTATTAAACCTCACCTAAGTGCGTGGTGGCCTGTTGGTAACGGACCAGACTCGGCTGCCTACATGTTCACGGTGGTCGAGGGTTGAAATCCCAGGACACAACACTGACTTTTCGGAGTAATGTGTGTATTGATAGTCAATCACCACGCACTTTAACGGTGAAGGAAAACATCGCACTAGGCCAGCGTGGTGGACTATATGGCCTAACCACACTCAATCGATTCTCTCGATTGTAGAGTAGGCCCGTGCCCAGCAGTGGGACGTATATGGGCTAAAAAAAAAACTCACCTGGGGAAGGTGTTCTTCCACTCGGTCTCCAGGTTGAACCTCATGGCTTTGAAGGCGTCGGCTTGCTGTTCGACTGACGCGCGTACCATGCGCCAGAAACAGTCTGCCACGGCGAGAGATAAGTTCCGCGTGGTGACCTGCGATGGTGTGACTAGACCGTCCCTGCAAGTTGGAATGTGTTTTTTTTCAAAATTTTCTGCCATGGACTTAATTCCAAATTATAATAGTTTTTAACAAAAATGTATCCTAATTTAAAAGAAAGGGGAATGCCCATTCCTGGGCTAAGCGGACAGGAACAAATAGAAAAATTAAGTAATCAAATAATCGTCTTATTTAAAAAGAGGGTTTTTACAAACATTCAGAACGACGCCAACATTATCTTTATATATTTCCTTGATAATATAAAATAGTTTTTGACTAACGCCATTACACCGCCAAAGCTATCATATAATATTGCCACTTTTAGAATCATTTTTTTTTGCAAATGTTACTAAAGTCGATGTTAATGCATAACGATTTAACACCATATTTATATATTATACCTGTAACCATTATTCTAAAGACGTTTAAAACATTAAACACAAAAGAATAATTCGTAAAAAGCTTACAAATGAAAATACATAAACAATAACATTATATTTTTTTATAATATTTGTCAATTGACTTCCGTAATCGATTAATCAATGTTAGGTTTACAATATTTTTATACTGGCTACATGACAAAATGTCACGGACTTTTACAGTTGACGTTTCATTCAACATTTTTGTTTATGTTAGGGGAAGATATTATATTGGATATATATTGGATTGAATTAATTGCTTTCTTATTACTCTAATTAATCAACAGATTCTGCTGATTTCACACCATGACCAAGGACCATTGGAACAGTGAAACGCTGGACTAAGAAAACTAGGTATCAAGTGGCCATATGTTCTCATTGTCAAATTGTTAAAAATATAACGTCAAAATGCTATGAGTTTCTTATTTTTTCCCTCCTTGAAAAGACAATAGCATCATTTTTACTATGTTGTTCTGATGGTAGTTGCGACCCATATTCTGAAATAAGGTACAAAGAACCCCATTGTAACTGTTCGTTCCTAGACCAAAATCTATGAGAAATGGGCATTCTACTTTCATTTTATGACTGTAACTGCCTTATTGTAGCAATTACCGTTTGTAGTAAAATATTAAATAACCTTTCCTAAAACTTAGTAAAGCTATCAGTGGCGAAAGGAGAACATTTGAAAAATGAAAACCGACATACCAAGCAATATTATGACTAATGGTTTTAGCCCAAATTATTTTTTATTTTACACATATGTTCCAAGGGTAAGCCGGAAAGAATGGGGCTATGTGGACGCTTCACTATTGAAAGTATACATTAGCTTTGCCTAAAAGTTATTTAATGTGCACATACTTGAACAACTTTGAAGAGCGGAAGAACCGTTCCTCATAATCCCGGATGTTCTGTATGGAGTCGTCGCGGCGACTGCGCCCCGTCACCACGGCGTAGTAACCCAACGCCTTCATCGGGAACAACTTGCCTTCCAGAATGCGACGGATCTGGCAACATAATATTAACACAAGAAATGTTAAAAACCGGTCAATTAAGGGGCGAATTCCCACACACTGGGCAATAGAATAAAGCATCATAAATATTTATTTTATAATCTTTAATTTATTGAAACTCCAAGTGAAGTAGCAGATTTGATATTGATTTAGTGAGTGGGATGACCGGTGATCCAATATCCCTTTCGTCCTCCCATTTTTTCTGTTCACCCTGGACCAAACAGTTTTCGATTCATATGTTGTAGATATTTAAAGACGGTAATTATTTACCAACAGAGCCGTTGGAGCGATTACCAAAGTAATGCAATAAGAAATACGCTCCCTAAATACACTAATTTCAACCACCCATTAAGGAAAAACCTTGTACTTAATTACCTACGGGGTCTGAATCGACCCCAAACACTCACCCTGTTAGGATTGGCGAGGTTCTCCTCGGCTAGGTCCACCTTAGTGAGGACAAATATGGTCCTCTTGCCGCTGGGGTCGCAAGATGACACTAGGTCTGTCACGTTGCTTCTCTCCGCGTCTACTGAACCGTCCTGGGAGGAATTAAAAGGTTGAATATTAATTCTAGTAAATTACAAATTGTATGATGTGGGATTAAGTACAAAAACATTGGAAATTATAAATAATATTGATTTGATAGAAACTGTTTTTTTTTAGCAAATACCAACGGTAATATTTGGGAGCTAGCATCACAACAAAAAAGTGGTTTGTTAATGAAAATAATGTAGTTGGTGATGAATGATGATGTATATTAAACGAAAACTAACTCTCTTAGCAGTGCGTAAAATAATGAGATGTATTTGAAATTTGGTGACGTAGATAAATCATCATAATTTTAAGGTTACATATACACAGTCTTGGAAATAGTCTCTAGATTTAGGAAAACTCCACCTTAATTCCGGATAAGGACTGATAAAACAAAATAAAGTGATGATAAGCGCACTACACACCAAAGCTGCCGACATATGTCGACGACATTTTGTCGGCGAGCTAGTCGACGTTTCAGTCGTTTCAAGTCGGAAAACATTGACGGCGACATGGCAGCGGCTCGACATAATAAAGAATATTTTATGACGTTAACGAGTAGTGCGCTTGCCTTGTAGAAATGTCATGTCGGTTGGCAACACGTGCGGGGGCTTGCCGCCATTTTGCTTTTCATATAGGCCGCCGGATTGTAATTTGTATATATGTTGTATGTTGTTAACGAGCAGTGCGCTTGCGTTATAGAAATGTCATGTCGGCGGGCAACACGTGCGGACTACTTGTTGCCGACATGTTGCTTTTCTTATAGGCCGGCGGGTTGTGTCACCGGGCCGGCGGGTTTGGTGTATAGAGCGCATTATGATTATAATTTAAAAATACAGTCACCATTAAAGGTACCTTTAAAACCTACCTGTATACACAGTATGATGGCGTTAGGGTTGTCCATGTACTGCTTTGTCATCTGCTTGATAGCCTCGCGAGTATCCGACGCCATGTCCACCGTTTGAGTCTGATAAAACATCGTAAGAAAAACGCTGTTATATTTTTAACCGACTTCAAAAAAAGGAGAAGGTTCTCAATTCTTCGGAATCTTTTTTTTATGTATGTTCAACGATTGCTCGAAAACGCCTGAACCGATTTGGAAAATTCTTTTTTTGTGTCAAAACGTATACTTCACAGATGGTCCCGTAAAAAAATGGTTCAGGACCTGGAGAGTAAAACTGCCCAAAATTGAGTAGGATCACAATGTTTTTTTTTTTGCATTAGGTTTATACATGATTTTTTTTAAATAATTCCGTTTATTAAAATGTGGGGTCATTACAACAACAAAAAAAAACAGTTAAGTTCCAAAAATGTGGGGTACAATGATTTGCCTTTACCATTTTTATATATAAAATCGTACGAATCTGAGTCCTACGACTAATTTCTTTTAAAGCTGCCCTCGGACTAAGTAGGGAATCTCCAAAACATATAAAAAAAAATTCTAACAGTCATTAGTACATGAATTAATATAAATATCCTACCACCACGAGTGATAGAGTTATACTCACAGAAATGACTCCGGGCAGATCTACCAACACCATGCGGTGCAACCCAGGACCCTTGACGGACATGGATATGACGTCAGTAGATACAGTCCTGCCGCCACGCACGCTGTTGCGCATGCGAAGTTCCACCTCTCTGTAAATGAGGAATCAGCTGTTTATATTTTTATCCATCTATCCATCAGCCAAAGGAAGTCCACTGCTGAACATAGACCTATCCTAATCATTTCCACAGTGACCTGTTGGAGGCAGCCTGCATCCAGCGAAGTCCCGCGACCTTTACCAGGTCGTCTGACCACCATGTGGGTGGACGTCCCACGCTGCGCTTTCCGCTACGTGGCCTCCATTCGAGAATTTACTTATTATATTATTCTGTCTGTAGTCTGTATTTTTATACACTCCAGTAATCACATACATCGTTCTGGCCCCATACTAAGATTAAGTCTTGTATCGTTGGTATCAGGAACTGCGAGACACTTTTCAGTCTCACAAACACCTAGACCGGAAACAAATATCTGTGGATCACACAAATATTTGTCTCGGTGCGGGGATCGAACCGCGGCCACACGTTTCACAGCCGGCGTCAAACCAAGAGCGCCACAGAGGCTGTCGAGTGAGAAGAGGAAAGGGATATAGAGACTTCGACAACCTTACTTACTTTCTAAGATCAGCTAGATCGGACTCCTTGTTGAGGTCGAATTCCCTCGCGGAATCTCTGAACTGCGCCACGTGGTACGGACCTTCTGATAGGGTCACTTTCACTGGCGCTCTGAAATTAATAGTGTTTAATAGAACTTATTATAGGAACAGTGTATGTCGATATATTGCAGTTTGTAATACATTTTACTGAACGCTTTCTTCAAATTTTTGATGGGACTTCCGCTCAACATGTTAGGAAGTTTGGAGAGGCTGAATACCAGCTCTGCTTGGTACCTATGTCGCGACCACCACGAGCAGTGCCACCTCTTTTTCCCTTGAGCTTAGTAAAAGAACATGACTTAGTATATTGGTCATGTAAGAAAGCAATAAATTGTTTTTTATTGGCATTCTAAAGTGATTAGATGCACTTGATGGTAAACTTTGTGCAATCTGAAGAGATCATATAACGACGAAAGATTAGCTCTTAAGAGAAAGATTAAACCCATTTATGACAAGTATTCTATGATCGTGTACGTTAGACGCTATCAGAGCAAATACGAAAATTCCGCCACCAGATTCCTACTGAAGACCATGGACCTTCCACCTTTGTCGGATATTATACCTTGTGCACATCTCCCCAGCTCCTCGTGGGAAGATGCGAGCTTGCGCGATCATTTCCAGCACGGAGGTCTTGCCGGCGGACTGGTCTCCCACCACCACGACCCTGGGCAGGCGGTCGGCTTCACCAGCCTCCCAGCCAGCGAGTTCGTCTAGTACGGAGGAGTACATGTCGATAAGGGAACGCTGGGGACAAGGATTACATTATAGCATTTGCTTAAAATTATTTCTATGGTATGGTTTTCCCAACCCATATTAACCCAGCGTGGTAGTCGATAGCCTAAGCTCTTTGAATCTAATACCTGATTGTAGAGGAGGTTCGCAGGAACAAATCTTTATGGAATATTTTGGGGTCCGCCTATGTTGAGCAATGTGTTTCCTGTGGCCAAGGATGATAATGATATCTAAAACTCCAAGTCCATTTTCCGATAGATGCCGAAACTACTTTTTTTTTTAATTATAGCTTAGGTCCGGGGAACGAGCAAACAGGTCACTCGGTGGCAAGTGATCACTGCATATGAACATCCACAACGCTGGAACATGAATGTGTTACCGTCCCAATTGGGAGGGGAGCGGGAAGGAAAAAGGATGGACTTTTTCCATGAAAGGGGTATTGAGCATCCGGCAATCTCACTTGCCGAACGAAAAGCGACTGTGAAGCTGTCACGTCGATACCTTGTGAGACAGTGGTGCCGCCCCAGACGAGCCTACCCATTCATGCTGAGTCATGACTGACAATAGCGTGGCTTTACCACTTCCACAAATTCTCCTTTATTTATCAGCCCATATTTGGCCGCTACTGAGTATGAGACTCCACTTCAGCCGCTAGTCTGTTTGCTAGGGCTTAGGCTGCTATATTTGTAAGCTCCTACCTTCATCTTCCTAGCCGAGGGTTGTCTGCCCTGTCTCAGCAGCATGTTCTGCTGCCGTAGCTCCCGGTTCTCCTGCTCCAGGCGCTGTAGCTCGCGCTGGTACCTGGCTTGGAGGGCCAGCACCTCCTCTTGCAGGGCGTGGACTCGTTTCTCTGATGGAGATACGTGGTGTTCAGGATGTTGTTGGATTCTCATATCTCAATTATTCGCGTGATGTATAATTATGCAGTACAACCGTTAAGTTACGCGTTTTGGAGCCTAATATGGGCATGCCCATTTCATGTTTTGTAAAGTTTCTAGAAATAGATAGGAATAACAAATATTATTATATTGATTATATGTAGTGCTTACCGTAAGTCGCGGCGTCTTCGTTGGATCGATTAGCTGAAGGAGCCGGCTTGCTTTGCAAATTGTTCACTAACTTTGGCGATGATGATTCTGATGGGAAATTGTGCACAAATTATATAGGCTAGGGATCAGCT
Organism: Theretra japonica; assembly: GCA_033459515.1. Taxonomy (NCBI): domain Eukaryota; kingdom Metazoa; phylum Arthropoda; class Insecta; order Lepidoptera; family Sphingidae; genus Theretra; species Theretra japonica. The sequence continues at coordinate 605,422 of CM065950.1, forward strand.
TCCAGTTTCTTTGTTTTTAAATGTTATCTTAGGTTGTAACATAAAGTTTATACTAGGATATATTTTTGACAAAATAATATTTTTATAATTTTTTGTATTTTGGTTTTAATGTTTTATTTATTTTACAACATAGGTAATATAAAATAAACAGGACTTTCTTGTCCTGCCATTATTTTTTTGCTGACAAATTCCGTTCCTTGTAAATTTTTAAATGCAACGCACTTACGATTCTCAAGAATCATACGTGTTTGCAAGGTCGTTATAATATCTAACAGGTGAGATATTTTTGTTGCAAAAACACAAATTATAAAATATGTTAAAAAATCTTAAATACTATGTTAGGAAAATCCATTAATTATGTGAGCTGTTTTCTTTTCATCTGAACCCCTTCTTTAGCTGAGTGTAGTGGGCCTTTCCTCCCCCATCTATCCTCTACATGAAATATCCGCAATACTGTTTTTTTTTCTTTTAAAATATCTGAATAGTCCGCTATATATTTTTTAATTTACAATAATCGCACCTTAGTTAAAATAACATAAGACTTAACAATAATTTACTAACCTGTCACAATTTCGAGCTTACATAATTAATGACACTCAAAAACTTTCAAACTTAGCCTAGTACAAGCTAAATGGCACGGTGGACCAAGCTGTGATGATATGTTATGACAGTGCAACATACCCCTACCTGCCGGCTGCGCAGTATTGACAGCCGCAGCGGCGACAGCGTCCTCATAGCGCTGCGCCAGCCAGTCTCGCAGCTCGTGCGCGCGCGCCACGCCCGCGTCGCGCAGCCGCGGATCTGAGTGCAGCGACAGCGTCAGTGGCACACCTAGCGGTACACGCACTACTTCATACACGCTGACACCACAGGGGAGGGCGCTAGGACTGACTACTGACTGACTGACATGACTATACCATGTGTACCGATGAGGGGTTAAAGTGGTACAGCAATACTGCAGTCACTACGATGACAGATACCACACTTAAGAAGAAGTACTGTAACACGGGCAGGGATAAGGGATTTAAGTGGTAGAGCCAGATTGCAGTCAATGGAATGACAGATGGTCATACCATATGGAATGCTGCCGGATAAATTGGCTACTCCACCCTTTGGTTTGAAGGCGTCAGAAACCCACCGCAGTATCCTTTGCGCATCGTTAGAGGCGACCTAACCATTGGTCATAATACGGGGGCGCCTTCACCTATAGCGACTCTGAGATGGCCCACAGAGCTCGTGGCCTCGTATCTATCGTGGATGTCTATAATATCTTAAACGGGTGTCTAAAAATAGTGGTAAGTAGGGGCATCCTAACTCCCCCTGATAGATGGACCACGGTTACGCGGATGTAAATCGGAGCGCGTCTCTTCCTGGGATGCCCATAAAGCGTGTGATGGTTAGAGGGGTTTTTAGTCGGTATGCTGACGTAGGTTTTGCTAGCGACAGGCCCGGCCGCGACACCCGCAGCGCGCCGGGCGGGAAGGCCACTGATACTGTCGTATTTTTTTCGACATCCCCCGGGGTTCCGAAAGGGAGCTTAACAGCTTTTCCTCTCGCGCAAAAAACAACAGGAGGACCACTAAACCATGAGTATGGATGAGGAATTAAAGTGGAAAAGCCACACTATAGTTGCAGCCACTATTTTGATATTCGCTGATATCACATGCTAGAGTCTATTGGACCTTGAGTATAAATGTAGGTTTGAAAGATTTTTTTACACTGGCAAGACAGTGCACATGAACCTGATGCAATGTACTACAGATACAGTCTTCTGCCATTTTTTACATTGACTATCTGTCAGTTTTTTGAGTATGGTCTTACCATTGAAAGTGGAAAAATATTGGATGGAAAAAAATCTGAAAGACTCCTACAAAACATTCCAAAAAGAAAAACAAACTTGCAATACATTAGCCAACCAACTCTATTATAGAAAAAAGGAACATAGACATTACCTCGAGGAGAAAGAATATGTAACATTCAACATATAATTTGATCTTTCGATTAATCTAGCATTATATTAAAAAACAACTACCAAACATGAGCAATAACCATATTTAAGACGTAAAGTGACATGAAACCACTCACCAATTTGCAACTGGTCACCAATTCTGTCTTTGGCCGTAATGAGGGTGGTGGTGAAACGATCCCACTGGTCAGCATCCGGCAGCAGGTCGTTCAACCAGCCCATGTCCGGTAGACCGTCCTTCCATTCTGCATATTTCTGGTAACAAAGATATTTTTAATATAATTAATTAAAATATAATGAAGCAAGATTGATGACTCTTTTAACAGATAGATGTCTGCTGTATAGTAGGGTATCTTGGAAAATGAGTAGTGATGATAATCATTTCAAAAATTTCTTTTGAGTTCATTTTAAAGCTTTACTTAAGAGCTGTAACAGTAGATTAATCATCAGCACCAATATGTCATTATAAGTTAGTATAGTATTGTAGAAATGTAAAAATTTGACCAAGTACGTCTAATTTACTATCATAAATTATGTCATACAAAACACAACAGAGTGCACCAACTTCCGCCCAATTTATATTCAAGTCATACATACTTCCTCAAGAGAATTTCACATATAGGACAAATGATTACATTATGCACATTATTATGTATCGTTGATTCTATATGGAAGCAAATAGGTGTGTCATAATTATTATATTCAACAGGCAGTGCTACAGTGTTGAAAAGAAGATACAATACCATATTATTTAGTTTGAATGAACACAGTTTTTTTGCTAACAATTTCATGGCAAAATGACTACAATTCAGCTGTTAGTGAACGCAGAGCAATAGATTGTTATACATCAACCAGGGATGTAATATCTCACGAGGCTTGGCCACAACATCCGCAGTGTGCCTCTGTGTGGTCGGAAGGTTAGTGATACTGACATATCCCTTCTGGCCTCCCGCGGAGCACTGAAAGAGTAGCTTAATATCTTTTTCTCTTGCACAAAAAAATGGATGTAATATCTATTGCCATTTAGCACTCTATCAGAATATGACTTTACCATCAGGTGAACTGCAGTTACTTGCAAACTAGATCTTTAGAAAACATTTTAGTTTGTTATTATACCTTATTTAACGTCATCCCTCCACCAACAGCACCGCCCAGCAGTAGGTACCGTATCTTGAGCATCCCTCTCACAGCCCTTGCTACGAGCATACCATACCTCCGTCGGTGAATAAGGCTTGGGTCTAGTGGCTTGTGAAGTAGCATACTGCGGCCGGTCCATATTGAGAATGCCACTGCTCGCTTGTCTACACATGACCAGGATGATCGTTTGAGGGATGATCTGAAAAAAAAATTTATAAAAATCATTTATGATTTAAAAGGTTTAATTATTATCATTGTAGGTAATGGAAGATGAAAATTGTATGGAGATATATTTCAAATTAAAAAATTATAAAATTGTTTGTTTAAATGGGCAGGTAAGTACTGTTTAGTATTTGTTTGTTACAGAGATAAATAAAATCTACAGCAAATTCAGTATTTCAGTTTGAGTATTCTGCAACACAGTAGTACCAATCCAGATCCATCTAGTACATTTAGCCTATGGACAAAACTGACTGAAGTTTACAAGTATGCATAAAATGTTACGGTTCATAATAATAAATAATAGGACAGCAAAATTAGTAATAATAAGACCTAGTTTAGTAGGAAAATTACTTTCACTAGTAAGAACAGTAAATGAGGTCAAGGACAACCTCATTTTCTCACCCAGTTGACCTTGAATGAGCAATTATTTATATTCCTGAGGACTTTTCATGTTTGTGTATTACAAGATCATAAATAAAGATTAGTGCCAAAATATCGTAGCCAATGATCAAGGTCATGGCTAAGATACTACATTAATGTATAGATTAACACCTTAGTCGTACCGTTGTAACGGGAATAATAAGAAAAATATTAGAAATAAGGTTGATTGGAGATAAAACAAGATAATAAAATAAAGTGCTGAATACGATCGTAATATACGAGCTCACCTCATGCGATTGTGTAGTATTCTCGACATTATCACGTAATTTATTCAATATTCCTTAATATTTCATAACAGTTGGAGAATTTTTCACGAATAAATATATGTGAGAGTAATTTCATAACCTCAACCGGTCATTTAGTTATATATCACGTATTATGTAAACCGATTTATAGGAATGCAATTATTTTATAATTCGAGTAAATATTACACAATCAACTTGTAAATAAGGTTAAATCAGTGAAAATCACTTCATATTTTGAATGTTTGACAAATTATGAATTTCAAAGGACATTTTTGACTTCATTGCGTTTGGTTGTTGCTAAAATTGTGCTGATCGACAATAAAATTATTTAAATACATTATTATGGAAATATAGTTTTGTGTGTACAATAATATTGCGCTGTTAATAGAAATACAGTAATTTCAACAATGCAAAGATAATTAAATATTTAAAAGCCGATTTTTCCTCTTGCTTCAATACAACGTAGTATATTCTACTGATTCTACCATATAGTAGATATTAGTACAAAACCATAGCAACATCGATCTCGTCAAACGTCAAAAAATAGTCAATTTTTTCCGAGAAAAAACCTTATTTATTGCAAAAATAAAGTGAATAAGAGACTGAAATTGTGAAACACATTCTAAAAATCGCGTGACAAAGTGTAATTGTAAATATTCAGTGACAAAAACGAGTGTTGAGTGTTAAAATGACCCTGTTTTGCTGATACAGTACGATTGACTGTAAATGTAAGTAATATTTATGGATATCGTAAAACTAAATAATGTGAACTGTTTTTAATCTGTTAATTATGTGTTAGTCGAGGTGTTGGTGATATCATGCGGTTCTTTGAACTTTTACTCGTAAGTGCAGAGTCATCGGGGTTTCAAGTAGGGCTTCGTGATTTTATTTTTAGCTTGTAGTACGCGCATGTCTGTTACTGCGTCTGTTTGTTTGTTCATCTCCACTCGACGATCGTTTTATGTGTTCAAGGCTGGCAGTGTGTATTCTGCAGTGTGTACACAGCCTTATAAAAACATGGTAAACCTCATCAGTCAATTTCGAAAAGTCATGTTAATTGAACTCAACCTTTTTTTGCGAGTTTTTAAGTAAACAAATATTCACATTTATTTTAGGTAGTTATAAAAATATTACTCACACATAGAAACCCTTAGGATATTTATTGCTTTATATATTTAAAAATATCTAGCCAAACTAAAAATAACATTAATAAAACAATTTTCCTTCATCAACCACATAAAGTCCATTAACAAACACATACAATAATTATTTGCATATTCCTTATTGATTGTTAAATCTAAACACTATTAACTAAGTTAAATTTATAAATGATCATTTACATCGAAATATGGCCAACAAATAAAATTGAACAAATGTTCCACTCTTAAAAATAAATTACTGCATTCAAAGACAATTATTATCTCTGAATATACAGTCATTATTATTATCCTGAGCCACAGGAAGTCCATTAAGTACCTACTGTAAAATTAATATAACAATAAACATTTTAAAAAGGAAATAATTTAAAGGTCCACACATTTCAATACAAAATTGTAGTGATTAAACTTAACAACAAAATATTAAAAGTATTTTTTAAAGGGTAGCATTGAATTCTTGCTGAATCTTATCACAGAGAGTATAGAAAGGACAAGACTGCCAAATTTGAGGTTGCTGGGTAATATCCTAGGAAATACCACTATATATATTTATTTATTGGTCTCCAACTAAGACTACACTTAACACACATTCAATAATCTACATAATTTTAAGAATGAACACTGTGCATCTTAAATTACAGGATGACACATCTTGCCCAAATCAAAAAGATAATACAAACAAAAACAAAGAGAAAATAAAAACATTTGAACATAATACCGATGTGTTTGTTGTACTAGTTAAAATATTGAATTCTTTGATAGTACAAGAAAACATTTAAATTCTGCATTTTAGATTTCCATAGGTATTTTTAAAATATGTTAAGTCTAACAGCTGCTTAATGTATACACCACAATAGACAAAAAAGCTTTGAAATAATGTTGTGAGATGTTACAAAACTATGTTACAACATTCTATTAAACCATTAGACAAAAAAGCTTACCCAATGCAGTTGATGCTAGATATGCTGCCATTCTTACATTGATAATTTCATATTGCATTGACTGTTAGCATTAAAACACGTAAACAATGACATTAAGATTTCCAAAAGTTTGCAGTTTGCCTTCAATCATGCGGTCTCAGTCTAACCGCTCAGCTTGTATTTGTATAAAGGATATATCATAAAAACCACACCAATATTTCTGTAAATTTTTATTGTTAATGAAGATAGCTCATATGAATAACAAAATTTTGGGTATTTCCTCCAACACCCTCAATTCACAATATGCAATCTGCATCATGTTTATATTTAAATAAATGACTCAGAACAATTAAACTTGACCTTTGTCCAATGTAACCTTTTTGTTATTGAAAATAAATTTGTAAACATATGAGTAAAAATACTGTGTCTTTGAAAACAAGTACGTGATGTAAGGTCACTATGTCACGTTTTTAATGCTCAGTGGTTATAGAAATGTCCAAGTCACAGGTTCATATCTAGTAGACACTCATCTGACTTTTCCAAAAGGTCTAGTGTGGCTCATTTTGTTAGAGGTGTGCATACCATAGAAATTCTTTAAAACGGCTATGGTATGCAGGTTTGTTTACAACGTTTTCTTCACCATTGTAGTGCGTCTTGATTGACAATCAATAAACTCCTAACTCTGAAAACTCAGAAGTGTGTCCTGGGATTTGAACCCGAGATCACTGTATACATGTTGGCAGTCACGTCTGGTTCTTTACCAACAGGCCACCATGCACTTATAGCTTCGCCAAGTATTATGCTGATGCTATCAGAAATTATAAAATATTTTTTGACCACACAGCATGCAGACTCAAAACAGTTACTTGCAGATCTCACAAACATTTATCTCGTTACGGAAATCATACTAGCAGCCTTTTGTTTCACATAAAAAACGACCTTCCTCCTACTGCATAATCATTGTCGCATCGATTTATCGCAAAATCGATAATAAATGCAAATTATTCGATTACAAATATATTGAGTCATGCCATGTTATCGGATACCGCAAATAAGATTCTCAGGAAGTATGAGCTCATCTTACTAAGACCTAGATTCTAGATGTAAATGGATTTCGAACCATATGCGCGGGACATATTATGTTGACGCATACAATTATATTTTGACAGCTTGTTATCTCGGACTACTGTGGCAATGGGCCGGCTCGACCGGGTAACACTGTTTCGGAAAATATTGTCGCGAAGTGACGATTTGGCTGTCGTGTTTCGTTTGTTCGTGAGATTTACTTGAAGTACAATATCTTGTTTCGCCTGCCTCCTTACATTTTTGCTCCCATTTTGAGAGGGTGACAATGCACTTACGATCCAAGTTTTGTAAATGTACATGTGTGGCGGTAATCATTTTTTCTTGCTCTGAATGGCGAGACGAGCATGCCATTCGCCTGATGGTAAGCGATACGACCGCTCATAGACAGTAGCAATACCAAACAACACCATGAATTACGAGACAATGCTTGGCATTCCACTGCGCTCGCCATCCTGAGACATGATGTTAAGTGTCATTATGTCTAGTAGTTACTCTGGCTAGAATGTCCTTGAAACCGGAACAGAACAGTGCATTTATACTGCTGTTTGGCGGGAGAAATAGACATTGCGATGAGACCTACCCAGGCGGCATCTCACATATGAGAGAGCTTCCAACAGTAAAGTACTTAGCTTCAATTGAGCTGTCTACTAAACTGAATAGTTGAATTAGATGCCCCCTGAGCAAAACAAATGTGATTTTCGCATCTACACAAATGTTTGTACGAACGTATGGCTCCGTCTGTGTCCCCTGGATTTACGATTAGGCCCACCCATAGGTCGCCCCGTTTATTTGTCGTCTGAAGACGTAATAAAGGGCGAGCCTATCAATATTCGGGGCCACGAATTTCGACCACGGACAACTCATATAGAATTTTTTAAACAAGAAAGAACAGTGCACGACCGGAGAATTCAATCCAGGATGTCTCGTACTCTAGCTCATACACGCTGTTGGACCAATAACAAACCTATGTTATTAATAAACAGAACCCAAGTTCTTTTAGCGTCTAAGTTCGAAACTAGGGGATTTAAGTTATAAAGCTGGCCTAAATGCCGAGCAACCGCACGATCAGGAAAATGTATAAAATATAATATAAATATTCCCCTTCTTGTGGTTTAACGCCAATAAGGCGTTAAATACAGCTTATTTGAATAAATATATGCAATAATTATTACAATCCTTTTAATAAGTAATATGCTAGCGGCAATATTAATAAGCGACCCTAATCGCTATCTGAGGATCGATCTCGAAATAAACCAATGAAGATAAGTCAAATGTGGGTGTCGATAAGTCTGATCCGATTGGTCTATTTTCGTCATCGATCGTTAGATAGAGATCAATGTTGCTTATTAATAAGGTCACAAATAAGGTTTGCATAGTGATATAAGATCCAAGACTTTAATTTTCTATCTTTATAGCTCTATATCTAGCTTCAGGTAGTGACTAAAATGCATTTGATGAGATGGTTATCTCGAACCCAGGTCCCTCGCGGTTCACTACCCACATCAACAAGGCTGCCACAGACAGACATACAGACAGTATAATAGTATTGCGTTTAATTAGCGTTTTTATCGCGACTGAGGTCAAACCACTGGTCGGCCGACATTGCTAATTACTGCTCAGTAAACAAGGAAGTTGGTCAATGACTCCTTTTCAATAATTTACGACCTGGATAAATGTGTGACCTCATAGTAGTTGCCATAATATAGTGTTGCTAGGATGTTTGTTTCTGTCCGGATGGTGGGATCAGGGGTAGGTAGTCAGATGTGGTATGGTTTTGGAAGTGGTAGAGCCACGCTGTTGTCAGTCATGATTCAGCATGAATGAGCGGGCTCATCCGGGGCGGTACTACTGTCTCACAGGAAATCGACGTGAAGTGACAGCTCAGCTGTCGCGTTTCGTTCGGTGAGTAGGATTGCCGGATGTCCAATACCCCTTTCCTCTTTCCATCCTTTTCCTTCCCGCTCCCCGCCCAATTGAGCCGGCAACACATCCATGATCCAGCTTTGTGGATGCTCATGGGCGGCAGTGATCACTTAGCATCAGGCGACCCGTTTGCCGGACCTGCGCAATAAAAAAAAGGAGGGGTTGGGATCCAGAATAAAAAGATCCGGATTAGATGAGAGGTTTAATCCTCGACATCATGTAAACATTTTAATCTTCAATTAAGATACTTAATGTTTTTGTGTGTGTACAAATATTTGCGAAGTGCGCGGTGGCTTGTTAGTAACGGACCAGATGCGGCTGCCTACATGTTCACGGTGGTCGCGGGTTCAAATCCCAGAGCACCCCTCTGACTTTTCGGAGTCATGTGTGTATTGATAGTCAATCAACACGCACTATAACGGTGAAGGAAAACATCGTGAGAAAACCTGCATACCATAGCGATTTGTACAAATTTCTGCGGTATGTAAAAGTCCGCCAACCCGCACTAGGTCAGCGTGGTTGACTATATGGTCTAACCACTCTCAATAGTACTCTCGATTGTAGAGGAGGCCCGTGCCCTGCAGTGGGACGTATAAGGGCTGATACAGTACAGTACAGTACAAATATTTGGCTCAGGTCTGGGTGTTGTTAGACCGTTAAGCTTAAGACTCTAGTACTGGTCTCTGATAATACGACACAAGACTTTTAGATTAGTGTGAGGTCATAATACTTATTTAAACAAAATTATTTGATGAAAATCTCTTAATATATGTATGAATAGACTCTTAATAACAAAGACTCATAATATACATATGTATAAATAACGATAAATAAAGTCAACGAACGTTGAAGGCTCGATTTCAGATAAACCTTTTATTATAATACAATGCACTTTGCCGATAATTAAGAACGTAAAGTCATTTGTTTACACAGATGGGTCGCAGGTGTAATATAGTCGATGTTTTGTTTTAATTGATAGTGGTGTGCGGAAAAACACGGGTGAATTTTATATCACTCGGGGAATTGAATAACACACTGATATATATATAACTCCACGACTATATTCCCAAGGGGTAGGCAGAGGTTACTCTAGTGCTACCCATAGTTAGCCAAGCTTATTAATTGTAATTAACATGTCAGTGATTTTTAACCCGTAAAATCTTCGGCATGAAGTTCTTCTCTTAACCCCTCTTGAAGTGGAAAGCTAATCTTCTCGGTGTCTGTTTCTCTCTTCAGCCAAAGGAAGTCTCTTCTGTCTGAATCTCTGTTGAAAATTGGCCTTTATTTCTACAGACATCCGTTGGAAGCGGTCTGCATCCACAACACAAAATGACTGTAAAAAAAACTGTGAAATTAATATTAATTAAAATACCATTAATTTAAAAATACAAATAATATTATCCAACTCAAAGCAATTGTAATATGACCGCACCGTTATATTTAGAATGGGAAAACCGTACGAAACTGATATTGTTGTTAATTGAGCGAAAAACAATTAATATTATTTAATATGAACACTTCTAGAATGATCGATGGTTAAATTGAAAGCTGCATGATTGTTTGGTAAACCACATTCTTGAGCATTCGTAATAAGGAGTTCTAGGTTATAAACGGGAAGTTGCTGGATGCAGGCCACTTCCAACAGGTCAATGTGGAGTTCTTTGGGGGAGGCCCATGTTCAGCAGAGGACTTCCTGTGGCTGAAGAGAGAGAATGAGTTGTAGGTAAAGTGGCAAAAATTACGAATTCGATACTTGAAGAGCGCATATGTTTGTACCTTCCAGATGCTTTAGTTGCTACCATATGCCACATAAATAAATAAATACTACTGACGAAAACACATCATCCTGAACCAACATTAAGATCGAGTCTTGTGTCATGGTTATTAGGAACTATGAGAGACTTTTCGGTCTCACAAACACCTAGAACCAAAGCAAATTCTTGTGGATCACACAAGTATTTGTCTCGGATGTCGAATCCTTAGCTTTTCGTTTCACAGACGGCGCCTAACCAATTACACCACAAAGGCTCTACCTGTAAACATCGAGCCCTATCAAATATTGCGAAATACTCTCTCTCTCTCTCTTCGGCCACAGGAAGTCCACTGCTGGAAGTGGCCTGCATCCAAAATACTCTAGAGTCTGCTAACTGTGGGCAAAGTAGTGGCATTCCTGCCTACCCCTCAGGGATAAAGGCATGCTTGTGTAATTGTGATTGGTTATCTAACAAAGCGTGTTGGCGGCAGTATTAATAGACCGCGTGCCGATCCTACGTGAGCCATGCACTTCAACTTAGACGCAGTATACTAAATGCGTAACACTTGTTAACGATTATAAATTCTCTTTGTTATTGTTTTAAATTTATTAATAAATTAGGGTGTGAATGATCTGTTATAGAGTAAGGATGTCTTTTACGATTGACATGGCTTGGCCACAGACCCTTGTGGTGTGATCGTACTATTGTTTCCTGACATTTGAACCCGCGGTCAATGTCTTAGCGGTGTGTTCAATTGATTGCCACGCACTTAAAAATAAGTACATCATAATGCGACACAGGGTAAACTCAAGAATTAGCTTAATACTTCAAAATCAATGGTAAAATTAAGCTCGCCCCTTATCATATCGTGGGATGGAATGTATAAGGGGAAACGTGGGTGTCCTGGTTACACCTCTGCCTTACCCTTCTGGGAAAAAGGCGTGAGTTTATGTATGTATGTAAAAAAATAATCTTTTTGCCTATCTCACTGGAATATAAGCGATATATTATGTTCTTCACACGAAGTGAACTAACGAGAAAGACAATTCTTTTCTGACGACCAAACATGCAGGAATTACTCTTTAAAACGACATTATTTTTACTAACACGATGACGCAATGATCTACAATGATGTAGTACGACCCTTTCCTCTGGCTTTGATCTTGTCTCTGGTTTTATTGTTGTGTAAAATTATTCAATTGAGCAGCTAAACTACGAAATTGTAGCAAAGAAATGACATTGACTCATTGATACGTTTGAGTTCAAATTGACGGTGCAGTCAGCAAACAAAGTAATGAGATCATCGTTCAGATGAGCTACGTAAGTGGGCAGACACCTATGTACTTTAATAACCAATTGGTTTGTGTGACGTAATACATAACCAGTTGATGTTGAGCTCTGTATTGGGAGGTTGTTTGAGACAGGTGGAGGTCATGTTTGTATGGTGTAGGTTAGGTAAAGATAAGATTCATTCATATAATAAAGGTGATTGGTATAAAGCTTTAAGATAATGTAAGTGTCATTTAAATTGGGTAATTTGTTTGAACCAATTTGGTTAGCAGAAAATTGTTAATTGTATCAGTAGATTTTTAATTGTGTTTCAGAATCAATTACATGAATGAAATAAAAATAGATAACGTGTAAGTAAGTATTGCACAATATAAAAGACTCCATACGCCTTAACTCCTCACGTCCTTTTTCCTTTGTCGTCTTAGAGTGTTACGCGAGACGTGTAACTCTAACGGCCTTATTCATAGATTTAAAACCTAATATAGCTATCGAATGTTTTGTCTTCTTCACTCATACTGAATTGGAAAGTCGTTTGAAAGGGATTAAGCAAGTGTTTCCCAAACATTGTTCTGCTATGGCCCGGTAATTTTCACACTGCCCCTTTGTGACCCACCTATAATCTATCTAATTTTAAAAGTTCCATTTGACATATTTCAAAATTGTGAAATAGGGATGATGTCAAATAAATCGGTTAGTACAATATCCGATTATTAACGAGATATCGATACTATTTGTTTGTATTTCTTAATCGATTACAGTTTATATTTTTAGTTTACATTATTTCGTTTTTTTTTATGTACATCTTTATCCTAATGAGACATCCACAATTGCATAAGTCACTTTAGTATTAAGGAACAAAAGCAATGATTTATTTATTACTAGCGGCCCGGCCCACTGAGTCGAAATGGCAATTTTTTGTGACACGATTTTTTTCGGAATTTCCAATTTATTTTGACGCCAACGGTTCGATATTATCATTCCTTACAATATTTATTCTTTGTACATTTTTGTTTAACCCTATAATTTTGGCTAAAAAAAATAATTTAGATTTTTGATGTATGGAACGCACTATAAAACCCTAAAGGAGAAGGAGCATCCCAGCCTATCGGCCAATAACGACGAGCTATATGTCATTGCAAAGGTCTTTCCAAATGCTACAACTTCTTCTATGGCAACAAAACCCAAATCGCTGTATTTAAAAAAATACAGCTACTTAAAGACATAACCAAAATCACACGAAAGGGCCTCGGCATAGTGAGCAATAACAACAAGCGATACGTCGTTGAAAAGGTCTTTTCAAATGCTAAAACTTCTTCTAAGGCGACAAGTGTCTATTTGGTGTGTGAAAAAAATTATCGCTGCGTAAAGGTAACGCAAGGATGAAAATATGTATATGGACTCGTAGCCTATTGACCAATAACGACGAGAGATATGTCATTCGAAAGCTCTGTTCTTTTTCTACAACTTCTTCTTTGGCAAGAAATCCCGATTCGCTGTATGAAAAAAAATATTTCGACATAAAGATATTTGGAGGGTCATATGTATAGACTCCAGCCTATTGACCAATAACGATGAGCGATATGTCATTGCAAAGGTCTTTCCAGACGCTACAACTTCTTCTATGGCAACAAAACGCAAATCGCTGTATTAAAAAAAATATAGCTACTTAAAGACATAACGAAAATCACACGAAAGGGCATCGGCATAGTGAGCAATAACAACAAGCGATACGTCGTTGGAAAGGTCTTTTGAAATGCTAAAACTTCTTCTACGGCGACAAGTCTCAATTCGGTGTGTGAAAAAAAAAATCGCTGCGTAAAGGTAACGCAAGGATGAAAATATGTATATGGACTCGTAGCCTATTGACCAATAACGACGAGAGATATGTCATTCGAAAGCTCTCTTCCTTTTCTACAACTTCTTCTTTGGCAAGAAATCCCGATTCGCTGTATGAAAAAATATACTTCGACATAAAGATATCGCGAGGGACACACACATGTATGAACTTAAGCCTATTGACCAATAACGACGAGAGATAATATGTCATTCGAAAGCTCTTTTCTTTTTTTACAACTTCTTGTATAGCAAGAAATCCCGATTCGCTGTATGAAAAAAAATATTTCGACATAAAGATATTTGGAGGGTCATATGTATGGACTCCAGCCTACCGGCCAATAACGACGAGCTATATGTCATTGCAAAGGTCTTTCCAGATGCTACAACTTCTTCTATGGTAACAAAACCCAAATCGCTGTATTAAAAAAAATACAGCTACTTAAAGACACAACGAAAATCACACGAAAGTGCCTCGGCATAGTGAGCAATAACAACAAGCGATACGTCGTTGGAAAGGTCTTTTGAAATGCTAAAACTTCTTCTACGGCGACAAGTCTCAATTCGGTGTGTGAAAAAAAATAATCGCTGCGTAAAGGTAACGCAAGGATGAAAATATGTATATGGACTCGTAGCCTATTGACCAATAACGACAAGAGATATGTCATTCGAAAGCTCTCTTCTTTTTCTACAACTTTTTCTTTGGCAAGAAATACCGATTCGCTGTATGAAAAAAAATATTTCGACATAACAATAACTGCATTTCTTTATATACTCATATTGCAAGAATAGTTTGTCTTTATCAAAAAATAAATAAACATGGTACTTATACGAACTAAAATTCTCGTCTTGCGTAATTAATTAACAATTACATTTTCAAACGGTGGGCGGTATTACAAGTGCAGGAAATACAGATTTATGGATTGTGTTACAGCACAGTTTTCTGAATCTTGCAAGATATCGAACGATAAACACAGTGACAGACTTTTTAGTTATGATTACATTTCTCGGAACTTGGATTTTGACCTCATGATTAGAAATTATGTGAATAACATCAAGAGTACCATTGTATGCGACGAAATGTAGACATATATTGACAGCCATCATGACGCGACTACCGGCTATAAAGGTATCAGGTTCGATTACCGCACCGAGACAAATATTTGTATCGGATCTGGATGTTATAAGACCGAAAGGATGAGCTAGCGACTTGCATAATAGTGAGCAGTCACCCTCAGTTATGGGCTTCTGCAATGCGAGAGGCACAGTTAATTTTTAATGCAGCTATTTGGGTTTTGTTAACGTAGAAGAAGTTGTAGCATCTGAAAAGACGTTTCCAATGACATATCGCTCATCGTTATAGGTTAATAGGCTGGAGTCTATACATATGACCCTCCTAATATCTTTCTTTATGTTGAAATATATTTTTTCATACAGCGAATCGGGATTTCTTGCCAAAGAAGAAGATGTAGAAAAAGCAGAGAGCTTTCGAATGACATATCTCTCGTCGTTATTGGTCAATAGGCTACAAGTCCATGTACATATTTTCATTCTTGCGTTACCTTTACACAGCGATATTTTTTTTCACACACCGAATTGAGTCTTGTCGCCGTAGAAGAAGTTTTAGCATTTCAAAGGACCTTTCCAACGACGTATCGCTTGTTGTTATTTCTCACTATGCCGATGCCCTTTCGTGTGATTTTCGTTGTGTCTTTAAGTAGCTGTATTTTTTTAAATACAGCGATTTGGGTTTTGTTACCATAGAAGAAGTTGTAGCATCTGGAAAGACCTTTGCAATGACATATAGCTCGTCGTTATTGGCCGGTAGGCTGGAGTCCATACATATGACCCTTCAAATATCTTTATGTCGAAATATTTTTTTTCATACAGCGAATCGGGATTTCTTGCCAAAGAAGAAGTTGTAGAAAAAGCAGAGAGCTTTCGAATGACATATCTCTCGTCGTTATTGGTCAATAGGCTACAAGTCCATATATATATTTTCATTCTTGCGTTACCTTTACACAGCGATATTTTTTTTCACACACCGAATTGAGACTTGTCGCCGTAGAAGAAGTTTTAGCATTTCAAAAGACCTTTCCAACGACGTATCGCTTGTTGTTATTTCTCACTATGCCGATGCCCTTTCGTGTGATTTTCGTTGTGTCTTTAAGTAGCTGTATTTTTTTTAATACAGCGATTTGGGTTTTGTTACCATGGAAGAAGTTGTAGCGTCTGGAAAGACCTTTGCAATGACATATAGCTCGTCGTTATTGGCCGGTAGGCTGGAGTCCATACATATGACCCTTCAAATATCTTTATGTCGAAATATTTTTTTTCATACAGCGAATCGGGATTTCTTGCCAAAGAAGAAGTTGTAGAAAAAGCAGAGAGCTTTCGAATGACATATCTCTCGTCGTTATTGGTCAATAGGCTACAAGTCCATGTACATATTTTCATTCTTGCGTTACCTTTACACAGCGATATTTTTTTTCACACACCGAATTGAGTCTTGTCGCCGTTGAAGAAGTTTTAGCATTTCAAAAGACCTTTCCAACGACGTATCGCTTGTTGTTATTTCTCACTATGCCGATGCCCTTTCGTGTGATTTTCGTTGTGTCTTTAAGTAGCTGTATTTTTTTTAATACAGCGATTTGGGTTTTGTTACCATAGAAGAAGTTGTAGCGTCTGGAAAGACCTTTGCAATGACATATAGCTCGTCGTTATTGGCCGGTAGGCTGGAGTCCATACATATGACTCTTCAAATATCTTTATGTCGAAATATTTTTTTTCATACAGCGAATCGGGATTTCTTGCCAAAGAAGAAGTTGTAGAAAAAGCAGAGAGCTTTCGAATGACATATCTCTCGTCGTTATTGGTCAATAGGCTACGAGTCCATGTACATATTTTCATCCTTGCGTTACCTTTACGCAGCGATTTTTTTTTTTCACACACCGAATTGAGACTTGTCGCCGTAGAAGAAGTTTTAGCATTTCAAAAGACCTTTCCAACGACGTATCGCTTGTTGTTATTGCTCACTATGCCGAGGCACTTTCGTGTGATTTTCGTTGTGTCTTTAAGTAGCTGTATTTTTTTAAATACAGCGATTTGGGTTTTGTTACCATAGAAGAAGTTGTAGCATCTGGAAAGACCTTTGCAATGACATATAGCTCGTCGTTATTGGCCGGTAGGCTAGAGTCCATACATATGACCCTTCAAATATCTTTATGTCGAAATATTTTTTTTCATACAGCGAATCGGGATTTCTTGCCAAAGAAGAAGTTGTAGAAAAAGCAGAGAGCTTTCGAATGACATATCTCTCGTCGTTATTGGTCAATAGGCTACAAGTCCATGTACATATTTTCATTCTTGCGTTACCTTTACACAGCGATATTTTTTTTCACACACCGAATTGAGTCTTGTCGCCGTTGAAGAAGTTTTAGCATTTCAAAAGACCTTTCCAACGACGTATCGCTTGTTGTTATTTCTCACTATGCCGATGCCCTTTCGTGTGGTTTTCGTTGTGTCTTTAAGTAGCTGTATTTTTTTTAATACAGCGATTTGGGTTTTGTTACCATAGAAGAAGTTGTAGCGTCTGGAAAGACCTTTGCAATGACATATAGCTCGTCGTTATTGGCCGGTAGGCTGGAGTCCATACATATGACTCTTCAAATATCTTTATGTCGAAATATTTTTTTTCATACAGCGAATCGGGATTTCTTGCCAAAGAAGAAGTTGTAGAAAAAGCAGAGAGCTTTCGAATGACATATCTCTCGTCGTTATTGGTCAATAGGCTACGAGTCCATGTACATATTTTCATCCTTGCGTTACCTTTACGCAGCGATTTTTTTTTTCACACACCGAATTGAGACTTGTCGCCGTAGAAGAAGTTTTAGCATTTCAAAAGACCTTTCCAAAGACGTATCGCTTGTTGTTATTGCTCACTATGCCGAGGCACTTTCGTGTGATTTTCGTTGTGTCTTTAAGTAGCTGTATTTTTTTAAATACAGCGATTTGGGTTTTGTTACCATAGAAGAAGTTGTAGCATCTGGAAAGACCTTTGCAATGACATATAGCTCGTCGTTATTGGCCGGTAGGCTAGAGTCCATACATATGACCCTTCAAATATCTTTATGTCGAAATATTTTTTTTCATACAGCGAATCGGGATTTCTTGCCAAAGAAGAAGTTGTAGAAAAAGCAGAGAGCTTTCGAATGACATATCTCTCGTCGTTATTGGTCAATAGGCTACGAGTCCATGTACATATTTTCATTCTTGCGTTACCTTTACGCAGCGATATTTTTTTTCACACACCGAATTGAGACTTGTCGCCGTAGAAGAAGTTTTAGCATTTCAAAAGACCTTTCCAACGACATGTCGCTTGTTGTTATTGCTCACTATGCCGAGGCACTTTCATGTGATTTTCGTTATGTCTTTAAGTAGCTGTATTTTTTTTAATACAGCGATTTGGATTTTGTTGCAATAAAAGAAGTTGTAGCATCTGAAAAGACCTTTGCAATGACATATAGCTCGTCGTTATTGGTCAATAGGCTGGAGTCCATACATGTTTGCGCCTTCTCCTTTCTACGAAATCCTGCTAGATCCTGCGTTGAAATCTTATTTTTCTGAATCTTGGTCTTCTACTATATTTGTATACTTCGGACGTCTGTATCGACCTGCAATTTTTTCAGTTATGCAGTTCGAAAGAAAAGATAAAAATCAATATTTCCCAAAACTCTTTTTACGATTATCTTTAGTAAATTTGACACAAATAAAATAAATTAATCGAATAAATTAACAAATACCAAGGAAAACTTGTATATGTGCGTGCCAAATTTATAATACGAAGGATACAATTGAAAGCCTTTTTCGATTGCTGATTCTCTTAGGTTTATATATTGTATTTACATTACTTACTTTTTAAAATTAGAAAACAACTGGATTAAAATTGCTCGATTATTTCTATATTTTTACCGATTATGCGTATACAAATCCGTTTGCATAGTCTCAACTCTACACATGGAAGACCTAACGACGTGACTTTGTAATGACGTCTAGTAAAAAAGTATGTTGTTTAAAATGGTTGTTTTGCTTTATTTAAAGGATTTATATTTAAATTTAGTTATTATGGATTGTAAATCCTGTAATAAAATAAGAATAGCTTCATAATTCTATGGTTTTACGGAAAGTTTTATTGAAATTGTGTGAGTTACGTCTTCACAAAGTTATTTATGATAAAAGTATGAAATGTCAAATGAGACTTATTGAATTAGAAATACTATAATACTTTTTTCTGGATTAAGCGTTTCAAGACATTGCCTCTTGAGAGCCATCGCATCTCACGGTGTAAAAGGAGATGTTCGTGGTCACTTCCCATATCTTGGCACAAAACAGAATAATCTGGAGTTCTGTGAACGATATTTCATAAAGCTTATGGACTTGACAGACTCCTGCACCGCTTACGAATATTTCGTCAATCGATAGTCGGCATTATTTTTAAAACAAGGCGGCCAATGTCGCGACCCGGTATTTTATTTTGAGGGCCTGGTCCCGGGTCGCGACCCGGCAAATGGGAAACGCTGGACTAAACATTAGACAACTAAACTAGGTTTTAAATCTGTCTATGAATAAGGTCGTAAATGTAGAGGCGTTGTAAATGTTCCTTAGCGGAAATCACAAACTGTCATTACTCGTTTGCTCACATGCAAAAAAAAACCAACACAGCTGCTAAAAATAATAGTCCAGAAAACAATGCTTTAAATAAATCGGTAGTAAGCGCTATCAAGGGTAACATGACACCGGCCTTCCGCCACAGTGGTGCGCTGATAACGAGCACAGATTACAACTATCAATGTACAAGCGCATGGTCGCACAAAATCAATGTGTTCAATGTAAACAATGATGCGTTTAGGCTTGTTGGCAAGGTTTTGATGTGATTTGTCGGGATGGTGGCACAGGTTCACATTCCAGAAGTATGACTTTTAGTCTTGTGTAATTAAATTTTGTTATTTGAATATTCACAAAACGTGAATTTTAATAAAGGCCGAGTTTTATCTGAAAGTAGTCAAGGATGTGAAGAGTGAAGAAGAAGGAGTTAAGTGCTTGGTGGCCTGTCGGTACCAGACCAAACGTGGCTGTCTACATGTTTACGCTGGTCGCAGGTTCAAATCCCAGGGCACACCTCCGACTTTTCGGAGTTAAGTGTGTATTGATAGTCAATTGCCACGCACTTTAACGTTGAAGGAAAACATCGTGTGGAAACCTGCATACTGTAGTGATTATAAAAAAAATCTACGGTATGTAAGTCAGCCAACCCGCACTAGGCCAGGCTGGTGGACCATATGGCCTAACCACTCCCAATCGATTGTCTCGATTGTAGAGTAGGCCCGTGCCCAGCAGTGGGACGTATACGGGCACGAATTCCTATGCACTTTCATAAATGATAGCTATATGAAGTTCCTTACCATCGTTAAATGTTAATTAATAATGTGGGGAAATGTTAATCCCGTTAGTAAACTTTTAATACAAATTAAAATTGTTTTAATCTAGATCAAGCAAAAATAATTAAAACCTTAGCGCCAAAATCAAAACGTGCTCGATTTAATCTAAACCCAATTAATTTTAATTGAATTCCTGACATGCATGCATATTGCTAAAAATGTTTCCTTATTGAACAACCTGTACTATTTCACTAACTTATCTAAGTAAACCTCGAAATACTTCGGTTGTAGAGGAGGCCCGTGCCCTGCAGTGGGACGTATATGGGCTGATACAGATCTGGCCTATATCAGGTGCATACAATAGTTGAGTGATGACGTGTTTGTTCCCAGAGTGTGGTAAGATGGCGTCTGTGTGGAAGAGGTTGCAGCGGGTCAACAAGCGAGCGGCCAAGTTCCAGTACACCGCTTCATACCACCGCGTCGACCTTGAGACATCGCCTAAATGGTACGTCAGTGTTGCGGCATTACCACAATCGTCATGACCGTGTCATCTTTGGTTCTTCTTTAGTTATGTATTTATATATTTATTTATTGACATAAAATTCACAGCTCTTAATACTACTATAATACAACTGGTTTACTTATCTTACGGCCAATATCGCATTTTAAAGATTTATCTTATATAATAGGCAGTTGAAATGTTAAATCAAGTTGAGAAAAAAGTTAATAAGTAAGAACAATAACAAAATCAGTAAATTAGGTATTGATAATATGTGCGTACATGACGTGTGTGTGTGTGTGTGTGTGTGTAGCTGCGAGTGTGTGTGAATGTTTGCATGTGTGTATATATAGTTGGAGTACACTGTCCAACATAAGCCTTTTTCAAGGCGTTTGAAGCGACACGCGTCCTACGGGTAGGCCTACTGTTGTTCGTGTCCAAATTCCAATCCTGGACTACTCAAATCAGAATTTCAAAATCAAAATTTATACTCTGCGTATTGTCTTGTTATGGGATTCAGAGCCATACGTTGCTATTAAACCAGCGAAATAATATTTTTGTAAATTATACTACTGTATTGTATAATTTTTTCCATATTTTTATTGCAGGAAACCCAACAAATTAAGTGTAGTATGGACTCGGAGGTCTCGACGTGTCATCACAGAACCTTTAGAATGGGAGCCTTCACTCAAAGACCCTCTCAAGTAAGTCATACCTTTTTGTAACTTAACAAACAATGACATGTTGCTTTATACCAGTTGCGTCATACTTTGGAAAGGATTATGATTCTTATATTATTGTCTTTCATGTTCCTTGACTGCCTCGGTGGCGTAGTTATACTACGGTATAATTACAATGCTGAGGTCGCGGGTTCGAATCCCGGGTCGGGCAAAGTGATATTGTATTTTTCTATTCATCTCGGAGTCAGGAATTTGTGCCCGATATGACGATAGGCTCGGTCTCTATCACATCATGGCACGGAACACATAAAGCGAAACGTGGGTGTAGTGGTTGCACCTCTGCTTACCCCTTCTGGGAAAAAGGTGTGATGTTTATGTATTTGGTTTTCCCCAGGGGTTCAGTGATCTACCCGGTGCCCGAGAACCGAACCGTCGCGGTGACTCTGTTCAAGGATTCTCGGACCAATGAGTTAGAAGATAAAGACTGGACCTTCGTGCTTGAAGATGTAAGTTCAGACACTGGATTGATTAGCACTTAGAACTCCTACGTGACGTAATTAATTATATTCCCTTGGGTTTATGCCCCGTGACCACGATAACTTTAAAGTGATCGAAACGTCGGGAAATTAAAAAAGTATAAAAGTTAAATCAAATTCGCGATAAAATCCGTAAGAATTCGTTTTATTTCAATATGTATATTCCCTTGCTTAATGTTAATTGTCTTGATGCAAAATGTCTTCGCTCATTTTGAGGTTATTGCCAATACTCGCCACGCTTGGCAGGCGGGTTGGCGAGCGCAGGAGGGGACTCGAGTTGATGACGCTGCTGCCCGTCATCAACCGGGGAAAGGAAATATACTGTGTGGGTAAAGGATATTATGGGAAAGGAAAATATGGCCTGTAGGAGTGGATACTGCAGTCACGGAAGGTAAGGTTGGTAGTGACTGAATAGCTCGGGGGGGGCGAGGTCGCGTACTCGTAGCACCTATTCTAGGACAGGCCATGACCACTAGATAGGAGCATCCCTGACCAAACCTTGAAGGTCGCGGGACATCGCTGGATGCAGGCTGCCTCCAACAGGTCACTGTGGAAATCATTGGGAGAGGCCTATGTTCAGCAGTGGACTTCCTTTGGCTGATGGATGGATGGATGGAAAATGTCTTGGTTGGTGTTGTAAAAAACATAACAACCGTTATCCTTCACTTCATTTACAATAACGGTTGTTAAAATTTAAATGATCTTTGTTCAAATATTTTTTCAATAGCGCTTCGGGACTTGTTATAGTTGTGAAGAGGACACGAAGTAAAAAATGCAAACACAATTTTTTCTTTAGTAAATTCTTTTTTTTAAATTTCGCCCGAGGTTGATAGAGGTCATAATGAAGGCAGGAAACCATTGATGACTGTCTGTAGTCCGCTTCTACCAGATTGGTGTTGATAGTCGTAGGGAAGGTCCACGTCCAGCGAACTTCCTGTGGCTGAACATAATTGTTTTTTTTTTGAGAAGAAAAAAGGGAGGGGAAAGGTTAAGGGGGACATCTTCAAGGTTATATGGTCTTGTAATAATTAATTTCAGGTGTCAGTGACGGGCAAGAGGCGTCGCCTCGCCGCGTGCTCTCTCAACATGCGCAAGTACGCGAGTCTGGAGCCGTCGCAGCGATCTCTCTGCCTGACCCTGGAGCCCACCACGCACAAGGTGGCCGCGGCATCGCTCTCTCTCACTCTACACTGCGTGCTGCTGCGCGAGGGACAGGCCACGTTAGTATTAAAGCATATTTTGTATCACTTTAACTGATTGCCAGGTACCCTTAAGTGCACTGGAGTCTAAATCGAGAGGTGGTTTTTCGCCGGTCGACATAATTTTGGCGGCTTGATCAACACCGGATATAAGTAGGCTGCAACGCCACACAATAATAATCTATAAAGGATTTTTAAACCTACTTAACGAAAAGATTTGTCCTATGATTTTGTGGGTGACTGTTTAACAATACTTTTAGTATAGATAACTTTAAATTTCATTATTTTTGCTCCACCATTAAAGCGATGAATATAAACTTAAAAAATCTTACATATTCGGTTTAGTATTTTAAAACTTCTATTTTAAGCTAATATAACCAAACTATAATTTTGATGACAGAGACGAAGACATGCAGTCCCTAGCCAGCTTGCTCTCAGTCAACAACAACTCGGATATCGCAGTACTGGAAGACTTGGATGAAGACGACTACACTCTTTCAGATAATTCTACTAGACAGGTATGTTTATTATACACTATTAACCTTATTCATACACAGTTTTAAAATCTATTTCGGTTATCGAATGTTTTGTCTTCTTCGCTTCAACTGACTCCAATAGTCTTTCAAAAGGGACAGAACATTCGATAAATAAATTAGGTTTTATAACTGTCTATGAATAAGGCAGTGCATCTGATTGCACTGCACCTACTGATAAGTGTGACTGCACTTACAAAACTTTTTCCAAAAAATGTCGACAGAGGGGAAATAGATTTACTGAACTGTCCTTAAAAGGCGATACTTAGGGGCGAATACAAAGAAACTTTACACCTTTCATATTATGGTCAGTGATGGTTAATATTTGGAAAGATGCGAATATCTCATCACGCATATACATATAATGATTTGTTAGGAACATTCCATTTGGATTATGTTTCAGAATCGATTATCGAATAAACAAAACATAGATATAACAATTCATCAATTTTAAAACGCAGCTTGTAACTAAATGAAATGATGACTTTATTTGATTCAGATAAATAAATAATTTCATTTCTTTTCTCTAGATGCTGGATCTACGCCAGCAAGTCGAAGAGATGACACAAAGCCTCACAAACAGTGACGTGGCAGCCACGCCTAACAGCGTACAGAGTCTAAACTTCGACAACTCTCGCACCCCCACCGCCCCCATCTCCCCCGAAGCCGCTACCACCCCTGTGCCAGAAGAACCACCCATCACCAATCCCATCACGAACATCAACAACACATTCACCAACATCACCAACTTGAATTTAACCAACTTAAACTACAATTATACCAGTACACCCAAAATTGACACCAAGCCAATAGATACAAGCCTGGATGGACTAAAGCCGATTGTGTTCAAGCCCAAAACGATAGCGAAAAGGAACCTTAAGCCGTTGGAGTTAAAGACCAATTTGAATGATATTAATCTGGACAAGAACGATGAGATGGATGATGATAGTGACAAGACGCCTACTGCTGATATGGAGCGGCTTTTCCCAGGGAAGATTGATAAGGATAAGACTCCGGTAAGTTGTGGTTTAGAGTACATGAGTAGTGGTTAAGTTTTTACGGTTCCATACCCTAGAAATGAACGGAATTCTTATATAATCAGTAATCACTTCATAGTCAGTGTTAGGGTTAAAAATATCGGCTACTTGTCAATTACCTGTAATTCTGAAACGTGGAATTAAGTCTCATAGTTAGTGTTGAGAAAAAATCAGAAAAATTTTAGTTAAAATGATATCAATTTTGTTTTGCGACTGAAAACTGATTGTGGATAATTTGCTATAGAAGCTTGGGTGCGCAAAAACGATACCCTCGGCTGTTTTTTACACTGTCGTAATAAAATGAACATGATACAGCAACAGCATACTGCAACAGCTGTTGACAAGTGCACTGCAGTTCATATGAGAATACCTACCGACGAAAAACTGTCATTTAGTTACACAATTGTGCCGGCTTGGCTGAAGCCAGACAGACACAGGCTTTATCCAAAATACACTTGCATATCTCACCATGGTTTTTGTACCATTGTGGTGGTCACCAAACATAAACCAATCCTACCATATTCCAGGTGCAAGACCTATTAGAGTGGTGTCAGTCGGTCACCCGCGAGTACAAGTCGTGTCGTGTTACCAACCTTACCACCAGCTTCCGGTCTGGACTGGCCTTCTGCGCGATCATACACCGCTTCCGGCCTGATCTCATGTGAGTATGTAGTTATAAGACTATGGACTTTATGTGCAGGTGGTAGGATTGAAAGTGTAGTGTAGGTGTTATTATGACATGGATTTTAAGGAGGGCCAGTAATTTGATTTTAAGTGGTTATATTTTTAGTTTCATATGCTTTATAATGATGTCATGCATATTTCATAAGGTTATATCGACAATCTTTGTATAAGCAGAAGTGATTATAAAGACAATGGAATATAAACCTTATTGGGTTATGTTTAGCTTTAAAATACAATAATTCGTGTTACTTTGATAGCACACTATAATTCAATGACGTCACAAAATATAGTAAATAAAATTGACTACCATATACACAAAGTACGGAATAACCAACAGGAGATGAATACGTTCATTCATAAATGACGTCCGTTGTGATTGGATGAAATTAGAATTTTACAAACTTAAACATTTCTACATAATATCAGCGCATGGCCGAACTTCTAAAATTTAATTGCTCGTTGCATAATTCTCAGACCATATTTACTGCAACTATACATTTTTTAAATTTATTTATTTCAGGTAACAAAGCACCCATAGCGAGAATAACATTTCACAACCTTTAAGCATTTATTATCCGGCAATATAAATAAATAAATAAATAATAAATACACCCAACAGTCACATACATAGACATGATCCCACATTAAGATCAATTAAGTCTTATGCCGTGGGTATCAGAAGCTACGAGAGACTTTTCGCTCTCACAAACACCCAGACCCGAGACAAATACTTGTGAGCCTCACAAACATTTGTCACGGTGCGGGGATCGCACCCGCTGCCTCTCGTTTCACAGCCGGCGTCTAACCAACTGCGCCACGGAGGCTATCAACAGTCAACACTTTTGACACATTGAAATAAGTTTTAATATAATGTTTTCCTTCCTTTAGTGACTTCTCCGGCCTTCAGCCGGACGACGCGGAGAAGAATCTCCGCACGGCTCTAGAGGCGAGCGGGAAGCTGGGCATCTCACAAGTACTCACCGCCGCTGATGTCTGCGCCAGACCCACTCCGGACAAACTCGCCGTGAGTCTATTAGCATTGCAATCTCTTGCTACTGTTGTGGTAGAATTATGGTATATAGTGGTAACTATAACTTGTACAAATAAAGACTGCCTCGGTGGCGTAGTGGTACGATGATGATACAAAGCTGAGGTCTCGGGTTCGAATCCCGGGTCGCGCAAAGTGATATTGGATTTTCTATTCATTGTCAGCCCGGAGTCAGGAATTTGTGCCCGATATGGCGATAGGCTCGCTATCACATCGTGGGACGGAATATACAAGGCGAAACGTGGGTGTTCTGGTAGCACCTCTGCCTACCCCTTCTGGGAAAAAGGCGTGTGTTTATGTATGTATGTAACAAAAATTGAATTGAAAATTACGGAATTTATATCGACTTCTCGCTCGCACGTTATAGTGTGTGAAAGAGAGATCGATATAATTGCCGCCAATTTCAATCCCATTCTTTATTTGTACGAGTAATATGTGATTTATTTTGTTTATAAATCTGCAATATAGATTGCTTGTGAGTAAATTATCTGTCTTAGTATTTCGGTTTCTTGGTAATATTTAGAGGTGGTAGAACCATGATATATAGGGTAGAATCGTAGTGTTTGTATGTATATAAAAATTTTCAAATTCCTGCAATATAGACTATTCCATAGGTTTTTGGTTCGCTAATAACAGAATTTAATGGTAGTAATTCACTTACATACCAAAATCATAATGTTTGTACGCTCATTTCACTTGAATGTTTCGATGCAACCGTATACTTGCTTAATAGAAAACGTGTTTGTTTCAGATAATGACGTATCTGTTTCAACTGCGCGCGCACTTCACTGGCAGTGAATTACAAGTTGAACAATTAGGTAAGATATTATTAAACAAGTATTTAAATGTTGAGTGTGACCCGAAAACAAACATATAGCGAGCGCGTTTTGTAATGGCTCATCCAGACTCTCCACGAGGCTATACAAGGGAATGCGAGCCTGAGAGTAAGGACGGTGCGCTCGCCTCGTTTTGTCTTCCCTCGTGTTGCCTCCCCTCGCCTCTCTGCTTTATGTTTTGTGTCGGTTTTGGACGCGAGTGGGTGAGGCGAGAGCACTTCTGCAGTCTCCACTCGCCCAGCCTCGTGCCGAGAGCCTCAAAAGGCGCCTCGCGACAGTCTGGAGCCGGCATAATAACACACCACACGAGTGTTTGATGATATGATAGTTGCGCCCGTAAAAACAACGTGCGGGTGCGTGCGCGTCAGCGGATACAAATGTCCAATGAAAATGTTTAAAAAAATGTTTATTATTCCCAGGTAACGACGAGACAGAGTCTTCGTATCTAGTGGGGAGACACGACACCGACTGCTCGCTCCCTCAGGAGCTGTTCAGCAGGGAGATCAGCATGCGCAGGTCCAGGATCGAGAGGGGGCCGCGGCCTGTGTGAGTCTACTATATGTTAGCAGATATACGAGTAGTATATGCTAGGGCAGAGGAAAAGTGCGAAACAGTATCAAGGGGTCCATATAACTCGACTCCTATCGGCTTTTCTTTTGTAATTTATTTTAAAACGAGAATTGTTTTAGTAATTCTGCTTTATATTTTGTACCGCAATAAAAGTTTATGCCCCTTTAATTTAACATATAAAATAAGTGATCTCCGAAATGGATTAGGAGTATTTTTAGCGGACGAACATGTATGAAAAGATTGATTAGGTAAAAGTGGTAAAACATATATTAGGGTCGTATCTTGTAGCAGTCAATACTCTCTCCTTATCCCTACGATACTAAAACATAATATTATGTCTATTAAAATATGTTTTGTACCCACAGGTCCCAAGAGTCCCAAGACTCCCGCCTGTCCCAGCCCGGCGTGACGTCGGCGGCGCCTGCCTCCGGGCCTGCAGCCGGGGGCGGGTCCCCCGCGCGAGACATGCGAGGCCTCCTGCTACAGTCCAAGTCTCTGCTGGGCAAGGTTCTGTCCCCGGCGAGGGACCCACGACCCTCCACCAAGTGGTTCGCCGATAGTAATCTTAATGAGGTCAGCAATTAGATCATTGTAATAAAAATTGAGCAATTTTTGGTTAGGATTTTTTATAGTTGGCGGATGAAAAATTACACAGGACTATTTTTGTTATGTTTTTTATTTATGAAAGAATAAATCAACTGTTAAAATAAATTCATGTATAAATTAGGAAAATATGTTATAACAAAAGTTTTTCAGTTATGCATTTATTCTTAGTAGTCGGCGTTGTTTATAGCATATGAGATGATTGTATATATGTATGTACGTTCCAATGTCGACTGGCGAAATGGCCTTATAACTCGATTTCTACCGACTTTCCTTTAATTCGGCGATCAAAACCCTAATCTCCGGCACATACTTTGAATATAATACCATCTTTCAATAGTTTTCTATTTTATTTTGTTAGTCACTATGCACCATAGTCATTATTCATATAAAACACATTCTTTAAATCATGTGCAACTACTAAATATTTTACTTAATTCTACTACCAATCCAATCCATCAGCCAAAGGAAGTCCACTGCTGAACATGGGCCTCTCCCAATGATTTCCACAGCGACCTGTTGCAGTAATAAATACCTACCAATAACTTTGTATAATTTCCAGCCACCGCCCACGAGACCAGAGAAACTCATGACTCGCAAGGAGCTAACGGATCCGTTTGGTTCTGACGATGAAGAGGAACAACCTGAACAGCAACAGAACCAGCAACCGACCCAACAGCCCAACCAACAACCCAGCCAGCAACAACAGAATCAACAACACGCTAATACTAATGGCAACAGTGAACCTGGTGAGTGACAATTATTTATTTGGATCATCAGATAAATTAGCAAACGGCTTGTTGGCTGACAGACAACATCCGTGATGCAGTCGGTCAGACGCCTGCTGTGAAACGAGAGGCCGCGGGTTCGAGGTTCGATCATCGCACTGAGATAGACGTTTGTGCGGTCCACAATTGTTTGTATCGAGTCTGGGAGCTTGTGAGACCGAAAAGTCTTGTAGTTTCTGATACCCACGACACAAGACTCGATCTTAGTGTGGGTCAGGACTATGTATGTGACTGTTGGATGTATTTATTTATTTTTTGAGCTCACACAACACAACACACAACCCAACACACATGTGGTATGGAAGTGTTTTGGAAGGAACATGAAAGGGATTGCTGTAAATGGCTCGATTCTTTCCGGGAACATAGCCTTTGAAGCTGTATCGTCAAATTGATATCAAAACCATCGCAGATATGGCGTAGTTATATGCCAGGCAGGTTTCAAATAGCAATATCAGGGTGAGACACGCATTCTAACCTGCTTGCAAAGCATAGCGATTAACTATCTTATCTTACGATTAACTATATATTTTTTTTATCAGCCCATATACGTCCCACTTCTGGCCACGGGCCTACTCTACAATCGAGAGAATCGATTGATAGTGGTTAGGCCATATAGTCCACCACACTGGTCTAGTGCGGGTTGGAGGACTTACATATCGTAGAAATTCTTTAAAATCGCTACGGTATGCAGGTTTTCTCATGATGTTTTCGTTCACCGTTAAAGTGCGTGGTGATTGACTATCAATACACACATAACTCCGAAAAGTCAGAGGTTTGCCCTGGGATTTGAACCCGCGACCACCGTGAACATGTAGGCAGCCGAGTCTGGCCCGATACCACGAGGCCTCCACGCACTTAACTATATACTATATTATCAACGTCATTTTGAAAATGGTCGATAGAGGAGATCTATGTATTTCAATGGATTCATTAAATATGATGGGAACGATGGACGGGTAAGGATAGGAATTGTTGGACCTACGGTTGCGTTGTTAACTAAACGAAACGAAGTGGAGTTGGTGCTTCATGTTATATTATCTTTTACAGAGAAACCAGAAGCAAAACCACTGACAATCGAACCGGCAACCACGGATCCTTTAACACAACCGGACCCAGAGCAAACGGACCCACCTTCCCCGGACCTGCCAAAACCCACTCCGGTAAGAAACATTCATACTACACTGTGTGGCTTTGTGTATGTTTGTGGGATTGAGTGCCAACCCCACGGGATATGCTGTGGGGTAGTGTGGGATAGTGTACTTGTAGTTGGAATACCATGGTAGACGTTGCTGTAGTGATATTGAGGTTTTCATGGTGTTTTAGAAGTTTTGTAGGAGTTTGTAATTGATAGAGATAATTCATGAATCATATGAAAATAAAATTAAGGATTTATATAATTTACTTAAGAATATTAATGTAGTTTTTGACAAAATAATAGAAGTCGTGTATAGAGGAAAAAATGCAATCAAGCTATTCAAAGATTATTAGAAATGGTTATTTAAAATAACATTAAAACATCTGGTGACAGATTTGTAAATCTAAATTAAAAGGGGTTTAGTGGGGAGAATTATTAATTTAAAATCCTTGATGACATTTTGTTAAACTAACAATTAATACTGTAAATGATGTTTGATTTAGATATAGTCCAGATTATTAATAAAGCCTTATTAAAAGTTTGAGTTACATTCATATAACAGTTTGCTAGTTATGTACAGTTAGTATATTAACGAAACATCCACATATAAACAGAACTTATTTCATTTCTTTCCATTGCATCATCGACATCGCTTACAAACAAAATATCCCAAACCATACCATGTTTGTGCGTGTGACGCCTTGCTATTGGACGAAATTGCGCCGCTTCGCTCTCATTGGTCGAAACATGTAACGTGCTTGAACGTGGTTGGTCGCTCTAAACGCTGATCGCTGATTGGTCGCCCGGCCAATAGCAATTGATATCGCGGCACGACGAGTTGAAAGAGCGAGCGAGACAGCTGCTCGAGGCCACTAAACGGGAGGCGAGAGAGAAAGAGAAGAATAGACGGCAAAATTCTAAAGAGGAGGCGAAGACTGAAGCTGTCAATGGTGTTAGGAACGGAGATGCGAGCCCTAAGAAGGTATGTGGTTTAACTTCAATCTGTTAGGTCCTGTTTTTTGAAATTGCGGGGAATGGCTTGAACCAGGTTATGGTAATATTTTCAAGAAAATTAATATAATTTATTGAATCTATAAAAATGTAAACATCATTAGACCCAGCCTTTTTTTCTACCAACCGGTTTGAAAAGTGGTTTTCACTACAGAAGAACGGGCAAGAAACTCTAGTGTTGCTCTTTTTAAAACCAGTTTACAATACAGCGATTTTTACAAACGTTACAAGTTTGTTTCAATTGTTTCAAGAGAAAATCATTAATATGTAATTTGTTATAATAAACAAATATTTATTTGTTAATTATTTTTTGTAACAACAAGTATGATTACGTGATACATGGTCAGGTATAGAGGATGCGAAATTCTAAATTACCTAATAGACTTTTTAATTGCACGTCAAAGATGGTAAATGGTAATTTTTGGCACCGCATAGCCTTGTAGTTTCACAAAATCCATCCGTAAGTCTAGCTGCATAGAGTTTCAATCAGGTTTCACAAAATCCATAAATAATATACTCTTTGTAAAGTTTGAATTATTCCCTTTACTTTTATGGTGTTGGTCTAATCATATTTTTTGTTTATTATCAGCAGTAGGATTTGTGTATGTTTTCCTTAAAAAGTCAGAATATTTCCTGGTTTCATCAGGGATTTTTCCTTCTTTTTTTACAGCTTTTAAATAAACCTATAGTAGTATTTACTATTGACGCTTTTTCTACAATGGAAGTGATATTATTTTGCTTTTAAGATTAACATGTGTTGTATAATTTCCAGCCAATGACAGAGGAAGAGAGACAAGCGATGTTGCGAGAGAGAGCTAGAAAGCTGATCGCTGACGCACGAGCCGGTATCGTTAGGTAAATAAGCCAACCTTAGATAAGTTTTAGATAGTAACTATAGATTTTTTTATTGTTTTATTTGGTTTAAACTGTAGATTGAAATATATTTCGTAATGAGATTTTTCGTTTGGTTTGAGGTTTTTTTTTTCAGTATGACACAATTGCTTTAGTTTGTTTTAATATTAGAATTTATTAAAACCTAATAAGTAAATCAAAACGTTTTTGTGTGATTTTTGGTACAGTATTGTGATATTATAGTATAGTTTTATAATATCGACCCTATTTGATGTACACGATTATTGTACATACCTAGTATTCGTAAGCTAATATGCAGTTTACTTTTTTTTGGACTTGCGTCATTGACGTCATTTAAAGAAATATATGTCGAAATTAGTTGTAAAAGACCCTATTTATTATGGTTATCGGCGATAGTATATTTCTTTATTTTTCCTATCCTTAGGCAAAAATCATCATCAACTCGATATCATTAAAAGAAACTGTATTGTTTGTTATCAGTCCCACATCACCGTTATCACCATCGCGGTCGGCGCGTGGCACCGTCGAGATCATCAGCAAGCAGTCGGTCATGGAGGAGCTCGCTGCTGGTGAGTATTTGACAGCATCCGTGGCGCAGTTGGTTAGACGCCGCTGTGAAAAGTGAGGCTGCCGGTTCGATCCCCGCTCAGAAACAAACATTTGTGTGATCCTCAGGTATTTGTTTCGGGTCTGGGTGTTTGTGAGACCGAAAAGTCTCTCGTAGTTCTTGATACCCATGACACAAGACTCGATCTTACTGTGGGTCAAGACTGTGTATATGTTATGTGACTGTTGGGTGTATTTAATGATTTATTGTTTCATCACCATCATCACCTAGTAGGCAATACTACTGGAATAAAGTTTGCATTATAGATTGTTTATGGAGGTTAATGAATAAATAAATAAATAAATAAAATAAAATTAATAATCATTGCAATTATCACCTTCATCATTTGAGATTAAATTTTAGCTGTTGATAATATATGTTTGTTCACTCCAAAGATTTATGCAGCAATCTTTGAAATCCTTCATCTAGGGACGATATTTATTACATTGTGTCTAACTAATGGACGGACGTACACGATAAAAATTCTAGTTGTTATTGAAAAAAAACAGTGAATCGAAAGATAATTGAACCCAGATCCTTACGAATCACAGCGAAAGCTTACAACCACTGCAATAATGAAGTTATTTTTGGTAGTGTCCCAGCTTTATTTGTCAAAATGAAAGACGGTAACTTTTAAGTACTACTTATGTTTCCAGCGGGCGGTGTGGAGCAACTAGACGCGTTGCTTTCCCGAACGGACTCTATTCCATCAAGCCCTGGATCCAGGAAAGGATCCGTCAGTCCTGACAGATCCGGTGAGTTAACAAAATGCTTCTTCTTGGTGCAAACTCAGACCTGCACAGTTATATCGTTATGTGTGTGGCGGCCATAAGACTTTGGTCGAGTCGGTACATTCCTACTACTGTACTGGAAAACCAGAGTATAGATCTGCCATTTATAAATTATGTTCCTGTTTTCTTTACCAGAGGACCCTCATAGTGAAGACACGAAGAGCATCAAGAGCGGCTCTCCCCTCGGCGATGACTCTCGGAGATCTCCCCTCCACTCCTTCTCTGCACTCGTCGACAGACTCACTCCCGACAAGGACATGGGAGACGAGGTATGTCGACTGTCGAGATAAGACAGTTTTTCTGACAGAAGCTTATATTTTTTTAAAGTTGATAGATGTTGAGCTAGTGTTATTTAGTAATTATTTTTAAGTTCAGATCAGTGGTGGATGTATTATGTGGCCTAACCCTTCTCAATCGTGATTTCTATTATAGAGGAGGCCTGTGCCTTGTAGTGGGGCGTATATGGGCTGATACTGATAGTGATTAAATTATTTTTATCAAGTATCAATTTAGCTGGTATCATAGTAGAGTCAACTTAGTCAATCAGAATTGTAAGAAGTATAGTCTTTTTTATCTTAAATTGTGTCCTACATCTGGGCAAAGGCGATAGTACGCAAAATAGATTGCTCACTTTTGTGTCCACGGGTGATTCTATGCATTGTGGTCAGAGATGGCGCAAGACCATCAATATTTGTGGGCGAGATAGGTTTTTTGACTCGCGAAGCCACAGTGGCCCATATAAGGTAATGATGTAAGATGGTTGTGTTCAGTCGGGCGCGTGTTCGTCGTACCTGGCGGGCGAGCTGGCGGCGCTGGAGCGCGAGCAGCGCGCCGTGGACGCCAGGGCGGCGCACCTGGAGAGGCACCTGCGCGCCGTCATGGACGCCGGCAGGGACCCGCACGTATGTACTTCCATATACATACTTTATTTTAACGGCTCCGCACGATTTGTGCATATAGCCAGCCCTCATGTAAAATTTTTTGTCGAATTTGTCCAATTTAGGCAAAAATGGTCAAATATAGCCCATCGTCTGTCATTGTCCGTCAGTTGATCCATAACTATGCTTTAGTAAGGCGAAACTTTTGATAGAGCTCAGAGAAAAAATCGAATTAATCACATAAAACACTCTTGCTTTACCCCCACTTCACTTGTGCACCTTTACAGAACTATATTGAATAAAATGCCTTCTACTTATATGTATGTACTTGTATGTATTTACTTGTGAGCGTAGTATGTACGCACTGTACGTAATGCATACGTGCTGTGTACGCCCCTACGCGCGCACACATATTTGCACTTTATACGCACATATGCATTATATACGCATTGTTCTACGCACTGTGTACGTACATTGCACAAGTACACAACTATTATAATATCTTAATAGGATTTGAGGTGTAGCTACAAAATGTTTTGTTATTTCCATCATCATCATCATCATCATCAGTCTTTTATTGACCACTGCTGGACATAGCTCCCCTCCAAATTACGCCACTACACCGTGTCTTATTATTTCCCTTACTTATTAAAACATAATATTACTACCATACTTTATTAAGCGCAATTTAAATTCACTTTGAAAGAAATATTTTTTCCAAACGAAATAATACATTTTCTAAGTTAATTTTTTTTTGTTCTAAATGTTGGTAATAATAAAGTTATGGCCAAGCAATTGGCTCACTCATCTAAACGCACACAAGCGTGCGAACGAGGGGCAACTAACCGCTATATTATCACGGGAGATGTAATTGGTGACTGCTTTAATTTTACTTGCCAATCGTTATACCCAACATATTTCCCTGTATATAAATCCTTCTTTGTATTTAAAAGTCTAGACCACATAATTTAGCTAGACTGTTTACTACGGAGTAACTAAACATTATTTCTTGTGATGATTGGTCTTTTTTGGTGCTTGGTTTATCAATGGACATTCTATGTGTGATTATATATGTACATGGGTTTCTTTTTGCTTAAATAATAAACAGATTTATTAAAGGATGAATAACATTTATAGAAATGAATTTGCTTACATAATAATGTACTTATTGGTTTTACTTCACTTAACCAGTCAAAACAATAAAGACATGTTAAACTACTCACTAATATCACACTTCTCACCATAGTTTGACATAAAGATTCCTAATATATTTCCTTGTATATGTAAAATACAATATATTAGAAATAACTAAACTTTGCAGAAACATGGCGGTATTATGTTAATGTCATGCATTCAAGCGCCTCTGGATCCGGTAATGGACACTTTCATATCACACTCTAGTTGTTGAAAGGGCTTATGTGTAATATTATAATAGAGAGATATCGCGAAAATAAAAAAAAAACAATAGAAAAATTAATTATCTTTTTTATAAAATATCAAATTCTAATCAAAAAATCGTCTAATTAAGTTCGTATAGATGTTTCATTCCTCGAAGTCCGTTTGTCACATGCATATAAAGCATGTACGTGCGCATTTTATTGCATTGAGCGTAATGATAAATCTAGGCTGTATGGCTCAGACCTTTGCCTTTCCGATGGGATAAATTAAAAAAAGAACATAATGTCAAATTTTACAATGACATTGACAATTCATTTACATAAATGTGCATAATAATTTCTTGTCAATTCTAAATCCATCACTAAGTGACAACGGATTGCATTTTACGATTGATTTACACAAATATAATTTTCTCGTCCATTCTACAAACATATATAAGGGACGTCGTGAGATGGAATAACTATACTATTAAACTATTACAATTCTGATACCTTTTATTTGAAGGCAAATAAAAAAGATCGTTTCCATACCACTATTTATATCCCTGTCACACTCACGAAATCACACAATTGTCTTCCCTCTCATTCCACTGATGTCTTGCGTGCCTGATTTTGCTCGTGATTTACGCCGCAGTATAATATTCTTTACATACGCCCTTTCGACTATTAAAGAGTTGTACTAACCCATTGTTAAATTTTCATGTAATGCTTTGGTGTATAATAATACTAATTTTCTATACATGTACTTATTTAGATTTCATTGGGTATTTTAGGAATAATACTAAGTAAAGAACATGTAGATTTTTGGTATTACAGTTGTGGGGTTAGTTTAGAATTTAGTAGATTTGAAAAAAGTAAATATGAAATGAGTAATTGAATTATTTGAATATATATTGGTCATGTAGGTAATCATTGTGTTATGGTATTTGTATAAAAATGTTATACCACATTAAAATATGTTCAAATAATTAGATAAATCATTTATCTACAAATAACTCTTGTCAGTACATATTGAAGCTGAAATTTGTTTTTCTGTACAACATCAGTGCAGAAAAAATATGTTTTTGAAACCAAAATATCATTATGAATGGATACTAAAACGGCCATTTTGTATGTCGATTAGATACACGCAACAGCTTATAAATCAAGGTGTATAATTATATAAAGATAAATATATAAACTTTGTATTGTATGTTTGTACAGGAGGAGGATCGGTTGATGTCTCAATGGTTCAACTTGGTAAACAAGAAGAACGCGTTACTGCGTCGACAGATGCAACTCAATATACTGTAAGTATTGTTCTTATTTAATTTTCTATCGATTGTTTGAGATTTGATAATAGTTTATGAAATATTTGACAAAATTCAAAAGATTATGTTGATTAATAATTCATGAATTATTTAATAAGATTCAAAAAATGTTATGGGTAAGATATTAATGTATGTGTTCTGGTATCAACCACAATGTAGTGAAAGATTCTTCATAGAGTAAATGTGTAGCATTATAACTACTTCCTTTTTTGTATCTGGATGTAATCACCGACAGACTTCGGTCAACTGACACGAGATTAACGTCTCACGTCGCTGGATATATCATAAACTTATCATAGTCATGCGGGAGTGTCGCGTTGCAGTTCATCTTGTGTATGTTCGGAAACAATGCGTCCACCAATATTGGATCAACCGACTAGATATAAGCATGTCATTTCAATCGTAAAACCGATGGGAATTGAGATCTATAGACATACACCTCGATTCCTATCGGCTTACCTTTTGCAATTCATGATTATACTATGAAATGAATTGAAATTGAAATCAAATTATATTGGGCTTCTACTTCCTCTTGACAAAGTGCCTTATTGTCAATTCTGCACTAACCATCAAGTTCCTTAATATGTGTATATCGCGGCACAATGTAGGTAGTCTGCAAAATTCAACGAAAACAAGTATCTGAGTCATGTCTTGTTCAGTATAAAAGGTGCGCAAGTAACAGTGAGAGAACGTTTTGTCGGGAGCACTCGAACTGTGAACAGCTCCCTAAGTATTGTGAGTAGATTTTGCAATTATTGCAATCGTTCTAGTGTTACTGTCTTGATAATAATTAAATCAATTATTTGTTTAGTCGTTTGTCTATTGGAATTTTGGTTTTGTTAAAATCAAAGCGATTTCAATAAAGAATGTGTTTTGATTATAACATTTCGCCCCATTGGCATGCGTAATGTAATATGTATGTGGGATGATGGTAAGAAGTTACAACGAAATCGTTTAAATATTGTTATTAATTTTCCATTTACTCCTGTCCCTCTCATTTGACAGTTTAGATTTTTGTAATCCCCTCCAATCCAATCCATCAGCCAAGCCAGCCATCTGTTGGAGGTAGTCTGCATCCAGCGACGTCCTGCGACCTTTACCAGGTCGTCTGACCACCTAGTGGGTGGACGTCCCACGCTGCGCTTTCCGCTTCGTGGCCTCTATTA
Organism: Theretra japonica; assembly: GCA_033459515.1. Lineage (NCBI taxonomy): Eukaryota > Metazoa > Arthropoda > Insecta > Lepidoptera > Sphingidae > Theretra > Theretra japonica. Next base: position 644,014 of record CM065950.1, read on the forward strand.
GAGAAGTTTTTAGCCTCATAGGCCATCAGTTCTCCGTAATTCCCACTCATACATATTGCCTTCATTATTTCTTATTCACTACCATTGCTGTATTTACGTGTGTGTGCGGGCGTGCGTGCGTCCATGCGTCCGTTTGTGTGTATGTATGTATTAATGTGTGTGTATGTGTGCAGTGAACAAGAAGAGGATCTGTCTCGTCGCTGCGAGCTGCTGGCTCGCGAGCTGCGCCTGTCTCTCGGCGTGGACGAGTGGCGCAAGACTCCGGGCCAGAAACGACGGGAGAGATTACTGCTGCAGGTAAATAGCTTTCATTCTACTGTTATAATAAAAATAGTCCTTATACATCGTATTGCAGAGCATGAACCTCCTCCACAATCGAGTTTTTGATTGATAGGGTTTAGGCATGTTGGCAGCCGCGTCTGGTCCGTTTGCCAACAGGCCACCACGCACTTCGCAATGCCTGAAACGTCAGATTTTGTACACTGTGCTGCTGAAATCCGTAATAGAAAGTTCTAGTATATGTTCCACTATCCTAATTCATGGAGAATCGTACACTGGCACGCGTTGCCGACATTTTGGTCATTCGTCGTCGACGTTGTGGTCGTAACGTTGTGGTGGTAATCATGTCGCTGAGATTTTAATGTGATACTGAAAATGTTGTTTAAATGGTACTAAAATAATAATATTGTTGCAGGAACTACTCTCAGCTGTGAATGAGAGAGACAGACTCGTACAGGAGATGGACGAGCAGGAGAGAGCGTGAGTACATTTTCATATTGTTGTTATATGATTGCTTGTAATTACAATATACGGGGTGTTTTATAATTGTTAAAACAGGATGGTGGTATTAGTGATTACGGAAATTATACCAGTAAAAAAAAATCGCGAAAATAATCATTTTTTTTATTTTCACTCACCTTCTTGTTTGAAAGTCTTAACTGCATGGAAAATAAAAATAATTATGTAGATTTTTGCACTTGTAGGGACAAAATACTATACCACTTATACAATGATGGTATCAGTACCTGATAGGGATAAGTAGAAAGAGTTGAGCCCTTGCCCAGCAGTGGGACACTATAGGTGAAAAAAACAGTGGCAAAATATTTTTGATTTTAAAACAAAAAGAACGCTATTTGTAGTAAGCAAAATACAATTGTTACGAGTATAAAAATAAGGGGATGCCTTTAAAAGAATTTAATAGAAAATATTTTTTGTTGTGATCTATCTATTCCATATTACAGGATAGCAGACGATGACGAAATAGAAAGGAATCTATCCCAAGTAGAAATACAAAGAAAGAACAACTGCATACTTCAGTAAAACATACACACAACTGCTGAACCGAAAATGATGAAATTCAACGGAACTTACCGTTTCTCGTGAAAATCGTTGAGTTGTGGTTCAAATTATAGTGCTATATGTATCCTGCTGAATCGGAATTAATGAAGTTCAATTGTGAGTAAATCAATTTCTCCTTACATTTGTGTAAATTCAAATTTAATGTAGCTTTACGTTATTGTCTGACTAGTTGACGTTCAATCGTCTTGCGGAATGAGGTCGGGAGGGGAGGGAGGTATTAAGACGTTAGGGGGTTTGAATGACATAGCGAGCAAACACTTCGGGAAGTGTTGAAATGTAATACAATTAAGAAACAAATTAACTGGTTTATGAAAAGGTAGAATTAAATATGAGATTTAATTCTTAAATAAAAACGCTTTTTGAGTGATTTTTATTTTTGTGTACCTATTGCGTGTCACTTATCGCTAAAATGACGCATTACTTACTCCCGTTCATCGTTCCGTAGGACGGTCGATCACGAACTTGTCGAACTATAGTATACAACGGTACGTATACTAACGCTCCGGATACTTAAAGTATTCGATATTCAAATTTTATATTTGCTAAATAAATTATTCCTTGAATTGAAAATACATATTGTAAATTAATTTTATTTTGACATAACATAGACGTGGAAGGAGACACTAAAATATCTGTTTTATTTTTATTTATACTTGAAATATACGGAGGGTTAAAAATATAATACAACGAGAAAAAAAAACTATTTTCAATTTTCATCTTACTAAAAACATGCATTTTTGTCATGATTGAGTTAGTATGTAGTTATGTATGTACAGAGCATAATATGGTACTGAATAATCAACTTATGAACTCTGTAAATCAAATTGATAAGGCTTTCATATGTCCAATAATTATTATTCTTGTTATTAAGAATGAGATCAACTTACAGTTTTCGTCAATTTATTAACTTTTTATTTTGGTGCTAAATTGTATGTTACCAATTACAGTGTCTATCAGCCAGACATACTTTATAGTGTCTCCTTTTAAGCTAAATATCTAGACAGTTATAGGGAATCTAGAATGATCTAATTCTAGATAAATATCCTATTAAGATGTAGTTTGTTCTAATATTTGGTGATTATTCAAATGAAATTTTCATTAATTTTTTGTGACATCCATAATAATTACAATTATAATGTGTAATCCTCTGAAGAAACAAGCAAATGTTGCAAAAATTGTATAAATTAATTTAATTAAAAATTGACGTTTGAATAAAAATGTATCTCAAGTGATTGATTTGAACATTTCCAAATTACTAATTTATTTGATGCGGAAATTATGGTGTTTAGGTAAAAGGCTTTTTTAATTTAATCATTTTTATTAGATTATTTCGAGCTCTGTTATATTATATACAATATTTTTTAGAAAATGAATTTATTTTTCATGTATTCTCTATTAAGATTTGGTTTATCAATTATGAGTTTCTTATTCATTGAATTTCTCGATCTAATTTTTTGAAAGATTTACATCATTTAATACTTGATAAACGCACCTGTTGACGTGAACTAAATGATAAAAATAATTTTATGTAATCTATTTTTTTTATGAGAAAAGGAGAAGTAGAACAATGATTTTAGTTTTACAATTTTACCTAAATTGATTTATATTTTCGAATCGTATAATTTTATGTAGTTTTATGAGGATGTGTACATGATTTACATATTTATACAAGTTTAGTAATTTTATAATATTTTACATAAAATAATAATTGGATAATTAAATTAAATTAAATTTATTTTTGCATAGATGCGTCTGGTTAAATTAAAAACGCCTTTTAAATTCAAAGTGCTTTAAGTATTAACGTAAGTGTATGCAGATGCTAATTTTCATAAATTATAGTCGCAAATTAATAAAATAAAAATTGCAAAATATTTAAAAAGCGTAGTTTCAAAATTACCGCAAGCAGTTTTTTAATAAGTTGTCAAATTAATAAAAAATCAGTCATTAAACTGTGAAAAATAGTAATTAGAAAATTTATGTATAGTTATAATAAAGAGAACATTCTTTTGGTGTAGTGAACTCCAATGTCTATAACTCCACATACAGTAAAAATATTGAAAATGCTAATTTATTGCAGCCAAGTCTATATTAACGACTATGGTCTGGACGCTTAACCATAATCACTTAACTTAACCTTGTTAAACTATCATATACTATGATAGGCATCATGAGTTAAGTCACTGGAAACGTGTTAAGTCTCACCACTTAACATAAATCAAAGTTAAGTCGCAGTTAATTGGGGTTGACTACACGCCAGGCAGTGAGGCCTCGCCGCTTACCGCGGATAATACTCATTACATTGTTTCCTATAATTATTTTTTATACATAGATTTGTAGTGTAGCATTTTATCTTTGTACTATAGTGTCGTGGCTGGATATTTTAAAACTAAATACTATCGATGAAAGTCCTGGAAATTTTTGGTAACTTTTTGAACTCTATGGGCCTTATTAAAAAACTCGGATGAGCGAAAGATTAACTTTAATCAGAGGTTTTAAAATTGTCTTGATTATTTTGACTATAATATCGAATAATGTAACTATAATACGATGGTTGCCTAGCCCTCTATGCGATTCTGTGTTAATAATAAAAGTCGTGGATACAATCAGAGTCAATTCTAAGGCCTTGGACTAAAGTTAACCCTTCGCTCATCCAAGTTTATTACGACCCTTAAAGTTTTACTTGTCTCTAATAGCCCATGAATATTTTATTGCTAGGCTACGATTCTAGATTAGTCTACGATTGAGAGTGGTTAAGCCTTTAGGCCACCACGCTGGCCTAGTGCTGGCTAGTCGACTTTACACACCTTTGATGTTCTAATGGAGAAATCATAGGAATGCAAGTTTTATTACAATGTGTTTTGTTTGAAATGTATTTGTTATTTGGATATTGTATTGTAGGACTTGGATTAGAATTGCAGTGGTGTTAAAAGGGACAGTAATTAAATATATTTTCAGGGCTTTCATTGATAGCAAACGGTATGTAACTTAGTATAAGAATTTGCCATAAATTATTGCTTTATAGCAAAAAATACAATGAAATGTGTAATGACAAGTCAAAAATATCTTTAGATATACATTGCTTACGTATGATAAACAGTATTTCCACTTGAAAAGTTAAAGTACGTGCTTAAAGAGTAAAGCTGTCAGGTCTATTTATCATAAGTAAATTTGTTATTTTTTTCGAAGTTTTCAAAAACATTTTTAGTTAACTTTTTTTGTGCCGTAATTTAGGCCTCGTAGTTTATTAGATGACTCCTTATGTATGGTGATTTGTTATATGGGAATTTCATTTATGAAGTCATGTGGTAATTCACTGAGTAAAATATGTTTGTGAAGTTATGTATAATATGGTTATTTACATTATTCATTACTATTGTTTTTATTCTTGCAATTGCAATAAAAAAGCCACGAAATTTATTTACGAGGATTAATTAGTACTAGACTTGTCAGCTTTCCTGTTTAAGCTGAAAATGACTTCTTTGTAAAATACCTTCACTGTGTCTTCTGCACTATTGATACATAAGTATTGTGTGAACTGATATTGTGTTATGAGTCACCGGTGATACTTGACTTATTCGGTTGTAACGTGGGATGTGGTGATATGGGATTTTTCAATAGTCGAAACCGTTTTCATGCCCTAATTAGAGCCTTATAAAAAATCCAATCTTGTGACTCGAATTCGTAAAAATGTTTCAAGATTTTGCCGTTACATTAAACAAATTAGTCGTCGTGGCTCTCAAAATATTTTAATATATTTGAAGCTGTTAGCCTGATGAATTGAATAAATCCTATGTCATATTACACAGTTAGAAAAAAATGTAATAAAAGTTGCGAGTCACCGGTGACTCATACTAAGTATTGTATTTTAAAATATGTAAAATCGAATGACGTGACTCCTTGTTGGGGTCAGTCTTACGTCTTCTCTTTTTAACCCGGTCTGTAGCAATACTCCTAGTGACTCACGTATCTTCCTTCTGACAAAGTCAGTGCTTTTCGTAGTTAATGTGTTATATTATAAAAGAGATTTGGTATTGTGAAATATTTTAAAAGTGATACTGGCTCTTGTAGACTCTTATTTGGAAAAATTAAGAGTTTTTGGTCATTTAAATAATATTGGTAATCTTTCAGGGTGACTTATGTGTGAGTCACCTGTCCAAATTTAGTTGAGAACGGGCCTTCTCTATAATTGAAGGGATAACTATGCACCACAGTGGCCTGGCCTGGGTTTATTAACTTCACAAAACCCGAAATAAATTTTAAAAATTTACAGTTAACTGGATGTTCTATTAAAATATTTTACATTACTAAACCCGTCGTGTATAAATAGACGCATTGTCGTGCGGTCACGGTTAGTATTAAGATTTAGATGGCTTAATTTTATATTTACATTCACCAAAGAGGTATCGCTTTTTACGACGCACGCCGATCTTGACATCCCTTGAAACTCCCTTCTGTAATGTACAGTGATAAATAAGTACAATTTGCCATAGATTTTTGTTCGTAATCCTACGTTTAGTGTAGTTTTTTTTATTTGTGGAAACAATTTGGGTCCTTTCCATGAGGTTGACGTGAAAACGCGTCATTCTAGAAAGGACTTGTCAAATGACGTCTTTTTCAGTCATTGTAGAGTCGTTTATACTGTAAGGCCTGTTTACACGTCACGTCAAAAATGAAGCGCATGGAAAGGGTTTTAATAAAATGTAAATAGTGTTTAGTTGCTAAATAAATATTTATTTGCGGATTTTTTTATTTTGAAAACGTCTTGCCCGTTACGTTTAGTTTTTAAATAAAGGTAAGTACACACGGTTCAGTCAGCGGTTTGTGCATGCAAACAATATATTGATAAGATTTGACTATTTCAACTGCCATACATACATATGCCCGTGAGATTTTGATCGATTTATTGAATAGGCAGTATTTGTAGCTGATAAAAATGAGTATACCATATTAAAATGTGCTGACTGTATCTCCAGAATAAAATATAGTATTAAAGAACTTGATCTAAGATGATGCGCGACAGGTGCTAAATTCGGTATAGAGGTATTTCGCCATATTGTGCAATTTTTAAAATTAATATCTACTCGTGTAACCAATTTACTGTAATTGAACATATTTCATTCATAATGTATGCAAATTGCACAGATATCTAATTCAGAGAAAAAAAAAACTTTTAGCAAATTTTTCAAGTGTCCACCATGTTAATCGATTTTTAACAAACAGTTGACTATTTAACTTTGTTGTACGCGGTCGTTTAGAAAATATAACAGGAAAACGTTGTATATATTTCAAATTATTTTTTTTTACATTAGTTAAACTTTTTGGAGATTAAACTTTTTTTTTCGGTGAATTTAATTTTGGTCGTTTAGTTGTTAGCCAGGTACCGAGTCTGTTTTACATAAATACATAATTATCTCATTGTTTTGATGAAGAATATTAGCTTATATACCATATATAGTATTAATATTCCAAATCTCTAGTTTTGTTTGTCAAATACAGAGTAACTTGGTGGACGATAGTTTATACTGAGACCTGCAGCTATTCCATTTGACTCCACAATAAGTCACTTCTATAATGCTTGTAAGGCCTGATAAAAAATTGTATCTGATGCATGCTTGTTATCGCTTGCAAAAAGGTTTTTTTAAACCCTGTTTTTTTGGGTTCGGTTCAAGCTTTTTTATTGGTTATGGCATATGTTTTGTCCTATTTTATAAGTGTTTGCGTAATACAATGTCAAATTGACTCAATCATATAAATTTCTGGACGAAACGATTGAATTTATCTATGTCGTTTGAGGTTAAATACTGAAGCCCTTATTCAGAGACAGATTTAAAACTTATATTATTTATCGAGTGTTTTGTCCCTTTCGAACGACTGGATTCCCTTTGAGTGAAGAAGACACAACATTCGATTGCTAAAATAGGTTTAAAACATGAATAATGCCGTAAAGATATGTTTGAATTATTTACCGTTTGCAGTAGTTTTAAAAACAATGAAGATGGAATTAATATTTAAATTAATAAAAACCTTTCGATACATGATCAGATGTACGTTTGACATATATTTCAGGAATTTATTCTTCACTTTTCTCTGTTTAGGATTTTTTTGCTAATTAATGTATCGAGCTGAGTATTTGTTTAAGGAATCGACAGGCGAGCTTAATGTATATACGGTAGAATTGTTGGGTTTCTGCCTGAGTGTATTGCGTAGTTATCACGAATTCATTAAATATGTTCGTCTTTGGAGACCACGTGAAAATGGAACGGTTTGAGAAAGGAATAAGGTTAGGAAAAAAAATTTTTTTTTTTTGCTGGCGAAATGTAAAGAGCAAACTGTTGGTAAGAGCATTGCAATCTAATATCTCAGGCCGACATATTTTTGTATAATAAAGAGGTACACCCAAATACACCCAACAGCCACATACAAAGTCCTGACCCCATACTAAGATCGAGTCGTGTATCGTGCGTATCAGGAACTACAAGGGACTTTTTCGATCTCACAAAAACCCAGACCCGAGACAAATATTTATCGTTCACACAAACATTTGTCTCGGTGCGGGGATCGAACCCGCGGCCTCTCACAGCCGGCGTCTAACCAACTGCGTCATGGAGGTTGTTTAATGAGATTATTGTCTGTGATTTGACAATATTCAATTTGGAGTGTATTGCATTTCCTTTCAAGTTATTGTAAGCTACTTACTGAGCAAGAATAATATAATTCTTTAACTTTTCCTAAGAATGGAATAGTCTGTCTGAAGTTTACAATTGGTGTAAAAACGACTATAAATTCACACAAGTGTATTGCGTTTTGGTTTAACAGATTTTTGAATAGGCATTATGTAATACATATATAATTACCACGCTCGTACCCCAAAGGAATAAGTAGTGACTATTGATTGCCACTTTTGTCGATCCTGATATTACATTCGTTTCATCCATTTTCATCAACCGCTTCATGCATTCTCGTCGATTCAGGGTCTTTTTGACCCTGATGACTGATGAAGGTTCGATAAGGTTGACCCCTGCCGACTCCTATAGCTGGTGACTACTCCATTCTCTGCACTGCACTTACCATCATGGTCAATTGTTGCCAGTATAAAAAAATAATTAGAAAATTTGTCCGTGGTCTCCAAATAACATGTAATAGACAAAAGTAGTAAAATGGAGTGTAGAATGACGCGTGTGGCGCCGTAATGTACTCATCGTGTATCCGCGCTATTTATTGTATAAATATCGATTAATTATAATAAAGCGACGTTGTACAATATCTGGCTTTTATTTGCCTGTGTTTTATCCTTATAGGTCGATTTTCAACATAAATTATTGTATGGATATTTAAATATAGTGTCAATAAATATATTTCTGAATATAAACTAATTGTGTGAACTTTCTAAGGTATCGCATGTATTGAAATAAAACGAATTCTTACGGATTTTACAGCGAATTTGATTTTATTTTTATTTTTTTAATTTCCCGACGTTTCGATCACTTTACAGTTTTCGTAGTCACGGGGCGATAAAATCCGTAAGAATTCGTTTTATTTCAATGTGTAACATTCGCGTAAATCCAAGACACCAGTTTCGAATGTATGTTAATGATGTTAATTATTTGTTATTATTATCTGTGGCGGGTAAAATACATATAATAAAGTTTTACTTCAACATTTATTAGGAGGTAAGTAGCATAATCGACGTTGTTATATTCGTGGAAATAAAACATACAGAAGCTTTGTAAAATGTTTATTTATTCGTTGTACAAGCAACTATAATAATTAATAATATTATTATATTAAAATATCATAACTTAATAACAAAATTCGTTAATAACTTACAAATTGTACTGGAAGATCTGTATTATTGCATTTGGACAATAAACGATTAATACAACTTCTATAAATACTTTTCGCGCCAAAATGGTGTGACCAAAAAAAAACTGTTGATTTAATTGCCTGGTATTGCCAATGATATATTTTTTTTTTAAATTGGGGTACTTTTTAGTGTCGTGTATAAATTTATATTATCTGAATTAGGGGGTAGATTTTCTGATTTAAATGATTTTAAAACTATTAGATTTTTTGTTTATTTTCGAAAACTTCAAGATTATAGTAATTGAATCAGCAGTTTGTATACGTATATCATTTTATATTCCCAAATTCATATTGAAGCTGATAAAATAAAGATGAAACATAAATTCGGGTTAAGTGATGTGACTTGCTCAGACTTAAATAATAATTTATTGATTCAAATTGTAATATATTTTTTTTACACCAAGGGCTTAATTCGCCGCACTTTTAAGAAACCTATTCAACTTAATGCGGCCTATTTTTTTAAAAGTTATTTTCCACTTACGAAGAAGAAAGAAATATATTTGTACGTTTTTAAGTACCAAATCACATCACCTATAGATTTGTTTTATTAGGCGAAAATGTTTAAAAATTCTACTAGTTAATCGGCTTACAAAATTACGTGAATATTTACTTAGTTGGATAAAAATGTCGTTTGGTCATATACAAAAGGTTTATTGGTATTTTGAACGGTACAAAATAAAAGCTACTATCTGTAGTAAAATTAATGGAATAGTTTTGTTAAAGTGTAAGTCAACCAATAATGGAGCTTACACAAACAGTATTAAGGTATATTATTTTCGTCTTAAAAAGGAATAGTTAGACTAAGAATTCAAATCAGATATTTAATTTATATCCTGTCCAAATGAGATTATTGCAATAATAAAAATCAGTAGTCGTATCAAAGAAAAATAACCTTTATTTTGCACCGCTCAAAGCATATAATTACAAGCACGTTGGGGCTTAAATTTCATATACCTAAGAGAAAGGACCAGTCGGTCGGAATACTCCTCTGGGAGTCGCAGGCAATGCCCAAATTGTTCTGACCAGCAGAAATTTATAATTTTTAATTTACCATCGACATGTATAATATTGATGACTCTGTTTTTACGTACATACAAATTGCTGACTCCGAAGTCAGCCCGAGCTGATATGAATAGATAAATCCAATATCACTTTGCCCGACCCGGTATTCGAACCCAATCCTCAGCTTTGTAATCATACCGTAGTACAACTACTCCACCGTGACAGTCTCTCTCAGTAGAGAACTCTGTTTTTAGGTAAGGTCGAATTGAGGTTATGTTTTAGCGCGGGAAACAAGAAAGAAATTACTCACGAGGTTTATTGTTGATTTTTGAGTAGGCAAAATGGTCGAAATTGTAAGGAGAAAGATAATGAGGTGTCCTTTAATAACTGCGCTTTTAACGATTGAAATTAGTTCCTGTATTATAAAAAGGACTCCTTAATAAAGAATGATTCAAAAAATTCTTTCTATTTTGTTTTAAATAACTCGAGTCACCAATATTCAACTTGTCCTAATTTATAAATTCTAAAAAGTGTCTAAAATTATCATTCGTCAAATATCTTTCCAATTTACAAGTCTAGAATCGCGCTTTAACTCCAAAAAGGTGGAGAGAGAATATCATCTGTACCTTACACTATTAACGTGATAATTTGTCTATTCAATTATTTACGAAGAAAAATCTTTTGTCCAATTTATAATTACTTACATATTTACAATTTGAACATTAATGGAAGTTAACGGTTAAATTTAGAATGCAATCGTTAATTATACACAACTAAACTGTTAAATTAATTGAATATCTTAATCCGTCGCGTATCTGGGCGATTTTGAATTTAAAATTCGAATTTTGAAACTAATTTAACAGTTTAATTGTCAATATTTAACGATTGCATTGTAAACAACTCGTTGGAAGTAAATATTTTCCATATTTAATTTTTCATAATTCCAAATATATTCCGAAATATTTTTAAATACAAATTCATTTCACTTCACATTCTAATCTTTTCATAATTACTTTTCATTACTTTCTCTTCACGAATATATAACTAGTATACAGTTTCGTTACTTGGACCGATTTAAATAATTTTACATATAAAAACATAGTCCGCATTACACGCGTTATATGAAGCCGCGTTAATGGAACCGCGTATTACGAGTCCGCGTATAAGGAGTCGCTTTATGCGAGTTAGTAGTTAGTGTTTATTAGTGGATTCGTGCTACGCGCGCGTGTGATTGTTCGCGGTTATAGGGGGAGGTGCTTCCGCCTCTTGCAACGCTTCTTCCGCTTTCAATTTGCGGTATTTACCTGAAAATATATGGTGGCAAATGAGGCAAAAGAACGAAGCGCCATTTACACGGAGAGAGTTTCTCGCGGCGAGAATCGTATGCGATTATCGCATGTCATAACCACCATAGATTACCATTTTCTGACAACCGTTTACACGATGCAACTTTTTTATATCCTTACGATAATCGTATCTTCGAGGCGAGAAACTCTCCCCGTGTAAATGAAGCATTATGATGTTTTCATCATTTCTGGAATGTATGAAACTTGTTTGTCAAGAGAGATAAGAAGTCCTTTAGACGAGATTCGGATTTATTTAGCATGAACGAACTAATTAATTTTCATGATCATAAGTATACTAAATTAACAAAGAAAGCATGTTCAAATGAAAAAGTTTTGAAGATATTAAATATCTGAAATGATACATTTAAGATTTTTGAAAATCTACTGGTAATTCAGCAACGTGTTGTATACTCACGCGCAGTCTTGACCATGATGACGCCCCACCACACGGACCAGCCCCAGCCCACCAGGCAGAACAGCACCGTGAACAGTTGCCCCGCGCCCACCACCAGGTTGATCACGAACGAACCTGGAAACCACGGTATCCTAGGTTTGATGATCTCTACTAGAAGTGGTAGAGCCACGCTAATGTCAGCCATGTCTCAGCATCAATGGGCAGGCTCTTCCGGGGCGGTACCACTGTCTCACAGGAGATCGACGTGAAACTACAGCTTTTCTGTCGCGTTTCGTTCGGTGAGTGAGATTGCCGGATGCCCAATACACCTTTACTCTTCCCAACCTTTTTCCTTCCCGCACCCCTCCTAATCTGATGGGCCGGCAATACATCCATGATCCAATCGTTCTGGATGTTCATGGGCGGCAGTGATCACTTACCATCAGGTGACCTGATTGCTCGTTTGCCATGCATGGCTGACAACAGCGTCGCTCTACCACTTTCGACTGCTTAAACACTGCTTGGTATCATATATTACTAGTTGGACCCAAAACGCGATGCGCTTGCGTATTACACTATAAGGAATTTTTCAATATTATGAAGGTGCTTGCTGATAACTTACCAAATCTGTGCTTGGCGCCGTCGTGGACGCCGAACCTCGGGATGCCGAAGCACAAGCAAAACATACCACTGAAGATCGTGCCTAGAAATACGCATGCCAAGGAGGATAATTGATCAGTTAGGATTAAGAAGGCGTTAAAACAACCTATATTTTATTTAGCTTATCGAAGCTAGAAATGTTTTGGGACTTTATTTTTTTGTATCGTATTGTATTAGCCCATTTACGTCCCACTGCAGGGCACGGGCCTCCTCTACAATCGAGAGCACAATTGAGAGTGGTTAAGCCATATAGTCCATCACGCTGGCCTAGTGCGGGCTGGCGGACTTTTACGTACCGTAGAAATTTATACAAATCGCTATTGTATATCTACAGGTTTCCTCACGATGTTTTCCTTCATCGTTATAGTGCGTGGTGATTGACTATCAATACATGCATGACTCCGAAAACTCAGAGTGCCCTGGGATTTCAACCCGTGACCAGCGTAAACATGACAGCGTAAACGCACATTGAATTTACTATAGCGAATATCATATGATCTTATCATGAAAGAAACATTTCCTTTTTCCTTTCTATGTTTTTGTATCAATAGTAACAACAATAATTACATTTTAATGTAACATAATGTTTACGAGGTCTTCCAAAGAACATTTTACTCAACTGTCAATTAAATCAAACTATAGAGGACGCTGCGAACAATTAGCTACCTACTTTTGTAACAAAGTATCGCAATTTTAGTTCTATCTTTTTCACACCCACACGATCCAGTAACTTTTCTCACAATCTTTCGATCTTTTTTCGGTATGAGCTCACAAATTTCGTCCGCAATCCGCTCCATATATGAATGATGTTCATCTACTTACCAAGTCCCGGTACCAGCACGTTGCAGAACAGACAGAAGTACGCGAGGGCTATGGGCAGCACGGGGATGGCGCCTCGCATCACGCTTGTGTGCTCCACCAGCGATGTGTCTAGCTTCTTGCGCGTGTCCTGAAATTAGATTTCGTGTTGGATCTTTAAAAGTAGACTGTATTTATTCTTACTGAGTTTTAAAATTGTACCTAGGCGATTATGGAATTTTCACTCGAATTCAGTGTTGACTACTAGATATTTTTATATCATCAATGAATAGATAGAAAAGGTGCTTATTTTGTGGTGATAACTGATAAGAACTAGAAACAAAAAGTCCCTCGTATTTGTTGTTACTTTTCTGTGACTGTTTATATTAACATACAATAGAACAGATTTGGTGAGATTTGTATTTTGTTGTTTTTGTATTGTTTCTATTAACTGATATTTCTTTTTATTGTATAAAATGAAGAATTAAATAAATAAATAAATATTTTTTAGAACGGGCTATACAAATATACAATCATGAACAAAGGAAAAGTCTTTGAGGACTGTTATATTTGTCATTTGACACTATATTCATAAACGTAAAATAAGGACCTACTAGGAAACATTGCAAATGTATCAAAATGTGTTAATATGTGCGTGTGTGTTTGTTTGTATTTTACCTCGGTATCCTCTATATCTGTGTCCCGTTTCATGAACTCATTAGTTGCTATGATTTTGGAGCTTTTTGAAGGCTGAGGCGAGGGTGTGGGCACCGGTATGGATATTATTGGCAAAATGTCTGTCATTGTAAATTGAAACTTGGTATATGGGTAATAGTTATTTTTTAATATTAAAAATAATTCGTTAGTATATTTTTGACCATATAAAAAGTATTTGGCAAGTTATGAACAAATATTAAACTAATTCAATTGATTTTATATACGTCACTTTTTTTGGCTTTTGTATAAAAATCACGTAATACAGTGACGATCAGGTCAAAATTCCGTTTGTAACTGGCGTAACCCGTCCCATATACGAATCAACGTAATTGACATCGTCAAATTTTCACAAATCATTACGATCGATTCGTGTGTGTGACCTTGTGCCATCTGACCTGGTATTAGCTTTAAGCAGGTGCTAATGATTGAATCGTGTGGGACACGCGACATAATTATAAACATATTATGTTGACTAGTCTAGCCTGTTGTTGTGAAATCAGGTATTCTAGATTACTCTCTTTGAGTACTATATTATTGCAATTTGAGTATGACCACATAATAGCTTCATTGGTGTTATGGCAACCATGGACTCCATGTGCATGCTATTGTAATTTTTGGATGTAATTCATACTTTGGGCTGCCTGAATTTTATGAGGTTTCAAGTTGGAATTTCTTAATTGATTTGTCCATGACCGTTGTTCCCAGTATGATTACGGAATCGCCTATTATCTAAGGAGGAAAATAAGCTCATCGAATTGAGGTTAGGAATATTAACATTTTTACTTCTACGTACAACGTTTCATGCGTGAGCTTATAAAAATGTATGCAAAACATAATGCACAATGAAATAAAAAGTACTTTACAGTAATGTGATACATAGCTTCAAGTAGTTATAGCGTGTCAAATGAGTAAGACTTAAGTCCGAGGAGTCCTTGACTGACTCAACATTGCGTGAGCGGGTATGATGTGCGGATATTACCGAGAAGTCCAGCATTATTGCCGGGTATGACGTTTGTACAAACTGCACGAAATTTTGATACTTTGTGTGACTCATGCATAAACATGGAAAACATGACATTTGAAAATATGTGTGGGTGTTTTTAAATTCGTCATATTTCAACGGTCAAGTGAATATATTAGGTTTTTATTACATACACTAACTGTCTGAAATTTCTGACTGGTGTAGCGCTAGGCTCCTTCCCTATTATATTTGGGACATACAAAGCGTCGCCAAAACGTTTAAGAGCGTCCTTTTTCCGCGCCATAGATCGTATTCATTGTTATTATTAAAAAAAGCCGTACTAATAATGATTTTCGCTTTTGTTATTTGCCCATGCCTAATTTATAGTGGCGAAATACCCCATAGAGAAGATTGCGATGACTGCTACCCTATTTCAACTTGTAAAAGAAAACAACGGTATGTTAACCTAACCCTCACTAATTTAAGTGTTATTACAAGAACACATTACCTCAGGCGGCAGCGTGGGCGAAAGACTCTTGTTCTTGGAGAACTCGCTGGTGCGGCGACTCGACGAGTGCTCGGAGTGGCGCCGGCACATGCCGCGGAGCCACGTGCATACACGATTGCAGCAACTGATATAAAGATTAACAACACGTGTACTAATATTGAGAGGATCTAGAACACTACTGAACACCACTCAATAAAGTAAAAAATAACAATGAAATCTTGCGGAAATTGGCGGTGTATAAAATTTTTGATAAAGTTTTTAGATTTAGTAAATGAATTCTGAGGCAAAAAGGGTATTGCTCAATAGGCATTTTAATTTCCAAGGAATTAATGTGATCTGTAGTAGTTTACATTCATAATACCAATGAAAACATTGCACCACGTTGGGCGCCAAATGTTAATGAATTATGATAATTAAATCTAATATCTCTTTTTGGTTATTAAAAGACTACAGTATGCATGAGGTAGTTATAATGCATCTTTTAAGTGACGGAATCTGAATTTAAAATTAAATATTACTTGTTCGGTGGTCTGTCGCTCAGTATACTGTCTCTCCTTTCGACCTGGTTCTTTCTTCTTCCACAACAGCCCGTGTCAGCAACAACAGTCGGCGTCAACGGAACACCGGCGGGCGACATCGCCTCAGCCACGCTTTGGGAGACAGACGTGTCACTGACGCGTCGCCGACGTCCGCAACATCCGCACAACACGTCGCGAAGCTTTCGTTTCCTTTTCGTCTCATTTTCGAATTCTATTGAAGCCTGTTGGTAGTATACAATATTATTTTTATTGTTCTGTCGAGCATTACAATAGTCACAAAGAAAATTAATTGGTTGAATATAATATTAATTGATTAAATTATTTAGTTGGGGCGCCAATAACTTCTGCATAAGAAATCTTGATGTATGAGATTTATAATAAAATACTTCCATATTTTAGGGAAATTTATGAAATATTCAGTACAAACCTTTCCTGCAGCTCTTTCTAAATCCCGCATCGATTCTTCTTCTTCCTTCTTCCTCTTACAACAATTCATTTTATCCATAATTCCCATCTTCTTAGGGGTTTTTTGTTCTTCGTCTTTTGGGGCTTCCTCCCCTTCTGTGCTTTCATCTGTCGCCCCTTTGATACAGCAGGGGCAGCATTTTGTTTTGCATTTACCCATAAGCCTCTGGCATAGGTTGTGTTGTTTCGTTGGCTCAGAAGTTTCAGCGTTTTCTGGGCTTTCTGGGTTTTCAGCATTTTCCGTGTGTTCAGTCTCTTCTGTGCTTTGCGACTTTTTGACTTCTTTCCGAGTGCGTGCTGGCGGTTTTGGTGTTGTACTCGTGCTTTGGGGGAATCTAGAAGGTTTTAAACATAGTTGTAATGTGCGCATGCATTAGAAAAGTCATGCACGATATAAATATTAATATTAAATATAAATATTATGGTTTCATTCTTAGAAATGTTGTCAACAACATTAATGTTCTTTATCACATGTTTTGCATCGCACAAAACTTTAGTGTGACGTCATTGGTCGTCCTGTTCCATGACACGCTGCATGCTTACAAAAACAATGTTTTTAGTAAGATAATGGCTTGCATCGTACAAATGCATTAGCTACACGATAAAACCACTTGACCTTTAAAATAATTTTATTTAGTTAAGGAATTGAACAATAAAATCTCAACTTGAGATATTAAAGTTAAATTGTCGCTATGTTATAGTTAAAAATAGTTTAATCGATGAAATTCTTAATGCTCGCGTGTTTATATTTTATTTTTTAATTGATGTTTGTCACAGAGTCATGCTCGGCATGCGAACTATACTACACGTCTCGTTTTACCTGAGCAATGTAGATTGGCCTGGGAATCTAGAATTTGAGAAAAAAATTATTATTTTTAAGTTGTGGTTATGATTATCATTACTAGATCTTTAGATTGTGGGATAGTAATGAAATTGAATAAGATCTTAATTGTAGTGCCAATTTTAATTATTTGTTCTTGAAATTTATTTGGAAAAAGCATAATCTTTAGATAATTATTTGTCTCCAAAAGTTAAAAAGGACATATTCGATTATTACAGTCATTGAAAGTGGTAATAGCCAATCACTATTTACCAATTAATTTAAGCTACAGTTGAATTTAGCCCTACATGTAACGCCATTTAAACTGAAATTATGACCTAAAAATTTATTAATTTTGTTAAATATACTACAATTTAGCTTCTTATCAGTAAGTCCTACAAAATTTGTAATGGAAAGCTTGAGTTTTATAAATTGTTTCCGTCATTTAAGGACATTCGGGTATTGCCGCGTAAATTGTGTGTAAGAAACGTTTTTCTTAAAACTATCGGTCACGAAAAATCAACGTTCAGTTTTGAGAACGTTGTTCATAATTTTTTTAGAAAATAAAATATGTACTTAGTGCTATAAAGGTAATACTTATTACTGAAACTTTTGCTTAAACCTACCGAACTCACGTTTGTTTCAAAATAACGTTTGAATAAAAGACATAACTAAGAATATGTTTATACGATTTTTAACAATAGAGAACACGTGGCTATTGTCTATCAAGATGGATATTTCCTCGTGTTTCTTGGTACAATTTTTTAAAAATATTTATGTAGTTCATGCGGTCAGCAACCTGCTGAACGTGAGGAGTGTCCGTAAAGGCGATGGACTTAAAACAAAGACGCGACACATAGATAGCAGTTATTAAGCGATTATTTTTATTATATTATATATTTTTTACATAGTGCTATGTAAATGGTAGAGGTATGAGAAGGCATAACTGAAATATTGGTAGATTTATGTATTTTTTTCCAAATGTAATTATTTATAATTTTTGGCTCAATTACTATACTAAAAACGATAGTTTACGTTCTTGGGAGACTGTTTAAATAACTTAATTATTACCAATACTCAACCTTCTGTTTTCTTGAATTACTAGAATCTATTCAAAAAGTCTGCTATTATAAGGACAAAAACAGTTTTAAATTTCTTTATTCAAGCAACAAAAGGAGTTAAAATTTCACTGTAATCGAATTAGATTTCCTTTTGTCATATTATTACTAAACTTGATAAGCTGTCAATTCATTAGATTCTATTATTCATTATCAAGGACAAGGCATTGTAAAATTCCTTTGTATATTACAATCAAATAAAAAATATTTACAAAATATTTGAATCTACAACGGCCAATTAGTTATGGCGGGAGAAACATAACCTAAAAAGTGAAATCGAATATAATATTTAAATTTACTAATATATACAATAATTTACCCATAATCTACATTATCATAACGCTTTGGCAGAAGTTCATTTGGCAAAATATACACTGTCCTATTATGAATCATTTTTCACAATCACATAAAACGTAAAACACGATAACCCGCCAATTTTGACATCACTGTATTTAAAAGATAACTCATTAAGCGAAGGAAGTCCAAGCATACAGCAACATTAATAAATTTTGAAAAAAAAAACACGGTGTTTCTTAAAAAATCGAGGGCGGGTGTGGCGAGTGGCGTTCGAGGCCGGACTGTGAAGGTTCTAAGTAATTTCTTAAGGGTCGCTATGTATCGAGTGCCAAGAAATTACGTCGCCTGCCGTATAATGAGGTTACACAAAGAAAGTATGCTTGAAGTTTATTTGTCGGGCAATTAAAAGTTTTGTATGATGACGTTATTGTAATAATATTCAGCTGATCTTACCGGCGATATGTAAGTGTTTATTTTTTTATTAATACTATTACGCTGGTTTTCTATGAAACATATTAATTTCGCGTTAGTTGACATAGGCTGAATTAACTTGTCATATTCGAGATACTATGAAAATATTAAAGCATCGTTTAATATTCTAGTTACAAATTTTTGATTAGTATAATTTATCACAATAATTCTAAGATTCTCAAGAATCTTAATTCACAAATCGCAAAGGCTATTTGTTGGATCAAAGTTTACCCTTTCTCAATTACATACATACCCAAGATCTACCTTTGTAAAAATCCTATAAACGGCTTGTACTTTTCGAATTAAAGGTGATTAGTCTAACAGCTAACTAGCGTAATAAAGTTTATCCTAGTCATCCTTCATCCAATGCGGGCTGCATTGGGTCAGGTATTGTATTTATTGTATTGTATGGTATTGCATTTGGTCGTTGTAGGAAAGGACCAAGTTCCCATATATTTTGAGTGTAGAAGTTGAAAACTATATTGTAGATGCCTTGGACTAAGGGACTACAGGACTGTACTGTATTAGCCCTTATACCTACGTCCCACTGCAGGGCACGGGCCTTCTCCGCAATCGAGAGTACGACTTAAAGGGAAAATCAAGATTACGGGTTAGCAGTGTTTTTTTTTAATTTAATAACAACACCTTAAACTGTGTTCTGAACTGATGCATCTGTACTGACTGATGAAAATATTGTCTCCAGATTTGTTCTAGTTGATGTAAAATATGTCACTTTTTTTCTATCTCTCGAGAACAATACTTGTTGTACTCTTAAAACACGTAAGTATGTCAAATTCGACGATCGGTTGATTATTTTAGACGTCAAAGTGAAGAATCATACTCTAGCATTTATAACTATAATATTAATATATTAAGATACTACAGTTAAAAACTTCCAAAGTATTTATCAAGGTAAATAAACTGCCATTTGGAAAGTAATACAGGAAACCTTCCATTAATATAACCAATCTGTTATTGTTGGAGCGTATGAAATTAATTGCTTTTGTAAAGGACTTTCGTGACGTTTAGTAAGTACAGGGTATTAATTATTCGTCCTTAGTATGTATTTATGTTAAAGATACACGCTGTATATATTAATTGGTCTAATTTAATTATAGACCAAACCAAAAACCCTACATACACGATAGATACAAAAAATTCCAAGTAACGTAAAGTCCAAGAATCCGCAATCATTGTTATCCTCGACTACCTCAATTTAATATATTTATTAGGGCCACATCCCGGAATACAACTCCTAACCCACCAATACTCGTATAATGAAAGTCAACAACTATACTCCCTCCTGTAGTAAAAGGCTGGCTAACCGCGCGGTGTTGCCACAATTTACCCATTGTAATTTTTCTACGCAACGGAAATTAATCGCAAGTAGGTCAAGATAATTGGAATGATGAAGGTGGGGTTGTCAGTAACGCCCTAATATTACAGGATATGTTGGTGATACCAGCTCTAATATAACCTATTTTTGAGGAGAAATTTCGCCTAAGAGGTGTTAACCTTAGTCCGCATTGCGGGTTATTGGGAAACATAAAATGTTTGATAAAATATTTGTATATAAAATCGTGCAATATTAAACGATCATTTACAAATGCACATAAGTTTTTATTATATAATATCAAATAGATATGCGCCTTCCGTAATATATAGGGGGTTCTGGCTTTATGCCACCATGTTGATATAATGCGAAATGGTAGAATTATCTTACTCGTGAAATTCTTAGGAAGAATTTCTAAACAAATTCTTGCGAAAAAAATATCGATCGCCTTCTAAGAATACCAGAAATTAGTAAAGGTTTTTTTAATTTTAACTGGCAACATCGACGGTGTCCTCGTATGCTAATAGGCGGGGTGGTCACGCTACGGTACCGCGTTCGATACCCGGGACGTAACTGACCGTGGCTTGGATTCGGACTTTGGACTGTATTAATTATAACCCTACGTTATATGAATAGGCGAAGGAAAACATCGTGAGGAAACCTACTACCATAGAGATCTTAAAATGATTTTCTATGGTATGTGAACGGCCAATCCACACTAGGCTAGCTTGGTGAACTATGGCCTAACCCCTCTCAATCCAGTTCTTAGTTATAGAGGAGTCCTATACACGCCGTGGGCCATTATGCATTATTTTTTTCCAATTTCCTTTATTAGATTTTTTTTAATTTCTCTTACCATGCACAACAAAGGTATTATAAAGAGACTTGTAAAGCAATGATTAACTATATTTTGTCCCTATAAGTAAACACCTAAACTGATAATGGCGCAAGAAGGCTTTATTATTGATTCAATCATTCGCTACTAGATGGCGTTATACTACTTATACACTAGATTAAACTAAGAACGCGTGTATTTATTTTTAAGCATAGATACTTTTTAATATTAGAGGACATAAAAATTAAAAATACATATACATATATATTTGATATCAAACCAGACCAACGCCAGTCATTACAACTGCAAGTAAGTAAGCAACTCTAAGTAGGCTACAAAGTCCACTATATTTTTTGTTTTCTACTTGATTTTAATAGTAGTAACCGTAAAATTAGAGGATTCTGGAGTAGATATGGAATTTCTAGTCTCAGTATCGCAGTAAGCGAGTAGCGGCTTATGGAACCGTGGGGTAAGACTGATCAAAATGTTGGAATAAACAAATATTGTGTTTGGGTTTTCTTCGGTCGAAATACTTTCTTATACGGCATAAAATTCGACGAGACCGGCACTAAATTACCAATTAAGTATTTTTAATATTGATATGACTCAATGACCTCACAGCCTATGATGACGAGAGAGAAAACGAACCCTAAAGCGCCATTTAAACGTGGAGAGATTCTCGCGGCGAGAATCGTATGCGATTATCGCATGACATAACCGCTATATGATTATCGTGTGTAATGTTTACACGATGCGACTTTTTTATATGCTTACGATAATCGTATCTTCGTTTAAATGGTGCTTTACCGAACATACGGATATAAGAATGATCAAAACAATGAAACCTCCTGAGTATTATCGAAAGCTTAGAAATTACACCCTCCAAGGGATTACGTATTGCAGACTTTCTTTATCTATACGTTAGGAATATTAATATAAAGGCCAGTACCTTCGGGATATACTAGTGAAAGTTTATTGTGTAATATAGTTTCTCTATTCCTGTAAAAGTGATTGACGCAGATGGGATAAATTTTCTTGTGGTAATTATCGATTATAAAAGTCTCTCGTAGTTCCTGATACCCACGATTCAAGATTTGATCATGGTGTATGGTCAAAAGAGTAATATTTATGTGACTGTTGGGTGTATTTATTTACTTTATTTGTATTATATTTGTACTCATATCATCAGCGTGGTTAATCGTAGGAACTCTATCGTTTGACATAGGCCTCCTTCAACTTGTTGGAAACGCTCTGTATGTAGTGTGGTATCACGCATCTTTTTTCAAAATATTAGTAGCTTCAGAATTCCACTGCTGAATATAAACCTATTTTTAAAATATACACTCAGATCAATCATAATGCAGGCAAAAGTAATAAAAGGATGATAAAAAGATAGTTTTGTGTTATGAAGGAGATACGATCGATTACAATAATTAATTATACCAAACTCCGGGCGATGTGGCGATGATTGAACAGGACAGCAGATCCTGGTTTCAGCTAGTATAACTCTAGGTAGAACGAACGAAAGTTTTTTAAAACTAAGATATACTCTATAGATAATAAGTTTTTGTTATATTAGGGATGAACATTTACAACTAGATCTATAGCATTGTCATACGTCAATCCAATCCATCAGCCAAAAGAAGTCCACTGCTGAACATAGGCCTCCCTCAATGATTTCCACAGTTACCTGTTGGAGATAGCGATATCCCGCGACCAGGTCATAATTATTTCATAATATTTACAAATTAGTGCAAAAAAATATAAAACTCACCCGCCATTGCTCTGCGCCGATTTGTCTGACTCGTCTTCCATCATTTTGTGTTCAACCGCTAATTTATCCGTTGGGGGCGTCGACATATTAGAACTTTGCACTTCGACATCTGCATCGCCTTTAACTAACGTTTCATTAACTTTTTCTATTATTTCTGTTTGAACAATCTCCGGTTTTTCCTTTTCAACCTTCTGTTTTTCTTTTTTTTCATTCACAACCATTACTATCGGTTCTATCTCCTTAATGTCTACTTTGACTTTTTCAGTTACTTCCTTAGGCTCCTCTACAGGCGTTATAATACTATCTACAATTTTAGAAGCTTCGGAACGTATTTCGGAGACCATTTTCTCATTCTGTTTTACTACTTGATCTTTCAAGTTTACTAGTTTAGCTGAAACTTCGTCTTTGGCTTCCTTTATATCGCTTTTTGTTTTCTCAGCTACGCTTTTGAACGTGTTTTTAACTTCTCTTGATTTGGCTGATGGTGTCAGTATATTTTCTGTAGATATCTCCGGTTCTTTTAATATGTCGTCTATTTTTTGCTTAACTCTCTCTACTTGTGGGTTGTTGTATGGAGGTTGCAACGGTTTCAGTCTAATGTGGTCTTCGGTAAATAAAGGTTTGTCATGATTACTTTTAGCTGGTTTTGGAGGAGGTCGTTTTTCCTCATGCCTTTCTTTTTCTCTTTCCCTTTCCTTTACTTTTTCATGATGTGTTTCCTTTTCCGGTTTTGATTCTTTTACCTCAGCTTTTACTGGTTTTTCAGGTTTTACCGGTTCCTTTGGTTTGTCCTCTTCTTTGGCCACAAGAGAATCTTTTGAACTTAATCGCTCGAAGATGCCTTTTTCTCTGGCTTTCTCTAAAGCAGCGGGTAGTTGATTAGTCACGGTGGTAACGACTTCTAAGGGTTGGGATGTTATCGCTGCCGTTGTCATGGAAACCACACTTTTCTTCGTCATGATAACCAGTTCTCCTTTTTCATTGGTGACTTTATCATACTGAGTTTCATTGTCTTGTTTTATTATTTCGTCTGTTTCTGTGGTATTCGACGTCGTTCTGACTACTCTTTTCTTGTCTTTGATACTGTCACTTTTATCTTTAACTGAGTTTTTCTTTTTAAGATCCTTCGTTGGTTCCTTTTTAATGCCAACTTCATTTATTTTATTTGTAGATTGTGATTTCTCAGTCAAATCTTTTTTACTGTTAGTCTTTTTCATTATAGGAGGTTTTTCGTTCAGTGTTTTCGTGCTTGGTGTTCTAGTCAGACTTTTTATACTGTTAGTCCTACTTATAGGCTTTTTAGGTTCAGGTTTGCTACTTGCAGGAGGTTTGGAAGGAGTCTTGGTAGTTGGAGTTCTATTTGCTGGTTTTGTTAGGTTAGTTTTAGAAATAGGAGTTTTAGTTGTGCGTTTATCAGGGCTAGGTTCCCTGCTGATTGCTCTGCTGGGCTGTCTAGAATTCAATCTAGATGTAGCAGGCGTATTTCCAGCAGTTTTAACATTTTTCCTAGGAATAGGTGAT
The DNA here is from genome assembly GCA_033459515.1 of Theretra japonica. Taxonomy (NCBI): domain Eukaryota; kingdom Metazoa; phylum Arthropoda; class Insecta; order Lepidoptera; family Sphingidae; genus Theretra; species Theretra japonica. The sequence goes on from CM065950.1 coordinate 668,795, forward strand.
GGTTTTGTCGAGGTTTTGGCTGAGCTAGGTTTTAAGTCGTCTGGACTTTTGTTTGGAGTGCCAACAATTGGTGACAGTCGTTTAGAGTTGATAGTCTTGTTCGAAGGTGGTGGACCTCCCCTGCCGGGTGAAATTGGAGGTTTCCCTTTTATATGAGCTGGACTAATATTTAAATGTTGGGTACTTTTGCTCATTCCTCTCTTGTCATGCGCCTGACTTCCTACCCTGATTGTTTCGTGTATACTGCTCGTGCTGTTAGAAATAAACCTCTGGTTTTTATTCAGACTATTTTCCAAAGGTCTTCTAGATATAGTAATATCTCGTCGTGTCGGAGAAACGGAGCTTTGGCGTTTAGGAATTTTCGAATGTTTTGGAGATCCATCGTTCGATTGCGGTTGAGACCTGGACACGGATCTGAGTCTCGATCTATGCGTCACAGGTTTGGATATACCGTCTTCTGTGTTGATAAATTCTTTGCTATTTGCTGGAATGTTCTCGAAATGAAGTATAGCTGAAGGGGAGTTTGATCTTGATCGTAGCTTAATCTTACTTGGGGAGTTGCTTCTCGATGATGATCTGGACCGGAGACTCTTCTTGTCAATCAGTCCCATTTCAATGAGCAACGCTTCTTCTTCTTCAATCCTTTTCTTCTCAGCTTCTGCTTCATGTTTCTCTCTGTTAAGCTCGCTGATTTCCCTGACTTCCTCTATGTTTTCTTTTAAGAAGTTTCTGGGGGAGTGGGGTCGGGTCAGCTGGACCGGGAGGGGCAGTGTGGCGGCCTGCGCCATTTTGTCTATTCTGGAAAGGGAGTTGGTTCTTCTACGTGGCGGGGAGTTTGCTCGTGAGTTTGTGGCTGAGGTTTTTGGGGTGTTGTGCCGGGATGTCTCTTCCCTGAATCCTCTGCCTGGGAAAGAAAGGTTGGGTTATAATATTGATATTATCGGTATAGGGTAGTAATATTTTACATTTTTATTATAATTCACAGTAATCAATCGAATGTCCACTGCTAAATACAGTCCCGTTACAATATTTCTATCGCGATACTTGATGAGTCTTCTGTCTATTTTATGTGATATGTTGCCTTTAGTTAAAGTTATTTGACTTTTAAGGAAGCTAAAGATGGATATACTTACATATGTCAAGTCTAATATTATTTAAATCTAAATCTAAATTTTATTTGAGTTCCAAGTGTCACAAAATCCTTATCAGGTAATTAGTAGAACAATCTACAATATCTGGAGCAAAATACTAAAATACACTACCCTTAAAATAGTGCCTGATTAACACACTTCAAGTTATTTTTAGCTGGAACAAACGGTTGGTCCGAATTACCCAAACAACCTCATTCGTAACTAAAACAAATGCTTGAAAGAATCAAGGATAATAAAGATGGTTAGGTAGGTACTACACATTGGATAATGGTATGCAGTTCATGTTAGAGAAAACATGCGTTTTATTTATGCGTAGTTTTATAAATTTCGTTATCATTATTAGACTTTCTTTAGAATAGAATTTCAATTATCGTAGAAAGATGTGACGTTAACCACGGTTCAGCAGTTTTTAAGAAAAAAAACTTTAATACAACTTTCTGACTAACCAATTCCGACACATAGCCTTGTATATAGGCTCACTCCAAAACCTTTCGGCCCCAAAATAGTTACAGATATATATTTACCTCTGAAGGGCGACACCCTCTCCTGCCTGAGGTCCACGGGGAGTGACCGAGGGCTGGAAGGTCGGGAGGCCGTGGGAGTCTCTGTGAGGATCGCGAAGGATTTCTCCCTCTTCCGTTTTGCTGTTGGCACCAATCTGCAAAAAAAAAAAAATTCTTTAATGTGGTCTAGTGGCTAGTGGTGGCTTTTAAGGTCCAAGAACTAGGAAAATATCTAGGAAACTATATTTAGGTTGATTGTTTTACCCTTTTCTATTAGTTAGAATAAGGAGACGACCTGGTCATTGCTTGTAATATTTTTTTTATTTAATAAAATGACAAATTATATGTTGGTACATAATACATTGGTCCCGCGAAACCGTATTTCGGTTTGACCGTGGAATCGTAAGAAATTATATTTAGATTTAAGTTCCTTGTTTGTGTTATTCCTTTATGTTTTGTGTACAATAAAGAATTACGAGTATACTCGTAAATAAATAAATGTTCCGTAAACAGGTGTAACACTATTCAGATGTAATAAACACTGCAATATCACTATGTTCTTAGGATAAATTATAATTAAATCGGAGTGTATGGTATTGCTATGTTCGTCGCCGCGAGACATTAGGTGTTAAGTTTCTTAATACTCAGTAATGTCTGGCTTCAATCACAATAACTATCAAACCGGAACACAATAGTGCTGGCAGAAATATATTATTAGCAAACCTGGCTTCTACTCAGCCTGCCTCTTGCTGATGAGGGACATACGACATAGTTAAAACTACAAAAATTGAACCATACATACATACATACATAAACATCACGCATTTTTCTCAGATGGATTAGGCAGAAGTGCAAGCGGACACCCACGTTTCGACTTGTTTTTTCCGTCCCACGATGTGATAGGGGGCTAACCTACCGCCATATCGGGCAGAAATTCCTGACTTCAGTCTGATAATTCAAAAACCCAATATAACTTGGCTCGGCCCGGGATTCGAACCCGAGACCTCAGCTTTGTAATCATACCGTAGTACAACTACGCCACCAAGGCAGTCGAAAAATTGAACCATTGTTTAATTATAGTTAAGGTGTTTTTAACATTGTTGGTGTTTTTAATTCTGACAGTCTTCGTGGCGCAGTTGGTTTGATGTCGTCTGTGAATTGAGAGGCCGCGCGTTCGATCCCCGCACCGAGGCAAATGTTTGTGTGGTCCCCAGGTATTTGTTTCTGCTCTGGGTGTTTGTCAGACGGAAAAGTCTCTCGTAGTTTCTGATACACGACACAAGACTCGATCTTAGTGTGGGATTAGGATTCAGTATTATGACTGTGGGGTGTATTTATTTGTTTATTTTAATATAAAGTGTAATTATTTTTTAACTTTCTCTGTTAGTTTGTCTCGTGGTATTGGACCAGACTCGGCTGCCTACATGTTCACGGTGGTCGCAGGTTCAAATCCCAGGGCACACCTCTGACTTTTGCGGAGTTATGTGTGTATTGATAATCAATCACCACGCACTTTAACGGTGAAGGAAAACATCGTAAGGAAACCTGCATACCGTAGCGATTTTAAAGAATTTCTACGGTATGTAAGTCCACCAACCCGCACTAGGCCAGCGTGGTGGACTATATGGCCTAACCACTCTGAATCGTACTCTCGATTGTAGAGGAGGCCCGTGCCCTGCAGTGGGTCGTATATGGGCTGATACAAAAAAAAATAGTTTGTAGTTACACAAAAACATCTATTGCAATTGTTCTAAAAACATCAACGCTAAGGTGTTTTGATCGTTCTTTTCTGTCGAAAACTGCTTTCCGAACCGGCTGGTAGAGTAAAAAAGTGACTGAATTTAAATAACGTATGACATTTTAAATATTCAATTAAGTATTTTTATTTCATTTTTTATTAGAATAGGACGAGTATGTAATTTTAAATATATTTTTTCCTTGTCTTTGTTTACGTCTGTGTAATTTATCTAAAGTGTTGTGTACTCCTTTAAGTGTTATATACATTAGAATATAACAGTAGCAAAAAATAGGTATTCTCTATTAATGTATATACTGTTGGAGAATCTGAATTAAATAAATAAATAAGTATGTTAAATCTTAAAACACAGAAACTAAAGTAAGTGTCTTAAGGAGCGATATTATTTGACCGGTGTAGACAAAAAATAATGTAAATAATACTTGCATATAAATTTAAATTACATTGACCTTCTCAATTTCAATAGAGAGAGCTTATTATATATCAGTTTATTTCCCTCTACAATAATAAAGCAAATATTATCTTTTACAATTTTGCGAAGAACGTTATTTTTTAATAAACAATATAGGTATGTACTTAAATGCAACTGCCACGGTGGCGTAGTTGTACTACGGTATGTTTACAAAGCTTAGGTCTCGGGTTTAAATCCGGGCAAAGTGATATTCGATTTTTCTATTCATTATCAAACCAGAGTCAGAAATTTGTGCCCGATACGACATAAACTCACGCCTTTTTCCCAGAAGGGTTAGACAGAGATGCTACCAGGACACCCACTTTCGCCTTGTGTTCCGTCCCACGATGTGATAGGGGGCGAGCCTATCGCCTATAGTAACTTATGAATGGCTTAATAATGTTGTGACACGTCCTTATGGTCCAGTTGTTGCGCGCAAGGTCGCGACGTGAAGTAAACGCATTCATTATACATGCGTACGCAATTACTGTTGGTGGTTTTCATTGGGTTTGTATAAAAAATGGGAAACAATTATTAATTGTTAAATGCAGAAATACCAGCTATTCCGCTTCTCCCTTTATTCCTTTCCTAAATACCTACTAATCTAGATATCTATAGATCCACATCCCACCACAAATCAGGATGATCATAGACTGCTTGTCTATAAATGAATAAATAAATACACCCAACAGTCACATAGTCCTGACCCCACAACTAAGATCAAGTCTTGTGTCGTGGGTATCAGGAACTACGAGAGCCTTTTCCGTCTCACAAACACCCAGACCCGAAACAAATACTTGTGGTTCACGCAAATATTTGTTTGGATGCGGGGATCGAAGCTGCGATCTCTCGTTTCACAGCCGGCGTTTAACCAACTGCGCCACGGAGGCTGTCAAATATATAGGATATTCTCTATAGGCTATAGGCATCCACATCCCACCAGTAATCACAATGATACAAGACTGCTTGTCTAAAGGCATTCACATGCCAACAGGAATCAGGATGATCTAAGACTGCAATAGTCCCATGCCACCAGGAACCAAGAAGATCTAAGACTGCGATATTCCCATCCCACCAGGAATCAGGATGATCTAAGGCCAGTAACCATGTGTTCCGTCTCCATGGCGCATGAGCAAGAGGACTACAATTGTTCTGTGTGTACGCAATCTTACTTTCGCCGATACGCGTCGGTTGATGTGGGGTGTGGTGTGAGTTATGAGTTGTAGCGATTATTCATTCTGTATTGTTTGTCGTATAGGTGATGTTAGTAAAATTGATATAACGAAACAAAACATAGATTGTTAGTATTTGGATATAAATAACAGCTGTATTTCAAAAGTTTAAACAGTTCATTTTGCCGAAAGTGTTGATGTTAAATTACAAGCCGAATTATTTTGCAACATTGATAAAAAATCACTACCTCGGTGGCGCAGTTGTACTACGGTACGATTACAACACCAAGGTCTCGGTGACCAATCCTGGGTCGGGCTGTGTTATTCGATTTTTCTATTCATTTTATCAGTCCGGAGTCATGCATTTGTAAATGGCGATAGGCTCGCCCTTTATCACATTGTGGGGCGGAAAATACAACGTGAAACGAACCTGCCGTGGCAGCACCTCTGGCTTCTGCGAAAAAGCCGTGAGTTATCTTAATATATATAAATCTCGTGTCACAATGTTTGTCCTCAATGGACTCCTAAACTACTTAACCGATTATAATAAAATTTGCACACCATGTGCAGTTCGATCCAACTTGAGAGATAGGATAGGTTAAATCTCAAATTATAGTCGCAATTTTAATTTATTGCTAATTATTTGTCTGTTATTATTTGACAGTCACAATCATCTGTTAACTCCAAATGATTCTAACAGATGTCGATACCTTTCGACTGGGTTGAGTAAGTAATCAATAGATGGCGCTGCTATGGTAAATCTACGAACGTGTCATATAAGCTACATTTTAACAGTATAATTACCACGTGTTGTTGACGCTATAAAATTAATTAAATTTAAAATAAGTAGTTCATTATACTTTAAAAAATCAATTTCGTAGTCAGAATTTTGGCTGAGCGGAAAGTTTTAGCAGGAATTTTGCAAAGTATTTGTGTTTGCGTATTTTTTAAATGATATTCGTCGTATTTTCGTGTTTATATAAGGCCTATCTACAAAATAAAAGCAATTACAAAAAATTTACAACTTGCCTATTTAGGCATTAAGGGATGAAATGGCATAAAGTGGGACGAACGCGATGAAACCGGTCGGATCCGGATTGCATTCGATGGGAAATAATGGGACGGGATGTAACAGAAAGAAAAGGAGCCAGATGAGATGGGATGGGATACGATAGGAAAAGGGATAGTAGGTACTTAGGTTGAGTTCAGGAGTACAAAAGTTTGAACGGGATTAAGATATTTCTGGTGTGGAGTGGAGTCTAAACATCTTAGCACCCAGGCGAAGCTGGGCCGGGCCGCTAGTGTATTATATATTTTGTTTCAAATCGCTGCCTCCTACACCTTGCACCTTGGTACAAGCGTAAAGGCTACGCGTGGTGTGTAATTGGCGGCCGCGGTGCGTTACGACTGCATTATGGGTTGTGCACCCCGTGCTCTGTGGCACTACATACAGTGATATTTTTTTTATTTTTCTGGGCCGGCAAATTGATTGAACGTGGTTTAGTCTTGTCCGAAGGGTCTGCATTGTGAATTGTTGGAAACAGCCTGCGCTCGTATGTTGACTGCCTCGGTGGCGTAGTTGCACTACAGTATGATTATAAAGCTGATGTCTCGGGTTCGAATCCCGGGTCGGGCAAAGTGATATTGGATTTTTCTGTTCATTATCAGCCCGGAGTCAGGAATTAGTGCCCGATATAGCTATAGGCTCGCCCCCTATCACATGGGACGGAACACATAAGGCCCAACGTGGATGTCCTGGTTGCACCTCTGCCTACCCCTTCTGAGAAAAAGGCGTAATGTTTATTAATGTTGTATTTGGTTGAGCTCTTGTTGCTGAAGATGTTAGTGAAAGTGACTTCATTGCGTTTGATAAGGCCGTCTAGATATCCTGTTGGCCAAATATACCATCAATTTGACTGAGCAAATTGATCACAACGCTCCTGTTGGTTAGTGTCTTGCATTGTGGTAAATTATGGTCACACAGATGGCCACTGGCCAGATGGCGGGACGACTTGCACAAGAGGGCCTGCAGCGGCTGGATGCGTAAAGCAGCAGACCGGGCTCTGTGACGTACCTTGGGAGAAGCCTATGTCCAGCAGCGGACTGTAGCGGGCTGATGATGATGATCACACATAATTGGCGATTTCAACAAAATAATATCCTCTTTAATGGTGTCGAGGTAGACTTTAATAACAAATCATTTATCTAGTTTTTTTTTCGTTGAATAACGAAACGAGCATGCCATTCAACTAATGGTAAGCGATACGACCACACTTAGATAGTAGTAAAACCAAACATCACCATGAATTACAAAGCGATGCTTGGCATTCCACTGCGCTGCCATTCTGAGACATGAGATGTTAAGTCTCATTATACCCAATAGTTACTCTGGCTACAATGCCCTTTAAACAGGAACACAACAGTGCATTTACACTGTTGTTTAGCAGGGGAAATAGACATTGCGGTGGGACCTACCCAGGCGATTTCTCAGATATGAGGGATCTGCCACCAGTAAAATAACAGTTGCATTAATATTACTTCTGTCTACCCTTTCGAGGAATCATGTATGAGCTTATCTCCCTAAAATCGAAGCTACTTCCTTAAGATTCACACCATCACCACTAAACCAACAATCCCAACATTTAGAAAACAGTTCCCGCCAACTAAATGCCATTTACTTGGAGCTGTAACTTTCCCGCACCGCAATCGGTCGCGACCGCAAACATTATGCCGGCACCGCAGATCGCTTATTGCTGGATTGGAGAAACCGTCAGCCTAGTTTACTGAACGGGTTTGTAATTAACTTTGCGGTTAAAATGAAGGTTAATGAGACGGTGGGATGGTGGTATATAGAACTGTTTTACGGCAAAGTGGCTAAAATGCACCTTAGTAAGTGCAATGTACTGTGCAGTCCAAATAGCACCTTTATTTTTATTTTTGAGCCACTGTTATCTAAGAGAGCTCTTTACGCTGTATTTTTCCGTTGCTGCTATTGTAAATGAAAACTTCTAAAGTGATTCCATGCTATATAGTAGATACAGTGCTTATATAACTACAAAAAAGTTTTTATAATTAAAACAAAAAGTATTACAGAGTTTTCAAAGAGGTAGAGCCACGCTGTTGTCGGTCATGACACAACTTGAATAGGCAGGCTCGTCCGGGACGGTACCACTGTCTCACAGGAAATCGACGTGAATCGACAGCTTCGCTGTCGCGTTTCGTTCCGCAAGTGAGATTGCCGGATGCCCAATATCCCTTTCATCTACTCATTCTTCTTCTTTCCTGCTCCCCTTCCATTTGGGCCGGCAAGACATCCATGATCCAGCGTTGTGGATATTTCATGTGCGGCAGTGATCAATTACCATTAGGTGACAGGTTTGCTCGCTTGCCGGGCCTATGCAATAAAAAAAACAATAAAAATACTTCACCTAGGTATCGAAACTAGGACCTCATACTTAACAGTCCATCGACTCTACAACTAAAGTATTTAAAACATAGTAATATTCTGAGATAAAAAAAGAGTTTATATTAGTCGTTACGAAAATTTTAAGCAATGTCAAACAATCACTTGAAACCCGGAAGAATGGTCACCATTTCGGTGGTAAGTCTGCGGTCAAACTAATTGTTATTGAGAATCGATCACGTTTATACCATTAAAGTGATTTTACGTACATCCGAGTTTAAGAAAAATCTCAATCCATGCAAGGATAGCCAGACGTGCCACTATTGTCATTCACCACCCATAGTATTTGTTTCTGTATCAGTCCATATACGACCCACTGCAGGGCACGGGCCTAATATACAATCGAGAGTACGATTGAGAGTGGTTAGGCCATATAGTCCACCACGCTGGCCCAGTGGGGGTTGGCGGACTTTTACATACCATAGAAATTTATACAAATCGCTATGGTATGCAGGTTTCCTCACGATGTTTTCCTTCACCGTTATAGTGCGTGGTGATTGACTATCAATACACACATGACTCCGAAAAGTCAGAGGTGTGCCCTGGGATTTGAACCCGCGACCACCGTGAACATCTAGGCAGCCGCGTCTGGTCCGTTACCAACAGGCCACCACGCAACACCACCCATAGTACCAACAAGTTATTTTCGTCCCAAAATGTGACTCACACTATGCGGGGCACTAATTCCAGTCACGGACTACTTATACGAGTTGTCCCATCCTAATTTAAAAAAATACATATACATAAATAAACATACACTCACGCTTTTTTTCCCAGAAGGGGTAGGCAGATGTGCCACTATGTCACCCACATTTCGCCTCGTATGTTCCGTCCCATGATGTGATAGGAGGCGAGCCTATCGCCATATCGAGCACAAATTCCTGAATCCGGGCTGATAATTAATTGAAACATTATCACTTTGCCCGACCTGGGATTCGAACCCGAGACCTCAGCTTTGCAATCATACCGTACTACCTCTATGCCACCGAGGCAGTCAAAAATAAAATAAAATCAAATAAATAATAATTGTATTGACCGACTTAGCACACAAACTCACACCCTAACATTTAAAAGTCTAAACACGTTGCTACTCTTAAAACATCTAAACATCAAATTTAACCCATCCAAATCAAGCGAAACATTTATCAGTCCACCAGGGTCAATTATACCCACGCGTTCGAAATTCAAAAACCCGCGCCATCTTCAACCGCCCATGCCGAATGAGTCATGCGTTGCCTAACCGCGGAACTCGGGTACATCCCACAACGCACCTACGGTACTTTAGACCATTGTTCTTGGTTTGCGTAAAGCTTGGGTAATGGTTACATATCATTAAAAGGGTTAATGAGGTTGGGGTTTCAATTGGTTTTGTGTAATGCTTTGCATATTAGTGATTTTGTAGCTAGATGTAAAATAGTTAATCGCGGGTTTACTTGGGTATTTTTGGCATGACAAAGTTTTTACAATGCAAATCCAAAAACAGTTTCCATGAATGAAATATGGTTTTTTATCGCTGGTCGACACAGTTATGCCGGCTTCTTTAAACCGATTATACATAAGCTGAACCAGAAACCTCCCGAAAAATTGTCCGGCAATCTCACTCATCAAATGAAACGCAAGGTTTAAGTTATGTGAAACAGGTTCCTTCAAGTTTTTGATAACCAAGTCTTATACTCTTTAACAAGATTTGTAGAAAAACACTTCCATCCACTGAAGATCTCACAATTCACAATAAACCGTCCCCGTCCCGTCTCGTCCCTTCTCCATCTATCCTGTCCCGCGCCTTTCAACCACTCTCTTCATATTTGTCAACATTTTATTGAAGGCTCTACGACCTACAGTCAAACCACCCAGGTTGCTTTGTAAGGTATATGTGAAATTAGACCTAAGTTTTCGTTGTTTTATAAATAAAAAAAAAACACATAACCCTCGTTTGCCCATAACCATAGTCGGGTTAAAACATCTTATGAATGTCGTAGATAATTTGCTGCGTAAAATTTCTATTAATCACAATGCATTGTAAGATGGTATGATGTAACCTTCGTTAGATTCACCTGTCTACCCACATGCAGGCACGCGTGATGAAGCATTCTCCTCATCGATTAATAACCTTGTAACTAATATTGAGTAAATTGTATTGTTTGGTTAGGTAAGCAATGAGGTCAAAATTAGAAGAATATTTTTGACATTTTTCAAAAATTGTGGACTTCGCACATTACTCGTATAGAATATCATGCAAATATACTATCCATGAATGTTGACGTAGAATGTACACATGACTGTGGGAAAACTAATGGGTGCCTAGGATTTGAACCGTGACCAATATGGTATGTGGTAACCATTACATGCGTCACAGGTCTACCAGTAATTAATTGAACTTACTATCGACATGTGACCCACAAATTCCAGTTCAATGTAATTGGGTATTTGACTCCATGTTTTATTCTATTTATCAAAAGGCATCCATATCCAAAATCTAGCAAACAAAGAATTTTATAAATCTATCCAGAATTAAACAACTTGGAAATGTTTTAAATCTTGTAGTGGGAGTAAAAGAAATGGGAGGCATAACTAAACGAGTGACGTCACTAGTCTTAACATGCATTACAGAGTGTGTGTGTGAAAGAGACGGTAAGATAGGTTCCCACTCTTCTTTTAATACTAATATTTGCCTATTTTACAAGCTACTTTAATACTGTTTTGACATAAATGTTTTATCATAATGGTATTTGTAAACGCAAAATAATAAAAAAATGGATGAAAGTCGTACATTCTACGCATTTTTTTCTTATTGTGGGCCATCATGAAACATTGGCAATCTTCGTAACCTTTACCAATATAGCAGTACAGACGGACAGACAGCAGTAAACAAGATGCTGTTATGTAGAGCGCGTCGTATTTAGGCGGTAATGCTTGCGTGCGATCACTACTGCTGTTACACCTGTTAGATATTTCTTGCTTATGTTTTCGTATATAGGGTTGAAAGATTAAATTATTTGAAGTAATAAGCCGTGATCATTAACTGCATCCCAGAAGCTCAAACTCAAAATTTGCCAAGGTGCAATGGAGCGCAGTATACTCGGTGTAAGGCGAAACGCGGGTGATCTGGTTGCTACCGGGAGTACCTCTGTCTACCTCTTCCGGTAAAAAGGCGTGAGTTTTTGTATGTTATTTAGATAGAGACAGAATGAATGCGAAATGTTGCGTCGCTAGGTAAACAAATATATCTGGATCTCCACCTTATGCAGGCAAATACGAAACCGGTTATACATAGGTTAAAACTGAAGTTATTTTGACTAAAACATTTATAATATTTTCAATTTTTGAAATGTTGTAAATAAACGAATTTGTGACTTCTATCGCGTCCTCTCATATTAAGTTGAAATGTTACAAAAATATAATTAAAATTTAATGTAGAATTCTGTAGATATAATATGATGTTTATGCTAATACTATTAAAATATCAGAACGTTATAAGTCACGGAATAATATTAATCGTTTATTCCGACATATTATGGACTATTTACTTGTCATTTTCACGTGTTCACGTTTAGTAGTTTTTAACTGGCCGACGTGTGTCCACTTCATATTAGCACAAGAACATTACAAGGGTAGGGTTGCCGCTTCACACATATTTTTTTAAACATTTATTTAACGTCAAATTAATGTTATCAAAGATTTATTTGTACTTGTTTTCTAGCTCTCCTTTTTTACATTTAATATTAATTACAAGGATTTCTGATATCTGAAGAGAAATTTGCCAAGACTTAATCAAAAACCAATTCGTATAATAATACAACGTGTTTAGGCCCCAAGCGCATAAAATATATATAATTGTTGAGTCGTGTAGTTTAAGATAAGTGAAAGCAAATTGTAGTTTTTAGTAGTTTCATCCATCCATCAATCAGCCAAAGGAAGTCCACTGCTGAACATAGGCCTCTCCTAATTATTTCCACAGTAACCTGTTGGAGGCAGCCTGCATTATTTAGTAGTTTAATTAAATAATAAATAAATAAATACACCTAACAGTCACATACATAGTCCTGACCCCACGCTAAGATCGAGTTTCGTGTCGTAGGTATCAGGAACTACGAGAGAGTTTTCGGTCTCACAAACACCCAGGTCGAAACAAATACCTGTGATTCACACAAATATTTCTCTCGGTGCGGGAATCGAACCCACGGCGTCCCGTTTCACAGCCGGCGTCTAACCAACTGCGCCACCGAGGCTGTCTGAAAGTATGTTGTTTGAAACTTTATGAATTTAAGGTTAGCTATACTATTTGTTTCAATTTTAATGTATACTTTTTACTGTGTGTTCTCTTTACTTGAATAAATAAAATAAAATAACTCACAAACTTTAATTGTTATAATGAACAAATATCTGATTTAACACATCAAAATTAGCCGAAAATAAAAGGAATCGTGTACTTTTAATGCAATATCGACATTAATTAACATGATTTAATTGACATATTTTTTTCATTTTTACTTTTTGTTGATTAGCGTTATCATGATATGGACATATGCCAGTATTCCTAGCCTGATATCACCTTCCCAGTTACTCCTTTTATTATTCACCCCCAATCACAATAATTATAATATTAAATTACTAGTGCCACCCCTAGCACAATTACGTGACGGAAGAATTCGGCGCGTATGCACCCAGCTTTCTAACCGAGCGATTAAATTCATTAACTACGGCTAAAATTGTTTATCTAACCGCCATTTTGTATTTTTAACTCTAAAACTAGTCTTTCGTAATATAAAAATTACTGGTCCGAATTTTATTGTGATGTGAGTGCTTGTAATTTAATTAAGTGAGAAATTTACTTGTATTAATTTGATTTAAAATAATTATCTAGCTTATATACGATAAATTAATAAGTATTTACATCAAACACAGTACTGACTTCTGACTTTATAGCACCATTTTCCTACTAACATAATGTACACCCTTTTATATTTAAAGACGCTACAGTACGCAAGGCTTTAAATTTTAATTTTACCAAAAACCATAGTTTTACCATCCAAACACAATGATATTTGAAACATTACAAAAAAAATCGTCGCGTTTTTTGTCAAAATTTTTAGTTGCATTGTGTCTGTAGTCACTAAAACTACCACCTGGCTTCGTTTTCGGTAGCAGTCTTGATATACCCTGTATATACCCAACACCCCTATAACCAATCGATTCAAACAATATTACTTCAAATCACTTTTCAGTTATCACCCAATTTGAAAGTAATTTCTTTATCCCAGCGACCCAGATACAACCAAAAACAAAATAAAAGCGATTCTTACGGCAATTGTTACATGGAGTTTCGTAAGCAACCGCACTGGATATTGGGCGGCCATTTTTTATCAAATACATTTCATTGTCGATCGTAGACATTGTCGTTAGTGAAGGTGAACCAATTGATGTCTATCTTGTTTAACAGCCTCCGTGGCGCAGTAGGTAAGACGCAGGCTGTGAAACGAGAGGCCGCGCGTTCGATCCCCGCACCGAGACAAATATGTGCGATCCACAGGTATTTGTATAAATGTACAAATTTCTATGGTATGTAAAAGTCCGCCAACCCGCATTAGGCCAGCGTGGTGGACTATATGGCCTAACCACTCTCAATCGTACTCTCGATTGTAGAGGAGGCCCGTGCCCTGCAGTGGGTCATATATGGGCTGATACAATACAATACAAAATACAGGTATTTGTATCGGGTCTGGGTGTTTGTGAGACCGAAATGTCTCTTGTAGTTTTTGATACCCACGACATAAGACTAATTAATGTGTGTCAGGACTATGTACATATATGACTGTTGGGTGTATTTATTTATTTAATGCATTTATATTCATTTATACTGGTAATCTAATAGTAACTAATAAACATGTCAAATGTATTAAAATATGATGAAAGAAAAACTATTTTTATTTTTATGACAACTACATTCGGACGCCAAAAGATCGTAGAACTAGACTATCTATAAGAAGATTGTGTTTTGTCATAAAGTTATCTCGCGTGGTATCGATCCTTTTCGTACATACAGGGTATATCAAGACTGCTACCGAAAACGAAGCCCGATAGTAGTTTTAGTGACTACAGACACGATGCTAGTAATTTTTATGCAAAAAAACGCGACGAATTTTTTGTAATTTTTTAAATATCATTGTGTTTGAGTGGTAAATCAATAGTTTTTACTAAAATTATAATTTAAATCTTTGCGTACTATAGCGTCTTTAAAAATAAAAGCGTGTACATTATTTTTTTAAGAAAATGTATGTATTTACAACCAAACTACGATGCTAGGAAAAAAATATAAAAAATTTGTCGCATTTTTTTGCAAAAATTTTTAGTTGCATTGTGTCTAAACTCACTAAAAGTACCACCTGGCTTCGTTTTCGATGGCCGTCTCGATATACCCTGTACAACGAGCGCATCCAATTTACCAATTATCTAGTTACGTAAAGTTAAAATAACTGCTTGTAATTGTTAACAGAGTTTATTTAATTAAGAGTCTGCGTTTGTGACATGGTTTTATGGCCTAGTTCCTCTACTATGTTGTAGCTGATGTGTTCGTGATAAGATTTTTGATAGACGTATTTTTATAACGAAAGTAATTGAATTATGCAATTATATAATTATAAAAGTTATTATAAAAGTTCTAGAATGGAGGCCACAAAGCAGAAAGCGCAGCGCGGGACGTCCGCCCACTAGGTGGTCAGACGACCTGGTAAAGATCGCGGGACGTCGCTGGATGCATGCTGCCTTCAACACGTCACTATGGAAATCATTAGAAGAGGCCTATGTTCACCAGTGGACTTCCTTTGGCTGATGGATTGGATTGGATTGATAATTATAAATACTATAACGGTGAAGAAAAACATCGCGAGGAAACCTGCATAGCGATTTGTAAAAAAATCTATGGTATGTAAAGTCCGCCAACCCGCACTAGGTCAGCGTGGTGGACTATATGGCCTAACCCCTCTCAATTACTCTTGATTGTGTTGGAGCACCGTGTCCTGCAGTGGGAAGTATACGGACTGATAGATACGGAGATAAATAATGTACGAATAGACTTCCCTTATTTATTTTTATAGCAAAATTTAGATGTGAGGTTGCGTTGATTGACTTTTTACAACTAGTTATGGTTATTCAGTCACAGATTTACTACGACTGCCTCGGTGGCGTAGTGGTACTACGGTATGATTGCAAAGCTGAGGTCTCGGGTTCGAATCCCGGGTAGGGCAAAGTGATATTGGATTTTTCTATTCATTATCGGCCCGGAGTCAGGAATTTGTGCCCGATATGGCGATAGGCTCGCCCCCTATCACATCGTGGGACGGAATATACAAGGCAAAACGTGGGTGTTCTGGTAGCACCTCTGCCTACCCCTTCTGGGAAAAAGGCGTGTGTCTATGTATGTATGTATGTAGATTTTCTACAACTAAAAAAAGTATTTATGATAATAAATTATAACGAGTAGCAATGGTTTTAGGACCAGATTTCTAATGTATAAGTACAGCTATAAGTTGAGCATTAGTATAATAGTTTAGTATATTTTACTTAATTTTATGCGTAGTTGCTAATTTATAAGATCACAATCGTAAAGAACGTTTTTCGTGTCTAAGGGGATTTACTTTTTTGGATTTTGAAAAGGATTTTCAAATATTATCCAAAATAATATATAGGTATGTAATTTAAACTTGCTATTTTTAAGGTTGACTTCCACACTATCCTTAAATCCACGATATCAAGTAGATTTTGAGTAATTCCAAGGCACCTTACTAATACAGATCATGTACCATCAGATAAGCCGCTATTTCTCCGATTTAATGTTACAAAAAGTATTTTTTTCATATCCCGTACACCTGTCCAGTTATCATCACAAAAAGTTGTATATAATTCATTGCACTTTTTACAATCGTATTGCTTGCCTACCTATATTCTGAGCAAAAAATGTAATGATATTTCATTATAATACGTCATGGTTTGGTATCATTTTAATATTTTTTCCATTGATTATTTCGTCTTTAAGTTTGACTCCTGTCAAGATCATCAGATCGGAAACGATTCCCTTAGAGAAACTAGCTGGTGTTATTTTAATTTAATGGACGCCGTATGGGGTCAAAGTAAATATTTATGGATAAAATAATAATAAGTACACCCAACAGTCACATATATAGTCCTGACCCCACATTAATATCGAGTCTTGTGTCGTGTAACAGGAACTACGAGAGACTTTTCGGCCTCACACCCAGACCCGAAACAAATACTTGTGGTTCACACAAACATTTGCCTCGGTGAGGGGATCGAATCCGCGCCATATCGTTTCACAGTCGGAGTCTAGCCAACTGCGCCAAGGAGTTTTTCTAACCCCTAGTTCCCTCACCGAGCTTCCATGCTGTGTTAATTATGTATATGAGCGGGATTAATAATGCAAAATATAAATTGAATCTAAAATCCCACAAAATCTACAACCAATAAAATATTTATCATTATCATCAGCCCGCTGCAGTCCACTGCTGGACATCCTCTCCCAAGGTATGCCACTTAGCCCGGTCTGCTGCTTTATGTATCCAGTCGCTGCCCTCTTGGCCTCTCTCTAATAAAATATTATTATATAATAATATTTACCGTAACAACAGTCGTTACATTTTAGCAATACTTCGATACGCTCCGCTGATTCTCCTTTTTATTTTTACCTTGAAGTGTATCGTTTATTTTTAGTATTTAGCTCAACAATTATGATTCAACACGCCAACACCCGCGAGGTCGGCAGAGTTTAATCAATTGTTCGATGCGTTTCGATTAAGGACATTTTTTAAACAGTTGTGGGTGTTACTCTGCCCTTTTTGGCATAATTTACAATGCATGCGGCACCCTTGATGGGTAGACAGAGTTAATACTAATGTTATACTCTGAATTCAGTGCGGTTTTCCAAGCTACATTAGGGATCGACTGTGTTGATATCGTTACAAATGAGTTCCCAGCAACACGTATCTTTTATTTAAGTCGTGGTGGCCTGTTGGTAAACGGACAAGACGCGGCTGCCAACATGGTCACGATGGCCGCGGGCTCAAATCCCAGGGCAAAGCTCTGATTTTTCGGTGTCATGTGTGTATTAATTGAATCACCATGCACTACTCGTATAATAGTGAAGGAAAACATTGTGAGGACAATTTCTATGGTATGTAAAGTCCGCCATCCCGCACTAAACCAGCGTGGTGGACTATATGGCCTAACTCCTTTCAATCGTACACTCGACTGTAGAGGATGCTCGTGGCCTGCAGTGGGTCGTATGGGCTAATACAGTACAGATTTTAAAATAGTGACCATGACAATATTGTGACCTGGGAATTAAATTTACATCTCGTATATCGGGCACATATCCTCAGATCGCCCAACAATCGAACCTAAGACTTCACGGCTAGACCCACTGCAGTCTATACCCACAAATCCAATGGGACTATAAAGTCAAAAAGGGGTTAAAACGTGTATAAAAGTATGAGACGGTACTGTAGTAAGTGTTCACACGAGATGTTAAGATACTAAGTTAGAAAGTGCTGTCGATAAGATCAAACAGCTTAAATTATGCTCCATTGTGAATGATACGGGTTGCATACGAATATTTAACAAGAATGTTGTAATGTGAGGCTTTTAAGAGGATTATCACGGATAATTTGTGTGATAGTACTTACATAAACACACGCCTTTTTCCCAGAAGGGGTAGGCAGAGATGCTAAGAGAACACCCAGGTTTCGCCTTGTATATTCCGTCCCACGATGTGATAGGGGGCGAGCCTATCGCCATATCGGGTACAAATTCCTGACTCCGAGCTGATAATGAATAGAAAAACCAATATCACTTTGCCCTACCCGGGATTCGAACCCGAGACCTCAGCTTTGCAATCATACCGTAGTACCACTATGCCACCGAGGTAGTCGTGTGATAGTGATCGAAATCATCATAGTGATCAAGAATTTAAAGACAGGTGTAATGCTAAATGTTGGGGTTAGGCAGGCGTGGCGGTGGTCATGGTGGTAGAAGAAAGAAAGATTTAATACAATCTTGAATGTAGCTACAATGAAATTTCAATTTAAATAGCACTTCTTAGTTTAGTTAGTAGTAGTTAGTAAGTTATTTTCAGTGAAAAATCAATTATTCTTTATGCAAGACGCTTGGTTCTATCAAGAAATGTCCTCAACATTGCATGGTAAATTTTTCTTTAGGAAATTTATCATAACACGGAGGAGCTCAACGAGCTTTATTCCCTTCCAAGATGTAAAATGGTTACGCCTATCGGTGTGGACCTTAAATTCTAGTAGTAGGCAACTTATTAAAGAGTTTTTACAGCGGGAAATTGTACACAAACTGAAATTTCTGTCTTGGAAATAGTCAGTATCTTAGTAGAAGCATGATAAAATTATTAACAGCTCTAAGCTTGGATGTCACGACATAGTAGAGAAGCATCATACGATTACGGATTAGACTTTAGAGGGACAAAAACAGTTACAAAAAATAGCAATGACGATGCGCTACTGGGCTATGAACCAGACAAGGTCTTCAAAGCGAAAAAACAATATGGGCTATTTCAAATCTTAAATGTTCTGAGTTCAAATCTCATATTTGGCAACGCACGTGTGAGTTTATACGTTGTCTTCTTGTCGGCATTATACCGTCGATCTAGTTCACACTACTCGTTATATATATACGTTTATAGTAATAGCATTATAGTAATTATTATATACCGCCCTGCCCCTAGTGCCAATGTGTTAATCCTGGGAATCAGCTATCTCCATACCAATTTGGGTGAAATTGGTACAGCCGTTTTTGACATTAACGTGCATAAAGGCACGGACAAACAAACACTTTAAACATCTTTGTTCTGAGTTCTATTACGTTAATATAGTCCCCCCATATAAGACTTTCTCATTTATCTTCTATGTACAGTCATCGATCCTTTAGAAGTTGATTATATGCATAGAATATAGATATCAAAAAATTATTGGTAGGTTTCTCATATGTGGGCCGCTTGGGTAGGTACCACCGCAATGTCTATTTCTTCCGCTAAACAGCAGTGTAAACGCATTGTTGTGTTTCGGTTTGTAGGACATTGTAGCCAGAGTAACTACTAGACATAATGAAATTTAACACCTTATGTCTCAGGATGGCGAGCGCAGTGGGATGCCAAGCATGGCTTTGTAATTCATGGTGTTGTTTGGTTTTGCTACTGTCTATAAGCGGTCGTATCGCTTACCATCAGCCGAATGACATGCTCGTCTCGCCATTCATTGTAATAAAAATAAAAAATCAACCGCACCTAAATATTTTAATATTGTCTAAGATGAACGAACAACCTTATCAACCTCCTTTTTTACCTACAAAAGTAAGACCTCCTACCAAAGGTTGGAGTCGCATCAGTGACTAAGGTCGCCAAAGATTGTTTACCTCAGTCCATGATTTCCTATCATAACTAAAAAATATAATTATTCAATTTAAATGGAGCGTGGCGTTAGACGGCCTCTAGTTATTTCCTAAAGCATGATGTTAGTATTTCCTACTTTAAATACTGACTAAATTATTACATCCTCTATCTGTTCCGCACACGGTAAAGATGTACAGTCAGCGTCAAAAGTAGCTTAGCAGGTGTGTGTGTCGATAAAGCACTGCATATTGTGGCCATAAACTTCTATACATCATTTTTTTCAGATTGTCGTGAGCATACAATGTTTCAAATATATTTGATCTCTTTGTCAATAGTTCTTAGCAACCCGCAAGCCATTTATTATCTATAAAAACCAACTGTCAATGAGAACTAAGCATTGCAGGTGTTCGATATTAAGTTAACAAACACCAAGAGCGAACCTTATGCAAATGCATTTAAATTCATAATTATTTATTTATTTATTTGAATAGTACGATTATACAAAATCAATTACACTAATCAATTACTAGTATTTTAAATACCTATAAAGAACACACAAACATAACAAATTCTAACATTAAACACAAACAAAACATAAGGTTATTAATAGAAACAAATTTTACAATAAAAGAAAAAAAAATCTATAATTGACTGGTATTCAAAAAAAATATTGTCAAAAAATGACAAATCAAATTAGCAACATTTGATTACTTTATTTGATCAGTTAATTGTGAATATTTGATTGTATAGTATTGACTTGTATAGTATAGATTTGTATAGTTTTATTGGATTTTTCTATTTATGATCAGCCCGGAGTCTGGAATTTGTGCCCGATATGGCGATAGGCTCGCCCCCTATCACATCGTGGGACGGAATATACAAGGCGAAACGTGGGTGTTCTGGTAGCACCTCTACCTACCCCTTCTGGGAAAAAGGCGTGTGTTTATGTATGTATGTAGTATTTGACAAACGAGTGTGTAAATATTTGACGTGTTGAATGTTAACAACTATATGAGCGCTTTTGATGTGTAAATGTTTTTGGTTATCTTAAGAGTGTAGATTTATTTGAACACATGGGATACGTCAATATATCTGATGCTGACTGTAAATACACACATAAACTGCCTTTTCCCAGAAGGTGTAGGCAGAGGTGCTACCAGGACACCCACTATCCGCCTTGGGTGTCCCGTCCTCGACGTGATAGGAGGCGACCATATGCAAAGGCTGCGATTTCATACTTTGAATCTAAGCCCGATTTTTTTTCGCTGCTTTTTATTTATGCATCTTATTGAGTACACGTTTCAAATAATATTACTTGAAATATACTGTCTCATCATTGCTGTAGTAGTATGTCTGGGTAGTTAAACATGGAGTCTTGGGTTCGAATCTTTGTGTTAATTTTCCAGTATTTTTTCAATAGAATTGCACGAATCAAATCGGCATGTTGTTTTAATTGTGTCGAATGGAGAACAATAGTATCATCGCTACGAGATGCTACAAAGGCCACTGCAACTTCAATCAGGCGCAGTTCAGTAACTAGTGCGTGGTGGCCTGTTGGTAACGGACCAGACGCGGCTGCCTACATGTTTACGGTGGTCGCGGGTTCAAATCCCAGGGCACACCTCTGACTTTTCGGAGTCATGTGTGTATTGATAGTCAATCACCACGCACTATAACGGTGAAGGAAAACATCGTGAGGAAACCTGCATACCATAGCGATTTGTATAAATTTCTACGGTATGTGAAAGTCCGCCAACCCGCTCTAGGCCAGCGTGATGGACTATATGGCCTAACCACTCTCAATCGTACTCTCGATTGTAGAGGAGGCCCGTGTCCTGCAGTGGGTCGTATATGGGCTGATACAATACAATACAGTAACTTTACCGTGCCGGCATAAAAAGTCATCTTAAGGTTGCCATGGTAATGCCGGCCTTCTTTATGTTACGCTTCGGTTAAAGGACTTAATATTTCGCATCAAAGGACGTGGTTCAGTGCTTCGTAGATGATTTGAAGATTTAGATTGGATCGAAGGTTATTAATGCATTTAAGATTTATTTTAATGTTGTTATTGTTAAGTATAAGCCCATGTACGTCCCACTGCAGGGCACGGTCCTCCTCCACAATAGAGAGTACGATTGCGAGGGGTTAGGTCATATAGTCCGCCACGCTGGCCTAGTGCGGGTTGGCGGATTTTACATACCATAGTAATTCTTAGAAATCTTTATTGTATGCAGGTTTCTTCACGATGTTTTCCTTCACCGTTGTAGTGCTTCGTGATTGACTATCAATACACACGTGACTCCGAGAAGTCAGAGGTGTGCCGTAGGATTTGAACCCGTAACCACCGTTAACATATTGGCAGCCACGACTGATCCGTTATTAACAGGCCACTACGCGCTTCATTTTTAATTACTAGGTAGGTGTTATTTAACATGCACAGCAGAAATGAAAGGGCGCCATGGGCTTAATTCTTTTCTTTATTTTTGCACGTTGTCGCGACGTCTGCCGCATTTAGACTTTCTTTGTGTTGTTAGCCTATTTTGACTGCCACCGTGGTAAAGTTGTACTACGATACGATTGCACAGCTGAGGTCTCGGGTCCGAATCCCGGGTCGGGCAACGCGATATTGGACTTTTCTATTAATTATCGGCCCGGAGTCAGAAATTTGTGCCCGATATGGCGATAGGGTCGTCCCCTATCACATAGTGGGACGGAAAATACAAGGCGAAATGTAGATGTCATGATGTCGCCTCTGCCTACTCCTTCTGGGAAAAAAGCGTGTGTTTATGTATGTATGTTAGCCTTTATATAAGAACGACGAAATGGAGGAAAAAAGAAAGGGGGTACCCTTTTAAAGGTAGTGGCATTGCATTTGTCAGCGCGTATGTAATATCTAATTAGAGTGAATACGTTTAATGATATGAGAGAACGTTTGAATGCAGGGTTTTGCCGGAAAACGGCGAGTGAAAGTATTTTCCTACATTACAGGACGTTGCGTGCGCAGTCACGGCAGTGTGTCAACCAAGTTCGGTGAAATTCACGACACATACTCTTTTTAAAACTAAACAAAAAACGAATACATTTTAATGCCTTGGATGGCTAGTCAGAGGACACAAGATTAAATTATCGCATGTTTTATTGTATTGGACTAGGTAAGCATAAGCTTACCTATAGACGCAATAGTTTATGGAGATGGGTGAAAAACGAAAGGCTGCGCGTTCGATCCTAGCAGTGAGACAAATTATTGTGTGTTTTTTTCGAGTCTGTATATTGTGTAATCAAAAAGTGTTTTGCAGTTTCCGATATCGACGGCACAAGAATTCCACTTCGTAGTTATATATGTAGATGAATGTATTTAGCTTTATTGGTGGAGGAAACCATAATGAGGAAACTAACATCTCTTAGGGTCAATTGCACGAACTAACTTTGCCTATAACTTTGACAATTTCATCGCCATACATTTGAGACGTAGTTGATAATGTATGAGATTGACATTTTCAATGTTAAAGCTATGGGCAAACTTAAAAGCCCTGAAATAATTCTACAAGAAACCCGTTCCCAGCAGTGGGACGTATACCAACAGGCCAAAGGCCAGTTTCCGACCTTGAAATCACAGTCCTTTGAAACAAAATTCCACAAAAACTAGAACAAAACAAGCGGTAATGACCAATGGTAATGACGGATGAAAATTACATTGTTTTTTTGTAGATGACGGAAGTGACTAGACAACTACGGTCAAGCGGGGTTAATGGGGACAATACTGGTCGTCTTGTAGTCAGGTTAAAGTGATGTTTCGTATTTGAACTACACAATTATACTGGATATTCAAAATTTCTAAAATAAGTACGTCACATTGTTTGCTGGCGGAAGGACATTCGTTTCCGCCTGAATATGGAGCCATGCAAGTGTGTCGTGTGCTAGGATCAACCAGAGTGTATCCGGCTTTGAATGAGCCGTCATAATTGTGTCAACTGGCGAGAGATTTATTATGTCTCTGACTGGTCGCGATTATTTTGCTTTTCCAAAATAAAAATAAAGTAACTTAACTTCTATATCCCTTTGACTTAATGAATAAACTGCTAATTGCCATGTTTTTGTCGGCATGACGCCATTATTTTCGTTTCAATGCGAACCGGTGCGAGTTGCCTTATTAGATAATGTCAGAGTCGATGACTTTATCCTTTCTATAAGTTTATGCAAATATGAGTTGAAAAGTTAAAATTAGTTGTCATTGATTATGAAATTCAAATTATGCAGGGATAGATAAATACACCCAACATTACCCCTTTTTTCTTCCCATCCTTTTTCCTTCCCGCTCCCTACCTAATTTTATGGTTCGGCCACACATCTGTGACTTTAATCGTGGTGACTTGTGGATATTCATGGGCGGCAGTGATCACTTACCATCAGGTGATCTGTTTGCTCGTTTGCCGGACCTATTGTATGAAAACAGACTTTGTGTCGTGTATCAGAAATTATGAGAGACTTATCTATCTCACAACAATCACTTGAGACAAGTACTTGTATCTGTATTAGTCCATATACGTCCCATTGCAGGGCCTCCTCTACAATCGAGAGTACGATTGAGGGGGGTAAAGCCAAATAGTCCACCACGCTGGCCTAGTGCGGTTTGGAAGACTTTAGATACCATAGAAATTCCTACAAAGCTGTATACTATGCAGGTTTCCTCACGTTGTTTTCCTTCACTATTATAGTTCCTGGTGAATGACTATCAATACACACATAACTCGGAAAAGTCAAAGGCGTGCTATGGATCACTCAATTTGTCTCGGTGCGGTGATCGAACCCGCGGCCTCTCGTTTCACAGCCGGCGTCTAACGAACTGCGACACGGTGGCTGTCGATGTGATAAATTGTTGAAAGTCGATGAAGCGAAAATGATGTGTTATAAATGGCTAGCTGTAAGGTTTATAAGCATGACACAATGTGCAGGTTTTGTCGAGTTTTAACGGTATTCTACATATAACAGTATAAGTATGTGGTGGCTTGTTTGGTTGCAACGCGGGTTCGAATCCCAGGGCATAAGTATGACTTTTCGGAGTCATGTGTGTATTGATAGTCAACTCTTACGCATTTTGATACTGGAGAAAAACAATGAGGGTTAGGCCACGTTGTACTAGTGCAGATTGGCGTACCAGGAAAATCTTGTTGAGATGTCTGTCGTATGCATGTAAACTCACCATATTTTTTTAAAGTGTCTTTCAGAAATTAATAAGGAGTTTTCGGACAATGTATGCAGTTGGACATTAAAATTGTATTTATCTTGAATTATTCACCAAAACATTGCCTATATTTCGGATAAAATCAAAACATACGAAAGCAAAAATATTGGCACATTAACATAAGACCTTAAATAACTTAATGGTTTCAATAACTGCACCCGCCTACATGCGTTTGGTTTTCCATATAAAGAATATGCATGTTTGCACCTACGTATCATATCAAAACATTATCAATATCATATTCAATTTACATGTATAATAC
The DNA here is from genome assembly GCA_033459515.1 of Theretra japonica. NCBI lineage: Eukaryota > Metazoa > Arthropoda > Insecta > Lepidoptera > Sphingidae > Theretra > Theretra japonica. The sequence goes on from CM065950.1 coordinate 694,217, forward strand.
ATACATATCAAGCCTGCATTTCATGAGGGCAGGCAGGGACTATGAATCTCTATTTTGCTTGATCCTGAGTCCTGACGTATTACTTTCGCTTCGTCAATTTTAACCAATCTTGATGCTTTCTCGTCGATTGAAAGTACTTCTGACCATCGATTTGAGGTTGAGGTAAGTTCGATGGGGCCGCCCTCTACCGACTCTTCCATTCACACTCGCCACATGTATCTGTTTTGTAAATGTATAAAATATATTCAGATATTTTTTGACTGGTTAAGTCCGCGCGTGTTGGAGTAGGACCAGACACGACTGCCAACATGTTGACGGTGGTCGCGGGTTCATATCTCAGGGCACACCTCAGACTTTTCGGAGTCGTGTGTGTATTGAATTTCAATCATCACGCAATATAACAGTGAAGGAAAACATCGTGAGGAAACCTGCATAACATAGAGATTTGCAAGAATTTCTATGGTACCGTGGTACGCGAAGTCCGCCAACCCGCGCTAGGCCAGCGTGGTGGACTATGGCTTAATGCTTCTTATCGGGATAGTAATGTATATCTCAGAAAGTTACATGGGGCGAATCCACGACTCACTTCCATTATACCTACTTAACTATATTATATTTTACATGTATCAAGATGGATATAATTCTGTGGTTTATAAAATACATTATTTTGAGTCGTTCGCGCAGTTTTTCGATTGTATGTGGGCAGTACGAAGCCCGAGATTGATAACTCCTTATTTATATATTGCGGTTATGGCAATACATTCAAGTTTTTATGCGTTCAGATTTTTTTATCAGCCCATATACGTCCCACTGCTGGGCACGGGCCTACTCTACAATCGAGAGAATCGATTGAGAGTGGTTAGGCCATATAGTCCACCACGCTGGCCTAGTGCGGGTTGGCGGACTTACATACCGTAGAAATTCTTTAAAATCGCTACGGTATGCAGGTTTCCTCACGATGTTTTCCTTCACCGTTAAAGTGCGTGGTGATTGACTATCAATACACACATAACTCCGAAAAGTCAGAGGTGTGCCCTGGGATTTGAACCCGCGACCACCGTGAACATGTAGGCAGCCGAGTCTGGTCCGATACCATCAGGCCACCACGCACACGTTCAGAATACGGATGATTTACACCTTTTGGTGTTATTTAATTCCTGTTTATATGTGGTCAGGCAGGCCCAGAAAAACGTGGAGACGAGTTGGACAGGTGGGAGAGGGATTGGCAGGTTCAAGCCCTGAATCGGGATGAATGGAAGGAGGGTAGAGAGGCCTTTGCAGTGGGACATTGTAGGCTGATGTATGTATGTATGTTTCGTGTAACTTTGTATGCATGATAAATAAAATAAACAATAACTATAGTCTACACTCTATAATGCGTGGTGGCATGTTGGTATCAGGCCAGAGAGTTACTCTATGATCCGAAACGAAACTCAAATGTTTTTTATATCGGAGGATAAAATCTCTGAGCCCCTTATTTTGTCACCCGCTTTGCTGGGGAGTGGACAATTATTTGTTTCCAACTCCTTCTATTTATTTTTTCCGATTAATTTCGATGCGGGTTAAAGACAGGCTAGTGTCTCTAAGAGACTCGCCGAGCTCCAGAGCTGCCAATTCTTTGCGTTGTTGATCCTAGTTGACAGGAGTTGCAGTGGTGGGTATGTGGGGGGAAAATCTCATCCTAATTCTAATATTTTAACAATTAAGTAATTGTTCTAAGGAATCCATCAGGATAGCGATCACGACACTATTGAAAAACCGTTGTAGTGACAACTGTGTCGCGTTTCGGGATCAGCCTGTGTATATCTGGTTGCTACCAAGCCGGCATAATAATGTCAACTGCAAATTTTAACCGATGCATTGTATTTTATTGCTAGGCGAAACGTGGGTGTTCTGGTAGCACCTCTGCCTACCCCTTCTGGGAAAAAGGCGTGTGGTTATGTATGTATGTATGCATTGTATTTTACATTTAAGCAAATGCATTGTATTTTACTTTTAAGCAAATGCATTGTATTTTACTTTTAAGCAAATGCATTGTATTTTACTTTTAAGCAAATGCATTGTGGTCACTCTGTCTTAACACTAAAAAAATTGTATTTTTTGCGCAGTAAATTCATGAGCCGTATACAATTCGCTACATAATGTTTATTACAAAAAGTAACTAAACGAGCTGTGTCCACACCGGCGTGGATTATGTTTTGTAGTGCATTTGGCAATACTTTATGAACCCGAGACGAATTAATATGTTTGGAAACCCACTATCATAATTCTTTATCGTTTACTAACTTTTGGCTGCGACTTCGCTCGTTTTAATACACTCTTTAATTCAAGTTGTCAGTCGATATACATATACGTACATACATAATCATCACGCCTGTATCCCATAGGGGTAGGCAGAGACTATGGATCGCCATTTTGCTGGATCATGAAGCGAAAGTAATATGTCAGGATCGAGCAAAGTGGCGGTTCATAGCCTACTCCTATACACATATATACAATATACATACATCAATTTATGTCTTTTCCCAGAAGGGGTAGGCAGAGGTGCTAGCAGGACACCCACGTATCATCTTGTGATCCGTCTCACAATGTAATAGGGGGCGAGTCTATCGCTATATCGGGCACAAATTCCTGACTCCGGGCTGATAATGAATAGAAAATCCAATATCAATTTGTCAGTCGATATGAAAATATAACATCGAAAGTTATTTTTCTCTTTATCAGTAATAGTATTTTCTAGATAAAAGGCCCCTTGTTTTTCTCTGTAGCATTGAAAATATGTATTCGAATTTTAATGCAGATTGGTTGAGGGGATAATATTTGAGAATATAACAAACAAATGAACATACTCACAATATTTTTACTGTCCATTAAAGACGTCGGACTAGATAAAATGTATTTTGCTATATCTGAATTAGTTTTAAAGCTTTTTATACTCGTAGTTGGTAAGGCATGACGTAATCTTACAGTTAATGCTATTCAATTGAATTTCTCACGATATTTGAACAGGAACTTTGTAATTTTGTTAATAATACTCAGTCACTCACGTAGAGTTGTACCCACTGTAAGGTGTCTAGTGTCATGATAACTATGAGAGATTTTTGATCTCTTAAAAATTTAAATCAAATTATTTTTAATTACAAGATTTCTTTCTTTGCGAACATCGAACTCGTCTCTTGATACACAGCTAGTTTTTTACATATAGTATCATTAGGTAATAAATTCTAGTAAAGCATATAATTGATATATTAAATATATACATACAACAGTCGAGACCCAAACTAACATATGTCTTGTATTGTATATCAGAAATTACGAGAGACTTTTTGATCTGAAAAGCACACCTACCCGAAACAAATACTTGTTGATCTTACAAACATTTGTTTCGATGCCGGGTTCGAATACACTGCCCTTCGTTTCACAGGCGTTCAACTGCGCCACGGAGGCTATCATTGTTAATTAGAACTATATGACTGTTGGGTGTATATTATTTATTTACGATTAAAAAACAAGAGAATACTCACGGTAGCGCCTTGGCCGTGGCAGCAGCCCTCAAATCAGCTAACACTCTGAACGCTCCATCACTTTTGCTCACTTCACTGCGACTTTCACACGTAGACAGATCAAAATACCTATCTTGAACATCACTGAGTCTGGTCACAGTAAACCCTTCACCCACAGGCCCTATCAGATCCTTGAAAAACCTGTCGTCTTCCAAATCTTTCGAGGGCGAGTCGCAGCGCGGTTTGACGGTGATATCAACGGAATTAGTGTTTAGCTTTACCGAGCGCCGAGTTGCGAATGCATACGGTGTGTTTGCCAATTCCTCCTCGACGCTGTTGTACCGGCTTCGGAACAGCGATTCCCCACTCTCGACGTCGTATTTGCCGCCGAATATGTCGTATTGGCCGAAACGGTTGTTGATTGTGTCGAATTTCGGGTCGGTTATGTCCGGCCCGGGGCTCGATGTCGGACTCATGTCGATTTGCAAGATGCCGTGCTCGTCTTTGTATTTGAATTTCAACGCCATTTTTTGTTGTTCATTCCATCTGTAATGAAGAGATTTTTTTATTATTTTTTTGTGTCAGACTAATACAATATTTAAGACATATACAAGACAAGATATTGTAGAACTTTTGAAAATCAGATGGGTACTTAATCATTTTTAGTTGCTCATTGGTCTAGTGGCAATGTAAGTAGGTTGTGTATCTGTGAGGTCTTGGATTCAATTTTCAGATCGGAAAATCTAATTTGTGTATGAATTTCCTTTTGGTAATGGTGAGTTTCTAAGTATTGAATATTTTCCCAAAAGAGTTGATTCCAGGCCAATCAAGCTTAAAATTATCAACAATTTTATTGCAATATGTTTACCTATTTTTATTTTAATTATCACTAAAATTACAAGTATGTAATTTAAGGGGAAACATACATTAAAATGCGTTGTCGATCCTGGTTATGGCGGGTGTGAGGACGGGACGATCTCAAAATAATCATATTTCTTTGCAAGGCTGCTTCGGTGGCGTAGTGTTGCTACGGTACGATTGCAAAGCTGAGGTCTCGGGTTCGAATCCCGGGTCGGGCAAAGTGATATTGGATTTTTCTATTCATTATCAGCCCGGAGTGAGGAATTTGTGCCCGATATCAGATATGGCGATAGGCTCGCCCCCTATCACATCGTGGGACGGAATATACAAGGCAAAACGTGGGTGTTCTGGTAGCACCTCTGCCTACCCCTTCTGGGGAAAAGACGAGTGTTTATGTATGTATGTATGTTCTTTGCACGATAAAGTTACCACCCTTATTTGATATGGTAATATATGCTATATATTCACTCTTGCTAAACAAATGTCCGTAATTTTCGCAATTCATACGCCGTTTATTAAAAACAAAGGAATTGGAACATTTCTTATACTTATGTTAATGGGGTGAGGAATTTAATTAGAACTTCCGTTTGTTCGCGAATGTTTGCATAATACAAAATATTTTTTTGAATAATTATTAAACAGTCTGAAATAAGTGTCAAATGAACAGGCCGGCACAATTATATGACGAGTTTTTATTAAAAAATGCAAGTTTAATTCAAATTCAGCAAATTTTATTAAATAAATCGTTTTTATAAATTGTCTTAAATAAATACATCCAACAGTCACATACATAGTCCTGACCCCACACTAAGATCGAGTCTTGTGCCGTGTATCAGAAACTACGAGAGGCTTTTCGGTCTCACAAACACCCAGACCCTAAACAAATACCTGTGGTTCACATACATTTGTATCGGTGCGGGGATCAAACCCGCGGCCTCCCGTTACAGCCGCCGTCTAACCAACTGCGTCAGGGAGGTGGTCCTGAGGCTAAATACCTTAATTTTAAGCCATGGGAATTCTATTGCTGAAGATAGGCCTACTCCTAGAATCTCCACATCGACCTGTTAGAAGAGGTCAGCATCCAGCGACTTCCGGCAAGGTTTATTGGGTATGACATCGCCTGCATGACAAATATTTGATTCTTCCAATTTAAATAATAAATAATCATCGATATGTAGCGAAGCGATGAAAAATAGAACGCGGAAATGTCGGAAAAATACAACGTAATGGGTTAAATAGTAATTAAATTATGATTTAAATCGATGTTTAGAAAACTAAAATTCCATACTACGAGTGTTAGAACGGTTTAGTAACAGTATTCTGTGTCCATAAATATTTTGTGTTGACAGTACTGCCATCTATGATCATTTATAAACACGATTATAACAGCTTATATAAAATAGATGGCGATTGCGTTGCCGTATACACTTATTTGGATGAAACCTTCTTGGTGACTATGAAGGTCGTATAGAAATTAACCAATTCTCTTTTGAATAATGGGGTGTAATTTGTTGCAAAATATATAATAATGATGGATATGGATTTCATTATTATAATTTAACGATTTATCTTATTGACAGTACCGTAAAGTAATAAATAAATACACCCAACTGTCACATACATAATCCTGAACCCACACTAAGATAGAGTCTTGTGTCGTATATCAGGCACTACAAGAGGCTTTTCGGTCTCACAAACACCCCGACTCGAAACAAATACTTGTTTCGATGCAGGGTTTTTTTTCGATCTCTCTGTGTTTTCTATCCTCTGTTCCATGGGGAGTGCTCCGAGGAATTGTTTGAGATGGTACCAACGTCACCTTTTTACCATCGCACCACCCGTCACCGCAGCAGAGTTCATTCCTACCACCTGGAAGCGTACCGTTCCCGAACGGCACGTTTTCAGCGTTCTTTCTTACCACGCACGTGTAAGCTCTGGAATGAACTCCCTGCATCGGTGTTTCCTGAGCGCTATGACCTGTCCTTCTTCAAACGAGGCTTAAAGAGAGTACTTTCCTTAAGGTAGGCAGCGACTTTGTTGTGCTGGACCCCTGGCTCTGCGGAGGTCTATGGGCAGCGGTAGCCGCTTTCCATCAGGCGGGCCGCTAGCTCGTCTGCCTATAACGGCTTTATAAAAAAAAAAAAGGAATCGAACTCGCAGCCTCTCGTTTCACAGCAGGCGTCGAGCCAATTGCGCCACGGAGGCTTTCAAAAGTAACTAAAGTACTCCTTAATACTGATAGAGAGCGCTTATTCAAAAGTGTAGTAGCAAGGAACTCCCGCTAGGTGTGTTTAACTCTACTTTGATACGGGAACCGAACCCGTAAGTTATTCTTCCAGAGCCGCCTTATTTTCACCTTTTTATTTAATATGCGTAAGATTATTTTCAACATTATTGTAAAAGTAAATGACCCAAACTTTAACTTAATCAAGCAAACGTAAAAAGAGTGGTATGACTTGGGGAGATTGTACTTGCACAGTATTGATAGCAATGTGCTCAAATATGAATATTGCTATTAAAACCATCAGGCGCTATTTATAGAAGTATGTACTTAATTATGTATAAATATAAGGTATGTCACATAACTATTGGAATATAAACAATAATGAAGTATATGCTTTGATACAGAAAATAATTTTTCAAATCTGATTAGGTGTCTTCGAGTAATCGGTGAGCATACTTAAAAAAAAGTATTCCTTTTATTGAAGTCGGTTAAAATTCACCATTAAGATTTCTATGCACGTAATAAAATAACAATTTTTATACTATACATATATCTGCACCCGGGCGAAGCTGTGGGGTAGATACTCTATGATCCGAAAAGAAATTCGAACGTTCGAGTCCGAAGTAAGATAAAAATCCACTTCTAAAAATCAACATCTACTATTGTCGAAGACGCTTGCCATTCACTCCGGACTTAGTCTATGGTTACGACGTACGATAGAGGCTTCGAACATTTTGTGGAGTATCTAAGAACTTTCGTACAGTTTTACGAACGACGTTCGAACATTCGAATTTCGTTTCGGAACCTAGAGTTACCCCAGGGGGTCGGGGCTACTAGCCACTCTATAATATGTATAATTGTATCTATAGTCTGCCTTGGTGGCGTAGTGGTACTACGGTATGATTGCAAAGCTGAGGTCTCGGGTTCGAATCCCGGGTCGGGCAAAGTGATATTGGATTTTTCTATTCATTATTAGCCCGGAGTCAGGAATTTGTGCCCGATATGGCGATAGGCTCGCCCCCTATCACATCGTGGGACGGAATATACAAGGCGAAACGTGGTTGTTCTAGTAGCACCTCTGCCTACCCCTTTTGGGAAAAAGGCGTGTGGTTATGTATGTATGTATGTATGTATCTATAGTCTATACCCAGGTAATTTTTCGTGTGTTTGAAGGACAGTCGGTGTGTCCTTGGTACAGTTTCCTCAAGCTTATCGCGGATCTCGCCATGATCCGTGTCAGGGCCGCGGTGGACGACGGCTACTTCGCAAATGCTAGATTTAGGACTTGTATTTTGGACTGTAATTTGTGTCGCTGTTTTGCGTGGACGTTATGCGAAAGTGAATCGGATTAATTTGTTTGTGAAACTTAGGTATATTATTATGAATCTAAATAAATATTTTAGCACTCCATGCTTACCTTAAAGGCATACAAATTTAAATATTTCTTATTTTATATTAGTGGATAATGATTTAGTTCTAATTCTTTTTATTTATTTATTAATTCCTATTATTTTGCAATTTGATTAATTGTAACGGATGATTAATGGATATATTAATTTTGATTAGTTAAATTAAAGAGCGTAGTTACGAATCAAGATTTATGAGAATTTCTATGGTATGTAAATTCCATTAATAACTGGCAGTTGTAGAGAAATCCGGTGCTCAGCTGAGGGCTGCTGTGGGTTGATACAGTACTTCTCTCTCTCTCTTCAGCTACAAGTAGTCCACTGCTGAACATAGGCCTGTCCCATAGACCGCCAGGTGCCACATAAACCTGTTGTAAGCGGCCTGCATCCAGCGACTTCTTGCGACCTTAGGTCGTCCGTCCACCTTGTGGGTCCGACACTTCGTCTGCTCGTACGATACAGTACCTATCCCCTCTTTATTGTATGGGAGGCCTGGGACCTCTATCGTCGAGAAGGCCCGTGTACTACAGTGCGACTTAAATAAGCTGAACTATTGTAGGTAGAGTGTTATAAGGGTTAATAGGCTAGGGCACTTTAAACAACATAATTCCGCAAGCGCTTATTAATTACCTTCCATTAACTTTGGTCATTATATTGCAATAAATAACTTTTGCAATTTCATTTTAATACCCACTTTTAAAAGTCATCCATAATATATTTAATTAATACATGAAGGAAACTCTTTGTACGCAGTTTTACGAAAATTGCGCGGACGGAGAAGCATGAAAATTGGCACAGATGTAAATTATATGGGGGAGAAGTACAGAAACCTAATATTTAATTACTTAAAATGTATGCTGCAAATTAATTAAATTTAATTAATTAAATCGGCTAAGCATGGGAAGTCTAACTAATATCAGTTGGTAGAGTAGAGTAGGCCCGTGCCTTCCAGTGGGGCGTAGGTATATGTATACATACAGTATATAGTCGAATTACGGTCGAATTTCGACTGCTGGGCGATACCTAGTCTAAATCTGTATCTGTATCAGCCCATATACGTCCCACTGCAGGACACGGGCCTCCTCTACAATCGAGAGTACGATTGAGAGGGGTAAGGCCATATAGTCCACCACGTTGGCTTAGTGCGGGTTGGCGGACTTTTACATACCATAGAAATTTATACAAATCGCTATGGTATGGTTTCCTCACGATGTTTTCTTTCACCGTTATAGTGCGTGGTTATTGACTATCAATACACACATTGAAAAGTCAGAGGTGTGCCCTGGGATTTGAACCCGCGACCACCGTGAACATGTAGGCAGCCGCGTCTGGTTCGTTACCAACAGGCCACCACGCATTTCTACACCTGCACACTTCTTCACCAAGTCTAAATAATATCAACAATTTTAAAACCATATAAAATACTTCAATGAATATAATTTGACCCCAATTCCTTGGTGATAAACTGCCCCGGCCGTTTCAGGACATTAAAATAGTTCGCTCCGTGAAGTACAAGTTTCATGTCTCGGTGCAATAAACCTTTCCTTTTCTAATTATAAATATGGAACGCTTGCAGTATGAAAGACGACACTACGCTTGTATACACACTTATTTATTTTTATGCGGGTAGGCAGAGGAGTATGTAGTTTAATTTTTTAAAGTGTTAGAGCAAGATTTTAGTTACTATGAACTTCAATGAGAAAGCACAGATATTGTCTCAAAGTAAATTGGTTTTATGTGTTTGCTCTCATGTCCCTTTTTCCCTTCTTTTCCTAAGGGAAAGTGAATGGTAGGTCATTTTAGTAGTCATTATAGTATAGTAGTCATTTAGGGCTGGGATGGCGACAGTGAGAGTGCCTCAGAGTTCTTCCACCTGGCAAAAGACAGAGTGAAATGCCCGGAGCTGACTGCCAACCTTCACTAGGTGGGGGGAGAAGAATCTGGTCACTGAAAGAAGAAGAAGAGTTGCGATAGATCTACGGTCTTATTTTCATAGAATTCAGATGTTTCCATGACGGTAATCATTTACTCTTGTGCCGTTTCATGGTTTCCGGACTAAAGTAACAAAGGCAGGGACTGTCGAATGCCGTTAACTACAATTCTGACACAATTTTTATTTCTCTTTCACAGGCACGACAGCAGATCTACGTGAAGCGACAGCTTAGCTGTCGCGTTTCGCGGTGAGTGAGACTGCTGGATACCCAATACCCCTTTCCTCTACCCATTCTTTTTCTTCCTACTCCCCTCCGGATCTGATGGGCCGGCATGTTTCAAGCGTTGTGGATGCTTACCACTTATTGTTTACGGATCATTTACCATCAGCTGACCTGCTTGCTCGTTTTTCAAACCTATGCTACATATAAAACTAGTCTACAATGCAGTTAATAGTAAGTGTCCACTAAATAACAAAGTACATCGATTCGTAATTACTTTAAAAAAGTAAAGACGAAGGAGTTACGCGTACAGCCATTGTAAAAACTAAATAATGTCCACATGTCCTTGATTGCGACGGAAAGGGAAGCAATAATTCCTCCCCTAAGTGAGTTGTATGCGTGTCCATTGTGGGTAGTTATACAATTTAAAAAAACAGTATAATTTGGAAATAAAATACTTACTACTAGTGTATATTGTATTGCGTCTTGTCAAATTTCTAAGTCAGATGCTAAGTCATTTTAATAAAAAAAACACTATGTAATTACTAAGTCACATTTAAATGATCAAATAAAATACGTACATTCTCTAAGTCCAGGAGACATTCAAAATTGCCACTAAACTATAATTAATCTAAAAAAATATAATATAATATAATATAATTAAACTATAACGGTGAAGGAAAACATCGTGAGGAAACCTGCATACCATAGCGATTTGTATAAATTTCTATGGTGTGTAAAAGTCCGCCTACCCGCATTAGGCCAGCGTGGTGGACTATATGGCCTAACCACTCTCAATCGTACTCTCGATTGTAGAGGAGGCCAGTGCCCTGCAGTGGGTCGTATATGGGCTGATACAATATAAAAAAATATATAATTAATCTGGAGTGAAGCCTGAATTCGAATCCACGTCCCTGCACTGCAGAAACGGCGACCAAACATCCACGAGACCTTTAAGCCCCATTTACATGATGAGAGTTTCTTGCTCCAAAGCTATGATTCTCGTAAGGATGTAAAAAATTCGCATCATGTAAACATTGTTAAATACACCCAACAGTCACATACATAGTCCTGACCCCACATTAAAATCAATGAAGTCTTGTGTCGTGGGTATCAAGAACTACGAGAGACTTTTCGGTCTCACAAACACCCAGACCCGAAACGAATACTCGTGGTACCACACAAATATATTTTTTTTGGTGCGGGGATCGAACCCGCAACCTCACGTTTCACAGCCGGCGTCCAACCAACTGCGCCACGGAGACTGTCAATTGTCAATTGTTAGAACACGATAATCTATGGCGGTTATATCATGCGATAATGGCATACGATTGACGCCGCGAGAAACTCTGTGTAAACGGGGCTTTAGTCATACACAAAATAAATATATATGACGTCAAATCTTGCACCCTTGAGATGTAATCGGTAAAATTACAAAGAAATTACTATGACCGGCGTCGAACCCCACTCAATCGAAATGACTCACTGACCAGTGACCCGCTATGCTGTTTTACGATCTATTAAAAGTAATGACGGAATCGTTATAATAAGAAATATTTTTTGGTTTGTAAACTGAATAAAAAACAATGTTGGGACATTGTAGCCAGAGTAAAGTTGGATATAATGAGACTTAACATCTTATGTCTCAGGATGGCGACCGCAGTGGTAAGTCAAACATTGCTTTGTAATTCATGGTGTTGTTTGGTGTTGCTACTGTCCATGAGCGGTCGTATCCCTTACCATCAGGCGAATGGCATGCTCGTCTCGCCATTCATACAAACATAAACATAAACACACACCTTTTTCCCAGAAGGGGTAGGCAGAGGTGCTACCAGAACACCCACGTTTCGCCTTGAATATTCCGTCCCGCGATGTAATAGGGGGCGAGCCTATCGCCCGCCCTGACTCCGGGCTGATAATGAATAGAAAAATCCAATATCACTTTGCCCGACCCGGGATTCGAACCCGAGACCTCAGCTTTGCAATCGTACCGTACTACGTACCACTACGCCACCGAGGCAGTCTCGCCATTCATTGCAGTAAAAAAATAATTAAAAATGAAACGTACGGGTTTCAGATTAATACAACGCAGCATGTCATGACCAAAAATGCTCTTTGTTTAAATTAATAATCTTTATATCTCCTTCCTTTCTAGCAAAGAATAAAGGGTAGAGGGAGCCAGCAAACAGATTATATATCCGACGATAATATGAATTATTGAATATTTTTCTCTAATTTTAATAACAATGATAATCACTTGTTGAAAATAGGTCGTTGATTACCAAAGAATTAAACCCTTTTTTTATTATCTTGCCAAAGTAACTATTTAACTGCTTTCTGAATAATTCAGCTCAGGGCAACTCATATCTCTAGCGAAAAAACTCACTCTCACAAAGTAAAATATCCGATCTGGGAAGTCGATCGAGTTAAGACCTTAATAGTAGACAGTATTGGCAAGTGATAAGCAGATGGTAGGTAGCTGGTAGCTGGTAGGTGGTAGTAAACTGTAGCACATGAGTAGCGGTGCACGCGTATCGATCCTATGCGAGCATACACTGAACTATTGCGTATGGTCTGCAGAAACAAAAATTCATTTAAAAAAATAATTGTTTGTAGAAATAAATAAGAGGGTAAGGTGGACGGACGACCTGGTTAAGGTCACAGGAAGTCGCTGGATGCAGGCTGCTCCCAACAGGTCGATGGGAAGATCCTTAGGGGAAGCCTAAGTTCAGTAGTGGACTTCCTGTGGCTTAACTCTTAAGAGATAGAGAGAAATAAATAGAATACCAATTTACAAAAATAATTTATTTTAAATTCAAGACGTTCTCATTATTAATTATTGGGGTACGCAGAGGTTACAGAGCGTTTCGGGCAATAATGTTATTCTAAATACGGATGTTTCGTTCCTTACATTTTCAGGTATATAGACGTTTGTGCATGTGTAATTGGGGTGTGCTAACGTACACGCAATTTAAAAGTAATACGAATAAGAGACAAATAAATTTAATATAAAAATATATGAAAAAAAGATCTGGCAAAGATAGTTAATAGAAATTAGGAAGCCATTGGATGCAGTCTGATTTTAACAAGGTGTTAAGGAAATGTTTAAAACACATGTGTTATGCAATGAAGTTTATACATGTTTCATTTATATTTTGTCAATTTATAACCCTTAAATGTAATAATTCCAGTCCTTGGTATTAAAAAGCCTAGGCTGAGTAATAGACAAATTATTTAATTGTTGCTTTTATACCAAATAGACTTCAAAACGTATAGTCTCAGGCCGATTTTAAAACAGCTGTAGATTGTTTTGCTGTCGGTACGCTAAGCTTGCAGCAAGTTCAATGACTGCGGCCGCTCAGTGATATACGACGTGCAATTAAACGCAGCGCTTTTCAGCGATGCAAGCGAAATCAAGCGCTGAATTTAATCGTTTTTCATTTTTAATTGTAACGTTTGATTTCCTAATTGCCATCCTCTAGACAATTGCTGATTCGAAAATTTTATAATTGGATGTGATTTCGATAAATTATTACGTCAAGAACTTTTCCGAAAGATAATTAAGTAAAGTGAATCCAAATTATATAGGCGTGTGGCGAAATTTGGAACTTCAATTAAAATTAAAAAAAAACATCAAATTAACGCATTGTTTTAGATGTTTTAATAATATACACAAGCATTTATACTCGTAATCTAATAATATAAACGTGTCCAATATAATAAAATGTACAGAGAGAAAAACTGTTCGTAATATTTTGACAACGGCATGACAACAACGCATTTGGACGCCAAAAGATCGTTGACGATCTACATTACACGTCTATAATCCCAGGATGGTAAGTCAGTACAGGTTTTTATAGCATAGTTCCGGCAAACTAGCAAGCAGGTTACCTGATGGTAGGTGATCACTGCCGTTCATGAACATCCACAACGCTTGGATCATGGATGTGTTGCCGGCCCATCAGATCGTACAGCCCGCAGTGACACACATGTGACGCAATTTGCGGAGCTTATTTCCAATTTTGTATGTGACGTAGGGGCTTGCCTATCACCAATCCAGAGTCCAGGCACAGATGTTCAATATGTGTTGATATGATTATAAATTATTCAAAGCGAAAGACAGACACAGCGTCTTTCGGGTAACAGGCAAAAGCGCTTGCATACTAAGGTTACCAGTTATTTTGTGAGTCATGAACACTTTTCCACTCTTGCGGGAAGTGGTAATATCAGAAACTACGTAATATTTTTGGTTTCCCAAACATTCCGACGCAAAACAAATACTTGTGGATCGAAGCGACATTCGTGTCGTTGCGAGCATCGGTTCCGCAGCCTCTCGTTTCATAGCTGTCTAACCAACTGCACCAACGAGGCTCTCAAAGTAGTATGTTAGTGGTGAGAATCACGAGAAATAGGGCGGCAACCCTTCAATAATATACCCACGTAATACCTAAACTTCTAAAGGTCCTTAATAGTCCAATCATGTTAGGTAGCGATGACAGGGTGTAAATGCATATCGAGCCATCGGATACTCGTGTGTTGACGCATCATTAATCAACTCACATACGATGGATTAAATTTGGACCGTGACGTGAGGTTTTTCGAGTTTTGTAGGGAATTTAGGGTAAGTTTGGAGGCTAATTTTCACGTGAAATGACAGGGAGGAAATAATACTTTCATTTATAGCAACAGGAAAGAATTTTCAAACACAACACGTGAAAACGAAGTTGGTTACTTTACTTCGGGAATTTGATGTGCAGCAGACTGCAGAGTACTTTGTCTCTCTCTTCAGCCACAAGAAGTCCACTGCTGAACATAGGCCGCCCCCAAGGATCTCTACATCGACCTGTTGGAAGCATGCATCTAGCAACTTCCTGCAACCTTATCCAGGTGGGCCGTACATCTAGTAGACGGGTGTCCGACACTGCGCCTCCTTATATGTGGCCTATAAGAATACTATTCCATTTCAATGGGTAATTTTATACGAAACCAAATCAAGATACCAGTTTTGAAATTGCAACATGTATTATAATTTTGCAGACAACTAAAAGTTTCTATAGGATAATTAAAGGTAATTTATTCTTATTCAACTATCATGACGGCCTCCATGGCGCAGTTGGTTAGACGCCGGTGAAATTAGAGGCTGCAGGCTCGATCCCCATACGGAGACAAATCTTTGTGTGGATCACAGGTATTTGTTTCGGGTCTGGGTGTTTGTGACACCGAAATGTCTCTCGTAGTTTTTGATACCCACGACACAAAACTCGATCTTAGTGTGGAGTCAGGACTATGTATGTGACTGGTTGGCATCATTGTCACGAAACCGGCATATCATAAAGAAAAATTTGCGAAAATTTGTCTATTATGTGAAGTCCACCCTAACGACACTTCAGCGTTGTGGATTGTTGCCTAAATTTTCTTAATTTACCTCTCAATTGTAGTAATGTAGGCCTTATATGAGCTGATTTATTATTTTCAAAGCCCAGATTAACCCAAAAATGAGGTTCTTGTGTAAAATATCATAATACATACCAACAAAATTAACTAAGGCATTGTAATTTCATCCTTTCATACAGTTTGCTGTATCAATTACCTGCTAGATATAGAAAGCCACAATTCAAGGGCAGACAGTGCTACTGCAGTTCACGTCGCCATTTGAAATTGTAGTAGATATTTTTCGTGATTGAATACGATTTCAAATAGAAGGTTGAGATCGGATATACTTTGGTTTATCCTGGAATGGATGTATAGTGAAAAAGTCCTATGTTAGAGGATACTAAAGAACAAGCGAAATGGAGTACATTGGACAAAAAGAAAGGAGTTGGGCGCTGGTTTGGATTTAACATTTAAAATGGTACCAACTACTCAGTGAGTGTGCGTAATACGGTTTTTTATATTTTTTATTGGACGAGCAAACAGGCCACCAGGTGGTAAGTGATCACTGTCGCCCATGAACATCCACAACGCTGGATCATGGATGTGTTACCGGCCCAATTGTGAGGGGAGCAGGAAGAAAAAGCATGGGAAGACGAAAGGGGTACTGGGCATCCGGCTCACTCACCGAAAGAAACACGACAGCAAAGTTGTCGTTTCACGTCGAATTACACTGAGACAGTGGTACTGCCTCGGATGAACCTGCCCATTCATGCTGAGTCATGACAAACAACAGCCTGGCTGTACCACTTCCAACGGGCTACTCAATAAATAATCCAAAGTCTTTTGGGGTAGAAGAACGACACTGAATTCGCTTCAGATAACTATAAGAAGCATTTGATTGATTACCGGAGGCGCAATTCTCCTTTCCTCCTTCTTTCTCTTCAATTTCGTCCTGAGTAATCGACAACGCAGCTACGATCTGATGATATCATAAAAGGACTGCATAATGATTATTGTAGTTTATACTTTTTTGTATTATTTAGTGAAATATACGTTGTTATGAGGAATTACCCTTGAAACTAACAGAACTTAGGTAAGTAAAACAATTAGCTAAACGATTTCGCAAGGACGATGATAGTTCAAATTCTGAAAGGCTAATTCGTGTTTTATGTACGTTGCTGTACATTGTAGAATTGTGAATATAACGTTGCCAGTGTAATCATAATCGTTTCGTTATACACATCAAACCAAACTGACAAAAGAGATCAATTATAGCATCTGGAAGAATACGATACGAAATTTTTTAGTAAATTTTGGTTCGGTTTAATACTGAACCATAACATGAAGAGGAATCCTGGGAACCTGAGAGTTCTCTGCAACAATTTATAAGTTATTGAAGTCTACTAATAACATAAGGTAGTCGTGGTAGATTAAAAACTTGCTCCCAAAAAGGTTGATGTCCGGCAGGCTTCTGATCGTAAAGATGTATGACAAACCATTCTCCAACGTAGACAAAGCCAAGTTTGTGCCCATTTCAGGGTAGAAAATAAGAGCAGACAGAGAAGAGAGAAAAGCGACATGAATCGGATACGTAAAGTTTCGTTGAAGCAAGATAGTTACTGACACAACCCAGGAGACTAGCGATTTGAAAAGACATAGGGCGTCATCAACGCGGAGATCTTACATATGAGAGAAGTTCTCGTATGGAAGCCAATTAACGGCAAATGCCGTATTGAGCTTCCACGGATGAGTTAGACTTATGACAGTGAATAAAACAGAAGGTTCCTGAATGCCTGAATGCAGACTTCTTCCAATAGGTGACTGCGAAAATACTGGTTCATATTCAGCAATGGATTTCCTACGATACACGAGAATCAATTACCTTAAACGAAGACGCAAAGACAAAAGGTGAGAAGGATAGTGAACTCTAACGTCGGCCAGGATAAAAATAGAAGGAAAGCTCAACAATGGGCTTTCTAAACACTGAAGAGGACACGTAGAGTACTTCGAACAGTGAGTTTTTCATGTACTATGATTTCTTGCATATATCATTTGCCGTATTGTTGAGTAATTATCTCACGACTTTCTTATTATTTGAAGAAATATTTCTATCCAATTGTGGACTTAAATACTTGAAGATCCGACGTCAGTCTGACGTCAATCTTTCCTGTTTTATTCTAGGATACACAAAGGAATTCCTTTCGTGTGAATCGATACTTGAACCTTATTATGTGTAGCTACTAGACTCAAAATTCGACTGACTCAACTCCAAATATCAATGAATTAATTGTATAATAACAAAATATTTAATTATTCCATTACGAGAGCACAGTCCAACGCCATGTTTAACATGCTTGGAATATTTCTACAATAGTAATGTGTGTCTGAAAATGCTGTCAAGGACGTGTGTTTGTGGTGTATTTTTCTACGAATTGTTTTGTGACATAATCAGGTCATGTTTAAAACAGCTGATTTGCAATTGACTCATATTTTCTTGGTAAGTTGGCGAAATTGCTGAAAAATATAATACATTTCCTTTTGCAACAGTTTTTTTCGTATTTAACACTTTTTAGACGGAGTATATTTTTACATTAAAGGAGGGGAAACTTATGATACAACATTTAAAAAAAAATGTGGGTACCAACCTCATTAAACAAAAATACACAAATCCAAAAGAATCCAAACACACACAAATGTCACCAAATCACAAATCCAGTACACAAGTTCACATTTTCGCTACAAAATAATTTTTAAACACCGTTCCAAAGTCGTCATTTCAATTTAATTTTGAACACGTAAAATATTACCACCATGATTGTTTTTCTGGCGCCAAAATACGCGAGCACAGATGTCATTTTTGTATTTCGAACGTCAATTCGGAACCGATAAGAACATAGCGCGACAAAATTAATGTGTGCGATTAAGAAATAACGGTTTCCTCGTGGAAAAAAGTCTCCTTGGGCGCTTGAAGGTTATAATCAAAACGGCCATGATACTAGAAATTAGCACAACAAAATTTTATTATAAACCTTAATTCGATTTTCAAAAATCACCGTGCGTTCCGAAGTCGCATCCTTCCGATAATCACCACAGATTATAATTATTATGCACTCGTTTTAATCTAAAAAATGTATTTGTTTATTTTTGTTTTGTGCCCAGTTTCTAAGGCTACGATATGCCTTACAAGGCAGTTGTGTTACAACTGACCATAGTGCGAAGAAACGGGGTGGCAGGGTGGCGCGAAATCGGGGGTGTGCTGTTAATCACATGGTGGGTGGAATAATTTTGTTTTTTAATTATGCCGTGAGGTGCGTTCGGAAACTTGGTTTATACGGTTTCTTAACCTTGTTTTGTGCCACTAATGATGTCATGTGCGGACATGCCATGACAGAATATGCGGAAATTATTTAAACCATTTTAATATATCGGTTAGTGTTTATTAAGTTTAAAAGACCTTGGAACAGATTTTTGCTATTATGTACATATTACATGTACAAGTAAGTAGATTTAATTAGATTTACCCTGGTATTTTGTTTTGCCCTCACCTCTATATTTCGCAAATAGCTAATTTCTTAAAAAGCACACTAGAAATAATACCGTATCCCATTGCTTTTCCATATTCATCTGTTACAGCTAGAATTTTACCAGGGAAATCCTTTGTTTGATACGATCAGTACAAGCTTTGTACGTTTATATCCTTTGATTCGCCGATCTTCGGCATATTTTATTAGACCATTGCCTCTTTCAGCTTCTCTGCGAATATCAAACCATCGTTTTTCTGGTCCACTTCGGGTCGTTTTGAAAAGGTTTGAACCTTCGACGTCGGGTGTTTTAGAGACTGTTCCACGCTCACACCTACCGCTGCAAGTCCTGCGTCAACAGCGTACATTTTAATGACACCGAGCATTGAAGCTCAGCGTGTCTTCGGCAATGTCGAACTTATCTTTTTCGACTTGTCTTTTAGTCCCGACCTCTGGTTTTATATAGTCACGAAATAGTGAATATTATGTACCTTCTGGTTAGCGCTGTACAGATTAGATAGAATATCGATTGACACAATAATGCCGGTCTGGTTGTATCCGGATATACACGGATGATCCCAAAGCGCGACACACGTCGCTCACTATGAAGGGTCCTTAATGGTGCATGGTGGATGCTATCAATTAGGATACCAATTGGAAGTGATGGGTGCCACGCTGTTGTCAGTCATGATTTAGCATGAATGGGCAAGCTCGCTCGGGGCAGTGCCGCTGTCTTACAGGAGTTCGAAGTAACAGTTTTGCTGTGACGTTTCATTGGGTGAGTGAGATAGCCAGATGTCTAATACCCCTTTCCTCTTCTGATACTTTTTCCTTCCAGTTACCCTCTTGATTTTATAGGCCAGCAACACATCTTTGACACAGCGTTGTGGATATGTATGGGCGGCAGTGATCACTTGCCATCAGGTGACCTGTTTGCTCGTTCGCTAGACCTATGAAGTAAAAAATAACACGAAACAAGCTTTGGTCTAGTCCTTACCCTCATTGCTATATAAGTCCCATACTGCGGCAGATATTCCACAAATAATTGTCTGAAACCACTGCAGTAGTTATTATAGGTTAATATCCGCGACGTTCGTAATGTGTTTGCAAAAACTTTACCACTAACTCGCATAAAATGCTAATTCCAGTATTTAACTATTAATTTTGTTTGATCGATAGCAATTTTGAGTGGTTGTTGGCGAAGTATATTTTAAAGTTGACAGCTTAGTAGTGGTGCAAAGGGCACTGTGGCAAGGGGGCTCTTTGATTCCCACCACGGTATGCCCCTGCCTGTCGTAAAAGGGGACAAAATGTAGCCTTTGGGATCATTGGGTGCACTTGGTGGACGTCTTCATCGAAAGTTATTCCGAGGCAAACTCCTGACGATAGCTAATGACCCATTTACTAAGACGGGCGAGACCATAGGTCTCCGAAAAGGCATAGAGGACTACGGAGAAGTACCGGGCGAGTCTCGTTAGATGGGACCGCAGTCACTCTGATATGCGCGAAGAGGGCAACCGAGGGGTTTTGGTCGGTATACAGGCGTAGGGGTTTAGCGTTAGGTATCCAGCTCCGCATTAACATCCGCGCGTTGAGCTGGTAGGCCGGCGACCCTGACATACCCTTCCTGCTGCCTCCTCGGGGCTTGCGGGAAGGAAGCCATCATTAATTTTCTCCTTGTAAAAAACGGGTGCAAAGGGGAATAATATTATGTATGTAGTGTACTGTGGCTATGGAGATATGATAAATTAGTTGAAAGGGGGAGGAATTATGAGTTGAAGATTTGGATCCACTTTTAGGACGCACATCTTTAAGTGTGATGATGAGGATATTCTTCTCCAACAAGACAGCGATCAGTTGCAGCAAAACACGTCAGATGAAATTTGACGTTCCTTGAAAATCTTATAAATTTGCAACGTTGCGACTTTGTCGTGACATTATAAAAAAAATTGCGACCTAAAATCGACTTTGGGACTTCTATCATCGTAAACCATTTCACACCTGATTAAGACATCTTTTGCTGTAAAAATCAAATTTTCCGGACAACTTTTCAAACGATTTTGTGTTTTATAAGTATTATGTCTACCCTTCACCGTGTGTTCCGTGAGGGTAGTATGATAGGTTTTTAATTCCCGGACGTGGGAGCGCCGTGGACTGCGCTGTACCGCCAATCAGTTTAATGTTTTTCAATACCGTTCTTTATAGTATCCGATACGACGACACGACTAGTCGTGTCGGGGACCTAGAGGTTTCTATGAGGCCTGTACACATACAAAAGCTCATGCACACTATACACAAAGGGCTGTATGTGTAGGTACCACAACTTTGTGTATTTCTTCCGCCAAACAACAGTGTAAACGCATTGTTGTGTTCCGGTTTGAAGGTCATTGTACCCAGAGTAACTACTAGACACACTGAGTCTTAAAATCTTACGTCTCAGGATGGCGAGCGCAGTGGAATGCCAAGCATTGCCTTGTAATTCATGGTGTTGTTTGGTTTTGTTACTGTCCATGAGCGATGTAGTATCGCTTACCATCAGGTGAATGACTTAGTCTTCTCTACAGTAAATGCTATAAAAAAATGTGCAGTCGTGACTCATCATCATCTTATCATCATCATAATTAATAAATATTTGACAAAAAATTATAAATTTGTATCAGTCCATAAACGTCCCACTGTAAGGCACGGACCTCTACAAACGAGTGTAGGGTTAGAGGTTAGGCCACATATTCCCTCACGCTGGCCTAGTGCGGGTTGGTCTATAAAATTATATTTGATTATTTTTCAATTGTCGTGAGCTGTAAATGGCCGTTGTATCTGCAGTGTTTTGAGTGTAATAAAGCTTCGGCGTCGGCGACCGCTCCCAGTTGCCGTCCACCTGCTGCCGTATACAGGAGTGTACCTACATGATCCATGCCTGTGTACCACGCATCGCATATCAATACGTGGTATGTATTTCACTTAAGTGCGTGGTGGCCTGTTGGTAAACGGACCAGACGCGACTGCCTACATGTTCACGGTGGTCGCGGGTTCAAATCCCAGGGCACACCTCTGACTTTTCGGAGTCATGTGTGTATTGATAGTCAATCACCACGCACTATAACGGTGAAGGAAAACATCGTGAGGAAACCTGCATACCATAGCGATTTGTATAAATTTCTATGGTATGTAAAAGTCCGCCAACCCGCATTAGGCCAGCGTGGTGGACTATATGGCCTAACCACTCTCAATCGTACTCTCGATTGTAGAGGAGGCCCGTGCCCTGCAGTGGGTCGTATATGGGCTGATACAATACAATACAAAAATTTCACTTGAATCCAATCCTAGCATATAATAAGGCTACGGTGACCATTCATTGTTAAGAGCTGTTATTTATGGGTCCACACATGACTGATGTCACTGTGGATATCATTAGGAGAGGCTTATGTTCAGCAGTGGACTTCCTTTGGCTGATGGATTGGATTGGATTGGATTTTGTGAGATCTGTTTTTCGAGATCGCACCTTCGTGTCATCTCAAATGCACCGTTATATGCTCTTGATTTCTCCAATCTAAGCGACAGACAGCCTGTAATCATGTTGCAGGTTCAATACAACATCCCACTATTTCTATTTCACCGAATGACTTAGTAGGACATGTGTTAGCTAACTACATCTCATAAGTATGCTAATCTTATCCATGGCAAGTTTTTAATGTCGATGTAAAATTTTAGTTGTGATAAATACAAATATATACTTCCTTTTTTATTCTCACATGACGAATTAAATTATATTATTATTGATTATCCATTCTATTGGAGGATACTTTGAAAATCTTTATTTGGTGCTATGTACTTAGTAAACTACAACTTAAGAAATTCATGTGCCAAATTCAAAGTTCCAACAGCCTTATTCATAGACAGTTTTAAACCCTATTTTATTTATCGAATGTTTTGTCCCTTTCGAACAACTTTTAAATCAGTTTGAG
This sequence comes from Theretra japonica, assembly GCA_033459515.1. Lineage (NCBI taxonomy): Eukaryota > Metazoa > Arthropoda > Insecta > Lepidoptera > Sphingidae > Theretra > Theretra japonica. The sequence continues at coordinate 717,223 of CM065950.1, forward strand.
CGAAGAAGACAAAACATTAATAGGATAACTAGGATAACTAAAATAGGTTTTAAAACTGTCTATGAAGTAGGCCATAAGAGGTTTTTAAAATTAAAACCTTATTAAAAAAAAATCTGCAAAAAATAGAACTCGGATGTATTTCAAACCTCAAATAATATTGCATTAGCATCGATATTTGTCTCGATACTCGATTTAACATCTGTAATCGATTACCGGTTCGAATAGTTAACCTATTATAGACCATCTACGGTACGCAGGTTGTAAAAATGTGTGGTCAAAAAGAAGTTACCATGTAATGCGCCATGTAAGAAGGGTTGTGTAAGACAATTTGAATCTATTTGGATCACGGTCACTGTACCATGACGATTGTTTTGAGATTACTATATTTAAGGCAGAAGAGACAGCGATCAATTAAAAAGGGCATAGGAGGTAGATACTTTGAACAAGGAGTGTTATTACTGCTTTGATGTTTAGGAAATAAGACATGGGCTTAAAAACTTTAATAGTAAACGATTTGTTATGTTAAATAATTAAAATTAAAAAAGGATCTCTCGAATTCTGAAGCAATAAATAATTACACATAATAGTTAATCACCACGTACTATAACTGTAATGGAAAACAAAATTATTCCATTCGATACTCTATCTGGACGGCATTTGCGCTTACCATCAGGTGCAGTGCAGTCATCATGCCGTGCCAGTGTAAAAAAAAACATCGTGAGGAAACCTGCGTACCATGGCGATTTGTAAACTATGGTATGTAAAGTCTCTTAGGCCAACGTGGTGGACCCCCCTAATATGGCCGAACCCCTGTCAATTATACTCTCGAATGTAGAGGAGGCCCGTGCCCTGCAGTGGGACTTTTATGAGCTGATACAGTATTAAAACCATTAAGACCATCACAGCAAGAGACTTTTCGGTGTCACAGCACCAATATCCGAAAGACATTGTTGGGTCACACAAACATTTGTGTCGATTTGATTAATGAATCCCCTTTCCTCTTGTTCCCCAATCGACTTCCTAATTAATTGCGCCACAGAAGATCAAGTAGCAGATAATTATGCTGAAACCAAATAGTCATCAGCCACAGGAAGTCCACTGCTGAACATAGGCCCCCCATAAGGATCCTTCATGTCGAGCTTTTGAAGGCATGCATCCAGCGACTTCCTGTAACTCCAAATAATACGACGATTGTGTAATCATAATTCCTTACTCTCTTCCAACATCATGTACATTTATAACAGGGCTTTCTACACAACTCGCATATTATAACTGTGTAAAACGCATGTAAAACGTTACAATTTGAATAACCACGCCATATAATCTCCCGACTCGGCCATCTTTCACAGCCGCTGACAACTCCGTTCTGTATTCAAATCCTTATTCTATTCTTCTTAATATAACTGCCAGCAACATCGTCGTGCTAAAATAGGTTGCTTTATTCATCGCTTATATGAATAAATCACCCGTTACAATATTGTTCTATCTTTATAAGTTAGTAACTTAACCCAAAATATATTATGAAGTTTGTTGATTGTTTTTACTTGACAAGATTTTGACGTCTGTCGATGTCAGATCGCAGATTGCTTGAAGAAAGCGAGGCCGCTGCATATGGATTTCAATAGATTTTTAATTTACATAACAATGGGATATCGTGATGAGAAAGAGATTAAATCGTTTGTGAATATTACGCGTGTGTTTAATAATATGGTTCTGAATGTTGCACCTGTTAAGCATTTCATCACATATACTGGTTTAGAAGTAGTTAGTATTCCACTTTGCAAGTGGTAATCTTATATACTCGTAGCACACTTGTAGGTTAAAGTTTTGACAAAATCTAGAAGAATAAAACAAAAAACAAAAATTGATCGGTTCGACGGGAACGGAAAAACAGAAAAAAGGCAATTCTGCAAATGAATTTACTACTCAGGGGGCTTTCCATGAAGGTTTATGCAAAAGAATAAAATTATGGATATCTAACCTCCGCCTTAATATGGCAATATTATACAAAAAGTCACTGGGTGGTGGTGATCACTTACCATCAGGTGAGCCGTACGCTCCTTTGCCCCTTATAATATTATAAAAAAAAAATGCTTTAGATTTTGTAATTACATCAATGCCTAATAAGGGGTATTGGGCATCTTCTTCCTATCCTTTTTCCTTCCCGCTCCCCTCCCGATTTGATGGGTCGGCAACACATCCATGATCATTGTGGATCTTCATGTGCAGTAATCACTTACCGTCAGGTGACCTGCTTGCTCGCCAGAGACCTACGCTTTAAAAACAACGCTATAAAAACAACTTTCCTCTTAAAGAATATCAAGGTAAAAAACATTAGTCATAGGTACTATTATTACTTCATAATAAACCATCATACTAATTTCGTCGATCCAATTCATAAATAAAATGACGTAACATCTTAAAGTACGTAGAAATTGCCGTGGCCATCTTTCAAGGACGGGTAGATCACGATGCCCCAACAATACATGAACTAGATCGGAGTTACGAAATTATAATGATTTGTTATTTTTTATTGTACATTAGTTAGGGTTTCAAATAAGAGATGGCGTTGTGATCGCTTTTATATTTAAAAGGGTGTTTGATTCATGCAGTATTACAACTGCACCACCGAGGCAGTCATAGACATATTATAGGCATGAATTAAACTGTATCAGCCCAGATACGTCCCACTGCAGTGCACGAGCCTCCTCTACAATCGAGAGTACGATTGAGAGGGATTTTGCCATATAGTTCGCCACGCTGGCCTAGTACGGGTTGGCGGACCTTAAATACCATAGAAATTCTTGCAAATCGCTATGGTATGTAGGTTTCCTCACGATGTTTTCCTTCACTGTTATAGTGTGTGGTGATTGACTATCAATACACACATGACTCCGAAACGTCAGAGGTGTGAGGGATTTGAACCCGCGACCACCGTGAACATGATGGCAGCCGCGTCTAGTCGTTACCAACAGGCCCCTACGCTATTTCAATACCCACTTCTAAAATATTTTGACCTTGAATCCATAGTTTTGGTATAAGTGAATGACATGTAATCTTCAAAGCATCGATGCCGCGTAAGATATTTCCTAAACGGATGTTGTTGTTTTGGATATCTTGCGTAACACCTACGCATGTATGTGACTAGACTCGGAATTGGTTTAGTAATTTACAGCCTTATTCATAGACAGTTGTAAAACCTATTTTAGTTATCGAGTGCTTTGACCCTTTTGAACGACTTTTGAATTCAGTTTGAGCGAAGAAGACAAAATATTGGATAACTAAAATAGGTTTCAAAACATTCTATGAGTACATCTACACCCAAATACAAATACACCTAACAGTCACATACATAGTCCTGACCCCGCACTATGATCGAGTCTTGTGTCGCGTATCAGAAACTACGAGAGACTTTTCGCTCACACAAACACCCAGACCCGAAACAAATACCTGTGGATCACACCAAAATTTGTCTCGGTGGGGATCGAACCCGCGGCCTCCCGTTTCACAGGCGGCGTCTCACCAACTGCGTTACGGAGGCTGTCATTACTTGTTAAAAATATTAAATAAAATAACAAACGGCTATTACAAGTTGCGTTAAAAATACGAATTCTTTCCGAAATAAAGCGAACAAGTTATCAATTCGACGTCGTATGCGTCGGAGCGCGAACGCAATGCTCTCGCAATCTCACGGCTTAATAACCGTAACAGTAAAGTTATTATAATCATATACCTATATTATGCATATACACGACGAGTAGAAAATATTCGGCTGTTTGTACGTCAAAGATAATGAGATTTTGTTGAGTCTTTGTTGTAGATGAGGTACTGTCGCGAGTTCAAATCTCAGGACACTAACTTTTCGGAGTCATGTGTGTATTGATGGTTAATCACCACGCACTATAATAGGGAAGGAAAATATCTTGAGGAAACCTGCATACCACAGCGATTTGAAAGAATTTCTATGTTAAGCTAAGTCCACCAACCCGCACACCAGCGTGCTGGATTATATGGCCTAACCACACTCAATCGTACTCATGATTATAGAGGAGGCACGTTTCCTGCAGTGGGGCGTATGTGGGCTGATACAGTACAGTACAGAGGTATTGTCGCAATCCACCAAACATTTTGTACTGTTTCTATGTAAGATTATGAGATTTCGTTGAGTCTATGTTTCTAGATGAGATAATGTCTATGTTCATTCATAAAGATCATACGTTTAAAAGTGAAGTTTTATTAAATTTGAATGTTTAGAAGTGATATTTTGTTTGTTGTGTAATTCTAATATTTTAAATTTATTTCTAAAATGAGACTCACCACCTCCACAGTTAAGCCGAAGCCCGGTTTCGTGGGACCATAATTCTATTTAATGTTCTGTGTTTTTATGCATTTTAATAAATTAATTAAATATAAAAACTATTTAAATCTCGGTTGTACAAGAGCCAGTCATCATCAGCAATTATGGACTGATGTACTCGTAAGTACAGTACATACAGCCATAACTGTGGGATGACCTTGATGCAGAATTATTACTTAATAGACAGAGGACTATGCGATTTATTTTAGTTTTTTGAAAAAATAACAAATTAACTGTTATTATGTAAATAATACAAGGCCCTTATTTATATGTTACTGTGTTAATCAGAGAAATAATGAAGTGACGTAAATCCAGGCCAATATTTTTATTTAGTTCCATGAAATGCCACCGTCATAGTGTAAAATCGTGCACTACTGTCGCGTCCCATAGTTCCAAAATTTCAAGTTGTATATTCCTATATTACAAATTAAATAGAGTTCTAGAGAAATCAGTCACATAAAAAATTATCGGCTTTATTTTTAGTTTATAAGCCTATTTTATTTAACGAATGTTTTGTCCCTTTCGAACCAGTTTTGAATTCAGTTCGAGTGAAGAAGACAGAACATTCGATAGGTAAAATAGGTTTATAAAATGTCTATAAATAAAACGAAAAAAATATGTTTTAAAATATAAAATTAAACTAATACAAAGCCAAGGCATTTTGTTGTTTTTGTTATATTGTAATATTTTAAGTAATATTAAATTAACATACGCATGAAAGTACATTTTGTGTCATAATTATTACATACGCACGTGTTTTATTCAAATTCAAATAATTAAAGTCCAAGTACGTATATAATTATGGTGTAAACACAAGTTATTTATAGTCATACATTCCGTAAAATTATTTGCAAATATTCGTCATAAACATGTAAAAAGTTTCATTTTCTTATATAATTTTTCCTACCAATATGAAAAGTATACTTATATAAATAATTAATTTATTTACAAAGTAACCTCTTTTAACGCCAAGAACGCATACCGAGCGAAGTTCGGCAAGTCTCTTAGAGTTGTGATTCCATTTTTAAATTTTATATTAGGCACGGAAAATGCACAGCAATGAAGTCGGACTCCTCAACAGCTACTTTCGGCTACGGTGAAAGGATCCGGGATTGTAGGAAGGAGGGAACACTTGAGCTGGTAAACTGCAAAACTAGAGTCTAACTGTGCGGCAAAAAAATGAATTGAACCTTTTGATTCGCACCGCGAACTGTAGCTTCCTAAATTAGCATGCGTGGTCCTGATAAGAAAAAAAGAAAGGATAAGGTTAGACAGTACAATTGCTTCAAAACAATCATCATGAAACAGACGGTAGAACACGCTTAAAAACGGGGTTACTCTATAATCGGAAACGAAAGTCGAATATTCGTACGGTCGACGTCTGCAGTACATTTTTAATTTTCCACTTCTAAAAATCAACACTATTTTCTATTATACTTATGATTAAATCATTGGGAGATGCCTATGTTCAGCAGTGGACTTCCTGTAGCTGATGAATTGGATATGATTCACTCCGAACTAAGTCTATAGTTAGGGCGTACGATAGAGGATTCGAACATTAATTTGTAGAGTACCTAGGCACATTCGTACAGTGTTACGTGCGACGTCCGAAGTTTCGAGTTTCGTATCGGATCATAGAATAACCTCTGTAACGACTCAAAATTTTGAATTTCTTGAAAACGATGTAAATGTAACTTGTAATTGATAAAATAGCTCCTTATCTAACTTAATGCAATAAGGATCAGCAATTAAACTACACATATCATCACTTATGTTCCGAGGTTCCCACAGAGCGATTACGTTGCCCAACGGTGGACCATTGTAAGGAAGGCTCCCAAGGCCCTCGCATGCCTTATGCAAATAATCTTATGGGTTTCGAAATGGCTCTATTGAATAATATAATGGCAGGGAAGTGAATTGCCTGTAACTAACGTGGTTTTTCAAGATGTTCGTGGGTTGAAATCTAGAGGGCTCTGACGCTTCGGAGTCGTGTGTGTATTGATAGTCAATCACCACGCACTATAACGGTGAAGGAAACATCGTGAGGAAACCTGCATATAAGTCGTCTGCTCTATTATGTTGCTAAAAACGCTGTTTTCAAAATAATACGAATAGGTTTTCTCTCTTCTCATTGTTTTATTTTGGACATGTTAATACAGTGAGATTACTAGTACAAATGCTTGTTGTTTACAAATGAAACATACCTCAAACAATGTCGTATACAAAGTGAGTCATAAAGGGTATACGAGAATAAAGCTGAAAGGGGGATGCTATAATCGTCGTAATGATAAAATGTACTATGGGGCCATCCCTGAAATCGCGAAAAGAAAATCAGCAGTTCCATACATTTTGAAGATTCAAACGATTATTTTCGTATTTTTTTTTTCGGTACTTTATGCTTGGCCCCATAGTAAAAGTAATGATGAGTAAAGCATCCTCCTTTCAGCTTTATATACCCTTTATGACTAACCTTGTACATATATATATTTATTTTATTTGTAATTCCATATTTTACAACACGACAATAGATGATAATATGGTCATATACCATAGAGATATTAACAATAATTTCTATGGTACGTGGAGGCCTCCAACCCGCACTAGGCCAGCGTGATGGGTGGCTTAAGGCATCTCAATGGAACTCTTGATTGCAGAGTCCATAAAAAATCCAGTAGTAATGCAGATGATGAAAGAAAATATGTTTCAATACACCGAATTTCGCTCTAAGAGGCCATTAAAGCCAATAATACTACGGCCATTAAAGCCAATAATACTAAAGTTACAAATGCAAGGTAATTGTCGAGTTAATGCACAATTACTCAATAGATACGGTTCTATCGATTTTTGATTTATGAATGTAAGAAAGAAGGGTAACTTTTGGTTCATTATTAAATTTCTTTTGCCTTTATTGTTTTCATATCAGACAGCCTCTTGGCGCAGTTGGTTAGAGGCAGGCTGTGAAACCAGAGGCCGGGTGTTCGATACCCGCATCGAGACGAATGTCTGTGGAGCCCACAAGTATTTGTGTCGAGTCTGGGTGTTTGTGAGACCGAAAACTCTCTTGTAGCTTCTTGATACCCACGGCACAAAACTTAATAGATCTTAATGTGGGATCAGGACTATGTATGTAACTGTTAGGTGTATTTATTATAATCACTACATAAGACATTGTATGTTACTGTGGGTTCAGAAATGTACCTTATGTATCATGTATACAAAAAAAGTTATATAAAGTTCCGGAATGTACAATGAAAACCCTATTTCCTAAAATCAACAGAGTTAAACCAAAAAATCATTGATTTCAAACCACCTTTACAACCGAATTATGAACTACATCGCAACCAAATGTTGGCAACGTATTCGAAGTCGGATACCCAAGGTCGGTGCCTCAATGATCCGTATCCCATCTCTAAGCAATTACGACTCACAGGCCGGCATAATGATTCAGTCGAGGTCAATCGCTACTTTCTTGTACGTACAATATGGTTCTTGTAATTATTTAATTAGAGCGTATTGAAATTTTGGGGTTTATTGTTTAGTTTTACGCTTTGTGTTCTGTGAGGTCGTAAGATAGATTATACAGGTTGATATTTATATACGGTATTTAATTTAAACCACATGTTCCTAGCCACCCCGGGTAACATTGTACCAAGTTTGGAAAACTGCCTGGTAGTTTTGTCAAAAATCGTGATTTTAGTTTCCAAGGCCTTTGATCAACCCGTATTGGTAGGATTCTTTTTACTACTCAGCCACGTTCCCGTACCGAACTGAAGTTAGGTTAAGCGGTAAAAATACTCGAGTCTATACGGGTGGCCAAAAATCGTGCAAACTATAAACATGATTGTTGACAAAAATCATCTCCGATTATTTTCAAATTTTGTACAATTTCACCTGGGGTGATGAGAAACATGTGGGTTAAATTAAGTAAAATGTGTCAATATCACCTGTATATTTGGGATATTTTTTCTAAAACCCAACAACAACAATAGCATTTCGTGTGCATTATGAACGGAACCAAATGTCACAGATAGAGAAGGGCCCTAATTTTACGCCGATTTCAAAATTACACTAATACAGGCATACCGCCCGTAATTTGGCTATTGACTCCTATGAGCCCTTTAAGCAGTCCCTTATGACGGGCAGAGGATACCCTGGCGCAATCCTTACGACCTCTTACTTTTAGATAGAGCCTCTACCTTGTTTTTCTTCTCTACAGCAACAGGAACTCCATTGCTGCACATAGGCCTCCCCCAAGCATCTCCATATCGACCTGTTGGAAGCATGCATCCAGCGACTTCCTGCCACCTTAATCAGATAGTCCGTCCGCTACATGTTATTACTGGACCAAAATATAGTATTTGTTCCTGTAACATGAAGTAAAGATAGCCTCTGTGGCGCAATTGGTTGGCCGCCAGCTGTGAAACGATAGGCCGCGGGATCGACTTCCCACATCGAAACAAATGTTTGTGTGAACCAGAACTATTTGATTCGGGTCTGGGTGTTTGTGAGACCGAAAAGTCTCTCGTAGTTCCTGATACCCACGGCACAAGAGTTGATCTTAATGTGGGGTCAGGACTACGTATGTGACTGTTGGGTTTAATTATAAAAAAAAATTGAGCAAGAACTAGTTTGTTAAATCTATTATACATGTCCATGGGGGGTCAAGGCCCCTCCTGCTTTAAGCCCCCCATCCTCCTCCACCTCTGTGATGACGAATTCCGCCCACATTCACAGAGCGATAGCGATCGGTCACACAAAATGTTCACCCGGAGATTCAGACCGAACAGTATCAACATCAGATTATCGTAATAGAATTGGGTAATGAAGCGGTTTTCCGCATGTTTGTGGGTTTGATTCCTGAACGAGGCATTGCGATATAAACGCGCTATGGACACCATGTTATATGACTATCTCGGTGGCGCAGTTGTATCACGGGACGATTACAACGCTGAGGTCTCGGGTTCGAAACCCGGGTGGGGCAAAGTAAATAAATAAATACACTCAACAGTCACATACATAGTCCTGACCCCACACTAAGATCATGCCTTGTGTCGTGTATCAGAAACTACGAGAGACTTTTCGGTCTCACAAACACCCAAAACCGAGACAAATACTTGTGGGCCCCACAAACATTTGTCTCGGTTCGGGAATCGAACCCGCGGCTTCTCGTTTCAGTCGGTGTCTAGCCAACTACGAGAGACGAGCAAACAGGTTCTGATGGTGATCACTGCACACGAACATCCACAACGCTGGATCATAGATGTGTTGCCGGACTATCGCATTGAGAGGGGAGCAGAAGGGAAAAATAATGGGAAGAGGAAATATGTATAGGACAATCTTAATTTTGTTTTATTGCATAGATCTGACACACGAGCAAACAGGTCATTTGACGGTAAGTGATCACTGTCGCCCATGAACATCCACAACGCTGGATCGTGGATGTGTTGCCGGCCCAGTTGGGGGGGGAGCGGGAAAGAAAAACGATGGGAAGAGGAAGGGGTATTGACTTGTATTAGGACGAAGCACTGCATGGCATTGCACTGCGCTTGTCACCCCGAGACATTAAATCTTTTAACGACTCGCCACAAAATTACTAAGCTTTTAAATATTTTAATACCTTTTTATCTTTAAGTAACAACTTAATTGTTACCGGCAAAGTATTTATGATGCTCTTATCCGTGTAAAGCGAGCGTAAAAATGTCGATTTACATATCCATACAACATAACCGTCATATCCTAATTATTTTATTATTCTCCTCAATGTCTATTGCTGGTATTTCATCATTTCACACTATATTTAAGTAATAAACACTGCTTTAAAGAAGTGTAACAAATAATTAAAATAAGTGACTGGCTGTTATATTTCTCGGAAAAATTTTGTGTCCAAAATAGCATAATTTTCAACTAAGAAAGTCTGCTAAACTTAGGTCTCTCGACAATTTTTACAACTACTTGTAGGAAGCGGTATACATCCAGCAACTTCTTGCGATTGCATGAATAAAACTTGCGACTATATACGTACTGAAAGCTCAAGCTTTCTCACCGAATAACAAGGAGCTAGACCTTAGCCCACTAAGACAGCTTAGTGGGGGTTAGTGCACTTTCCACATGATTAAAATTCTTACGGACGGAGTCACACAGATCCTAAGTACGTTGGTTTCCTCAAAATCTTTCCCTTACCGCTAAAGTGTGCGGTAACTAACATTTAGCTTAAAGAAATAGGCTGTAACTTGACCCCGAAAGTCATAGCGATTTATGTCAAAAAAGAACGGTCTAAGAAACAAAAGTAGGTAATTAGCAAAATTTAAGAAATGGCCTTACAATTAACCCATCTAATTTCACCATTCTACCATACATAGTGGAACATTGCGAAAACCGTATCGATAGACATAAGAGCATCTCAAGATTCACCCGCCATTACTTATGTATAAATACAAGAACGCGCGCAAACTGTATCAGTGCACGCTCGGGATACCACGTTGCCGCGCTTTTTGACATTTCAAATTTAGAACTCGTTTGAAATTCGAACGCGGATTATTTTTAAATAGTTTGAAAAAGTGTCGTTGACAGGATTTTTCGTGGTTTTGTGTAGGTAATTGTTTTTTTATATGTGAAAATAAAATAAAGAAGGCTGGAAGCAAGGAGTATGTTAATAATATGTAAATGGGAAAATAAAAGGAATAGGCTAAGACCATAGAGACTGGAGTACTTACGCATTATTATGAAGTTGTGAGGCAAAAAATATGGTGGAAGTGTGAGAGAGATAGGGCGAAAGTGCGGTTTGTAGTAGTCTTGTAATATTGCCAGAAAATAAATTTGTTTTGTCTAGAAAGTGGTACAATTTTGTGGAGAAATTACATTAATATTAATGATTGAGTAGTCCACACGCGATATCCTATTTAAATACCAGAATAATAATTCAAATTGTATCTACAAAATTAATGTACATACAAAATAAGAAATGCGCATTGAAGATTGTACGAGTATACAGAACGATGAAAATATGACATTGTTAAATTGCAACATTGTCGCTACGAGACAATAAAAATACACTCATAAATAAAGTGTCACCAAAACCCAAAAAATAATCTTTACATACAAATTAAATGATAAAATAATGGATCCTACAGAAAAATATGCAGTAAAAAAATATTATATGTCTCTGATGTAGAATATAATTTAAGTAATTTTAATTATCTAATTTTATCGTGTCGCCATAATTCGCTGCACAATTGTTTAATTAATAATAGATTGTTAAAATATTTAAACATCTTTTATTAATGCTAACAATCCCGACTCTGATTAAAATCATCCCGATAAAATCGTGTTCCAGCACCTAACATTTATCATATTGAGCAACAGTTTCCCGCGATTTTACGTAACAGTTTAATTATGGACGCATTTTCTTCTAGTTTACATCACATTGGATTAGATCTTTGAACTTTCCACTCGTGGGAACTATTATTTGACCATTGTAATGTGATTGAGTACTCGGAACGCCTAGCTTGCTAGCGGTTTTTGTAAACATTATGCTAATGTTGGGTAGTTTTTAGTGGTTAATTGCACGGAAATGTAATGTCTTTGTTTTTCGCTAGATGTCACTTTATTCGTATCATTGAATGGGAGAATTGTTTAAATGGAAAATACGTAGAGTTCCTTTTAAAGCGTTTGGTTTAGAACTTATTGTTAATATGGTAGAGGTGGTTGTTATAGAGCAATATGCTTGATTGTCAATATTGTTATAAATTTGCGGAATAAAAGAAAAACGTTTTGTAATCAACTTAAGAATATTTGGCTTTAAGGACATTTTAGAGGTCAATATTTATCTGATATTGTTACGCTCATGGTTACTACATAAGAACATGTGATAGAAATTTAAACACAACAGTTCACATATCATGAATATGCTTTTTTTTAAATGATTTACCTAAAAAAAATAAAAAGAACAATAGTTTAACATTAAATTTTAGTTTACATATACTTCATTTCTTTTAATTATTTCGTGCTTAATTTAACGGTGTACTTAGCAATTAAGTCATGTGTATATTATGTTTTAGAATGTGTTATACAATAAAATATAGAACCATTAATTTCTTATGGATGTAAATAAATGTAATATTTTTTTTATTTTCAGTTCATCACAAAGAAAAAAACATGATGCTATTTATGGTAAGCATATTTACTTTTTTAATATATTTTTTAGGTATCGTGTTTGCGTTTCGTGAGTCGTGTAAAATTCTAATGACCTATTGTGTACTAACCCATATACGTTCCGTTGTGGGGCACGGACCTCCTATAAAATCGAGAGTACGATTTAGCCCCTCTAAATTAGGCCATATAGTCCACCACGCTAGTGCGGGTTGGCGGACTTTACATACCATAGAAAGTCTTGCAAATCGCTATGGTATGCAGGTTTACTCACGATGTTTTCCTTCAACGTTATATGTAGGGCGTGGTGATTGATTATCAATATACACATGACTTGGAAAAGTCCGAGGTGTGCCCTGGAATTTGAACCCGCGATCACCGTAAACACGTTGGCAGCCGCGTCTAGTCCGTTTACCTACAGGCCGCCACGCACTTGTAAATCGCTGCGATAACTTTAACAGTTCAAAAATTAAATCGCCTTATAGGTTTAGTGGCGACATGTATAGGCTATGAAGCATGAGGTTCTCAAGTGTAATCCGCTTGTAATGAGTTTTTGGATTTGATTTCTATTCTGTCGAAATGGTACATCTACATCTTGGTCTTATATTTCGGCAATAGAAATGGTTCATAATGATATTCAAGCCAGCGGACCGCGACGAGTTTTCAAATATTTAATTATATTCACTTGCACTGATGGTGAAATTGCACTTATTATGTGCCAAGATTAATTTAAGAAGTTTTCTAAAATTAGGTAAGATATGACAGCCTCCGTGGCGCAGTTGGTTAGACGCCGGCTATGAAACGTGAAGCTGCGGGTTCGATCACCGCACGCGACAAATAATTGTGTGATCCACAGACATTTGTTTCGGTTCAGGGTTTTTTTGAGATCGAAAATTCTCTGGTAGTTTCTGATACACGACACAAGACTCGATCTTGTGGGGTCAGGACTATTATGTGACTGTTGGGTGCATTTATTTATCTTTATTTTTTTTTTATTTTATTTATTTGGAAAACAAACAAATGTACAATCTAACTTACAAACTAAGAAAAATAATTATATTTATCATTGTACATTCCACTACGTTTTCACAGATTACAATACAAAACAGTGGTACAGAAGTGTATAAAGCAGATATAAATTTTAATAATTTGCGTTTGTCATCAGAACATGCATAATTTGTTTTTTAAATATGTTTTTTCTAAGATCGAATATATCTATATCAACAAAAAAATTATTATAATTTTTAACCATTCTATGGAGGGGTGCTCTCTCACCCGCATTTGTACGACAAGGGGTTGTGGCAAAAAGCGGGTATACGCGTGTCCCTCGCCTAACTGCGGTTCTTGGTACAATATAGAAAATATTATTGACTAGGTCGGGACAGTCATACCTATTATGTAATATGCCATGGAGCATCATGGTTTGGAGAAACAGGCGTCTTGATTGTAATGTCAATAAACTATATTTTTTAAGCGAATCTGTGTATGATATTCGTGCTGTTGATGGAATTTTATATTCGATAGATCTTAAGAATTTGCGTTGTATTTTTTCTATCGCCAGACTATACTTGTCGTAATATGGGTCCCATATCATACATGCATATTCTACTTGTGGGCGTATCAAGGAATTATAAAGATAAAGGCATGTTCCTTGGTGTTTAAAATCCGATGAAGCCCTCATTACTAAATTGTACATTTGGTATGCTTTAACAATTATTTTGTCTATATGTAGGTTCAAGTGCAGTTTACTATCCAAAAGGACACCCAGATCACATATATGAGTCTCTTTAGTGAGAAGATTGTTGCACAAAGAGTAATTAAAATTAATTAGATTTTTATTTTTTGTAAAATAAAGTGGTAGCCTTGCTGTAGGTCTTCAAAGCTACAGTACCAATGGTTGGACGGGCGTACCACTCTCTCTCTCTCCAGCCACAAGTAGTCCCCTGCTGAGCATAGGCCTCTCCCAAGGATCTCCACATGGACTTGTTGGAAGCGGCTTGCATCCAGCGACTTCCCGCAACTGGCGTCCGACACTGCCTTGTTTGCGACTTACCACTATCTCACAGAAAACTGATGTGAAGCGACAGCTTCGCTGTTGCGTTTCATTTGGTGAGTGAGATTGCCGGAGAGCGGTAACGTAGGTTTTTCGGATACAATCTGTATAGATACCATAAGGCCGGTAATTTTTTATCGACCAGTGCCAAAACCCTACTGCTCGACTGCAATTACCACGCATTTTAGAATGTATATTAGGAATTTGTGCGCGATGGCGATAGGCTCAGCTATCATATCGTGGGACAGAAAACTCAAGGCGAAACGTAACTTCGTGCCACCTGGCCACGCTCTGCCTACCCTTTGTAGATTAACGTTTTATCGGAATAAACTGCTCGTTTCATTATTGCGTAGGTCCAGCAAACGAGCAAACAGGTCACCTGATGGTAAGTGATCGCTGCCGCCCATGAACATCCACAAGGTTGGATCATGGATGTGTTGCCGGACTATCAAATTGCGAGGGGAGCAGGAAGTAAAGGATGGAAAGAGAAAAGGGGTATCGGGCATCCGGCAAACTCAATTACCGAACGAAACGCGACACCAAAGCTGTCACTTCACGTCGATCTCCTGCGAGACAGTGGTACCCTGCCCGTTCATGCTGAGTCATGACTGACAACAGCCAGGCTCTCTGATCAAAAATGCTCTGTTTTGTCCATTACACAAAAAATATCTAATTAACACAACAATGGCATGGACAATACAGAGTATCGCAGTAATATCCGGCCTACTAAACATTGCAAAATCGCACAACAGTAGTTAAAACAATGTATGGTTTGTTATTTTGACAGGACAATGCGGGAAAGCTATTGTAGCGAGCTAGTTTAGTTATTGACCTTCTACAATGTTTATTTATTAATAAAAAAAGAATAAACGTGTCCTGTGTGTGTACAAGTGCGTGGTGGACTGTTGGTAACGGACCAGACGCGGCTGCCTACATGTTCACGTTGGTCGCAGGTTCAAATCCCAGGGCACACCTCTGACTTTTCGGAGTCATGTGTGTATTGATAGTCAATCACCACGTACTATAACGGTGAAAGAAAAACATTGTGATGAAACCTGCATACGATAGCGATTTGTTTAAATTTCTATGGTATGTAAAAGTCCGCCAACCCGCACTAGGCCAGCGTGGTGGACTATATGGCCTAACCACTCTCAATCGTACTCTCGATTGTAGAGCAGCCCGTGCCCTGCAGTGGGTCGTATATGGCTAATACAATGTAATACGTATATGGCTAATTTAGCTCAAAAAAAAAACTTTTGAGCTACTTAATTGTCCTGCAAAACTGTACAAACAGTTTGACTGCAGAATCAAGTTTTATATTTAATAAAACATTACAGCAAGTAGTCTAAATAGTGCTTTTTAGGTTTCGACTCAAACAATATTTTATGTTCAGTTTTTAATTATGATTATTACTGCGTGCGTGGTGGCCCCCCACAATGGAAGGAATAGCAACGGTTTTGCGCCGGACGAATACGCGGGTGTATATCGGGGTGCTCCTCGCCCTGGGATGTCCGATGCCGCCCTTAATGTGTGAAGGTCATTAAGGGGTTTTTGGTCAGGATGCAGGTTGATTGGTAAAAGATTGGATGTGTGGTGGCTGTGGGTTTAAATCCCAGTGTAGACCTTTGATTATTATATTGAGTTATCTGTGCAGGTGATAGTCGATTTCCACGCACTATAACGGTGAAGGGAAACTTCATGAGGAAAGCTGCATACCAAAAAAATCTGAACAAGATCTTTAATGGCATGTACAGTCCGCCCACTCGTAATAGGCCAGCGTGGCTGACTGCAGCCTAACCCCTCTCTAATCTCTATCAATCAGAAATCACTAGACACCAATAAAACAAATATTAATGATTCATACTACCATTGGTGTCGATGCGGGATTCGAACCCACAGCTTCTAGTTTCGCAGCACTAACCAACTTCACCAAGACTGATAAAGACATAATGTACAGTAAACCACAAGTCGTAGGCGCCACTTAGTGCTGAATAATCATGGGTTAAACGCGAGTGAAAGGGACGGTTCACATAGACACGCGTTATTAACTGGAAATTATCTTGTTGAAAAGTAGGCTGGGAATGTGTGAGGATTCGATTCCCAGGTAAACCAGTTTTAAAGATTTTTCAATTGGAAAAGCTGATGATGATACAAAGGTGATATGATGGTCTACAAAGCGGCTTTGATTCCAAAAGTGATGGTTCATAGAGTTAATTACGTAAACGAATTACTTCTTTGTTGTTTAATTCGATTGGAAATAGACCAACTGCCTCGGTGGCATAGTGGTACTACGGTATGATTGCAAAGCTGAGGTCTCGGGTTCGAATCCCAGGTCGGGCAAAGTGATTTTGGATTTTTCTATTCATTATTAGCCCGGAGTCAGGAATTTGTGCCCGATATGGTGATAGGCTCGCCCCGTATCACATCGAGGGAAGGAATATACAAGGCGAAACGTGGGTAGTTCTGGTAGCAACTCTGCCTACCCCTTCTGGGAAAAAAGGCGTTTGTTTATGTATGTTATGTATGTATGAAATAGACTTAATATTCACGAGTCCTGCATAGTGGATTAGGAGGGGAGGTGTAGAGGGTAGGTGCTTTTAGAAGTAAAACTTCTTTACGCACGCTTGACTTAGGGAGTACGTTGGTGAATTCGTGACGTGAGCGTTACGGAAACGGTGACGCGACGAGGCCAACGGAAGTTGACGTGCCTCTGAGCTGGTTTGATCATGATGATTAATTTATCAAACCTAAAAAAATGCTTTTTATCCTCAACTATGCTTCTCTAAGCGTGTATCCTAACCTAAAATTTAATTTATTACAGATAGTGCTGACCTCCCTTGCCGGGCTCGCAACCTGCGAACCGCCGGTGCAGGGGTACAACTACCAAGCTCCCGGGGGCAACTTCAACGCTCCTTCTAACGCATACTTACCTCCTAGCACAGGTATAATAGAATTTAAGTATTAAGTAATATTATAGTAACAAATAGTAAAGCCCCATTTGCACGGGGAGTTTCTCGCCTCGAAGGTACGATTATCGTAAGGATATATTTGTCAGAACACGATAGTCTATGGCGGTTATGTCATGCGATAAGCGTATACGATTCTCGCCGCGAGAAACTCTCCCCGTGTAAATAGCGCCATAGTGCATATTGACATGTTGTTTATCGTCATTAATGATAATTCTTAACTACAGGAATGATTTAATTTAATGTGAAAATATTTGTAGATCAAATAAAGTGTTCAAATACAGGATATATCAAGACTGCTATCGAAAACAAAGCCAGGTTTTAATGATTACAGACACGATGTAACTAAATTTTTAGTAAAATAACGCGGCGATCTATTTTTGTAATGTTTTAAATATTGTGTTTGGGTGGTAAACCCATAGTTTTTGCTAAAATTATAATTTAAAGCTTGGCGTACTACAGCGTCTTTAAAAATAAAAGCGTTTACATATTTTTTTAAGGAAAATGTATGTATTTACCACCCAAATACGGTGATAGCAAAAAAAAAATACAAAAAAAATATCACCGCTTTGTTTTTGCAAAAATTTTAGCTTCATTGTGTCTAGTCACTGAAGCTACTACCTGGCTCCGTTTTCGGTAGCAGTCTTGATACACCCTGTATAAAGACGGCTCCGTTTTCGGTAGCAGTCTTGATACACCCTGTATAAAGATACACAAAATTCAAACACATAGATATCAATTATGAAGATCTATAGGTCTTATGTCGTGAATCACTAACTATGAGACAATTTTCAACGTTACGTTAAAATGAAGAAACTTATTGATATTTCTGTATTGGTATAACACCCAAATCTGAAATATATTTATTTGATTGTTACCCGTCTTATTTTACAATCATCTTTTCAACCAATGACGCTTCTAACGCTCAAAAATACATTGAAATTAATCGCGTAAATCTAAAAAACCATTTTGCCCAAAAATACACTTCAGCTACCCATTTCTTTTGCAGGTTACGGCACTCCGAACAACAACTACCTGCCACCCACCTCACATGGTAATGACGGCAACCATGGTACCCAGAGTCATGGTAGCAACTCGGGCCATGGTAGCAGCTCCCATGATTACAACCAAGGCCACAATCATGGGCACGGGAGTGAACATCATGTGGTGAGTTTTATTAATACTATAGTTAGTAATGGTAATTACGAGTTGAGAACCAGAGCCATGAATTTCAAGCTCAGATGTGCCTTTCAGTTTTCACAATAATTAGTGAGGGATTATTGGTACCGGGTCTGATGACTGCTGAGTTTGGTTTGGGGTTTGAATCTTATGCGACAGTTTTGACTTATAAGGATGTATGTATTGGTTTTGAACTACCACGCAGTTTAATGGTAAAGGAAAATATCGTGAGGATACCTGTATTAAAGAGTTTTCAAAGACATATAAAGTCTACACTGAGTAAGGTCGTGGTAGATTAAGGCACAACTCCCATAAGACAGGTTCTTGCGACCACTCATCACCATTAAAGCAAGACTCAAATAAGAAGGTTTCTTCACAATCTTTTCCTTCGCTTTAAGGTAAGCGATAGTTAATTTCAAATTTTATGAATTATCGAAGTCAGAGGCCTTCGTCTACTAATTTATCTTCAACTAGTTCATCACTATTTTAATAAAAAACAACGCAATAAGATTTATGTTATATTTCTGTGTATATTGTAAACTAGATAAGAGCTTATCGGCCTCAGTCTATATATACAATCGTCTTCAGAATAATAAATATCTCCGTAATCGCCAAAGGTTATGCTACGCGGCACGAAGCTTAGATCAGCTACCATCTTGGCAGTACCGTTCACACAGTCAATACTATAAATTCCGTCCTCAGTAACACCATAAGTCACTCCATCACTCACTATAAAGTTGTATACTATCGAAAGGTTACTGTTTTTGACTATTTCATGACCTTTGACGGCACAGAAAACACCGCACATAGACACAAAATGTATATTCTTCTCATCATCAACTTCAAATTCCATGACAGTCTTCATATTTATAAGTTTCACTGCCGTTTTGCCTTCGTTGAAAACTTTGTATAACATGTGATTGTTCGCATCTAGGAGGTACATTTCATTATTTCTAACTACTAACTTCATTATATTAACGTTGTACAAGCCGATATTTCTAGCTTCGTTAGTAACTGGATCGTATTTGTAAAGTCCGTCTTCCGATCCGAAATATACATCACTGGTTTCCGCATCAACTGCAATGGCCTTGTTCTTCTCAATCCCATAGATTTTCTTAGCTTGTTTTGTTATAACATTGATGACAGCTCGCCCGGAATTCTGAATTTCATCGTCCATGTACATGAAAAATAGATTTCGACTCGATGAATCGTAGGTTAGTTCCTTTGGTGACTTATACTGGTCTGTAAGGAGGTGTTTCTTGTATATTCTAGAGCCGATCCTTTGCAGCGGTGTGTCTGTAAGATATACACGTATTTTGGCTTCAACCACCACGAGGAAAATAAGTAAAATATATCTCATTTCGACGCGTTGGGCCTGTAGTTGCGCGTGCTAAAGACTGACATTATTGTGTTTTGATTCGTTATCTCTCTTGTAGTTTAAAAACAATGTTATTTTCTTGTGTTCCACCATTTGTTAGTTGTAAATTAGGCGTTATTGCTTCAGTAATAAGAGTGTTGCGGCGTTTTTCTGTGTGTTTGCGTGTTTACTCGCCGTGAAGTGACCAACACGAGTAAATGAGTCAATTGTAACAAACTCGTATAGAGGTCGTCTGTTCATCTGATTTGTTTTAATCCCATGTGAAATTAGCGCGTTCAAACTCGCGACACAATGTAATGCTTCCTAGCTTTCATTGCATAGATTAATCTCATTATGATGGTAATTTAAGATATGCTGAGTATTTTGATTTGCAAAGTTAACTAATTTACGGAGTTAAGATGTATAGTTTGTAATTTAATGTGGGACTGTGTATCCGAACTTTGTGACTTTTGGAAGAAAAAAAATATTTAGCTCAGTTTGTATACTACTTCTGTGTCAAGTTTGAGTACGACGGATTCAGATCACAGGTTCTGATAACTGAAAAAACGTATTAAACATTTGAATGAAACAAATTTTACGGATTGTATCACGCTTTTTTTTCCGCTTTTCGAAACTTTGTACAGTAGGTCCTAGCCGTCGTTATCAGACTGAGGTGTTATCCCTAAGTTAATGCTACAATTCCTATCTTAAGTGCCCTTTTAAAATAAAATAATATGAATGAATAACCAAAGAAAGTGTAATTGATTGACGTATTGATGTGGCAGTTGTGGAACCTTCACATTGACCCAGGTGAATTATTTTGCCTTTCGGATTCATACTTTTTTATATCCAGTCATAATCAAGCTGGTATTATTAAGTTGACCAGCAAAACAAATGAAATCGATGAAATATCTATCAGTTCTTTTCTGCATTTAACTACCATCAGGTAATAGTCACGTTAAAAATAAAAATTGCTTTCCTATTTACAATTTTACATACATACATAAACACAGGCCTTTTTCCCAGAAGGGGTAGGCAGAGGTGCTACCAGAACACCCACGTTTTGCCTTGTACTCGTATATTCTGTCCCAAGATGTGATAGGGGGCGAGCCTATCGCCATATCGGGCACAAATTCCTGACTCCGGGATGATAATGAATAGAAAAATCCAATATCATTTTTCCCGACCCGGGATTCGAACCCGAGACCTAAGCTTTGCAATCGTACCGTAGTACCACTACGCCACCCAGGCAGTAAATTTACAATTTTAGTATTGAAATATCAATTAGCAGGGCTATTCTTCGGAATATTCATCGTTTCAAGGAATTCTTTGTATCACAGGAGGATGAGTAAGTTAACAGTAATTGTGAACGCGACACGCAATCCTGTAATTGTATTTCCTGAACGATTCATAAGTGTTTGCTTCTTTTATTTGTTTAGCCCACGCGTGCGCTCAACCGTCTGTACGACATGAAGCATTTCGATTTAGAATCGATTAGTTGAAGAATCGATTCTTGGGTGGTAATCGATTTTAATTTCATTCAATTTTGTAGGAGTAGCTAAAGTATTTTATTGTGTCAGCTATCCATAATCACCGTCCGTAACGGTTGTAAAGTTTTTGGTGCCCTCCGAAAATATATCTTGGTATCTGACCTAATTAACAAAGGTTTTACAGGCTGAAAAATATACTTTATTTATATATTATATAGTCATAGATATTATATATGCAAGGTGGAATAGTTGGAATCAGGTAATTTATACAAGTCTACAGATTACATGTTATAGTACTGCCCTAGGAATATATGAAAATGTTAATATCAATTAAAAATCGATTTCGTTGCATTGGGTTAGAATCGATTCAAAAATCGATGTTTTTAATACGATTTCACATCTCTACATTGAGGAAATAGTGCGGTATTTTGTAAAGTCTGCAATATGGTGTAATTTTACTCAATTTAAAGTAATTATTGTATAGTTCGAACTAAGCGAACATTTTCCTTGTTTGTGACACATCTGCCATGAGACGACATAACACGATCAAGAGCGGGAATGCTGAACATCCACAAATAGACATCGTGTTTAATTGCCCTAATTGTTTTATTTACAAATGCAGTATTTTTATACTGTCACGCTAAAATGAGCATATTGCACTCAATGTTAAGTCCGTAACAGATGACCGAACATGGTACGGAGCGAACCGCGAACTTGGTGCGCTCCGGACCATATTCGACCGTGTGGAGGTCAGTCCGTCGCTCATTATTATTATTTTGTGATCCTCTTTATTTGTTATTTTTGTACATACTTATATAAAGAAACAATATACATATAAAAATATTAAATATTATTATCTGTGCGCTTGGTTTGATCCAAACTATGCGGTAAGTAATTTCTAATTGTCCTCTTTTCTGTTGCGCAGACCGCACCGCGTTGTATGGTGGTACGGCTGCACCATGTTCGATTGTCTATTACGAGTTTTAAATAACTACTGTCAATCCAAATAAAACAATGACTTCTAAAAGGGTAATAATTATGCTGACCAAGGTCCTCCCTCATCTTGTTCGATTAATCTCATACTACTGTAATTTCAGGCTATTGAGGCTCAAAAGCATCTCAATTGGACCGCCACAATTTTTTAGCATGTCTCGGCGTCGTTAGTCATCAGGTAATTATTGGGTAACAGAATTCCTACAAAAATAATCCCGTAATGTAAATATAAAAAAAAAACAAGAAACACTAAAATGAAACTTTATTACACAACAAAAAATTAACAGGTTCTGTTCTTGTTAGGCTTCAATCTCACGATTTTGGTGGCGTCGGAATAGATAATATTGTTGTCATTGTCAAATGCGAGACCAAAGGCGTCATCTAACTCTAGAATCCTTTCCACACTCTGGGTTGCGGTCTTAACGGCATAGATACCATTGGCAAAGCAAGCATACACATTGCCATTGATGTCAGTAGTCAAACCTCTCACGCCAACTTTATTAATTTCTTTATAAAGCACTGCGTCTTTCGTACCCATCTTCTGCCCGTACAAACCGGAGCTGTTAGTGTAGTACATAGTATTATCAGCTCCAATAACAAAATTCTCAACTTTAGTGTCTTCCAAATCAAGAACCCTCATAGATTCTCCATTGAGGAACGAGTAAAAGAATTGCGAGGGGAAAGTTGAGTAGTAAAGGACTTGGCCGAAGTACAATGTCCAGATATTGACTCCGGATACACCGATCAATTCTCCTTTGTTGGTCCTGGGATTGTATTTGTAGATGCCGTCGCTCCCACCGATGTAGACTTCGTTGGTCAGAGGATCTACTGTTTGAGCGAAACCGTTGGTAACACCTTCGATGTCTTTCATCTCTTTGGTGTTCAAATTGAGTCTAGCGGACCTGAATTCATCCTCATCTTCTTTGACACTGTAGCTGAAGTATAAGTTGTTGGTGCTGTAATCTACTGACAGGAGGAAAGGTCTGTCGAGTTTGTCATGAAGTACTTCTTCATCTTGGTACACTCCGTTGATGACTACTTCAGAGCATTCGTATTCATCGGAGTCTAACTTGATGACTCCAGCCTGGATTGTTAGAAGGCTCGACAGGATCAGGAATAGTTTCATTTTATCTGAAGAAGAAAAGTAGGTAAATCAGTAAGTGTAAAATTAAGTTATGAAGGTCTCAGGACGTACGACCTGGCCAACATTGCAGGAAGAGTACAGGCCTCCTCTACAACTGAGAGTACGATTGAGAGAGAGTAGGCTATATAGATGGCTACATATTATGTTCTAAATCATTAAGAAAAATATGTAAAATAAAAGCGTTTAGATAACAATATACATATTTAGGTAAATCACGACTATCTGCGTCTTTAGTTTATTAAAAACCTCAAGGTCATTTTTTACTCTCTTGTAATACGGAATCTTTCTTATCAACGTTCAAATTGTTTTTTATTATATCATTCAATTAAATGTTTTCAGTTATAATTTTAATAACATTTATTTGACAGTAAAAAAAAGTTCTTTGATAACCTACTATGTGTTTAGAATCTTTGGCTAGTTTTGGTAACTGTGCTAACGACTCAATTTATGGTAAGTGATTACTGACACCAATAAACATTCACATCACCTTGGATGTATTGCTTCCTAATATAAAGATATTAAAAATAACATGAGAAGGGAAAGGGTTTGGGTCTTCAGCAGTCCACTCATCGAACCAAACACGACGGCAAATCTGTCGCTTCACATCAGTGAAACTGATAGAAATATCAGTTTTAATATCCTGGTTTAACCATGCTCGTTGTAATCTGAGCCTAAGATAATATACATAGAGTTCTACCAGTACAATTCTTCAAAAATCCATGCTTACTTTAAGTAGTTTACAGGTTTCGAAAAATAAAAAAATCGTCTTATTTCAAGTTAGAGAATGAGAAAATGGTTTCTAGGGTAAAGTAAAATTGGACTATCTGAAATATACATTATTAATAAATCATTTTTTTCTTTCTTCTATTAATAGTGAAGGAGGATATTAATTAAAAAGGTTGATAAAAAAGTGTTGATAAACAGAGCAGTGGCTTAGTTGATTCCAGATAAAACTGGAAACCGAAGGTCATGGCTTCTACCCCTTGGCACACACCTTTGACCTTGCAAAATTACGTGTTTATATAATTAAGTGTATACATAGGCAATTAGACAGCCACCCAAAAAATTGATTTGGCCCAAAGACATACCCTGTGACGGATTTTTAAAACCAGTGTATAGAAGTGTAGTGCGTGATGGCCTGTTGGTAAACGGACCAAACGCGGCTGCCTACATGTTCACGGTGATCGGGGATGCAAATCCCATCTGACTTTTCGGAGTAATGTGTGTATTGATAGTCTATCACCACGCACTATAACGGTGAAAGAAAACACCGTGAGGAAATTTGCATGCTGTAGCTATTTGTATGTAAAAGTCCGCAAACCCGCACTAGGCCAGCGTGGTGGACTATATGGCCTAACCCCTCTCAATAGTCCTATCGATTGTAGAGGAGGCTCCTACCCTGCAGTGGGACGTATATGAGCTGATACAACTGCAACATATAAACTTATATGAGCTGGTAAGTATATTAATCGAGCTCATATACGTCCCATTGCACGGGCCTCCTCTACAACCAAGCTTTATTTATTGAGACTTATGCGATAGTCTATCACGCTGGCCTAGTGGTTGGCGGACTTTGGACTGTATCAGCCCATATACGACCCATTGTAGGTACTTTGGACTCTCTCGCTCTTTAGCCACAGGAAGTCCACTGCTGAACATAGGCCTCCCCCAAAGATCGCCACATTGACCTGTTAAAAGTGGCCTGCATCCAAAGACTTTGGACTATTATAGTTAAATTAATAAATCATTAATTGAAAGCGTGAATCACTTACCGAGTTCCAGTGTGGACAGGCGATAACTAAACTGGCAATCAGAAATGCTTTGAGATTGTCCATCAATGTTGCCGAATATTACAGTGGAGTCGGTTTGGATTTTTAATTTTTAAGTGATTTTGACCTTCTCTTTTAAAAAGTCATCAATAGTGTAATTCCAATGTCATATGTACTCGTAAGTATACAAGCGGCTATATATGGCAATGGGCGAAATTTTCTACAAAGTCAGTGATAACTCGTTAATTATTAGCTTTAATGTATCATGCAATAAAAACAAAAAGGAGTCATCTACCCAATGATCACACGTAAATGTTACGCCTTAATCCCATAGGGGTTGGCAGAGTAAAGATTTTCATTTTGTTCCATCCTAACATATTTGTTTCGCTAACTCCATTTCCATCATTCTTTTTTTATTTATCACGTTGTACAAATATAAATACTAAAAGCGGACTTAAAGCCTAAGGGCCTTTATGTCCCAGGCGTTTTCTCCGTTTCTGACGGAAGCAGGTGCTTGTTAAGTAGGTGGTAACAAAATTAAAGATAAATAATCTCTTCATGAAATCTCTTCTCCATCAAACTCTTAATGCATTCTCATTCATCCAGGGTACTTTTCACCTGACCCTTGTTTAGAGTCCCATCGATTTGATCGAGGTAGCTTAATGGGGTCGATACCTCCCGACTCTACCATCGACACTCGTCTCAAGTATAATATGATGTTTCATTATTTTCTTTGCATCCATCTTTTCATTTACTAAACACAAAATCTTAATCTCTCCCACTCTCTTTAGCCATTTGAAGTCCACTGCCGAACACAGGTTTTCCCCATAGATCACGACATAGTTTAATACGCCAATAAAATTGTCTAGTCTGAACAATCTCCATGTGTTTCTATGTTCCACGTACTGTACGGATGAGATAATTCAAAGGTTATCGATTTTATGTTACTAAAAACAATTAATATGTTATTCTGGAAATGTATTTGCGATCGTCATTGAACTTTTTGGGGATAATCACAATGCGTTCGCATATTTTAATTAATATTTGATTTTAAGCAGGATTTAGTTTTGAAATACTTATATTAATAAAGAACTTACAAACAAGAAATAAACAAAAAAATAACAAACAAGAGTGTTTGTTGAAACGAAAATAAGCTAAGTGACTGACATTACCTGCATATCATAGCGATTTGCAAGAATTTTTATTGTATGTAAAGACCGCCAACCCGCACTAAGCCAGCGTGGTGGACTATATAGCCTTACTCCTCTCAATCGTACTCCCGATTGTAGAGGAGGCTCGTGCTTGCAGTGGGACGTATATGGGCTGATGCAATACAGTACAGTACATACTGATATTTGCAGTCGGAGGTAAAAAGCAACGAATAATTGCAAAAACGCAGTCTCCGGAGATAATAGTATTATTCTAGGAAATGTTATCTCCAATTAAAAATGTAAAGCTTAAGAGCTGTTAATTAATTAATTAATTAATTATATTGCAGGTTATTAAGTAAGTGGCAGTATTACTTAAATATTATTAATACTCAAAATAATACGACGTTTGTGTAATCATAATTCCTCTATTCTTTTCCAACATCATGTACATTCATACAAGGGCTCACTACACACAACTGGCATATTTTAATGCCTATAACGTTTCCATCCATCCATCCATCAGCCAAAGGAAGTCCACTGCTGAACATAGGCCTCTCCCAATGATTTCCACAGTGACCTGTTGGAGGCAGCCTGCATCCAGCGACGTCCCGCGACCTTTACCAGGTCGTCTGACGTTGTCTATAACGTTTACTCTTGAACAATCACAGCGTAATACATCTTCCGACTCGGCCGTCCTTCCCACCAGCCATTGACAACTCCGTTCTGTATTCAAAACCTTATTCCTCTCTTCTTAATATAACTGCCAGCACCATCGTCATACTAGGATAGGTTGCTTTACTCATCGCTTATAAAAATCACCCGTTACAATATGTTAAACAAACATTGTCTATAGTATTTATATTATGTTGTCTATGAAAACATAGATTTATCTTACTTCCTTCCGCTCGGCTCTTGACATACGTTTTTTCCATACTATCGTGTGTACTGTTTAAATATGCTTAATATATAATTCTTGTTAATCTTGTTCGCCAGTTTACTTATCTAAGCCCATCAAGAGCACCTTATTCACAATTCTGGGATTATCTTGTATTACAAGAAATATCTTGTATTACACTTCCCAGAATGTTATAATTAGGGTCAGATTGCATAAATTATTTTTATAGTAATACCCTGGCTATATACGTCCAACTACAGGGCACGGGCCTTCTCTATAATCGTGAATACGATTGAAAGGAGTTAGGCCATATAGATCCCCACGCTAGCCCAGTACGGGTTGGTGGACTTTACATACCATAGAAATTCTTCCAAATCGCTATGATATGTAGGTTTCCTCACGATGTTTTCCATCACCGTTATAATCTTAGTACTGCTATAAAAATATAACTGTTTCTTTTCAGCCTAAATCCTACGAGTTCGGGTACTCAGTGAAGGACGCTCATTCCGGCAACGATTATGACAGAAAAGAAGTGTCTGATGGCAACGTGGTCCGCGGAGAGTACAGGGTACAGCTGCCTGATGGAAGGACGCAGATCGGTGAGGGAATTTGGACTTTATTACCTAGGTAGAAGAGGTTAGGGCTGATGGTAAGAAAGCGCTCATGGAATTTGGCTATAGCAATGGTTAAGTTAAGCCTCTAATTATGCGGCTTTGTATTGTTTTTTACAAGATCAATGCGATTAACGTGTGTAATTATGAAAATGTCAGGGTAACTGGTTAAAGTTGCCTATCAATACTAATTATTTAGTCTATTTTTAGCTCCTGTTATATCTGATATCGTGTTCGGTTTGTGAAATGCTAGAATCTAGGTAAGTTTTCTAAGCAAATTCAAAGAAAGAAAAAGTAAACTCCATTTTGGACGATACTGGTAGGCGGGTGCGGTTGATATTTAACTGGGAGGTGGTAGTAAATAATACTCACAATTTGCAGATCATATTACTCTAATACGTATCATATAAAAAGGGTAGAATCTTAGACGTGATTCAGTTGTGTATTACAGAACCACTACTTACAAACAAGCTGGTTTGTGTGCTAAAATAGCATCTTTCTTGCAGTAACATACCACGCTGACTGGCAGACTGGTTTCCATGCCGACGTCCGGTATGAAGGCGAGGCGCGGTATCCAGAACCAATTCCCAACACACGCCAGCAAGGTGAGATTGTATTTGCTGGATGTATTACGTATTAGCTTCTTGTTCCGCCACAGAAAGTCCACAGCTGAACATAGGCCATATCAAGGATTACATTGCGACCTGCTGAAAGCGGCCTACATCCTGCATCTTCCTTCAACTTCAGCTAGGTCGTGGCCATTTTGTTGGTGGATGTCCGACGCGTTGATTGCTCAAAGTGGAAATCCAACTTGTGTGTCCGGTTTTGAAGACAACAAAATGCTATAGTGTTATACTATACTAACCATCAAGTCTATTTTAGTGTTCTAGCGGTCTCTACATATCAAAAAGCCAGGATTTTAAGTATAATCTATAATACCTACTTATTTCACAGCTGGATACCACTACAACGCGCCAAGCTTCACCGGCTCTCTGACCGGATTCCAAGGGTCCAGCTACAAGCCTTCCACCGCATACGGACCCCCTGGCTACCACTGAATATCTAATCATTTAGCATTACCCTTGCAAACGTAGGGATTTTGAATGCCAATGTTAACGCTGCCCACTAGACTGTTTCGTAAACCGTGATTATTATTGTGTTTGATACGTTTTAGTGAACTGAAACCTTGAAATATCTCCAAAACATTATTTTCATGTATAGTAATTGATTCCACACATTTGCCAAGTTGACTCCTTTATAATTTAACCATACTTTCAATTTCGTTTATTATGGTGACTTGATATGAAATATCATTTTCTCAATATATCAATATACTTCCAAAGTTATATTGCTATGTCTATAATGTTCAATTTATATTTTTTAATCGAATAAAGCAACACATAATTAGCTCTTTAAGTGACTCCTAAAATGGACTCATTTTAACACAAATATGAGTCCATTGGCAGTCACTGGACTGTGAACGATCAACTAAGTTTTTTGGCATTTTTGTATGCTTTTTTTAGGCTGCATGTTTGATTTCCTTTATCTCCATTATTAAAAGAGTCCCTATTTTGCTAATGAATTATTGTCGAACGGAAATTGTTCTTACAGAGTGAAGTATGTACCTGTTAATATAAGTTTACATCAGTATTGTAATATACGTTAATAAAATAGATTTTTTATAGATAAACTTATTTTATTTCAAACAATACACATTTTTTGAGCTGATTTTCCAACCGTCAAAAGTTTTTTCTTTTATAATTTGACGAATATAAATGTGTCGCAATCGGAGTTTAGTAAGAGTAATCTTTAATTTGTATTTTTTTCATAGGGTTTTTTATTTGATGATTGGAAACTCAGCCCGTATACATAATTATGTACATGAAGAAACTAAACTAGGTATTATATCCATTTCATCAAACTATTTCAAAATATAATTAGTTACAGCTACAATCGCCCTTGGTACAGAATATTGAGATATTACTAGAGTGCAGAGAGGACATCGCATAAAATTAAATTAAAAAATCAATACCGTACCGCTATTACTATTTTATCTCTTTCACTCCTACACAGTCGCCTATCTTGCCTCTCATTCCAATGATTTCCCGGGCGTCCTATACGCGCGCACAAAATTTGTTTCACATGTCCGCTCCAGAATAATACCTCAATAATTGTACACAAATAAAGACTTTTAAAACCTATTTTAGTTATCGAATGTTTTGTTCCTTTCGAGCGAGTTTTGTATACAATTTGAGCGAAGACGACAAAAGATTCGATACCTAAAACAGGTTTTAAAACTGTCTATGAATAAGGCCGTTAAAGTGATAAACTTAAAGTCCTTTTTCCTACGTAATCCCACGATGAAGGGACCCACCTTCTGCACAATCTGTTTGCATGAAATACCCGATTTTGTCTATTGTCTCTATTGATTGGTTTCTAACCTGGCTAAAGTCTTTTTTCCAGTTATGCCAATGTCTGACCTCCTTCAGTATTTCTCTAAGCAACATGTGGATATTTTCACCGTCCGTTTTGCACATTGTGACCTGTATTATGCAAATTTGTTACAAATTAACGTTAATTCTTTTATCCGCTCGCTAATTACCAACATTAGCTCTGTGCGTTTCATCACATTCGACTGAATTACTTCACCTCTACTATGAATGTTAGTTCTAAAAGTATAGTTAGTTAGGAGTTATAAGAGTATTGATGGTTAACTAAATTAATTGCCACGGAGTTCAATGGTAGAGGAAAAATTCGTAACGAAACCTGCCATAGAGATCTTTTATAGTTTCTATAAGTCCGCCAACACACAATAGGAATCTCAATCGAAATTTATATTGTAGAGGGGGCTCGTGCCCTGCGGAAGACGTTTATGGGCTGATACAGTACCACACTCATATCATGTCTTAAGGAATGCATGGGAATGCACTACACTCATCAATTTATCAAGAGTCAATCTTAAATACACAGTGAATACTGTAAATAAAATTTGCTCCCTTACTCGGAATCTTGAGGTTGCAATGAGTCTTGAGTATTATTTCTTCCTAGTAAAAATCATTTGGGCAATGGACATCATTATTGCGTTCTCCATGTGCTTGCCCATAATTTGACTCAAAAGTTTCACCTGGGGGTGTAAAATAGGTAATTGGCTTTCAGTGTCTTTTCATTTTCAACTACTGCCCAAATGGCAACCATACCCAAAAGATCGATAAACTTAGCAGAGGTTTTTTTTGGAGACTGTCACGCCCTCACACCCGCCACTGCAACTCCTGTAATCCAGGATCAACAGCACGCATTGTAATGACACCGAGCATTGAAGGTCAGCGCGTCTCCGGGAATGTCGTAACGTGGCTTTAACCCGCAACGAAGTTAATCATAAAGTTAAATTAAACGGAGGAGTTGGAAATCATTTCTGTACACTTCGCACATACTTAGCACAGGTTATAAAAAGACGCTGTATGAAGGCTGGTGTGAAGATAAATTTATTGATAAAGACACGCTTGTTACCTTGGAATACAATAGAAATAAAGCGGCTGCAAGTATCACAGCCTCACAGAAAGTCGATGTGACACGTTTTTGCAGTATTACGCTCGGTGAGTGAAGTTTTCGGACGCCCGATATCCCTTTCTTCCTTCCATTTTTCCCTCCCTTGCTAAGAGGCCGACAAACCAATGATCCAAATGGCTATGGTGTTCATGGGTAATCGCTTATCATCCATTAAGCCGTACTCATTTGCCGGATCTATGTATAAATCGATGTTACTCATCTACTTACAATTTGACAGCCTCCTTAGAGCAGTTGGTTAGATTCCCACTGTGCAACGAGAGGCCACGGGTGGGATCCCCGCCCCGAGACAAATGTTTGTGCAATCCACAGGTCTTTGTGTCTGGTCTGGGTGTTTGTGAGATCGAAGTCTCTTGTAGTTTCTGATACCCACGACACAAGACCCGATCTTAATGTGTGGTCAGAAATATATAAGTTGGGTGTATTATTTATTACTGGTACTTACGTAGCAATCGAACCAGTCTATTTTACCAATAGGGTTCTTAGTCATAGTGTTGTTGTAAGACCCTTGAGGGACTGAATCGTTGTGGGTGGTGTTGCAATTAACGACGTTTTCTTCTAGAATGCTCTGATTCATCTTCTGCTTAATCAACCTGGTTAAAGAATGATAGATAATGAATAGATTTCTACAGCTTTTTTCAAGTATACTGTCCCATAGAAAATCGTCATGAAGCAATGTTATTGCGTTTCGTTTTGTGAGTGAGATTGCCGGAGGCCCAATTAGCTGGTGGTGTTCGTATCCAGCCGGATGTTTACTTCCGTACGCAGCGGCTGAGGATCCATCATAGAAACCCACGCGTCATTTCATGATAGATCCATCTCGTAAACGAAATTGTTTACATCTATAAACAACCGTGACTGCCTCGGTGGCGTAGTTGTACTACGGTATGATTGCAAAGCTGAGGTCTTGGGTTCGAATCCCGGGTTGGGCAGTGATATTGGATTTTGCTATTAATTATCAGCCCGGAGCCAGGAATTTGTGCCCGATATGGCGATAGGCTCGCCCCCTATCACGTGGGATGGAACATACAAGGCGAAATGTGGGTGTCCTGGTAGCACCTCTGCCTACCCCTTCTGGGAAAAAGGCGTGAATTTATGTATGTATGTATGTATAAATAACCGTGAATTCCGTACTCACTCCATAGTATCATTAACCTCCGGAGACACATCACTTTGATCGCCAGAACCGAAGTTGTTCAGTTGGAAGAAACCAATGCTGGCTATGATACATATTATCCAAAACCCCTGCCTACGAGACTTGTTTGACACCGTCTGTAAACACAAACACATCCAACAGTCACATACATAGTCCTCACTCCAAAGTAAGATCCAGTCTTTTGTCATGAGTATCAGGAACTACTAGACTTTTCGGTTCTAAAAACACCCAGACCCGAAACAAATACTTGAGATCACACAATTACATTTGTTTCGGTGCGAGTTTGTAGTGGTCTCTTGGGTCACAGCCGGCGCTTAATCAGCTGCACCACAGAGGTCGATATATACATATATTTTCCTATTTGTATACTTACAGCCTGCGTCCAACATGTTACTGTGGAAATCATTGGGAGAGGCCTATGTTCAGCAGTGGACTTCCTTTGGCTGATGGATTGGATACTTTCAATCATAGGAAGTCCACTGCTAAACACAGGTCTCGCCCAAGGATCTCCACATCGACCTGTTGGAAGCATGCATCCAGCGGCTTCCTGCAACCTTAGCCAAACCGTCCGTTCAGTTCTTAGTCAGGCATCATGCAGGCGTCCGACGCTTCGCTTGTTCTACTTCCACTTCAACTTGCTAATCCTTTGCTAACCTTTGTAACTAGGCCCTAAGATGTTTGAATTGACCTTACCTTACTGTTTAATTACTTAAATCTTACCTTATCAGTACTACTAATCATTTTTTCTTTTTATCGCTACTTTTTCTGCTACCAATATCACAGATCAGTATGCTGTCAGATGACAAATAATGTTTTAGTTTTTTTTAGCGTACCAGGTATTATTAATGGATGAGTATTTATAACTTTTTTAGAACCTCAGATCCTCCTTTTATTTTACATGTAAATGAGTAAATAAGTTTGAGCATGAATGGATGTTTGTTGCTATTTAAAAAACAACTACTGAACGGATTTTGATGTAACTTTGCTATTACGTTCGCCTCAATAACAACACGTTTATTGCATTTAATAAATATATTGAACAAGTTAGCAGAATATAAAATCTTTTCCACCTGCTTTACTGAAAATCTAGGTTTTTCCAGGCGTGCGTTACAATTTACATAAGTCATATTACATGAAAAATGTAAATAAGGCGAGATGACGCCGTTTAAAGAATTCTAAAAAATTCCTTCATTAACGCCGTTATTGGTAAAATAAGATTTAAAAAATATTATAAATACCTTATGTATACTACGGGATAGCAATAAAATCAGTAAATAAACAATTAAAACAAAAATATTTTATTTCAAAAGCACATTTATTACAAGGAATGCGTTATGTTACATAAATGTTATATTTCGAGACCAGTTACAATACTTTAAGATTTCACTTGTAAAGAGTCGAGATGCATTAATATCAGTTTTATTAATTTCGAGTATAGCACATCAGCGATATTTTCAACTGTAAATAAATAAGAATTTTCACAAATTATTTCTTCAACAGAGAATCGAACCGGTGGCCTAACTGTGTGAGGCTTCATTTATAACGTAGACAAGACTAACTTATTCCTTCGTAACTTAGTCATTGTAAAGTGAAATTAATAAGACAAAATATAATTGCTAATATGGCTTATGTTCATATCTTTGATGTTACGTAATTTCAGTTGAAAATATCACTGTTTAATATCAATAAAATAAAAAGAGATTCCAAACATTACATAATTTAATTAAAAAACTATTTAACATAAAAACAAATTGTGCCTTAAGTAAAAACATCACAAACATCTCCAGCGAATTATCGATATAAAAATTAATCGATAAATAAACGTATCGATTGAACTAAATTAGACTAAGAATTTAATAATATCGATTTGAATATATATATCGTTTTTTTGGGAGATTCAATACTATATCTACATAGATACTTATAAAAAAATGCAATTTAAAAACAAACACTATTGGTCTTATTCATAGACAGTTGGTAAACCTATTTTAGTTATCGAAAGTTCGTCTCTTTCGAACGGCTTTTGAATTCAGTTTGAGCGAAGAAGACAAAACATTCGAGAACTAAAATAGGTTTTAAAACGCTCTATGAAGACCGTAAAATTTTAGGTTATTATCAATTGACAGTCAACTGGGATAACTTTACCCCATTTTGATGATTCTATATAACATGCATAATGCATATATACAGGCAAAATTAATAATCTCTATCTAATAATCGGTACCTAAATTAAACCAATCAATATAAGTAAAATGTGGGCGTGTCTTTGAACATGTGACGCAATTGGTCTATTTAGGAACCTCTCCTTAGAGTTGGTAGTCGTTTATTAATTTAAATATTAGTGTTTTCTATACATTTTACATTCGATACGTCGCCGGATTTACACTCAAATTGTAACTTTCAATCTCTTAAATGCTAATTTCACTAAATGACTAATACAACTAAATTAAAATACAGGGTATATCAAGAATGTTACCTAACACAAAGATAAGTGGTAGTTTTAGTGACTACAGACACGATGCAACTAAAATTTGGCAAAAAAATATTTTAAATATCATGATGTTTGGGTGGTAAATCTATAGTTTTAGCTAACATTATAATCAAAGCCTTGCGTACTATAGCGACTCCAAAAATAAAAGGATGTACATTATTTTTTTAGGTAATGCATGTATTTACCACCCAAATACGATGATAGGAAAAAAATACAAAAAAAAATCGTCGTTCTTTTTTGCAAAAAATTTAGTTGCTTTGTGTCTAAAGTCACTGAAACTACCACCTGGCTACATTTTCGGCAAAAGTCTTGATATACCCTGTATATCAAACGTATTATTTTTAATTCTGGCTCATTTAAATCACCTGATGTTAAGTGCACGCCGTTTATATAAAGTATTGAAAATTGACAGATTAATATCTCGTCAATTATCTCGGCCTGTTCAATTATTATCATATAAATTAGATTTTTTATATTATGTACACATATTCCAACGTGGTAACTATATTGTGACGTGTTTAACCGTCGTGTCGTACGTTGTTAAGTCCTCAAGCCTTATGGCTAATATAAGAATTTTGAAATCTTTATACGTCAATGTTAATTATTATTTAAGTGTTTTCATTAGAAATGTTTCTAATAACATGTTTCCATGGGTGTAAAGAGTTGACAATATTATCCGTCGTAGTTTAATTATTACATAATGTATTTCAATATTATTAAATAAATGATCAAAATAAACAAAAATCATTCTAAGCTTGCACCATAAAATAACAATGACTTAGCAAAATAAGTGTTATTTAAAAAAAATGGAGATTCAAGTATTAATAGAAGAAATAGAAAAAGAACGAAATTCGAAATGTGTAAAATGACAAAAATTACATTAACAGTTTTAAATATTTATTTTCTTTCTATTAATTAAGTTATTTTACGTATTATAGATTAAAACTACTTTTCATTCACTTTAAATACGGGTACAAGCATTAATTTTGAATTATTAAAATTCTTATTAATTGTATTGCCCCATTTTCAACATTGAATATCAAACTCTCAATTAAAATACTGATTTCAGTACATCAGGTACATTTTAATAGGAAGCGGACGTAAAAATACGTCACGAGCTGTAATTAACACCGATTTTAAATGAGATTATTTCGAGTAATAATAAATTGAAATAATATTAAAAACAAATTATTATGAACTAAATTTTGTGCGTTTTATACATTTTTTTATTATTACTTTTCATCACAATTATTTCTATATTATCGCGTGATAGGATGACTATTCCATATTCAAAGAAAAATCAGGTAACTGCTTTTTTTATCACAAAATAGAAACGAAAAAACATTAGTAAGTAATGTTCTACTTATGTAAATTGTGGTACAAATATTACGCGTGTTCCAAAAAATGTTTTTTTATTATTATAATTTAAGGTAAGTAGAGTATCTGATATCAGGCTGAATGGAATACGAAACTTGAGTAATTAATTCCAACTAAAAGACAAGCAATTGTCTTGCCCGGTAATACCATTGGACATAGTTGAGAGTCCTTAATATATATAGAACTAGCGGCCCGGCCCAGCTTCGCCTGGGTGCTAAGATGTTTAGACTCCACTCCACACCAGAAATATCTTATTCCCGTTCAAACTTTTGTACTCCTGAACTCAACCTAAGTACCTACTATCCCTTTTCCTATCGTATCCCATCCCATCTCATCTGGCTCCTTTTCTTTCTGTTACATCCCGTCCCATTATTTCCCATCGAATGCAATCCGGATCCGACCGGTTTCATCGCGTTCGTCCCACTTTATCCCATTTCATCCCTTAATGCCTAAATAGGCAAGTTGTAAATTTTTTGTAATTGCTTTTTTTTTGTAGACAGGCCTTATATAAACAGGAAAATACGACGAATATCATTTAAAAAATACGCAAACACAAATACTTTGCAAAATTCCTGCTAAAACTTTCCGCTCAGCCAAAATTCTGACTACGAAATTGATTTTTTAAAGTATAATGAACTACTTATTTTAAATTTAATTAATTTTATAGCGTCAACAACACGTGGTAATTATACTGTTAAAATGTAGCTTATATGACACGTTCGTAGATTTACCATAGCAGCGCCATCTATTGATTACTTACTCAACCCAGTCGAAAGGTATCGACATCTGTTAGAATCATTTGGAGTTAACAGATGATTGTGACTGTCAAATAATAACAGACAAATAATTAGCAATAAATTAAAATTGCGACTATAATTTGAGATTTAAACTATCCTATCTCTCAAGTTGGATCGAACTGCACATGGTGTGCAAATTTTATTATAATCGGTTAAGTAGTTTAGGAGTCCATTGAGGACAAACATTGTGACACGAGATTTATATATATTAAGATATATAAAGAAAAATATATAAAGATTATATTTTCAGATTCAATTTAAATATTATCATTATATATTATGACAAATATTTGAGATCCGTTTGTTTCATATAATATGTTGAGATTTTCATTTACAATATTAGAAATTGACATTCTGCAAAATGTAAATTGACTGTTCCCGAAAACTAAGATAGATGGTACTGTCTGTAATTACAGACACGATACCAATAAAAATTATGCAAATGAAAGTATTGTCTCGGATAACACTAGATCGAGAAAAAGGAGACGATATATTCATATCAATAAAATAAACTTGTTTTATGAATTTTCTATGACATTCGTACCAATCACAGATCTTATAATTTAAATGCAGATCAAAGGCAATCGATTTTTCCACCGAACAGTCATGATCCCATTATGACACAACTCTTGTGTCATCATGGTATGTATTTTATATTGTCTATGCTTTGCAAAAAGGCAGGAAACCGATGCGCGCGCGTTACAACATTGTCTTCTGTCAAGTCAGTAACAAACTAGCATCTCTTGGACTGGTTATTTTATTGTGCTTCCATATTTATCATCCTCGTCATCATCAGGCCTTCCGCGTCCACTGAGGACATAGGCCTCTCCTATGGCGCGCCACTGGGTTCGATCTTCAGCCCATCCTCTCCAACCGCTATCAGCCATCTTACGAATATCATCTTGTGTCGTGTATCAGAAACTACGAGACTTCGGTCTCACAAACATTTGACAGCCTCAGTGGCGCAGTTGGTTAGACGCCGGCTGTGAAACGGGAGGCTGCGGGTTCGATCCCCGCACCGAAACAAATGTTTGTGTGAATCTCAGGTATTTGTTTCGTGTCTGGGTGTTTGTAAGACCGAAAAGTCTCTCGTAGTCACTGATGCGTACGACACAAGACTTAATTGATCTTAATGTGGGGTCAGGACAATGTATGTGACTGTTGGGTATATTATTTATTTATTATTTATTAATGTCTTAGCGTCCATAATTTAAATTTTAGCGTTTTAATCAACTCCACCAAAAAGATTGGTATCTCTGAGTTCTTTTACAAGAAACCTCGAACATATAACGGTGAAGCCAAACATCGTGAGGAAACCGCATAGCGATTACATTAGTATGTATAGATATTAATATGTCAAGGCCGTCAACCCGCGCTAGGCTAGCGTGGTTAACGAATCTAACCCCTCTCAATCGTAGGTACTCTTGATTGCGTCAGAGGGCCGTGCCCTTCAGTGAGACGTATACGGGCTGGTACAGTACAGGCTAATAAATCCTTGTAAATATCAAAAGCGATAGGTAGCACCGTCTTTCGATAATACAGCATCATATAAAACTACTTACAAATAATTGCATTCTATTATACTCTTTGGATTTTAACATTTCAGTGACATGCAGACCTTTTTAAATAAACGGCTGAGCGCGATTTGGAATCAGTATAAAGCGTGATATTGACATATATTTAATTTAAAGCAAATGCTCCTAGCCACCCCGGGTAACATTGTACCAAGTTGGAAAAAGACATCCTGGTAGTTTTGTCAAAAATCGCGATTTCAGTTTCCAAGGCGTTTGATCAACCCTTACAGTAATCGTATCTATACGGGTTGATCGTACTACATTAAAAAAAAATCATATTTTTACGGCTCAGGTAAGTTTCCGAAACTGATGTTCAGCTAAGTGGTAAAATTACTCGTATCTATACGGGGTGGCCAAACTTGAAAACTAAAATCACGTTTTTTGACAAAAAATCATCTCGGATTTTTTTCAAATTTTGTACAATGTCACCTGGAGCTATGAGAAACATGTGGGTTAAATTAAGTATCGAAATATCAACATCACCCTGTATATTAAAGATCATACCATACAATTATCAGAATATTTTAATTTAAACATGGCGGTATTCAATCGAAAGCAGTATTAGGTTACCGACGAAAATATCTAGGTTTTAAATGTGTAATTAACTATGGAATGCATGTCACTGGTTTCTCCTAAACATCAACTCAAGTTACAACACTACGAAATCTGGAATTATTATATAAGTTTTACATATAATTTCTAGCTTTTTACATCGGATTATAAATACACTATTATCTTTTGATTGAGTAAAATAATATATCAGAACAAAATATAAGAATTTTTAGTATATGAAAGACTATCAATTTTAGATAATTTTTTTATTAATAATTTCCACTGATAAATTATTTTACTTTACCAAAACATCAGTTTAAAATAAAACTACATGTCTATACAGACCGACATTTGAGTACGAGTTGCGTAGTGTTGTTACGTGTTGCAGCAATTGTTACACTCAGTCGTTACAGTAGCAGTACATGTTGAGATGTGGGTGTGTTGCGCTTATGCAGCTCGGTTCGTTATTGTACCTGTAACAATGTTTTATTTATATTTAATCAGTCTATTTACCCCCCCCCCCTCCCTTCTCTTTATCAAATTTTCGTCTAATATAATATGTAATAGGCCGATATTAAACGCCAATTTTGTTATACTGCAGTACAACAAATATGGTAACTGGTTAGTGTCGATGTTAAATGTTTTTAGTAGAATTCTAAAATACAGACTGATTTTGGCATATGTTGCTTAATTTCACTCACATGTTTCTCATCACCTCAGGTGACATTGTACTCAATCTAACAAAAATCGAAGATGATTTTTTGTCAAAACTTGTAATTTTATTTTTCAGGATTTTAGACCACCCTGTATATATACGAGTATTTTTCCGCTTAGCTGACCTTCAGATCGATTCGGGAACTTACTTGAGTCGTAAAAAGATTCGTACCTACACGGGTTCATCAAAGGCCTTGGAAACTAAAATCACGATTTTTGACAAAACCACCAAGTAGATTTTTTTCAAATTTAGTACAACATAACCTGGGGTGGCTAGGAACACGTGGTATAAATTAAATAACACGTCAAAATCACTCTGTATATCCGAATGGCAAGCACAGTAAATAAGGTGTAAATAAGTAACTTACGCAAGTATGTATATCGCTCTTTAGTTGGTCTATTTGGACGACCCAGCACTTACCCGGTGTATTTTTCTAACTTTTTAAACTTTTTCTATGCTTTTTGGCATGAAAAAGATTTTTTTATTGCTACGAACTGAAAACATAACTTACGCATTAGTCCTGGATATATCTCGCGAGTTGACGACGAATTTGTCCTCGTTCTTGAGGTAGGTCAAAGAAGCTTCATACACTCCACGCCCAGGTCCCACTGCGATCTATAATATATACAAGGCGGGTTGTACATAACAATTCTAGGTACCTAACTCCAGTGGGGGTCCAACGTTGTAATTCCTACTGAATTGTATTTATTGTTGTTATTTCTATTGTGGTAGAGTAATGCTGTTGTTAGCCATGTCTCAGCATGAATGGGCAGGCTCATCCGGGGTAGTACCATCGTCTCACTGGAGACCGACGTGAAGCGCTAGCTTTGCTGTCACGTTTCATTCGGTGAGTGAGACTGCCGGATACCCAATACCCCTTTCCTCTTCTCATCCTATTTCCTTCCCCCTTTCCTCTCGATCTGATGGGCCGGCAACATATCCATGATCCAAGCGTTGTGGATGATCATGGGCAGCAGTGATCGCTTACCGTCAGGTGACCTGCTTGCTCGTTTGCCGAACCTCTGCTATAAAAAAAGTAGTAGATACAACGGCAGGAATGGTCTTTGATTGGGGAGCACTGTCGTCTCACAGCAATTCCATGTCAAGTGACGGCTTAGCTGTCGTTTTACTGTCGGTGAGTGAGATTGCTGGAATCAAGTACCCCTTTTATGCCCCCCTTTATTCTCCCTTATCCTCTTCTATGTAAAAAGCCGATGATATATATATATGTATAAATATCTACATACCTTGATCTGCCAGTCCTCCTTGGTTGGCCTCAGGCCAGCTCCAAACCTTCCCACATAGCCGTCAGCGTCCTTGGCCTCCACGAACGAGAGGAGACGGCTGTTGGCCCGAGACCTCGACTCCCAGGATATCTCTTGCAGAGTACGTATGGCACAGAGTGATCTGGTAAACAAGCAGCCGATTGTGTTATGGTGCATCCACACCGCAGTCACTTTGTATTGAGCTATGTTTCTAAATGTTCTTCTGGGTA
Source organism: Theretra japonica (assembly GCA_033459515.1). Classification (NCBI taxonomy): domain Eukaryota; kingdom Metazoa; phylum Arthropoda; class Insecta; order Lepidoptera; family Sphingidae; genus Theretra; species Theretra japonica. Next base: position 759,057 of record CM065950.1, read on the forward strand.
CGAGGTAATAATTCTTCTGTGTACGAGCTCATCTATTCGTCTGAGTACGAGGTATCCTATTCTTCTGAGTGCGAGCTAATCAATTCTTCTGTGTAGGTGGATGGAGCCACGCAACTTGGCTTAATATAGAGCAGTTCATAAATGTCAATTGAATAACATTGGTCAAGTTATATTGTAAAGTCGCCCGAAAGGGAGAATCAGTACGCACTGTTCCGCCGAAACAACGAATAGCAATAATATTTTCAACATAATTAAAGTCATAATTATTAGCAAATCGACCTCACCAACAGCCCCCGTCAACGAGTATGACGCTTATGGCAGCCATCGGCTTCCTCCACAATGGTACAAGGAAGTGACAGTAAATGTGGTTGAGAATTACCTGACAGGCTCAGTGAGTGAATTGATGTAGTCGACCAGAGCGTTGGCGGCGCGGCGGTACAGCGCGTCATGCTCGGACACGTTCATCCAGCGCAAACACGTGCACCAGTGGGGTTCGATTCCCGCCTCGCTACACGATCTGTTTTTTGGTATCTGCAACGATACAAAGTGGTAGACCTTATTCACCTTGGACCACTATAGAAATTCGCTCGACCAGAATGGGGCCTTTGTCTTACAAAAAACGTATGGTTATGTGAACAGTGAAACTATCGTCATTCTATAGGCTAGGTTTAGTAAAGGGCAAATATTCCTTCCATTTTCCCGTCCTTTATTCTCCATGTCTTTAACTAAACTGCCTGAACTGTGTGCCCACTCTGGACACTTGATTGTATTTAGTTCGATTAAATATCACTGTGATCAAATACCTGCCGATTCTAGCTCAATAGCACTAAAACGACAAGATTTCGATATTAATTTTAAAATTTAAATAAATATCTTGCCAAGAGTAGGCCATTTCGGCACTGAAGCTAGGGTACCAAAAGTCACAACCCAGAATAATCAAAACATATCCAAAAACTCACCGGCTCAAACAGGCTCATTCCTCGTGCCAAATCAGCGCCCCTGACCTTATAAGGGTTCCAGTACTTTCTGAGATCCAATGCATCCAGGACAGTGGCGTGGATATCATGAGGAGTGGTCAGCACCAGGGCGTTATGATGGAGAGCGTCCATGGCGTGAGGTCTGGACCTCTGGAGCGACTCGGGAATAACTATCGTCATGAACGGGAGACGCTCTTCTAGTTTTCCTTGGAGTGTGTCTCGAACTTTTGCGTACCTGGTGGATAGGTTTCATAAAGTTAGTTGGACGTTAAGCTGTTTTTATTAATATGTTTATTTAAAATTTAGGAAAACTTGCTGAATAAACACCATCAGTACTGGTATGAGTCCAGTGTCAGGAATTTTGTGAAACATCTTCTTTAGCATTGTGACTTTAAAAGCGGTAGGGCCTTGCTATAGATAAGTTAAAGTTATCATGTAAAGAAATAGGTTTGGCTGGTGTACTACTGCACCTCTGTAAACCGGCGTGAAGTTACAGCTTCGGTGTTACATTAGTCCTAACATTGCCGGAGACTGAAAACCTGATCGCATATTTTGTATTCGCCGGAATACTACCGTCCAATGGTAAAAATAATGTGTTAGGGAAGTCTATTTAGCTTCAACAGACCAAAATATCATGAATATTCCAGATTCCACTGCTTTCATCATCAGAATCACGTACCACTACACTCCAAAATCCCCTCACCTAGGTCCATGATCCCCCATGACGAACAGCAGCGTATCCTGCAGCCTTCCCTCCTCAGCCAACCTCCTGAGGAACCTCACCGTGTCTTCATCAGCGGTGGATATCATGTTGAAGTCGTCATGCGTGATGTCTGCTATGAACGTAAAGCAAAAACGCTTGCCGTCCAGGGAGAGGAACTGGGGAAGAAAATAGAACTTTATGGGTTGATGGTTAGAGTCGGTTATTGGTTGTGGGATATTTTTAACTTCTTAGGGTAGTGATTAAAGATCTTAATTGGTCGTACGGTATATTTTGAACTCTATTGGGTTGTTATTAGAGTCGCTTATTTGTTATAAAATATATTTAATAATGATTTCAAACTATATTTTACAACAAATAAGATACTTGAACATGAGTTCAAGTCGTCGTGCGCGGCTATGAACGTGAAGCAAAAGGGTTTGCCGTCCAGGGAGATGACCTGCCGAACAAATTTGAATTTTATATGGTGCCAGTTAGAGTCGTTTATTGGTTGTACCATATATTTTTAAACTCTTTATGGTAGTGATTGGAGTATTTTGGTGCTATATTTTGCAATTGTAAATCACGTATTTTTTGGTATACTCATTTTAGGACAAAATATGTATATATTTTTAAATTTTATATATCTAGTTTACTATAATCTATCTAATTTTAAAAGTTCCATTTGACATATCTCAAAATTGTGAAATAGGGATGATGTCAAATAAATCGGTTAGTACAATATCCGATTATTAACGAGATATCGATACTATTTGTTTGTATTTCTTAATCGATTACAGTTTATATTTTTAGTTTACATTATTTCGTTTTTTTTATGTACATCTTTATCCTAATGAGACATCCACAATTGCATAAGTCACTTTAGTATTAAGGAACAAAAGCAATGATTTATTTATTACTAGCGGCCCGGCCCACTGAGTCGAAATGGCAATTTTTTGTGACACGATTTTTTTCGGAATTTCCAATTTATTTTGACGCCAACGGTTCGATATTATCATTCCTTACAATATTTATTCTTTGTACATTTTTGTTTAACCCTATAATTTTGGCTAAAAAAAATAATTTAGATTTTTGATGTATGGAACGCACTATACCCTAAATTTCTACGAAATCCTGCTAGATCCTGCGTTGAAATCTTATTTTTCTGAATCTTGGTCTTCTACTATATTTGTATACTTCGGACGTCTGTATCGACCTGCAATTTTTTCAGTTATGCAGTTCGAAAGAAAAGATAAAAATCAATATTTCCCAAAACTCTTTTTACGATTATCTTTAGTAAATTTGACACAAATAAAATAAATTAATCGAATAAATTAACAAATACCAAGGAAAACTTGTATATGTGCGTGCCAAATTTATAATACGAAGGATACAATTGAAAGCCTTTTACGATTGCTGATTTTCTTAGGTTTATATATTGTATTTACATTACTTACTTTTTAAAATTAGAAAACAACTGGATTAAAATTGCTCGATTATTTCTATATTTTTACCGATTATGCGTATACAAATCCGTTTGCATAGTCTCAACTCTACACATGGAAGACCTAATGACGTGACTTTGTAATGACGTCTAGTAAAAAAATATGTTGTTTAAAATGGTTGTTTTGCTTTATTTAAAGGATTTATATTTAAATTTAGTTATTATGGATTGTAAATCCTGTAATAAAATAAGAATAGCTTCATAATTCTATGGTTTTACGGAAAGTTTTATTGAAATTGTGTGAGTTACGTCTTCACAAAGTTATTTATGATAAAAGTATGAAATGTCAAATGAGACTTCTTGAATTAGAAATACTATATTTACTACTACTTAATCGTCTATTTTACACAAATGTACAGTCTTATTATGTTACACACAAAAAAAAACCAAAACCCCTTTCCTCTTCCCATCCTTTTTCCTTCCCGCTCCCCTCCCGATCTGATAGTCCGGAAACACATCCATGCTCCAGCGTTGTGGATGCTCAGGTGCAGTGATCACTTACCATCAGGTGACCTGTTTGCTCGTTTACCGGACCTATTATACAAAAATAATTATAAAAGCCTACCTGATCAGTAATATTCATCATGAGCTTATACTGCGGTGTGTCCCCAACACAATACTTGTTAGTATTACCGCCCTTCCACCATTTCTTCCCACTGTTGGACTCTTCCAGGTAGAACGAGCGTAGATAATGATCCGCGGGCTGCCGTTTGAACCCGTTGAAACGGTACTGAAACGTTCCTATCCAGGGCATGTCTTCGAAGTAGGCTGTTCTGTAACTGTTTGAACATAGAACAGGGTAAGATTTATTAAAGGAATTAAATGAGGCATTAAAATTTATACAAATAATTTTGAACTGATCAATGTGTACATGGAAGATAGTTGAGAAAATTCATTATGGCTATATTTTATCCTGAAAAATTTAGTGTTCCCGCGGGATAAGGAAGAAATTCAAATATACAGGGTATATCAAGACTGCTACCGAAAACGAAACCAGGTGGTAGTTTTAGTGACTTTAGACACAGTGCAGCTAAAGTTTTTGCAATAAAAAGAGACGATTTCTTTTGTAATTTCTTTCCTATCATCGTATTTGGGTGGTAAATATATACATGCATAAACACACGCCTTCCTCCCAGAAGGGGTAGGCAGAGGTGCTACCAGAACACCCACGTTGCGCCTTGTATACTCCGTCCCAAGATGTGATAGGGGGCGAGCTCATCGCCATATCGGGCACAAATTCCCGATTCCGGCCTGATAATTAATGGAAAAATCCAATATCACTTTGCCCGACCCGGGATTCGAACCCGAGACCTCAGCTTTGCAATCGTACCGTAGTACCACCACGCCACCGAGGCAGTCAATACATACATACACTTTCCTAAAAAAATAATGTACACCCTTTTATTTTTAAAGGCGCTATAGTACGAGAGGCTTTAAATTATAATTTTAGCACAAACTATGGATTTACCAACCAAACACAATGATATTCAAAACATTACAAAAAAAATCGTCGCGTTTTTATGCAAAACTTTTAGTTGCATCGTGTCTGTAGTCACCAAAACTACCACCTGGCTTCGTTTTCGGTAGCAGTCTTGATATATCCTGTATATTTTCAATGTTTTTCCTAATATTCATCAGTTCTTCGTACGTACTATAATATCATTTATGTACGCAAGAACGGTACTTAATTGAAACTATGAAATCATAAACTTTGCACTTATATAACTCAAGTAATTGTATTGTTTTGTATTATCAACAATTACATTGTTATCACCTTATCTATCATAAAAGCTACTTTAAACACTGTTCCTTGTACATACATAACCACACCAGAAGGGGTAGGCAGAGGTGCTACTAGAACACCCACGTTTCGCCTTGTATATTCCGTCCCACGATGTGATAGGGGGCGAGCCAATCGATAATACTGTTCCTTGTATTATCAACAATTACATCGTTATCACCTTATCAATCATAAAAGATACTTTAAACATTGTTTCTTACCCGTCATCTCTAAGTTTGTAGAATATAAAAGGCATCGAGTCCATAGTGCCGTTGTTCTTCATCTTTTTCCTCACATCTGGCAGTTCCAGTTCATTCTTCCCAGTCAGTATTGGGAATAAAGCCGCAGGCGTCCCGTCACCTAATATGTTGTATCTGGATTGGAATACACGAAAAATATATACACACTTTTATCCCATAAGGGTAGGCAGAGACGAGATCGCCACGTTTTAATTTAAGTAAGTCAGTTATCTTATTCATATATCATATTTTTTATTTACATACATACATACATAAACACACGCCTTTTTCCCAGAAGGGGTAGGCAGAGGTGCTACTAGAACACCCACGTTTCGCCTTGTATATTCCGTCCCACGATGTGATAGGGGGCGAGCCTATCGCCATATCGGGCACAAATTCCTGACTCCAGGCTAATAATGAATAGAAAAATCCAATATCACTTTGCCCGACCCGGGATTCGAACCCGAGATCTCAGCTTTTGCAATCATACCGTAGTACCACTACGCCACCGAGGCAGTCGGCAGTCGAGGCAGTCGAGGCAGTCATAAATAATATTTTTTATTTATTATTCATATATATATATCAATATATTTTTTAAATAAGCCGACCAGCTATGACTCGCGGTTTTACCCGCATAGTTCGTAGCGTTATGTTATATAGCTTATATGTAGTTGGCCAGCTGGAATCGACCTCAAAAAAATGTTTGCATATTTAGGTACTTAAGATTAATTATTAAAAGATTAGTTTTATTTCTCTCTATTTATTACAATTTTCTTTTTATTGCACTATAACGGTGAAGAAAAACATCGTGAGGAAACCTGCACAGCATAGCGATTCATATAAATTTCTATGGTGGGTAAAAATCCGCCAACCCGCACTAGGCCAGCGTGGTGGACTATATGGCCTAACCACTCTCAATCGTACTCTCGACTGTAGAGGAGGCCTGTGCCCTGCAGTGGGACGTATATAGGCTGATATAGTAGTAATATTACAATTTTGAAGTCGGTTTTTTTTTATTGGGGTTCGATCCTTAAGTACGGATAAGGATCGCTTATTGATTTCGGCTGATAGACTAAATTGCGTTTCAAAGCATTAATACTTATCAACTAGTAAAATAAATAAATAATAACACTTACCCATGCAAGACGACGCCGTCCAACTCCTTAGTCAAAAACTCGTAACTCTTCGGCATTCTTCGTATGAACCCGTTCTTCGACGTGGAATCGAAACCGAATATGAGCACGTTAAGAGTGTTCTCCCTGCCAGGAGGCGACGGTTTTCTGACCACCGTCGTACGGAACCCAACTGCGTGGCCCATCCATTTTGAATTAAGCAAGCTGGGAGAAAAAAATGTTCATTCGTTTAATTGACTACATGGCCTAACCCCTCTCAATTCTAGAGATTGTAAAGAAGGCATTTGCCCTGCAGTGGGAAGTATATAGGCTGATATAAATTCATTTAATTGGGCAAACATTTGTTAAAATAATAATAAATAATACATACATAGTATAAAATAAAGTGGTTTTACGTTGTAGCTATGAATGCTTAGATATTTTCAACAGCGCGAGACACTGCAAATATCATAAATAGATACAGCAATTCAAGAAAGAGGTTAAAACGAATAATATTTTTAGTAGCGAAATGCACCTTCATCATAATATACTATTAAAAAACAAATTATATTATCCATCCATCCATCCATCCATCCATCCATCCATCAGCCAAAGGAAGTCCACTGCTGAACATAGGCCTCTCCTAATGATTTCCACAGTGACTTGTTGGAGGCAGCCTGCATCCAACGACGTCCCGCGACCTTTACCATGTCGTCTGACCACCTAGTGGGTGGACGTCCCACGCTGCGCTTTCCGCTTCGTGGCCTCCATTCGAGAACTTTTTGGCCCCATCGGCCATCAATTCTCCGTGCTATGTGCCCTGCCCATTGCCACTTTAACTTGCTAATCCGCTAATTATATTATTTGTATTGTATTGTATCAGCCCATATACGACCCACTGCAGGGCACGGGCCTCCTCTACAATCGAGAGTACGATTGAGAGTGGTTAGGCCATATAGTCCACCACGCTGGCCTAGTGCGGGTTGGCGGACTTTCACATACCATAGAAATTTGTACAAATCGCTATGGTATGCAGTTAATGGGTTATATTATGGCAAATAGTAATTCATAGAGAAGATACGGAGACACTAATAGACTAGCGGCCTTATGCAAAGACAGTTTTAAAACCTAGTTATCAAATGTTTTATCTTCTTCGCTCAAACTGAATTCCAAAATCGCTCGAAAGGGACAAAGCATTCGATGTCTAAAATAGGTTTTAAAACTGTCTATGAATAAAGCCGTATGTATATAAAATAAAAAAATCTGGTATGTAAAGTCTCTAGTAGAACTCTAGTAGAAAAGAAAAAACTATTAATAAAATGACTAAACCTGTTCGTGTGTTTCCCAATACATTTAATTTTGACGTGATCGCTCTTCGTGAGAACGTACGCTTCATCATCCTTGACATCCGTGGGGGCGCCCAGATAGTACTCCTTATCGCTCTTGTATATTATGTCTCTGTATGTGCATATTATGTCGGTAGTTGTAGCTAGAATTTCTGGCACCACTCTGCATTCTGATAACTGTGAAAATAAGTCTTATATTCAATAACATACATAAACTCACGCCTTTTTCCCAGAAGGAATAGGCAGAGGTGCTACCAGGACACCCACTTTTTGCCCTGCATGTTCCGTCCCACGACGTGATAGGGAGCCAGCCTATCGCCATATCGGGCACAAATTCCTGACCCCGAGCTGATAATGAATAGAAAAATCCAATATCAATTTGCCCGACCCGGGATTCGAGCCCGAGACCTCACCTTTGTAACCGTACCGTGGTACAACTACGCCATTGAGGCAGTTATATACAGTTCATGATAATAAGTATCCTCAACAGTCATATGTCTCGACCCCTCATGAGATACACAAAGCAAATGCTTAGGGACGTGGAATCTACAAAAAACGGCGACCGCTGGACAAAGTAGGTTTTGATCCCGCACCAAGAGAAATATTTGTACGGCTCACTAATATTTGATTCAAGTTTGAAATCCTCCGTGGCGCAGTTGGATAGACGCCGCCTGTGATACAAGAGGCCGCGGGTTCGATCCCCGCACCGGGACAAATGTTTATGTGAACCACAAGTATTTGTTTCGGGGTATTATAATAATAAATACACCCAACAGTCACACACTTACTCTGATCCCACACTAAGATCAATTAAGTCATGTGTCGTGGGTATCAGAAGCTACGAGAGACTTTTCGGTCTCACAAACACCCAGACTCGACATACTTGTGGGCCTCACAAACATTTGTCTCGGTGCGGGGATGTAACCCGCGGCCTCTCGTTTCACAAGCGGCGTCTAACCAACTGCGCGACGAAGGCTGTCAAGAGTGTAAAAAGGCTGTATGGGTGTTTGTGAGGCCGAAGAGTCACATAGTTCCTGATACACGACACAAGACTCGATCTTCGTGTGGGGTCAGGACTATGTATGTGACTGTTGGGTTTATTTATTTATTTCATTTTCTATATCAATACATTAACTTACGTAACACCTGACCCAGTCTTGTCCAGTGCAGATGACTTTAGGTAATTCTTTGTCAAATTGTGTAACCTCCTTCGCGAATGGATCGAGTTGAGGAATGTCGCATCCGCTGCCTTTGTCGTCTTTTAACGCTTCTTGAAGACGATTCTCTATGTATCTGAGGGTAAGAATTGCTGTTATATAAGGGTAAAAAGAAATTGGGGATGTATGACTTTTAGGGAGGAAGGAATTTTATTATGACTGAAACAATGCTGATGGTGTTCCAAAAAATTACCTATTGTGATATTGTGAGTTATTTTGAAATTTTATTTTGATTTTGTTTAATATGACATTATAAACAAATATGTTGTTTCTTTTAAAAAAAATCTTGGTGACATTTTCACCAATAATTCGGGACTGAAAAATATAATTTTCTACAAAATTAACACTTTATGTTATCACTCAATATAGTGGCGGGGCGATTAAATTATTTCAAGGTATTATAAAAAATATTTCAATATATTTTTTAATACTATTAGGCACTGATATAATTTAAAGAAATAACTCAAATATACTTGTAGAACATCACAAGTGTAGTGCAAAAAAAAACAAAATTATTTTTTTATCATATTATATTGAAACAATAAAATACCAAATATCCTTTATAAAATTATGCATCTTGCGTTTTTTTTATAATAATATAAAATTAATTTATCACCATAACAACTTACTCGATAAAAAGTTAGGTTAAGTGTATTTATTAAATAGATATAAATTAATGTGATTCATATGAAAATGTGTTTAAATAACACAAGCATAAATACATTTGTATCTGTTATTTGGCGGAAATTTACCGTTTATTCACCCCGAGTTAATTTGTATACTCGTAGGTGGGCAAATTATCTACCATCCAAGTGTTTAACATATTCATGGGCGTTGGTAATAACTTACCACCACCGTTGGTACCCACTTACCGCCAAGTGATTTTTTTGTTTCCTACTATACTTAACAATATTATAAAGCAAGTAAAGAAACTACTAAGCACTATGCAAATATTTAATAAACAAAGGCAAAGAAAACTGCATGCAATTATATGCTTATATCTAAATACCCTTTCATTTTTCCAATTTGACAATACCACCACATATTTTGACCATAAGTGACCATAGATAATGCACTTTATAGGAAGTGACAGTACTGACGCCTGATGGTAATTCCCCATTGACACGGGGTGAGTATCTCGTTTCAAAGATACGATTATCGTAAGGATATAAAAAAGTCGCACCGTGTAAACATTTGTCAGAACACCATAATCTACGGCGGTTATGTCATGTGATAATCGGATACGATTCTCGCCGCGAGAAACTCTCCCCGTGTAAATGGAGCTTAAGCGCTATGCGTTCCTAATAAAATCAGCACTAGAAACGATTGCGATGATTACCAGTCGACACAATTATGCTGGCTTGTTCAATACCTGATATATCTAGGCTGATCCCGGAACGAGAAGCACTTTCGTCATTATAGTGGATTTTACGTACCATATTTTTATTTTTTATAGTACCCAAAAAATTTAAATGAAGTGATATAACAAAATACAAATGACGGTCTTATCGCTCATACAATGATCCAAAAATTTTATAATTACAGACATGGGCGGTCCACACATCAGTAAAAATCATAATTAAAATATTATGAAATTGGAAAATGGTGTAAATAAAAAAAAGGCGTGAGACATGCATAGAAAATACAAAAGGCTACTTACTCAATCACTGAATTTCTGAAAATACAAAACGAAAATAAAATATTAATTCAAATTCATTCAAGACATGCTTAGATAACACAAAAAAAACATTCAAAATAGTGTCGGAAAAGGAAAAGTGATTTAAGTTCAAAGCGGGAATAGTATTCGCAAAATAGCATAAGATTACTACGTGCTTCAAGTTTCTGATTTTAATTAGTACTATTAATAATTTTGCAACAAATTTTAAGGACCTTGGGTCAGTTTCACCAGTTCCTGATAAAGTCCCTGATAGCTATCTGGCACTTATCTGTCAGATAGAATACAAAATTTAGAACTTGTAAAACCGAATTTCGTATTTTATCTGATAGATAGCTAGACAGCTAGATAGCTATCAGGGACTTTATCGGGAAATGGTGAAACTGGCCCTAAGACTTTTTGTATAAACTTAAATGCAAGCTTGTAACAGGCCATCGAAATAAAAAATGGGACAACTGTTATACTTGAAAATTAGTTCTCAGACAGTAAAAATATAATAAAAAATAAACCTTTTTTTAATTCAAAAATGTATTATGGATATCTAGTGCGAATAATGACATAACATAAAAAAAATCATTTTTCCATACAATAAACAACGTACGAATCAATTTATACACACCACATAAAACTTCCCATTCAACTACAATAAACTAGAATCGCAAAATAATAAATGTAATGTAAAGGACATAATATTTGCCCAAACTAACGCTGTAATATTGAGCCTGACCTATATTCATAAAGTCTTGGATTCGTGCCAAGTTCCCAAGAGAACACTGCATAATTTTTGAGCATTATGACGACGATAAGTTCAAGCAGACTCCATTTTTAGCCAATATGGTCGATTTTTGCTAAGCAGTGTATAAAAAAAAACGTGATAAGCGTCCTTATGTACAGTTATTCCGTTTTACAAAGTCCGCTGTTTAGTTTTATAATTGACAATATGCACATTTGTATATGTCATATACATATCGGCGTGTGGCGAAATTTAGAGTTACAATTTTTTTTTAATATCTATTTAAAGCATTGTTTGATATATGTTTTCATTATATAAACGACAAGCATTTTTAATCGTAATCCAATAGTATTAACATATAATATACATGTAATAAAATCTGAAGAGAGAAAATCTATTCATATTATTTTGACAACTTTCGGCAAAAGAAGATCGCAGACGAATATAAGTAGTAATATAAATAATAATAATTAATAAATACACCCAACAGTCACATACATAGTTCTGACCCCACAATAAGATCAATTAAGTCTTGTGCCGTGGGTATCAGAAACTACGAGAGACTTTACGGTCTCACAAACACCCACACCCAGGACAAATATTTGTGGGCCGCACAAACATTTGTGTTAGTGCGGGGATCGAACCCGCGGCCTCTCGTTTCACAGTCAGCGTCTAACCAACTACGCCACGGAGGCTGTCAAATCATAAACAAACGGACTTTGTGAAATGGAACATCTGTACTTTATGCATGGAATATTTATATATAACAGTAATATAAACGTTAATTAAGGGATAAAATATGGAGTAGAAATGTGATATTAAAATTACTGTTCGTATCAGGAATACATTTATTACATAATCTTATCTAAATAACTGAAATGTGGATACTTGGATACATAATACATAAACATTGACAGCCTTATGCATAGACAGTTTCAAAATCTATTTTAGTTAATGTTTTGTCATCCTCGCTCTAACTAGATTCAAAAATCGTTAGAATGGGACAAAACATTCGAAAAATAAATAGGTTTTAAAACTATCTATGAATAAAGCGGTTACAATTAGTCACTTAAATGAATTATCTAAAGGATTCCTATCTACTGATTATGGACATACATCATCCCTAAAAAATATTGCCAAAATTACCTCATTCTAAACATTTTTTGGCAACACTTGAAAATTTCATCGGTTTTTACGTAAATTATGGTGTAATTAATTTCTGAGCTGTAAAACAATTTAATGTCATTTAATACTTTTGTTTCTGATAAAGTATACCATCATTAAAATATATAAGTTTTATGGGGGAGTATATAACATACTCATTACAAGGCATACCTAAAAGGGTAGGTAGAGATGCAAGAAAAATGTTCTCACTTTGTAAACTTTTCTCTACCATGATGTGCCTTAGAACGAAAGTCATCACATACAGCGTATATCAAGACTGCTACTGAAAACGAAGCCAGGTGGTAGTTTTAGTTACTTTAGACACAATGAGACTAAAAAGTTTGCAACAAAAGCGACGATTTTTTTGTATTTTTTCCTATCGTATTTGGGTCGTAAATACATATATTTTCCTAAAAAAAATGTACACCCTTTAATTTTTAAAGACGCTATAGTACGCAAGGATTTAAATTATAATTTTATCAAAAGCTATGGATTTACCACCCAAACACAATAATATTTAAACCATAAAAAAATTGTCGCATTTTTTTGCAATTTTTTTTTGTTGCATCTTGTCTGTAGTCACTAAAACTACCACCTGGATTTATTTTCGTTAGCAGTCTTGATATACCCTGTATATAAAAATAACGATAAAAATATGGATGAGACGATAAGCTAGCAATACACGCACATATTTACCAAACAGACCCCATCTGGAGAGAAAAACTGCTAAATTATGGCGAGAATAGATAAATACATTAAAACACACAGATAAACCTCTACCCGTGCTCGAACCCAAAATATAAAACCAGGCTCACAGATAATGCCTAAGATGTTGTGTGAAAATAATCAGATGTAAGACGTGTCTGAGTGATAAATCTGTGCATGTATAGCTATAGCTAACATTAGAGCCGAGAAATTATTAAGCAAAGCAAAGGAACCGCAAAGCAAAATATAAAGCGAAAATAAAAAATAACTGGATAAGCAAAGTAATCGCAAAGGGAATTAAAATGAAGTCGAAAGAAAATACTGTGATTAAAATTTTTTATTACATTCATGTAAATAAATAGTTGCAACATTCACACATATAGGTAATCCAGACCCCACGTTAATAAATAAATACATACAACAGTCACATGCATAGTAACTCACACTAAGATCAAGTCTTGTGTATTGCATCAGAAACTACGAGAGTTTTCACTCTCACAAACACCCAGGGGGGGTTACTCTATGATCCGAAACGAAACTCGAATGTTCGGACGTTCGACGTCTGCAGTACGTTTTTAATTTTCCACTTCTAAAAATCAACACTATTCTCTATGACACTTATCATTCACTCCGAACTCAGTTTATAGTTAGGATGATAGAGGATTCGAATATTTTGTGGAGTACCTAGGCACAATCGTACAGTTTTACCTGCGACGTCCGAAGTGTCGAGTTTCGTTTCGGATCACAGAGTAACCCTCCAGACCCGAAACATATACTTGTGGTTCACACAAACAATGTAATGTACGCAGTACGACAGACTTTTTGTTCTGACCAACATTCACGCCCGAATGGCTTATGAATATATAATTATTTTCTTTTTTTTATATCGGTGCGGGAATCGAACCCGTATTTCGTTTTATCTGTCTTTACTCGCCGCACAATGGATTCTATCAAGTGCCATTGTTAGATTAGGTTAAGAGTCTTCATAAGGACATACGCTACTTGTCCTTAAAATAGCTATTATAAGGACTAATAGCGCATCTGTATCAGCCCATATACGTCCCACTGCAGGGCACGGGCCTCCGACACAATCGAGAGTACGATTGAGAGGGATTAAACCCTAGTCCACGCTGGCCTACTGCGGGTTTGCGGACTTTACATAACGTAGAAATTCTTTAAAATCGATAGATATGAAAAAGCGTATATTTAAGAAGAAAACATGCAATTGGTATTGTTAGTACTATTGCTACTATATCAAATATCAACCAATGCTGCACAACATCCTGCTAAGCACGGGACTCCTTTACAACCGAAAGTTGATTGATAGGGCTTAGAAAGTCCACCACACTGGCCTAGTGCGGGTTGGCGGACTTCACATACCATAGAAAATCTTATTAAATCTCTATGGCATGCAGGTTTTTTCACGATGTTTTCCTTCACCTTAACTGCGTGGTAATTAACACACATGACTCTGAAAAGTCAGAGTGTGCCTTGGGATTTGAACCCCCGACTACTGTCTCGTTGGACAAGTCCGTTACTGACTGTCCTGCCCTTTATTTTGTGAGAACCTCCTTCTTTTTTGAAGTCGATTAAAATAAACATGCAATTAGGTTTCACTGTTAGTCACCTATATTTCTGACATACCAACCTGTTGTTAAAGTCTTTTGGTTCTACTATAGGTTCAACATTCGTTCTAACTACAGTAGCTACTGTGGTCTTAGGTTCTATACGTGCTACAGACGGAAGGGAAGCGACAGAAAGTGATAGATTGCTGAAAACAATAATTAGTGAAACACACGAAGGTAAATGCACCAGTATTTTTTCTAGAATAAAAATTTATAATTTATCTATGGAAATATTTCCTCTGACAGTTGAAAATGTTAGCAGTGATGCATAAATACACCCAACAGTCGCAAATAGCTCTGAAATCACATTCAGATAAAAGTCTTGAGTCGTGTAACATCGAAGGAGATTTCATGACGCCGCAGCATCAATTTAAAACATTGGAATTTATGTCGTATTCCTACTAGGTAAGTTTGAGTATCCTTCGGTAATCCCTTGCCATTCCGTCCTGGTCTGCGTAGACCCTTAGAACAGTCTTCTGTATCAGCCCATACACGTCCCTCTGACACGGGCCTCTTCTACAATCGAGAGTACGATTGAGAGGGGTGAACACTGTTACCCGAAAAGAAAATAGTAATCCTTTCAAAGTTCCATTGGTCATTGACATAATATGCTTGATCGTTAAATTAGGGACCCTTAAATTCATCAGGAGGAGACCGATATTCATCGACGGCATCAACGGATTAGAGCAAACAAACTTATACACAGTTATAAAAACAACAAGAAAACATTAATAGCAAATTACTTGCTAGTTAACAAACCATAAATACGAAATAGGTTATAAAATTTTATTAGCCGCGCTATCAGTCACAGCGGATATGTTAAGTACCAAGGACCTTTTGTTATGTATAAATACTAAATCTGTATAGATTCTCGTATATTTTTATTGCAAACGAGCAAACAGGTCACCTGATGGTAAGTGATCACTAACGCCCATAAACATCCACAACGCTGGATCCTTGATGTATTGCTGGACCTTCAAATTAGGAGGAGAACGAAAAGAAAAAAGGCTGGGAAGAGGCGAGGGTTACTGGACAAATTGAAATAATGTGCCATTGGGATCACAGTAACCAAAGACCTTTTATTATATGGATCATTATGGCATTTTTACATAATTAAAATGAGCCTTTGTATCCGTTTTCAATACATCATTGTCCTCTTCGTATGTAAACAAACAACTGAAAATTGCTTAAGTACACAAATTCAGGTCAGATGTTTCTACACGCTTTACAAGTGCTAACTCGTCGGTTGCGACACTTGTGGTCAATACACGACTGTTTTCATGGTAATGCACTATGATGAATATTGTCCTCTAAGTTATTTGGTACGGCTGACTGCACTGCGTCAGATGGCAAGCGCAAGTCAGTAAAGATAGACTTTCTGAATCCAATTCTAGCAAAATAATTTGCGAGCTTTGTAATTCATGGCGTTGTTTGGTTTTGCTACTGTCCATGAGCGGCCGTATCGCTTACCACCAGCCGAATGGTATGCTCGTCTTAAAAAATAAAGGGATGGTAGCTTTACCTAACGATCAAAGTATCCTATGAAATTCGTTCTTATAAGTACCTTG
Source organism: Theretra japonica (assembly GCA_033459515.1). Classification (NCBI taxonomy): domain Eukaryota; kingdom Metazoa; phylum Arthropoda; class Insecta; order Lepidoptera; family Sphingidae; genus Theretra; species Theretra japonica. The sequence continues at coordinate 775,402 of CM065950.1, forward strand.
ATTCTGAGATGCAAAGAAAGAAAAAAAGTCAGCAAACAGAGACTCAGGAAAAAACTAAACTAGATCCGATTGAAAAGCTGTCACGAGACCACAAAATTTGCCTCTAACTAAGCCAGTTAAACGACTGATAAGATTTCAGACCATACTAAGCTAAACATTACTACTGCCAGAGAAAAATATACAAATAAATATCGCTGTCCAAATACAGGTGCATTTACCTTAACTATTAAAAAAAAAACAACCCAAACATTCCAGTAAAATAGACATACAATATGTACTTTAAAACAACTTAAAAACAATCTAAGAACGACTAATTAGTAGTACATGTTCTATGTCTATATAAAAAAACAAACACCACAAATTAAATAGAAAAAACACGTAAAAATAAGCATTTCAATTATTTTCAAAACCAGCTGGTTTCCTTCTGATACTCGATTTCATTCAGTTAAATTAAGTTTCAGAAAGATCAGTAAAATCATGCGCTACTTTAGCATTCAACATTACCAAAATGAGAAAATCGATCGTGATCCAAAAATTACAAACAAAATCGAGTGTTAATAATAGTCCAGAAGATATTAACCGAAGAAACCCAAATGCATAGTTATTAGAACACCCAAAATAATAAAACAGGCACTAACCGTTAAAATTAAAACTATTAAAACCATAACCAATGAAAGAAGGACATCAATTAAATACTTCTAATAATTTAATTACTAAAACATTTTACTCATACATAAAGCTGTTGAAGATGTAATCAATAATTGTATAATAAATATGAAAATAAAACTTGCTTTTTAATCTTCTACCAGCCGTAAAATTTTAAAAAGCAAAGCAACTTTTTAATCTACTCATAGCTTATAGAAATGTGTCATTACTTCCTACAAGATTTGATTTCAAAGCTAGAAGCTTAATTATAATGTAGGTAATTCCTACAAAATTTTCAGATCCGCTATAACTACGTAATTTAAGCAATAGCTGATATATCGACGATCAATTATTTTGAATTTGAGATAGTATGCTCTCTAATCATCCCCAAATATGAATAACGTTATATCTTGAAATAGGCGACATTTGCTAATTAATAATTACGCGTAGCTTGTTCAGTTGATATTAGTCTACAGAAAACTTTCTATCTTGAAATAGGCCAAATTGATAAGTTAATAATTACCCATAGCTCCTTGAGTTCTTATAAGGCTACTCGTATTATTGATCCTCGCAATTCCAGCTTAGTAAAAGTGACCTAGATATTGCATATCCGAGGAAAACAGACCAGTCATTGCGAACAAAATTTGTACGCACAGGGTGTACTAAGAAAAAACGCGGGAAGCTACTAAAGCGAGAGGGAAGACAGAATATCTTTATAAGAATAACAGAGATAGAAACACAATAATAGCGGTGTGTGTCGGTGCGTGTGCGCATGTAACACTATCGATGGAAACCAGTGGAGTGAGAAGGAAGATAGGTAGCTTTACTGCGTTTGATTGAAAGAGACAGCAACAGTTGTACAGATTTTATACACAAATTTTGTTCGCAATGGCCCTAGATTAAACTACGTAAACACGATTCTAGATCATTCCATTTGTTACATTGTTACCTCCTGGTGATGTCCAAGTCAGGCTCCCGATGGAGATTGTCGTTCAGACTTATGTAATAAAAGAAACAGAAGATTATGACGATCAGAATCACGAACTGGTATCTCCTGCTGCGATACCATCGTTTCACCATCACTGTCATCTGTAAAGTATAATTATTATCAAATATATGTATTTAAAATTTGACAGCCTCCGTGGCGCAGTTGGTTAGGCGCTGGCTGTGAAACGAGAGGGTTCGAACCCCGCACCGAGACAAATGTTTGTGAGGCTCAGAATTTTTGTGACTGAAAATTCTCTGAAAGTTTCTGACTCGTATTAATCACTTTGTGGCTCCAATAAAAAAAACTTTTTATTATCTGAACGTTATTTAAAACCGCGATTATATTTTTAATATTTTTCTTAATATATTTTACTAATTTAAGGCTATTATTCAAGTATGTTTATAGTAATAAAAACGAACCATCTAACCAGAAGCTAAAATGCTAAGCTAACACGAACGCCACTGTTGATTATTAAAAACCTTCAATTTTCCTTTAAAATTGAATTTTACAGTTACTATAATATTCGATTATGTGACTTTTCCTTATATATTTTACATTATAGGGCACTAACTCCACGGTACATGAAATGAGATATATATTTTTTACTCTTATTTTTACGATACACACATGTAGTTATCAGCAAGAACAAAGTTAGGTCTTGTAACCCTGTGGTATAATGACCTGGTTATCACTTAGTCCAAGAGCTCGCAAGCTTTTAATAAAATATGATTCTAATAAATATCATAAAATAAATTTGCTTCCCGTTGTCCCTATGAATTCTGAAATCTTAAAGTTTAAATCAATTGGTAGTGTGATTCAAGAGGAAATGTTATACGTATAGATATTTTTATTGCATACTCGTAGTATGTACTGGAAACGACAGGTCGGCAGAGCAATTTTCTAGTGACGTACTATCACGGTCCAAGCAGTTTATCTCGATATTTTTTGCACCGCAAAGACATAAGAGTAAAAATAATTAACTCAACTTTATTATATGCTATATGAAAAAATATTTTATATTCAATTTGTAACAACTGATCGATGTCTGCACATAGAAGATATATAAGAAAAACTATTATGGAAGGAATGTATGAACGTAATAAATGCATAAGAATGAGAATTTATTGTTTTTTTTTTCTTTAGCTTTAAAAACTACAGCAGTCATTTCAATGCACATCAATATATTACACAATGAACAATGTGAGCGGGACTGAAATCGATAACTGCGGTCGATGCAGACTCGTGCAGCACTAAGACTAGGACGGCGCGGCTGATGTGCGGGTGTGCGGGGCGTCGCCTCCCCCACGCGTCATGTCATACTCCGAGTGGTATCTCGACCTGTCACGTACTACAGGCACCCGGGCGAAAACAGACCGAATGCACGAAATTTAACTCATAATTTAAATGGGAGTTTTTTATTAAATATCACTGGATTTGGACAGCATTTTTCACCAGAAAAGCACAACGTGAAACTCTACAGTTGTTCTTTTTAAAACCAGTTTACAATATAGTCATTAAAATAACACCCGTAAAGTCAGAGGTGTGTCCTGAGATTTGCTGTTTGTCGGGAGAAATAGACATTGCGGTGGTACCTAGGCAGCCTCTCCTATAAGAGACCTACCGCCAGTAACAGACGATGGCAAGTAAACATCGGTAATTAGACTTTTGTTGACATAATTTTATAAGTTTTAACTTTTCTTTTCTTGAAATTAATTAACAATCCCATTCTCTATACGTACATTACTCAACCCCTGTTCACTAGACAACATTTATAATATTAAAAAGCAGCTTGAGTTACAGGACCCAGATTATGTAAACATATTTTTCGTGGAAGTAGCTGCCATATTGGTGTATTTATTGTTTTTATCAACGGCTCGGTCCGGATTTACACAGATGTAGATATTTTTTACCACATTTCTAATTTAATCATAAAATATTGTACAAAGTTTAATAAATAAATAAACATTTTATTTGTACGAAAAAATATTTTCAATATTAATTGCAATATAATTCTACTTAAGCAACCCATTACGGCAGTGACTGGATGCATAAAGCAGCAGACCGGGCTCCGTGGCATACCTTGGGAAAGGGCTATGTTCAGCAGTGGACTGCAATGGGCTGATGATAATGATGAAGCTACCCATTCCATGTTATAACATCCCATCTTGTGTTCCCATCGAGTTTCAATTTTGAGTAGATATTAAAATATGAAGAAAATCACTCAGTTTGGTATACGTTTATTTGTTAAAGTTTGCATGCTGTCCATCCTAGATGGCAGGAGTTGCAGTAGTGGGTGTGTGGACGGGATAGCGTCCAACCTAAGACTTGTTAAATGACTTTGATACACTTAACATAGTCAAAGTATCTTAATTTTTCATACAGGTAATCTGACACCACATATGAATCAAACCTGAGAGGTTGCGATTAAATTAATTATATAGTACATACCACTAATCTAATGTGGCAGAATACTGTTTTTTATTGATCGAAATTTAGTGCCCACTGTATGTCTGACGTCATTTCTTTTCGGAAATACCATACGTCTACTGTATTTTCCTTATAACCTGTCATTACAGCAACATTTATACACACTTCTTATATCGCAATATTTAAATAAACAGGCGAATTTAACTTAAATTAATTAATTAAATTAAAATAATGAGAACACTATTCTAAGGTTCATTGGTAAGTTTTTAAAACATTTTAAAGTTACACACAGTTCTGACTGCATAGTAACAAACCAATTCCTATTTTGTATTTTTTTTAATATGAGTTACTATTAGTATCAACAACTATAATAAATATTTGTCTCCGTACAGGGACTGAATCCTCTTGTTTCACGGTTGGCTTTCAACGGATCCCATATTGGAGTGTGTGTGTATTTTGACAATGTCGAAATGGCTGGAAGGAGGTCCATTAATGGATGAAAAGACAGTACTATCTTATGGACAGTGGCCACTCTGGACAGACTTAAACATCATACCCAGAAAAAACTGCATACAGCCGGAAAAAAACTACCAGAAAAAAAAAACTTTAACAGTCTGGCATGCTTGGAAATACCTATCATGTGCACATATCATTAGTTAAATTTACTTCACATTTTATAAGGAAAAATCTATGGGAAGCAACACACTACACATTACCCAATGCTTATCGACACCGGATATTAAACATTTGCAATTAATTATACCAGAAAAGTTCTTGCATTTTCCTGCTACAGTTAATGTTCAGTTTAAGATATCATCACAGGTAAAATGTACACATCATGTACTTTTGTAGCATTAACATTTTTGAGGGGGACAATTTTATTATTTAAATAGCTTTTTTTTTAAGGAATGACAAGATGAACATGCCTTTCTCCTGATGGTAAGTGATACAACTGCTTAAGTGGCAAAACCAAACACCATGTAATGCAATGCTTGGCATTCCACTGCACTCGCCATCCTAAGACAAGATGTTAAGTCTCATTATGGCCAGTAGTTACACTGGCTAGAATGTCCTTCAAACCAGAACACATTTGAATAGGCAATACTTTAGTACTACTATGCAAATAAAAGAAGTAGGCTGAAGAATTCCTTTCCAAAGATAGCGATGCAAATCTATGGCCTATGCTCTACAGCGGTGTATTTGAGACAGACAATGCTGATAATATTGTGTCTAAATATTGACAGGTTTGGTTCTCTTGCACAGTATAATTTAAAATTCCTAGATATATATATGGGCTTACAAAATAGTATAATAAAAATATTTTTTGTTAAATTTGAGAAGTTTGATGTAAATACTGCTCATTATTAATTGCACCTAAATAATTAATACTTAAATTATTTTTTAATTATACTAAAAGGCAAATGTGGCATGGATTTTTGTGTGTTTTAGGTTTAATATCTTAATGAAAATAACGCAACTTCATTTATACAGTGCTTTAATAATTGAAAGATCTTCAGGTCGCATTAATATTGCACCATAATCCAATAACAACCATAATCGAAAAATACACCATTTTCATGTGCAGTCCAATTTGCAAAGGAAATTATTGAGCGCATAGCTTAAATTTAAAACAAAAAACAAAGTGATATTAACGAAAAAAATTATTATTAAACCATTTTTCCGCAGGTGTTTTAATGTGCATATTTTATTTAAATCAAAATAACTCACCCGACTACTTATTCAATAGAGAACACAACACAGAAAAACACCTCTGATTTTAAAATTCACATTTAAGTTAATCACGATTTTGAAATGTAATTTCTATTCAACTGACGTGTATGTTGTATCCGCCCACTTTACCTAAATGAAACTGATTACAAATTTCTCTGATAATTTTGTGTTTCGACAAATTATTCGCTTGGAAAACAATTGACAACTGACATTTGGATATGACAATTGACAATCTCGTGATTCGCTTTTGACGTTCAGCTTTGCACGTTTACAAATATTGCTATTTCCACGTTATTATTTATATATTTAGTTATTGAATATTTCTTCTAACGTCAATAGTGGACTACACAAAGAAATACAAGAATTATGAATACACATAAAATTATTAATTTGGACATGAGAACAATGTCCAAATTGATAAGCCCATTTCTAATCAACTGATTGACTAAATAATGTGCACAAATATCACTAGATGGCGTTAATTACTATTGTAAAATTATTGTAAACTATAATATTTACAACGGCTGCAACAGGAAATTGGATATTAAATAAATAATACTATATTATAGTAATAATAAAATATAACAAAACGGGACAACACTTATGGTTACGGGACAGTCCCGTAATGTATAATTGGTTACCTTGTCCTCAAAAAATCAATATAGTCACCCAAGGGTGCTCCTAGCTTAGTCAAGTTGATTAACTATTGAAATCACCCTTTGGCATTGACTCCCAATATTACTAAGATAATTAAATTATCAACTTGGTGTGGATGTTGTTTTTTTCACAAATCATTTGAATGCCGAATAGGCACATTACCTATTTTTTAGTATCGCGTTAGTTAGTACTTACTTATGTTTTCGACTCCTAATTTTGATTAATCTGGAGAGCGGACCAGATGCGGCAGTCAATATGTTTTAAATAGTCGCGAGTTCAAATCCCACGGTACGCCACTGACTTTTCGGAGTCATGTGTGTATTGATAGTCAATCACCACGCACTACAACGGTGAAGGAAAACATCTTGAAGAAACCAGCTTACCAAAGCGATTTGTAAGAATCTCTATAGCATGTAAAGTCCGCCAACCCGTAATACGCCAACGTGGTGGACTTGGCCTAACCTTTCTCTATCATACTCTCGATTTTAGAGGAGGCTCGTGCCCAGCAGTGGGACGTGTATGGGTTGATACAATATAGCTATACTAATTTGTATGACAAACTGACATCATTAACTCTCACTGACCGGCCAATTCGAACTATAAGTATGTTGCAATGATCTTCCGGTTACATCACAACGTACAATGAACATACAATACTATTATTTACATCGTGACGGGGTATTCTACGAATACACAATATGTATTTTTATTCAGCAAGAATGACTGAAAGGTCGGAAGCCTAATGGTATGTGTCACACTTGAAGCAACACAATTCAAAACTTTTTATTACTAATCTTAACGCTCGAGATGGAACTAAAAGAGACATTAGGTCTTATGGGGGAGGAGGGGGGTGCTAGGGATGTATACATATAAATACGTATTAATGTTGAACCAATAACATTTGCGAAATTATGTTTGCAATCTTTAGTATCATTGATAACGAAAATTATGGGCTAAGGAGATTAATTATGATTACATTATAATTCTTAGGAGCAGGTCGAAGAAGTGTTAAAGAGGGGAATGTGTTTCTAGGACTAGAAATCTGACTTCAGATTTATTTAAAATCTTGATTTACGAAGTGTAAAAACAAGTAGATCCGGGTAAAGTCGGACTAGACTAATAGTAATTACTAGAGACCGGATTATTTGCAACATAACAGGCTTCAAATATGCATGCAAATATGCAACATAGTTAATGCTGAGTTTTAGGAGGGTTTATGATAATAAAGAGTGCCTTAAATATTTATTTATTACTCATTAATTTATGTATTCGTTCAAATTAACCTACTGAAAAATGTAGTAAATATAGCGAAAACATGCATGATCACTAGACTTTAGGCAAAATGTGCAATGCCAATATGCAAGTGCATATAATCCGGTCTCTATTATAGTACGCGACAAGTTGGGATGGCAATCGGGGTATGATTTGTCGCGTGGGGGAGGGGATGCCCGCACACCCGCACATCGCCGTCGTAGTGCTGCACGAGTTCTCATCGACCGCATTTATCGATATCGATTCCGGTCTCATTGTTATTTGTGTATTCAATTCTCGTGTATTGAATTGACTGCGGACCTTTAAAGCTAAGAAAAACAATGCATTTCTCATTCTTACAGTTTCTTATTACGTTCATACAGTCCCCCTGTAATAGTTATTCTCATGTATCTTCCCTGTGTAGATTACTCACAAATTGGAGATAAAATATTTTGTCATATTGTATATAAAAAACTTGAACTTACAGATTGGCAAAAAAGTGTAAAAACGGAACTAACCCCTTATTTCACCTGGCAGCACTGTCACATCTTTCATATTTGTGTATTTTAATTAAATTTCGCATCGAAATTTACGTTTTTATTGAAGTATTTTCAGTGAGAAAGTTTAATAATTACTTTTGCTATTTAATTATCATTAAATAAATAATAATAAGAATCAAAATTAAAATTCCAGCTTTAAAGTGATGCCATATAAATGGCTCAGTGGCGCCTCCATTTATTTTTTAATTTTTTTGCCAAGCTATAATTATTTTTATTCTTATGCCATTGCGTTGCAAGAGAAATATCGATATAAGGTACTCGGAAGGTGATACTACATCACTAGGAAATTGTCATGCCGATCTGTCGCATACAGTAATGACATACAGATTATATTATATGTCCGAATAACCCAGTCGCGAACACAAGCACGGCGAGCGATAAGCGCAGTACGACAGCGCACGCGGCGCGCGACACATCCACGCCATTATGAAGTGAACAGCGACGCAATTATCAATAACGCTCGGAATTATTCCTGGTAAGTCCATTTTATTTGTTTTATTACCAAATTACTAGGTGGTCAGACGACCTGGTAAAGGTCGCGGGACGTCGCTGGATGCAGGCTACCTCCAACAGGTCACTGTGGAAATCGTTAGGTGAGGCCTATGTTCAGCAGTGGACTTCCTTTGGCTGATGGATTGATTACCAAATTTATTTATATGCAAAGTGTGTAAGACGTATTGAAATTGTTCGTGCCTTGTACAGTGTAGGTACACAATTAGAGGTAATAAAAACATTTCAAACAATACTCATTTAGCGATACACCAAGACGCTATGGTGCCATACTAATGTATGGAAGCACGCAAGTACAATTAATGATTTAGATTGAGACCTTTGAGGAGTAAGTGTGTTGCTAGATTGGTCGATAGAATTCAAAACAGTGTGATCATGGAGAAAAGTGGAATGACAAAGGATGTAGTGATAAAGATTGAGAAAGGAATGATTCAGGGTTCTGGCTATATTGAAAGGATGGATCCAAGGTGACTGACGAAATATATTTATGATGCGAAATGATTGGTGGAGCCGGTCAAGGACGTCCCAGGCGGTCCTTTAGAAATTAAATGTGTATTTAATTTAGTTAGTAGGTATGTAGGTATTGTGCCCTACTACTAAATAATGTCAATATACGGACTCCTTAAAAACAACGAGCGTGTATGCGTATATTAATGACAGTAATTGATGACAGTAAAGCATAGTGCATACCATAGCGATTTGTATAAATTTCTATGGTATGTAAAAAGTTCGCCAACCCGCATTAGGCCAGCGTGGTGGACTATATGGCCTAACCACTCTCAATCGTACTATCGATTGTAGAGGAGGCCCGTGCCCTGCAGTGGGTCGTATATGGGCTGATACAATACAATACAAAAAATTGATGAAGCGATAGATCTGGTAGTATCTATGTACTGTAACACTTGGAGCTCTGTAGCCTCTGCCCACCCTAATGGGACATAGGCGTGAGTTCATGTATCTGTGTAAAGTTTGGGCTCTTTGATTTCATAAATTTATGCGTATGTTACACAATGAAATAAATCTACTTTGGTTACGGTTTTTATAGCATAGGGAGGAAGGTAGTAAAAAAGTAGCAACTAGTTCAATACATAAAGGAAATTGGTAAAAAAATATGTTACGTAAACAGGGACGTATATAGTATCATACGTCTATGTAAGTAAATAAGTGGAAAAAAACAAAATTTGTCAAATTAGGTTTGATAACTTATTGACCCGTATTTCTATTATCGCAATTGTAATCGAATGTTAGAAATCGAACTGCTTCACGGAATTTTTATAATATAATATTCCTCGGCATATGTTGAACATATTTGTTTCTTTAAAATTATTTTATCATCAACCTATTATTATACATTATTTATTTAATACAGTTATGTTTAGGGGTAATGCTATGGCCACAAAACTTTTTAAGGAGTCAAATTATAATAAATACACCCAGCAGTCACGTACATAGTCCTGACCCCTCATTAAGATCGAGTCTTGTGTCGTGGGTACTACGAGAGACTTTCGGTCTCATAAACACCCAGACCCGAAGCAAATACCTGTGTTTCACACAAATATTTGTTTCGGTGCGGAGATCAAACCCGCAGTCTCACGTTTCACAGCGGGCGTCTAACCAACTGCGCCATGAAGCTGTCAATAATACAACACATTTTAACCAATTATAATTTTATTTTCCAGGAATAACCATGAAGCTGCTAATACTAGCAGTTTTAATAGCAAGAACAGCAGCTGACAACTACTGCACTGGAGTGTATTTCAATGAAAAATATTACAACGTCGACATAGTGAAGGAAGGAGTGAACAAAGTCCATCAAATAGCATATAGCAGGAATGAAGACACGTTATATTTCACTTTTGAACAGTTATCAGAAGTTCCAACGCGATCTTTGGGCTATATTAATTTTGGGAGTGGAAAAGTAGGAGTCATAGACGGTATTAAAAATGCCACAGGATTAACAATAGATAATAATAAAAATAGAGTCTATGTGGGTGGTTCAGACGGTTTATATTTTCTGAACGAGGCCACTAAACTACCAGAAAGATTGCCCGTTAATCAGGATATAAGATATTTGTTCTTCAAAGACGTTATATATTTCGTGAATCAAAGGCGCCAAGCTTTCAAATTTGATTCGGGCACTGTCTACCGGATTGAAGAGTTGCAGTTTGTTAATGTCGATAAATTGGTAGTTGACGATGGTAATAATGTCTTATTTTTAACTCTTAATTATTTGTTTGTGGGTAAATTAGGAACTAGAACTAATTACACGGATCAATTTGAAAATTATGTAGTAAGTGCTATAGCTGTTGATAAGTTTTTAAAGCCATACGTATGTACTAAAGATGGTATATACGTTTACAATAAGTATAAATTTGCACTAGATAAAGTGGCAGATAAGATGCCTGGTATAAAAGCTTTGACTTTTAATAATAACAACGACCCAATTTATGTTGTTAATGATAAAATTGTTAGACTAAAATACGTTCCTGTGCCGTGTTTTGGTGATTAAGTTTGTGTTTTAGTTCCTAATCTTTGTGAAAATGTTTTGTACTAATGCCAAGAATATATTTGTTATGATAGAGACCAAAAATTTGTTTGTCTCACCAAAGATTTCGAAGTGTGTAAAGTAATCTCTTTTAATTTTGATAAAATAGACGCTTTATATTAGTCTGAATGAAGCTAAATTTTACGCATGAATGCGATTTTGTATACCATGTGTGGCTGTTGCGTGATGCGCACACAAACGGACAATCAAACAGAGCAAACATTTTAGGATTTTTTTTTATACGTTTTATATTTAATACATCATTTATAATTAGTTCTTTGTTTTATTACGTAACTAGCGGTCGGGCCTGGCTTCGCGTGGGTGCAGATTGTGTTTGAGTCCAGACTGAAACAATATATTATTCTGCGTACTAACTATTTCATATTTAAGCTATAGACTCAATATGACTGCCGTCGACTATATTACCTTCCCGTTCCGTCCCGTCCCGTTTTATCCCGTTCTATCCCATGACAAAAAGCATGCAATCCTATCCTCTGTTTGAATATCTATGTTTGAATTTGAAAGAGTAGCCAATATGTATATTTGAATTCCTGGCTCATCCCCCGGGAACACTTCATTTTTACAGGATATAAAGCCTATGTGTTAATCAAGGGTGTCAGCTACCCCTATACCAAATTTCATCAAAATTAGTTTTGCCATTTTTGCAGAAATGAGTAACAAACATCCATACATACAAACTTTAAACACTTTACCTATGGATCAATATAAGTAAGGACGGGTCACTATATGGGTCCTTAACCTCGTTATCCGGGCGGAAACCAATGTTCTACCTCCAGCAAATTTCATACTAAATTATATAATCAGATATAAATTGTCAGTTTGATATCATAAAAGATGATATTTTAAACGATAAGGACAATTTTAAGTGGCCACTTAAAACTTGATTTAATCGATGTAATGTTATACAATCCTACTCAATAGGTTTGCAGTGGAAAGATGGATATACTAATGTAATAAAACTGAAGAGTTTGTTTGGACGATGTTATCTCTAGAGGCGACAGTTAGATGTTAAAATATTTGCTTTTCACACCCCTATTCTTAAGAAAATGTATGGGCTTTTTAACAACATGTTGCAAACCGACAAGAAGCGATAGTTTCGCTTTCGTATTTTGTTCGGTGAGTGAGGCTGCCGGATGCCCAATACCCCTTTACTCTGCCTATCCTTTTCCCTTCCCGCTTCCCTCCCAATTGGGGAGCAACACATCCATGATCCAGCGTTGTGGATGTTTATGGGTAGCAGTGATTACTTACCATCAGGTGAGCTGTTTGCTCGTTTGCCGGATCTATGCAATAGAAAAGAGAACTTTAGGTACTCATCATAAATATTTTAAATCTCGTTTATTATATTTTAAACTTGCTTCCAGACAAACCTAGGTCGTGCCGCTAGTACACAGTAGATATGTTTATGTTTGTAATTCTCTATCGAAATGTATGATTTATTAAGAATAAGTTGCGAACACAATCACGGCCATCGATAAGCACAGTACGACAGCGCACGCGGCGCGCGACACATCCGCGCCATCATGAAGTGAACAGCAGCGATATTATCAATAACGCAAGAATTTATTCCTGGTAAGTACATTTTATAAGCGGACACTTTGGGTTCAGCCCCTTAATTCAAAATAACGAAGGTAGATCCTTTTACCTGTCATAGTTGGTTAGACGCCGCCTGCGAAACGGGAGGCCGCGGCTTCCAACTCCGCACCGAGACAAATTTTTGTGAGGCCCACAAGTATTTGTGTCGGATTTGAGTGTTTGTGAGACTGAAAAGTCTCTCGTAGCTTCTGATTCCCACGATACAAAACTTAGGTAATTGATCTTAATGTGGGGTCAGGACTATGTACGTGACTGTTGGGTGTATTTATTTATATCCCACTCACATTGGATCGGCGCAACATGACCATGTTGTACAATGATTTGGCTGATGGTTTGACGATCAGGTGCCTGCCGTTGATTGGCCGTTCCAAGAGCAGTTCATATGACAAGCCAGCCTTCGTAGCGCAATTGGTTAGACTCCGGTTGCGAAACGAGACACTGCGGGTTGGATCACTTCACCGAAACAAATGTTTGTGTGACCCAGAGACATTTGTTTCCGGTCTGGGTATTTGTGAGACTGAAAAGTTTATCGTAGTTTCTGATACGCCACAAGACTCGATGTTCATGTGGAGTCAGGAGTATGTATCTGACTGTTGGGTGTGTTTATTTATTTATCTTTTCTGTGGGCCATCGTCAGATACTCAGGCCAAACCATTCTGAAGACGAGGTCTGTGTCAAACTTCAAAGAACATAATATGCAGGCTAATATATAGATACGTAGTAACAGGTCTGGGCCAAGGCTGTGGATCCGATAAACAGAGCGCCATTATTGTCAAGGAGAATATTATAAGAGCCAATGATCTGATAACAAAGGAAAACAAATAAATAAGGGGTTTCAACTCATCCAAAGCATATTTAAATTATTGGTTAAATCCGAGGTTGTGGAAAGCAATAACATTTTTATTGGCAATGGGAATCTAGAAACTTTAAATTAAGTTGAGTTTTGTTTCTTCCCTATTTTATAATGTACAATAAGGCGTAATAATTAAAAATAAGTAAATCAAATTGATGGAAAAAAAACTATGTATGTTTAGTAATTAAGTTAATAATAATAGGTAATATTTGTTGTACCGTGTTTGATAACTTCTGACCTGTATTTTCTATCATTATCAGAACCGTACACGGTTGTGAGAAAACGATTGACTTCACCGTTCGTTTCTCCAATGATATTGGTATCTTTTGTATGATGTAGAATATAAAATACATACACATACATCAACATCACGCCCATATCCCAGGTGGGGTAGGCAGAAGTGCAACTAGAACGCCCACCATTCGCCTTGTGTGTTACGTCGCACGATGTGATAGGGGGCAAGCTAATTGCCATATCGAGCACAAATTCCTGACTCCGGGCTGATAATGAATAGAAAAACCAATATCACTGCTCGACTACGCCACCGAGGATTGCCTCGGTTAAAACTTGTTATTTTACATTCTAATTGTAGAATGTAAAATAACAAGTTTTAACCTATTTAACTTAATTTTTCAGGTATAACCATGCAGCTGCTAATATTAGCAGTTATAATAGCAAAAACAGCAGCTGAGACCATTTGCACTAGCGTGCTTTTTAGTAACAAATTTTATCACGTCGAGATAGTGAAGGAAGGAATGAACCGAGTGCATCAAATAGCATATAGCAGGAAAGAAGACACGTTATATTTCACTTTTGAACAGATATCGCAAGTCCCAACGCGGTCTTTAGGTTACATGAATTTTGGAACGGGAAAAGTAGGGATTATAGACGGTATTAGGAATGCTACAGGATTAGCAATAGATAACAATAAAAATAGAGTTTATGTAGGTGGCTCTGATGGTTTGTTCTTTTTAAATGAGGTCCATAGAGTACCAGAAAGACTACCTGTGGTTCAAGACATAAGGTATTTGTTCTTTAAAGATGTTTTATACTTTGTGAATCATAGAAAGGAGGCTTTGAAATATGATTCGGGAAATGTATATCGTGTTGAAGAGTTGGAAATTGTCGATGTCGATAAACTGATAATTGATGATGATGATAACATACTATTTATGACTAAAAATTTATTGTGCAGAATTAAATTAGGCACTAAAGCTATTAATACACATGAAATGTATGTAGTTAGTGCTATAGCTGTTGACAATTTTTATAAGGCGTATGTATGTGCTAGTGATGGTGTGTACGTTTATAACAAGGATAAATATGTACTGGATAAAGAAGCAGAGAGGATGTCTGGTATAAAAGCCTTGACTTTTGATAAAAGTAATGATCCAATATACGTTGTTAATGATAAAATTATAAGACTTCAATACATACCTGCGCCGTGTTATGGAGATGTAGTTAACTGATCTGATCCTATAATCATAGCTTTTTGAAAATACTCATCAAAAGACGACGTTAGCAACATTAGGGATAGAATTTTTAGGAATTCATTGTCTAGTCCAATTTTCTTGTGCAGGGGTGATTTTGTGATAAGTGATTTTATAATCCGATATATTTACATGGTTACAAAAGATTAGGTATACAAGGTACCATCCAAATACGATGATAGTAAAAAAATACAAACGCAAAATAGAAATTTGCATTGTGTCTAAAGTCCTTAAAGCTACCGCCTGGCTTCGTTTTCGGTGGCAGTCTTGATATACCCTGTATAAGAAACAAATGAGTAAAACAAATACAGACACATCAGTGGAGAACTGCGAGTGTTCTTCTTAACAACATTTTTATTTAATAAAATATTTAATATTTATGGTGTTTCATTTTATTTCAACCTAATTTTTTTTCTGTATATTTTAATTTAAATATTATGAAAAAGCACAAATAATGTCCGCAAATTAATGTATTGGATTAATTATAATAGACAGTACAAAAAGAGGTTTTATTCAATTGGTAATAATTAAACCTCATGGGCAAGTTTTTTTTGTCATAAAATTTGACTATAATCTGACAGCAGCTTGGTAACCAGAAAATGGCGATGAAAAGGAAAATACTTTCCGGGACTTGGAAGGTGATAATTTACTCATTACAATTGTTAGCAATATCTTCCACACTTTAGATAATAGTTTCTGGTTATCACACACTGACAACATTGCTATCCTAGTAACCCTAGGTACAAATGTGACAATCACTGACACCCTAGGAATTTACGCTGAGCATTGAAACTCGGCGAGTCTCTTAGAAACAATTGCTCGTATTCTACCAATGAAATTAATGGGAAAGAGAATATCGCATTACAGAAAATATCAGGTTGTACTTAGTAAATATTTATTAGTGTCGGTTCTAGCACGACTGGCGTTCTAAGCACTTGTAGCGCCACTTAGTTATCTAATATGATTTATTTACAGTTATCAGTGTTCTTGAAAAGGTTGTACCGGACTCAGAAGCAGATATTCTGGGTAATATCTGCCATGGCGTTAACGATGAGTTTCTATTACTTGTACAGCGTCGACACGAAGAATAAGCAAAGAGTTGTCTATATTACGGAAGAGTAAGTTAGATTGCTATTTAGTGAACTGATTTTTTTTCCTTGTGACATGAGAACTACCATAAAATCATTGGCTGAGAATAAAGAGCTACCTAGCTCTGAAGCAAATGTTTGTGAGAGAGCCAAATGTTTGTGTACGAGCCATAAATATTTACTTTCGCCGTACCATTAAGCCGTAAAACAAGTTGCCGACTCACGTGTTATAGTCCTGGGTCCTTCTGCTACAGCGTGGAGAAGCAATTGTGTAGACTCGCAGGAGACGATCACCTTTTACAAATCGGCATTGTTTTTAAACAGCACCGCACTTTGCATGCGATTTGGTATTATTGCTTTACCGAGCCAGCTTAGACTCGTTTTTGAACCAGGTTAATTAAGCAGAAGTTGACACAGAGCCTTCTAGAGGACAAGGGCGCTGGGTGTGAAATGCCATACCTCGACCCGTTCTCGGAAGTGGCCATGTCTTACAACGAGGACCTGCCTCAGATCGTCTGCGAGGGTTTGGACTGGGTGGAGTGTTATGTACGTATCTATTGCTACATCAGCCTAGATCCTATCCCTACTACATCTACATATAAGTGATACTGCGAATAGGAATCCTCTATAATGCATTACTAATGAGGACTTAGGTGTTATGTCTATTGTGGTTCAGTGGATTTCAGGTTTTTTTTATTGTGTTGAATAGAGAGACGAGCATGCCATTAACCTGATGATAAGCAATACGACGGACAGTAGTAAAACCAAACAACACCATGACTTACATAGCAATACTTGGTATTCCACTGCGCTCGCCATCCTGAAACACAAGATGTTAAGTCTCATTATGTTCAGTAGTTACTCAGGCTACAATGTTCTTCAAACCGGAACACAACAGCGCATTTACAATGCTGTTTGATGGGAGAAATAGACAAATGTAAGTAGAAATTGACAGGCAATGAGGGTTCTTATAAAAACCAACCAACTCTTTCAGTATTACCGTTAAGATAAACATTAACGCTCGTAACTCTGATAAACTGGGCAGAGATGCTTGGGACATTACTGCATACATTAAATCCTCTTAGAGGGTATCGCGTTAACAGTTCGTACACCAAAAGATTTTAATTTATACGAACTATATTTTTCCTTATTTCTCGTTAATATAGACTGAAATTAATACAGAATGTTGCATCGTTTGGATTTTGCTAAATTCCAAATGGCAGGTGCTGCTAAATTGAATACTATTTACAATGATGTTTTAAAAACGCTCTTCTCCAAACAGCAATCGCAGTGTTCAGTGGTCGACAAGATACTAAACACAATGGATCGCGTAGTGTGCAATTACAAGGACATAGTTTATGTCAACGATCAGGAATATATCATCGGAGATGCAGTTAAAATATCCGGTGCTAATAAATACACATTGAATAGGAGCGACCATGTGAAAGTTTCTTGTTCCGGGATGGATAAGAAGGGGTAAGTTGGACTTTTTATTTCATAGACTTATTTTCCAACCCCAATTAGGCCAGTGTAGCAGACTATATAACCTAATCCATCTCAATCGTACTCTCGATTATAGAAGAGGACTTATTTTACTAGAGATTAAAGAAAAATTCACAGCTACTGCAACTACTGTTAGCTTGGAGCCACTGGCATGAATGATGACTTCATTTTCCAAATTACAGTAATATGTAACGCCTGGTCGCAATGGTTAGCAATTGTTTTTGCATTGATTGTAAGTAGCATTATTAAAAGGTGTTTGCGAAATTTTTATTATTCGAGTATCCTAACGACAGTTGTACATTGGCTGTAAAAGTATTTAATGTTTCTTTCCTGTCGTGATTCATAATTATAAAAAGATACTCCTGATATATCCATAACTCTGGCGATTTACGTTGTGCGATGTCTGATCATTATGATAATTTTATTAAATAAATGTCTTTTACATCAATACATAGTCGTAAGTGTATTATAAAGTCCCAAGCATCGTTATCTATAAAGAAATATACAGCCCAAAAACTTTCATGGCGAGGTCTAATCCTCCTTGTATTATCTCCCTAGTCTAGGCCTCCTGTCATCGCGATGGTTTGGCTACAAGGCTGGTCTTCGACCAGTACCCATCTCGTCACCAGATAAAGGACGGGAAAACACCATCAACATCATGATCCTGTGTTTCGACTCCATATCCCACAATGGGTTCATCCGAAAGATGCCGAAGACCTACAAAGTTCTACAGGAGGAAATCAATGCTGTTATTTTGAAAAGGTAAAATAGTATTTTGGCCATAAATATGTACCTAAATGTTGAAAGATTATTCAGACTGGCGCCGTTGGTTGGACGCCTGCTGTAAATCAATATGCTGCACCAACACTAATGTATTTTTATAGAATGAATGGCGAGTTCAGCATGCCTCACGCCTGATGGTAAGCGATACGACCACTCATGGACAAGAATACCATGAGTAATGAGTTACAAACCAATGCTTGTAATTCACGCTCGCCATCCTGAGACATAAGATGTTAACTCTCAATATGTCCAGTAGTTAGTCTGGCTACAATGTCCTTCAAACTGGAACACAACAGTGTATTTACTCTGCTGTTTGGCGGTGAAATAGATAATCGGTGGTTCCTACCCAGGCATCCTCACATATGAGAGACCTACCACCAGAAAATTGTATGATTAGGTATTAACTGTATCGGGTCTGGGTGTTTGTGAGATCGTAAAGTTTATCGTAGTTTTTGATAGCTATAGAAATACAAATACAACCAACAGTCACATACATAGACCTGACCCCATATTAAGATCTATTAAGGATTATGTCGTGGGTATCAGTAACTACGAGAGACTTTTCGGTCTCACAAACGCAGACCCGAAATAAATACTTGTGGGCCTCACAAACATTTTTCTCGGTGCGGGGATCTAACCCGCGGCCTCTCGTTTCACAGCCGTCATCTAACCAACAGCGCCACGGAGGCTCCGACTATAGTAAATATACTTGTATGTTTATATGACTAGTGGGTGCTTAGCAGCGGGCTTTTCTACTGATATATTATTGTTAACCATCAGGACAAAGGCGCATTGCTGGTATTTGAAATGCTAATGACCATATGGCTCATTTCAGTTACAACATTGTTGGCGAAGGGACATTCAGTACTTTGTACCCCATGCTGACTGGACTCGATCTTCCTAAATGGCATTCGCATCCAAAAAAAGACCACGTGGATCACAAGGCTTTCTTGTTTCATCAGTTGAAAGTTGATGGGTATGTAATTGTGAATGTATTAGAGAAATGTTGAGAGAAGTCGCTGTATACAGACAGTTTCCAATAGATTGCTGTGGAAATATTTTAGAGATATGTATTTTTATCCATATGGTTAGTGAATAGTGGACTAATATTATTGATATATAATAGTAACGATGATTGTCACTTTAACATTGAAGGAAAACATCGCTAGGATACCGGAGGGTCTATCAATTCACCCTATGGCCAGCGGAATAGACTAAATTATCTAATAATTAAGTTAGATTGGCGATCTAAATTCCACAATAGGAGATTTCAAATGAAAATAATGTGCCATGTCGTAGTATCCTCAAATAGTGTGACATTATGTGGAAAGTCGTAAAAAGCCTAATCATTTTTTTTTTATTCTGGCGCGGCATGATGACTGCACTGCACCTGATGGTAAGCGCAAATGCCGTCCAGACAGAGTATCGAATGGCATCAGACGGCGGTCCCATACCATTCGACACAATTATGCCGGCCTGCTGAGATGCTTCTTCACACTACGGCGGAAGGACCCAGGATAATAGGAAGGAGGGAACACGTGTGACGGCAAACAATTTCACAGCTTCACAGTGCGGCTGCATCATGCTGCAATATGGATTAAACACATTCCTTCGAACTTTCTCATACAAAACGAATGTATGCCAAAGAAGAAGAGTAGATGATATGTTGTTTCAGCTACCGCACTGCCTACTTAGAGGACATGCCCTGGATAGGCACGTTTCAGAGGCACTACAAGGGTTTCGACGCCTGCCCCGCAGACCACTACCTTCGATCGTTCTTCATGGAGGAGAGCTCTAACGGCAGGAAGTGGTGGCATGGAGTCAAAGCTAGATTCTGTATTGGAAGCACGCCGCAGTACGATGTGATGATCAATCTTACTAAGCAGGTTGGTATTTATTCTTTTAATAGATGGGCATACTGTTAATTTATTAAGTACGAGAGAAAAGTCGGTAAGGATGTGTTAGTGGTAACTGTATTGAAACGCCTTTTACAATCAACGGTACGTACGCCTTTTCCCATCCTTTATCCTTTCCGGTGCCCTCCTGATTTTAAGGCCGGTAACACATCCATGAACCAAGCGTTGTGGATGGTCATGGGCGCCAATAAAAACATAAAAAAACATGTCATGGCAATAGTCGTTATAGTTTATTTGACAATGATAAAAAAATATATTTGAAATAACAGACTTTGTGATGCGTTTCGTTTGGCGAGTAAATTATTTTTTTACTGCATTGTTTCGGCAAATGAGCAAACAGGTCACCTGAAGTTAAGTGATCACTGCCGCCCGTGAGCATCCACAAAGCTGGATCATGGATGTGTTGCCGGCCCAATTGGGAGCGGGAAGGAAAAAGAAAAGGATGGGAAGAGTAATGGAGTATTGGGCATCAGGCAATCTTACTCACCGAACTAAACGCTACAGCTGAGTTGTCGCTTATCGTTAGGACACATGTATACTAGTCAGGAGAACGTGTGGGAAATCCGTCATAGTGAGTGAGGTAAGTTTTGAATTTCGGGTCCAGACGGCATATATTCGATTTTTAGTAGACCTCCATAATTATTCGTAATTGGTTCGAATTTTGTTATGTATAACAAATATTATTTTTCAGTTCCTACAATTGGATGGCAAGCGTTTCTGTTTTACTTTTATAGCTGACATCAGTCATGATGACTTCAACCAGATATCCTCAGCTGATGATAGTGTTGTCGAGTTTCTGAGGGATTTCAAGCGTAAGGGATATTTGGAGGACACTCTGCTGATTGTCATGGGAGATCATGGGGCCAAGTAAGTCCCCTATATCTTCCATGTTAAATGAAATGCCCAAAAGAAACTTGTTTTAGAACACGGATTTAATAAACTACCCTTTCCGGAATTCGCTTTATTAACCTCTCCACAAGGTTTGCTGGTATAGGATATTTTGCCATCATACAATGTCACATCATGCCACAAAGCCAAACATATTCGTATGCTCTATGATCAACATGATGTAATAAAAGGAAAGTTACTTACTGCTAGAAATTGGACACATTACTTCACCATGCCGTCCTAGTGCGGAAATAACTTACCTACCTTCAAAATGTTTGTAAAATAAAGTTTTTTGGTGCACTGTAAAAATAAGATGAAGTTAATATGGGTACCTAAGAATAGAAGCGTATATTCTTACCAATTCTTTTTTCGGTGAATCTCTGTAACTAACAGGGACTTAGTCATTACCTTCTCACATTCCCAGATACGACAACATTCGAAAGTCATACCAAGGCAGGATAGAAGAGCGTCTACCATTAGTAACAATGACGTTACCATCAAAGCTAATAAAGGATCGACCCGAAGCATTGATAAATTTGAAGGCGAACGCCGAGGTACTGACGACGCCATACGATCTGCACACGACGCTACTCGATGTCGTGGATTTGAAGAAATATACAAACTTGCATAAAGTCCCAGGGTCGGATCTGCCGAGGGGCATGAGTATGCTTGAACTAGTGAGTACAATAGTATTATTTAAAGAACATTTGTTAGCGTTCATAGTGGCAAAGAGTTCATATAACTCGATTCTTACAGGATTCCCTTTTCCGAGTACAGCAGAGTTACTTAATATAATTATAATAAGGTAGTTAAGTAGGTAATTATAATAAGCACTCCTATATCCGCTAAAGAAAATAAAAGTGCTACTAGTATCGGGGAAATTAGAAACACGGAAAGTCTTCTAACAACACGCAAAACTAAAACAAATATTTGAGGTACGCTCAAAAATTTCTCACGGTGCGGGAGTCAAAATCCCGGTCTTTCGTTTTACTGCCAATTCTCAACGGATTGCGCCTAAGGGTGTGGCGAAATTTATCTTTATATCCCCACCAACTAATCTTGTAATTTTAGATTCCTAAAAGCAGATCATGTGGGGAAGCAGGTATCTTGCCTCACTGGTGCGCCTGTGCTAAATGGAGGAATGTGACGGAATCAGACCCTATGTATAAGAGAGCAGCTGCTTTTCTGCTGGATTATATCAATAACATTACTGAGGAGAAGAGGTAACTAACATTTTGTATGGTTTAATTGTTTTTCAGAAATGGTCTTTTAGAATTAAACAACAAGTTTCAAATTGGCCTGAGTTTTTGGCTGTTAAGTTTTAGACTATTCAAATTATACGTAAAAAAATTTGAAAAAGTCATATTTTATTGGGGAATTTCTGTGTTTGATAGTAATTTTCTTGTAAGAAAGGTCAGAGAAAAATTACTGTAAGACCTAAATCTTTGTAGTCAGTAATAAGATTATGTAAATTGATTAATGTTTAGTTCAGTATACTATACGATTTATATTTTATGTAATAAACCAGGTCGCAATGTGCCAAACGCTCTTTGAAGTCAATACACTGGGTGTTCATACACATGCCGAACCAGGAAATGTTGAAGAAGATGGAGAAGAAGAGTCTATTTGGGGAGGGAAAGCAGGAGGTCAGGAGCGAAGAGGAGTACTATCAAGTTAAGGTAATTATTGACATGAAAATTGTGGGAAAATTTTATATATGGATGTGAATATAGTTAGTGATCTGACTTATCTATAATAAGTGCGTGGTGGCCTGTTGGTAACGGATGAGACGCTCCTGTCGGTGGTCGCGGGTTCAAATCCCAGGGCACACCTTTGATTTTTGGAAGTAATGAGTATTGATAGTCCATCACCACGCACTATAACGGCGAGGGAAAACATCGTGAAGAAACCTACATACTGTAGAGATTTACAATAATTTCTATGATGAGTAAAGTCCATTAACCCGCACTAGGCTTGAGTGGTGTATAAATTACAATAGCCTAACCCTTCTCAATGGAACTCCTAGCTGTAGAGGAGACCCGTGCGCAGCAATGGCTGATTTTATGGGCTAACACAGTACAATTTAGAACATGTAGATGCCAAAACGTACAATAGTCATTTTAGGCGCCACCCAATCACTGTATTTTTTGTTATAGTTGGTGGCTGCACCAGCAGATGCTATGTATGAAGCCTCTATGATATATTATGTAAAGGAAAATTACTTTACGGTCGACGATAAGGACGTATCTAGGATTAGCGCGTTAGTATATTTTATGATTTATTATCAAGACAGTTGGTAGAAACTAGAACCTACAAAGAGGGTACTACCACTCTGAGTTTCTACAAATACACCAGGAATGAGCTCAACCGGAGTGGTAGCTATTGATGGACACAAAACCTACGGCCTCGCTGTCGTGTTTCCTTTATTAAATGAGATTTTAGTATCTTTTTTGTACAGTGGGATCGGCAAACGAGCAAACAGGTTATCTGATAGTAAGTGATCATTGTCGCCCACGAACATCCAGAATGCTGGTATTATAAATGTGTTACTGACATTTCAAATCGGAAGTGGAGTACGAAGGAAATAAGATGGGAAGAGGAAAGGAGTATTGGGCATCCGCCAATGTCACTCAGCGAACAAAACGCGTCAGCAAAGCTTCACGTCGATCTGCTGTGAGGCAGTGGTACTGCCCGGATGAGCCTGCTCATTCATGCGGGATCATGACTGACAACAACGTGGCTCTACCATTTACTAGAAATTGCCGAAGCCCCAGTGTCTCTCACGTCATTTTCCCTTCCCTTTCCTCTATAATTTAAGTGACTGGCAACGTATCTACAATCTAATGGCCGCCACACACGTAACGATATAACTGTGCAAGTCTGAGTTTGCACCAGTGTACTGGAACGTGTGTGGGCAAATAACTGCGCAATCTTCGTTCCAATGTTCAATTCGAGCCTGGTGGAAACTCGCGTTTGTGCAAACGCGCTTAAACATCTGTGGCAGGTTTAAGTGTCGTAAATGTTCAGGCACGGCAGTCAATTACTATCAGGTGAGCTGTTTGCTCGTTTGCCGTACCTATGATAAAACTGAATAAAGCACTCTTTTATTTAGGTACGGACACGAACCAGACTGCGTCCTGGCAACGCATCCACATCTAAATAAATACTGCTATTGTGTGAATAATACTAGTAAACTCACTACACAAGGAAGAGCTGAAGAAGTGAAGCGTAGTTCGTAAAGTGACATGATAAATAAAGATTCTGTTGTTAAAACTTTCTTTTCTTTAATGTATAGTGTATACTACATAGGGTAAATTGAAATTGGTAAAAGTAGTGTGGGACGGACGTCATCACTATTCTGTCTTTGGTGTCGTTTTTTCGGTTTACCGAATTTTCTAATCACAACGGTGCTAAAGAATTTCGCTTGAAAAATGAATGGCTGTATCAAAGCCTAGGTTATTGTTACTACAGGTAAGGGTATTTTAAAGTTTGTTAAATGAAAGCGTTTGTTATTTATAAAAAGTTTATTTACATTTATCTTGCACTACAAAATGTTACAAATAACTACGGAATTTAAAAAACACTAGAATACATAAAAGACGTAAAATAAATTCGACAAATGTGAAAACTAACAAAATATTGCACACAATTTTAAACAACTGGTAAAAATGTATATAAAGTTGAATAAATAAACGTGTAATTTATTCGTGAAACTGGCCTATTATATCCACAAAAATAACATTACAAAGTTTATACATTACAAATAACTTTGCGACAGATTTATTTTAATAAACAATAATAATTTATAGACTTTATTCTTTATTTAACAACTAATTATAAGCGTTTTTTGTACATTATAAATAAATCGTTTAACCGTAAAATAAGCACGAGTCGTCGTTATAAATTAAATACAATGTGCGAACAAAAATGGCCATTATTAATAGGGATATAGAATATCATTGAGACGAAATTCCCAAGAGTACTTTGTGTAAAAAAGGGAGTTACTCAAAGAGTATGGATTTTCTTAACATACCCCATGCGTAAATGGACATTGCAAAGAAACTGGAGCTACCAAGATTATTCCACGCGTAGAAGATCCATCCAAGGCAACTGAAATTCCTAAAAATACCCCATGCAACTCTAATAGATGCGAGATAAATGCGAAATACCCAAAGAAACTGAAATTCCTAAGAGTATCTCAGTATAGATGAGAGTTAGCCGAAGTAACTGGAATTCCTAAGATTAACCCATTAGATAGAATACTTTCATAAAACCTCTGAGAATCAACCGTAAAAAGATTGGCCATATCGAGTCGATTACTCCTGCAACGTTTACGAAAACTATAGCCCCAAATATACATAGATATATAAAAGTATTTATTGACGGTGGGAGACGATATAGAGCCATTTTTGAACAGTCTAAGAAGTGATTTAGTAAGGCCCTCCCTGGTTGTAGCCTCCGTTGGTGTAGCCCTGTCCGTTTCTTCCGTAGCCAGCCGCGGTGTCCTCATAGGAGATCCTGGGCTTGTAGCCGCCCTGGTCCGCTTCGTATTCCACGGTCTGGGAAATGATTAAGGAAGAGCTTATGTGGTTATCATTGATATGGTGTTTGTTGCTCAATTATCGATACATGTTAATGCTAAAAGATTTATGTAATGTTCCTTTGCGCGTGACCTTTTAGAGCGTGGCAAGTGGTAGGGCCACGCTGTTTAGTGATGACTCATTTTCTTACGACCGAGTGACTAAAATACACCCGAGCAACCACTGTTACTCGCTGATTGGCACAATTATGCCAGCCTACTTGAAACTTGGACATCTACAGCGTTAATCCATCACCACACACCTGTGTGGGTCATGACAAGTATTGTACAACCACGTGCGATTGTCCCTATCCAGTTGTATGCTAATATCCTACCACCAAGTCTTGGATAGTCTGGAATGCTAGTTACCTGTTTCCTGCCATCAGGCAACAGCACGTAGTACAGACCTTCGGCTCTGTCCCCGAGCCTGGTCTCGCGGTGGCCGAAGTCGTTGCCGGACTCGTCGTCTTTCACCATGTACTCGAAGCTGTAGTTGGCTGGCTCCTGGAAACATCAGTTTTTATAGGAGAATAAATAGGAGAGACTAAAATGGTCATCACAGATGTGAAGGCAGAAGAAGGAAATATGAGAATAGATTGCTTTGAAGCACCGCAAGCATAAGTAGTATGCAGCATCATAAATATAGTGAAATTGGGACATAATAAGAATCATCTTTAAAAAAAGCATTTAGTTTTACATAATAAAATATCAACTGTGCGTATGGGAACATTGTTTATTAGTATCAGTGGTTGTTGCAGCATCTTAGTTCATAACTTGGACCTTATAAATTTGTGTAATTAAACAAGACATCAAGAATCCACTAAAATTGTTATTGTTTGCATCGTGTAGCGCCTTTTAGATAAATTAGCAATTCATCCTGTGACACGCTTTGTTGTGATTTCTGTAGGCGCCTGTTAAAATTAATTGTCAATCTTTGTAAAAATTCAAACGTCATTACGCTGGATACCGCTGCTGTTGAAGTTTCATTTTTTAAAACCTCTTCATCTGATCATTTAAAGTTCCTCAATTTACCACAAAAATATACAGTGATGTCTATTGAATTATCATGTATGTCGAAGATTATGAGTCAAAATGTGTATCGTAAGGTCTATGACAAGCTGGATGAAGCTCAATCACATCAAGCTCAATTTCAAACATTTATTTCAGCAATTTAAAAGTTAGTTGTCAAACTAGTTCTTTTCATTTCAATAATATTATTTTATCCTTCTTCTTTTGCTATGAACCTATCTTCAAACTATTTACTTACGGCCTTATTCATAAGCGGTTTTTAAATTTATTTTATTTATCGAATGTTTTGTCTTCTTCGTCCAAACTGAATTCGAAGTCGTTCAAAAGAAACAAAAAAATTAATAATTAAAATAGGTTTTAACTATCCATGAATAAGGCCGTTAGTATTTAAAATAACTATCTTTACCCTAGTATTTAATTATTACACAAAATTGAGTTTCTCCTTACCCCATTGCTGCCATCATCGTATCCCCTGCCAGCTCCGGGAGGCAGGTACTGCCTGCTCTGTCCACCAGCACCTCCGTGAGAGAATTGACCACCTGGAATAATGATAAAACGTGGTATTGTGCTGTTAGAAGCTGGCCTTAAGTCTCATTTACACGGAGAGAGTTTCTCGGGGCGAGAGTCGTATGCGATTATCGCATGACATAACCGCCATAGAGCATCGTGTTCTGGCAAATGTTTACACGGTACGACTTTTTTATAGCCTTACGATAATAGTATCTTTGAGGCGAGAAACTCTTCCCGTGTAAATGGGGCTTTATTTACTGTTGACTGAGGTGATAATTCTATTATGTCTATCAATTATAATGGGGTGACGGCCAATTTGCATACATAAAGAATTTTCGACCTATATAGCTTCAAAGTAAAACAACTGCACTAGATGTTTAAGTGTTGGACGATTTCGACAGCCTCCATGGCGCAATTGGTTAGACGCCGCCTGTGAAACGGTAGGCCGCGGGTTCGATCCCCGCACCGAGACAAATATTTGTGAGAACCACAAATATTTGTCTTGGGTCTGGTTGTTTGTGAGACCGAAAAGTCTCTCGTAGGTTCTGACACCAACGACACTTGACTTAATTGATTTTAATGTAGGGTCAGGACTATGTATGTGACTGTTGGGTGTATTTATTTTATTTTTTATGTATGTTATCAACGCCTTTACCACTTTGTACGAAAGTAATTTACAGTAAATCAGTATATAATAAAGATCAAATCCTTACCTCCAACACCAGGAGCGCCGTACAACTGCGATGGGGCACCTCCAGAATGTCCACCATTCTGGGGCGCGCCATACAAAGCGGATGGGGCAGGGGCTCCATACTGCGACGATGGTCCATTCTGAGGCACCCCATAACTAGAAGACGGTGTTTGTCCAGGCGCTCCATATTGAGAAGATGGGGTTTGTCCAGGCGCCCCATATTGAGTTGATGGGGTTTGTCCAGGCGCTCCATATTGAGAAGATGGGGTTTGTCCAGGAGCTCCATACTGAGAAGATGGGGTCTGTCCAGGAGCTCCGTACTGAGACGATGGGGTGAACTGAGGTGCTCCGTATTGAGAGGAAGGAGGTCCGTATTGGGATGAGGGACGGCGGGAACCACCGCGAGAGCCGAAGGAAGATCCTCTGGAATAGTAAAAAGAGATTGAGTTATTTCAGCTAGTTATTTCCTTTCCAGTTCCTTCTATCTCTTTTCTTTAGGATTCCTTACGAGTTACAGACAAGCCAATGTCTCTAAGGAACTTGCTGAGATTCAGTGCTCGATAAATACACTATAAGTTGAACTGTTGATCCTGACTGTTTGGAAAGTCGTAAATAATAAATTGATTAATTAATCAGTTTATTATTTTGTAACACAAGGAATCCTTGTAATGACAAGGATGTCTAAATAAGCCTGCATGAATAAAATCAATACCTTGCCGGCCATTCTACCTAAATCAGTTATCTTACGATGGATTGCCTTACAATAATTATTTACATTTGTGAAACAATAGTACTTTAAGATGGTTAAGAAAGGAAGTCGCTGCATGCAGGCCGCTTCCAACAGGTCTATGTGGCGATCCAAGGGGGAGGCCTATGTTGCTGTGGACTTTTTATGGCTGAAGGGAGACAGAGTACTATACATTTCACTAACCTGAACAAGGCATCAGTTTGTCTAGCAGGCCCAAATCCAGATCCGAAGCCCGGGGCTCCATATGTCTGCGAAGGTCCGCCGCTGTTGCCGTTTGCGGGTGGGAGGTATCTGGAAACATCGTTGTTTTTTCTTATACTGGTATGACAATGACCTTGGTAGGTAAAGTGAAATCTAGAGTTAAATACAGGAACAGGGATCTTGGTTTCTTAAAAATAGCCAAAGGTTGATCGGAACCGCAACACTTTCGCGTGTTGACTGTGTCTGGTTTACTATACATGGAAATTGCTATACGAATTTTGAACAGGGAAAATGTTGAAAGTAAACGAGAAAGTCTTTTTTTTTTATTAAAATATTATTCGGACTGTCTCGGTGGCGTAGTTGTACTACGGTATGATTGCAAAGGTTAGGTCTCGGGTTCGAATCCCGGGTCGGGCAAAGTGGTATTGGATTTTTTGTATTCATTATCAGCCCGGAGTCAGGAATTTGTGCCTGATATGGCGATAGGCTCGCCGCCTATCACATCGTGGGACGGAACATACAAGGCGAAATGTGGGTGTCCTGGTAGCACCTCTGCCTACCCCTTCTGGGAAAAAGGCGTGTGTTTATGTATGTATGTAAATTATTATTCATTTGCTACTGATTCGTAATAGTAAATAAATAAGTTAACAATTGTATTGTATTGTATTGTATCAGCCCATATACGACCCACTGCAGGGCACGGGCCTCCTCTACAATCGAGAGTACGATTGAGAGTGGTTAGGCCATACAGTCCACCACGCTGGCCTAATGCGGGTTGGCAGACTTTTACATACCATAGAAATTTATACAAATCGCTATGGTATGCAGCTTTCCTCACAATGTTTTCCTTCACCGTTATAGTGCGTGGTGATTGACTATCAATACACACATGACTCCGAAAAGTCAGAGGTGTGCCCTGGGATTTGAACCCGCGACCACCGTGAACATATAGGCAGCCGCGTCTGGTCCGAAGTTAACAATACTACATATCAATAATGAATAGCCGTACCTGGTGTCAACTGGAGGTTCGGCTAACGTCACAGCCGCCACTATGCTGCAGACCAACAGGATCTGAAAGTCAACGAATTACATACTTAAAACACCCAATAGGAACATAAAGTATTGTGGCATGAGTAGTATCTGATAATGAAATATTTTAGGTTTCACAATCGTTAAGTAGATACAAATACTTGTAGAGTCCACTAAAATTTATCCTCCGTGGCGTGGTTGGTTAGACGCCGACTGTGAAACGAGAGGCCGCGGGTTCGATCCCCGCACCAAAACAAATGTTGCCCACAAATATTTGTGTTGGGTCTGGGTGTTTGTGAGACCGAAAAGTCTCTCGCAGTTTCTGATTCCACGACACAAGACTCGATCTTAGTGTGGGGTCAGGTCTATGTATGTGACTGTTGGGTGTATTTATTTATTATTCTATTAATTCAGGATTTGAATTGGAGGCACTACGGCATACAGACTGCCTTTCATCCGTCTTGCATATGTCAATGCAAGATTTTTAACAGAGGCTATTTTAACGGATCACGGGATCGTAAGTGATTAACACCACATCTGCAACACTTGAATTGATGGATAATTGCTGGCCCTCCAAAATCGAAGAGAGAAAACAATGACAAAGAACAAAAAAGGTATTATATCTCTAGTAATCGTATATTTACTAATAATTTCTACTCAGATACAAGCCTTTTATATAAGGCAATAATTGGCAGACGATCCTTAAACATTACTAAACAAGGCTTCAACATAGCTAATCGTCCAATCAGCAAAGCCGAATCCAGAACAGTCAAGCAGTTAAACAATAAATCACAATATATCTCGAGATTTAACGATGTATCCACTTTATTGGGATCGACTCGTGATCTACACCTGTCTACCCTTTGTAGTGAAAGGATGATGAGATTTATAGCTTTTATTAGGGCAATCTATTTACGTAATTAGCATGCCGTTTTGGTTGCGAAATGTTGGTCTGATAAAGGTATTTTGCCAAAATTAATTACATATATAAATAAACATCACAGCTTTTCCCAGAAGGGGTAGGCAGCGGTGCAACCGGGACAATCACGTTTCGCCTTATGTGTTCCGTCCCTTGATCTGATAGGGGCGAGCCTAGCGCCATATCGGGCACAAATTCTAGATTCCGGGCTAATAATGAATAGATTTTTTTTCTGTAAAATTTTAATTGTATAGTTATACAAACCGAAACAAATAAATAAAATAAAAATCCAATATCACTGTGCTCGGCGCAGTATTCGAACCTGAGACCTCAGCATTGTAATCATACCGTAGTACAACTACGCCACCGAGGCAGTCTAAATTAATTGATTTGAAAAATATCTACGTACTATAATATTGAGAAAATAGCTCATCCCAAAAAGAAAAAAAAAAAAAAAGAAAAAACAGAGTTAGTTGATATATTTTTTTAACGCCAGTGTTTTATCATGTAAGGTTTGTGTACTTATTCACTGAGGGGTGTAGTGCGTGAAGCGTGGGGGCTGGGTTGTGGCCGGCAAGAGTGGTAGGGTCATTATTGTATTGTATTGTATCAGCCCATATACGTCCCACTGCAGGGCACGGGCCTCCTCTACAATCGAGAGTACGATTGAGAGTGGATAGGCCATATAGTCCACCACGCTGGCCTAGTGCGGGTTGGCGGACTTTTACATATCATAGAAATTTATACAAATCGCTTTGGTATGCAGGTTTCCTCACGATGTTTTCCTTCACCGTTATAGTGCGTGGTGATTGACTATCAATACATACATGACTCCGTAGGGTTATAGGTAGTTGATATTATTGCCGGCTTTTTCCCGCCCTGGGGTGGGATAGGCCGCAAGCCTATTACTATACCTAACATCTGTTACGTGAGGTGTAGACTAATAATAGAAAAAAATTGAACCGATAAACACAAGGTGAAATGGATTGAATTTGTACCCAGGACCTTTTAATTCACAGCTTATACACAACGCCACGAAAACAATTTTTAACAAAGTAACTTACCTTCATTGTGTATGGTTTTTGAACGAGGTAAAATGTATCTGGAACAAAAAATATTAATCTTGATAAGTATTATACGAAGCTTCACAGAAAATAAACTAGCCTTTACTCGAAAAAATATTTTAACTTGGCTACGAATGAAGAACACATTACTTTTTAGGGTCCCTTAACAAAAATTAAAATCGAAGACCTTATAGGATTACGTTTTCCGTCTGTCTGTATGTCAAGAAATCCCACAGGATACCTACTTCCCATTGCCCTAACATTACATAATTTCGTCATGAAACAAGTTCTCTTTGTACTCGCGATTGCAGAGAAGGCCCGTGCCCTGCAGTGGGACGTATATGGTTTGATACAGTATGTTCTCATAGGACGGGCGACCTGGTTAAGGTTGCAGGAAGTCGCTGGATGCCTGCTTCCAACTGGTCGATGTGGAGATCCTTGGGGGAGGCCTATGTTCAGTAATGGACTTCCTATGGCTGAAGAGAGAGAGAGAGTTAAAGCTCTCATAGTATAAGTAGAGAAAAGATCGAAATAATATTCGAAAATTTGAATTATTTTTATGTGTTTTTACAATACGTACTGACGGACGTAAAATAAAGAGCTGGATGCAGGCTGCCTCCAACAGATCACTGTGGAAATCATTGGGAGAGGCCTATGTTCAGCAGTGGACTTCCTTTGGCTGATGGATTGGATTGGATACAATACGGAATCCTTAGTGTGCAAGTCCAATTCACACTTGCCGTGTTTTCATAATATTTTACACATAGGTACAAGATTAAATAAAGATGTTAGAGGACTTTCAATTTTAAACTGTATATATGAATAAAACATCATAACTTTAAACTACGAAAAACTAAATGAATATTTAAATATAAAGTAACCTAGTTTAAATTGAATTTATAATATGGATCGCACTTTTTTGCTGCCCTTTTAAGAATCATTAAATAAGTGCTTAAGTTAATATTATTCACGATATCCAAGGAAATGTTAAATTCAAATGAATTCTCTTTATTTTCCGTCTCTTATATACTGGATCATCCATCCATCAGCCAAAGGAAGTCCACTGCTGAACATAGGCCTCTCCCAATGATTTCCACAGTGACCTGTTGGAGGCAGCCTGCATCCAGCGACATCCCGCGACCTTTACCAGGTCGTCTGACCATCTTGTGGGTGGACGTCCTACGCTGCGCTTATATACTTGATGCTCTGATTTAAATCGAAAAAATATATATTGATAATTGTATTGGAAAAATGAGAAAAAAAAAAGAATTTATTTCAGATAAAAACACGTAAAATAAAATTACACATTCGTCGTAAAATGAAAAATGAATATTCAAGCTTATATGGATAAAATAATTTATATTTATATATATTTATAATTTTATGTAAGCATAGACTAAAGAAGTTGCTCGATAAATAATAAAGAGTGTTATGTAACAAATCAATCACATATTGAAAAGTTTTCAGCACATGACGTTATGTAAAAACAATGATTTATAAAGCTTATCCCACTGATACACTAAAATATTATAACATTTAGGTTATTAGCATGCATTAAATCAATATAAGTCAAAATTAACTGTTTACACATATTTCAAATTATAGTTTCTTTACCTATTCCTAACCCAAAAAATCCTCAGAATGATTTAAGTAATAACTATTAAATATTATATTCTTCGTGTAAATTTTAGAGTTCCATATTTTATTCATTTAATTATTCTTACAATCGAGGATGCCAAAGTTAGGACGAAATCGCGAACGATAATAGTAAATATTAAAATTATAATTACCTAGTTGTTTCATAGACAATAATTTAGACAAATTAATTAACACATAAGAGAGATTATGTAACTGTTTACATGACTCAACATTTTTCATATTACGACATCTTAAAAGTCCAAAACAGATACAAAAATGCAAACTTGTCTTATCGCGGTAAACCCTTCTACATCAAGACTGTTTGTCGAAGAAACCATATATCCCGATTAATAAATATACTCACATATATATTGAAATATAAATCCGAAACTTGGATGTCCACTGCACTCGGATGGATGGGCGAATGATGGTACTCCGGATGCATGTAGCTTATATACCGTGAAGCCAAAATATCGAGCACATAGACGCTTGTGAATGTGTGGGGACTGGCGCATCTGCTTCAACGGTACGAGTGTTGCTCTACTTCAAATATCGGTGAATTCGACTGGAATCTTTTGGCTTTTTGCCATTGATTCGTTGCTTTACTATAGATTTTTTAATGTTAAAAATGTTTTTGTGTATAAAATGCAAATGTATGCTCGTAAATATGTTTAACACATTAAGGAATTATAAGATATTTTCCCCCAAATCTTCGAAATAAGCTCCAGGTAGACTTGTGTAGTACACCTGTCTACCCCTTGTGAGGTATAAGCATGAGGTTATATGTGTACGAGTAATTATATAAAACATTCTCCAGTGCTTATTTAATTTAATTCAATGTTATATACACCCACGTACGTAAACCCTTCGAGAAATGTCATAATTCTCAATTAGAAATTCAATATCTTACAAAAACATACAAAAAGTACAATACAATTAAAGGAAGTAATATCTATGTGACATAACCAATGTTAAACATAAACGATGTTTTCGAAGTCGGTCAATTTCTTGCATATTTTGAAGTTGTAGAGCATACACCGCAGCGTATCCATCACGATCTCCTAAAACCTATAAACCGCGGCGTGCTCCAGTTGCGCGTCTGATATCTGCGCCGTCCTGCACGTCCTAGCACATTACCACATACCATCACTTTCGGGCACAGGAATACATTGCAGAACTCCGACCTCTCCCGAATATCTCCAGGACACTCAACTACTTGAGTCTTTCCCCCCACACACCCACCACTGCAACTCCTGTCAGCTAGGTTCAAAAACGTAGAGCATTGGTACCGAGCTCCGGACCTCGGCGAGTCTCTTAGGGTCACTAAAGCTTGTCTTTAACCCACATCGAAATTAATTAGAAAGAAAAACCAAATAGGAGTTGGACACAAATAATTTGTCAACTTTGACTACTTACATACATAAACTCACGCCTTTTTCTCAGAAGGGGTAGGCAGAGGTGCTACCAGGACAACCGCGTTTCGCCTTGTCTTCCCTCCCACGATGTGATAGGGGGCAAGCTTATCGCCATATCGAACACAAATTTCCGACTCCGTGCGGACAATGAATATTTTTTTTGTAGCCTATAATGTGTCCCACAGCTGGGCAAAGGCCTCCCCTTTGGAAAACCCAATGTAATTTTGCTCGACCCGGGATTCGAACCCGAGACCTCAGCTTTATAATCGTACCGTAGTAAAACTACGCCGCTAAGGCAATCTATGGGGCCAAAAAGTTCTCGAATGGAGGCCACGAAGCGGAAAGCGCAGCGTGGGACGTCCACCCACTAGGTGGTCAGACGACCGGGTAAAGGTCGCGGGACGTCGCTGGATGCAGGCTGCCTCCAACAGGTCACTGTGGAAATCATTGGGAGAGGCCTATGTTCAGCAGTGGACTTCCTTTGGCTGATGGATGAAGGCAATCACCATTTTCATATAAATTATTTAACACGTCAGTAATTCTATTGACAGCTTCCCTGGATCAGTTGGTTAGACGCCGACTGTAAAAAAAGCGGTAGTGTGTTCGATCCCCGCACCAAGTTGATTGTCTGAACGATATTTTTTTTGGGTCTGGGTGATGTAAGATTGACAAATCCCTCGTCATTACTAATACCATCGACATAAGTTTAATATTTAAATTCTTTTTTTTAATGAAAAATGAAATGAAAAAAATGAAAATAATTTATTGAATCCATTAAAATGTTCAACATTATTTAGATTCAGTCATTTTTTTTTTCTACCACCCGGTTCGGAAAGCGGTTTTCACTAGAGAAGAACGGGCAAGAAACTCTAGTGTTGCTCTTTTCAAAACCAGTTTACAATATCGTGATTATTACAAAAATTACAAGTTGGTCCAAATCAGAGCAGTTCATTAATAATTTGTTAAATATATTTGTTAAATATGTGTATGTGTAATATGTTTTGTTAAATATATAAGTGAAATATATTTTTAATACAATATTGTTTATATTCTGTTTAATATGGCTGAGTGAAGTGAAGTAGGCCAGAACGAAGAATCAGTATGCCCTGTTTCACCAACGCAGTGAATACTCGTGAAAACCTTATGTAATCTATAAATCAGTTACAATGTAAGCAAATCGGACAGACCAGTCCACACAAGCAGCACCCGTTCACGAGTATGACGCATGTGCCAGCCATCGGCCTCCTCAACCATGCTACAGGGAAGTGACCGACCCGGCACACGACGCCGCCGCAAGCACAGACTTTTAAGCGAGCATGACATACCCAATCGCTTACAAAGTAAAATACAACGTGTAAAGTTACTTAATATAAATTACAATATACAGAGCACACCGATACCTCCGCTCCGAAATACTATCTATATGTTTAATTTTATTCTATTCCCAAGCCTTAATGTATTTATACTCTTTATTGTAGTCTCAAGTTACGGGCAAACAGGTCAGCTGGTGGTAAGTGATCACTGCACATGAACATCCACAGCGCTGGATCATGGATGTGTGGCCGGGCCAATTTTGAGGGAAGCGGGGAGAAAAAAGGATGGGAAGAAGAAAGGGGTATTGGGCATTCCGCAAGCTCTATTTATTTTATTGAAAATTAGTTTACCTAACAAAAATATTTTTTGCAAAATATGAGCGAGTTACCAAGAGCGTCGTGCTTTTTGCATGGACAAAATATAGACTGTTGATATATAAAGTCATTTTCGTCTGAAGATGAGACAGGTACTATGAATCCCTATGGCCCAAATTCCTGGGCAACTCATACAAGATTTTCCAAACCGATAAACTCATGAAAATTAAATTGTCCGACAAGTTAATCGAATGCATTTTAATTTTTAAATAAATACATCCAACAGTCACATACATAGTCCTAACTCCACACTAAGATCGAGTCTTGTGTCATGGGTATCAGGAGCTACGAGAGACTTTTCGGTCTCACAAACACCCAGACTGTAAACAAATACTTGTGTTTCACACAAACATTTGTTTCGATTTGGGAATCGAACCCGCGGTCTCTCGTTTCACAGCCGGTATCCAACCAACTCCGCCACGGAGACTGTCATTACTACTTAGCTTTTAATAATAATTTACAATGTATTGCTAAAATTTCAGCACGCGATGCCCTAAATTACTTCCAGTGGTATGCATCAGTTGAAACTAAATCACTTTCGAATATAAACTTCACGAATTTCATGACGAACGATTCCCAGGCAGGTTTTCTGCTAATGATCGAAGGGCAAAATGTCAGAGACCCGATTTTTCATCATCAAAGTTATTCATCAAGTAATATTTGGACTGAATGGCTGTGAGACGAGAGGACGCGGGTTCGATCCACGCACCGAAACAAACGTTTGAGTTAACCGCAAGTATTTGTTTCGTCTGGGTGTTTGTGAGACCGAAAAGCCTCTCGTAGTTCCTGATACCCAAGACACAAGACTGGATCTTAGTGTGAGGTCAGGACTATGTATGTGACTGTTGAGTATTTATTTAACATTCATAATCATCATCAGTCCGTTGCAGCACTGCTGGACATAGGCCTCTCTCAAGATACGCCACAGAGCCCGGTCTGCTGCTTTATGCATCCAGTCGCTGCGTGCTCCTGTGCAAGTCGGCCCGCCATCTGGCCAGAGGATCAACTGGATATTAGAAGTGATTAAATTGGGCAATTTTATTATGACTGCCTCAGTGGCGCTGTTGTTGAACGGTGCGATTATATCGCTAAGGTCTCGGGTTCGTCTCGGTTGGGCAACATTGGATTTTTCTATTCATTATTAGCCAGGAAATTGTAACCGATATGGCGATAGCCCGTATCACATCGTGGTATGGAACTCACAATGCGAAACGTGGGTGTCCTGGTTGCTATCATAACACCTTTGCTTATCAACTCTAGGGAAAAAGCGTGATGTTCATGTATTTATTAATATAAATCTGTACTGTAATGTATCAGCCCAGATACATCCCACTGCAGGGCACGAGGCTCCTCTACAGTATAATTAAACCTAATCCCCCTTCAAGTTGCTCATGTAGTATTTCGCGATGAATAAAGTTTACTTGAAGGTGGGAGAATCAGGTCTAAGAAACTGTAGTCTCTGCTCACTATAACACAGCATACCTTGGCCGTGCTATGAACGTATCATGCAAAGACAAATTTTTCAACATCTCCTATTTTTATTTTTTGCAATGAATGGCGAGACGAGCATGCCATTCGCCTGATGGTAAGGGATACGACCGCTCATGGACAGTAGCAACACCAAACAACACCACGATTAATAAAGCAATGCTTGGCATTACACTGTGCTCGCCATCTTGAGACATAAGGTGTTAAGTCTCAATATATCCAGTAGTTGGTTTTCTGATTACTTTCGATGCGGGTTGAAGACAGCTTAGTGTCCCTAAGAGACTCGCCGAGCTCGGGAGCCCGGTGCTAATGCTTTGCGTTGTTGATCCTGGCTGACAGGGGTTGCAGTGGTGGATGGGTGGGGGGAGCGGGGTTAGGGGGGCGGAGGACATGTCTATTGGTTGCGTATTTAATACCCACGCATATTACTTCCATTGTTTATAGATTCGTGTTTGACTTTTGAATGTATCTACTTGTATGTTTAAAATTAAATTTTACTTTTGAATGTTTGTTTAAACGTTGAATACCTAAATACTAAATACTAAAATGGACTGATATCCAATTTCATCTATATTTTATACAGTTCAGGACAAAAAAACATTAACCAAATACGGTTATTTTATTCAGCAGAGCACAGTTTAACTTGATTTGTAATTAAAAATCAATTAATTTTAACCGCCTGTTTAATAATGCATCAACTAATCTTTACTAATAAGTTATTGGCTTTCTGGAGTTTATCGCAGATTATTTATTTATTTTTATAACGTTGACATGATGTAGTTACATGCATAAACATACATAATGTTATAAGTTCAAGCACATGTCCTTAAAAAGGATAGACAGAGGTAACACCTATATTTTGGTGATCTTATTTCCGTCTCAAATGTGAGGACGAATCTATACCACTAATAGTTTTTTTCAACTTCCTAATTTAACCATTGTATTAGTCTAATGTTAGCTAACAGACCGCGTACTGTGAAACACTAGATTCTATTTCTAGGCCATTCAATTTTGTATTTTCTTTTCGTTTGGAAAAGTCAGAAATGGTTTAGGCATTACTCCAGTTCTTTTGACACTGTCGAATTAGAATTAGAGACTCGCAGAGCTTCCATTATCGATGTCATTAAAATGCGTCCTGTCGATCCTAGTTTACAGAAGTTGCAGTAGCAGGTGTGAGGGGGGGGGGAACAGTCTCAATCAGTTTAAAAAGAGAATTAAAGAGAGTATAATGAGATTGAGTTTAAGATCCAAGATTTGAGCCATAATTGTAAAGTACTGTACGTGGTATCAGCCCATATACGTCCCACTGCAATGCACGAGCCTCCTCTACAGTCGAGACTCGAGAGTACGATTGAGAGAGGTATTGAGCCATATAGCTCAACAAAATCATATGCATTTTGGCTGCATATGTATTTTGGCTGTATAAAATCGAGGTCGTTAACCAAAGTACATACATACATAAATACACGCCTTTTTCCCAGAAGGGGTAGGCAGAGGTGCTACCAGAACACCCACGTTTCGCCTTGTATATTCCGCCCCACGATGTGATAGAGGACGAGCCTATCGCCATAGCGGGCACAAATTCCTGACTCCGGGCTGATAATGAATAGAAAAATCCAATATCACTTTGCCCGACCCGGGACTCGAACCCGAGACCTCAGCTTTGCAATCATATCGTAGTACCACTACGCCA
Source organism: Theretra japonica (assembly GCA_033459515.1). Taxonomy (NCBI): domain Eukaryota; kingdom Metazoa; phylum Arthropoda; class Insecta; order Lepidoptera; family Sphingidae; genus Theretra; species Theretra japonica. Next base: position 815,546 of record CM065950.1, read on the forward strand.
CCGAGGCAGTCAATACAAACAAAACTATAATAACAAAAGTAATGTAATTAAAACATTTCATTACCAACATGATCAAAGTAATTAAGATTGCGTAGTTGCACATATAGTATTGATCTGTAACAATAATTATATGTTTAACGAAGGTCTATAGCCAAAGGCTGAAATAAGTTGAGTAAGTATGAGAATAGGGCTCATCTTAGATAAAAGAAGGTCATGTTTGCTGACTAGAAGCGTAGTATGAATAAATAAATACACTCAACAGTCACCTAGTCCTGACCCCACACTAAGATCGAGTCTAGGTTCTATCAAAAACTACGAGAGACTTTCCAGTCTCACACACACCCAGACCTTAAACAAATACCTGTGGATCACGAAAACATTTATCTCGGTGCGGGGAGCGAACCCGCGGCCTCTCGTTTCACAGCCGGCGTCTAACCGACTGCGCCACGGAGACTGTTATAGAGGTTTAGGGGTCATCTCAGATTAATACAAGGTCGTAATGTTTGCTGATTAGAAGCGTAGTATGAATGACAGGTTATTACATATAATATTTAGGCATAATATCACAACTGTTTTCTGAAAGGGTGGGTAGATATGCTAATAGTACCACCCATAAGTCGACGACCTTTTCCCCGGCTTAATATGCTATTTTGGTACCCAATTGTGAAAAGATGCCAGCCATTTCCTATGACAGGGTACAAAAAAATTTACAATTAAATTTGAAATATCTTCTCTTCTCTTTAGCCACAGGAAATCCACCGCTGAACATAGGCCTCCCCCAAAGATCTCCACATCGACCTGTTGGAAGCGGGCTGCATCCAGGGGCTTCCTGCAACCTTAACCAGGTCGTCCGTCCACCTAGTAGGCGGGCGGCCGACACTGCGCTTGCCTATATGTGATTTGAAATATAACATTAACTAAATAATTAATAAATAAATAAACCCAACATGAACACACAGCTTAGACCCCACCAATCCAAGTCGTGTGCCGTGATTTAGAAACTGTGCCTGTTTGGCCTAACTATTTGACCTTACATTAAACATATACAAAACGAGTGGTACCTATATAGCCCGCCTAAATGTTTATCTCTGTCATCGTCGTCATCATCTCAGCCCATTGCAGTCCTTTGCTGGACATAGGCCTCTCCCAAGGTACGCCACAAAGCCCGTTTATCTCCGTGCGAGGATCGAACCCCTGGTCTCTTGTTTCACAGCTGTCTACCAACTACGCCATGGAGGTTAAAATTGTGTCAAAGGTCACCTCATGGGTTTAGTTGTAGCATGGGGTTGAGAATCGTGAGGTTCTAGATTTAATAAATAAATATAAGTCTAAGCAATTGAGGCTGTATATTGGATTCTGATAAGATCATAAATAATTATTATAAATGCACGCTCGAAGTAATTTTGTTTGGATAATTAATTCTTTGTGATTGATAGAGTGGGAATTATTGTGTGCTGTTGAAGATTACCTGTTCTTGCTATCGATTCTACTGGCGGAAATAATTAACTGATGTTGAAGTTAGTTCTTTAATTAAGTGTCAGTACTCCGTGGTTAAAATGCGTAAGAATTCAAGCAAGGAGAATAGAGAATAGGAGAGCCAATGGTGTTACAACTAAGACCGAATTCTGTGAGACTGTTGAAAAATTTTTATATATTGGTAAGAAAGTGTATAAGTGCGTGATGGCCTGTTGTTAACGGACCAGACGCGGCTGCCTACATGTTCACGGTGGTCGCGGATTCAAATCCCAGGGCACACCTCTGACTTTTTGGAGTTATGTGTGTATTGATAGTCAATCAACACGCACTATACCGGTGAAGGAAAACATCGTGAGGAAACCTGCATACCATAGCGATTTGTATAAATTTGTATGGTATGTAAAAGTCCGCCAACCCGCACTGGGCCAGGGTGGTGGACTATATGGCCTAACCACTCTCAATCGTACTCACGATTGTAGAGGAGGCCCGTGCCCTGCAGTGGGTCGTCTATGGGCTGATACAATACAATAAAAGAAAGTGTAATCACAGGACATATGCTGGTAAGTACAGCACATTATAATAATAAATAATAAATGCAACCCAACTGTCATCAACATGACTCATTTTGAAAATGTTTGGGACGTGTAAGCACATTATATGGCCGTGTTAAAATGAGGAAAAAACAAAAGTGTTGTATGATATTGGTATTTAATTAAACTAATCCTTAAAAACAAAAAATAACGAATAAACCCAACAGTCACACACATAGTCCTGACCCCACGCTAAGATCGCGTCTTGAGTCGTGTATCAGAAACTACGAGGGACTTTTCGGTCTCACAAACACCCAGACCCGAAACAATTACCTGTGGATCACACAAATATTTGTCTCTGTGCAAGGATCCTAATAAGTTACCATCAGGTGATCTGCTTGCGCATAGCCGGGCTTGCAATAAAGAAAGGCATCACAGACAGATCTATGAGCCTATGGCAACCTTGGCAACCGAAATGCCTTGAGAAATATCTGTGATATGCGTTTTATGTTTTAATTACAGTCGTAGAACAACTCGAGTGCGGTTTCTGTAATAATTACTAACAAAAACAATATTACAACGCGTTAGGAATTAATGATCCGGTTAAGTCAAGTATGGTTTAGGAAATTCTGAAACTGAAGCTGTCTTAATAAGGCCGTTGGATTTTTTTTTTTTGTATTGTATCAGCCCATATACGTCCCACTGCTGGGCACGGGCCTCCTCTACAATCGAGAGTACGATTGAGAATGGTTAGGCCATATAGTCCACCATGCTGGCCTAATGCGGGTTGGCGGACTTTTACATACCATAGAATTTTATACAAATCGCTATGGTATACAGGTTTCCTCACGATGTTTTCCTTCACCGTTATAGTGCGTGGTGATTGACTATCAATACACACGTGACTCCGAAAAGTCAGAGGTGTGCCCTGGGATTTGAACCCGCAACCACCGTGAACATGTAGGCAGCCGCGTCTGGTCCGTTTACCAACAGGCCACCACGCACTTTTAAGTCAAGTATGGTTTAGGAAATTCTGAAACTGAAGCTGTCTTAATACGGCCGTTAGATTAAAATTACCATTATAATTTCTGTTCTAATTTTATAATTTATTTAACGGTTAAGGAAAATAACACGAGGAATCTTACACACCATTAGAGATCCTAACAAGTTTTCTACGGTATATGAAGTTCGCCAGTCCGTAGTCAGTGTGTCTTCCCCTTTATAGTACTCTCGGATGTAAAGGAGTCCTGTGCTCAGTAGTGGGCTATTCATGGGCTGATCGCTGGACGGAGAAAGCTGGATAATCAAAGAAAATGTGATTTATCGTTTGATCCTTTTTCATGTTATAATATTCACATAAAGAAGCGTTAGACATATTCATTAGGTGTATGTGGCTATTTTTTTTTATCAGTCCATATACGTCCCACTGCTGGGCACGGGCCTATTCTACAATCGAGAGAATCGATTGAGAGTGCTTAGGCCATATAGTCCACCACGCTGGCCTAGTGCGGGTTGGCGGACTTACATACCATAGAAATTCTTTAAAATCGCTACGGTATGCAGGTTTCCTCACGATGTTTTCCTTCACCGTTAAAGTGCGTGGTGATTGACTATCAATACACACATAACTCCGAAAAGTCAGAGGTGTGCCCTGGGATTTGAACCCGCGACCACCGTGGACATGTAGGCAGCCGAGTCTGCTCCGTTACCAACAGGCCACCACGCACTAGACTATTATAATCATCCTAATAATCTTATAAAGTGAATGTTTGTGTTTGTCACTTCTTCACGCTGAAACTGCTGGACCAATTTTGATGTTTGGTATGGAGGTAGCTGATAACCTGGATTAACACATAGGCTAATTTATCACGAAAATGTAGTTTTCCCGTGGGATGAGAAAGGAATTCAAATATGTATATTTGCTGCTCTTTCAAACTCAAAGGCATGGGATAGAATATAAGGCGCATGAAATGGGATATAAGAGGACAGGAATACATGCCTTGAGTCACGGAACAGGTTGAGGCAGGACAAGGCGGGACGTAACGAGAAAAGCAGTATAAAGGACGGCTCACGTTGAGTTTAAATATGAAACAGTACGCGATATAATGTGTGTCTGATGTGGACTGGACTAAAAAACTGTCTACACACGGGAAAAGCCGGGTTCGGCCGCTAGTATTTCAATATCCTCGCATCGGTTTGTGTGCTTGATCTCTAGTAATAGTATTTATATCCTAGGTTATAATAATTTCTAGAAATTACACTTTCAAGTTTCACCATCACTTTCGTCAGCCCACACCATCAGTCAAGCAATACTGTCAATCAATCATGAACGTAAGGGATAATTTAATTGTTTAATATAGGAAATAATTTTATAAACTTTCATCAATACAAGGCATTATGTAATGTTGTACTAAGGCATAACAGTAGAATTAGATTTTTTTAGTATTTAAGTATATAGATCATATATTAATAACTTCAAAGGCACGATATTCAAAAGATTACAATGGTCAGTCTACTCTGAAGACATGACTCATTTTGAAAATGTTTGGAACGTGTAAGTACATTATAACGCGGTATTAAAATATAGAGAAAACAAAATTGTTGTATGGATATTTGTATTTATTTTGTAAACTATTCCCCTAAACACACAAATGGGCGGGGCACATAGCACGGAGAACTGATGGCCGATTGGGCCAAAAAGTTCTCCAATGGAGGCCACGAAGCGGAAAGCGTAGCGTAGGACGTCCACCCACTAGGTGGTCAGAAGACTTGGTAAAGGTCGCGGGACGTCGCTGGATACAGGCTGCCTCCAACAGGTCACTGTGGAAATCATTGGGAGAGGCCTATGTTTAGCAGTGGACTTCCTTTGGCTGATGGATGGATGGATGGATGAAACACACAAAAAGCAACGATAGATTAAAAAACAACGAATGAACTCAACAGTCACATACATAGTCCTGACCCCACGCTAAGATCGAGTCTTGTCTCGTGTATCAGAAACTACAAAAGACTTTTTGGTCTCACAAACACCCAGATCCGAAACAAATGTCTGTGGATCACACAACAGGTCAAGATAAGAAACGATATTTCCTACAAGCGGTGCAAAACTATTTGACTGTTATATTTGGATTTAATGAAATCCCGGGTCGGGAAAATTATATTGGATTTTTCTATTCATTAGCAGCCCGGAGTCAGGAATTTATGCCCGATAATAGACTCGCCCCCTATCACATCGTGGGACGGAACACATAAGGCGAAACATCGATGTTCTGGTAGCACCTCTGCTTACCCTTTCTGGGAAAAAGGCGTGAGTTTATGTATGTAATTTATCTAAGGTATTTGCGTTTTATGTGTCTAATTAATTTGCTCAAACGCAGTTATGGTTGCCAAGGATCGTAAATTACTAAGAAATGTATGGATTCCAATATTAAGACCATTTATAATCGTTTACGAGTGTCATATTTTATGACGGTTCCATGACGGCAATCTGTGTCCTTTCAAAATCGTCATAGGATTTCGCTAATGATCTAGAATTCTAGAGCTTTTGTAAAGCTTGAACACAAGATTATTAGTAATTGTTTATTTTATATACTATTTTGGTTTCCATCTTTTGATTTTGTTTTACATTGTTAAATTAAAATTACTTATTTTACCCTCCTTGGCGCAGTTGTTTAGACAACTGTGAAACGAGACGCCGCGGGTTCGATCCCCGCCCCGGAACAAATATTTGTATGCACCACAGGTATAAATTGTTTCGGGTCTGGGTGTTTGTGAGGCTGAAAACTCTTTGTAGTCTGACACCTCGACACAAGACTCGATCTTAGTGAGGGGTCAGGACTATGTATGTGACTATTGGGTGTATTTATATGCTTAGAAAGTAAAGATGCATTCGGCTGCTTTAGTTCGAAGCAAAAACGGTTTGATCTGTACCATTTGAAGGTTACAATCTGTGTTCTTTTCGCTCGCAAAAGTGTCAAAAAACGGGACGTACGAGTAGATAGACTACGGCAATCTCACTCACCGAATGAAACAACACCAAAGTCGCTTAACGTGATTCTTTCGTGAGACAGTGGTAAGTCCTAGTCAAGTTGGCCTAATCTTACAATAGTCGAAGGTACATCAATATTGCCCTGCTTTTAAATTAAATTAGTAACATACATAAAAATTACGCCTTTTCCCCGAAGAAGTAGACAGAGGTGCTACCCGGACACTCACGTTTCGCCTTGTGTGTTCCGTCCCATGATTTGAGGAAGCGAGACTATCGCCATATCGGACACAATTTCCTGGCTAATAAAAAATAGAAAAAATATTGGATAATATTGCCCGTCCCGCGATTCGAACCCAAGACCTCGAGTAATCGTAAGACTGTGCCACCGAGGTAGGTGTACTTTTTAATTAAAACTTATGGAGCGCAAGGTGTTATTGGCACTCCGTCGATGCATGTTATTCCTAACTTGCCACGATCTAAATTGCAGAATTAATTAATACTTTAACCTTCTATCCACCGTTTTGTGGGCGTGCCTTGATGATACTAATGCAACGCGTAATCATATTGATGCCGGAAATTATGTAATTGATAATATATCTAATATGATTTTTGTTCGTTTGTCAATAAGTGAAAGGGAATTAAAAATTAAATTGTTTAGTTATGTTTTGTGTCGGACGTCCGCCTACTAAGTGAACGGATGACCTGGTTAAGGTTGCAGGAAGCTGCTAGATGCAACTGGTCAATGTGGAGGTCCTTGGGGGAGGCCTATGTTCAGCTGCGACCGCAGCGGGCTCTGCTACCGCTGCGGTCAACCAGGACATAAGTCCCGGGAGTGCTCCGCGGACCCGCACTGCGCAATTTGCGCAGATGCCGGGAAACCCGCGGACCACCGGGTGGGCGGCAAGGCCTGCGCTGCCTCCTCGGTCCCGCACCGTACACGCGGTGTGGGAGCCGAGGTTGCGACGCGGCCGCAACCGTCCCGCCCTGAGGCGATGGAGATCGCCCAAAACTAGATGGATCTTAATTTCCTCCAGGCGAACATCAACCACTGCCAAGGAGCACAGCACATGCTCGAACAGTCCCTGGCGCAGTGGTTGATTCACGTGGCTGTGGTCGCCGAGCCATACTCTGTCCCTGCCCGCGACGACTGGGCAGGGGACCTTGATGGCTCGGTGGCCGTCTTCACCCAGGGCGCCGCCGGCTCTCCGCCCTTCGAAAAAGTAGCGAAGGGTGCGGGATGCGTGGCGGTCCTGGTGGGAGGGGTGTGGATAGTGGGAGTCTATTTCTCTCCCAACAGGTCCCAGGCGGAATTCGAGAGTTTCCTCGCGCGCCTGGGGGCCCTGGTACAGCATGACAGCCAGCCTCGCCCCGTGCTTGTAGCCGGCGACTTCAACGCCAAATCATCGGCTTGGGGTTCGTCGGTGACCGACGCGCGGGGCGTGGCCCTGGAGGAATGGGCGATCTCCATCGGGTTGGTCGTCCTGAATCGGGGGTCGGAGAACACGTGCGTGCGGCACAACGGCGGTTCGGTGGTGGACGTCACGTTCGCCACCCCGGCCCTTGCCCGCCGTGTTCGGGACTGGAGGGTTTTGGTTGAGGAGGAGACGCTGTCCGACCATCTCTACATTCGGTTCAGCGTCTCATCCTCCCAGGTCTCCACCCGCCAGTCCGGTGGGGGTCCGACTGCCCGATTCACGGGCGGCCGACGTTGGGCCGCGAAGCGCCTCGATGTGGAGGCCGCGAAGGAAGCTGCCATTGTTCAGGCGTGGCTCCCCGTACCGGACGGGCCGGTGCGGGTCGAGGAAGAGGCGGAATGGTTCGGGGTGGCGATGTCGCGAGTGTGCGACGCGGCCATGCCCCGGGTCACCCGCCTCCCAGCGAAGCGCCAGGTGTACTGGTGGTCGGCCGAGCTCACTGAGCTGCGCGCGGCTTGCCAGGTCGTGCGCCGCCGACTCGCCAGGCACCGTCGTCGTCGGACCCGTAGACCCGGCGACGATGAGCAGGAGCGGCTTCTTCTCGACCTCCACAGAGAGGCGAAGAGAGCGCTGCGGGTGGCCATCGCGCAAGCGAAAGCCGCGGCGAACGAGGAGTTCCGGAGGTCTCTGGACAGAGATCCGTGGGGGCGTCCGTACCGTGTGGCGATGCGGAAATTCCGCCCATGGGCGCCCCCTCTGACACAGAGTCTCCGGACCGAACTTTTAGAGGACGTCGTCGCGGCCTTGTTTCCGGCCACCGAGGAGTTCACTCCTCCACCGATGGCGCCACGTCCACCGGCGCCATCGTCGTTGGTTTCGGTAAGGGATATCCCGGAGGTTTCGCCGCATGAGCTAGAGGCGGCAGTGCTTCGGCTGCGGAGCAAGAACTCGGCCCCGGGTCTCGACGGGGTGCCCGGTCGTGTCTCGGTGCTGGCCGTCGAGTCGCTGGGTACGAGGCTCCGCGGCCTTTTCTCCGCGTGCCTTGAGCAGGGCATCTTCCCGTCTCGGTGGAAGACGGGCAAGCTTGTCCTGCTCCGCAAGGAGGGGCGACCCGCAGATTCTCCCTCGGCCTACCGGCCGATCGTGTTGCTCGACGAGGTGTGCAAGCTCTTCGAGCGCGTAGTCCACGCGCGCCTCGTCGAGCATTTGGAGGGTACGGGCCCGGATTTGGCAGACTGCCAGTTCGGGTTCCGGCGGGGCCGGTCGACGGTCCACGCGATTCTGCGGGTGAAGGCACAAGCGGAGCGTGCGGTGTCCCGGGGTAGGGTCGTGGTGGCGGTGTCTCTCGACATCGCCAACGCGTTCAACACCATGCCCTGGGCCTGCATCGAAGAAGCACTGCGGTACCACGAAGTGCCGCCCTACCTTCGGCGTCTGGTGCACTCGTACCTTTCTGACAGGTACGTTGTATATCCGGGCGCCGACGGGTGGCACCGTAGGGAAGTGTCGTGCGGTGTTCCACAGGGCTCGGTTCTTGGGCCGCTCCTGTGGAACATCGGCTACGACTGGGTGTTGCGTGGTACCAACCTTCGGGGCGTCGCTGTCGTCTGCTATGCAGACGACACGTTGGTGACAGCGACGGCTAGGACGTTCCAGAGGTCCGCCCTGCTCGCCTCGTTCGGTACTGGACTGGTGGTGGGCAGGATTCGGCGACTGGGCCTCACGGTGGCCCTCAACAAGACCGAGGCCGTGTGTTTCCACGGTCCTCGGTGTGGGCCTCCGCCTGGGGCCCACATCACGGTGGAGAGCGTGCGGATTCCCATCGGCTCGAGGATGAAATACCTCGGTCTCGTCCTCGACAGTCGATGGGATTTCCGCGCGCACTTCGAGGAGCTGTCGCCGAAGCTGGTGAGGGCGGCGGGCGCACTGGGGCGCCTGCTGCCCAACACTGATGGTCCTGGCATCCCTTGCCGAAACCTGTATGCTGGAGTCGTGCGGGCCATGGCCCTCTACGGGTGTCCCGTTTGGGCCGAGTCCCTGGGCGATCGTTGCGTCCGCCTGCTGCATCGTCCGCAGCGCATGGTGGCGCAACGAATAATCAGGGGCTACCGCACGGTCTCGCACGAGGCGGCCTGCGTATTGGCGGGAACTCTGCCCTGGGTGCTGGACGCTAAGACCCTCTCGTCGGCTTTCTTCCGGCGAGAGGAGGCGTCCGGGCGTGGGCAGAGGTTGGTCCCCAGGGAGGTCGAGGCCATGTTGGCCTCCCTCCGCAGGACCGCTGTGGAGGAGTGGCGTTCCAGGCTGGAGAACCCTAGTGCTGGTGCGAGGACCGTCGCGGCAGTGCGACCTGTCCTCGAACAGTGGCTGGACAGGCGCCACGGTGCGCCGACATACCGGCTGACGCAGGTGCTCACCGGGCACGGCTGCTTCGGTGCGTACCTGTGTCGTATAGCCGGAGCGGAGGAGTCCGCCGTGTGCCACCATTGTGGCAACTGCCGTGAGGACACGGCCCAGCACACGCTGGAGGAGTGCCCAGCCTGGGACGAGGAGCGCAGCGCTCTCATCGCGGTCGTGGGAAGCGACCTTTCGCTGCCGGCCGTGGTCGCCGCCATGGTCGGCAGCCGGAGTTCGTGGCGAGCCATGCTCTCCTTCTGCGAACGTGTCATGTCGCAGAAGGAGAGCGCTGAGCGGGATCGGGAGCAGACCGATCCCGCTCGTCGCCACAGGAGACGTAGGAGGCGCCGGGACAACAACTAACCCGGCGCCGCAGAGGCCACGCGGGGCCGCCGTCCCTACCTTGGCGGCCCCCGAGACGTGACGCTACACGCGTCATTCGCCGCGTCGCTAAAGCGGCGGTGCACAAAGAGGCGGTCCTGGCGCGTCCGTTCATCGGTATCCCGGGGCCGTCTCTCAAGTGCACCGATGGTGGCCGACGCGGGGTTTTTAGTCGGTATTTCGGCGCGTAGCTTATGGTAGGGACCCGACCCAGCGGCCGCCCGTCCACATCCACGGGCGGCACAACATCTCGCTGGGCACGGAAGGCGCCGGTGAGTCCGACACACCCTCGCCCCTTCGGGGGTGGGATGGTCCGTAAAGGGATTTTCCCCGCGAGAAAAAAAAAAAAAAAAAAAAAAAAAAAAAAAAGGCCTATGTTCAGCTGAGGACTTCCTGTGGCTTAAGAGAGAGAGACTATTTATAGAAGCTGTATGATGTTGTTGATGTATGTTGCTGTGACTTTAGCAGGTAATCGAGCAAACAGGTCACCTGTGTGAAAATTGTGTGATAAAAAATTAGTAAAGATTGGAGATTTATTCCATTTTTTTAATAACATCGTATTGGGATGGTAAATCGCTAGTGTTTGTTGAATTTATCATTTAAACTCTTGCGTACCGTTGCGTCCTTAAAAATAAAAAGATATACAATATTATTTTGGGAAAGCAATGTATTTACTACCCAAATAGAACGATAAAAAAAAAATTACAACATCAAAATTGTATTTGAAGTCAGTAATACTACAACCTGGCTTCGTTTTCGGTCGCAGTCTGTATATACCCGGTATATAATACCAGGTAGGTACAAATATAGCTGAGAGTAATATACAGACGGACCCAAATATAAGTAATAGTAAAAAAATAACATACAAATGTGGTTCATCGGTAGCGGGTCACGACGCATCGATCACGAGCTAACCACGCCGCTTAACTAGGCACATTTCACAAGCGATCCTTGATCTGGTTTATTGATTGGGAGAGAAAATAACAGCGCACCATATCCTCGGGGGGTAGGCAGTGATACACGAACACGTAATGATATTCCGAAGGTAAATATTAGTGTGATTGGCGGTCTATGATTTAGAATTCAATTTGCACGATTTCATTTGGATGTAGTTATGGCCTCGAATAAAGTTTATGTTCTTATTAGGAGCCTACAATCAGGTTGTGAATTAATAATCTTGGAAACGGAATCTTGAATTGTAAAAATGGTTTTACAAAGCGACAGTTTTGAAAAGCGTTATACAAACCTACACTATGAATAGATGGGAAAATTGGTATCACCAATTTCCGCTTAGAAAAAGATAGATTAAAAGATTTTTTCAAGGTTTATTTTATATTGCCTCGGTGGCGTAGTTGTACTACGGTACGATTGCAAAGCTGAAGTCTCGGGTTCGAATCCTGGGTCGGGCAAAGTGGTAATTGATTTTTCTAATCATGATCAGCCTGGAGTCATGAATTTGTGCCCGATATGGCGATAGGCTCGCCCCCTATCGCATCGTAGGACGGAACATACAAGGCGAAATGTGGGTGTCCTGGTTGCACCTCTGCATCTTTTGTGTATATTTATATAATTAAATGTGAGTTAATATAAGCATTCTAAATATTTTTAAACACTAATATGCAGAAGATAAGCCCTACTTCCTGAAAATTTTACATAAAGAGTATTCATGAAATGATAGGCAGTGACTTGACTGCTCCCTTCAATGGAGAAACATAAAAGCAGCGGGGACCACCACCCATCAGGGTGGCTGCTAGCTTGTGTTGTGGCGCCTCTGCCTACCCCTTCTGGGAAAAAAGGCGTGAGTTTATGTATGTATGTAAAAATACACCCAACAGTCACATACAAACTTCAGACTCCACACTAAATCGGCTCGTGTGTAGTGTATCAGAAACTACGAGCGGCTTTTTGGTCTCACAAACACCCAGACGCGAAAGATTTTTTGGTCCACACAAATATTACTCTCCATGCGGGCATCATAGCGGATGCTCGTTTTACAGCCGGCGTCTAACCAACTGCGCCACGGAGACTGATTCGAACCCAGGACCTCACGACCCCAGGTCATGTACAGCTAAATTAACGTATAGTTATATAAGATGCTATCTTCAATTGGTTCCAAAACAAACAAGTTGCGTTGCCAGTCGTGATCGTTATGCAGGTCAAGCGTATAGCGATCAATTGCTTTCAACTGCCGGAACTCATCAGTTCTAGATATGCAGTTTTATAATGTTTGATTGACAGTCTATGTGTTGTAATGGAATTTGACTGTAAAATAAGAGATCGGAAGTACGATATTCGCATTGAGATTTTTTCGTGTTTTAATGTATTTTCGATTTTGATTTGTGTATTTAAATCTCCTACATACACAGCAAACTAGATTTTTTTGCGTTTTAGAATAATTTGTATTCAAATTTTTATTTTGTTTGACTCGATTATTTTGACTATTAATTTTACTATAAAATTGAATAATGCACCTACAATACGATGGTTGCCTAGCCCTCTATGCAATTCCGTGTTTATTAATAAAGTGGTGAATACCTCGCTATTCAAAATAGTCGAGTCAATTCTAACTTGGACTAAAGTTAATCCTTCTCTCATCCGAGTTTATTAATAAGGCCCAAAGGGTTTTCAATTAACAGTATCTTTACAACGTTAAAGTGCGTGGTGGCCTGTTGGTAAATGGACCAGACGCGGCTGCCTACATGTTCACGGTGGTCGCGGGTTCAAATCCCAGGGCACACCTCTGACTTTTCGGAGTCACGTGTGTATTGATAGTCAATCACCACGCACTATAACGGTGAAGGAAAACATCGTGAGGAAACCTGCATACCATAGCGATTTGTATAAATTTCTATGGTATGTAAAAGTCCGCCAACCCGCATTAGGCCAGCGTGGTGGACTATATGGCCTCACCACTCTCAATCGTACTCTCGATTGTAGAGGAGGCCCGTGCCCTGCAGTGGGTCGTATATGGGCTGATACAATACAATACAATTACAACGTTAAGTTTTATATCGATTATGTTAACCATAAATGAATAATATATAATATTCATGACATAATTTATACTTCATTAAATTCATAGGACATAATTTTCCTCAGTATTTTACGCAAAATTCCAATCTAACAGGCAGTAATTCGACTGGTATGTCCCTTTGCAATATTTATAGCAAAAAATTTAAACTATCTAATTGATTCCCAGTGACCAAATATGGATTTTACGCTCGCGATGGTAAGCGTGTGATGGCGTGCCGGCGCCGACCTTGCTCTGCATAGTGTGGAGAGCGTATTGATTACCATCGATTGTCATAATGGCTCGTGGCGTTGCGACACGATAGTGTTGTCTGTTGGAGATTGTCGACATATTTTATCGTAGGTTATTTTGTTTCTTGAATTATACAGGTGTCAGGAAATGCGTGGTGGCCTGTTGGTAACGGACCAGACGCGGCTGCCTATATGTTCACGGTCGCGGGTTCAAATCCCAGGGCACACCTCTGAATTTTCGGAATCATGTGTGTATTGATAGTCAATCGCCACGCACTATAACGGTGAAAGAAAACATCGTGAGGAAACCTACATACCATAGCGATTTGCATAAATTTCTATGGTATGCACTAGGCCCGCGTGGTTGATTATATGGCCTGTACTGTATTGTATCAGCCCATACACGACCCACTGCAGGGCACGAGCCTCCTCTACAATCGAGAGTACGATTGAGAGTGGTTAGGCCATATAGTCCACCACGCTGGCCCAGTGTGGGTTGGCGGACTTTTACATACCATAGAAATTATTAATATTATAATAATTATTATATTTATATGATTATATGGCCTAACCACTCTCAATCGTACTCTTGATTGTAGAGGAGACTGACGAGGAGACGTGCCCTGTAGTGGGACGTACATATATGGGCTGATACTGTACAGTACAGTATACAGGTGTCATAAACGCAGGATAGGACATGTTATGGTATGCAACAGCCTTCTTAGCGAAATTGTTGAAGAATTTACGTGTTCAAGTTTAAACGATATATGGTAGATGCGATATTCGAGAGAAACATGTTTGTGAGATCACTAATCAATAAATATTTGTATAAATAAGAGTAGTTGTTTCTAGCCGAAAATTCTCTCACAGTTTGTGATGCGTGACGCACAACTTTTATTTTAGTGTTTTCCAAAGATTTCCTTTCTCGTCATTTTCCCTTTTGTTCTATCAATTATTACAAGTCAACCTATTCTAGTTGCACTAAACAATGATGTATGTGCTTCGCAGCGTTTTAAAATACACTTTTCCTTTCAATGACATAGGGGAAAAATAAGTAAGAGGGTAGTCTTCAAAAATAACAAACACAGCCCTTGGTGAATCGTGAACGCTAAAGCATCTGGCTCTTTTGGGGATGGATAAAGAAACAGGGGCATAAATTGGATTTTCTTAATAATTCCTGAATTCATACGAATAACTGTAATTATTCAATTATCTAAAATCTTTCTTTTAATACATACATAAACATCACGCCTTTTTACCAAAGGTGTAGGCAGAGTAATTGCATCCAAGTTTCGCCTTGTGTTCCGTCCTATGATGTGATAGGGGGCGAGCCTATCGCCATATCAGGCACAAATTTCTAACTCCGGGCTGTTAATGAATAGAAAAATCCAATATTACTTTGCCTGGCCTACGAACCCAGGACCTCAGCTTCACAATCATACCATAGTACAACTGCGCCAACGAGGCAGACTTAATGTCTCGTTCTTTTATTAATATTTAAAACATCGACAACGACTTTCCCCTCCCTACCTAGCGCGTCGAGACGCGATCATCATTCGTAATTACTGCCATTGTGGTGCATTTTGGATAAAGCAGTACTTTTGATAAATAAAGTGATACTGCGGAGTACGAACATCGACGATTAGTTCGTCACGATATTTAAATCGGGTGTTTGAAATCCTAGGATGGTTTTGATTTGGATATTTGTATATGAAGCCCTATTTACACGGGCAGAGTTTCTCGCTTAAAAGATAAGATTATTATAGCAAATGTTTACGCGAAGCCACTTTTTAGGTCCTTACGATAATCGTATCTTCGACGCGAGAAGCTCTCCCCGTGAAAATAGCCCTTAGGGATGTAAAAAAGTTGCATCGTGTAAACATTGCTAGAACGCGATAATCTCATGGCGGTTATGTCATGCGATAATGGCATAGATTCTCGCTGCGAGAAACTCTCCGTGTAAATAGGGCTTTAGGATTTTGATACCTGACCATACATAAACATAAACACACGCCTTTTTCCCAGAAGGGGTAGGCAGAGGTGCTACCAGAACACCCACGTTTCGCCTTGTATATTCCGGCCCACGATGTGATAGGGGGCGAGCCTATCGCCATATCGGGCACAAATTCCTGACTCCGGGCTGATAATGAATAGAAAAATCCTATATCACTTTGCCCGACCCGGGATTCGAACCCGAGACCTCAGCTTTGCAATCATACCGTAGTACCACTACGCCACCGAGGCAGTCATACTGTTGATACCTGATCAATTATAGATTATAGTCGCTTAATTAGTTTAGTGGTAAAATGGATGTGAACTTTTAGGTATTGTGTTCGATTCTGAGGTCTTGCAGTCAATTTCGTGTGAATTTTTCATAGAAATACTGGTGGTAGGTCTCTCATATGTGAGAGGCCGCCTGGGTAGGTACCAGCGCAATGTCTATTTCTCTCGCTAAACAGCAGTGTAAATGCACTGTTGTGTTCTGGTTTTAAAGACAATATAGCCAGAGACTAGAGTAACTACTGGACAAAATGAGACATAACAGCTTATGTCTCAGGATGGCGAGCGCAGTGGAATGGCAAGCATTACTTTGTAATTCAAACTGTTGTTTGATGCAAAACCAAACACTTCTTTCCATGATCGGTCGTATCGACAGGAATTTAATAAGAATGCAATACCGTACCTTGTAATTCTGGGTTTGATTCCCAACTCGGGAAACCCAGTGCACCTATTTTAATTTTTTGATTAGAATATGATTAATCTGAGATTTAAGGAAACCGTAGACATCTTTACAATAATTTTTATGGTATGTCCTCCAAACCGCGCAAGGCGAACTATATTCTATAGTCTATACCCTTAATCCTGTCAATTGGACTCTCGATTAAAGAGGAGTCCTGTACTCCTCAGTAATTATAAGAGCTGATACATCATTGTTTATAATATGTAAGGTTTATGCGAGTAATTTCACAAGTGGAACATTTCTCCGGCGGCCGCGCGTTGCCCAATGTTCGTGCGCAGCCATCATTTCGACTAACATATGGATTCGTTACGCCACCGCTTGTGGTATGAGCGGTAGAGGGTTACAAATAAATTAAGATATTTTATTTAATTCTCATATGAGGGGAAATTCTTTTTGGTGAGGAACAAGGTATGAAGGTATTCTATCTAAGGCTACTAACGACTCAGGGATATGCAAAAATAACGGGAGAGGTTGGACCACGATTAAGTGAGGCAATCTGCGAGGGAAAGGCTTCAGATTCGATTCTAAGGCTTAGACATTTAACTCTCACAAATTACACGTGTGTAGAAGTTGGATACAATTAATAATTATCCACATTCCGAAAAACTAGTCTCAAAAATAAAATCATATGAAAAACTAAGATGAAAAGTGATTATTCTTTTGTATTTACCATACAAATAATTATTTAGCATCTTATTCCTTCACTTTATATTATAATATAACGTATTAATTGTCTAAAACATGTATTTATTGAGAAAATTACCCTTTACTCTGATAAAATATTGCCCAAAAAAACCATCGATAAGTTTACAACTTAAACCAAAACAGATCCCAAGTAATTTCCACAATCACGCGCGCGCTATCATCCAGTCGCGCAGTAATAACTCTTCTCTCCGCTAGATGGCGCGGTTCTGAAACGTGCGCGCTCGTGACGGCGTCGCTCCACAAACAATTATTCAAAACGGTGCATTATTTCTGCTGTTCTACATATTATTACGAGAAGTTATGTAACTGTTTTAGTAGGTTGGTTTGTTTATTGACTTGCTGGAAATTAATGCCGCTTACTAGAAAGACTATTATTGCTTCCTACGTTTATGTGGCATAAAACTAAATAAATACACCCAACAGTCACATACATAGTTCAGACCCCACATTAAGCTAGAGACTTGTGTCGTGGGTAACAGAAACTATGAGAGACTTTTCGGCCTCACAAACATTGAGACCCGAAACAAATACCTGTAGATCACACAAATATTTGTCTCGGAGCGGGGATCGAATCCGCGGCCTCTCGTTTCATAGGCGTCAAACCAACTGCGCCACGGAGGCTGTCGAATGTTCAAACGTCGCACCCAAAACTTTACGCACCGAGACAAATATTTGTGAGGCCCACAAGTATTTGTCTCGGATCTGGGTGTCTGTAAGACCGAAAAGTGTCTCGTAGTTTCTGATACCCACGACACAAGACTTAATTGTTCTTAATGTCGGATCAGGACTATGTATGTGACTGTTGGGTGTATTTATTTATTTTATTCGACGTCGTGTCGTAGAATAGAGTACTTTGACTTGCCCCTTTCGGCCTCCTTGAAGTATGCAAGAAAAGCTACGAGCTTTACTCGCGTTGCAACAGCTTCTATTGTATTATAAGTTGTCATTTTAAGGCTTTGCTTTGATTTGCAAGCTGAGTAAATAGTTTCCCGATAAATATTAGCTACCTACAATGTTTCCTAAAATATAATATTGACCAGGAAACTTTTCAAAAACTCCTAGTATAAGCTGAAAGAGGACAGATAACGAAAATAATGTAGGTACGTCGCCGAAGTCACAATATGGCAGGTTATGGCAAGACAAGGACAAAAGGATAAAAGTGGTGTTGAAAATACGTGTTAATTTCATAATTATTTATTAAATGTTTTCAATCACAGTCTACAATATTTAATTATTCGTTTATAAAATCACAATAATTACAAAAAAAAAAATCAATAACATTTATTCGGTGAATAACTTGTTACGTTATAACTTAGTGTAACAATAAAATAGGCAGAGTCGTTCATAAGAATTATATCACACAGGCGGGAAAACGCTGCGTTTTTATCAACGCGGTCCAGCCGCTACACTCTCGTCATTAAGTTCCTACTATGACCATATTTAAAATTATCCATGTGTTTATTAATTTCAGATCCAAATGCTTATTAGGTTTTTCAGGTGGATAAAAAGATGTACAAAGTAGTACAATAACTGCAGATTTCTAGAAATTAAAATCGCTATTGTTGTGATGTCTAGTTTGTATAGTAACTTGTATAGAAACTTGTAGACGTCTTCTAAAAAAACCGCAGCGTTTTTTACACAGTGTGCGTGCCCTTAACAAGTACATACTTAATGTTAAGAGGAACATCCAGTTTAAGTATACTTGACGCTTATATTGTGTTCTTTGTAATAGTTTACCCGGCCTGAAACAAAGAAAAATAGGTTTAGTTATTGAAAGTAACGCCATCTAGCGGGAAATAGGTAAACTATAAAATTACAAAGAAATTAACAATTAAATTGAAAACTTATTTCACTTATTAAACCTAATATGTTTAGTAATTTTTTTATTGAAATGTTTATGCTTATGTGATGTTATATATTTATAATAAAATTAATGCGAGTTAACGACATCTAGTATTTAGTGCGTAAACTAAACACACATACACAGATCAATTATTAAACGAGTGATAACCTCTCTGCGGTAGTGAATAAACAGGCCTATATTAAGCAGTGAACTTCCTATTACTCAATAAGAATCATAAGATTTGACAGCCTCCGTGGCGCAGTAGGTTAGATGCCGGTGTGAACCGAGAGGCTGCGGGTTCGAGCCCTGCACCGAGACAAATGTTTGTGTGAACCACAAATACTTGTTTCGGGTCTAGGTGTTTGTGAGACCGAAAAATCTCTCGTAGTTCCTGATTTCCACGACATAAAATTCGATGTTAGTGTGGGGTCAGGACTATGTATGTTACTGTTGGGTGTACATATGTATTTTTATTTAAAAGAGAACACTCACTTTAGCAGGGTAGACGAAGGTCTTGGCGAGTTGCGTTCCGAACACGTTGGCGGCGCGGCACGAGTACTCGCCCATGTCGGCCCAGCGCAGCGCCGATATCACCAGCTCACCAGACCTTAACACCTAGGGAATAAAGACCATTATTCGTTGAGTGGAAAGATTATAGTTAAGTGGTAGCTGGTAGCTAAAACCATGAGGGACTACGACTATATAATTACAAAAATGACATATTTATCGCTTGAAAAGATAATTCAATATATTGGATGGACTGCCATCAGTGGAAACAGGTAGCAAACTTAATAATAAAAATTAATATACCTAGTGAATACATTTGGCTTATGAATACATTTGTCGCCATTAAGTGGTTCAACCTTGCTGTGTTTATTAATTGCAATACGAAATTGGAAAATCGACCGAAGTGGTACCTAGGTATGTCTCAAAAGCAATAGACATGAAGTTCATTTGCTTTATGACAATGACATCATTTCAATGAACCCCGTCCATGGTGGTAAAATATATTTAAAATTAAATATTATAGTACCTTCATCCTAGGGTCCTTCTTGATCACAGCTCCTTTGTTATCGATCCAAGTGACGTGCGGCCGCGGATGGCCCTTCACCCGGCACGGCAGGACGATGTTGTTGCCTATCGTGTCGATGTACACCTTGTAGGAGACCACGATCCGAGGCTTCAGAGGGAAGAGCTTGATGCGCTCTGAGAGCTCCGTGCTGCCATCTGTTAGCGAGTAGTATTACTATTAGCATAAAATTACAATAATAAAATAAGTGGATTTATGAAAAAAAAAAAACATTTATTATTTAATAAACTATCTTTTTTTTAAGTCTGTAATAATTTAAAAAGTATAAATATTACGAATACTTTAGTTCCTAAAATATATTATTTGAAGTTATATATAAGTCGCATTCTGCCAATAGATGGCGCTATTTAAAATTAAAATTTCCAAATTTTTCAAATATAAAATATGGACTAACCTGTACTGTAAACGAGAGAAGTAGCCCTGGCAGTCTTTGAACCTGACGTGACAAGACAAGTGTACACATCTTGCGACATAGTCTTCGTGACCAGGAGCGTTGATGTTATCCTGGCTAAGGACGTCGGGTTGCTGTCTATGAGCTCGTTTGATTCTACATCGAGCTGGAATTAAACAAGAATAAAATTACCGTTTTTGTATTAAAACAGTATTCCATTCTACGGTAGATGGCGTTAAATAAAAAAAGGAAGCCTATTTATTTTTAAGTTATTACAAGTCTCCAATAGATGGCGCCAGCACAAGCATATAACATGTTTTTAGCTTTACATATTTTGGATGCAAAATCACTGTGCAAAATTGATATAATCTAGATAATTCTTACTTATAATTGTATATAATAATATTAAAATTACCTCATAAACGGGCGAATCGTTTTTGAACCAGTGCACAGAGGGCGCTGGCGCGCCGACAGCCTCGCACGTGAGTTCGACGGCGGTGCCGGGAACGTGCGCGTACGACGCTTTCGGCCGTTGAGTAATACTGAGGATCTTGCGCGGGCTCGATGATTTCGTTTGTACTGGAAACAAGAAAGTAGATAGTTCATATTATTTAGTATGTTAAACTATGCAATAAAGTAGCTGTAATATAGTAAAACGAGTTAAGATATTCCTATTGGTCCGGTTACCGATCACACAGAAATGCGCCAAGCAAGCAAGCCGTCGGCACATATTGTGTCGATAACTAAAATCGGTTTTAAATATATCTATGAATATAGCTGTAAGAGTTCATACTTAAGATAAGTAATTTTTTGACATGTGATATCTCACCATTAGCTTCAATACTGTTGTCGACCTCCGACAGAAGTTTGATGTGTTTGTGAACGTTCGCGCAGCGGCACGAGCCCAGCAGCGCCACGGCCAAAATCGGAACTAAATACATCTTTAATACTGAGATTCAACGGCTACCAATTGTCTGAAACAATAGAAAATAAACGTTAAAATATTTTTACATACATACATATTTAATTACTGCTAAACACGATATTCTCAAGTATCGAGATCAAACGTCACATTTATAAATTCAAACCAAGGACTTCAAGATTCATAGTCCCTACACCACTAGACTATTACTATTTAACTGAATTAAATTACTTTCTCCGACTTCTATGACAAAAAAACTCTTAACACAAAAGCGTCTATTGAAATCCTAGCGGGCATTTCCCGAAATGGCGCCACTCACAAAAAATATACTAGGGTTTTTTGTCGCCCCGGGTTGGTTTCTCGGAAGGGTAGCCCTGTGGAATTTGTACGGGGGTTGCTAAGCGGGTTTTTTTACGTTACTATGCGAGATATTACGTCATCCGAGTCCCTTGGAATTTCGGAATAACTGATTGTAGCGGTGCGTTTTTAAAATTTAAATGGAGGCGTGTCTTTTAGCCGTGGGATGAGTCTGACGTAACATTTTTGAACTTTCGTCAGATTTTTGGTACAGAATTTTTATTTGCTTTATAGAATGACTATAATGAAATTGTTGCTAAGTGCTGGGCTATTCAAATAGAGTAACGAAAGATGGCGTCGATGATCGGCACAATTTGCCAGCCTGGTCAAATAACACGGACAACAAATATTAATTATTTATATATATATTTACATCTTAGTGAAGATTATAAAACAAGTAAACCCGATGGTAAGTGATCACTGCACATGAACATCCACAACGCTGGATCATGGATGTGTTGCCGGCCCGATTGGGAGGGGAGCGGGAAGGAAAAAGGATAGGAACTCATCGAACAAATACGACAGTTGAGCTGTCGCTTTACGTCGATTTCCTGAGACAGTGGTAACGTCCCGGATGAGCCTGTCCATTCATGCTCAGTCATGACTGACAACAG
The DNA here is from genome assembly GCA_033459515.1 of Theretra japonica. Classification (NCBI taxonomy): domain Eukaryota; kingdom Metazoa; phylum Arthropoda; class Insecta; order Lepidoptera; family Sphingidae; genus Theretra; species Theretra japonica. Next base: position 837,653 of record CM065950.1, read on the forward strand.
CGTGGCTCTACCACTTCAATTTTGGACATGATTCGTTTTTTTATAATATAAACACACAAAAAAGTATGTTCTAAAATCTAAAGGGACCTATGACATCACTTCTTATGGATATATTTAGTTGTCGTATTAAAATAAAATAATCGGAAATTATTAAATTAGGAATTAACAATTTTCCCAAGAAACTTGCGTCATATGTTCAATGTATGCATATAAAATCAATACGAGTATTAAAAATAAATAAATGTTAAGTGCACATGTAATTAAAGTTTTTTTTCTCGTATTAAAACACCTTTCAAACTCTGACGACATTCGATTTATTTTAATGTTACAAGTAACTGCAAATTTAATTATAGATTTAGATCGTATTCGAACACGTAGTTTTTGAGGGAATCGTAGACACAAAAACTAACGGATCGAAAGCGGGACCTTCTTTATGAAGTCGGTAAGGAGTGAATAGTCAAATAATTTTAATCTTTGCGACTTTCAAGTGTCAATATGGTACGGGTCGGACACCCTGGTAAATTGCTTAAATTATTCAGAATTTTTGGTGCATTATATTTTTTTCTACCGTAAAAGGAGTATCTATAAGGGGCTTTATCCACGTAACATATGACAGTGTAATGAACGTATCAGACAAAAATACGTTGCATGAATTACTATAGTAGGTCACTGGTGACGTGACGGCGTAGTGGATAGCGTTCTATAGTAAATGCAAAGAATATTTTAGCATGATACGTTCATAGAACGGTCATATTATGCCAAGTTGTAGTCGTGACTTTATGACTACGCAACTTATGCCCTGGAACATTCAAAAGTGTGTACTGTGCTATATGAAACTATAATACTCCACTCAGGACTCGACTTTGGGACTCCTCTATAACAGAGTTAAAAGGGCTTAAAGATAGATTTTTTTTTCTTATCAAGACATCGAACTTCAGACCTCCGTATAGCCTACCGCACTTAATGCACTTACGGTAATCAAAATTCTCTTTTTACACATTAAAAGCTTTTAATCTAAGACCATTTGCGAGTAATAATGTGTCTTTAAGTGACTTCAAAATGTAAGATAAGTTTTTTTATTATTTGTTACTTACTCAATTTTTTTTTTCACGTGTCACATTTTTTAACTCGTAAACTAGGTTGAATACATACATAAAACCACGCCTCTGTCCCTAGGTTAGGCAGAGGTTCTACTGGTAGCAACCTGGACACTCACGTTTCGTTTCGCCTTGTATACTCCGTCCCACGATGTGATAGGGGGCGAGCATATGGCCATATTGGGCACAAATTCCTGACTCCGTGCTGATTGAATAGAAAAAAATATCACTTTGAGCTACTCGGGTTTCGAACCCTAGACCTCTGCGTCGTAACCGTGCCGTAGTACAACTACACCACAGAGGCTGTCTTAATCATGTACACGACTTATTGAGAAAATTATATTCGCATTATCGCTAGATTTTGCCCCTGACTGCGCTTGCGTTGACATGTTTACCTGAATCAATGTTGCTCGTCGATCGACGCAGGAAATCCTTATCTCATACCAACAGTATTTTTTCTGGGTGTAAAGTATCCTATGTTCTTAGAGTATATACAGGGTATATCAAGAATGCTACCGAAAACGAAGCCAGGTGGTAGTTTTAGTGACTACAGATACGAAGCATATGAACTTTTGCAAAAAAACGCGGCGATTTTCTTTTGGATTTTTTTCCTATCATCGTATTTGGGTGGTAAACACATACATTTTCTTAAAAAAATAATATACACCCTTTTATTTTTAAAGACGCTATAGTACGCAAGGCTTTAAATTATAATTGTAGCAAAAACTATGGATTTACCACCCAAACACAATGATATTTAAAACATTACAAAAAAAAATCGTCGCGTTGTCGCGTGTATGTAGTCACAAAAACTACCACCAGGCTTCGTTTTCGGTAGAAGTCTTGATATACCCTGCATATACGACATTATTCATAAGCAGTTTTAAAACCTATTTAATCATCGAATATTTTGTCCTTTTCAAACGACTTTTGAATTCAGTTTGAGCGAAGACGTAACATCCGATAACTAAAATACATTTTAAAACTATCTTTGAATAAAGCCGATAATGTCTAGAGGGAGGGCTATTGGATTCCAGTCAAAATAGTTTTGTGTACATAATAAGCTAATATACTTTCGATTACCAACGAAATTTCTAGCAATCTCTTCAATAATTCGCTCAATTTTCGCTAAGTGCTAACACATTACGAAAAAACAATTAATATCTACGTTTTGAAGACGCAAATGTATGAGCCCTCCCTCTAGATAATAAGTCCATGTTATTTTCTGTACCTCTAACAACGAGTATGGATTTTTTTGTAATGATCAGTTCATTAATCAAGACTTTAAAATGACACGCGCCAGCTTTAAATCAGAGAAAGAATTACCAAGATAAGGCCACCCAGTGGCCAGTACAGAGTTATGAGGTAACAAACATAAAAGAAAACAGGTACAGTGAAATTGAGAACCTCTGCCTTTTTTAAGTTATTAAAAAATAAACTTACATGCGTAGATTTTTTTAGCCGTAATTTATTTATCCGCAACGGAAAGCTGTTCGGACATGGAATTGACTTTTACTCGCTGAATTGGTCTTTATATGGATGAATTACGTATATTAGCTCACGAGCGAACACGCAAGAGGGTAGGCAGAGGTTTGACTAGTTAGACACAATTTAGAAGCTTAGAATACTTACATTTTGAAAAATATGAAGAAAAAAAATGTTCACAACTAAACAGATATTGGTGGATTTGAATCTGCGGCCTTACAGCTCAGACTACCCATATCAGAAAATATTAGAAGTTCTAGGCCTTAATCCAAAACATTATCTTGCAGACAGATTCAATATGTTAATATATTCATATTAGAAGCAAAACTGACCTCTTTATTATTAACGGAATATCTATGACGCATTCATATAATTAAAAAATAAAATAAAACAAAGGCATCTTACATTCCGATAAAAAATAATTTAAAATAAGCATGATGTAATTATCGACTTATACGTATAAAATCCGGTTTTATCGTATAATACGTGACTTGTTCCAATTTATATATTTTATCTTCTATTTAAATTCCAAAGACCCATACGTCACATCAAAAATGATTATTAAAAAGAAAATTAAAAAAAAACAATTTAAAAATGCATTTATAAATACCTGTCAATCAGTTAACGGTTTCGCACTGGCACACAATAGGAATTGAATAAAAAAGAAATCAGAATTGCACCAATCAGCCACTGGTATTCAGATACGTCAGTTTTGAAAATGGAATCACACGGAATGAACGGGAGTAAAACTCGCGGGTGCGAAGTCCGGGGCGAAATGACCGGGCTGTATGGGAAAGCTTCGTTTTATACGCCGATCGCGATGCCCAAGCGCAATGCGTGAGGGTTTTCACGCATCACACTTTTTTAATTTATTTTTTTAAGTGCGGTAGGTGTTAGAAATCGTGTACAGCCTATGTGATAATGTTATCTGTGGGATCTTTCATAACATTAGTATTTAATTGAAATATACAGTCAAATATTTTTTTTTAGAATGACGTAATAGACATTGCTTTTGCGTCACCGAATCTACTAATTAATGTATATAAGGACATCTATTGCTAAATATTATTTAAAAGATTTCAACAGATACGGTCTGCAACGACTTTCTCCAACTTTTAAATGGATTTTCAGATCTATAGGATTTAAGCCCAGGCTAGGCTACTAATTTAGATTTAATAGGTAACCTAGATAGTGCTAATGTTTAGCTAGAACACGGTGTGGTCTGATGCCCATATTAATTGTTCTTAAATTAGACTCGCGTTTGAATGAAGCGGCGGGAGTGTGCAATTAACACGCGATCTTTGTATGGAAACTTTTTATTATATTTGTTAGGGAATAATGTATTCTGGACTAAGGCCGTAGCGTTTACAAGGCTGTACAACGATACAGTGGGTTCGATTCCCGGATAGAGACATTTTTTTTGTAGGTAATATTTGTCTTATATACACGAATCGCTACAGCAAAGCTGTTACTTGACTTCGTTTTTTTCTGGGTCCATGGTGCCACCCCGGCCGAGCCTACATATTGTGCTACAACTTTGAATTTTTTCAGAAAGACTCTACCATTTACGAGATCTAAGCGATCAACGCTGGACTAGAACATTCGCTTTGATAAAGAATATGGAAGATTTTACTGGAAATTGTTAATAAAATTTCAAATTATTCCAACGTAAAAAACAGTTAAGAAGTAGAAAAGAGTTTTAAAGCATTGCAATACATGCACTGCCGTTGAATTCATCCATATGTACCCATATATAATATGTATGTATATATTTCTCTTCAGCCACAGGAAGTCCACTGCTGAACATAGACCTCCCCCAAGGATCTCCACATTGACCTGTTAGAACTTCCTACAACCTTTTAGGTTTTCAACAAAACTCTCTTCCAATTGTATGAATGTCAAAATTCACGTTGATATTAATATGAACATTTTAAAGGGCATTTTGATTAGTTTGTAACGATTGTACTTTTTTAAACTTCATGTTTCCTTCAACCGAAATAAAGCAATAATGATTAGGCTGTATGCTTTCAATTCCTTCGCCCATTAATTCGAAATTTAAAAAATGTACCGCTCGTAACAAATAGATAAAAATCGCGCCATCCACAAGGGCAGCCAGGGGCGGGTCACGATAATTCAATAAATCGTAGAAATCACCGATAACACATCTTATCAGTTTCACAGGAAATGGACACTTTCGCTGAAATATTTTTACTATCTCCATAGTGTACTACGTGTTATCCTAATGTGTTTTGTGATTTCATTCAATACGATCTGATAAAAATGTGTAGTTTTTCTAAAATCCGCGTGATGGCGCCACTTTAATCTATACAAAAATTATACTTTTTTTTTTGGTTCCATAACTCGGAAAATGAATTTAATACACAAATATTTTTGGGTCTTATTTTCTGCTTTAGCCTAAAGCTTTAACTATGCGTAATTCGAAATAAATTGATAATTTCGTTAACGTTGAACCAGTCTCCTACACTTTTTCTAGATTCTGACATTTCGCATTTTTGCATTGAAATGTATGGAATTTTCCGTTGAATTCGAGATTTAAACTTGGCAAATTGCTTTGAGTATTCCCAAGAACATTTCTATCGCAGTAGCATCTACTCGTATATTAGGTACAAAAGCATGATAAAAATTATAGGGAGACAATTTATTAATTTTGCAAATTAACAGACCAAAATTCATAAAACATTAACGCAATTAAGAAGCCCGGAGTATTTAGTAAATAGGGGTGAAAAGGGACAACACCCGTGCCAATACAAGCCGAAAACAAGTACTCAATAAAGAGTCATCCTCACGGAAACCGCGAGAAATGTTCTTTACTCAAATGGGGACAGCGAATGACGGAGCCTTATTTAAATATCAAATAGATTAACAGCTGCGTTGTTTTGCGAGTCAATGCGAGTGGCGTGACGCTACAAACTTATGTTTGCTATCTTTACAAAGATTCTTAAACGGCATTATCCATAGATAATTTTTAACCGACTTCAAAACTAGGAGGAGGTTCTCATTTCGTCGGAATCTTTGTTTTTTTTTGTTAAAGAATGCTTTATCTTCTTCCATCCATCCATCCATCCATCAGCCAAAGGAAGTCCACTGCTGAACATAGGCCTCTCCCAATGATTTCCACGGTGACCTGTTGGAGACAGCCTGCATCCAGCGACGTCCCGCAACCTTTACCATGTCGTCTGACCACCTAGTGGGTGGACGTCCCACGCTGCGCTTTCCGCTTCGTGGCCTCCATTCGAGAACTTTTTGGCCCCATCGGCCATCAGTTCTCCGTTTTATTTTCTTCGCTCAAACTTAATTCAAAAGGCGTTGGAAGAGGACTAAACAATCGATAACTGAAATATGTGTTTATACTGTCTATGAACAAGGCCAGTAGTATTTGTATTTGTGTCCGCCGACAACTAGACATCACGCGCATTTTTCAATCGCCAAATAAAGTTAATCGGCCTTATTTATAGACAGTTTTTAAACTTACTTTATTTAGTTATCTAATGTTTTGTCTTCTTCGCTCAAACTTAATTCAAAAGGCGTTCGAAAGGGACAAAACATCGATTAAAATAGGTTTTAAATCTGTCTGTGAATATGGACCGATATGTTTAGCAATGAACTTTCTGTGGGTGTAAAGAGAGAGAGAGAGAGTTAATATTATTTATTCGTAAAATAGTACCGTAAATGATTGGGAAATCCTTGCCATAGCAACTTGCAGAAGTTTGACGCGTGTCTGTTTATATTTAGCATAAAGCAGGTTAAAAACGAAAAGTCCGAAGTCGCTGGATGCAGGCCGCTTCCAACAGGTCAATGCGGTGATCCTTGGGGGAGGCCTATGTTCAGCAGTGGACTTCCTTTGGCTGAAGAGAGAGAGAGCGGCTAAATCTAAAGGTGTGATTAACACACTAGGCCAGCGTTAGAATGAAAATATTGATGGTAGTACGGTTATAATCGCATGGATAGGGACCACAATCTTTCATAGTGAGCTGATTTCAATGATCCATCCAAGTTTATTCCGGAACCAGCCAGTCAATGTGGGGTACAAGCAGTCGTAATTGAGTCAGTTATCGACAGATATTTGTATATCGTTTTTTAATTTGCCTGCATCTGATTGAGAATGCAGTGCTATCCAGATAGATAACCTAAGGGGAGAGGCAATTTACCCATTCTTGCAATTTGAGAGTAATTGTACTGACATTTTCGAAATCTATTCTTTAGTTGAACAGTACATAGTTTTACTGAGGAAATTTCTTGGTTTCTTCAATATTACAACACGATTCGAAGCAATGGTAGTACTACATATAATTTAGAAAATGTGTAGGACTCATATTTGAATATTTTAGTTTTTATTTACATTAATAACGACAAGAAAGGTGGTGCTATAGACTTTTCAGATATACTTTTTGAGCATTTAATATCCAATGGCAGTGCGTTTCAAAGCCGGACAGCTTGAACGGTAAAAGACTTGTCAGTAAGAAGAAGGGGAGGGTGTTTTGAGAAGGAGGCATTCGAAGGAACGCCAGGGTAAGGAATGGGTGTAAATTCTTGGTAGTTGTAAAATGTATTCAAATTTATACGATCAATTTCCGGCTATCCGTCGAGAGCACAATGTCTTGATAATGCGGCTCCGTGGTGACTCACAACCTATGATAATTTCACGCTCACCCTGGCGAAAGGGGATACATATGAATTTTAAGAAGGCATATGCGTTTAACTTGAGATTTCATGAGATTGAAATAAACGAATTCTTACGGATTTTATCGCGAATTTAATTTAGTTTTTAATTTTTTTTACAGCCACTAAGCGGATGACTAATATCTCAGTCCGCCCCGTGACCACGAGAACTGTAAAGTGATCGAAACGTCGGGAAATTAAAAAATGTACACCAAATTATATTCGCGATAAAATCCGTAAGAATTCGTTTTATTTCAATGTGTAACAGTAGCGTAAACCCAAGACAACATTAATTCATGAGATTTTTCATTACAAACGTATTTAATTTAACAGCCTCATTCATAGTAACTAAACCTATTTTAGTTATCGCATGTTTTGTCCCTTTCGAACGTCTTTTGAATTCAGTTAGAGCGAAGAAGACAAAAAATTTGATAACTTTAAACATTCGAAAGGTTTATAAATTAAAAGGAAAAAAGACGAACGGAAGGAAAAGGTTGATCTTCCAACATATAATATGACGGCATCGGTGGCGCAGTTGGTTAGACGCCGGCTGTGAAACGAGAGGCCGCGGCTTCGATCCCCTAACCGAGACAAATGTGTGTATCTACTACAAGTATTTGTTTCAGGCCTGAGTATTTGTGAGACCGAAAAGACTCGTAGTTTCTGATACACGACACAAAACTCGATCTTTGCGTGGGGTCAGGACTATGTATGTGACCATATGTGACCGTTGGGTGTATTTATTATTATATACATAGTACAGATCTCATATAAGGACGCTTGCCTTTGGTTATATCAGACATTTCAGCCTCACAAAATGGCCACAAAAGTATAACATTTTCTCTCTCTCTTCAGCAAGTCCAGGAAGTAGAGGAAGTCCACTGCTGAACATAGGCCTCCCCCAAGGATCTCCACATATAACATTGTACTGTGCCAAAAATCATGTCGGAACGGAGTGAAAACTCTTCATCTATCATACTATATAAATGTGTAAAAAGCTTTGATATTGTAACATTCATGTTTAAACATAACCATAGCACAATTTGGTTCAGATTACAAACTTCACGAATAGATGGCGACACTGTGCTCTTGAAGTACTGTACTACACTGTATCAGCCCAGATACATCCCACTGCAGGGCACGAGCCTCCTCTACAATCGAGAGTACGATTAAGCGTGGTTAGATACATTCCACCACGCTGGCCTAGTGCGGGTTGGCGGAGTTTACCTACATACCATAGAAATTCTTGCAAATCGCTATGGTATGCAGATTTCCTCACGATGTTTTCCTTCACCGTTATAGTTGCGTTGTGATTGACTATCAATACACACATGACTCTAAAAACTCAGAGGTGCGCTCTGGGATTTGAACACGCGACCATCATGAACATGTTGGCAGCCGCATCTGGTCCGTTACCAACAGGCCACCACGCTCTTTAAGTATTCGGGCGGAAATACCGCCTTGACATAAAATTTTATTTTGATAAAAATTATACCATACGTTGTTGATGGTATGAATTAAAAAAATATATATGCTTTTTAATAAAATAACTCGACGGAAACACTTTAACAGAATATTATTTATTTATTAATAACATTTACATTATGCTTACAATTATTCGAAGCACATTAGGTATACGAGTATATATTTATTTTTTCTGGTAAACATAACAATATAAATATATTCATGGCCAAATAAAATCTCCAAGTATATTAGAAAATGTTTGAAACTAAGAAGATTGTAAAGTTTAGCTGTTTTGCAAAGCATATAAAACTAGCTTGGAACTAATAAAGAACTTTACTAAAGCTAAAAGAGAGCTTTGTAAGTTTAAAGATATTGGAGGTGGTGAAAAGCTCGAGATGAAAGCACAAAAGCAACTATTTGTAAGTTGCTTTTGACGGTGATTTAATCTCTTCTGCATATTTTTAATAAACACTATTTTACACCATCGTGGTAAAGTTGAATTACATTTTTACTGTAGCTTTAAGTACCTACAAGAAAACTCTACTCCTACAATTTATCTAATTTTTGCCAGCTGTGAAATAGCGACTGCAGGTTCGATTTTTTTTATATCATAGGTTCGGCAAACGAGCAACAGATCACCTGATGGTAAGTGATCACTGCCGCCCATGAACATCCACAACGCTGGATCATAGATATGACGCCGGTCCATTAAATCGGGAGTGGAGCGGGAAGAAAAAAGGATAGGAAGAGGAAAGGGGTGTTGGACATCCAGCAAGCTCAATCACCGAACGAAACGCAAAGCTGTCGCTTCACGTCGATCTTCTGTGAGATAGTAGTACCATTCATGATGAGCCTGCGCACTCAAGCTCAGTCATGATTGACAATAGCGGGGCTCTACCACAATAAAATCGATCGATAAATAAATCGATGTCCGGAGTAAGTATTTAGTATTTAGTTCGAGTCTGGGTGTTTGTGCGACAGTAAAACCTCTCGTAATTTCTAATACCCACAACACAAGACTCGATCATACGGCGTCTGGATTTTCATGTGACTGTTGGTTGTATTTATTTATTGATTTTATGAATTTCTTGTAAGTGTTCGAGCCACGCTGTTGTCAGTCAGAATGAATGGGCAGGCCCATCCGGGGCGGTAGCACTATCTCACAGGAAATCGACGTGAAGCGACAAGTCAGCTGTCGCGTTTCGTTCGGTGAGTGAGATTGCGAGATGCAAAATACCTCTTTCTGTTCCCATCCTTTTTCCTTCCCGCTGCATTCCCAATAGGTCCGGCAACACATCCATGATCCAGCGCTGTGGATGTTCATGTGCAGTGATCACTTACCATCAGGTGACCTGTTTGCTCGTTTGCCGGACCTATACAACAAAAAAAATCCTTGCAGGTCATAGACAATCTAGTGTTTCTATAATTTTCTTTAGTGTGTAAACCATAGGCCATGGGAGTTAAAGTGGGCGTGTGGGAGGGATAGTGACAAAATATTCCGATTTATATTGAACAGGGCATAATAACGCGTCGCCCACACAGGCTCGGTCATGGATACAAATTTCATACGGAATGCATAATTTACTATAATGTTGCGCAATTGGAGTTTCAGTATGTTTATGTCTTTATATATTTGAAATTATGCAATATTTATAAACGTTACACAAGTCTTTTTTTCCGTAAACATGTTTTAAAATTCCTCGTGTAAGTACGACAATTGTTGCACGCCCGACTCTGTTTGCTTAAATATTAAATTCCTTTGAACGAAATTACGCTTTTGTTAGTAATTAATCACAGTTTCAAAGGTAATTAATGAAACAAATGTTCCATTATCATCTTGTAAAAAAAACTTGGCAATTAATGTTGTTAGACTTATAAAGTGCAGTTAAAACTAGCTTGGCCCTGTGGTTTCATTCTAGCTTCGGGCTTAGTAGTACTTCAGAATCTTCGATTAATTTAGCTCCATTAAATGGCATGGGATCGGTTAAATAGAGTAAAAACTAAGCTGGTGTACATAAACACACGCTTTTTTCCCAGAAGGGGTAGGCAGAGGTGCTACCAGAACACCCACGTTTCGCCTTGTATATTCCGTCCCACGATGTGATAGGGGGCGAGCCTATCGCCATATCGTATAGTACTAAATGAAAATTATGCGATTGTAATTCTAAAAAAATTGAGTGTCAACAGTTAGGTTTCTGTGTCAGAGTTTAAAATTGAATAAAATCAATGTTCATATTTACCATTTTTTTATTAAAACAAAAACAAAAAAATTAAACCCAGTTTACTAAAAATGTTCTGTTGTAGTATTACGCGGAAATTTAATTTTCCCATATAAAATACTGCAGGAAAATATTCCAAAGTTTCTTCGAAACCAACGATATGCATTATACATATCGACTGTATATATGGATCTTATTATGATAATATTATTTAAATTGACGAATCATCGATCACTTTTTTATAACTACTCATATATAGTTGGTCACGTTTGTATGTGACACATTTTAAAGGGTTTCCTTACATATATAAATATCATTCATCCATCCATCAGCCAATGTAAGTCCACTGCTGAACATAGGCCTCTCCCAATGATTTCCACAATGACCTGGAGCGAGGCGAGTATCGGCAAAAACCTACCAATGGTAATATACATATAAACTCATATATTTGTTACTAGCTTCTGCCCGCAACTCCGTTTGCGTTGTATATTTTTAAAAAAATCCCATCCCGTCCCGTCCCGTTGTATCTGCCTTGTCCCGTCTCATTCTCACTAAAGATAATCCAGGGTTAATCCAGGATGTCAGCTCCCTCCATATATTCATCGCGCACAACCGCTCAAACAAATAGACAAAAAAATTAAAAATCATAGTGCATTTATTACAGGGCTAAAATCTTTTAAAGGACAGCTACAAATACGTCACGATTAGATATGACGTAATACATCATAGAAATGAGGAAAAGCTGGATGGACAAGCCTACGTGACTGGACGCATGCTACTAAATGACTTGAAAGGGGACGCTTCTATACGAGTAGTAGGTTTAATTTTGCTAACTAAGATATAGATTCAGGTTTCCCATAGCGTTGAAAATGCAATGCTATTTGTGTGGAGAGTAATTAATATTACCATATGACAAATTGACACTATGGTAACTGATCTTTAAGATAGGCATACTGTATCAGCCAATATACGTCCCACTGCAGGGCACGGGCCTCCTCAACAATCGAGAGTACGATTGAGTGGTTAGGGCATATAGTCCACCACGCTGGCCTAGTGCGGTTTGGCGTACTTTTACATACCATAGAAATTTATACAAATCGTTATATGTAGGTTTCCTCACGATGTTTTCCTTCACCGTTATAGTGCGTGATTGACTTTCAATACAATAAGATAGCCATAACCAAAAACAAATACACATCTCGTTTTTTTTCAAAGAAGGAGTAGGGAGAGGTGCTTCCAGGACACCCAAGTTTGACACTGTGTTCCGTCCGATGTGATAGGGGGCGAGCCTATCGCCATATCGGGCACAAATTCCCGTCTCCGGGCTGGTAATGAATATAAATTCAATCACTTTGCCCGTGCTATAATTATTACGTTAGTCGGTTTTTCCAGGATTCAACTTCAGAAATGTCGCTTGTAATTGTTGGAATGTATTCTGTTCTTTGTAGATCGTTGATAATGATCAGTGGGTCTTTCCAGGGATCAACTGCAAGAATGCAGATGGAAACGATATACAGGAAGAATGGTAGGAAATAGGAATGCATTCTGTTCTATCTTAACGATTTCGTCACGTGAAGGACTACTACACGAGTACACTGGCAATTGACGTGAAACGAAAGATTTGCTGTCGCGTTTCGTTCGGTGAGTGAGACTGCCGGATGCCCAATGCCCCTTTCCTCTTCCCATCCTTTTCCCTTCCCGCTGCCCTCCTTATCTGATGGGCCGACAACATAACCATTATCCAAGCGTTGTGGATGTTCATGGGCGGTGGTAATCATTTACCATCAGGTGATCTGCTTGCTCGTTTGCCGGACCAATGCTATAAAAAAACCTGGGTTTCAATATAATTGTCCCAAGGTCCTAGGTCAATCATAAAAGCACTGGCTTGATGTCATCAAGGTAAGAATGAGAGAAAAAGTGTAAGGGCTTAAGCGACAGTTTGTTGATCTATTGCGGAATATACCTGCTCTAGAAATTAATGTAAGAATCTGTGGTATGCACGTATCCTCACGATGTTCTCCTTCATCGTTAAACTGGTATTTGAGTTATAAATCACACATGACTCTGAAAAGTTAGAAGGGTCACCTTGAATTCGAACACGCGTCGACGTTAGGTAAAATACCAATAGATACAATGAGATTTCAGCCAATCGAAGACAAATAAATTTCTTTAGATTCATCAAATTTTGATGTTTAGTTTCACGTCAGGTGTAGATACTATGGTCCCTTAATTAGGAGTTTCAGTGGCAAGTCTGAGGTCAGAGTAGTCATTAATAAATACACCCAACAGGCACATACATAGTCCTGGCTCAACACTAAGATCGAGTCTTTTGTCGTGGGCATCAGGAACTACGAGAGACTTCGGTCTCGCAAACACCCAGACACAAATACCTGTGGATCACACAAATATCTGCCTCGGTGCAGGGATCGAACCCGCGGCCTCACATTTCACAGCCGGAGTCTAACCAACTGCGCCACGGAGGTTGTCAGTATAAGTCTGTCAATAGTGCCTACAATTTAAATTGAGTTCAACGACTCAATACGGCCTCTGAGTAACAGTAATTTTATGTTTTCACTGTTTTCAGGTACATTTCAGAGAATCTTGAAGTAATTATCATTCGACATCAGACACATCGTAATAATTGAAGGTAAAACTTCTTGTTACGTGAAAATTTTAGTAATTACACATTTTGATTAGGATTGAAAGGTTTGTTCCACTTTTGCCAATTTAGATTTTTGATTTGGTTATGGATTGAAATTTTTATGATTGACAATAGCTCATTAACCTTAATATCATACATACATTGTTAAAATTCATAAGATTTGCGCCGAAGCTGAGCAAAATATCTCGATAGTTTCGCTTTGTAACCTCACAAAAACCTAAAACAGCATTTCTTTCGGTTTGAAAAGCATTCACAATATCTCACGCTCCTTTGTGCTATAAATTTTAATTAATTCGTTAGTTTATTTCTAGTTTGTGCTGGTAAGTTTTAGAATCTGCTTGTCTGTGCGTACGTTTCGTAGGTAAAATGTTTACAAGCAGAGACCAGAGAATTTGAGGAATACAAATAATAAATCATTAAGATACGAGTCTTTTTCATGACCTGCGTAGGCAGATGAGCTAGCAATTCTCTTAATTGTAAGCGGCCATAACATTCATGTATTTTTGCAATGCCATCTTCCAGTTGTTGTCTATCGTGTGATTGGTACCTTAATTGCTCTTGCCAGCCGATGACCCCAAAAAAAATACCAATCCGCGGAATTCCACCTAGTCTCACAAAATATTAACAAATCTTTCAACGCCGTGCGCAAATCTCTTTCCAGTATAAACACATCAATTTTTAAACTGTTTGTTTTAGTTGCATCTAATAGCGCTTGCCCGTTGAAGGAAACTCTGCGATACTTCACGTAAATTCCACTAAATTTGTTTAAATTATTAAGTACTTTGAACCTGCCAACAACGCAGCAGGATGTTAGTCTGTAGATTTTCAATTGACAATGATTGAGGATTTCAGTGTTTTAGTTTTAAATGCTTTGTGAATTTTGAAGAGATTTGTGGTTGAAGCGAAAATACGTATAGAATAAGATGTTTTTATACTAGCACGATAGACAGCATTGCGCCTGATGGTTAGTACAATAAAGAAGACATTGGCGAGAAGTGAGGAGAGACCTTCAGAGCGCCTCAATGTTTTTTTATGGCATAGGTCCGGCAAACGAGCATGGGCGTTACCTGATGGTAAGTGCTCACTGCCGCCCATGAATATCCACAACGCTTGGATCATGGATGCGTTGCCGGCCTATCAGATCGGGAGGGGAGCGGAAAGGAAAATGGCTGGAAAGAAGCTTTCCTCTTTCTGGCGGATGACCAATAACCCTTTGGTTATTGCGCATCCGGCAGTCTCACCTACCGAACGAAACACGACAGCAAAGCTGCTGCTTCACGTCGGTCTCCTGTGAGACAGTGGTACAACCCCGGAAGAGACTGAATTGCGCGGATTTATGACATCGTTTCCGATGGTCGCTGTTTATGCATCAGTCCATATACGTGGGCCTGAATCGCGCGGATTTATGAAATCGTTTCCGATGCTCCATCCATCCATCCATCAGCCAAAGGAAGTCCACTGCTGAACATAGGCCTCTCCTAATGATTTCCACAGTGACCTGTTGGAGGCAGCCTGCATCCAGCGACGTCCCGCGACCTTTACCAGGTCGTCTGACCACCTAGTGGGTGGACGTCCCACGCTGCGCTTTCCGCTTCGTGGCCTCCATTCGAGAACTTTTTGGCCCCATCGGCCATCCGATGCTCGCTACCTATGTATCTGTCCATTTAACTGCCTACCCACGACGGGGCTCTTCTAATAGCATAATGAATGCCATGCTATTAGTTTCCTAGACCGCTGGTGTGGGTTATTAAAACTATTGTACAAATGTATCGTCTTCACCGGAGTTCACAAAACCGACGTGAAGAGACAACTCCGCTGTCGTGCTTAATTTTTCATTCGCATTTCCATAAGCTTGCATACCATCTAAAACGTCATTGAATACCATAGCGATTTGTACGATTTTCTATGGTTTGTAAACCCTGCGAAACCGTACTAGACCAGCGTGATAGACTACATGGCCTGACCCCTCTCAATCGTATTCTCGATTGTAGAGGAGTCCCGTGCCCACAAGTAGAAAAATACGGACTGATAAGAATATACAATCGAGAGTACGATTGAGGGTGGTTAGGCCATATGATCCACCACTCTGGTCCAGTGCGGGTTGGCGGACTTTTACATACCATAGAAATTTATACAAATCGCTATGGTATGCAGGTTTCCTCACGATGTTTTCCTTCACCGTTACAGATAAGAAGATGAGGGGTACATATGGTTATACCATATTTAATCCTAGTTCATTTGTGGAACCAAAATTCTGAAACAATGAAAGCGCAGCATTCCTTACTACAATAGAAGTTATGACGTCCAACTTTTCATTATTATCCGATGCAGTCAAATCAATCGATCGAATGTCGATAACAATTCACAGAACCAATGAATTTACAATCTTGGGCGCCATTTTAAAATAGCGTCCGACATCATAGATGCACGCCGGCGCGAATTTAGCCCGTGTTTTCAAAATATCTGCATGCCTTTGCACTTTCTAATTTACCGATTTGTATGTGACTAGTATGGCAGCCAGGTTTTGCTTAAGTGTGCAGTATTTATCCTTGATAATTGATAAATTTGATGCACCGACAACACATAAACGATCCGGCGTTGTGGATATTAATGGGCGGCAGTGATACTTTATCATCAGGTTACGTGTTTGTCGTTTGCCATACCTATGCAATAAAAAATGGTCATCATCATCATCATCAGCCCGTTGCAGTCCACTGCTGGACATAGGCCTCTCCCAAGATACGCCACAGAGCCAAAAAATACACATTTCTTCGTTATAATAATAAACCAAGTAAAGTCCAGTGCTGGACATAGGTCTTTTCTGAGAATGAAAATAATTTATTAAATCTATTAAAATATTCAACCTCAATATAACACTACAATTTTCAATTATTTTGATACGATATTATTTTATATTCTTAGCGACTGGATGCATAAAGCAGCAGACCGGGCTCTGTGGCGTACCTTGGGAGAGGCCTTTGTCCAGCAGTGGACTGCAACCGGCTGATGATGACATCTTCAACACGAGCTATATGACCGTATGGCTTTAATTTATTTACAAGCCGGCATCCCACTGCAGGACACGGGCCTCCTCTCTACAATCGAGCATATGATTAAGGAGAGTTAAGAGTTGGCGGACTTTGCATACCATAGAAATTCTTACAATTCGCTATGATACGCAGGTTTCCTTATAATATTTTGTCGACTGTCATTCCACACATGACTCCGAAAACTCAGAGGTGTGCTCAGTGATTTGAACCGGCGACCATCGTGAACATATTGGCGGCTGCGTCTGGTCCGTTACCAGCAGGCCACCAAACAGTTGTTCATCCATCATGTGCATTGTTTTTACTAGTATAAAAACCTTTTTTTCAAATCACCAATCTACGGTATTTTCATTCCATAACAATGTTTGACTTCCAGAAAGGTCCAGCCCGGTGTAAGAACTTCTAATACATATGCGACCTTTATTTTTCCTCAATAAATAAAACATGAAGTCTCGATTCTTTGGAAGTGTCTGAATTCATTCTGGCCACTGAATTGTGAAACATTTCAAAATGTTATTATACGAATTCGGTGAATTTTTGTATCATAAATAATGTACTAGAATCTAGATAGTATGGAATGAGCCTACATTGAATTGGTAAGTTTATTTATTTATAAAAATGCAAGTTTACATATTGAATCCAAAGTACTTACATTGTAATTCTAATGATTAATAACTAAAAATATAACAACAAATAAAATCTACATCTATACATATAATAAATTTGTAACCGATGGATGTCTGTACATGGAAGATAAATGAGAAATATTAATATGGGGGAACTATATTAACGTAATAGAACCCAAAACAATGATTTTTAAAATGTCTGTCTGTGTGTAGGCGAAACATGGGTGTTCTGGCAGCACCTCTGCCTACCCCTTCTGGGAAAAAGGCGTGTGTCTATGTATGTATGTTGTCTGTGTGTCTGTTTGAGGGTCGGAATGGGATTTTTTTTATCAAGATAACCACGCAAACGGAGATGCAAAAGCTAGTCTTAAATAAAATCACAAACATATAAAGGTTTAGAAATAATTTGTAATAAATACCCTCTGCGGGGCAGTTGATTGAGAGCAGTGAAACGAAAAGCCGCGGGTTCGATCCGAGCACCAAAATAAATAACTATTTGGCCCACAACTACTTGTTTCCGGTTTTATAAGGCCAATAATTATGTCCTAGTTTGTGATGCTTTAGAGTAATATCTTCCAACAGGTGATGTGTAGATCCTTGGGGGAGAGCTATTCAGCAATGGACTTCCTGTGGCTGAAGAAAGAGATAGAAAGAGAATAATATCTTAGTGTGGGGTTAGGATTATGTATGAGTATACTATTTATTTAGTGCGTGGTGGCCTATTGGTAACGGACCAGACTCGGCTGCCTACACGTTCACGGTGGTCGCGGGTTCAAATCCCAGGGCACACCACTGACTTTTCGGAGTTATGTGTGTATTGATAGTCAATCATCACGCACTTTAACGGTGAAGGAAAACATCGTGAGGAAACCTGCATACCGTAGCGATTTTAAAGAATTTCTACGGTATGTAAGTCCGCTAACCCGCACTAGGCCAGCGTGGTGGACTATATGGCCTAACCACTCTCAATCGATTCTCTCGATTGTAGAGTAGGCCCGTGCCCAGCAGTGGGACGTATATGGGCTGATAAAAAGATAAAAAAATACTATTTATTTACTTATTGTGACTGTTGGGTATACGTGGACATGTACTTAGTTGTTATTTAAACTAAAAATTATCGCTCGCTTTAACGCTAAATGAAAACAGTCTGAAGAAAACTACATACTTGAAACTCCACAACAATTTATCTATGAAATCTAAATCGCTTGAAAATATACTGGTTGAAATAAACAAGATTACAGCGGAACCCATCAACGTATTTAATGGAAATTCTAAGAATAATCTTTTTATAGCGAAAATATAAGTCCTGTACTTAGTTTCTTTAATAAGGATTTTAGAATTCTAATTAAAGACATTAATGTTATTAACTTATTTCCACGATAATATGTTAATGACTGATAAGCTATTTGTGGAACGAGAAGTCAGCGGGTTTGGTTCTCGGTATGGAAACAAAGGAAATCTTTACTAATATATACATACATACATAAACTCAAGCCTTTTTCCCAGAAGGGGTAGGCAGAGGTAGTCTATTATGGATTGATACACTCAACAGTCACATACATAGTTCTAAACCCCACATTAAGATCAATTAAGTCTTGTGCCGATGGTATTAGAAACTACGAGAGACTTTTCGGTCTCACAAACACCCAGACCCGACACAAATATTTGTGGGCCACACAAACATTTGTATTGATGCGGGGATCGAAACCGCGGCCTCACGTTTCACAGTCGGCGTCTAACCAACTACGCCACGGAGGCTGTCAACTGATAAAGTGCGAATTGTGTAAAATGAGAGCACTTCCCTGTGTTACCAAGTAATATTGCGCCGATTGAAACACTTTTTTTTGTTTTAATTTTTTTTTATTCCGTTGTCCGACAAACGAGCAAACAGGTCACCTGATGGTAAGTGAACACTGCCACCCATGAACTTTCACAAAGCTGAATCATGGATGTGTTGCTGGCCCAATTGGGAGGTGAACGGGAAAGAAAAAGGATGGGAAGACGAAAGGGGTACTGGGCATCCGTCAACCTGGCTTACCGAACAAAACGCGACAGCTGAGCTGTCGTTTCGCGTCGATTTCGTGTGAGACAGTGGTACCGTCCCGGATGAGCCTGCCCATTCATGCTGAGTCATGACTGACAACAGCGTGCTAACTGCTTTTTTATTTTGGATTTCTGTGGTGTACAATCACTACATAGTATAAAACAAAGTCGCTTCCCGCTGTCTGTCCCTATGTATGGTTATATCTTTAAAACTACGCAACGGATTTTGATGCGGTTTTTTTTAATAGGTAGAGTGATTCAAGAGGAAGGTGTGTATGTATAATACATATACAGGATGTCCCAGTTTGTACGAAAAAAACATGTATTTGTAGAGTGGAATCAAAAAACATCAGTACCCAGGCGAAGTTGTGAGGCCGCTAGTGAAGTATAAATAAATAAATAATACAACGTATTAGCGTCGCTATGTCGAGCCAAATAATATAAATTGTTTGACAGCTTCCTTGACTACAAAATGATTAGCGAATCCTGACCAATATGACCTACTGGTACTGAATCGTAATGAGATGACGTCAGAACATACGTGATAAGGATCGCGTATACAAAACCCGTTGACGTCACCAATCGAGGATATTGGCGTGGACTATCATGGAATAATTAATTATTTTTAACTAGCTGATAGTGTTCCGCCGTTTTTGGTAGCGTTTTTTTTTAGTATGAGGAAAATTAATAAATCTGAAATACCGCCATCTATCGCCATCTGTGTGAACTACAACTATTACGATCAAAATTTAAAAAATATCTTGATTGTAAATTCAGGTCCCAATCAGGTCAATGATCTACCGACATTCAACAAGTCCACATTTGATACTTTGATTGTATAATTTTGGTTGCTAAACCTAAGGTATGACTAAGACTAAGAGGCGGGTAAAGGCGCCAGTACAACATTAACAGTTCGACTTCCAGGTGAGGCAACCCATTTTATCGCAGATTTTCGATGTGAGAAATCTCATTTAACTAGCTCGGGACTGGAAAATTTGTTATCCTATAGGCTTGTACCCTGTCACATCTTGGGACGGAAAAAGTTGGCGAAGTATGGATCACCCCAGTGACATCCCTGTACCGCTTAAGTAAAACAAGCATGATCATATGCAAATGCAAAAAGCCGCTTTCGCAACAGAACGTTCGTGTGTAATTCGCATAATTTTATAAAATAAAACGCGGTCACTTTTTCTGTCGACGAAAGCCCATAGCAACAGGTTTTTTTTCTTATCTAAACATAAAAACGCCGACCAAAGGATAATAAATGTAAGGGTATTTTACGAGGCGAAAAAAAGTTTGTAACCCGCCTAGATAATGTGGGACGGTGCGTGTCCGTTGTTCAGTGCGGTACGATTTGTCTATTTTAGTTTTTGTCACCAAAAAATATTTATTAATAAAAAAAAAATCATAAACACTTTAACACTACTTGTACTGTTTTGTGAAAGTGTGGGTGCAATAAAAAAAAAACGTAAGTATTTTATTGTAATATTACATTTGTAATATAATGTATGAATATTAAATGAAGCACAAATTACGGGTTTATTGCACGGGGTAATCTGTTACAGACAACCGTGGGATGGATTTATGAGAAAGGCCGGAGAAGGGATTATTATATACCTATCTAAACATATACATATATAATAAAAAAAATGTAACCGATTGATGTCTGTACATGGGACATAAATGAGAAAAACGAATAAGGAGGAGTGTATAATGCCTAATAGAACTCAAAACAATGATTTTTAGGATTTTTGTCTATTTGTCTGCGCGGTTGTCCGGTGATCTCAGAAACAGCTAAATGGATTTTGATGGAAGTAGCTGACACATTGAGTTAATACGTTTATTACCTTTTATCCTGAAAAATATAGTAAATACTAAAGTTCTTATTTATTGGCTTTTCTTGCTGGAGATAGAATACTAGCATAGCATGCCATTCACCTGATGGTAAGCGATACGACCGCTCATAAACAGTGGCAAAACCAAACAACACTATGAATTACAAAGCAATACTTGGAATTATACTACGCTCACCATCCTCTGTCATAAGATGTTAATTCTCATTATGCCCAGTAGTTACTCTAAGAAAACAGAGCCTTAAAACTGCTGTATGGCGGGAGGAACAGACATCGCGGTGGTACCTACCCAGGCGGCCTCTCACAAATGAGAGATAACCATTAAAGTAATTAATTGAGACGCACAGCAAAAATACATTTTACACCACAAAAGTTTCCATTCAACATCTCAATTGGAATAAATTAATTATAAGAAATGATAGGTACAATGAAAAATATATTCAAGCTCGGCTTAACTTCAGATTCATCATCTGTTACTTCTTTGAACATAAATAAGCTCGACGAACTTTGCGCACTATATCACCTCTGCCTACCCCTTTAGTAATACAGATATTTACTCACATGTGTTTGAGTACCTACCTACATTATTGACAATATAAAAGTCTAAATTAATCTTCATAATTTTTCCACGCCCGTCAAATTTCCCGTATCGTGCGTACAACGGATCTGGACCCCTCAACTCAGGTTACGTGACAAAGAGCACGGTACGCAGACCGAACGACGGCAGAGCAATTAGTAAGAAAACCACCCGCACAATCTATTATACACTTTAACACATCAATTTAGAGTTTAAATTCAAATGTATCTACACTGGGTCTTAATTGATTAACAAGTGGACTGGTAGTGGGTAGTAGGTTTCTCATGCGTTGATATTATCATAAAATGTTTGAATTTAAGAGTGAGGCATCGATTACTAGTGGACAAATACATACAATACATAATAATACCCAACAGTCACATACATAGACCTGACTCCACACTAAGATCGAGTCTTGTGTCGTGGGAATCAGGAACTACGAGAGACTTTTCGGCCTCACAAACACCCAGACCCGACACAAATATTTGTGGGCCACACAATATTTGTATACAGGGTATATCCAGACTGCAACCGAAAACGAAGCCAGGTGTCAGTATTAATGGCTTCAGAAACAATGCAACTGAAAATTTTGCAAAACAAAAACATAAATTTTTTTGTAGTATTTTTTTCCTATCATCGTATTTGGGTGGTAAATACATACATTTCCCAAAATAATAATGTACACCTTTTTATTTTTAAAGACACAACGGCAAGCGACGGTTTAAATCATAATATTAGCAAAAAGTAGGAATTTACCATCGAAACACGATGATATTAAAAAAATTGCAAAAAACCTGTCGCTTTGTTTGAGAAATTTTTAGTTGCATTGTGTCTGTAATCACTAAAACTATCACCTGGCTTCGTTTTCGGTCGCAGTCTTGATATACCCTGAATGTGGTAGAGCCAGGTATTGTTAGTCAGGACTCAGCATAAATGGACACTACCGCTGTATCACAGGAAATCAACGAGAAGCAACAGCTTGGCTGTCGCGTTTCGTTTGTTGAGTTAGGTTTCCCGATGCCCAATGCTTTCCTCTTGCCATCCTTCCCGCTCCCCTCTTGATTTAAGGGCTGGCAACTCATCTATGATTTATGAACCAAGCGTTGTGGATGGTCATGGGCGGCAGTGATCACTTACCATCAGGTGACCTGTTTGCTCGTTTGCCGGATTTGTATAAAAAAAAACACAAATATTTATCTCTGTGCGGGGATTGCAACAGCCTCTCTTTTCACATCCGGTGACTAACCAACTGCGCCACGTCGGCTGCGATTATATTTCAAGCAACACAATAAATACAGATTTTATCTCATTTCGCCGGCACGTGTAGGCTTACACGTGTAGTACCGTTAAGTTTATTCCCAAACGTGTCCCTATTTCGAAATTATGGCGCATTTCTCCGAATCCACGACCTCGGGATACCAATGAGAACATTTGAATATTCTCATGGTTTTCAATGTTATTTATTTATTTATTTATTCTTAACTGCACACAGAAAGGAAAAATTTACAAAAAAATAAGAAAAATAAGAAAAAAGTACAGATGGCGGTCTTATCGCTCTAGGCGATTTCTTACAGACAACCTTTGGATGGATATAACACAATGAAAAGAAGACAGGGCAGTCTGGAATATAAAAGAGACAAGCTCCAACACAAACAAAAAAAAAAGGAAAATTAACAAATTGTTTATAATTTATGGTGTGACACGAGTAACTGGAAACTCACATGTCGCATTAAACGACGGGTTCCACGAATAAAGTCGTATCTGAAATGTTAGATGTTTTCATAAAATATCTAAGATATTTATTTATACAATCGCCTTTGTTTCGTAGTGAAAGAATAGAAACCAAAAAAATATACTTTTAAGTATGTTTTTACGTATATACATACGTGTGAACATCACGCCTTTATCACAGAAGGGGTAGGCAGAGGTGCAATCAGAACACCCAAGTTTCGGTTTGTGTGTTCCGTCCCACGATGTGATAGGGCCAACCAATCGTTTTTTTTAATTCTAAATACCTAATGCTAATACTTATTTTTACATAAAATGCACTATGTCATAGGAATTGTAGGAACATTGGACATTTTAAAAAAGTCGTGATCGATTTAGGCTAAGGACGCCAAATCAGAACGAAATGGTAGATCACAAAAACAGATCACTTATTTTATTGGACAAGTGAATTATTAAATTAAGGGTAAGGAATCCAAATATTGAAATTAAAAAATAATAATAATATAACACCTAATTTCTTTCTTCGGTATCAAAGTTCAAACCTCCGATGTAACAGTCGACGTGGTTACAAGTGCAACAGTGTTACAACACATCGGATGATGTGCGACCACGCCCCCAACGTGGCCTCATGTCTACGCGGCCCTTATCTAATGCTCAACACCCACTAGGTCACGCTTACCACAAAAAAAGTTTTATAGCGACTGTTTTTTTAGTTTTTTTTAATTAATTGTTTAAGTTACTTTGTAATGGGTCGATAACTATATTATTTTTTTGTCTTATATTAAATTATTTTTTTTGTTTGAAAAAAAATAAAACTTATTAATATTTCACTCATAAAAAGGAAAGTGGTAGAACCTTGCTTACCAGTTCATGCAGCATCTAAATGGCTTAATTAAAATCCAACCAATCCATCTTTTGACAAATCTACGTCAAATTACAATTTGTCTGTGACGTTAGTATTCAACGGACAGTTAGCATTGGAAATCATGTGATCCCTGTCCTTTCCTCCCGTCACGTCATCACGCCATAGCTAGTCATACTGGTAACAACTAACAATATAAGGAACTATTGCGTCATTATATTTGAAGGTTAAGAGTTGTGACGTAGGTCGCCGAATTCGGGACCACATCTACCTACGACCTAATCCAGTGGATATATTTTTAAAGTGATGGTGATTTAATTGAAAATCTCACTTCTATTTTTAAACAAGATAGATTAATTATGGTTTTAATCCGTTTCTTTCATTTTGCGAGTCCAACTTTACCGGCTAGTAATTCCCTTAGCCACTAATTTCGAAAATAAATTAAATTCTTAGTTTTCAAAAGAACACGAGATCAACTTTGATGTCGAGGGAAGACATGAAGCCGCACCGAACGAAAAAGAAATCAAAACTAAATAAAAGCCATTCACATAAAGATAGATACTAAAATATACGAAGTTTCAAACACACTTGAAAAAATACTATAAATTCCTTATCTACATAACGTAAAACCGACCTATGTTCGGATGAATGACCGACAGTGAAACTTAGAGATTAGGCTAAACCTTTGCACTACGGCAAGATAAAAAAACAATGGAAGGAGACTCTATATCAGTTGCACGATACGTGGTATACTCGTATCCAGCCAGATAACGACCACAGATTTGGAACTCGTGGTAGTAAATTAACCTAGTGTCGTTTTTCAAGATCATATACATAACTACGATGTGTCTGACTACATTTAAGCAATTTGAAGCAATCTGGATATTTTGTTAATTTATTCAGAAAAATTGACAAATATCCGATGTTTAAAAAGACTGCTCCGAAATTGATTTAAAGCAACCTGGCGTGTCCTAAGATCGGGCTGTAAATATCTGATCGCAACGATTTTTTATAACCAGCAATAAGCAGTTCACTGCTGAACACTGCTTTGCCCAACATATATCCATAGGGACCTGTTGAAAGTCTCTTGCATCCAGGGAAATCTTGAATTGGTAGGAGGACGTCAGACGCTACGCTTGCCAACTAATATATTAGGTAATCTAATTGACCAGTGACGCAACTATATCCTTATGGTCGCACTACATCCCAGATTCAAATTAACCCACAGTATGACGACATGCGTTCATCTTATTTATGAGTAGACTCATAATAGCTTCAATAAAATTTACAGTGTCGAGTCACGTTCATTTAGCGACCCCGTCATCTGCACGTGGTCGTCTTTCTGGTCGCAACGTATCCTACAGAGAGATTACGCATGTATCACGCCTACCACATATATACTACATCGCTGTTTGATTAAGTATCATCGTTAGATACTCGTGTGTGCTTTATAGTAATTTGCTTAAGGATAAAGAAGTAATTACTTATGAGTTATGGCATTAAAGTGCTCGTGAAAGTCTTAATACATGAGGTTACATTATATCCAATCGTGTTCGTAACAACATACGCCCAACTTAATTAACTATGGGAATTATAAAAAATACATTGTCGAGTCAATTAATTTAGGTACTCCGTCATCTGCACGTGGTCGTCACTTAGGTCGCAATGTATCCGATAGAGAGATTACACGTGTATCACGCTCTCTGTAACACGGCACGATTGTTTGATCAGGAATTATCGTTAGAAACGCGTGTTTGCTTTGTAGTAATTTGCTTATTATAGATTGTACAATATTTAGGGATATTACTTATAATTACGAGTATAATGAAGACTTGGTCTTAAAAAGTAATTGTAGTCAAACGTGGTCGCCTTTTATCCCTCTGAATCATTAATATACAAATATTAGATATAAATTTAAGGACATATTTTCATAAATAGTTTAATAACATTATACTTCCACTAATAACAAAATGTTATTCAAGAAACAAAAGAGTAAAGATTATATCACCTAACATGGTAGCCCTATATCCCAGATATAAATCTACGGGGCTACAGGCGTACAACTAATTTATCTATGCGCATTTAACAAAAATGACTATTAAATCACGTTTATTAGCGACCCCGACATCAGCGCGTGGTAGCACTATCTGGTCGCAATCTATCCATTGTGATATAAAAATCTGTTGTACGTGTATCACGCCCCCTCTGACACGACTTTACTGTTTGTTTAAGAATTATCATGAGATACGCTGTTTGCTGTGTAGTAATTTACTTAAGGATTTTACAGTAACAGGAGATATTTATGACATTAACGTGGTCTCAAAAAGCAATTTTGGTTATCAAACGTGGTTGCTTTATACCTAAACTATGGTAGATCTTACTTTTTAAAAATAATTTCAGTATTGCTATACAGGTGATATTGATTAATCCAAATTTTAACAAGAGGTTTAGAATCATGAATATAGTCCATTACTAAAATAAAAGGGTTTTTTTTTAAATATTCTATAATTTTTATCCTCACAAAACAAAATAACTACTTAGACACTACACAGGATCATAATAAGCCCATTGATAAGCGCGCGCGTCTGCGTATAAAAATGACCTGCGACTGTGCTTCTGGCAGATGTTAAGTATAATTTGAACATTGATTACAAAATAATGAAATGGAAATAAATGATTTATTACGTGCAAATTTGAATATTTTCCACCATGAGTTAATCAGCATTATTCTCTTAAGTACAATAAAAAAAAAAAGAAAAATAACCCTGTTTAACTTCATTAATAAGAGAATGACATTCCCGTCCTAAAAAACAGGATATACCTATATTACCAAACGTGGTCGCAGCGTATCCTTGACAAAATAAATATACAATATGGCTACAGAAATCCCTTAATTTAGATTTTCTTTAACTGACTGCCTCGGTGGCGTAGTTGTACTACGGTAGGATTACGAAACTGTGGTCTCGGGTCGGGCAAAGTGATATTGGATTTGTCTATTCATTATCAGCCCGGAGTCAGGAATTTGTGCCCGATATGGCGATAGGCTCACCCCCTATCACATCGTGGGACGTAACATATAAGGCGAAATGTGGGTGTCCCAGTAGCGCCCCTGCCTACCCCTTCTAGGAAAAAAGGCGTGAGTTTATGTATGTATGTTCTTGAAGGAAAATGACAATACGAGTATGGTCGCAATATCTGGTCGCATTCTACCCATTGTAGAAGTTGTATCACGGTCACTACGTCAGTCAAGTTTGAACAAGAATTATTTACATACCTACACGTGTTTACTTTATAGTAGTTTATTTAAGGATTACGAGGGTGACTTGACAGTATTAATTATTTCTGTGAATAGATAACTGCAGTGAATATTTCTGGAGATTATATTTTATTGCAGAGGTAAATTAGTCACTGAAGTGACAAAAGTCTTTCTAAATTACACTAGTTGGGAAATATGAGTTTAAATAAGAAATAAATAAATACACCCAACAGTCACATACATAGTTTTGACCCCCACACTAAGATCGAGTCGTGGGCATCAGAAACTACGAGAGTTCTCGGCCTCACAAACACCCAGACCCGAAACAAATAATTATGGTTCACACAAACATTTGTCTCGGTGCGGGAATCGAACCCGCGGCCTCTCGTTTCACAGCCTGTGTCTAACCAACTACGCCACGAAGGCTGTCAAATAGATAGACCTAAATATTATTTCTATTTTTATTTTTATATACAACTGAGAGGCAATGCACTTGAGATCCCCAAGTACTGGTGGTAGGCCTCTCATATGTTAGAGGCTGCCTGGGTAGGTATCACCGCAATGCCTATTTCTTTCGCCAAACGGCAGTGTAAAGGCATTGTTGTGTTCCGGTTTGAAGGACAGTATAGCCAGCGTAACTACTGGACATTATGAGACTTAAAACCTTATGTCTCAGCGACCGGTTGAATTCTGTCTACATCCAGCCATATACGGAGTATATCAAGACTGCTAACGAAAACGAAGCCAGGTGGTAGTTTTAGTGACT
This sequence comes from Theretra japonica, assembly GCA_033459515.1. Classification (NCBI taxonomy): domain Eukaryota; kingdom Metazoa; phylum Arthropoda; class Insecta; order Lepidoptera; family Sphingidae; genus Theretra; species Theretra japonica. The sequence continues at coordinate 866,018 of CM065950.1, forward strand.
TCAGACACAATGCAACAAAAATGTTTGCAAAAAATTCGACAATTTTTTTGTATTATTTTTCCTATAATCGTATTTGGGTGTTAAGTACATACATTTTCCTAAAAAAATAATGTACATCCTTTTATTTTTAAAGACTTTAACTTTATAGTACGCAAGGCTTTAAATTATAATTTTAGCAAAAACTATGGATTCACCACTCAAACACAATGATATTTGAAACATTACAAAAAAAAAACATTGCGTTTTTTTGCAAAATGTTTAGTTGCATCGCGTCTGTAGTCACTAAAACTACCACCTGGCTTCGTTTTCGGTAGCAGTCTTGATACACCCTGTATATTGAAACACCATGAATCGAACGGTAGTCAAGTCATGGCAAAGTCCAGACTTACAGTATCTTATCTACAACTATGTACTTAATGATAACTAGTCCCAAAGTCCAATTATATAAAGAGTTATAAGCTTGCGTAATAATTTTAAGGAATATTTTAATGAGGTTTTTTGTCTTAAGTCTTAATTAAGAGGAATTCTACACCGATTTAGATTAGGTTTATGAGGAAAACGATGATATTTACCACAAAAATATTTGAAATTTGTAGTTGTATAACAGGTTACCGATGTAGCGTATAAGAATTATCAAGTTGGCATATAGCGTTGTTAGGACCAAAAAGTTTTCGAGTGGAGGCCACGTACCGGGCAGCACTGCTACGGACGTCCGTCTATAGGTGACCGTCCCACCCTCACACCCACCACTGCAACTCCTGTAAGCCAGCATCAACAGTGGCGCGCATTGTAATGACACAGCATTGAAGCTCAGCGAGTCTCCGGGAATGTCTAACTTGTCTTTAACCCGCAACGAAATCAATCATAAAGTTAAATAAATAGGAGTTGGAAATTAATTATTATCCACTTCTTGTAACATAGCGGGTGATAAAATACAATGAACTAAATAGGTAGCTAACCTCGTATAAAGATTTTTACAGCCAGAGAAGCGAGCTGTAAAACACTGATCAAATCACGTATAAGATAGACGATTTAATAAATGTTGCAGAAAGTTGCTGAATGCAGGTAATGAAGGCATCCAATATTGTGTACATTTTTGGTGGACGCCTATGATCAGGATCGGACTTCCTGTGACTAAAGAGAGAGAAAGAAAGAGAGAAAGAAAGGTACATATGGCCGCTGTAAGCACGAATATCACCAGACTGAAACAAAGAAAACAATACTACCCAAAAAACTCCCATTATCAAATTCCAAAAATAACACTAGGAAATGTTTGAAATCTTATCAAAAGAATACTCGAAGGCAGACACACCGAGTCCCCATGATATTCAAACGCTTATCATTAGGTAATCAGTCATGCTTCGACATGTTTTAGTAATTTATCACTTTTATCGATTTTAGCGAGTACAAATGTGATGTACACGAGCCTAGATTTTAATACCGTACTGTGCGTATTGTGGTAAGTGCCCACGCACTTGTCTGGCAACTACTTGCCTGTTAGTGACGGACCAGACGCGGCTACCAAGTTTACGGTAGTCGCGGTTTGAATTCCCAGGGCACACCTCTGACTTTTCGGAGTCAAGTGTGATAGTCAATAACCACTTACTATAATGGTGAAGGAGAACATCGTGAGGAACCTGCATACCATAGCGATTCGGGAGAATTTCTATGGTATAGATATACCCTAGTGCGGGTTGGCGAACTTCACATTACGTAGAAAATCTTTGTCTAGCTTTGAAGGGAAGTGGGCAGATATATTTCCAACTCTTTATAAATTTTACTATTTGATTGACTTCGTTGGTTAAAGACAAGTTAGACACTCCCAGACACTCTTCAAGCTCCTATCTAATTTCATCAAAATGCGATGCAAATTGATCCTGGCTTACAGGATATGCAGTGGCGGGTTAGGGCGAGATAGTCTCCAGAATAATAATTAATAATAAATAAGTACTCCCAACAGTCACATACATAGTCCTGATCCCACACCAAGATAGAGTCTTGTGTCGTGGGTATCAGGAATTACGAGGGCCTTTTCGGTCTCCTTAACATAAAAAATCTTGGGTCGTTATGAAGGGGTATCCATCATATACGGTAGTATTCCAGCGAATACTACGGAATAGAGATAACGAAATGAACTTGGAGTAATCTAGAAGGCGTGATTCGGGGAACTTAAAGATAGGAATGTCCATTGACCCACTTCAAGAGCACTGAAGTGGCACGCGCATTATCTATCTCTGGATTTCGATAACAAATCAGATTTGAATATCTCTGACTTGTGCTCTCAATCATGATTATCACAGACTGATAATTTGGGAGACGAGAATTCGAATCACCAGGTTTCAGCTGCTGTCAATGAACGCTTGAGGATAAGATATATTAGGTGTATTGTCAGTGTTTAAGGTGAAAGGGACAAAAACTAAGAGGGTATTTGAGTATGGTCTATTTATATATTTATTATTTTGGGTACAAACACAAATACTATTAAAATAAAACATTTATGTCATAAGTATTAAAGTAGCTGGTAACATAAGGAAAATATTGGTATTAAAAGAAGTGTGAGCGTAGTGCAGAAATTTTACCGTCTCTTTCACACGCGCACACTGTAATGCATAATTAAGACTAGTGACGTCACTAGTTTTGTTTTGCGTCCCTTTTCTTTTACTCCCACTGCAAGATTCAATACGTTTCTAACTTGTTTAATTCCGAATGTGTTTGATAATTTTTACTTTGCTAGATTTTGGATATGAATACGTTTTGATAAATACAATAAAAATGGAGTCAAATAACCTATTGAACAATTATTCAGCAGTGGCTTTCTTGTGGCTGAGGAGAGAGAGAAAAAAAAACCTCACACGCGATGATCCCATGATTAGTCAAAAGGAAGAAGGCAGAAAATTATTGTGTTTATGTATGTATTTCTTTGCTAAAATGCTCGAGGTCCAGCTTAGAAAGTAGATTTAATTAAAAGGTACATTCACGTCACGGCTACAGAGGTCGATGTAAGGCATTGAATACTTCTCAGAACATGTTAGACGTGGCCATTAAATTAATTAATGTGTATTTATTACTTACCAAAATGCACCTTACGATGTTAGTGATCTAATTTGCAATTTGTCTATCATTTAATAAATATATAAGCTCACGCTATTTCCCAGGAGGAGTAGGCAGATGTGCAACCATCTAGGTATCACCTTATATGTTCTGTCCCACAGTGTGATAGGGAGCGAGCCTATCGCCATATCAGACACAAATTCCTGTCTCCGGGCTGATGATGTACAGAAAAATCCAATAGTACTTTGCCCGATACGGGATTCAAACCCGAGACCTCAGCCTTGTAATCATACCGTAGTATAACTACGCCACCGAGGACCAGGACATCCACGTTTCTCCTTGTGTTACTGAGCTATCCCACGATGTAATAGGGGGCGAGCCTATCGCCATATCGGGCACAAATTCCTGACTCCGGGTTGATATGCCAATATCTGTTTAATTACGTTATATTATTTTATTTATCTGATATTTATTGTTTAGAAGACGATGGAACTGACATATGTTAGTTGGATAAATAATAAAAAAAAAACACCCAACAGTCATATACATAGTTCTGACCCCACATTAAGATCAATTTAGTCTTGTGTCGTGGTTATCAGACACTACGAGAGACCCGACACAAATATTTGTGGGCCACACAAAAATATTACAAAAATGCGTAATGGTGCATCCACAACGCAGGTAATTTTTGTCAAGCATCGTTTCCAAGTGTTACTGGGGAACATCTGATAACAATGTTGTTCATTGTTAGTACATGTTGCCGTGTTAGTTTATGTTGCGTAGTGTTGCCTAACACGTGGTAACAATCGATAACATTTTCTACAATGTTACTCCACAAAAGATAACTACTGTGTGGATGCACCATAAGTGCATTATTTCTTTCAGTAATGGCATGTTGGTAACGGCCTAACCACTCTCAATCGTACTCTCGATTGTAGAGGAGGCCCGTGCCCTGCAGTGGGTCGTATAAGGGCTGATACAATACAATACAATACAATGTTGGTAACGGACCAGACACAGCTACGATCAAAAACCTCTATCTCGGTGGTTGCGGGTTCGAATTCCAGGCCCACATTTGACCTTTTGACCATTGTTTTTTTTATTGCATAGGTCCGGCAAACGAGCAAACAGGTCACCTGATGGTAAGTAATCACTGCCGCTCATGAACGTCTACAACGCTCATATATGAGTTACCGTTTACCACGTATTTGTGACACAAAAAGTGCGTGGTGGCCTGTTGGTAAACGGACCAGACACGGCTGCCAACATGTTCACGGTGGTCGCGGGTTCAAATCCCAGGGCACACCTCTGACTTTTCGGAGTCACGTGTGTATTGATAGTCAATCACCACGCACTACAACGGTGAAGGAAAACATCGTGAGGAAACTTGCATACCATAGCGATTTGTACAAATTTCTATGGTATGTAAAAGTCCGCCAACCCGCATTAGGCCAGCGTGGTGGACTATATGGCCTAACCACTCTCAATCGTACTCTCGATTGTAGAGGAGGCCCGTGCCCTGCAGTGGGTCGTATAAGGGCTCATACAATACACAAAACAATTACCACGTATTTTAACGTTGAAGGAAAACATCGTGATACCTGCTGTTATGGTTACTTTACAAGAAATCGGCAATCTATATGGCATTACCCCACTGTATTTCAGAACGTTTTTATGGCCGTGGAGTTTAATTTTACTTTTTATTTTTGAACTATCTCCGCTAAAAATAGTCTATCTAAATACCTCCAAAAATCACACGATATATCTCCGATATTAATTGTAATTTGTCTTTTATCAATATTGAAAACTAGTTAACAATATTAAAAACACAATCGACTGCCTCGGTGGCGTAGTGGTACTACGGTATGATTGCAAAGCTGAGGTCTCGGGTTCGAATCCCGGGTCGGGCAAAGTGATATTGGATTTTTCTATTCAATATTAGCCCGGAGTCAGGGATTTGTGCCCGATATGGCGATAGGCTCGCCCCCTATCACATCGTGGGACGGAATATACAAAGCGAAACGTGGGTGTTCTAGTAGCACCTCTGCCTACCCCTTCTGGGAAAAAGGCGTGTGGTTATGTATGTATGAAAACTCACCTTAACCATTTCGATTTCAACTGAGCATCGAACCTATAACCTCACACAAGGACACAGCTAAAATCGTAATCACGTGACTGGTGCATCTATCTCACTCGCACCATCAGCTAATGCAACAAAAAGCTAGGTCACACTATATTAAGTCACCGACGCCGACTCGGCTACGCTTGCATAGCATTCTAAATCGATTAATCGCGAAATCGATTAATCGGAAATTCGATGCAAAAATCGATTTGACGCACTTCGTTTGGGAATCGATTTTTGAAGTTAACTAAACAGTGTAGCAGTCCACGTAGTAATATTATTAAATTAGATTTAGTTAAAATTATAACAATGTAATTTTACGTGGATACTTAAGTAAAACAAAATTGATTTAAAATACTTCACCAAGGATTTGAATTTAAAATCAGCTTACAGTTACGTACATAGTAACAGCACCAATAATATAAACATTACAAAAAAAAAACAAAAGATGGATTATATCGATGTAAAGTTCTGTGGCATAATTATTACAATGGCATCCGAATCTTTTAAAATACTTAGTAAATGATGTAAATAACCTCATGCAAAAAACAAAAACCAGCCTTCCATACAAATCCAAATTAATCAAGAATCGATTATTCAATCTAATCGAATAGATCGATACCACCGTGTTCCTGGGAATTGAGTCATTCTCCGTAATGAATCAATTAGCAACATAGACATTGGGTTCGGTAGTTCTGAAAACTGCTTCCGCCTTGCAGAATATGGACCTATTCTGAGGCTAGAATTTTTAACAACTACCTGCACTGCCTCGATGGCGTAGTTGTACTACAGTACGATTCCAAAGTTGAGGTCTCAGGTTCGAATCCCGGGTCGGACAAAGTGATATTGAATTTTTCTATTCATTATTAGCCCGCAGCCAGGAATTGTGTCGGATATAGCGATAGGATCGCCCCCTATCACATGGTGGGCGGAACACACACGGCGAAACGTGGTTGTCCTGGTTGGTACCAGGAGAACCTCTGCCTCTCCCTTCTGGGAAAAAGGCGTGAATCAATGTATGTATATAATATGTATGTATTACATACACATTAGCTTAGTGGCAGAGTATGTACTGGATTTTATTATTATATTTATTTAGTTTCATATAATCCAACTCGAATAGGCAGCATTCGCAAAACTACATTACCCCTTCTCGTGCGTAACTTCCTCAGTGCCTAAAGACGAAAATCTTTAATTGTATTGTGTTTCCAATGATGACATACGGCACCGAGACGTGGCCTCTCACTAAGGGCCTTATAAGACGAAGACGGCTTAGGACCACTCAACGCGCTCTGGAAAGGGTGTTTCCCTACGACATCGAATCAAGAATGAGGAGATCCGTAGGAGGACAAAGGTTGCCGACATAGCGCTTAGGATTAGCAAGTTGAAGTGGCAATGGGTCGGGCACATAGCGCGTAGACTGATGGCCGTTGAGGCCGAAAGGTTCTAAAGTAGAGGCCACGTACAAACGAAGTGTCGGACGCCCACCCACAAGGTGGACGGACGACCTGGTTAAGGTCGCAGGAAGTCGCTCTATGCAAACTGCTTCCAAAAGGTGTATGTGGCGTTATATGGGGGAGGCCTATGTTCAGTAGTGGACTTCTAGTGGCTGAAGAAAGAAAGAGTTTCATATTATCATGTCGATTAGTTCACCTTGTATGAGACATTGGTTTGAAAAAATTCAAGATTTCTGAAGCCTAAATTTGAGTTTGAGTTGGTGATAGGTTTAGTTTTCTATTCTATATTGGGTTATAAAAAGCACGGCAAGCTTTGGGCGGTACCATAGGTGGTACATACAAATTGTTAATTTTGATGGATTGGAGGCGATTTACATTTAAACTAAAACTTCACTAAGTTTAGTTTTAATGCCCAATATCCTTTACCTCTTTCCATCCTTTTTCCTTCCCGCTCTCTTCCCAATTTGATGGATCTGCAACGCATCTATGTTCCAAGCGTTGTGAATGTTCATGGGCGGCAGTGATCACTTATGATTAGGTGACTTGTCTGCTCGTTTTCCGGACCTATTCTAGCATCGGAACATCTAGCCTCTATGAATGAAGCGATAAACAATACGATCGAGGTAACTAAAGCGGAAAGTACCCAGCTTCTCATTTCGAGTACTTAGTACGGAAGATTACATAAAGTTTGTTTATACCAGATGGCGGAACCTTGGACGCTCATTTACAAGCGACCTTCAGAGGACTTGCTCCCAAGGTCACCAGGCTGCAGGACGCCGTTTGTTTACGAGACGATTGAACATTGCAAAGAGACTTCTTCATTACACAGACGCGGCAAAATAAATTAATACACCCAAAAGTCATAGTACTGACCCCACACTAACATCGAGTCTTGTGTTGTGAAACTACGAGAGACTTTTCGGTCTCACAAACACCCAGACCCGAAATACCTGTGGATCACATAAACATGTTTCCGTGCGGGGATCGAACACGCAGCCTTTCGTTTCGCAGCCAGTTAAACCAAGTGCGAAACAGGGATATCAATAACAAAAGAGACATACATAAACATCACGCATTTATCCCAGAAGGGGCCCGCAGAGGTGCTACTAAGACACCCAAGTTTCGCCTTGTGTGTTCCGTCCAACGGATAGGGGGCGAGCCTATCGCCAGACGCCAGACAAAAGAACCACCTAATTGAAACTAATTGCCATACATATTTATGAATAGATAATAGGATATTATCGGCATCTTAAAACAAGAGAGGAAGTAATAGAAAATGTACGGGATAAAGAAAGAAGTATTGGATGTTTTGCCGCGCTATACGATTTTTTCATATAAACAAAATTACTAACAGAATAAGAAAAAATATTATTATTTCGAACTCAATCGATAGAAAACTAGTTTCTTTGCTCGTAATGAGATATACAAACTAGTTGATTAGTAACAATAATATATTAAAAATTCGCAAATTGCTTGTGGAAAGTTAAATGATGAAGAGGCTATGGTTCCTTACGTTGGTGAAAGAATTGTTGTATACACGGTGGCCTCTTTAGTTTAAAAGCCTTATTCATAGGCATTTTAAAACCTATTTTAGCTATCGAATGTTTTGTCTTCTTCGCTCAAACTGAATTCAAAAGTCGCTCGAAAGGGGCAAAACATTAGATAAGTATAATAGGTTTTAAAACTGTCCATGAATGAGGCCGTAAAAGACAATTTATCAATTACAAAAAGCTATTTTTTTTTTATTTTCATCTCACTCGTTTATAAAATAAATAAAAAATATCAACAAATCGAGAATCCTTGTTTCATCATTTACAAAGAATAAAATTAAAAATTATTTTTTTCAATCAAAAAATTAACGTCTAAACTCTATGGAATATATGTAAGTCGCAATAAAGCCACTTACCAGAGTTATGAAAGTCGTAATGTAGGTTGGTACTCGCTCATCTTAAAATCGCACTGCAAGCTCGATTAGGACATAACATTTCTTTTATACACACATCGCGCTTAGTGAGTCATGTGACAGCGGCTGTTAAACTTTCACGCTCCCTTTTATAACGTTGGAAAGACAGCTGTGAAACTAGAGGCCGCGGGTTCGAACCCGCACGGAGACAAATGGCTGTGTGGACAAGTATGTTAGACCGAAAAATCTCTCGTGTTTTCTGATACCCACGACTCAAAACTCGATCTGGGCGTGGAGTCAGGACTGTGTATAGCATGTTTTATATACTTAACTATTACAACCATCTCACGTCAAAACTAGACTTCTAATCATCATGTTTATTCTCAGTAGAATACAGTTCAAACAGCGTTCTTACAAATTATAACTCGAATTGTGACTTAATTTAATTTTCACAGTCACTAGGCCACATGCGACGTGGCCTTGAATCATAAAATTACGTATTAAACGGTCGCTTCCCGTTTCGCGTCTGAACTTTCTGACGGCCCTGACTCGGTTATAGCGACCTTGACCGTGAACTTGGGATTCATTATCGTCCTTTTTTGCGTCGGTAAAATGAATTCAAGGGGCCCAATTGATTTGTATCCCGATGCGGTCACGTAGGTATTTTAATGATAAATTGTGCGCACTTTGAGATAAATTACGATGTTGATGTTTGATGTTTGTTTTTATCGTGAAAATGGATTAAGCGGATTTCCTGATAATCTTTGATAATGTGTTATGGACTGGTATGGACAAGAGGTATGTTGCTAAAAATGCTCAGTCGTAAATAACTCAAATATAATATTTAATTTATGTACTTACATTAATTTAATGGGTAATCTGAAACAAAAAAAGCATTTATGAATATGGTAATATGTTGCAGAAAAAACCGAGTTTAATTATTCATGAAAAAATTAAACTTCAGATGCAAATTCTTAAAAAAACAGACTTACGTCTAGATTACAATCTTCGTCGTTTTCAAAGATTCACTGGACATATGCCATCCCAAGAATTACCAAAAGAAGCTGTTGTAAGCGGCAAACTAATTAGAAAATGTAAACAATAAACATAATTAACACAATTTTTTGTCCTGACATGTGCCGAAATAAAACACACTCAAAAGGCGAACATCGCGATTTGTAAAATTAAAAGTGATAAAAATCGCACTCCCGCCATTATAGCGATTTGGCGCGAAATTATTTTGGTGTGAATTGAAATTTATACAAATGCCGTATATAGACACAAGTTGCTTGCATATAAATGCTAAACATCATCCCAGTATATTCACAAGTTCCTCATTTAGCACGCTGATAAAAATGTACGAATTGAATGTTGCTTCAAGCTGCTAAATCAGTGTCATTATTATGATGCGAAAGTTATTTCATATCAAACATTTATGGGGATAATTAGTTATAGATTATATAATGTATTTTAAGAATCCTTTTTAGAGGCTTAAATTTTACATACATAAACACACGCCTTTTTCCCAGAAGGGGTAGGCAGAGGTGCGACTAGAACACCCACGTTTCGCCTTGTATATTCCGTCCCACGATGTAATAGGGGGCGAGCCTATCGCCATATCGGCCACAAATTCCTAACTCCGGGCTAATAATGAATAGAAAAATCCAATATCACTGTGCCCGACCCGGGATTCGAACCCGAGACCTCAGCATTGCAATCATACCGTAGCACCACTACGCCACCGAGGCAGTCTTAAATATTAGATTTGCCAAAACAATTGACCGCCTCCGTGGCACATTTGGTTAGACGCTGGCTGTGAAACCCAAGGCTGCAGATTCGATCCTCGCACTGAGACTAACATTTTGTGATCCACGGATATTTGTTCCGGGTCTGGGTACATGTGAGACCGGAAAGTCTCTCGTAGTTCCTGATACCCCCGACACAAGACTCGATGTTAGTGTGGGATCAGAACGATGTATGTGACTGTTGGGTGCATTTATGTCATCAATCCAAGTATATCGATCGAGTCATAACCAGATACACCCAAGGTTTAATAAACAATTAATTACAGCCAACAGTCACCTACTTAGTGCTGACCCCACATTATGATCAATTAAGTCTTGTATCAGAAGCTACGAGAGACTTTTCGTTCCCACGTACACCCATCCATCCATCGATCCATCAGCCAAAGGAAGTCCACTGCTGAACATAGGCCTCTCCCAATGATTTCCACAGTGACCTGTTGAAGGCAGCCTACGTATAACGACGTCCCGCGACCTTTGCCAGGTCATCTGACCACCTAGTGGGTGGAAGTCCCACATGCACCCAGACCCGAGAAAAATATTTGTGAACCCTCAAAAACATTTGTCGATGCGGGGATCGAAACCGCAGCATCTCGTTTCACAACAGGCGTCTAACCCACTGCGCCACGGAGGCTGTTAAAGGTTAAAACTATACTCATTTACTTGGATTATTGTATCGAATTTTGCACTCTGAGTGCGATAGTCGATGTCTGTTTGGATAGAATTACACTAGATAGAATACTAATATGAAAATGAAGAGGATCTCGATTATACCACTACTGAACGGATTTTGATGAAGTTTTACAGTAAGTATTTCTCTTTTTATTTTACAGGGGGCAAACGAGCACACGATTCATCTGATGGTAAGTGATCACCGCCGCCCATGAACGTCTGCAACACCATGGGGCATGGAGATGCGTTGCCGGTCTTTTAGGAGGGAATACGCTCTTTTCCTGAAGATGACCAGGTCGTATTTTCCCCTTAAATGATGCTATTGGCAATTTGTTCTGGAGAAATTTAGTACGTGGATGAAAATGTCGAGAAAAACGTACTATTTCAGCTTGTACGTAGTTTGTGGATGTTTTATGTATGGGAGAGGGTTAGTTTTGGGTGGATTCGAATATTTTAGAGTGAAATGCAGTGAGCCAGGTGAAAAACCGAACGAAGTAAGGTCAAACTGGTAGTGTTGAATACAATGGGGTGTGTCTCTCCAAAAAGTTTAGGAACCGCTGTCCAAAATTAAGGTTAAACACAGGTGTGCTGAGTTCTTACACACAAGAGGGTTTTTTCAAGAGCCTTCGCGTTGTCCATACGACAATATGTCATTAAAATAATAAAAATCAGTTCTGCAAATGGATACTGTAATTTGCGTTTGCAACCTTCACGTGACTTTACACCTTATATATTTACATATAAAGTTCAAAATTCAAAGAGATTGTAATAACGATAAATCATTACTTTGTTGAATACTGTAGCAATATGTTACCTACAGCTCTTTTATGGAAATTAACACATGATTTTTTTTGTTTTTGTTGGAACCTGGTTTGCGTGAATCTCAATTTTTTAAATTACTTTTTAAATGTTTTTCCCGCTCTTTCGTGTTGCCATGGGAACTAAGATCGGGGCTAGTAGTGTTGTATTTACCTATAAGCCGTTTTTTATGATGGTACAACAAAGTGGCTACAATGCATTGTGGGAAAGGACAGTGCAGTCCATACAGAGTATTCACTGGAAAGATTAAAGTTATTAGTTTTTTTTTATTATTTCAATGAATGACGAGACGAGCATGCTATTCGTCTGATGGTAAGTGACACGACCCCTCATAGACAGTAGCAAAATCAAACACCATAAAGTACAAAGCAATGCTTGACATTCTACTGCGCTCGCCATCCTTAGACTTAAAATGTTAAGTCTCATTTGTCCAGTAGTTACTCTTTCTATAATGTCCGTCAATGCGGAACACAAGAGTGAATTTACACCGCTGTTTGGCGGGAGAAATAGATGTTGCGGTGGGACCTGCCCAGGCGGCCTCTCACATATGAGAATCCCACCAGTAAAAGCTGAGGCTCGACAAAATGAACTACAATGCATTGATGGAAGGACCACACGTAAGAACAGCGCAGTTCAGATAAAGTCCATGTAAAATCCTCCAGACCGCACTTAGCCAGTGTAATGAACTATATGGCCTAACCCCCATCAATCGTACTCTCGATTGTAGAGGAGGCCCGTGCCCTGCAGTGGGACTTATATGGGCTGACACAAATACAGATCACATGATTGTCTGTAAAAATATTGCCTTTGAACGATACGACCATCTCATTGTATTTATTTGTTTTTTGTGTGTGCAATAAAGTTTATAAATAAATAAATGCAAAACTTTAAAGTCATACTTTTTTTTTCACTTAGTGCCTTATTCAAAGACAGTTTTAAAAACTGTTTTAGTCATCGAATGTTTTGTGTTCTTCGCTCAAACTGAATTTACAAGTCGTTCGAAAAGGACAAAACATTCCATGACTAATAAAGGTTTTAACACTAAGAATAAGGCTGTTATAGTATTTCAAAATTCAAATTCCCTGATAAGTTAATGTCTTTTTTCAGTATCGATAAATAACGATTCGATTATTACCACATCACTAGTTAGTAGGTACCTTAAATTTATGTTGCCGAGCAATTACTAAGGTTGTTCAAATTAAACTCATAAATCAAACGTGATCGTTTGAAACGTTATATTACTTGTACAAAAACTTATTCGATTACTTTAAACAAAAAAACATCGAGATCCTTATAAGAAGGCGCGTAGTAACAGAAGTGTTAAAGATTTTATTATATACACCAACAACTTGTTGTATGACCGTCTTTTAGAATGAGGGATGTAGGTGAAAACATAAGATTCAAGGATTTGGAGAAGAAAGGGATGCTCATAACTAAATAGCTTTTGTGTGTTTTCGGAACTAAACATTCTGTTTCTTTCATTACAGTTGAAATTGTTCCGACATTTTGCCTTCCTTTCCTTTCTCATAGTCGTCCTTGGCTATGTACTGATGCAACCGTCTTTCCCTTTCCCGTTCAATCCACAGGAGAGTCGCGCACGAAGTTGTAAGTTTATACATGGTAAAGGAAACTATCAGTAAGCCGATTACGAAATAAAATAAATACGGGAAAATTATTTTCGGAATTTCTATTTCTGTCATAGAAATCACGGGGAAAATGGACATTGAGGAAATCACTTTGGAACTGACAAATAAAAAAATAAGAGACGTAGCTGTGGAAACTGTACTTATAATTATTACTGGGTGGGTAAGTTGGGTGGGTAACTAAGTTTGGGGTGACTATCGCCCGAGTACTCAAACGCTATTTAAATATTAAGTTCAACTTAACTACCCGCGTCCTACTTAGCCTGTACATTTAAGCGGGACTTGGTTAAGGGCAACATAATATTTGAGTAGCGTTTGATTACTCAGGCGTAAGTTTGGTAAAGGGAATTTATCTCTCATAAATGTCTCGTTGTTATTGATTTGAAACAGGATCAATTTTCGTAAAATTCTATTCTCTCTCTCTCTTCAGCCACAGGAAGTCCACTGCTGAACATAGGCGTCCCCCATGGATCGCCACATAGACCTGTTGGAAGCATGCAAGCAGCGACTACCTGCAACCTAAATTCTATTCAAGATAGCTAAAAAAAATTAGATTACTAATTTCTTATTCATAAATCCTGGTACCAATTGCCTAGAGTAGCGACGTTTTTGAACAGATGTAATTTTAACAAAATACAAAAATCTATCCAATTGAATCCAATCCATCAGCCGAAGGAAGTGCACTGCTGAATATAGGCCTTTCCCAATGATTTCCACAGTGACCTGTTGGAGGCAGCCTGCATCCAGCGACGTCCCGCGACCTTCACCAGGTCGTCTGACCATCTAGTGGGTGGACGTCCTACGCTGCGCTTTCCGCTTCGTGGCCTCGAGAACTTTTTGGCCCCATCGGCCATTATCAAAAATCTATATTGTCGTTAAAACAAAATGGAACACAACAGTAAAAATATATTCAGCGTGGTTACACCATTGAATAATGTGTTTTAATTATTTTTAGTGCTTAAACACTTTAAGTAGGTTATTGTTATCACGTCAGTTAAACGTAGATAATGTTTTTTAAGGCAACATTTATTTGTGGTTCAAGAAAATTCGCAATTTTAGGAGTCGAATGTTAATTAAATAGTAAGAAGTATAATAAAATGTTAGTATGTTTTTTTAATTAACACGAAACTGCAATTCTGCGAGTGCGACAACCTCGGTGGCGTAGTTGTACTTCGGTATGGTTACAATGCTGAGGTGTCAGGTTCGAGCCCCGGGTCGGGCAACGTGATATTGGATTTTTCTATTCATTATCAGTCCGGAGTCAGGAATTTATGCTCGATATGGCGATAGGCTCGCCCCTATCACACCGTGCGACGGTACAAACAAGGCGAAAAGCGGGTGACCTGGTTACTACCAAGAGAACCTCTGCCTACCCCTTCTGGGAAAAAGGCGTGAGTTTATGTATGTACGCAAAACTGCAATTCTTAATAAACGTTAATCATACATAATCCGAATTAATAACAAAAATCCTTTTTAAAAACCCAACCTATCACAAATGACATTCAACTTCAACAAAAATCATGGCTGTATAAAAATTTCCTTAACCCATTTCGTGCAAATAAAAAACCTTGAATGACTTACCGACAAAAAGCCACCATTAAATAGACATCGAAATAATTACGAACTTATTCAATAAGAATTACATAACGTCTTGCTAAGAAAGTTTTTTTGCAACAATGACTCAGTGAGACGTTTTGTGGTTGAAAAAGTGACATAAAAAAAAGATGGCGGCCGCAAAAAGAGCGCGAAAAAACCGCGCGCTGGCAGGTGTGACGCCCGAAGGACAAACGATGAAAGTGCGTCTTTATAATATTAGAGATCCTTAGTACACAGCTTACAGAAGGGACATCATCGAGGCTACAGACGCTGCCACAAGTGTAGCGACCTACTGGGGCGGGAAATTGTAAGAGTTTAGTGCAAACAATTTTGTGCCATTGACTCGAACGAAGAAGAAGAGACAGATTGTGACAATTTTAATTATCAGAACTGAATTAATGCTACCTAGTACTGAAACTCAGCGAGTCTCCGGGAATGTCTAACTTTAACCCGCAAAGAATTCAATCATAAAGTCAAAAAGGAGGAGGTGGAATATTTTTGCCCACTTCCCTCCATAACAAAGCGGAACGCAGCAAAGAGACCTACTTGCATAGACTTTGCAAAGTCTTATTAAATTCACTGTCTGTTTGTAGATCCACATCTATTAATATTCGTATTATATTATAACAGATCGCCGCGGAATCTTAGAAAAACGCTCTATGAACTTCCATCTGTATCAACCCATATACCTCACAACAGGGCACGGGCCTCTTCTTTAAACGAGAGTACCATTGAAAGAGGTTAGGCCTTATAGTCCAGCACACCGGCCTAATGCGGGTTGGCGGACTTCACATACCATAGATTTTTTTACAAATTGCTATGGTATGCAGGTTGCCTCACGATGTTTTCTGTCATATTACGCCATCCAATTACTAGCGCCACAGCAAACTCACAAACAGATGAAGTCTACAAAGGAATTACATCTCTCACGACTTAACAACATACTGAACCGCCAACAATCACAAATTCATACCTATAAGATTTCGACGCAAAAAAATCATCTAAAAAGCATTTCTACACAACTGCGTCGTACATGTTCTGTTAAAAAATGACCGCCAAAAAATTTGGAGAGATGTAATATGACGTAAGCTTTCGCGGTTGATTTCGGTTTGCATATATACAGAGTGTAAAGTATGTCTGTATAATATATTTTGCTCGCGGTGGAAGCTCTGGAGACCGACATGTAACGGAGTACTGTATCAGCCCATATATGTACGTCTCACTGCAGGGCACGGGCCTCCTTTACAATCGAGAGAACGATTAAGAGAGGTTAGGCCATATAGTCCACCACGCTGGCCTAGTGCGGGTTGGCGGACTTTTGCATACCATAGATTTTTTTACAAATCGCTATGGCATGCATCACCATTATAGTGCGTGATGATTGACTGTCAATACACACATGGCTCCGAAAACTCAGAGGTGTGCCCTGGGATTTGAAACCGCGACCACCGTGAACATGTAGGCAGCCGCGTCTGAAATAACCATCATAGAAATGGCGTAGTTGAATGACAGGCTGATGACGGAAAACATCGTCATCGGAAAAATAAATTACGTTTTGCATGTTCCAATCCACCCACAAATCGTGACTTGTAACAAACAGTAAGTCCCTGTCTGTCAATTTATCCTTAGAAGTGGTTTTTTTATCTTATAGGGGGCAAACGAGCATACTGTTCACCTGATGGTAAGTGGTCACCGCCGACCATGAATATCTGCAACACAAAGGGCATGGAGATGCGTAGCCGGCCTTGAAGGTGGGAATACGCTCGTCTTTTGAAGGTCGCTAGAACATACTAGTTTTTATTTAGCATTAAATTTCCTTGCCTGAAGATGACGATTGTGAAGGTCTGGACATACATAGATTCATCATGCAACATCACATAGAACTAATTACATATAATTAAACACTGTACGCTTGACACCTCGACACATTGTGTGGACCTTCTTGAATCGATCATTAATCGTTAGTTACAATGTATTTTTAAATGCAACAGTTCTTACACACTGCTGCTTGGCAACAGAAAAAGACAAAGCGTTGTTGGCTACTCAAAGTTCCACTAAAACCCATCCATCAACCAGCCAAAGGAAGTCCACTGCTTCACATAGGCCCCTAACATACCAAGGAATAAATAAAAAAAGTTAACTAATCAAATTATTAAATAAATACACAAAACAGTCACGTACGTAGTCCTAACCCCACATTAAGATTAATCAAGTCTTGTGTCGTGGGTATCAGAAGCTACGAGAGAATTTTTCACAAACACCCAGACCCGAGACAAATACTTGTGTGCCTCACAAATATTTGTCTCGGTGCGGGGATTGAACCCGCGCCCTCTCGTTTCACAGGCGGCGTCTAAGCAACTGCGCCACGGAGGCTGTCAACAATTAGTTATCTGATGTAACTAATTTTATTTAAACGCAAACAAACCCAGTATCTGCCGCTAGTATTCCTAACCTTGAACGTGACCCCTTAATTTTGGCAAGTAATTGAACACTGTCGGAAGAAAAAACGACAATCTCGGACTTTCGCGACAAGCGATCCAGACGCGACAAAAAATCAACGAATACAAATTGAAACTTAATATTCGTTAGGCAAGATATTTTAATTCGAACTATTGGATTACCAAAATAAACCTTCATGTGTAAGATACGATGTTTTTCGATGGAAATGACATTGATACCAAGATTTTTTAAGCTTCTGTTAAAATATAGATTTGATTACTTCCGGATCACACTGTTCAGTGATTAAGAACACATAGTAGTTTTTCACGTAAGTGTATCGCTTTTCGTTTTGGCTTGTGTATATCCAGATACAATTAGACAATCATAAATGTCTCGACTAGCATAAGATAATGATTTCACATCAGGTACATTATAACTTCATCGTGTTATTAAATAAATATGTTTTGTGTTTAAACCTTTGCTTTACAAAACGACGAATCAATTGCACGAAAAAGTAATTAAACATTGGAAGAATTTTATCAACTATTTCAAATACATATTATTCTAGGGATCAAAATATATCCTAAACAAGTAATTCACATACAACCGTTACAAGGTACTGTTATTTTCATGAATATTATAATCTTGCGCGTCATTCAACAAGCGGTCTGCAATGTGACAATTGAAATCCAAACATATCTTTACCATCACAAGTAGATGCATCTTCTAATGCGTTTTAAATTGCGGAGTTAGGTCATGTTGTTTCGTTATTCTGTATATTTTTAGCCGTTTTATATGACAAAATGATCGAATGATTCTTGTCCACCGGGTATCAAAAGTTGTACATACTAAACAACGGTCAAAATTCTGATGCACACGAATTTTGATGCACAGAGGTCTGTCGCGTTTCGAAATGACCTGTGTATATGCCAACACAATTAGACCAGCATTAGATAACTATCTTGCGTTGGACATTCTATCTGGTCTGCCCTATAATTATGACTAGATGCATCATTATAACTTTGACGTGCCAGTATAAAAAAGGAATTGTCTGAGCGGAGAACCCAACCCATGCTCTCTCAATTGCCAACCTCTGCGCCTAATAGTCCAAACAACAAACAAAACAAATAATTACTTTCCCGAAAAACTCATCCACTTCAATTAAAAGAAGACCGTTTGCTAAGGCTTCCCAATTTGCCAACTCCACAGCATCAGTGGTCCCCACTCCCGCGTGCCTCTGACGTAAACTGTACGTGTTGACCTAAATGCCTTGCTTGCTATGGATTCAGCGTTTAGATTTCAATTTGATTCAATTACTCGCTATTTCTCTTGGGTTTACCTTCCGTTTTAGTTTTGTTTTGTACGGGATACTTACCAACAATTTCAATATATATAGCTATAATATAGCTTCTATTGAAACTATTGGTAAGTACCCGATACGAGATGGTTGTCTATCGATTCTAATTATGCCTTATTGAATCCGAATATCCACTAAACTCGAAACGCGACACTGCGTCAGGTTTTGCGATCGTGTATGCTAGCTGCTATTTAGACAAAGCTATCTCGTACTACAATCCTGGCCCAAGTCGGATGAGTGGATTTCATACAGGGTATTTCAAGAGCATATACAACAGGTTAACAGTCCAACAAGTCACTGTGGAAATCATTGGGATAGGCCTATGTTCAGCAGTGGACTTCCTTTGGCTGATGGATTGAGAAAGGTGGTAGTTTTAGTTATTTCTATAATTAATAATTTCTAATAAAAAGCGACAGGTTTTTTTGCAATATTTTGAATGTTATCGTGTTTGGATGGTAAATCCCTAGTTTATGCTTAAATTATAACTTAAGCCCTTCCCATTCTGTCTTTAAAAATAGGAAGGTGTTCATTATTATTTTATGAAAACGATGTATTTTCTGTCCATATACGACGATAAGTAAAAATTGTCGCTTTTTTTTGAGAACATTTTAGTTGCATTGTATCTGAAGTCACTAATACTACCTGCTTTCGTTTACGGTATAGTCTTGATATACGCGGTATACCTATTCTTATTGTCCACTGCTGGACATAGGACTCCTCCAAATTGCGCCATTTCACCTTGTCTTCAGTTTGTCACATCCAGCATCTGCCAGTGACCTTTCACACATCGTCACTCCACCAGGCTGGGGTGACAAGTTTTTTTCAGCAGTGAACAATAAAAGGTTAATGATGATGATAATGGTGATATACCTATCTTTGGAAATTATAGAGAAGTCTGAAGTGTACAAGATTTTATTACGTTTTTCTTTGTTAAAGGGCATGATATAATAGTTAACTGCGAATTCCTCAACAACAATCTGATAGATAGTGTTTGGGAACCTAAAAGATGTTTTCAGAAATTCTTTTGTATAATATTGCTAATAGTAACAACGAATTGTGGCTTATTACTATGGGACGCGTGAGTATACTTAAAATCACTCAAAATGTTAAGGAGAGGACTATGTCTGATGTTCCCTCGGCATTTGGCAACGAAATTGAATTAGGAATGCAAATATTTGTGGGAGAAGCTATGGAATTTCTAGGAGAGGCAATTTTCAGCAGTGGATTTCTGTGGCAGAAAAACTTAAGAGATGCCTTGGTTCAAAAATTAAATTTAGCAGTCCAAAGTTTGAATTACCAACTGAATTATTTAAGACCTTATTTGAACGGGGAATCACCGTCAGTACCTATATGCCTTGCATCATACATTGCTAAGAATTAATTGTGCAGGTCAAATGGGTTATCTTAATTAAGATTTCCGTTAATTGTTCCTTCTGTAGAATCTGAAAACCCCCGTTTTATATTTTCTACATCATTGTGACTTTTTTCCTTCTTAGTAATTTTGATGGATACCTAACTAAATTATGTCCTTTACATAACAATTGGGTATGTATATTAATTTGACTACAATGCACCTAAACTGATGTCGAGAAATGTCACCGAAGTGTAAAAAACATTCGAACTTCGTGTCGGAGAATAGAGGGTAACCCCCCTGGATACCTACGACGGACCCGAAATTGGAAAATTTTAACACAATCCTAATTTTAAATTACCCTTATATTTCATTCAATATCTCATTAATTGACTTTGCCCTCAACATCCTCAAAGCTGTATCCAGAACTTTCTATAGCGACTGCTTAGCAACAAGTGCAGCTGATTAAACGTGGTCAATGCGTGACCAGCGACCACCAGGCACTTGCACCGAGTCACAAGTCAATTGAAACGCATAGACTGTGTGGCGGCGGCCAATCAAACCCGGACTTTGGACTGGGAAGGCTCGGTGCAGAGATGCGATTTTATCGACACGTGTAAATCTAATAAAAACGGTGACTAGTTGGATAGTTAACAATATAAATATATCCAACAGTCACATAATATGCTAAATGACTAGTTCTATGATGTGGGTATCAGAAACTTGTTGCTTTGTAATTTATGGGGTTGTTTGGTTTTGCTACTGTCCATGAGCGGTCATATCGCTTACCATTTGGTGAAAGGCATGCCCGTCTCGCCATTCATTGCAATAACAAAACTACGAGACTTTTCGGTCGCGCAAAAACTTAGCCCTGAAACAAATGCTTGTTGATCCTACAAATATTTGTTTTGGTCCGCCGATCGAACCAGCAGGCTCTCGGTTTACAGCCGGTGCGGCTCTAACCAACTACGTCACGGAGGCTGTCAACAAAAGATATGTTAAATTATAGGATGCAAGTTCGGTACAAGCAGCACGATAAATAATGCCACGATGTCTAACACCAAAAATGAGGATATCCGTTGGAGAAGAAAACGTATGGATATCGCCCAAAGGTTTAGTCAAAGTTGCAGTCGCAGTGGGCAGGGCACATAGCGGACAACTGAAGATCGGTCGGGCCAAAAAGTTCTCAAGTTTTGTTCACGCGAAACTGCCAGAACTCGGACATCACTATATAAGTAAAATAGACGGTTTAGTAAAGGTTGCTGATACTGAAGCTTCTAAAAAGTCGCTGTTGAAATCCTTGGGACAGACCTATTTTTAGCAACGGACTTCCTGCAACTAACATTTATAATAGGATCAATAACTGAAAAGTTCAAAATGGCTGCCCTCGATCCCAGCAGGTTTCTATGGAAATTCTTGAGGGAGGCTTAAAGTCAGCAGTACACTTCCAGCTGAAGAGAGAGATAGAATAAGAATAATAACGGAAAAGTTCAAAATGGCCGCCACAAATTAACACCAAACGTCCTCAATAAATTTAATAGCCATCAATTGCGAAACTAAAATCATACTAGTTTTTGCTAGAAATAACTGGCGAAATAGAGGAGAAAATCGTACTAATGTTTGGTCTTTACAAATCAGATATAAAAAGTAATGATTATGTATTTTTTAATTATAAAATCGTGCATATGCCGAAAGCCTTATCTCTCGCCCGGCAACAAGCGAGCTGACTCAAGGGATTCGTGTCGAGAGGAAAAGATACGATTTTATTATAGCTTTTATTGCTGGGACCGTTGCTAACTCACACGAAGCGCAGTGGGTGGGAAACCGATTGGGAATGTAGGGGTCGCGGGTTCGATGAGATAAATTTTAAAGAATCGGATTTTAGTAACTGGTTTTCGGGATCGAAAGTAATTAGATTTTGTGGCGTTTTTGGTATTTATAACGAGGGATTTTTTTACATGAAAAGTCTTTCATATTGCTAGGAAATGGGAATGGCAACTCATGGCATGCCAAAAGATTTTTTTTTTTTTTTGAAAAATAAGGAATAATTAATTTATCAAGAGCTGGCATAGAATCTCTAAGTCAAAAATCCTCTATATAAAAATCGTTAAAGAAATACAAAAATTACCGATTACCATCCTTGCAACTGAATCTGAACCGTCCTTATCAAATTCAGTTAGCAACCTCAAGATAAACGTGCATTTTTTCTAACGAAGGTTCTTATCATAAAGTTCACCGGAGTATCTATGTCGAGGACACTTGTGACGTCACTATGACGTATATCACTAAATTATACATATGTATAGCATTTACTTGCATTCATTTTCATATATATCTACACTAGTATGATAAAAATTACGTATCTGTTTGTTTGTCTGTTACATTGTCATTTAACATGAAACCGCTGAGCCGATTTTGATGAAATTTTGTATAGATACGGATGGCATCCTTACGAAGGATATATGCTACTTTTTGTTCCTAGTTTTAACATTGATATTTGGTAAATATACGAATAATGTCCTGGCAAAGGACATAGGCAACTTTTTATTTTTAATTACAACCCTCAAAGGATGAAAAGGCATTGCATTTGTATGAGGTATACTCGTTATTAGATTTACAAGATAGTTGGTAACGGTACGGTATGGGACAGAATATTATGGAAAACTTCAATGGACACCAGTGATACACACATAAGCTCACGCTTTTTTCCTAGAAGGGGTAGGCTGAGGTGCAACCAGGACACCCACGTTTCGCCTTGTATGTTCCGTCTCACGTTGTGATAGGCCTGCCAACGAGTTATACATTGCAGAAAAAAATCAGAAAAATTGAAATGGCATCATCTACCAACATTTACCAGATGGGAAATATCTCATAATGTGAGGGGAACGTATAAAAGACCGGAGGAGGAAAATATAGAACCTCCGGGAATCTCAATTACCGAACGAAACACGAGTGCAAATCCATCGCCTCACGAAATTCTGTGAGATGATAGGTACTTCTTAGTACCTACATTTTTTATTGCAATGACTGGCGAGATGAACGTGCCACTCACCTGATGGTACGCGATACGACCGCTCATGGACAGTAGCAAAACCTAACACCATGAATTACAAAGCAATGCTTGGCATTCCACTGCGCTCGCCATCCTGAGACACAAGTTACGTCTCATTATGTCGCAGTATATAGTACGGCTGCACCTCGTAGAAAAAAGGATTAAGCCAAAATCCCCTGCCGGTATTCAAACCCACTAAGCTTAGTGAGTCAGAAATCGCTTCCGTTCAATAGATTAGATAACCTTTGTATAAACAGCTGCATGCAGTTAAGTATACAGTATACCTAATCTTAGTTCCATATACAAGTCCCAACCTGTTTTAACTTGACTGTGACATGTTAACGCAGTGGTTGGTTTTGGGTATGGATAAACTGACCATTTATTTTTAGACTGCCTCGGTGGCGTAGTGGTACTACGGTATGATTGCAAAGCTGAGGTCTTGGGTTCGAATCCCGGGTCGGGCAAAGTGATATAGGATTTTCCTATTCATTATCAGCCCGGAGTCAGGAATTTGTGCCCGATATGGCGATAGGCTCGCCCCCTATCACATCGTGGGACGGAATATACAAGGCGAAACGTGGGTGTTCTGGTAGCACCTCTGCCTACCCCTTCTGGGAAAAAGGCGTGTGTTTATGTATGTATGTATTTTTGAACTCAAAACGGGACATAATTTTTGATACACAGTTAGCAGATTAATAATGAAAATAAACACAACTTTGACATTTTCGTTATTTAGAAAAAAGTGTAATATCCAAACACTTTGAAGTTGGCGCGTTTGAATTCTTGAAAAGTTGTAAATTGAATAATAAGTAATAAATACCCAACAGTCGCATACATAGTTCCAACCCCACATTAAGATCAACAAAGTCTTGTGTCGTGGGTATCAGAAACTACGAGAGACTTTTCGGTCTCACAAACACCCAGACCCGGGACAAATATTTGTGGGCCACACAAACATTTGTGTTTATGCGGGGATTCAACCCGCGCCCTCTCGTTTCACAGTCGGCGTCTAACCAACTACGCCACGGAGCCTGTCAATCAAAATCATAATTGAAAAACTGGAAGCACCGACACGATTGGCATTTTTATGTTTTTGAGACATCAAATGCTGTTTGTTTACTATGGGGAATAGTACACTCTGGAAAACGGGACAATTTTGCGACCCGGCGCTTTGTTTGGGGACAACGGGACAGGTGACCGAAAAAAGGGACAGTTCCGTTGAAAACCGGACGTATGGTCAGTTTATGTATACCTAATCTTAGTTCCAATTTACAAGTCGCAACCTGTTTTGACTTGACTGTGACATGTTGGCGCAGTGGTTGGTTTAAGTATAGAAGTTGTAGGTTCGATAGCTTAGATAAATATTTGTACATACATAAACTCACGCCTTTCCAGAAGGGGTAGGCTGAGGTGCTACCAGGACACCCACTTTTCGCTTTGTATGGTCCGTTTCACTAAGTGATGGGAAGCGAGCATATCGCTATATCAGGCACCCGGACTTCAGACTGATAATGAATAGAAAAATGCCATGTCGCTTTGTTCGACCCGGGATTCGAACCCGAGACCTTAGCTTTGCATACATACCGTAGTACAACTGCGCCACCGAGGCAGTCATAAAATATTTGTATTTTGAATTTGTGGTATTTTGTTTTTGTTAACAATAAACAATTAGCTGAGTAAAATAAATATTGAAAATGGCCAGCCTTTGTGGCACAGTTGGTTAATATGCCGGCTATTATAAGTCCGCGGGTTCGATCACTAAGACAAATGTTTGTATGTCCCACAAATATTTGCCTCGGGTTTGAATGAGATAAATTAGTATCTCGTATCTTCTGATTACCACTATATAAGACTTGTATCTTATGGGGTTTGAACTACAGGTGTAACTGTACAAAGAGTTATTTAGTCACAGATCATCTAAAACATGTTGGCGTGTGGCGAAAGTTTTTTTTTTTTATCAGCTCATATACGTCCCACTGCTGGGCACGGGCCTACTCTACAATCGAGAGGATCGATTGAGAGTGGTTAGGCCATATAGTCCACCACGCTGGCCTAGTGCGGGTTGGCGGACTTACATACCGTAGATTTTTTTTAAATCGCTACGGTATGCAGGTTTCCTCACGATGTTTTCCTTCACCGTTAAAGTGCGTGGTGATTGACTTTCAATACACTATTGTGGCGAAATTAGGAACTAAAAATTACATTTAAAAAATATCTAGTTAAGGCATTGTTTGAGACATGTTTTCATAATATAAACAATATATATTTATATTCGTAATCTAATACTATTAACATCTCAAATGTAATAAAATTAGAAGAGAAAAAAAAACTATTATTATTTTGACACCAGCGCTTCTGTCGACGGAAGATCGTAAACCTCTACAATACTGTGATTTAAACCCACAAATGTATACTGTGGTAATTCCACTAACGATGACATACTAATTTATTTCAACGCCATCTATTAGGCTCCAAATAAAACTTAGACGCTGCGTATTGATAATAAAACGAACGCCGTTTCAAGCACACAGATGGCGCTATTCAGCAAACAGTTAATATCAATCTACCCACTTTCCCTACGTTGTGATTTTTCATTATGTTATACTTATTTGGTATTTTTTATTTCCATGTGCTGTTTCACCATTAAAGTAAGTGATTATTAACAACAAATGCACACGAAAAGTCGTAAATTGAATTCGAATGTAAAACTCCCATTTCAATTGACCGGTCCGCTACTAACTAAGCTATAGCCTATCACTTACAATAGTTAAAGAATATTTGCGTACAAAATAATGACGTTTAGCAAGAGTCGTTCACTTTATTAGGTGACAGATGAGTGAAAAGTAGAATTTGACCAACCAATTAGCTTGGCCACTTCGAATAGCCGAGTGGTGCCGGGTTCTACTTAAATGGACTGGTATGGTATGTCATATATGTTAGGGCAGCTCTCATACACCTGTGTAGTTAGTTAATCACTATATAATGTTGTCTTGGGCTTAAGCGAATGTTACACATTGAAATAAAACTTAAATTGCAACATTCACTAAGCGGATGACTAATACCTCAGTCCGCCCCGTGACCATGAAAACTGTAAAGTGATCGAAACGTCGGGAAATTAAGAAATGTTAAAACTAAATTAAATTCGCGATAAAATCCATAAGAATTCGTTTTATTTCAATACTTAATCACTATGGACGCTGAAGGAAAACATCGTGAGGAAACATTCGTACTATAGAGGTCTTTACAAAAAACTATATGGTTTGTGAAGTCTGCCAACCCAATTTATTTTAATAAAATTATCAGTTCAACGAATTAAACTGTTAGCTGTATTTATTTATTATTAGGTAAATAATAAAAGTAACAATAAATACACCAACCGTCACGTACATAGTCCTGACCCATTAAGATCGAGTCTTGTGTCGTGTATCACAAACTACGAGAGACTTTTCGGTCTCACAAACACCCAGACCCGAAACAAATACCTGTAGATCACACCAATATATGCGGTGCGGGGATCGAACCCGCGGCCCCACGTTTCACAGCCGGCATCTAACCAACTGCGCCACGGAGGCTATATAGGACTCCCCCAAGGATTTCCACATTGTTGGAAGTGGCCTGCATCCAGCGACTTCCCGCAACCCTAACCAGGTCAAGATCCATGGTGGAAGTCTTTCGGGGAGGCCTATGTTCAGCAGTGGACTTCCGTGGCTGAAGAGAGAGAGAGGGAGATAACTATAGAAATATTTAGAAGAATATTTATAAATGTTATGGACGGACATCGTTTTTAGAATTTGTTTTTTTTTTTAATAAAAATAATAGCAATAAGAGTTTCATGTTAAGTTTTCTCTCGCCTTGTTTATTTTTTAAGGTTTTTTTTTAAATATAATCTTCTAATTCGGCATTTTTCAAGTTTGTATTGATACTCCAGGATACAAAGTCTAGCTTAGTTTGGAAACCCTGTTCAAAATGTATGTAACTGTGTTTTGAACAAATATTTTTTTTCTAGAATCTCAAGCATCTTCAAAAAGTCAGAGGTGCAAACCTCTGGCACCTCATTCTATTACTAATGGGATAATGAATATCCTCTTAAACCGACTTTTCTGCGCAATACAATTAATTATTAATATTTGCATTATCATCCTCGTAATTACAACGTGACACCACGACATTAGCATTTTAATTACAATTGTGGTAATTCTGAATCCTATACTACTCGTAGAAACCGGATTTTATTACGAACACGTTTCAGTTGACTATAACGATGAAGGAAAACATCGCGATACTGTATACCAGTGCGATTTGTAAAAAAATCTGTGGTATGTAAGGCCGCAAACCCGCACTAGGCCAGCGTGGTGGACTACATGGCCTAATCACTCTATCGTACTCTCGATTGTAGAGAAGGCTCGTGCCCTGCAGTGCGACGTATCTAGGCTGATACAGAATAACTTTAAGCCATTCAATCTCACGAGATCGAATCAGAAATGAGGAGATCCGTAGGAGAACTAAAGTAACAAAAAAAGTACGAAGGTAACGAAGTAAAGTAAAAAGTTCTCGAGTTGGTCTCCAGACCAAGAAGTGGAAAACGCAGCGTGGGACGTCCACCCACTACGTGGTCAGACGACCTGGTAAAGGTCGCGGGACGTCGTTGGATGCAGGCTGCCTCCAATAGGTCACTGTGGAAATCATTGGGAGAGGCCTATGTTCAGCAGTGGACTTCCTTTGGCTGATGGATTGGATTCAATGTCACCAAAAATATTATTTTTGTTCAATTACATATTAGTTAAAAATTAAATTAAAACATGTTGAACATTTTTCATTCCTCTCAATGATCTAATTAAACCGTGCAGTAAGCTAAAAGTATATTTGCCTACCCAGATCAAATAACACATCGTATGGGATTAATTCGCAGAAACCTACGTAGGCGTGGGATTCGTACTAATTCACCTTTAAACAGAAACGGTGGGTTGACAACAGCAATTGTGTGAGGTAAGACATTTAGTTAATGCCAGTGGCGCCATCTGACCAGTTCGCACCGGAACACTCGTTGACCCAATAATGGCCATACGCATTCCTTTGTACTTCAAAACTCGATCGTGTCTGTATTGACCAACTCTAATCAAAGTACTTATTGAAACCGGATTATGTTAGATTAGTATCTATACCAGCCCATATACGTCCCACTGCAGAGCACAGGCCTCCTCTATAACTGAGAGATAGATAGAAAAGGCTTTGATAGTCCACCACGCCGGCCTAGGGACTGGCGGACTCTACATGCCTTAGAAATTCTTTAAAATCGCTACGGTATGCAGGTTTCCTCACGATATTTCCTCCTCCGCTATAGTGCGTGGTCATTGACATGACTCCGAAAATTCACATGACAATCAGTACACATGACTCCGAAAGGTCAGATGTGCTGAGATTTGGACCCGCGACCACCGTCTCGGCAGACGCGTCTTATCAATTACAACCACCACGCATTCAAATATAATCGTTAATAAAATTAAGTGCGTGGTGGCCTGTTGGTAACGGACCAGACTCGGCTGCCTACATGTTCACAGTGGTCGAGGGTTCAAATCCCAGGGCACGCTTCTGACTTTTCGGAGTTATGTGTGTATTGATAGTCAATCACCACGCACTTTAACGGTGAAGGAAAACATCGTGAGGAAACCTGCATACCGTAGCGATTTTAAAGAATTTCTACGGTATGTAAGTCCGCCAACCCGCACTAGGCCAGCGTGGTGGACTATGTGGCCTAACCACTCTCAATCGATTCTCTCGATTGTAGAGTAGGCCCGTGCCCAGCAGTGGGACGTATATGGGCTGATAAAAAAAAATAACATCAAAAATAAGTACAGCTTCGATAAGTTAATGACTGCTAAGCTATGTGAGCGGTAGTTTAATTAATGGTTACTTAGATTTACGCGAGTGTTACACATTGAAATAAGACGAATTCTTACGGATTTTATCGAGAATTTGATTTAATTTTTACTGGCTTAGTGGCTGTCACTAAGCGTATGACTAATACCTCAGTCCGCCCTGTAACCACGAAAACTATAAAGAGATCGAAACGTCGGGAGATTAAAAATCCGTAAGAATTCGTTTTATTTCAATAAAAAAATTCCAAAAACAGCGACAGGATATTTTGCAATTTTTTAAATATCATCTTGTTTGGGTGGTAAATCCATAGTTTTTGCTTAAATTATAATTTAAACCCTTACCATTGTATCTTCAAAAATAAAGAGGTGAACATTATTATTTTAGGAAAACGATGTATTCACGAATAGTAGGTATCAAAATAAGACGATAAATAAAAAATTACAACAAAAATATTGTCGCTTTTTTCTGCAAATATTTTATTGCATTGTGTCTAAAATCACTAATACTACCTACCACCTGGCTTCGTTTTCGGTCGCATTCTTGATATACCTGTATAATTATATTACCATATATAACATTATCCTAGCGTAGTATTACATTACAAGACAAATAGATTTGAACGAACCCATAAATCGAGGTTAAACATCGGAATTATCTGAAAGAAACCGGTGCGACAGTGGCGGTGCGCGGCGGATCTCAAGAGACGTGACATTAGAATATACAAGTCCTATCGGGATAGCATGGGGCTGTACTAATGCCTCAGAATGCTACGCGAACGTCCCGACGTCTATGGTTTGTCAATGTAATGTCAACTTAATGATAGCATAAATAGGGCTTATTTTAACTGTCAATGTCAATGTAGGGAGTTTGGCGGGAAAATCGTAGAAATGACATATAGCTCTCGTTTTATTTTGAAAAATTTGCTGCATTTTAGAGTTTTATTGCATAAAGTAGAAGGCATTTTATTCAATATAGTTCTGTATAGGCGCACAAGTGAAATGGAGGTTAAGCAAGAGTGTTTGATGTGATTAATTCGATTTTTTCGCTGAGCTCTATCAAAAGTTTTGGTAAGGTTGCCTTCGCCTTACTAAAGCATGACTACGGACCAACTGACGAACAATGACCGACGATGGGCTATATTTGACCATTTTTGTACAAATTGGTTAAATTTGTACAAAAATGGTCAAATAAAACAACATATTACTTGAGGACTGGGCTATATGTACAAACCGCGCGAAGCCATAACAGAATAAAAAAGTCAATGTAGTGACAACCTTAATATGAGTATAAATAGGGTATATTTAAAAAAAGTTGACTACTATAATAATAGTCGGGATGTTCGAGTAGTTAGGGATTTTTATTTTATCTATTTTTATTTTTTTATTATTTTATGTCTTATAAGGAATTATTGACTCCGGGCTGATAATGATAGAAAAAATCCAGTATCACTTTGTCCGACCCAGGATTGGAACCCGAGACCTTGATTTGCAATCGTATCGTAATAAAACTAGGCCACCGAGTTAGTAAGTAGTTAGCATAATGATAAACAAATTCCCAGATTCAAAAAAGTTCAAAGTTTTATATACGGACTGAAAAAAACCCTGTCCAATCTAAGACGCGCATTCGGGTACCTCAGTTGTAGTATTAAAAAAATATATATAGTTAATAGAGGATGATAAACATAATTATAGTAAGTTATAAACTTATAATACACATTTTAGTATCAATATTACAATAAAATCTAACAAAGTTTTAAATTCTGTGAATAACATACATTCTGATAATTTTGAAACGTCCCGCAGCACATTGCTTATTACAAACGCGGTTGTTAGCAGTGTACTGTGAGTTTCACTTTTTCTTTTATTAAGGATATTTTTTATCATATGATGTGAAACGCATCTTTTAAATAGAACACATTAATGATGCCTGATAACACTCTTATCTTTTGTATTGTATCAGCCGATATACGTCCCACTGCAGGGCACGGGCCTTCTCTACAATCAAGAGTACTATTGAGAGTGGTTAGGCCATATAGTCCACCACGCTGGCCTAGTACGAACACCCTTATCGATTGGACATAATTTTTTTGTCAACCTGTATATGACCTATAAATTTTCCTACTATCACAAAGCGAGAAATTAAAAAACCAAACCAATCGAACCTGCTAATCTCCCATTCACCAATATTAAGACCAAACATTTATAATACGCGGAAGGCACAACGACATTCGACCAGTAGGAAGTATGGCCATAAAAATGTCGCTAATTTCCTGCGCCTTTCCGCCACAGCAAATTACTACAGATCACTCACTCTGCGCGGAATAATCTTGTTATTAACTGGATTTGTTTGAACCTTTTTACTTTTAAGATCTTTTAGAAGTTTAACAGACAATTTAATTTAAGTACATGCAAAAATATTGCAATATTTTCTATGGTATATGAAATGATCACGTTATTGGATAGCGTACTGTACTGTGTATACATATATATTACTTTGTATATTAAATTAGCACACGTGTTAATTATGAAGTGCAATACGCAAATAAATTATATTTAATCGCATGCTATGACATATACGGAGTAGAAATATTAAATTACTTGGAGTATGTCATACGCAACGCTTTAACCGCTTCAAACATATTAGTAGGAAGTCGCGCCGACTATAATGTCAGTAACTTCCTGCGTCTTTCCTGCCACAGCAAATTACTACAGATCACTCACTCTGCGCGGCCTAATCTTGTTATTAACTGGATTCAATTGAACCTTTAATGCCGTTTAACCTTTAGACGTCTTTAAGATCATTTGGAATTTTAATGGGTAATTGTCATAATCGCTTTTCAGGATTTTACAAAAATATAAATGTCGTGTGTAGTTTTTATTCCTGGCGAGCGTGTTGGTCTATCCGTAATACTTTCAATTTAATTCCGGATTGTAGAGTCTCGTGCTGATAAGTAGATGTATATGTTAAAAAGAAACTCTGGACTTTAACTAAAATAGAAGATTTGCGTAAGAAATCCGCATTTAAACATACTTTCAGACGTTTTCCTGACCGCTATGACCTGTCCTCCAAACGAGGCTTAAAGAGAGTTTTTATCTCATGGTGGGCAGCGACGTGTGTGTGTTTCTGGCACTGTAGTGTCTATGCACTTCGGCCTATAATGGTATTTAAAAAAAATGAGACGAGGCAGGCTACAGATTTTCGACTAAAAAAATCTCGCAAATTGTGGTTAAGAATCAAAGTCGAGATCAGCTGGGGCCTCACCAACATTACAGATTACGCCTGTACGCGCTACGACATTACGCCTCCTAAAACTACGTCGATGTTACACGAAAATACCCCGGTCGGTGCATCCTAGCGTAATATTATTTCGATTTTGCGTCGTTTCTATCGTATCTTACTTCTACTAATTGTATCAGTAGTAAATTGTTATCACTGTCGGCGATAAGAAACATTAAAATTTGTCTTTGTGACTTGCACTGACCTCTTATCGCCCATCGTAATTTATGTAGTTCAAATTGTACGTAATACCAGTGACATAGTGAACCTTAACCATTGATCAAAACGACGATACAATTCTGTAATTGATATATTATGTAGCAAAATTGAAGCAAATTTATCCCAACTAGACATAAACGTACGTAAACTCACGTCTTTTTCCCAGAAGGGGTAAGCAGAGGTTCTATCAGAACACCCTCGTTAGTAGTGAGTTACATCCGACGGGGGATGAGGGATGAGGATGATACATGAGGGGATGAGCTCATCGCCACATCGAGCACAATAAT
Organism: Theretra japonica; assembly: GCA_033459515.1. NCBI lineage: Eukaryota > Metazoa > Arthropoda > Insecta > Lepidoptera > Sphingidae > Theretra > Theretra japonica. The sequence goes on from CM065950.1 coordinate 898,941, forward strand.
TATAAAAATGATTGCTTTACAAAATACAATGAACTTAAAATTAATGTCATATGATATTTCGATCACAAGAATATAATTTTTCATGTAGAATTATTGCAAACCATGTCTTTGTTTAAATGTGAATGATAAAAAAAAAATGTTAACCCGTATATGCAGAAAAAACTTTATCTTTAAAAACTTATTGTTACAAAGCCTAAAGGTTTTTTTCTTTTGAAGTAGATGGTGATCATATTTGCATAGTCTACAGCTGTTTTTCAAAGCTGGGTGTTTAATCAGGTGTAATTTATTGTAAAAAAAAACATCTTCGATTAAGTTATTAATCTTTGTATTTAGTATAAAAAATATTTTTGAGATTAAAAAGCCTGTTGTAATTTCTGATAATTACGACACAGAACTTGTATTTTAGCGTAAAGATAGGACTATGCAGAGTGTTGGGTGTACTACATTATTTAAGATTTATATTGCTATCACAGTCACTACCGCATAAAAGAATCTCATTTGGTACAACACTGAGAAGTACAATTGATACTGACTAGCTTGCTGTTATTATTATGCACTATCAATTAAAGTTTTTCCTAAAAATATTACTTTATTTCAGTGCCCAAGTAACCATCATATCAACATAAGCCTAGAAAGTACATAAATTTAATTGATTGCATAATTAATAGTAATTGTTAACAAACAGTTTTCGTTTAAGATCCATTAGTGATTTCACACATATGCGGCATTATATTATCTGGAATACAAATGCAAATAGCCCATTATTTCTCAAATGCTGACGTAAGCGTTTGCGTCAAGCTAGAACATCGTTTTCGCATAAATAACCTACTGTTTCTAAGAAATGTAAGCATAATTCATATTTTAATTATACATACATATGGCATATATAAATAAAATTAACACTGATGCGTGAATAATGTGGTTCAATGCACGATCGGTGTACTTTGGAATGTCGTCTTAATAGCGTACCACAGCGTAGATATAATTATGAAAGTATTAATTATGTATACAGCTGGATATACACCAATTTTGATGTGAATTGTTTTTTGTTCCATTGAATTCTCATAATCGTCCACTTACGTAAGATCAAGTTAATTTGGTTTGTAAATTGGGAAAAATAGTAACAATTTTAATTTTTAGGATCGCCTGACTTCCTGAGCTAAGCATATTTGAGAGAATCGGTATGCAAACTGTATTTCCCGATTAAAGGTTCGATCCAATACATCATAATTTGCAACTAAAGATAAATAAAATGTCAGCAAAAATACAACAAATATATTTCTCCATCACATAATCTTATTGCGTTGCATATAACTGAGTACATAAGATTAAATAAGAAAATTAATCGACGTTAAGCATACGATAGCGATAAGACCACTATTTTTACTAAAATACGCATTTTCCTTGGTTTTTTTTCCTGCAATCCTTACAATCAAATATTGTTTTAAAAATAATTTTCTAAATTTTGACTACATCGGTGGCGTAGTTATACTACGGTATGATTACAAAGCTGAGGTCTCGGGTTTGAATCCCGTATCGAGCAAAGTAATATTGGATTTTTCTGTACATCATCAGCCGGAGACAGGAATTTGTGTCTGATATGGCGATAGGCTCACTCCCTATCACACTGTGGGACAGAACATATAAGGTGATACGTAGATGATTGCACTTCTGCCTACTCCTTCTGGGAAGGAGGCGTGATGTTTGTGTTTGTGTGTTTTTCTACGAACCACTTACATATAACGAAACAAAATACAATTTAGAGTGCAAAATCTTATCGCTCAAATCAATATCTTACTGACAATTATGGGTATGAAAAAGTGCAAATTCATCAGCATGATAAACAAGTCGAAAGATAGAATGCCCGAGAACACCTAAATTCGAATTGGTTGCTCATCCCACGGAAACATATTTTTTTGGGATAAAAAGTAGCCAATGTGTTAATCCAGAGTATTACTTACCTCCATACCAAATCTCATTAAAATTAGTCCAGCCGTTGAACCGTTGAGCTTGAAGAAGTAACAAACACAAAAACTTTCGCCTTTGTAATAGGTTGGATATAATATGTCGGGTCGATTTTATATAAAAAGGAAATGTTAAACAAAAATATAATTAAAACAATTGTAAATACGTAAAGCCATCTACGGGTAGTTATAGAACTAATTTTATTAATGTAGACCTGGTTTTTGTTCTATTTCTATACCCACAATTTGAGGAAGTATCAAAAATGGTGGGAGCATGACTGTTTGCAATATATACCGCGCCCGGACCGAATTATTCGAATGTTCGATATCCAAAGTAAGTTACAAGTTTTCCACTTCTATAAATACCGTTCTCTATGACATAGCATTCACTCCGAACTTAGTAGATAGTTACGACGCGACGTACGATAGAAGATTTGAACGTTTTGTGAAGCACAGTCATACGAAGTTCGAACGTACGTATGACTATACGTTCGCACTTCGTTTCGAATCATAGGGTAATCATTCTGAGTTCATTCGACATTGCGATTTAAGTTAAAGTAGTGCGAAGTTCACCAACCCGCACTAGGCTAGCGTGGTGGATTATAGTCAAAGCCCTTTTAATAGAACGTTTGGTTTTAGAGAAGTTCAGAACTCAGCAGCGGACATTTACGCCTATATAAGACAGTACAGTAGTATAATGAACGGGATTTCGTGCTGAGATTCTTATCGTGTCAAAATTATTTTTAAATTGCACAATTTTTAGTATAAGAATTAAATAAAACAATATAAATGAATTAAAAACGTAAGTAGTTCTGACGTACATAGATCTAGTACGTAACTTCGAGTGCTGTTTTATTAATTCTTCACCGAGCCTTCTGTACGCCGTGTGTTGTGGTCAAGGTCGATCTGTTAATGGGCGTATGTACGTTCATTCGACATTATGACTTATGACATTTATATAATGTGGTGTTAACAGATTATTGTCCTGTGACCTGTCGGAACCATTATTTAATTACATGACTGTTATGTATGAGAATAGAATAAGCAATATTTGTTTTGAGAGTTATAATTTTTTTTTTCATAATTTGTTTAGGGAAAATTTTCCCTACAGCTAAAAGTGTGAGATTAGTTTTATGGAATATGAAATAATGTTCTACCAATCTGCGACACGCCAGCGTGATAATCTATTAAATAAATAATAGTTTAAAAAACTAAAAAGCACGCTTTATTAAAACACCCAACTAAAAAAGTAAAAATATTTGTAAAAAGTTTATGATTAGAAAATGGAGTGAAATGCATTTATTTTATTTTTACAAAGCGTGGGGTGCTTACAAATACTTATCCTCAAGCATCCTAGCTTTGACCCACAAAGTGACAATATTCTAGTGTCAGACCGAAACTAGTTCTTCAGCCGAAACCGAAACCGAAACTTATTAAAATTATTTATAATTACCACCACTTACCAAAATTCACTGTTCTTTTCTACATTTTACTAAATAAATTGATTATAAAAATGTAAAAAAAAACAGCGATTTACAGCAAATTCGACGAATAATTTTAATAAAAAATCAAGACAACAAAATTTTTCGACGCCATTTCCTATGTGCGTATGTAAGGAATAGTCAACATCATTTCCCACGCTCCATACATTGTATCCGGCACCGGACGTTCCCGAAAATGACTCACAACACACTTTACTGCGCAAAATGTTTTGTAGTCCATTCTCACGACAATTGTGGCCCGATGTATAGGGCCCCTGCGTAGGATTCCTGTCTGAACTACCGTTGAGGTGACGTAAGTTAGCTCATATTTTTAGATGGTGCAAAATTGTGTCAAGTAGTAAGAAAATTATGTTGACCACGATTCTCAGACATGAGAGACTGACCGAACAAAGAGAGAGTAAGAAAGTACCCTCAATAGTCACATATAGTCCTGACTCCATGATACATACATAAAATCACGCTTTTTTCGCTATCCAATGGGATAAATACCCCACTCTATCTCTCTCTGTTCAGCCACAGGAAATCCACTGCTGATCGTAGGCCTGCCCCAAGGATCTCCACATCGACCTGTTGGAAGCATCCAGCGACTTCCTGCAATCTTTCCAGGTAGACCGTCCACCTTGTAGGCGGGCGTCCGACACTAAATACCCTACTGTATTGTATTGTATTGTATCAGCCCATATACGTCCCACTGCAGGGCACGGGCCTCCTCTACAATCGAGAGTACGATTGAGAGTGGTTAGGCCATATAGTCCACCACGCTGGCCTAGTGCGGGTTGGCAGACTTTTACATACCATAGAAATTTATACAAATCGCTATGGTATACAGGTCTCCTGATGTTGATTGACTATCAATACACACATTACTCCGAAAAGTCAGAGGTGTGAGCCGTGAACATGTAGGCAGCCGCGTCTGGTCCATTACCAACAGGCCACCACACACTTTACCCTAGTAGGAAATCTAAATAACTAAAATGCTTAGTTACAAAAGAGAAATGTGTATGTTCTCCAAGTATCACGTGAGATTTGAGTAAGCGGTTTTGACGAACATCGCGTGATGTCGATCGCACCACTCACGTCATGTAACGCTACACTCAGCAGCGCTGAATGCATTCACGGCATTTTATTAATATACACTAGCTTATGCCCGCAAACTTCGTCTGTTTGGTTAACTTTATCTGAAATTTCCCATCTCGTCTCGTCTCATTCTCACTCAAGGCATTTAATCCGGTCCTGGCCCGTCCCTTTGAGTATAAAAAAGTAACAAATATATCGGAATTCCTCCATCATCCCTAGGGAAAACTACATTTTTCGGGGTAAAAGTACTTTATTTGTTAATCCAGGGTGACAGCTACCTCATAATGTTATCGAAATCCGTTAAGCCATTTCTGAGTTCATCGCGCACAACCGCACACACAAACAGACAGACAACAATTCTAAACATCATTGTTTTGGGTTCTATTACGTTAATATAGTCATTTGTTTCTCATTTATCTTCCATGTACAGACATCGATCGGTTACAAACTTATTATATGTATAAATAGATTGTCTTTAAGTATGTCAATTATGTTGTAATAGTTTTATAATTTTATTTTATTTAATAATACGTTGCAATATTAAATACCTTCACCCAACAGTCACATACATAGTACTGACCCCTCATTAAGATCGAGTCTCTTGTCATGTATCAGACACTACGAACACCCAGACTGTGATTGTGGATCACGCAAATGTTTTCGTCAGCGGGGATCGAACCCGCGGCCTCTTCACATTCGGCGTCTAACCGACAGCGCCACTGAGGCTGTCATAATAAATAAATACAGCCATTGTTAGAAACTTTCCCTCACACCCGCCACTGCAACTCCTGTAAGCCAGGATCGATAACGCATTTTGATGACACCGAGCTTTGTGGATCAGCGAGGAACCCAACCCAATGGTAAACATAGTTCTAACCCCACGCTAAGATGCAAGTCTCGTGACGTGAGACAAAAACAAGAGACTTTTCGATCTCAGAAGCAACCAGACCCGAAACAAATACAAAATTTGCCTTGATGCATGGATCGAACCTGCGTTCGATCGTTACAGAGCCATACGCCTAAACAACTCAGCCTTTGACAGCCTCCGTGGCGCAGTTGGTTAAACGCCGGCTTTGAAATAGGAAGCCATATTTATTTCTAGTCTGGGTATTTGTGGGACCGAAAAGTCTCTCATAGCTCCTGATGCCCACGACACAAGACTCGATTTTAGTGTGGGGTCAGGACTATGTATGTGACCGTTGGGTGTATTTATATATTTAACTATTATAGATATTGAAAACGCAAGACTTGTATTTTAATGTATAGTTAGGACTATGTATGTGACTTGTGGGTGTATTTATTTCATTACAAGTGCTTCCATATGTTATTTATAACTTACTACTATTCACAAGTTACACCAAATACTTTAGTTATTTATTTTTTATTTCACGACCGTTTCGTCCTTTGCATGTAAATATCACAATTTTCCACGACCTGATGATTCATCACAAGATAATTCATAGTTTATATTGTAAGAAAATTTAGTAGTTGTGCAACATACATATTTTTGAGTTCCTAAACGCGATTCCTATGTAGCATTGGGCAAGGCACATAGCGCGAAGAACTGACAGCCTATGGGGCCCTAAAGTTCTGGAGTAGAGGCCACGTAAGGCAAGTTAAGTGTCGGACGTCCGCCTACAAGGTGGATGGACGACCTGGTTAAGGTTGCAGGAAGTCGCTGGATACATGCTTCCAACAGGTCGATGTGGAGATCCTTGGGAGGCCTATATTCAGCAGTGGACTTCCGGTGGCTGAAGTGTGTGTGAGAGAGAGAGAGAGAGAGAGATAAGTCCAACCAGCACTAGGCCAGCGCCTTGGCCCATAACCTCTCGATCTCCGTTGTAAAGGAGTGCTCAGATTATATGCTGATACAATGAATGAACGTTATGCAACTGAACTAAACTGGTGCGTTAACTAAATAAGCGATTTAGCCTTGAACCGTCTTGTATCGGCCAACGACCGGTCTCCATCGGCCTTGCAATCCTTAGTACTAACTCACTGGCTCTCTTTTGACAGGTCGTTGCCTGGACAGGTAGAAATGACCTACTTAGTCGGAATTCGTACGTAATTCCACCATACTCGAAACCAAATATACAAAAGCTGGACCCGAAACCACAGTGACAAGTATTCCAGCACCCTGGACTCCGGCAGGATTTAAATATCATATAGGTACTAACGCCATATTTTCTTCCACTCTCTCTCCAGTCATTACCAAAAGCGGACTTTGCGAATACAATCAGTCATACAAAGACATACAGATTGGGACAAGAAATAAAATATCTATCTGTCTATCCAGCTACAGGAAGTCCACTGATGAACATAGGCCTCCCCCAAGGATCTCCACATCGACCTGTTGGAAGCATGCATCCAGCGACTTCCTGCAACCTTAACCAGGTCCTCCGTCCACCTTGTAGGTGAGCGTTCGATACTTCACACTTCACACACACTAGAATACATAGCCATTAATAAAAGCTGAATTTTAAATATGTTGTTGGGGCAACTATCAAAAGGTGTTTTTTTTTCTACTGGCACGGCATAGTGACTGCACTGCACCTGATGGTAAGCGCAAATGCCGTCCAGACAGAGTATAAAATGGCATCAGACGGCAGTCCCATGCCATTCGACACAATTATGCCGGCCTGCTGAGATGATTCTTCTTCTTCTTCTTGTTTCCTTGGCATCCGGACACTTTTGATGGTTCATCTTGCCAGACACATTAAAGTTGATAACTCCCAAAGCCACCCCGATCATCCATCCATCCATCAGCCAAAGGAAGTCCACTGCTGAACATAGGCCTCTCCTAATGATTTCCACAGTGACCTGTTGGAGGCAGCCCGCACCCCGATCGAAACATCATAATAGCTGATCGTGTGATGCGTATGTCAGAGGCATTTGCAAACAAACTGTCAGCTTTATTAAATGACGGAAGTCTAGCTGTCACGGGCTCTTGGCCTAATAGGACCTACTGTTTCGATCTGCGCCACTTTCCCAACAAGGCAATGACGCTTTTGTGATAGTCTTAAAAAGCGAGTAAGGTTTAATTATCGACTTGTTGGCACCATAAAACCAGTATATAAATTAAAACTCGTTTTATATAAATAAAACTGTTATCTATAACACAATAAACGTTTTAGTTTAAGAGAAATTCGTTTACAATTAGTATGAGCAATTTTATTTCACTCCACGCCAGAACCTTTCCCCAGCGGCCATCAGTTCTACGTGCTACGTCTTATTTTGTTTTTGGCGCCTGTGACGTCACTTACCGGCCTTGCGGAAGCCCAGCGTTGGTTTTGTTGCATCCACATGCAGAGCATAGGCATAGCCGATGGGGCCAAAAAATGGAGGCCACGTAACGGAGAGCGCAGCGTAGCACGTCCACCCACAAGGTGGTCAGACGACCTGGTAAAGGTCGCGGGACGTCGCTGGATGCAGGCTGCCTCTAACAGATCACTGTGGAAATCATTGGGAGAGGTCTATGTTCAGCAGTGGACTTTCTTTGGCTGATAGATAGGTGGATAAATAACTATACGAGTACATATATACCATTTGCTTTATTACCACATTACTTCTAAAAGAGAGATAAATTTTGTTTTTTTAATATACGTATTTCTTGACTGGGAATCGAACCGACAGCTCACGTCATTATCAGTACATAAAGATATAACGCGCATATATAGGGCATATATAACAATATTATCGCTGATAATGCTGATAACTGATAACATATCAATAAGGAAGTATTGTTCAAGATACCAATTTTACTTCTGCATTCTAAATGAGATTTTATTACAAGTACATAGGTTTTATTTTTGCATGGCTTGTTGTTTTATAAGATAAGATTAAGTGATTATTCTAAAGGCTGTTGGGTTATAAATGTGAGGTCAGGGTTTTGATTCCCAGGTGAGGAATATTTTTCGAGCATTTTTGTGACTTATATTTTTACTGGTTGTAGGTCTCTTATATGAGAGGCCGTCTGCGTAGGTACCATCGCAATGTCCATTTCTTTCGCCAAACAGCAGTGTTAACGCACTGTTGTGTTCCGGTTCGAAGGACATTGTAGCCAGCGCAACCACCGGACATAATGAGACTTATGTCTCAGGTGGCGAGCGCAGTCGAATGCCAAACATTGCTTTGTAATTCATGGTGTTTGGTCACGCTGGTCTAGTGCGGGTTGGCGGACTTTACATACCGTAGAAATTATTTAAAATCTATCAAGATTTCCTCGCGATGTATTCCTTCATTGTTATAATGCGTAGTGATTGATTAATTATCAATACACACATGACTCCGAAAAGATTTGAACCCGCGACCACCGTAAACCTGGTGTATGTATAGTATAATATAAATTAATAAACAGTGCATTGACCCCTAATTATGTAATAAAATCAGGTAGAAGATTATGAAATACCTTTTTCCCTAATTGATTAATTGACAATTTGACAAGCTTATGACGTCAATAGTTCGTAGCAACTAAGATTACATTGATAAAATCATCTATAAATCAAATTCGGATATAATGAAAGTACATTTTTATCAATTTCAATGGATTACGTCGAATGTGACAGACAATTTATACGTCGGTGGGGTTATATGACATTGGTGTCCGCCCGCATAGCGACCACAAAAATTAAAATACCCAAGTCACATACATAGTCTGACCCCACACCAAGATACGAGTCTCGTGTCGTGTATCAGAAACTACGAGAGACTTCGGTCTCATAAACACCCAGACCCGAAATAAATGCATTTTTCTAATTACCAGGAAAGAACCCGCGGCCTCTCGTTTCACAGCCGGAGTGTAACTAACTACGCCACGGAGACTCTTAAAGTAAAATTAGGCTTACGTCGCCTCTTATAATTTCTGTTATCCTGGTACTCGCTGAACCACGTTATATTCATTTTGTATAATTGGTGCCAAGAAATACTTTAAAATTCATTTAAGTAAAACGATAAAGTAATGTAGAAAAAATATGTTAATGTTTAATGATGATCAATTTAAAAAAAAATTTCGAAAACGAAAATGATTAGACATTTTTGTTCGGTTTCTTCTTAACAGCTTCATATTTCGAAGCGGTATTACTTTAATGACTCAAAAGATCTTGTACAGGACTAGGTATTTGAATAAAGAATATTTTGGAAATCCATATTCGAAAATAAAGAATATTTTTAATTTAACTGTCGCCAAAACCAACGCAAATTGAAATTACATTCCTCAATTTTACAATTCACGCTAAGAAGCAAGAACGAAACCTTACAGCCAAACCAAATCAAGGACATATCATACAGACTTATAAAAAAATCACCACCGCAATTTAAAGTAAATAATAGATTCAATATAAAAGTAGAAACGCTGCTTTGTCTATACGTGATTATAAATCATTTAAACATAACTTCACATAGTAATAGTACGTGATTGATTATAAATATTCAACATAGAAAAAGTCATCCGAATTTATTCAAATTGTTCATAAAAGATTTCATCGAACCAATAATGGACACTAATAACTCACAAATCACAACAAAACGAAATTTAAAAAATAAGTTAGTAGTAGACAAATTCTTAATTTGAAATTTAAATATTACTACAAGCACGGAAATGTACACCTTAGCACACTTTAATAAAGTTCATATTCGTATGGCAAGCAGTTTACGTTCACGAAAAGAAATCTGTAAACGTCAAAAGTAAGACACACATGTCACTAAATTGTAAATTGGTTATTTATTAACTAAAATTACAAATTCATTATTTTAACAAATTATAATTATAGACTTACCTAAACTTTCCTCCGGTTATTTAATGGCGAAATACAGCAAATATTGTATACGCGAAAACACATATAACATGTTTTTTACACTTGAAACGGTATGGGAGAGAAAAAAAGCGCGAAAACACGTGGGCAGGTAGTGCTGTAACGCGCAATATATCGATATATTTTCGAGACGCGTGTCGCTTGCGGAATGCCGCACTAGAATGGCACAGAAAGCGTACAGAGGTATTTTATCAGAGGCTTAGCTATAACAATGTAGTGTTGCATTATTATCGAGTTTTTATTTATTTACGGCGGTACCGGCAATTTAAAATAAAAAAATACTAAAAGATACATGACTGAACATTTTTTGTTTTTTTTTCTAAGTTTATCAACAAAAACTGTAAATGAGTCGCAAATTAAATGCCTTTATTTTTTCTTCGTTTATATCAGAATATGTATATAAGTATTAGACTTGGGCATGGAATTATTTTTATATTTTCTTAATCTACTGCATCCAATGACCAATAGTATATTGGACTACTGACTTGTCTTAGATTTTTTTTAAATTACCGTTTTCCTAAAACAAGTTGATCAACATTTTCAAATACAGCATCCAGAATAATTGTAGTGATTAAAAAAAAAAACTATATTTATAGACAACAAAGTGATCACTTCTTAAACTGAAAGTCCTGATGATCACTCCAATTCAATGACAACATAAAATGCATTCTACCTGCCGAGTAATTAAAAGATTTTTAATTTATGACGTTAGAACGTTTTTAATATAGAGGGAGCGTCGGTTCTTCAAAAACGTAGATAAAAATGGTGGTGCCAGGCCGACTTTTTCTGCCCTCTTATTGGCTGACATTTGACAGGTTGACCAACATGCACAAATTATTTAAGAATTAAAAATAAAAAAAATATAGGTAGGTACATGGTCGAAATAATACTTATGTTTTTGTAAGTTTGTTGCAAGGTACATAAGTGACCTAGCTAATGGTGCTGGGAGTTGCTGGATGCAGGCCGCTTCCAGGTCAATGTGAAAATCTTTGGGCGAGACCTACTTCTAGCAGTAGACTTCCTGGGGCTGGAGAGAAAGAGAAAGAGATAGTCGTCGTCATTAATTAAGTGCTGTTCCAGGTGCTGGTTCAAGGTTCCAGCAGTGCAGTTGTTAGTGGACGCAAGTTTGTAAGCATTTCTGAAAGCCGGGCTTCAAGGTGTAAGCCAATTTCAACAAGTGCTGTCTTTGCTGGCTTACAGTTGCAGCAGTTGATATATTAGACAATTGAAACTTAATTATTAACTGAACCACTCCATCCTTCCTTCAAGGTCGCCCTCGCAGTTCATAGACCTCACAATAATTTCCATATTTGCATAAACCATTTGCATTAAGATATGATTTACTGCGTTTTAATTGCCGGTTACTGGTGTCGTAATTAACTACATTGTTGCCTGTTTGATTGTGATCATTCGTTTGATGTGTGGTTACGGAAGTTATGTCATTTATAAAACAGAAGGCTTTATCTTTCTGTCTCTCTTCAGCCGCAGAATGTGGAAATGGTTGAGTATACAGGGTGTATCAGGACTGCTACCGAAAACGAAGCCAGGTTTTTAGTGACTTTAGAAGCAATGCAAGTAAAATTTTTGCAAAAAAAAAGCGACGATTTTTTTTTCTATTTTTTGTCCTTTCATCGTATTCGGGTGGTAAATACTTACATTTTCCTACAAAAATAATGCACACCGTTTTATTTTTAAAGACGCTATAGCAAGCAAGGCTTTAAATTATAATTTTAGCAAAAACTGTGGATTTACCACCCAAACACAATGATATTTAAAACATTACATAAAAATCGTTGCGTTATTTGCAATATTTTTAGTTGCATCGTGTCTGCAATCACTAAAACTACCACCTGGCTTCGTTTTCGGTAGCAGTCTTGATATACCCTGTAACTGTATATCTATTTGAAGTGGCCAGGAGGATTACTACGTAACACGATATTCGATATATCGTAAGATTCTTCGTATTGAAATCTACTAGTGACTTCGTTTTTAATATAATGACGATGAATATTCTTTGCGCAACACTTGTCAACACTGTTCAATTGTTCAACAGTCGATTTGAGTGTAAACGTATTCACGAAGGGTAGATTTCAATACGAAGAATCGTATGATATAGAATATCGTTTGACGTAGCAACCTCCTAAACCAACAGGCTACTTTGCCTATATAAATTACGTTATATACAAGTATGCGATAAAGTGATGACAATTCGCCTTATGGTGAACCAACATACATACATAAATTCACGCCTTTTTCTCGGAAGGGGTAGGCAGAGGGGCAATTGTGCCTACACCCTACCTCGTAAAACATTACAAAAAAAACCATCGCGTTTTTTTGCAAAATTTTTAGTTGCATCGTGTCTGTAGTCACTAAAACTACCACCTTCGTTTTCAGTAGCAGTCTTGATATACCCTGTATAATAAAACTCTATTTTATAATATTTTACTACTTCATACCACAGTCATTTTTCTAAGTGCTACTAACATATTCTATTCTTATGTCTATATTTCATCAAACAATTATAACTACCAAATGAGTGATATTTGACTAACTTATTTGGATGGAAGAAATATCAAACTAAAATATAGTTTTAAAAATAATTCTATAATTGAATTAGTATGTTCTAACAATGGTTCTAACTTAACTTTGTCAAATATTGATGAAAGTAAAGGAAGCGAATGTGATGTGACAGTAGCGAGGTAAGAGGAGATCCTTGGTCTCTGCCCTACCCCTCTGAAAGACAGGTGTGATGGGTATGTACCTATTGTTAAAAAATCCAAAATATTGTAATCATTATCTGCCACAGCTGGCACATATTCTTCTCGAAGAACTCCATAATGTGCTCAAACTTCATAATGTACACTATAAACTCTATTTGAGTTTTTTTATATAATCTATGTTGCGTATGTGACTAATAAATCGCTTTTCTTTGTTTCTTCCTTCTTAATCACACATATACCTTACCCCATATTAGGATACAAGTCTTAAGTTGTGGGTATTTGAATAAAAAAAACTGCGAGAGACTTTTCGATTTGTCTACACTCAAGCTGCCATCAAATAATTTTTACCTTATACAATTTTAATTTTCTCGTGGCAGGAATTCAATCGTTTAAATAAATAAATAAATACACCCAACAGTTACATACATAGTCCCATAATCTCTTAGTTCACTATTGATTATATACTTGGCACAAAACAGTCATTTAAAAATATGTACTTACTAATATAAGGAAAGTGGTACAGCCACGCAGTCGTTAGTCTTGACTCAGCAGGAATGGGCAGGCTCGTCCGGGGAGTGCCACTGTCTCACAGGAGACCGACTTGAAGCGACGTCTTAGTTGCCGCATTTCTTTCTGTAAGTGAGATTGCCGGATGCCCAATATCTCTTTCGTCTTCCCATCCTTTTCCCTTCCCGCTCCCTTCCCGATTAGATGGGCCGGCAACACATCTTTAAACCCAGCGTTGTTGGTCATGGGCGGCAGTGATCACTTACCAATAACAAGATCTTCGCGCCCACTCACAGTGTCGTCACGGCAACCTGGGGGCCCATAGCAGTATCGTCCATGAACCGTGCTGTCACTGCTGTGCTGTGTTTGCTGGACCTATAGTAAAAGTGAATTAAAATTCATTTTCTATTGTGTGAGTTTGTTATATATTACACACTTACACAATAGAAAATTAATACTTTATTAATGAAGTCTATGACAAATCACAACCGGATGCCCATGTTAATGAAACTGACCTCAATAATGAGTTCAAATTGAATCTGTTATCTGTGGAATATGACTGCTTTATTACACTTGACATTATACTTGGGACAGCCTCTGTGGTGCTGATCATCTAAAATCTATTGGCCTGCGGCGAAATTTGGAACTAATTTTTTTTTTTTTAACGCATTGTTTAAGATATGTTTTCATAATATAAACAACAAGCTTTTATACTCGTAATTTACCAGTATAACTTCGCTGTCGTGTTTCGTTCGGTGAGTAAGATTGACGGATGCCCAATACGCCTTTTGTCTTACCATCCTTTTTCATCCATGATCCAGCGTTGTGGATGTTCATGTGCAGTGATCACTTACCATCAGGTGACCTGTTTGCTCGTTTGTCGGTCCTATAAAAAAAAATTGTAATGTATTCAATGTAATAAAATATGAAGTGAGAAAGCTGTTCTTATTATTTTGAGTACAGCGCTTTCAACGGTAGAAGATCGTAGACTAGCTGTATAATGAAATTGTAGAAACCTACAGCTAGTGGTATGATATAGTACCTGTCTGCCCTTTACTGTAGGACCAACCCTGAAATCGAGACAAAACAGCTGTTCCATACAAAAAATAGATTGATAGTTTCTTTCGTTAATTCGTCCTGTTATGTATTGATTTGTATTTTTTTCTTTCCTTTTTTTTCATTCTTAAATATATATTTTCCTTGTTTATGTTTACGTTTGTGTAATTTACCTAAAGTGTTGTGTACTCCTTCAAGTGGTATATACATCAGAATGTAACAGTAGAAAAATAAGTAATCTGTTTTTTAATGTATATACTCTTGGAGAACCTGAATTCAATAAATAAATAAAAATAATCTTAGAACTGTACAACACAATACAGCTGACTTATTCCCCTATTTCAGGGTTGGTTCCATAGTAAAATTTATTCTTTATGGATTTTCAAACGGCTTAGTACACGTTCTCTGCCCAACCCTTTATTATATTTGGTCTGTTGCATATTTAAGATGCAATTGTCTGCAAAAAGGTTTAGTAGTTTTTGCTGTACAATAAAAAATGTTGTCTTGTAGTTGTTTAGTATAATGATGTAAAATACACAATTGCGGCCATTTACCTCGGTATAAGTCACATTGAAATGTTTCGTTGCGAATGAATAATTATTTAAAATATCTCGAAGCGATGATGGTTGGTTGATGATACGTTATTGTGACGATATGAATGTTCTAGTCGCAGACATGGTGTGGGATGTACCTAGAGGTTGTGGGTTTGATTTTTATTTTAGTAAAGGTCCGACAGGCCTATGTGGCGGTCCATGAGCGAGGCCTATGTTCAGCAGTGGACTTCCTTTGGCTGAAGAGAGAGAGAGGTCCGACTTAGCGGACAAAAAAATCTAATGATGATAATTACCACTTAATCACTAGATACTTCTTAAATATGACAAAGAAAAATATATAATAACAAAGAGGAGACAGTAAAAAGGGGTTTGGTAATTATATAATCCAATTCATCAGCCAAAGGAAGTCCTCTGCTGAACATAGGCCTCTTCCAATTATTTCCACAGTGATCTGTTGGAGGCAGCCTGCATCCAGCGACGTCCCGCGATCTTTACCAGGTCGTCCGACCACCTAGCGGTGAAATTATAGAATAAGTTATACTAATTTATCCAAAAAATCTAAATTCATAAAAGGATCTAGATTATTATCTTTAAAACAATGGTAAAAAAATTACAATAGTATATATTTTTGTATAATCTGAATGAACACTAAATTGGGATTTCCTAAATCAAATGATGACGTCAAGATGATGTCAGACCCATCACTTAACAGGGTGATTAGTTTTTATCACCCTAATTATACAGGGGTTATCAAAATTAATGCCCTATTGAAGTAGTTAAGAAGAGGTCGGAAGTAACGCAAGACGATACCCGATTATTCGACGAATGATGGAAGGATGATGATAAGGACGATAAGGGCAGATTCACCACATGAATAAAGATATAATTAATGATAAGCCTAGTAGGATATATTGGTTGGTATTGACATGCGATAATTATTTAACCCACATGTTTCTATTCACCCCAGGTAACATTGTACAACATTTTAAAAAACCAACTGAAATATTTTACTCGAAATGTGAAAGATTTGCATTAAATTCATGAACCTATGCCTTTTTTGTCAATGTTTGTGTGTAATTTTTGTTTCCGTTAAATTTTCATACGTTTTGTATTTGCTTTAATAGTAAAGTTTGCGTTTCGTTATTTTAATTCATTTTAATTAGTAAGTAATTTGGGTAATTGATATTGTCTTATCTTACTATTCAAACAAATAAATAAAATAAATGAATGCCAATAACACATTATTTAAAAGGATGACGTTGTTATTAAATAAATCTTTTTTATTCTTAAGAAATACACCCGTCAGTCACATACATAGTCCTGACCCCACACTATGATCAACTTAGTCTTGTGTTATGGGTATCAGAAACTACGATAGACTTTTCGGTTTCACAAACACCCAGTCCCGACACAAATATTTGCGGGCCTCACAAACATTTGTCTCGGTGCGGGGATCTAACCCGTGGCCTTTTAGTCCACAGCCAGCGTCTAACCAACTACGCGACGGAGGCTGTCAAAATGATCACTCATCCATCATCCATCATCCATCCATCAGCCAAAGGAAGTCCACTGCTGAACATAGGCCTGTCCTAATGATTTCCACAGTGACCTGTTGGAGGCAGCCTGCATCCAGCGACGTCTCGCGACCTTTACCAGGTCGTCTGACCACCTAGTGGGTGGACATCCCACGCTGCGCTTTCCGCTTCGTGGCCTCCATTCGAGAACTTTTAGGCCCCATCGGCCATCAGTTCTCCGTGCTATGTGCCGCGCCCATTGCCACTTCAACTTGCTACTCCGCTGGGCTATGGCGGTTACTTTACTAAGTGATCATTATAATGTATAAATATCAAGACTAAATATCACTTAAGTTTAGAACATTAGCTTTCGAACAAATTCTTGTTTTTAATCCGTATCAGACTATGAAATATGTAAAACCTTACCTTGAATAAAATATCGATTCAAACTAACAAAACAATATGGCGCCAACAACATGAGACCGGATGTGAAACGAGAACATGCGAATATGATCCAACTAACCAAGCAAATAGTAAAACATACATACATAAACACACGCCTTTTTCGCAGCAGGGGTAGGCAGAGGTGCTACCAGAACACCTACGTTTCGCCTTGTGTATTCCGTCCCACGAAGTGATAGGGGGCGGGCCTATCGCCATATCGGGCACAAATTCCTGACTCCGGGCTGATGAATAGAAAAATCAAATATCACTTTGCCCGACCCGGGATTTGAACCCGAGACCTCAGTTTTGCAATCGTACCATAGTATCACTACGCATTGGGCATCCGGCAATCTCACTCACTGAATGAAACGCGACAGCAAAACTGTCGCTTGACGTCGATTTCCTGTGAGATAGTGGTACCACCCCGATAGCGTAGTGTGAAGTCTACCAGCACTAGGCCAGCGTGGTGGATTAAAGTAGACCGTAGTTCAACCGTTGAGACATTTTAATTTTCACACAATGACAGCTACTACTTTTTTTTTCTCGGGGTCACAGATGCATCTATTTATTTATTTATTTATTTATTCACACACACACATAGTCATTACAGGTTTAGGTACCCAATTCGATCTGGCGGGACTGTAACACAATTTATACAAAAATAAAATAAAACAAAACAAAACAAGACATTATAACAATCACACTACAACTAATGAATTAAGCCAACTCAATTAAATCAAGTATATTTGTATTGTACTGTATCAGCCCATATACGACCCACTGCAGGGCACGGGCCTTCTCTACAATCGAGAGTACGATTGAGAGTGGTTAGGCCATATAGTCCACCACGCTGGCCTAATGCGGGTTAACAAACTACTTACTATAATATGTACCTGTATCATCCCATATACATCTCACTGCAGGGCACGGGCCTTCTACAAACGAGAGTATAATTCAAGGAGTTAAGCCCTATGGAACTATTTCCATCACGCTGGCCTAGTGCGGGTTGGCGGACTTTACATACCATAGAAATTCTTACAAATCGCTTTGGTATGATTTCCTCAAGATGTTTTCTATCACCGTTATGCATGATTACTACCACTCTCAATCGTACTCTCGATTGTAGAGGAGGCTCGTGCCCTGCAGTGGGTCGTGTATGGGCTGATACAGTACAGTACAGTATGCATGATTGACTATCAATATACGTTTATTTTATATTATCGATAACGATGTCGATAAAATCTCGCCCTTCACTAGGCTACCGTGGGTGTGTCTACAGATTACAAGAACACATAATAGTCAACGCATGATCCGATACATTTAACGACCATAAGATAACCCCTTCAATCTCGAGTTCGAGGCCCGTTCAGGGTAATTTTTGGATAATTTATTTATAGATGATGGTGTAAGTATATTCGCATCCGGATAGCAATTGTACAGAATGTTGCAAAACCGTCAGAGTGACCCAGGTGACTTTCAGGTTTATTCTGAGTATCTGGCTTTGAAACGAGAAGTCGCGGGTTCGATCCCCGCACCGAAACAAATATTCGTGTGATCCACATGTATTTATTTCCGGTCTTCTCGATCTTAGTGTGGGGTCAAGACTATGTATGTGACCGTTGGGTGTATTTATTTATTTATAATTTATACAATAAGGCCAGCATAATTGTTTCGACTGTTACGACAACCATTTCTTTCCGGTGGATATCCTGTTTCGATTGTTCAGAAGGGCGTCAGATGTATCATCGTCGTATTTGTTTGGAGTCTGGGCGCTTGTGAGACCGAAAAGTCTCTCGTAGTTCCTGATACCCACGACACAAGATTCGATCTTGTGTGGGGTCAGGACTATGTATGTGACTGTTGGATGTATTTATTCATTATTAATATAACTCAAATTTTCGCAAAAATGCAAAAACTATGATACCAACCAAACGATGATAGGTAAAAAATTTAAAAAAAAATCGCGCAAAAATAAAAAAAAATGCATTTTTTGCGAAAAAGATATCTCCAAAAGTATCACACTACGCTTTGTTTTCAGTCGTAGTCTACATACACCCGGTATAACAATAAGTTAAAACAATGAAACATCTATACACATAAATATTGTTTAAGTCGAAACTTAAAAAGCACTACTTAGGCAACTTACCCTAATGTATCATTAAATGTAAAACTTGATCCTGCAGTCAAACTGTTTGTACAGTTTTGCAGGACACTTTATTAGGTCATAAGTAAGTTCTTTTGTTATTAATAAATAAATAAATAAAATAAATGTACGGTACAGTAATTTTTAATATATTTTATAAATGTCAATATGTTCTTTTTAAAGGTTTCTTTGATGTCAAGTAATGGCAAAAATTCTTACATTCCGCAGCAATATCAAAATTGCTACATATAACAATAGCGGCTAAAAATAAAATGTAATAAAATTGGCTTAAAGGCGTATCTAGAGATGTTATATTAAAATATTATAAAGAAAGAAATATTCATAGGCATTTTAGTATTTATAGGTTAAGTTAAAATGGTAATGTACAGGCGGTTAAAGAAGATACAAACGTGATAATTTTAAGTTAATACAAACCTTTCTCTCTCTCTTGTATTTCTAAAAATCAACACTATTCTCTATGATACTTAACTTTCACTCCGAACTAATTCAAAGTTAGAACGTACGATAGAGGATTCGAACATTCTGTGAAGTACCTAGGCACATTCGTACAGTTTTACGCGCGACGTCCGAAGTTTCGAGTTTCGTTTCAGATCATAGAGTAAACCCCCAGGATCGTTAGTGTGGATCATTACACAATTTATTATATATACAAAGCATTCATAAGTTTAGACGCCATTTACACGAAGAGAGTTTCTCGCGGCGAGAATCGTATGTGATTATCGCATGACATAACCGCCATAGATTATTGTGTTCTGACAAACGTTTACATGATGCAACTTTTTATATCCTTAGTATAATCGTATCTTCGAGCCAAGAAACTCTCCGCCTGTAAATGGTGCTTTAAGGATGCAGGAAGTCGCTGGATGCAGGCCGCTTCCAACAGGTCAATGTAGAGATCCTTAGGGGAGGCATATGTTCAGCAGTGGACTTCCTGTGGCTGAAGAGAGAGAGAGAGACAACTTGTATCCCTCTACACGACATTATGTACCTCATTGCTAAATTAAATTACGATTGGTGTCATGAACGAAACTATTTTATTCACGACAGTACAGTATACAACACTGGGTAGAACAGAACACATAAAAGATTAAGGGCCTCATTCACCATCTTCAAGTAAACTGTTGACTAGTTACTTTTAGATTAACGTTAATTGCCAAGTAAAAGTGCCTAGTATTTTCCGTAGATTTCACGAGTTAAAACAAAGCATCTAGTGACTAGGTGCTGATTAAGTGAATGACACAAGAAATTGAACGAATCATTTGTTCAATGTTACGTCAAATATCCCCTATCCTGCCTCCCGCAACGTATTTATTCTTAAAAAATAAGAAAGGAAGTCGAGATTTGATTCTTATTTAACCATCAAGTAAATACGCTAATTGGCAGACGATGTTTTTTTTTTTACACTGGCACGGCATAATGACTGCACTGCACCTGATGGTAAGCGCAAATGCCGTCCAGACAGAGTATCGAATGGCATCAGACGGCGGTCCCATGCCATTCGACACAATTATGCCGGCCTGCTGAGATGTGACCAATAAGGTACTGATTAGTGTAATCATAGGATTAGTGTTACTGGAGCGTCGTGAAAGCAACACGTGTTTTTACGTGTGACTTTAACTGATGACTAGCCTACTTGACGATTTACTTGAGGGTGGTGAATGAGGCCCTAAAACTATGCTAATGGAAATAAAACACAGACGTGTGACATACATACAAGTGTCACTTTACTCGTACAAGACTAGTAAATGAACACTTAAATTCGCATTTATAATTAAATATATGTAAAGAAATAACATTTCTTTAATTCCTTGTTTATTATTGATAAAACAGGAATATATTTCTTTAAGTATTAAATAGATGGCGTTATGTGAGTACATGGACGTCACATCGCAATTTTAGCAACATTAATAAATAATTTTAAATATGGAAGCAGTCAAATACGAGTGTCAAATAAATAATTAGAGAAAGGAATCGACAAATTAATTATATTACTTTAAATGTCGTTTCTTTGGTTTTCAGGTATAGTTTATAATTGAAATAACAATATGATTTGTAATATTTTGTCATACAATAATCTATGTAACCATATGTTAAAATAAAATCTTTGGTTTTCAGAGCAACACATTTATTTGATTTGTGGATTCGTATACAATTTATCAGAATTGCATCATAAAACGACATTTTCTGTAAATATTAATGAAAATGGAGAAATTGAGATTCACATTTGAATTATTAGCGACAAGTGATAAAAAGACAAATTTAATATGCATTACTGCAATTGAGACACCCGCTGGACAAATCTACAATGTTCCTGACGATCTAAAGCCTGCAAATAAACATACAGGCATCACAAATTTAATTATATTTACAAAAATAAAGAACTCGTTAAAAAAAAGACATCAAATGCGAAAATTATGGATTCCATTGACAGATGAATTAAGAAAAATCTATTTGGACGAAGGGGAGAATGTGCAATTCAATGATCAATACCTAGAAGAAGTCAAAACTGAAACGAAATTTCTGATTAATAATAATAATTCTGAAAATGGAAATGAAAATTTAGGAAAAACAGCTGGAAGGTTCTTGCTTGAAAAATTTTCTGGCAAAACGTCAAATGTGGATCAATGGATTCAAGAATTCGAAAATGAATGTGAAAGATTTGAAATTCATCAGGATGCTGAAAAGATTGAGACTTTAAAATATTTACTTGAAAAGCAATGCTTGGACTGGTATACTAGCATGTTAATAAAATTTACAATCGACTCTGAATGGGCATTATGGAAAAATAGTTTGTCTGAGACATATGGAAGTAAAGGATGGTCTCAAATAAAATACGCCTTCACATTTAAGTTTAAAACAGGTTCATTATTAGAATATGCCACAAAAAAGGAGAGGATGTTGTTAGAAATAAATAAACAAATTGATATACAGACTATGATTAACCTTATTGTAATGGGTTTACCAGACTATGTAATGGACAAGATTGATAAAGGAGTTACTTCAACCGCAAGCCTATTTAATGAGATTGGAAAACAAGAGCATAGTTTCAACAAGAAGAATTATAATAAAATAGAAAGAAACATTTGTGATAATAGACCAAATATAGGAAAATTCACATCTTGCAAAATTTGTGAGAAATTAAACAAAGGAGTTCGCTTCCACTCAGAGGAGAAATGCTGGTTTAAGTATACTAATGAATATGAGAACAAGAAATATCACAGTAGGAATGTGAATAATACTGTTATAGACGTTGAATTAAATGACCACAATCCAAAAAACGAATAATAACGCCATTAATTAAAGTCAAACTAACATTAAATGAAAAACTAGAGATATTTGGTATATATGACTCAGGATCTAATGTTTCTCTAGTCAATTCAAATTTACTAAGATTAAGGAAAGAAGAAAAAAAATATTATAATAATGCAAATTTAATAACAATTAATGGTGTTAAAAAAACTAAAGGTTTGACTACATTAAGAATTAAGATCTTAGAAATAGAAAGGAAAATTGATGTTTATATTGTGGATGCAACGGAATTCAAATATGATTTTTTAATTGGACTGGATATGATAAAAGAGTTTAAGTTGGTTCAAAATGAAAATTTGGAGATTTCTCAAATAACAGAGACAATGCACGGTAAAAATGGTATTGGAGAGGACGAAAATAAAAGTAAGGTATATTCTGTAAACTTCAATGAAAATATAAAGAAAACCGAATTTAAAATTAATTTGAATCACTTAAATGACCAACAAAAATTTGAAATAAATAATCTGATAGACAAATATAAATCATGTTTTGCGAAGGATAAATATGATATTGGAACGGTAAAAGAGTATGAAGCGCACATAGATTTAATGATAGACAAATACTGTTGTAAGAGACCCTATAGATGTTCCATAGAAGACAGAAAAGAAATAGAAGAACAAATTGGAAAATTATTAGAAAGAAAACTTATAGAAGAATCATACAGCCCATTTGCAGCACCAGTAACCTTGGCTTTTAAGAAAGAAGACAATAAAAAAACCAGACTATGTATTGATTTCAGAGATTTAAATAAAATAGTAGTACCACAGGCTCAACCATTTCCATTGATTGAAGATTTGGTTGTTAAAACAAGAAACTGTAAGTATTTCTCTACATTAGACATAAACTCTGCTTTCTGGTCTATTCCATTAAGGATTGAAGATAGACGAAAAACTGCTTTTGTAACACAAAGCGGACATTTTCAATGGACCTGTTTACCTTTTGGTTTAAAGACATCTCCAGCGATATTTCAGAGAATATTAAGCAACATACTGAGAAAATATAAACTAATAGATTTTGCAGTTAATTATATAGACGACATCTTAGTTTTCTCGAAATCCTATTCCGAACACATTTATCATTTAACACGATTGTTGGAAGCAATAAAGAAAGAAGGTTTCAGACTTAAATTCACAAAATGTATATTTGCTTCAGAATCGGTGAAATATCTTGGACATATTATTCAGAATAATACAGTTCGGCCTTTGAGAGACAATTTAATTTCAATCCAAGACTTTCCGACGCCTAAAAATCAAAAAAATATCAGACAATTCTTAGGGAAAGTCAATTTCTATCACGAATATATACCAAAAAGTGCAATAATTTTAGAACCTCTCCATAATTTACTACGAAAAGATAAAAAATTTGTATGGTCTGAAGATTGTCAAAAATCTTTTGAGGAGATAAAAAAATTATTGTGCAAACAACCTATCTTAGAAATATTCGATCAATATTTGCCTATACATATTTACACCGATGCCTCTTTAGAAGGTATTGGTGCAATATTGAAACAAGTACAACCAAACGGAAAAGAAAAGCCAGTCGCTTATTTTTCGAAAAAACTTAATGAATACCAAAAGAAAAAAAAAGCGATATATTTAGAATGCTTAGCTATTAAAGAGGCTATACGATATTGGCAATACTGGCTTATAGGCAAAACATTTACAGTATTTTCTGATCATAAGCCATTAGAAAATATGAATATTAAATCAAGAACAGATGAAGAACTAGGAGAATTAATGTTTTACATATCACAATATAATTTTACTATTAAATATGCTCCAGGGAAAACAAATTTGGAGGCTGATTGTTTAAGCAGAAATCCAGTACTGGAAGCAAATAAAGATATTGACGAACAGTTAAAAATAGTAAATTTTATAAAATTAAAGGATATTGTCACAGATCAAGAGAAAAATGAAGAAATACAAAATTATAAGAATAAATTAATATATAAACAAAATGTATATTATAAAAAGCTAAAAAAACAAGAAAAGATTATATTATCAGAAGAATATAGTTTGAAACTTATAAAACAAATACATGAGAATATGTGCCATATAGGTGTAAAGCAAATGCAAAAAAAGATTGGTAAAATATATACAGCAAAAAATTTGACAAGGAATATAAATATTTTTTGTAGAAACTGTGAGATATGTATAAAAAATAAAACAAGAGGACAATTCAAGTATGGTTTAATGTCACATTTAGGTCCCGCCACAAAACCTTTAGAAATTGTCTCTATAGATACAATTGGTGGTTTCGGAGGTTCAAGGTCAACTAAAAGATATTTACACCTACTTGTGGATCATTTTACTCGATATGCATACATAGTAACATCAAGTACACAGAATGCTAAAGATTTCATAAAATTAATCAATAGTGTAACTGACTGTAATGAAATTGGTATGATACTCACAGACCAGTATCCTGGAATAAATTCGAAAGAATTCAAAACTTTCTTAAATGAAAAGGCTATACTACTAGTATTCACAGCAGTAAATTCACCATTTTCGAATGGTTTAAATGAAAGATTAAATCAAACCCTTGTAAATAAGATAAGATGTAAAATAAATGAAGATGGAAGGAAAAAAGCATGGACAACAATTGCCCGTGACTGTGTAGATAAATACAATGATACGGATCATACTGTCACTGGCTTTGCGCCTAGATATTTGCTAAATGGCACGGATGTTTCATTGATACCTAATGAGTTAAAACAGGAAAAAATAATAGATAACTGGATTAAAGACCGGAAAACAGCATTGGAAAATTCAATAAAGTCACATAATTGTAATAAAATACTTACTGACAAAAATAGAAAACATCATAATTTCAATGAAGGAGATATGGTATATGTAGAAAATGGACATAAGTTAAATAGAAGAAAATTGGATGAATTGAGAATTGGCCCTTATAGAATTGAAGAAAAAATTTCGAATTCAATATATAAAATTAATACAGGTCATAGAAAACTGGAGTCAAATCTCTTTCACATTACTAAACTTATTCCTGTATCTTTATAATAGAGCATTTTACATCCGACATATTGCTGGTTGTTTGGCGAAAATTTTGGGAAAATTTTCTTCGCCGTAGGGGAGATGTAAAGAAATAACATTTCTTTAATTCCTTGTTTATTATTGATAAAACAGGAATATATTTCTTTAAGTATTAAATAGATGGCGTTATGTGAGTACATGGACGTCACATCGCAATTTTAGCAACATTAATAAATAATTTTAAATATGGAAGCAGTCAAATACGAGTGTCAAATAAATAATTAGAGAAAGGAATCGACAAATTAATTATATTACTTTAAATGTCGTTTCTTTGGTTTTCAGGTATAGTTTATAATTGAAATAACAATATGATTTGTAATATTTTGTCATACAATAATCTATGTAACCATATGTTAAAATAAAATCTTTGGTTTTCAGAGCAACACATTTATTTGATTTGTGGATTCGTATACAATTTATCAGAATTGCATCATATATAATTAAAAGTAATGATTGACAGTTCCTATAAAAATGTACTACCGCGTGTGAAATGAGGAAAAATGTTTCGCGGAATTAGACTCTGCAATTTTAATAGTGTATTGAATCAGAAAATGTTATAAGTTACAAGTAATACGACGCTGAGCATTCAGCATGTTTTGTAACATTCATTACACCGCATTCTTTAAGGGAATTCTTAACTGTTAGGAAATTAAATTAAAGAAGTGCGTGGTGGCCTGTTGGTAACGGACCAGACTCAGCTACCTACATGTTCACAGTGGTCGCGGGTTCAAATCCCAGGGCACCACCTCTGACTTTTCGGAGTTATGTGTGTATTGATAGTCAATCACCACGCCCTTTAACGGTGAAGGAAAACATCGTGAGGAAACCTGTATACCGTAGCGATTTTAAAGAATTTCTACGGTATGTAAGTCCGCCAGCCCGCACTAGGCCAGCGTGGTGGACTATATGGCCTAACCACTCTCAATCGATTCTCTCGATTGAAGAGTAGGCCCGTGCCCAGCAGTGGGACGTATATGGCTGTTAAAAAAAAAAGAAATTAAATACCTACACCCAAAAGTCACATGCACAGTAAGGTATTTAATGTCAGACGCCTACTAGGTGGACGAAAGACCTGGTAGGTAATTCACGTAATTAAATAAGTTCAGTTGCAGTGCAGTTGCAGTTAAGTTTCGATCAAAATAGACCTTTTCGTATTCTCGTAATTTTGACAACCGCTGTCAAATACTCTCGCATCAAGTCCGCGTCACGCGAGCGGTTTAGCGTATTCTACTGCTGCGTATTTTATGTGCGTGATTCAGATCGCAACTTGATCGGTATTCACGTGTAAGCTTCTTGCATACGACTGACGTACAGTTGACGCGCAGCACACGCGCAGTTTACGCATAGCTTAGGTGCAGTTCACGCGCAGCTAAACAATAACAAGAATACCATTTTGCACTAAGACGTAAACTTCATTGCAACTGCACCGCAACTTGATCGGCGCGTCAAAAAATTACGTGAATTAGCAAGCAGGTTAAGGTTGCAGGTTAAGTCGCTGGATGCAGGATCGCCCCATATTATATTGTGAGACGAAACACAAGGCGAAACGTGGAGGTCTTGGTACCACCTCCGCCTACTGTGAAAAAGGCTTGATTTTATAAATACACCTAACAAACACATACATAGTTCTGACCCCACACTAAGATCGAGTCTTGTGTCGTGTATCAGAAACTACGAGAGACATTTCGGTCTCACAAACACCCAAACCCGACACACATACCTGTGGATCACATGAACATTTGTCTTGGTGCGGGGGTCGAACCCGCGGCCTTTCTTTCTCAGCCAGCGTCTAACCAACTGCGCCACGGAGTCCGTCAACGGTTTTCATGTAAAAAAGAAACGATCGCAAACAATAATCTCCATTAATTAACACATAGGCATATATGTAACATTAACACTATGTGTAATACAGGATGTGTGTTTTTATAATTTATATATCAGCGACGAAAATAGTACTAAATAATTTGACATGACTACAAATGGTTATATTATTATACCTACATGTCATAGAACATTACTGTTAAGTAGGTCATTAAAACTATATGACAGCCCCGTGGAGCAGTTGCTTAGACGGCGGTTTAAACGTGAGGCCGCGGATCGCGGGTTCGCGACATGCTCGCCCCTTATCACATCGTGGACGGAACAGACAAGACGAAATGTGGGTGTTATGGTGGCATCTCTGCCTACCCTTCTAGGAAAAAGGCGTGAGTTTAAGCATGTACTTTTTTGGGGCTATATACGAGAGCTTATATAAATTATCTATATCTTAAAACGTAGTTAGAGCCATTAACACGGGGGGAGCTTCTCGTGGCGTTTATCGCATGACATAACGGCCATAGATTATCGTGTTCTGACAAATGTTTACAGGATGCAACTTTTTAACATCCTTACGATAATCGTATCTTCGAGGCGAGAAACTCTACCCGTGTAAATGGGGCTTTAGGTACCAATCCGGTTGTGAAACGAGAGCACGCGGGTTCGATCTCTGATACGAGGCAAATTGTTCAACCGATTAATAATATTTGTTTCTATCTGGATGTTTTAAACATAAAAGTCTGACATAATCTCTGTAATACAACAAGAGGTTTGTATGTAAAGGGTCAAGATTGTGTGGTACAGCCACGCTGTTGTCAGTCATGATTCAGCATGAATGGGCAGGCTAATCCGAGGTGGTACCACTGTCTCACAGGATCGACGTGAAACGACAGCTAATCCGTCGCGTTTCGCTCGGTGAGTGAGATTGCCGGATGCCCAATACCCCTTTCCTTTTCCCATCCTTTACTTTCCCTCCTGATTTCAAGTGACGGCAACTCATCTATGTTCCAAGCGTTGTAGATGGACATGGGCGGCAGTGATCAGTGATCACTTACCACCAGGTTTATTTGCTTGTTTACCGGACTAATGCAATAAAAAAGTAACTCTCAGATAGTATTTATCATGAATTAAAATTCTCTGTCCCTAGCAGGGTGTAAAAACTAGTCTAATTAACACCCACGATTCGGCGAAACGTGGCGAAATTCGTTATCAAAGGATTTCGCCACGACTTGCGCTTACCCGATAATAATTGGTATTGATACTAACAACTAAGCCGAATGTAAACATCGCCGAAATAGACCACCGAAATAGATCGAGTAATGGAGAATCTATTCCTTGGTTAATCACTATGTCTTTGATGTAAAGATAATTGAAGTGTCATCATATTTTAAAAAATATTAGAGGGAAATTTTTCATTGACTGCCTCGGTGGCGCAGTTGTACTACGGTATGATTACAAAGCTGAGGTCTGAGGTTCGAATCCCGGGTCGGGCAAAGTGATATTGGAATTTTTCTTTTCATTATCAGCCCGTAGTCAGTAATTTGTGCTTGATGACCGATATTGCGATAGGCTCCCACCTATCACGTCGTGGGACGGAAAATACAAGGCGAAACCTGGGTGTCCTTGTCGCACCTCTGCCTACCCCTTCTGGGAAAAAGGCGTGAAATTTATGTATGTATGTAATTATTAGGGGCAAATTTTTATTTGGCAGTATATACCTTGGACTCCATATTTTTTACAACGACTATAATTACATTCAACAATCACATAATCCAGACTC
The DNA here is from genome assembly GCA_033459515.1 of Theretra japonica. Lineage (NCBI taxonomy): Eukaryota > Metazoa > Arthropoda > Insecta > Lepidoptera > Sphingidae > Theretra > Theretra japonica. The sequence continues at coordinate 928,210 of CM065950.1, forward strand.
CACATTAAGATGCAAGACTTCTGTCGCGAATCAGAAACGACAGAAGACATTGCGGTCTCACGAAAACCCAAAACAGAAACCAATAACTGTGGATAGCACAAACATGGCCTCATGGCCCCTCATCATACATAAAAAACCTTTACGTCTTGTTTGTACTGTACTGTATCGGCCCTTATACGTGCCACTGCAGGGCACGGGCCTTCTCTACAATCGAAAGTACGATTGAGAGTGGTTAGGCCATATAGTCCGCCACGCTGGTCTAGTGCGGGTTGGCGGACTTTACATACTGTAGAAATTCTTGCAAATCGCTATGGTATGCAGGTTTCTTCACAATGGTTTCTTTCACTGTAATAGTGCGTGGTGATTGACTATCAATACACACGACTCCGAAAAGTCAGAGGTGTACCCTGGGATCCGAACCCGCGACCATTGTAAACATGTTGGCAGCCGCATCTGGTCCGTTTACCACAGACAGCCACGCAAATCCTTAATAAAATTACTCCTTAATAAAACCAAATCATCACACTAGACATTTTAGCGTCATACCACATCCAGAAACCCTATACCCTTGTAAAGTTAAAGTAATTCGGCTAAGCGAAATATACTGAGTAAACAGCAGTGCTATTAATTAAAACCTAACACTCTCGCGAACCGTCTCGGGGTCCTAACCTTGTTTTAGGTCGTAACCTGTCTGGACTGGCACGTGGAACCTGGGATGAAACGACACTTCATTTTGAGGTGAATTGTCGGCCCTAGAAAAGGCCTAACGCGTGTTGTACAGTACTGGTTCATTCATCTTTATAAGGGTATATCAAGACTGCTACCGAAAACGAAGCCAGGTGGTCGTTTTAGTGATTACAGACACGATACAATTAAAATTTAGCAAAAAAAACGCGATTATTTTTTTGTAATGTTTTTAATGTCATTGTGTTTGGGTTGTAAATCCATAATTTTTGCTAAAATTATAATTTAAAGACGTGCGCACTATGACGTCCTTAAAAATAAAAGGGTGTACATTATTTTTTTTAGGAAAATGTATGTATTTACCACCCAAATACGACGTCAGGAAAAAATAAAAAATGGTCGCTTCTTTTTGGAAAAATTTTAGTTGCTTTGTGTCTGTAGTCACTAAAACTGCCACCTGGCTTCGTTTTCGGTAGCAGTCTTGATATACCCTGTGTTTTACTGGTAGGTCTCTCGTATGTGAGGCCGCCTGAGTAGGTACCACTGCAATGTCTGTTTCTCCCGCCAAACAGCAGTGTAATGCACTACTTTGTTAAGTTTTAAGGATATTGTAGCCAGTTTAACTACTGGACATAAGTGGGTATCAGTAACGAGAGAAATTTCGGTTGAACACCCAGACCCGAAACAAATACTTGTGGTTCACACAAACATTTGTCTCGTAGCGGGGATCGAACCCGCGGCCTCTCGTTTCACAGCCGACATCTAACCAATGCGCCACGGAGACTGTCAAAAAGTAGCGTCTCAGTTTTCCGAATTTTTTTACGCCCTAAGACTAAGGACAAACGTATCAAAACGCTGGGCATAAATTCCTTCGTAAATCATGAGATTTTTCATACCGAAACACTCTAATAAATTGCAGTATTTAACCTGGAAATTTAATTCTAGACCTCACGGTCCGCAGTAGACTATACAGCTACGAGTATACCATTAAACCAATAGTACAACAATGCTGTCGTTAGTAGAAATGTAATATTAATTGATCTAAATAGAATCCAGCTGTTATCAAAATATTTACCAATTGATTCAATGAAATCCATGGGAGGGCTATCAATTATCAATTTATTTATTATTGCTCTGTAAGGGGTAATAATATTTATTAGTCACTAATAGTTACAATTAATGTACGTAAACACCAAGCCTTTTTCCCAGAAGGGGTAGGCAGAGGTGCAACCAGGACACCCACGTTTCGCCGTATGTGATATGATAAGGGGCGAGCCTACCGCTATATCGGGCACAAATAGATAATGAATAGAAAAATCCAATATCACATTGCCCGACCCGGGATTGAAATTCTATCCTGAGATTCTATATTATAAATACTCTAAGCACGCGTGATTATTTTTATTTCTTTATTTTACCTATTAACAGCACAGTAGGTAATCTATCTGAATTTGATATAGAATAAAAATTAGTGTATTTTTTTCTAAATTACTCATGTCAAGTTAAAATTAGGCAAAGGAACCCGACGCATACAGCCAGTCTAGTAAAAACCGTTTGACACATAAAAAAATCATTTAAATGTATTCCAAGACAAATGGACGTGCCACATAAATATGTATATGAATTTATATATGTATATATCATAATTTTAAATGTACCATCACGTTTCAGTATATAAGATGAAAGATTTGTTTGCATTGAATAGGCTCTGAAAGTACTGGACCGATTTTAAAAATCCTTTCACTATTGGAATCCTAAATTATCCCTGATGAACATAGACGATAGAATATTTTCAAAAAAGGCGGAGCCATGCCTGGCCGCTGTGAATTTATAAAACTATATCAGAATTTTAAGTGTACGATCGCTGTTTCAGTATTTTATTATATGGGACTATGTTTTACTTTTAAATTTTAAAGTCGGTTGAACTAGGTTTTTTGATTTTATTTTAAAGATTTTTACATAAACTGCCTCGGTGGCGTAATGGTACTACGTTATGATTGCAAAGCTGAGGTCTCGGGTTCGAATCCCGGGTCGGGCAAAGTGATATTGGATTTTTCTATTCATTATCAGCCCGGAGTCAGGAATTTGTGCCCGATATGGCGATAGGCTCGCCCCCTATCACATCGTGGGACGAAATATACAAGGCGAAATGTAGGTGTTCTAGTAGCACCTCTGCCTACCCCTTCTGGGAAAAAGGCGTGTGTTTATGTATGTATGTATACTAGAGCACTTTTTAATTACTTTGTATAGGAAATGGTGCGTAGTTATATTGCTGAATTTTAAAAAAACTTACATACCTGATGTCAGTATGGTAATGGCTTAGTTACTACTTACTATACTCCGTCCCACGATGTGATAGGGGGCGAGCCTATCGCCATATCGTGCACAAATTCCTGACTCCGGCCTGATAATGAATAGAAAAATCCAATATCACTTTGCCCGACCCGGGATTCGAACCAGAGACCTCAGCTTTAAAATCGTACCGTAGTACCACTACGCCACCGAGGCAGTCTAATATACAGCATGATGAAAACGCGTGACGGGTTCCGTCAGAACATTACCTCATGAACTTTTACTTACCTTGGTTGCAACACGTCATTGACCTCAAACAGCTCGTTATGCCGGCCCGTGAGACGGCTCACGTAGCTAACAGTTTAGTCAAACTAGCTTTAACACGCGACTTCGGCCATTAACTAACGGTTCAGTTAAACTGGCTTATACTCGCGACTTCAGTCAGTGAATTAACCTACACGTCTAAAATAAATATGTATTTTATCACGATTTTGGTTTGTTCTAAATTTCCTAAATTTCTAACGGCCTTATTTTTGGACAGTTTAAAAACCTATTTTAGTAATCGAATTTTTTGTCTCCTTCGCTCAAACTGAATTCACAAGCCGTTCGAAAGGGACAAAACATTCGATTACCTAAAATATATTTATTTGTCTAGTAATAAGGCCCTAAGACTTTTAATCTGTGGTACTTCGCCGAACCCTCCAGTTATAAAAATCCTTTTTATCTCTGAGATGTCTTTGTGTTTTTATGTCTTTATTCCATTCATTCTCCTGCTATGGGGGGAAGTGGACAAACATTTCTAAATCCTTAATCCTATTCATTTTAGTATTTAATTAATTTCGTTGCGGGTTAAAGACAAGATACCAAATACTCGCTGAGCTTCAATAGTCGGTATCATTACAATGCGTGCCACTGATGATCCTGGCTTACAGGAGTTGCAGTGGCGAGTGTGACAGACCCGCGGTGACTTTTCGGTCTCACAAACACCCAGACGAACAAATACCTGTGGTTCACACAAATATTTGTTTCGGTGCGTGGATCGAACCCGCGGCCTCTCGTTTTCCAGCTGGCATCTAACCAACTGCGCCACGGATCATACATAATTATATATTATATTTTCAGTAATATGTGCGTGGTGGCCTGTTGGTAACGGACCAAACGCGGCTGCCTACATGTTCACGGTGGTCGCGGGTTCAAATCCGCGACACCGCTGACTTTTCGGATTCATGTGTGTATTGATAGTCAATCACCACGCACTATAACGATGAACGCACGGTGACGGAAAACATCGTGAGGAAACCTGCATACCATAGCGATTTGTATAAATTTCTGTAGTATGTAAAAGTCCGCCAACCCGCACTAGGCCAGCGTGGTGGACTATATGGTCTAAGCACCCTCAATCGTACTCTCGATTGTAGAGGAGGCTCGTGCCCTGCAGTTGGTCGTGTATTGGCTGATACAATACAGTACAATATCTACAGTACGTGACTATTAATGTTATATAACTATTCATTGTAACGCGTGAGTAACATCAAACATGCTGACGTGAAGGAATGATCGTCAGTGTAAGGAAGTGTCAGCGTGGGCAGACAGATAACTAAAGAATTCGCTCACAATATCTATGCAGACGTTAAAAATTCCCCGTAGATTGCGCACCACGCCCCCACATACGTCACGAGAAATAAGTTCACTAGACATGAAATGGTTCCGTATAATATTTATTTCAAAAATATCATACGTACTGATGTAAAGCAATTTTTACATACATCATCATCAGCCGGTTGCAATCCACTGCTGGATATAGGCCTCTCCCAAGGTACGCCACAGAGCCCGGTCTACTGCTTTATGCATCCAGTCGCTGTCGGCCCTCTTGTGCAAGTCATCCCGCCATCTGGCCAGAGGACATACATACATAACATAGACATCACCCCTTCTTCCCAAAAAGGGTAGGCAGAGCTATGTTTCACCTGTGTGTTCCTTCCCTTGATGTGATGGGGGCGAACCTATCGCCTTATCGGGCACAAATTCCTGAGCCCAAGCTGATAATGAATAGAAAAATCCAATATCACTTTGCCCGACCCGGGTTTCGAACCCGAGACCTCAGCTTTGTAATCGTACCGTTGTACAACCATACTACCGAGGCAGTCCTAAATTGTTTTAAAAAGTCAAGCAATTTAAATAGTGTTTTAATACATGGTTGGTTGAAAGCGACCTTATTTATTACAACATGTAAAAGTGTTTGTAAAATTACCTATCTAAAAAACCTTATTTCAACAAAAGGTTTTTATTTTACCTCACTGAACCCTAAATAAACAACGCGAGCGGTAGTAAGCATTCCCATTCAAGAAACTTGACTCCTACCGTGTTGGTTACCACGTGCCACGGGCCCAGGGCCGGATTAAGGCACAATAAGGGGACTTGGGCCCCGTGTAACAGCCAAATGCGATGATAACAAAAAAAAAACAAAATATAAACGACTAATTACTATGTAACAATAACACGAGTGTAAGACAGTCACATCATAAACCATTCGTAAAAAAAGATAAATATATTTACTGAAAATACAATGTTAAAAAGTTTAAAAACCAAACACAGAGGAAAGTTGTTTAAAAATCAGGTGTGGTGAAGATTTTTGTAACATGCACAGATTTTTTTCGGGTATGGGTGATGGGAGACCAAAATTCTCCTACGTTTCTTTCCCTTTCAAAATACACGACAAAAAACTTGGTATTTTATTGTAAGATTAGGTCTATGTGTGTGTTTGTGTTTTATTAATATTCTAATTATTGTTTTCGTTAGAATTACTATTGAATAAAATGTATACGAATAAATAAGAGAGACTTTTCGGTCTCACAAACACCCAGACCCGAAACAGATAATTGTGGTTCACACAAACATTTGTCTCTGTGTGGGAATCGAACCCGACACGAAGCGGGGTTTCCCGATCTTTTACAATAATAAATAATTAACCAAAAAACCATACTTACGGAATTATTATACCCAATGTAGAAACCTAAATGCTGCCCTGAGTGATGACTCTATTTATAAACCTGACAATCAATATTAGACCTTATTTTTATAGCAATAAAACATACTATTTCCCATATCTAATTCTATTCCATTGTTAGGTTGACAATGTCCCAAAGATACCATAGAAAGTATTAAGAAACTATACTGATCTATAGTGATAAACGCTAGGTCTAACATTTAATAGACATGATTTATACCGTCGGAAAGCCTCCGTGGCGCGGTTAAACCCCTGCTGTGAAACGAGAGGCCGCGGGTTCGATCCCCGCATCGAAACAAATGTTTGTGTGAACCACAATTATTTCGAGTCTGGGTGTTTGTGAGACCGAAAAGTCTCTCGTAGCTCCTGATACCCACGACACAAGACTCGGTCTTAGTGTGGGGTCGGGACTATGTATGTGACTGTTGGGTGTATTTATTATTTATTTATAATGTCGTCTATTTTAAATTAAATTATCTTATTTTGGAACCCACACATATTTTACATAAGAAAAATCCAATCATAAGAAAAAAAAACAAGAGAATTAAATTTACGCGACCAAGGAATAGAACTTACGTTACATTAAGAGACTGTCCCGCCCTCACACCCGCCACTGCAACTCCTGTGTCGCAGGATCAACAGCACGCATTGTAATGACACAGCATTGAAGCTCAGCGAGTCTCCGGGAATGTCTAACTTGTCTTTAACCCGCAACGAAATCAATCATAAAGTTAAATTAACAGGAGAAGTTGGAAAAAAAAATATTGTCCACTTACCTCCGCAACAATGTACGTCACATTCATGTTTAAGTACAGTAAAAACCATCAAATAGAAAAAATACTATACAATCTAATTTGATCGTGTGTACTGTCTTCTATCAGCCCAAACCGCCAACTGCTGAACACGGGCCTCCTCTACAATCAAGAGTTTAACTGAGACGGCTTAGGCCATGGTCCACCACGCTGGCCTAGTGCAGGATGGCAGACTTCACATGTACTGTATCAGCCCATATACCACTACAGGGCACGAGCCTCCTCTACAATAGCGGGTACGATTGAAAGAGATTAGGCCATACAGTCCACCACGCTGTCCTAGTGCGGCTTCCACATCTAAAATCTTAATCTAATTTAATATTGACGGCATTAATATTACCCAGAATTGAACTTGTACCCTCGCTATCTTAGCGTACTGATCCATGTTATCAACACGAAAGAATTCTTTGAATGATAGACCGTCAAAATTGTTCCAAGAACGACAGGCGCCATGTATGACGTAACACGCAATCGCATCTTTTATTCTACTTCTACGAATACATTACTATATTTCAGCTTTGTGGCGCAGTTGGTTAGACGCCGGCTGTGAAACGAGAGGCCGCGGGTTTGATTCTCGCACCGAGAACTTGTTTTATCGACTAGTATTTGTTCCGGGTGAAGATTTTTCCGGATGAGCCTGCCTGCTCATGCTGAGTCATGACTGACAACAGCGTGGCTCTACCACGAGTGTGTATTGATAGTCAATCACCACGCACTATAACGGTGAACGAAAACATCGTGAGGAAATCTGCATACTATAGTGATTTGTAACAAAAATCTATGGTGTGTAAAGTCCGCCAAACCGTACTAGGCAAGCGTGGTATAATATGGCCTAACCCCTCTCAATCGTACTCTCGATTGTGGAGGAGGCCCGTGCCCTACAGTAGGACGTAAATGGGCTGATCAAGATACTGATACGGACAGTTGAGATTGACGAAGGGAAAGTAATATCAGGAACGAGCAAAATGGAGATCTTTAGTCTCTGCTTACCCATATAGGATAAAGTGAACAGCATTAATTTAATGAAATACATTTAAGATATATTTAATAAGTAATGTACAATAATTTATTTCCAACTCCTCCCATTAATTTAACTTAATGATTGATTTCGTTGCGGGTTAAAGACAAGTTAGACATTCCCGGAGACTCGCTGAGCTTCAATGCTGTGTCATTACAATGCGTGCTGTTGATCCTGCGACACAGGAGTTGCAGTGGTGGGTGTGAGGGCGGGACAGTCTCTAATATTAAATTAATAATTGATTAATTAAATAACGTTATCTATTGATAAGAGCGCACGAGTGAGATTGTCAGAATCACGACGTGAGACGACGGCTCTACAGTGATAAATAAAAATAAATAAATTCTTTGACTTTAATCCACATATCTTATCCTTTAGCTACGTGGAGCATTGTGATTTATAAAAATATACATATGTATATACATAAATATCACGGCTTTATATCAGAACGGGTAGGCAGAGGTGCTACCAGTACCCACGTTTCGCCTTGCGTGTTCCGTCCCACGATGTGATAAGGGGCGAACCTATCGCCATATTCGGCACAATTTTTGGGCTGAGAATGAAAAGAAAAATCCAATATAACTTTGCCCAACCCAGGATTTGATCCCGAGACCTCAGCTTTGTAATCGGACCGTAGTACCGAGGCAGTCATATATTGAAAGATATATATAAGTCTATATTAAAATGGTCTTCCGGTAATCTGATGAACTGTTGCTGCTATGTATAAAAATAAAATAAATACACCCAATAGTCACATACATAGTCCAGACCCCACACTAAGATCGAGTCTTGTGTCGTGGGTATCAGGAACTACGAGAGACTTTTCGGTCTCAAACACCCCGACTCAAAAAAGATAGTAATGGAACACAAATACGTGCCTCGTTGCGGGAATCGAACCCGCGGCCTTTTGTTTCATAACTAGCGTCTAACCAAGCCACGAAGGCTGTTAATAGACATTCAATTTGAGTATAGATTCGAACCCGCGACCTCAAGCTAGCAACTATCTATAAAAAGATCATAAATCATTGCATATTTATTGTAGTGAGTGAGAACGCATGATTCCCTCAATGGCGTACATACGTCACTAAAGTAATTGACAGTAGTTGACACGAGTGCCAATCAGACAATAATTTATGTGGCAATTCATTATTTTGTCACCATGGGATGTCCTCTGAAGAAGAGGCTTCTACAGATATTTTTCTCTCTTTCTATATATTTAACCGATTACGAAAAACGTGGTTCTCAATTAGATTAAAGAGTACTAGAGCCACGCTGTTGTCAGTCATGACTCAGCATGAATGGGCAGGCTCGTCCTGGGCGGTACCATTGTCTCACAGGATCGACGTGAAGCGACAGCTTTGTTTTCGTGTTTCGTTCGGTGAGTGAGATTGCCGGATGCCAATACCCCTTTCCTTTTCTCGTCCTTTTTCCTTCCCGCTCCTCTCCCAATTGGGTAGGCAAGACATTCATGATCCGATTAAGCCGAAAATCTCGCACAAAGTTGACGGGTTTCCAACTCAGGACCTCACGTTACAAAGCCTTTGTATGGTCACTTTACCTGGAAAATTATTGTGAAAAAATCCCCTGCGTATTTCCCTTACGACATTAATATTTTCCTTGTCTTTTACAATCGATAAAAACCATGAATTCATAAGCCTTCTTGGTCCGTGAAGTCAATTCTTACGTTGAGACACATATTGTTTGATCCACGAGTATTTGTTTTGGTTCTAGTACTATAGCATAACTAAATTTAATTAAAGTTTGAAGATATCGTAATACATCATTTTGCCAGCTTTATAATATATAAGCTGAATTTTATATAAAATGGTTAACGCAAGTATCAAACGATGTTTTCTTGGTATCCGGACACTTTTGGTGGTTCTTTCATCTTGCCAGACACATTAAAGCTGATAACTTTTAAAGCCACCACGATCGGAACTTCATAATAGCTGATCGTTTGATGCCTATGTCATAGGCATGTGCAGATAGAGTGCACTGATTCTTCTTCGTTCTAAGTGACTTCCCTCCACTCAGCCGCATTAAACGACGTAATCATATTTATATTTACAAAAAAATAATAAATAAATAATTGCTTATTGTGACCAACTGTTAATGAACTGCTCTGACTTAAACCAACTTGTAACATTTGTAGATAATAATCTGATAATAATGGGTGGTAGAATCAAAAAATGACTGAATCTAAATGATGTTAAACATTTTTACAGATTCGATACATTATTTTCATTTCAGACAAATTATCAGCTTTTATAAAATATCGAAAGGCTGGCGTAGGTCTACTTACATATATGACTGTTGAGTATATTAATAGATCAAATTGTCACAGGTGTAGCACTGACAATGATTGCGTCAAAATAGCTCGTAAATAAGTCATTTTTGGGAATTCACCGTCATCTTTTATCAATGACTCACTATCGCATCCGGAAATCACGGCGCCAAAAAACGAAACGATAAACTACTGTGTTAATAGTTATTACGAAATCTGTATTTGTATCAGCCCATATACGTCCCACTGCAGGGGATGGGACTCCTTTACAATCGAGAGTACGATTGAGTATAGTCCACTAGGCTGGTCTAGTGCGGGTTGGTGGACTTTACACACCACAGAAATTCCTAAAAATCGCTAAGGTATGCAGGATTTCTCGCGACGTTTTCCTTCACTGTTATAGTGGGTGGCGATTGAGTATCAATACGCACATGACTCCGAAAAGTCAGAGGTGTGCCCTGGGATTTGATCCGGCGACCACCGTAAACTTTTTTTTTTGTATTGTATTGTATCAGCCCATATACGACCCACTGCAGGGCACGGGCCTCCTCTACAATCGAGAGTACGATTGAGAGTGGTTAGGCCATATAGTCCACCACGCTGGCCTAATGCGGGTTGGCGGACTTTTGCATACCATAGAAATTTATACAAATCGCTATGGTATGCAGGTTTCCTCACGATGTTTTCCTTCACCGTTATAGTGCGTGGTGATTGACTATCAATACACACATGACTCCGAAAAGTCAGAGGTGTGCCCTGGGATTTGAACCCGCGACCACCGTGAACATGTAGGCAGTCGCGTCTGGTCCGTTTACCAACAGGCCACTACGCACTTTACAAAATACTATCTGTATATCATGAATATAGATTATTTTTGTCATATTTAAACATCGGTAAAGTATGCGTAATATTAGTAAATGTTTTAAAACAAAACCATTTGATTGAATATGACTGCACGGAACGCCTGCGACTTAACACAGCGACATCTAACGGCATACGCCTGAACTTTGAAAGTAGAATTAATGAGTATGTAAATAAGAATAATTTGGCACGACGGGACTTGATATTCTAAGAATAAATTCAACTCAAAATCATATTCAGAAATTAAACATTTATAGTACAATATTAAAATGTTGTGAATCGTGATGTCCTAGATCAATTTCCACGCATGGTATTCCACTTTACATCAGTACCTACGTTATATAAGTACTTACGTACTTAGACAGCCTCCGTGGCACAATTGGTTAGACGCCGGCTGTAAAACGAGAGGCCGCGGGTCCGATCCTCGCACCGAGACAAATGTTTGTGAGGCCGAGAAGTATTTGTCTCGGGATTGGGTTTTTGTGGGAACGAAAAGCCTCCCGTAGTGTCTGATACCCACGACACAAGACTAAATAGATCTTAACGGGGGTCAGGACTATGTATGTGACTGTTGGGTGTATTTATTTATTTATAAGTTTGCAGTATGGGAGATTTATGAGCGAGGCTGGAATTTGTACCGCGACTAACACATCTGGGGACGGAAGTAAGATTGGTGAACTGTTGCTTGTACTAATGGCACCGCTGCCTACCATCTGGAGGAGGAGGAGTGAACTTATACTGTAGGTAACACTATGACATGAGACATTATGAAATATTTATATTTATACACCGTTTATAAAGAAGGAATACGTTGGAATTAGTTTAGATTTTTTTATAATATTTCTTAGTTAAATGACTTCCAAAAATTATGTTTCTTATTTAACTATACTTACAGGAAGCTTCATAGTGGATTCCGTAACAATTAGAATCATTACATACATATTTTGAAATCGCACGAGACCTTTTGTCGACTTTGATATGAATATTTGGTTCGAATTATATTTCATGGTTATTGATGACTGTAAGTGCGTGGTGGCCTGTTGGTAACGGACGGAAGGATTGTAGAGGAGGCTCGTGCCCTGCAGTGGGACATATATGGGCTGATATAGATACAGATACTGGTTTTTGTAAGGAATTGATGCTTTGTAAGTCGTTTTGTTTATGTATAATCGGTTGAATTTTATTTTTTTGTATAAAAAGATTTTAAAGTGCAAACAGGCGAGGATTTGGCTGTAAGTTCTGCCTTTATGGGTTGAATTAAAGTTTATGTTTCATTGCATTAATAACCCCATATACGTCCCACTGCAGGGCATTATCCAGTAGTTACTCTGGCTACAATGTCCTTCAAACCGGAACACAACAGTGCGTTTACACTGCAGTTTGGCGGAAGAAATATACATGGTACCTACCCAGGTGGCCTCTCACATATGAGAGACCTACCAAGTACCACCAGTAAATGATTAAAATAAGCTAATTAAATGTCTGAATAATTTTACTGATAATTACCACTGCTAAATTGCTATGAAATTAAACGCGTAGCTTTGTACCAGATATAGATTCAAAAAACTAGTCTAATATGTGTATTTCAATCTAAAAAAAACTAAACACCTCGAACTACTCATAGAATTACATAAATTAATTCATATTCAATGGAATGTCTAGAACGAACCGCGTGTTTACCAAAAAAATCTACTTACACTCAAAAGGTCACAAATATATTTGAATACGGCCCATTCTCCTTTCTAATACCTGGACCCTACATTCCACGATGTGGGCCTATCCCCTCCCATAATCGAGAACCTGCGTCACGGCACGTATCACTTTAAATAATGAGTTTTCATCAAAACATCCATAAAATAGACCAAATAATACATTAATTGACACGGGATATTGTTTCTAAGGAGACTATATACAGTAAATTATATACACTATCCCGCCTTTATGAACCGCCCCGCGTCGCTCGGGGTATAAAAGGGTGGGTTGGGTGCTACAAGACCACACTCGTCTCAACACAATCAGACTGATCACAACACATTCTATTAAAGTTTTAACGTGTATAAAGTTTACGTTAAAAGGTGAGTTAAGTGACTGTTCACAGCAATTTGAATTTCGAACGCTGCGTATTCCAAATTTGAATTTGCGGAGGATTTAATTGTATGTGATTTTTGGAAAGCGTTAATTAATTAATCGTCGCATTTAATGGATTAATTTTATTAGTTTTGATTGTATGTGTTTTGTGTGAGTGTGTACGTGACTGCACACGTGTGCATGTGCGTTAGTTAAAGTTTGAACTGATGATCGCGCCGTGACAAATATTTCATCAGCCGCGTACCGTTTTAGTTTTAAATTAAACGTGCGTTTGAATCAATAGACGTCCCATACGGGGCAAGGATTTCCCATAGATAAGGTTGGGCCGATCAAAGTACTTTGATAAGTGGAGGAATTTTAAATATCTTTTTCGTAACGCGTGAGTCATATCCTGTGAGACAATCTCCATCAATTATTCATTTTGTAAACTCTTTTTCTAATGTTTTATGTAGAAAGAATTTGTGAAAACTAAGCGATAAAATTGTTAAGATATTAAACTTACTTATATAATTATAATTCCGTTGATTTAATTGAACAAATGACCGTAAAAAATGTATTTAACTGTGAAAAATAGAAATCTGTTTGGAATGCGCTCATTCGGTTTTTATCTAACTAGTTTTTTTGTTCCGGTTTTATCGTAATATTGAATATTTTATTTTTAACTATTAGTTAATTTATGATTCAATCCAAAATAATGCCAATTAGATACTGGTTTCAAAAATACTAATTTCATTTTTTTTTTCGGTTTTCTGTGTAACATATTTTTATGTTAACAAGAATTCGGATCTTCTAATCATGATTTAAAATAATATTGCTTTAATGACCCGAAAATTTGGTGCAAATCACAACATTTTCTAGTCCTAATTTCTTTCAGCCTAGATCAAATTTTCTTGATACTTGTAAACAGATTTGATTCTCATATAATGTTCTCACCTTTAAAAAAATTATATCCTGTGTAGTTAATAGCGCTTTTATATTTCGTTCAGTGGATGAAACGGGATAAAACTAAACAAGCGTATTTTTTAAACAACATAAATAAAACAAATAATCAAATTAAATTCTAATATACTATAGAAAATATGGCATTAAGACTTTCATCAAATTTAAAGAAGCATTTTAAAAATATTGTTTTAATTAACCACGTGTTTGTTTCAGATTTCGAATACCTAGCGCCATCTGTAATCGAATAGCCGAAATGATCAGTTTAATATATACTTGTCTGGCGGTGGCAGCGCTAGTGTCGCTGCAGTGCGGGCTCGAGGCCGCCCACATTGAGTCAAAACTCGACAACAACATTCAACCCAATGGTAAGTATTTTTTTTATTTGAATACATTTAAAGTGTAAAGAGATAAAATTCGTATATACGTCATAAAACGTTTGTCTCGTGCAATCAAATACAAAAATGCATAATTTAAAACTGGACAAATAGACAAAGATGTGCAAATTTCTTCACAACCTTGATAGCCTCAATGAACCTTTTTAGAAAATTATTCAATCTCCTACACTTTTTCAAGTGAAAATCAAATAATCTAAAAACATTCGCTAAGAAAATCAATTTGATGACGTAACGGTTCATATCTCAAACTACTATTAGTCATTAGAAATTTATTACGACTAAATAAAATTGGTAAAAAAGGAAAATAAAGTTCTCGAATGGAGACCACGAAGCGGAAAGCGCAGCGTGGGACGTCCACCCACTAGGTGGTCGGACGACCTGGTAAAGGTCGCGGGACGTCGCTGGACGCAGGCTGCCTCCAACAGCTCACTGTGGAAATCATTGGGAGACGCCTATGTTCAGCAGTAGACTTCCTTTGGCTGATGGATTGATTGATTGAAATAAAATTGGACACAGGCCGCTTCCAACACGTCGCTATTTAAATATAGAGAGTTCCAAATTCATTTGACTTGTGATATCGATGACCAATTAAAACAAAAACCACGAGTAAAACTACTACTCATTGGCACATATCCTAAAACAGCACATGAATACAAATCACATATGTCTATAGCGTAAACAAATTCATAGACATGACACGGCAGAATTTCGCAAATACGATCAATTCAAATGCTGAACTCAGGCACACGTGTAAATCGACGTCATTATACCCCACTCAATGATTAGACGAGGTCACGTAGATATAATGACCTGCATTGTCATCATCATCAGCCACCAAAAGCCTGTTGAAAATTGGTGTCCAAAGATTTCCACGGTCATCTGTTGGAAGTAGAAACCTTCCTAAGGAAGCCATACATAGTCCTGACCCCACATTAAGATCAATTAAGTCTTGTGTTGTGGGTATCAGAAGCTACGAGAGCCTTTTCGGTCTCACCAACACCCAGACCCGAGACAAATACTTGTGAGCCTCAAAAACATTTGTCTCGGTGCGGGGATCGAACCCGCGGCCTCTCGTTTCACAGGCGGCGTCTAACCAACTGCGCCACGGAGGTTGTCAAATTATAATAGCCAACTGTTAATTTACTCCTTTAATTTAAACCATCTGGTAACATTTGTAAATAATAATCACGATATTGTAAACTGGTTTTAAAAAGAGCAACACTAGACTTTCTTGTCCGTTCTTCTCTAGTGAAAACCGCTTTCCGAACCGGGTGGTAGAATAAAAAAATGACTGAATCTAAATGATGTTGAACAATTTTACGGATTCAATAAATTATTTTCATTTCATTTCATTTTTAATAATATTTCAAGTCTGATTTGAAACTCGACTTAAACGTTCCGTGTAGTTTTTGATGTATTACAAAATGTGAATGCGTAATATGTACAGATGTACTTATTATACATCAAATAGTTATTCCACTCGAATTGAATTTCATGATTTCCTAGTTGCCTTGCAGAACTGTGTTACTGGCATCGTAATAACATAAATACATATTTTTGTGTTTCATAGTTATCCATCACTCGAGGTAGCCATTTTGGATTTACTTTTTAACATGAAATTATTTGTATCAACCCGTACGTGAACATTTTCATAAGTATAAAGCAAACATGACAACTTTAAAAAAATAGGACATTTGTTTACAGTCACAAATCAAATTAAAAGAAAACAAAATTAATTGAAACATAAGATAAAGCGATAAGTCCTTGAAGTCAAGTCAATATTAAAATATTTGAGCAATAATTATAAGAATTATAAGTTCCCGCACTAAGCCAGCGTGGTGGACTTTATGGCTTAACCCCTCTCAATCTTACTCCCAATTGTAAAGGACACTCGAGTCCTGCATTGGAACGTTTCTGGACTGATAAAGTTACAGTTACAGTTCATAAGTTCATTAAGAGATTTTTTTTTATTTGTAACCAAAATTCGATTGAAAAAGATTAAGTTCACTTCAGTAACTTATTCTGAACACTGTACTACTAGTGAATTGAGCGAAAATTCAAACAAACCAACGTTTTATATTCGAAGGTATATCTTAACGACTGGAATAGAATTAAATGTTAATAACACAACTGTCACACGTAGGTACACCGTACACAGGTTGGGTATTGTGTACTGAAAGCCAGGATCAATACAATTGACATCCACTGGTCACTAAGTTGAAGTCTCTTGGGGCTCCAAGTGGCCTTGTCGATAACAACAACAAAAATATAACGAATGAAAGTTGGAACCAGTTCCCAAATGCGGTTATGTATTTTCTAACTCGCCTTAAATACTTCTAGTTTACTTTCTTTAAAGATAATATTAATATAAAAATGTAGTAAAAGTATGCCCTTTTTTTCTCCTTCTCATAAATCCATCCAATGGTTGTCTGGTAGAGATTGCTTTAGAGCGATAACACCGCCATCTGTACTTTGTTGTTTAATTGTCTCTTTATGCCTACTGTTATATTTACGGTGTACAATAAAAAATAAAAATAAATAAAAGTCCAGCAAGATGTACAGACTTAGGCATGGTTGCTAGAAGTCGCTGGATCCAGACCGCTTCCAACAGGTCTTAATGGAAGTCTATGCGAGGGGCTGTGTTCAGCAGTAGACTTAACTGTGGCTGAAGAAGTGAAAAACTTCAAGCACAATATATATAAGTTTTAAGTTAGTGGGAACATCCATCTCTTTCGCACACACTTTAATAACGGTGACGTCACAGAGTGCTATCCCTCTCTTGTTTCTATTACTCCACAACGACCAAAATATCCGAGTTTCTAATTTGATTATTTTCTAGTAAAACAACAAAAAATACCCTATTGAAAAATATTGATAGTGACGAAACCTTCCCGAAATTATTTTCTCTCCCGCAGCATCTTGAGTCATCTATCATTAATAATTCATAGGATGCGCCTCTATCAAATGTCTTGTTTATAGTCTGGTCGACGCGACATTTTTCATCTCACATTACGTAACGCTATGAATCCAGAATCGCCGCCATTCTCTACGGCGAATGCATAAATGTCACACCAATTTGACAGCCTCCGTGGCGCAGTTGGTTGGACGCTGGCTGTGAAACAAGAGGCCTCGTTATCGATCCCCGCTTCGAAACAAATGTTTGTGTGAACTAGTATTTGTTTCGAGTCTGGGTGTTTGTGAGACCGAAAAGTATCTCGTCGCCCCTGATACCCACGACACAAGACTTGATCTTAGTGTGGGGTCAGGACTAAGTATGTGGCTGTTGGCTGTATTTATTATTTATTTAATTTATTTCGTAGGGATCCTTGTGCATAACTAAAGTTGATGGTACAATCATTTAGGCCAACATTTTACTGAAATACGAAATAAAAACTTAACTACGTACTAGACATTATACAAAACGAAATTTTACCCGATGTATCAAGATAACAAGGTTTTAGCAGGCAGCAAAGTTTTTCTCATCCTTAGAAAACGAAAATAACAAAATTAGATATATTTAAGCATTATTTTTACTTCGAAATAAAGTTCTCGTATTTTTTTGCTGCACTCAAATTTCATCTCACAGCAACGCCATCTCTTAATCGTACAACGCATAGCAAAAAGGCTCTTAACGCCCCAAGATCACTTCAAGTTAGCAATTATAATCGCAAATGCTTAATCGCGCTCCTTTAATCAGAATAAAAAGAAATTAGACTGTCAAATATCATGAAACTTAAAGAATAAACACCCAGATGTAGTGTTTAAGTCCGCCTATCTGATTGAATTGCAAATCGCCCAGTCTGCCACGAACGTATTATAAAGTAAAATAAATCATTTTTTACGGGAATCAAAAGTATTATTCTATACCATTCCGTCACCCAGATTCGGAGTTTGTTTCATTGTCTAATATTTAAATGGGATACGGCTTTTGAAAATTTATCTAGAACAATATAGAAATGTGATAATCGTTTTATGTGTGCTATTTTCAATAGCTTGCTTTGGTGCCCTCATATTATGTCGCCATTTGATTTTTTCATACATGGATGAGTCTTTTTGAGGCAGATTTAAATACAGATATAAATTTAATAACATATACAGATATGAATTTCATATTGGTTAATAGCAAATAGAATCGGAAGACTAAGATTGCAGGAAGTCGCTGGATGCAGGCCACCTCCAACAGGTCAATGTGGAGATCCTTGGGGGAGGGCTATGTTCAGCAGTGGACTTCCTGTGGCTCAAGAGAGAGATAGAGAATAGGAAGATCAGCATGACTCCTTCTTTTATAATCTTAGCTATTATTTACTTAAAGTAGATTGCTAATAACATCTCGTTACTTCCAAAAGTTTTCGATCCACCAATATTTCATTCAGGTTTGAGTACTGTGAGTCTAAAAGGGTCTCATAATTCCTGATTCCAACGATACAAGACTTGTATTTCAGTGTCAAGACCGTGTTGTCCATTTATATCTGTATCAGCCCATAAACGTCCCACTGCAGGGCACGTGTATTATTGTAATTTTAAAATACTTACCCCAAATTTAATTCCAGTGATCCCCGCCCCTGCTCCCAAGCGGCGTGTGATCAGGAACTTCGTCCGCATTCCTGAACCTCCGCCGAAGACGGTGAGACACGTCCCTGGCACCACTCTCGAGATCGAATGCTCTG
Organism: Theretra japonica; assembly: GCA_033459515.1. Lineage (NCBI taxonomy): Eukaryota > Metazoa > Arthropoda > Insecta > Lepidoptera > Sphingidae > Theretra > Theretra japonica. The sequence continues at coordinate 947,260 of CM065950.1, forward strand.
TGATGGGCAAGCCAGCGCCATCTATTGAGTGGCTGAAGAACGGAGAACCTATGAACGATGTAAGATTTTTTTACTATCGTTTATTTTCATTTTTCTAATTACATAAACATAGAATTATTAAGTCAAAAACGTTAACGTTTAAAATGGTTATAGATTAAACGAAGATATTAAATGAGATACTTTGTTATTATTCAGTTTAGCATAATATTTGTTTTCAAACTCGTTTTTGCCGCCGCCTTTCATTTATGTAGTTTTGGCAAATCTTCAATTTCGAAATGGTTTACTGGAAATTAATGTGTCTATACTGCACTGCACAGTACCAAATTTAATTTTAAGCATCTATGAAATATTAGCAGTAGATTTATTAATGCTGCGTTTCGATGTTGCTGAAAACTCCTTTCTAACTTCAAATAGCCATGCATCGTACGTATTTTACGTATCTTAGCAGTATTCGGCCTTTTGTCTCTTTTTATATTAACACGACAAAGGAATTAGAATTTACAACGCACCCGGTGCAAAGGCTAAACAGTTACAAATTTTAATCGATATAAGTTGTACTGTAAGTGTGTTAACTTAACTTTGTAATTATAATTTCCAGTTTGAAGAGGAAACCAACGACATCATGGCCGCCCATCCGACCAGCATAGCCGGGCTTACCAGCAAGCTGGTCCTTACAGCGCCATCTAACGGCGATGTGTACACCTGCGTCGCCATGGCGGGTATCAAACAGACCACAGCTACTACCACTGTGTATTCTGAAGATGGTAAGTTTAACCCTCCGGTTACTTTCTAAATTGGTATATCTTTAACGCACTGATTAATATCTGCATTTTATTAATTTTAAGATATCCAGTGCTGAACACATGTCTCTTCCAGAACGAAAGTGACCTATTGTTAATTTTCTTTATGATTGCATATCATTATGCTTTTAAAAGAACTAATTGACGGTTGTAAGACTCAATACTTGTATCATAATCCTATTCCCTATAAGTAATAGGGAACAATACTAACACTCTGTTAACCTAACTAGTTGCCTTATTAAAAATATTTTTTTTTTGTGAACTCTATTTTTGGTACCTGCGATACAGGCCACGAGCCTAGTGCAGTACCGCAGTGAATTTATTATGTATACATACATACATACATAAACACACGCCTTTTTCCCAGAAGGGGTAGGCAGAGGTGCTACCAGAACACCCGCGTTTCGCCTTGTATATTCCGTCCCACGATGTGATAGGGGGCGAGCCTATCGCCATATCGGGCATAAATTCCTGACTCCGGGCTGATAATGAATAGAAAAATCCAATATCACTTTGCCCGACCCGGGATTCGAACCCGAGACCTCAGCTTTGCAATCGTACCGTAGTACTATTACGCCACCGAGGCAGTCCGTATTATGTATACCCACTTTAAAAATTCTGTATTATGTTACTATATAATTGTAAATATTTCTTTGGTAATAAATTTTTATTATTACTCTGTAATTTTAACAAAATTTACTTTGCTCGTATTAATAATGCTTGAAACAGTTTCAGAAGACGAAGAAGACCTCATAACCATCCAGAAGCTGCTCTTCAAGCCCTCAAAGCCCATCATCACCAAGTACTACGACGATATCTTCCAAGACCTGGGCACTGACGTCATCCTGCCCTGCCGCGTGTTCAGCTTCACCAAGTCCCAGGTGTTCTGGCAGGACTCTAACGATAACATCGTGTATGGAAACTCTGGGAGATTGCAGGTAAGCAACTTTATGTTTGGTCACTGTCCATAGACTTAAATAAAGTTATAGTTTTTGATACTCTTCGCCACACTATTTTGAAGATAACGCTAGCGCTCACGTGCTGTACTGTATTGAAACAGTTTTGCTATTTTAATTCGACTTTACTAATAGCTTTTTAATTTAAAAGATTTAATTATACGATTCAGTGCTGTACCTGGCACTGGCGACATCTCTATCCACTTCATTGTTCAGGAAAATTCTTTCAATATTCGAGTACAGCTCTTTGTGGTTTTGAAAAGACAACATTGCACCCATCAGAGTTCTTCTAAATAAATAATTTAAAAATGTCTTAAAGAGCAATGCATAGAATTATCATAGCTTGTGTCATATTAACTTAGGCATAGATAACGATATTTTTTATTCGACTTAATTAATCTTTGGGACTCGAATAGATGTTTCAAGAAGAGCAAAATGCTCAAATAGAGAAATTTATCAGAATTTCATCCTAGATCAGTATTATTTGATTTCTTATTCGGCATTTAGCGTAGTCCTCAATTTACACAACTCCGTAATTTTTACGACCACAAAAATAAAAGCCATCTAAAAACAACATTAATTACAGGTGCTGCCATCTGGCGACCTTCTTATCACTGGCTTGAAGTGGGACGACATGGGCAACTTCACATGCACGGCCAAGAACATGTATGGAAAGGATTCAGCATCCACCTTTGTCTACCCAACGAAACCCGCACAATAAAAAGGTACATTTAAATATTAGAAATATCAAAAAATCGATTATTCAAGTTAATGTTGTGTAAGCTGTAAACAGTGCCATCTATCGTCTAATAGTAGCAACAAAATTATATATTGTAGTTACCGCCATCTATTGGTATAAATAAACAACTTTCTATTTTTGTTCGCAGAAAATGGCCGCCGCATATTTCTACTAAGAACGATACCCGCCGATAGTATAAATAAATTGTGTACAATCTATGTTCCTATGTATTTTAAGCATATTTAAGATATTAATTTATTATTTTAGTTTTTAATTTATTTAAAACATTGTACATCATCGTGTGATAGTATTGTTAAGTACTTAATTGAGATGAACGCATGTCAGGCATTTTTTGTTTGGCACCGACTGTTTTTTTATTATTATTATTGTTTTTTTAATATAAATAATTAATGTAAAATTTGTAAATGTGTATTAATGATCTCCTGTAATTATTATTAAATGTTTTATTATGACATATTCGTTTCTTTTTATTGGAAACAACGCATAACTAAGCTATTATTCGACATAATTGTAATGAAAGAACAATTATATATTAGACATCATTGTAACGAAAGATTTTTTTTGGTGGAAGAAATTTAGCTGTCTTTCATTTAAAATATTTATAATTTAATAAACAGGCATTCGATTTCATTATTAAAATATTCTGAGACTAACAAGCAACATAAAATATCGGAATCATATAGAAATTAAAAAAGCATCTAAAATATCCTTAAAATAATTGCCACAGAAATCAAGAATAGATTGCTGGAATAAAAAGAATTCGTTACAGAATTCTTGCAGACATTGCTAGACTGTCTGTCCACCTTATGTGTTAACTCTGCCCTTGCTGGTCAGAGGCGGATTAAATCTTGGGAGCGCCCTAAACAAGCACCTCAAAGCGTCCCTCTAGCAGCCATACTTCAAAAAAGAGGAATTGTTTTATTACATATTTGCTCATTGTATGATGTGAATGAGTGAAATACGCCATGCTACAACGCAAATGATCAGACGCAGATGATGTTTCTTACAATTATAACATTCGATTGTTTTAAGGATAATCCGCCTCTGTTGCTGGTAGATACTAACATAGCTTACAAAACGAATGCCAAAAAGAATCAAAAATACAAACAACACAAAATTTTGTATTACTAATACTCCATTTACGCGGAGAGTTTCTCGCGGCGAGAATCGTATGCGACTATCGCAGACATAACCGCTATAGATTATTGTGTTCTGACAAATGTTTACACGATGCAACTTTTTTATATCCTTACGATCGTATCTTTGAGGCGGGAAACTCTTTCCGTGTAAATGAGACTAGGGCTCTACCAAGGATATCCAAAAATTGGTGGTGAGGTATTCGTATTCGCTTGGATAGCTATTACTGTTAGCAGTTATATAAATCAATTACATGACTGCCTCGGTGGCGTAGTGGTACTACGGTATGATTGCAAAGCCGAGGTCTCAGGTTCGAATCCCGGGTCGGGCAAAGTGATATTGGATTTTTCTATTCATTATTAGCCCGGAGTCAGGAATTTGTGCCCGATATGGCGATAGGCTCGCCCCCTATCACATCGTGGGACGGAATATACAAGGCGAAACGTGGGTGTTCTAGTAGCACCTCTGCCTACCCCTTCTGGGAAAAAGGCGTGTGGTTATGTATGTATGTATGTACATTTATATTATGATTATTAAGCCAGGACGGTTTAATTTTGTCTGAGGATACCAACTCTATGATTGCACTGCATGTACCGACAAGAGCATTGAAGTCACTAGGCAGCCTCCGTGGCGCTGTTGGTTAAACGCCGCCTGTGAAACGAGAGGCCGCGGGTTCGATCCCCGCACCAAAACAAAAGTTTGTGTGATCCACAGGTGTCGGGTCTGTGTGTTTGTGAGACCGAAAAGTATCTCGTAGTTCCTGATACACGACACAAGACTCGATCTAAGTGTGGGGTCAGGGCTATGTATGTGATTGTTGGGTGTATTTTTTTATTATGACTTCGCCTTACCAATACCAAACAATACTCTCTCTCTCTCTTCAGCCACAGGAAGTCCACTGCTGAACACAGGCCTCCTCCAAGTATCTTCACATCAACCTGTTGGAAGTACTAAACCGTAGGTACTCCGGTTGAAAAACCCATCCAAATATTCAAAGCTGTTGCCACCCGCTTCAAAGATCCCGTTCTGAGTTAATAGTTAATAAGTCAGCCCCACTGGTCGGAGTTAGGTGTAACCGAGCGCCGTTTAAACTTAACCTTTCGTCAAATGTTACCCGGTCAGACGCGAGCTGCCGCGCTTTGTGATACGAAAAACTGTGGAGACGAGTTGATCATTTTTTTTTTGCAGTTATAATTTATCCTTGAGAATAAGCCAATTAAGTTTATCATTTACTCTTACTTCATACATAACATGATGTAAAGTCTCATTTACACGGTTATAGTTTCTCGCCTTGAAGTTACGATTATTGTAAGGATACGAGTAAAAAGGTTGCATCGTGTAAACATATGTCAGAACACGATAATCTATCGCGGTTATGATTCTCGACGCGAGAAACTCACTGTGTAAATGGGGCTGAAAGGTGGGCTTAACGTCTGAAGTGTTTTCTGATAGTAAATCTTTGAATGGTGAGATAAAAACAAAGTAAATTCAGAATATCAGAGTTTCCTTAGAAGAATCAATTAAAAATAAACAAATTAGTCATCACCTTGAACCACAGTATACCGATTACTGGACACAAACTTATTAAAAGCTTTGAACGAGTCTCCGTGCTGTAATGCATCAGCCTATATATGTCCCACTGCTGGGCACGCGCCTCCTCTACAATCGATAGCATGAGAGTGGTTCACCACGCGCTATAACGGTGAATGAAAACATCGTGAGGAAACCTGCACACCATAGCGACTTAAAAAATATCTACGGTATGTAAGTCCGCCAACCCGCACTAGGCCAGCATGATGGACTGAGTCCTCTGGATCATATTCTCGATTCTAAAGGACTGGTGGTAGGTCTCTCGTACATGGGAGGCCACCTAGGTAGGTCCATGAGCGGTCGTGTCGCTTACCATCAGGCGAATAGCACGCTCGTCTCCCCATTCATCGCAGTAAAAATAAAAAGGAGTACCTTCAATTAAGGATTATAGGCTAACACAGTCCTCTCCACAGATTCCTATGTCGTGTAGAAACACAGCTCTAAATGTGAGCGTCACCTTGGTTCTATCGGCCGATCCTTTCTTCCTTGCATTCTGAACATGCCCTTGAGATAAGCAGATCATGTGCTAGGAAGAGAATACAGGACGGGATAAATGTGGCGACTGGAGATGACCATCTTATCCGTGGGGCTTGGACGTTATTGGACGAACTACTAACATAACATTGAAATAAAACTAATTCTTAGAGATTTTATCGCTAATTTGATTTAATTTTTACATTTTTAACTTCCCGGCGTTTCGATCACTTTACAGCTTTCGTGGTCACCAGACCGCCCCGTGAAAAAATGTAATACTTAAATAAAATTTGCGATAAAATCCGTAATAATTCTTTTTTTTCTCAATGTGTAACATTCGCGTAAATCTAAGAAACTATTATGCTCATCAAGTATAAAATAATCACTTTTTCCTGTCAGTATGAAATAAGAACCAAATCTTACATTAATGGCTTTATTATATTTAGGAGCAGAATCTTCGAGCCCAAAACCCACACCACTGACTTCAAATTTACGTACTTATGTGCTCATAGTTAATTAAATTGTTTAGTTTAACGCTAAAGAAAAGATCGAGAGGAGAGCTGCATTCCACGGAGTTGTAAAATTCCTACTGTGCGTTTAGTCTGCCAACCCAGACGAAGCGAGCAAAGAACCAACACCAATTATGTGATCCAAAAGTACTTGTTTCTAGTGAGGATGATAAAAAGTGCGTGGTGGCCTGTTGGTAACGGACCAGACGCGGCTACCTACATGTTCACGGTGGTCGCGGGTTCAAATCCCAGGGTACAGGTGCCCAGCAGTGGGACGTATATGGGCTGATACAGATACAGAGCATGATATATCATATAAGAGCCGAATCTCTCATAGTTTCTGACACACGACACTAGACTTATATCTTAAAGGATCAGGATCATGTGTGACTATATATTATTCTCAAACCATCACGGCCCCAAAATGAAAGGGATTGACGCCTTAACCTATGTGGGCGTCGGACACACCTTCACTACAATGCTCTGATAAGTTCAACTGTAATGTTACCATGAATGAAGTTCAAGCCGAGGGTAGACTTTAGTTATTTGATATTACATGCATAGGCATCGCAGCATAGGGTAAGAGCCGCAAGTAACCGGCAGTGTGCAGGAACGGTTCCGGAAGAAGCTGAGGCGCTCTTGCTTCGGGTCCCCGGGGCCTTTCCAATTGTGCCGAAGAGGGCCACGCGGGGTTTTGGTTGGTATGCCGTAGACCGGTGAGTCCAACATAATCTCTCCATTTTCCCCCAAGGTGGGACGATAGCGCTAATTCGGTTTCGCTGCGTCAACAAAAAAAAAATGTATCCGCAGTTGTATCGGGGCTGATGCCCGTAGTCAGGTATTTGTGCCCGAGTATTAGTGTATACATCAATCGGAAATACAAGAGATCATATACCGATGGCTTCTCACACTTGTTGGAGTTTCGTTCGTGATTGCTCCAACAAATTCATTAGAAAGGGTTAGAACGGATCACATCGCGACCTTAGTATTGACGCGGCCATTATCCGATCGGATGACTTCATTACTGTGCACTAGGACGCCCCGCGGATTTAACCCTAACTTTAATTAACTCTACATTTCTTTTCTTTTCTTTTTCAATTGTTATAACCTTTTATGGTATGAAGAAATGCCAACCCGCATAAGGCCAGTCTGGTGGACTGTATGGCTTAACCCCTCCAAATCGCATTCTCGATTGTAGAGGCCCGAGCCCTACAGTGGGGTGTTTATGGTCTGATACAGATACAGCCGTAAAAGTAATTATAATATTCTTGTGGGTAATTAAAATAAACACACTCAACAGTCCCATGCATGCATGATCCAAGCGTTACGGATGTGTTATCGGCCCATCAAGCGGAGGGGAGCGGGAAGGAAAAAGGGAAGAGGAAAGGGATTTTGGGCATCAGGCAATGACAAATACACGGACAAACCAATGCCGCAACAAATAATCTGTAACAAATTAAATTTTAGGGGCATTTTTGTGTTATTAAAGTGATTGATGCGCCGTCAACAGACCCAAATGCAATGTTTCACACAAATTAACCGACACGTGATTGCTGGAAGATAATTTATTTTTAATAGGTGGTATTGCTTAAGACCCCAGTAATTGGTACATTGCATGTACGGAGAAGGAAAAGGCATTATTTTAACTGAAGATGCTGCAACTGCTGTTTTAAAAATGTCAGACTGGGTTATGGAGTTTGCGAATCAAGAGCTCGCGAGTTCGGTTTCGTTTGGAGACAAATTTTGCGGGCAGACAAATATTTGTATCAGGTTTGGGAATAAAAAAACTCAAGTTAATACGACGATTGATCTTCACAGTTGAAAACAAGATGGCATAGTTGTACTACGGTACGATGGCAAAGCTGATATCTCGGGTTCGAATCCCGGGTCGGGCAAATTTATATAGGATGTCTCTATTCATTATCAGCCCGGAGTCAGGAATTTGTGCCCGTTATGGCGATAGACTCGCCCCCTATCACATCGTGGGACGGAATATACAAGGCGAAACGTGGGTGTTCTGGTAGCACCTCTGCCTACCCCTTCTGGGAAAAAGGCGTGATGTTTATGTATGTACTAAAATTCAGCGGAAATACTATTAGACAGCCTCTGTGGCACGTTTGTTTAGACGCCGGCTACGAAACGAGAGGTTGCTGGTTCGATGCCGGCTCCAAGACAAATATTTGTGTGAAACACAGATATTTGTTTCGGGTCTGGGTGTTTGTGAGACCGAAAACTCTCTCGTTTCTGACACACGACACAAGACTCGATATTAGTGTGGGGTCAGAACTATGTATGTGACTGTTGGGTGTATTTAAGTATTAATTTATTGAATGTAATTTTTGTGGAGGACTATATGGCCTTACCACTCTCAATCGATTTTCTTGATTGTAGAGTAGGCCCGTGCCCAGCAGTGGGACGTATATGGGCTGATACAGCATACAAATTTTGAAGAAACTCCAGAAGCGATACCCTTTACTAAACTTAACAACCAGTAAATAAACTACTACGAGGATTATCATCAAAAACACGACGTAACAGCAAAAGGCCATATTTGTTGTAACAATACCCTAAATTGATGCATGTAACACGAGTCGTGATGTGACGAACCTCGCTCATATTCCAACACGTATCTCAAATTAAATCGTTGAATTTGCATTTGTGGGTGTTGATTATTTACGATCGCCTTAACGTAGTCATGTTTTGAATATTTACCTATGGCAACCTCGGTTGGGTACTGAAGGGAGAAACTTATATTTGTCGGGTGTAGAACAGTATCCTCGTTATTCTCAGACATCGTGTGGGCCGATAGTTAGGGCGATCGAGCAAAGAGGAACAGCAGAATACACAAATAACCAAATTTAATTAAACCAACGAAACGAATAACAGTTCCTAGTGAGGAGACAGTAATCTTGACGACAACTACGCGATTCCTCAGAGGCTCCGCTCCCCCTCTCTGCGCGGCGCTCCCTACTACACTCTGTAGTAGCACGAAGTTGCCGAGTATTGACGCCATCGCGACTGTGCCGCCCTCTCTCGGAACTGGTGCTGCGCTTCGTTAGGTGTCTATTTAAACTGATGTCTCCGACAAGTGGTTATTAATAACCACTTGTTAAAGTATTCCTATAGTTAATAATGTTGTGGTCCTGGTTTTAGGATGTGAATGTATCTATTGATAATTCTAGCGACCCCATAAAAGCTGGCCGACTATAAGCTATAAATAACAGCTTGCTTCGAACTATGCGAGTAGAACCGCGAGGCACAGCTGGTCCGCTGGCACCGACCTTAAAAAAAATCGTTTGTATATTATAGATTTATTAAAAGATTAGTTTTATTTATCTCTTTTTATTACACTTTTAAAGTTGGCTTCATTTTTTTATATTGTTTTATTTTTGCCTTCATTATCAACACAAAATCTAATGCGCGAGGCTAACAAGTGCTCGTACATTTAGTGGTCCTTCGAGCCAGATCTGAATGCTACTCTCAGCAATCTATGGACATGGCTCTATGTAAGAATATTCTATAAATGGCAGATAATTGCCTTTTTTTCTCCGCCGCTCATTACTTGTGGGACGGAATATACGAGGCGAAATGTGGGTGTCCTGTAGGACCTCTGCCTACCCCTTCTCGGAAAATGGCGTGATTTTATATATGTATGTTATTGATTTTTACAAACCGTAAATCAATGATCGCTATTGACTTCAAACACTTAAATATTAACTAGTTTTGGGAAAAACAAATGTTATATATTTTTAAAATAAAAAAAAGTGGTACAGTAGTGAAATATAAACAAAAATTATCGAACACTCTTTGGTCTACACTTCCGGCCGAAACCTGGATTCGAACCAGGGACCGCAAGATCACATCGATCTTATGCTCTACCAACTGAGCTATTTCGGCCGTACTTTCCTTGGCGGAATTATCCTACTGTGTCATCGGCTGTGATATATCATACTTGATATATGAACTTCGTAGTTGATATTGATTAAATTATTGACAAAACAATGTATAGAGCCACCAAGTTATCTGTTCAGTCGGAAGTTCGGAATCGTCGCTAGTGAGGAATTGAGTATTGCCACTTTAAAAAAATCTTGAATTAGATTAGAGTAAATTAGAGAATTATATACACAGTTATGTATCTTATAAAATACGGTAGAAACGACACGGTAATATAACATTACCGTTGGCAGTGTTTTGGTAAAAAAAATAATGTGCATCTGCAGTAATTACCGTACATCTGATAACACTGGTTTAGTTCCAATTATGGCCACCTGAACAGATAAGTTGGTGGCTCTGTACGATAAGTAGGTTTTTATGTTTCAAAAACTGTTAAGGTTAAGAAGTAAATAATTAAAAGTGAGGTTTCAGGTTTGATCCCCGAGTAGGACAAATGTTCGATCGAAAAACAATTATATTTTGTTACGGGTCTTCGTACTTTCGCTGGAAGACTGAAAATAAATCGTAGAAAAAACTTGGGTATTATAATGAGATGATTTTTATTGTTATTGACTATTTGGTGTATTTATTTATTTATTATAAATACACCCAATAGACATATATTTTGACAGCCTCCGTGGCGCAGTTGGTTAGACGCCGTCTGTGAAACGAGAGACCGCGGGTTCGATCCCCGCACCGAGACAAATGTTTGTGCGGCCCACAAATACTTGTCTCGGGTCTGGGTGTTTGTGGGACCGAAAAGTCTCTCGTAGCTTCTGATACCGACGACACAAGACTCGATCTTAGTGTGGGGTCAGAACTATGTATGTGACTGTTGGGTGTATTCATTTATCTTGAAGTTCCAGACTCATGAAATTGACTTAAACAATATAACTACCTCGACAGCCTCCGTGGCCTAGTTGGTTTGTCTGTGCGATGAAATCAGACGCGGCTTCACTAATTTCGATGAAATTTGGTATGGAGGCAGCTGACACTGGCTTAACGCTTACGATTTTTTATCCCGAAAAATGTAGTGTTCCCGTAGGATGATGGAGGTATTCCTATATATATTTTACTTTTTTTAACCCCAAAGGGATGGGATGGGACTGGTTACATGCCTTGAGTGAGAATGAAACGGGATAGGGCGTAATACAACGGGACGGGACGGAAAATTTCGTAAAACATAAAACTGCCGATCTGAGAGGTAAACTTAGGTCGTTACTTCTCAAACAATATTATGTGAGCCATTAAACTAATATGTCGAAATAAATCGTGTAACACTAAATAATAAAATTCGAAATTCCAAAATGTTAAATAGCGTTTGATTTATAGGCACTATTAAAATGCTTACAAGTTAAACTAGCTGATGTGGCACCATTTTTAAAGATCACCAAATGCCTAGGTTAAAGGTGATAACCTTTTTTTTGGGTCAAGAGGAAAAGCTATAAAGTTCCCCTTTCAGAACCCGGAGGAGGTCGACAGGGGTATGTCAGTGTCACTGGCTTACCAGCCCGGCACGCTGCGGCTATTTCGGCCAGTTGGGTCCCTAGCAACACCTACGCCAGCACACTGACTAAAAACCTTGGTGGCCGCCGCGCGCATTTCGGAAGACACTGGATATCAGGGCGAGAAAGGCCCCCATTCACAGGTGATAACCTAGGATACCTAACAATACTACACGACACTTAAGATCGAAAGACTTAGATAATAAAAGTAAAAAGTACAAAAATCACACCGCCCTGAACACTAAAATAGAAGTTTTGTATCTTGAAACTGCGAGAGAATTTTCGATCTCACGAACACCCAGATCCGAAACAAACTTATGGATCAAACATTAAATTGTCTTTCAGGGATCGAAACTAACTACGAGATCGAATCAGAAATGAGGAGATCCGTAGGAGAACTAAAGTAACCGACATAGCCCAGCGGATTAGCAAGTTGAAGTGGCAATGGGCGGGGCACATAGCATGGAGAACTGATAGCCGATGGGGCCAAAAACTTCTCGAATGGAGGCCACGAAGCGGAAAGCGTAGCGTGGGACGTCCACCCACTAGGTGGTCAGACGACCTGGTAAAGGTCGCGGGACGTCGCTGGACGCAGGCTGCCTCCAACAGGTCACTGTGGAAATCATTGGGAGAGGCCTATGTTCAGCTGTGGACTTCCTTTGGCTGATGGATTGGATTAGATTGCAACGAAACTAAAGGCCTCTCGTTTCAGATGTTAACCAACTGCCCCACTAAGGTTGTTGACGAAATGTCACTACCGTGCCGGCAAAAAATCTCTTACAAAATTAATTTAGTTCGCGTGTTCTCAAACGAGCGATATTCTGACGTCCGCCTTCTAAATCTAGTCCCTGACCTATAAGCCGGCCTCAAAATTACATAGTACGAGAATAATAGCGTAACGTGGTTCAAGGTTCGATTCTCCGTACCTAAATGTGAGCAATTATTGTTAATTGCTTCCGATGGTATTCTTAATTTGTTTACGCTTTTTTTGGTAATGACAATTTGGTAATTTTGTTAGGTAAGATGGCGGCGCGTTCGATCCCCGGTCACACACCTATGACTTTTGGAAGTTGTATAAGTTTCTTACTATTTACTAGCTTTAACGGTGACGGAAAACACATTTCTTTGCAAGAATTTCTATAGTATATAAAGTCCGCCAACCCGCACTGGGCCGGCGTGGTGGGCTATGGCCTAACCCCTCTCAATCGTAGAAGAGGTGTGCGTGTTACAACAGGACGTATATGGGCTGAAGTATCTAACCAAGTGTAAAGGGAAGATGGAATACAGGAAGGTTTTTCAAGACAATGCGGAGATCCTTGGGCTCCCCCAAGAGCCTCTGGAGATGTTGGTCGAGGCTCTTTGGTATCAATAAAAATAAATATTAATATATTAACAGCCTCCATGGCGCAGTTGGTATGACGCCGGCTGTGTAACTAGAGGCTGCGGGTTCGATCCCCGCACTGAAACAAATATGTGAGTGAACCGCAGGTATTTGTTTCGGGTCTGGGTGTTTGTGGACCAAAAAGTCTCTCGTAGTTTGTGATACACGACACAAGACTCGATCTTCGTGTGGGGTCAGGGCTATGTATGGCTGTTTATTTATTATTCTGTGCCATCCCATCACTTTGCGTTTGAAAAATAACAAACATATTTGAATTCCTTACTCATCCCATGTGTGATGGGAGCACTACATTTATTGGAATAAAAAGTAGCCTAAGCGTTAATTCAGAGTATCAGCTACCTCCATATCAAATTGAAGCGAAATTGATTCAGCCATTTCTGAGATTAGCGTTCACAAAGCACAGCCGAATAGACAAAAAATCAAAATATCTAAAGATTAGTTTTTTATTTACTTACGAGTATTTAATATACTTAAAAAACATACATAACATTTGCTAACAGGTAACATCGAGAAACCACTGAGATTTGTATTTATACTATCAGAGTTGACAATGAGATAATACAATATGGACATGCAATTAAACATGCATTGATGCTAAGGCGATACAAAATTAATGCAGAAATGCACCTTTCTTCAGCCAACGAATAAATCGCACGAACGAGACTATAAATATAATTATAGGCATTAATTACTCTACGCTGTTTTACCTAATATCCTTTGCTAGTTTTATTATGTAAAAATACTGGATAATTTATTGTTGTATTGTATCAGCCCAGTTACGTCCCACTGTAGGGCACGAGCCTCCTCTACAATCGGGAGTACGATTGAGAGTAGTTAGGCCATGTAGTCCACCACGCTGGCCTAGAGCGAGTTGGTGGATTTTACATACCATAGAAATTCTTGCAAATCGCTATGGTATGCAGGTTTCCTCGCGATGTTTTCCTTCACCGTTATAATGGGTGATTTGAATATCAATACACACACGACTCCTAAAAATCAGAGACATGCCCTGAGATTCAAACCCGCATACCGTCTCGGCAGATCTCGTAATGAATAGCACTCAATGAAAAATTTAATTATAAAAATTAGATGCCATTCTGAAATCGAACTCGTGACCTCTGGTGCAACTGACCCTTCTGTAAGGCCAACATCGAAACTCATTCAATAATTCGTGTACATTAAAATTCCGATGTAATTTTGGCCTTAGGGTCTTATTAACAAATACACATCAATTACTCTTTGAAAACATGTGTATTAATATGAAAAATCCTATTCATTTTGTAACACCTTTAATTTAGATAATTCTTATAATAAAACTCCTCATTAAAACGACCCTTAAGGGTATTTTTAATTAAAAACATTTATTCGTCGTATAATACAAGAACAAATTAGTGATACTCGTAATGATTGTCCCACTGCTGGGCACGGGCCTCCTCTACAATCCACAGTACGATTGAGAGTGGTTAGACTATACCACCACACTGGCCTAGTGCAATTTATATACTGACTTTACAATTTACATACCATAGAAATTATTAAATCGCTATGGTATGTAGGTTTCATTACGATGTTTTCCTTCACCGTTATAGTGCGTAGTGATTGACTATCAATACACACATTACTCCGAAATTCAGAGGTGTGCCCTGGGATTTGAACCCGCGACCACCGTGAGCATGGAGGCAGCCGCGTCTAGTCCGTTACCAAAAGGCCACCACGCACTTGTTTGCTAAAATGTATCAATATCTAATTATAATTTGGCGGCAAAATTAATAAATTCAGAGGTGACTGGGCTATATTAGTCCCTAATACACAAAGGGCGGCTGTGGTTTATTGATGGACGCCCGTTGATAACGTCCTGTCTACTCCATCAAGGAAAAGCGTGACGATATGCAAATCAACACCAACGCATAATTTCCATGGTAAACATACATTATTTATTGCCTGACGTGTGTCAAACGAGTTTGTTGTCTGTCTACCCCCATTGGAGATAATGTTAAGGAAAACAATGTTACATACTACTATTTGAATTGACAGGGTTGTCATTACATATGTACCTTTAAAGAACTATTCAATAGATGACATAAATAAATAAACACAAGATTGGCACATATTAATATTGTCCGAGAGCTGGAACCAATTTTTGAAAAATTAAAAAAAAAACTACACTAAAGATTTAACCTCGCTACTCCCCAGCCAGGTCTGCAGCTCTGAATTAGGGTATAATAGGAGAGGTATACAAGTTTTCAGCTTGCCTCAAACACCTACCCAAAAATTAGTGCTAGCTCTCGTACTAAAAGTCCTGACTCCACAATAGGATACTACTCCCTGTGTCGTGTATCAGAAACTACGAGAGACTTGTCAGTCTCACAAACACTCAGACCCTAAAAGTGGATCGCATAAAAAGTTGTCTCTCTGCGGGATCGAACCCGCAGCGTCACGTTTCACAGCCGGCGTCTAAGCAACTGCGCCAGGAAGTCTGAGGACGTCATTTTAATGACAGAGCAGAACCTTTTAATGAAATCAAATACAAATGTTTTTTTTTATTAAATATTTTATTTTGACATTCTCTTCGTAATTGTCAAAGTACTTACATAATGTCATCTATCGCTATATAATATCACAGTAAAAGGTTACTTTTAAAAGTTACGCCAAAGCTATTACAATAATGTAATTTCTTCTTACGTTATAATTGTCAATAACCCTACAGTCAGTGGTCAGACGACGGTAAAGATCGCGGGACGTCGCTGGATGCAGGCTGCCTCCACCAGGTCACTGTGGAAATCATTGGGAGAGGCCAATGTTCAGCAGTGGACTTCCTTTGGCTGATGGATTGGATTACAGTCGGTTTAAGGGTCAATTCTTCCTACAGCATTTATAACGTGTTTTGTTGACCATAAAATGACGTTAAGAAATTCATAAAGTCCTAATTTGAGAACCTCTTCCTTTTTTAAAGTCGGTTAAAAATAGAAACTGTGGATCTATTTAACCGGGTGGTGCCAGTGTCTCATAAAATATCGACGTGAAGTAACAATTTCGCTGATGCATTAATTTTGGTGTGCCGCAGTGTCAGACGCCCGCCTACAAGGTGGACGGAAGACCTGGTTAAGGTTGCAGGAAGTCGCTGGATGCAGGCCGCTTCCAGGTCGATGTGGGGATCCTTGGAGGAGGCCTATGTTTATTTTTTTTTTTATTTTTTTTTTATTTTATTCGGAAAACAAACAGTTCTATATCTAGGTAAAATACAATATTTAAATTACAATTAACAATTAACATGTTTTCACATTTATAAAGCTTATTACTAGGATTAACATTAAAAAGACATTTGATCTATTGGACAGTGTTAAACCAATTATTGGATAAAGTTTGCCTGACTGCCAATGCCTTAGAGTTAAATACATCCAGTTCATGGTTGTTAGCCAGTTTATTAAAGGAATTGGCAGCTCTTAAGAAAAATGATTGTTTTCTATATTTGGTAATGGTCGATGGTACATATAAGGGAATAGGTTTTCTTATTGTCTTTACAGGGACATTTAAATAAATTTTAGAGAGAAGGTCGGGTGAATCAATTGCACATTGAGCGAAATTAGCAGTGGACTTCCTTTGGCTGGAGAGAGAGAGATAAATTATTTTTGGTGAGATTATATAGGGTTCAGCTCGGAGTCAGGAATTTGTGCCTGATGTGGCTACAGGCTCGTCCCCTATCACATCGTGGGAGGGAACACACAAGGCGAAACGTGGGTGTCCTGGTAGCACTGCCTACCCCTTCTGGGAAAAAGCCGTGAGTTTATGTGAAATGAAATGAAATTCGTTTATTGGTCACGTAAGCAATTCATTAAATAACTCTTATGACTTATGTATGTATGTCAGTATGCATGCTTTTAACACCAGCACAGACCACTAGATTATCAAATAAAAAAACTCAAGAAGATCCCAAGTATTTAGATCAAGCAGAACTAGTATGCAATTCAGAATATCTAATCTAATTACAAATTGACCTGCTTTAGTCCGTGTGGTCTCTATAAGGCGCATTATATTGTATGCCTTTCTGGTATAACTGGGCATTTTATCACATCTTTTTTGCATCTAATTTGAAGTTATGTTGATGCTTCTGTTAGTGCAGCAACATTCGGAAAAAAAATAATTACCCATCACTAAAATGGCTACCTCAGATTTTCCCACAATTTTAAATGTATTTGATGTTTACCAGCGTGATGGGGTTAGGTATAAACAGTTCTATAGTCCAAATATACAGGCTAAGAAATAATGTTTTGATTTAGCTTGTTCTAGCATATTTACCACTGTTAATTGTAAAACGGTTAAAACTTATTCCGACTCAAGCGCCAAGAAGGGTGAGTTACGCAATGTATAATTAAATATGCAGATATCTACAAAAATACGCTCTTAGCCCTGACTTCACAATAGATATCAAGACACGTGTGTCCTTGGTATCAGAAACTACAAAATACTTTATATCTCAGTAGTAATTTTCTCCGCGCGAGGATCAAACCTAAGACCCATATTGCATCGTTTCATAGACGACTTCTTAACCACTTAGGGCCTTATTAATAAACTCGGATAAGAGAAGGGTTAACTTTAGTCCGAGGCTTTAGAATTGACCCGGAATTCACAATTTTTGTGTCAACACAATATTTGGCTGTTCCTTACATATTTCTGTCTATTTCAATCTATCTTATGTCACCGTGAAAAGCTAATTCTATCTCACGTTAATCATGAGTATTAATAAATATCGTAAGATGCGCGCACTATACATTAAATTCTTAAATAAATAAATAAATACCCCCAACAGTCACATACGTAGTCCTGACCCCACACTAAGATCACGTCTTGTGTCGTGTATCAGAAGCTACAAGAGACTTTTAGGTCTCACAAACACCCAGAACCGACACAAATACTTGTGATCTTGTGATTTGTGTTGGTGCGGGAATCGAGCCCGCGGCCTCTCGTTTCACAGTCGGCGTCTAACCAACTGCGCCACGGAAGCTGTCAATTCTTACAATAGGGACAGCGGGAATGCAACTTTATTTTGCATGTATAGGTAGACTAAGTAAACGTGTAAATGGCCTCGTAGACTGCCTCGGTGGCGTAGTGGTACTACGGTACGATTGCAAAGCTGAGGTCTCGGGTTCGAATCCCAGGTCGGGCAAAGTGATATTGGATTTTTCTATTCATTATCAGCCCGGAGTCAGGAATTTGTGCCCGATATGGCGATAGGCTCGCCCCCTACCACATCGTGGGATGGAATATACAAGGCGAAACGTGGGTGTTATGGTAGCACCTCTGCCTACCCCTTCTGGGAAAAAGGCGTGTGTTTATGTATGTATGTAATGAAAATAATTTATTGAATCTGTAAAAATGTTCAATATCATTTAGATTCAGTCATTTTTCTATTCTACCACCCGGTTCGGAAAGCGTTTTTCACTAGAGAAGGACGGGCAAGAAACTCTAGTGTTGCTCTTTTTAAAACCAGTTTACAATACAGTGATTATTATTTACAAATGTGTTATGTATGTATATAAATGGCCAACAATAATAACAAGACCAGAAATAAATCAATATGTATTCAACGTGTCTACAATACTAACATTAATTATGTTACATGCAGGAAGCAATGCATGCATATTCACCGATAATTACCTGGTACATCCCAGTTTAATTCAATTGACAGCCTCCGTGGCGCAGTTACACGCCGGCTGTGATACGAGACGCTGCGGGTTCGATCCCCGCTCCAAGACAAATGTTTGTGCGATTTTTTTATACAATAGGTCCAGCAAAAGATCAGGCCGACCCCACCACTCTCGTTCCACACCCAGCAACCAACCATGGAAAGTCAAAATACCGACATAATTATATGTTAATATGCTATCGATTACAGACAAACTTTTTTAAATCGATAGGTTCGGTAAACGAGCAAACAGGTCACCTGATGGTAAGTGATCACTGCACATGAAAATCCACAACGCTGGATCATAGATGTGTTGCCGGCTCATCGAATAGGGAGAAGGAAAAGGGATGGGAAGAGGAAAGGGGTATTGGGGTCTACAAGTATTTCGCGTGTGGATGTTTGTGAGACCGAAAAGTCTCTCGCAGTTTCTGATACCAACGACACTAAACTCGATCTTAATGTAAAGACAAAATTATATATGTAACCTTTGAGTTTATATATTTATTTAATATTATGTCAAATTAACATAAAAACCTATAATAGAAACCGCGACATTTAACACGATACCAAAAAAATCGTGATACCATCACCCGGACTGGAAGCTGCGACCTCGCACCCAAAGGCAATTAATCGACATAAAAACCATTGAGTCATGGGGAGCCACTAGCCAGGAATGCGAGATAAGGTCACGGTTCCAACTATGATCGCGTTCACACTTGCAACGGAGGTATTACGTGTTGCATAGCATAGCAATTGGAAAAATACACATACATAAACATCACGCCTTTCCCAGAAGGGGTAGGCAGAGGTGCGAATAGGACACCCACTTTTCGCCTCATGTGATGTGATAGGGGGCGAGCCTATCGCTATATCAGGCACAAATTCCCGACTCCGAGCTGATAAATAGTAAAAAAATCCAATATCACTTTGCCCGACCCGGGATTCAAACCAGTGATCTTAGCTCATTCCGTAGTACAACTACGCCGAGGCAGTAGAAAATTATAATGATAAATTAAAGAACGGTGCTTTGAAGTCTTAAAAGGATAACGACATTTATTAATTTATAATCAATAAAGATAACTAGGCATAAGCTTAAATCATCTTGACCTCAAAACTGAAGGAAGGAAAGCGAGACATAATCCCAGAGCTGACAACGCAAAAAAAATCTCAACGCAACGAGCACGCACCACGCGGGAAACCAGTAAAACGAGAGGGAAGATAGTATGTCAAGTCTTTCTGTTATTATGGACCTCGTAATCCATTTGGTCAGAGTTCAGCTCCATCTTTGTAGCCGCCTCTTGCAACGTGCTTATCTATTGACATTTCAATCCAAATGGAAATATATTAGCTTCAAGTATCTTAATTACTTTAATGTATAAATAATTATCCAATCCAATCCATCAGCCAAAGGAAATCCACTGTTGAACATAGGCCTCTCCCAATGATTTCCACAGCGACCTCTTGACGGCAGCCTGCATCCAGCGATCCTGAATGAATTAGTTAAATTAACTAAAATTAAAGACGAAGCTATTAGGAGAGGCGCCAACTGTTCATTGATTAAAACAATATAATTATATAAATAATTTTTAATATCATATTTTTAATCGAAAGCTGAATATTATACTCGTAAATTAAAACGTTTCATCTAACAGATATTAAATTATTGACAAAAGGAGTTTTTTTATTGCGATGAATGGCGAGACGAGCATGCCATTCGCATGGTAAGCGATACGACCGCTCATGAACAGTAGGAAAACCAAACACCATGAATTACAAATCAATGCTTGGCATTCCACTGCGCTCGCCATCCTGATAAGATGTTAAGTCTCATTTTGTCCACTAGTTACTCTGGCTACAATTCCCTTCAAGCCGGAACACAACAATACGACTACACTGCTGTTTGGCGGAAGAAATAGACATTGCGGTGGTACCTACCCAGGCGGCTTCTCACATATACACCCAACAGTCACATACATAGTCCTGACCTCACATTAAGATCAATGAAGTCTTGTGTCGTGGGTATCAGACACTACGAGAGACTTTTCGGTCTCACTAACAACCAGACCCGAGACAAATACTTGTGGGCCTCACAAACATTTGTCTCGGTGCGGAGATCGAACCCGCGGCCTCTCGTTTCACAGGCGGTGTCTAACCAACTGCGCCACGGAGGCTGACATATGAGAGACCTACCACGAGTAACAAGTACCAATAGTTTTAGAATACACGTCAATGTTTTATATCAGTATAGAATCTCCCTGAACTCCCAAACACGATAGAAATCAACACGTAATAACACCGAAACAATTCTTGCCATTAAAAAATTACCAAAATACATGCCAAGGCCTCAGTTCGGGTGTAAAAGGAGTATTGTTGGTACATTTCCAACACAATAGCTTGCGCAACACTCTTCCGATTGTCTGCTTGTGCAAATTGGACTGGAAAGCATTATCATTTTGAGTAACTAGAAATTCGTGAAAAATTGTGTGTATTGATAGTCAATCACCACGCACTATAACGGTGAAGGAAAACATCGTGAGGAAACCTGCATACCATAGCGTATGTATAATTCCGCCATCCCGATTGATGATATTTCGCCGACTGTGAAAAGAGATGCCGCGGGTTCGATCCCCGCACCGAGACAAATGTTTGTGAAGCCCACAAGTCTCTTGTAGTGTCTGATACCCACGACACAACACTTAACTGATCTTAATGTGGGGTCAGGACTATGCATATGAGTGTTGGCTGTATTTATTTGCCTAGGCTCTATTGCCTAGGTCTCAAATTCTGAAAACATAGGTACAGTCATTATATTCATACAGGATACAGTCCGGCAAACGAGCAAGCAGGTCATCTGATAGTAAGTGATCACTGCACATGAACATCCACAACGCTGGATCATGGATGTGTTGCCGGCCTTATTGGGAGGGGAGCGGGAAGAAATGAATGGTTCATACCTATCTCTCAGAGATATGCCCAGCATGGAGCGCTCCATGGCTCGTTGACGTAACTATCTGGAACAAATGTCGGAGTGAATCTTGCAATGTATCGAAGGGCACTCAACTACTAAATGTTTGACGCGGCTGTTATATTATATACGGTTGTGTGTTTTATTCTTTTAGACGATTTTAATGAATTATTGAGTAATCGTGTTATCTGTGAATATCTAAAAATATATTTTATTAACTTTTTGGGAAAATTTCGCAAGATTTTTTTCGATAGCGAATCCAGCGGTGTAAGATTCACGGAAGGAGCCACGCTGTTGTCGGTCATGACTCAGCATGTCCATAGATGCTGCCTGCCCATGCAAGCTCGTCTGGGGCGGTACCACTGTTTCACAGTAGATCGACGTGAAGCGACAGCTTTTCTGTCGCGTTTCATTTAGCGAGAGAGGCTGCCGGATGCCCAATACCTCTTATCTCCTCCCATCCGTTTTCCTTCCCTCTCTCCTCCCGATTTGATGGGCCGGCGACACATCTATAATGCAAGCGTTGTAGATGTTCATAGGCGGCAGTGATCACCTACCATCTGGTGACCTGTTTGCTGGTTTACCGGACCTGTGCATTAGAAAAAGATGATTATATCTGTAACCTATTGGCATATTGGCTTATAATTATTTCGGCCTTTTGCCAGCCTTCACAGTTGGACGCCGGCTGTGAAACTAGAGTTGCGAGTTAGATACCAGCACTGAGACAAATATTTGTTTGATCCACATGTATTTATTTGTTCCGGGTCTGGGTGTTGTGAGACAGAAAAGTCTCTCGTAGTTTCTGATACACGGCACAAGGCTCGATCTCAGTGTGGGGTCAGGACTCAGGTCTATGTATGTGACTATTAGATGTATTTATTTATTTAATTGCATATTACCCTATAAGAAGTCATAAACCCAGTGACTTTCAACCAATACGGTTTCGTAAACTACACATATTTGTGTCATGAAGAATTCTCAGGAATGATGGTTTCCTCATGTTGACATTAAGTATTGATGTCAATCAATCATTACAGAATTGCAAGAATGTGCTCTGTTTATCGCACTTCGTAATAGAAATAGCTTTGAATGTCAGGGCTGAGTAACGATGAATTGTTATTTCATAAGTTATTTACAATTGATCTTCAATGTCTCACGCTATTTTCCGGTACCAGTTTTTTTTTTTAAATAAGTAGGTTTGTCTTATGGCATGCCTGTACATCCTTTTTTTTATAGCATAGGTCCGGCAAACGAGCAAGCAGGTCACCTGATGGTAAGTGATCACTGCCGCCCATAAACATCCATAATACTTGGATAATGGATGTGTTGCCGGGCCATCAGATCGGGAGGGGAGCGGGAAGAAAAAAGGTTAGGAAGACGAAAGGAGTATTGGGCATGCTGAGTCATGGCTGACAACAGCGTGGCTCTACCACATATAAAGTCAAGATAAGAAAACCTACTATATATGTTATATGACATTTCCCATTGACCTAATCATAAAATGAGGCAGAAAAAAAATCTCATAGCGAAGGTAAAGGAATACCCAAAAAAAACGAAAAAATTGAAATTATTTATACTGGCACGCAAAGTTACTATAGATGCACACGAGCACGCCATTCGCCTGATGGTAAGCGATACGACCGCTCATGGACAGTAGCATAACCAAACAACACCATGAATTACAAAGCAAAGCTTGCGCAATCCTCTTCACTCGCCATCCTGAGACATAAGTTGTTTAGTCTCATTATGTCCATTAGTTGCACTGGCTACAATGCCCTCCAAACTGTAACACAACAGTGCATATACACTGGTGTTTGGCGTGAACAGACACTGCGATGGTACCAGCCCAGGCGGCCACTTACACGAGAGACCTACCACCAGTAAGATGGTTGACCTCCAGGCAAACACAAGTATAAATAAATACACCCAATAGTCACATACATAGTCCTGACCCCACAATAAAAGCGATTCTTGTGTCGTGTATCAGAAACTACGAGACTTCGCTCTCACAATCACCCAGACCCGAAACAAACTCTTGTTCACACAAATAGTCGCGGTGCGGGGTCCGAACCCGCAGCCTCTCGTTTCACAGCCGTCGTCTAACCAACTGCGCCGCGGAGACTGTCAGATCCTTTCATCGAATATGGTCAATTAATTGGCTATTTAATGGATTCCTTAGCAACTTTATGTGCTTAATGAAACCAATCAGAATTACAGAAGCGACCTACTTGATATAGTTTATTACTAAAGCCGTTGGAGTATCTAATTGACTAAAGAGCCAATCACGTAGGAACTCTCTCACGAAGATTATTCAATCGATTTTCAACCCTATTTAGTTGTGTTAAGAGTGTAGTAAAATTGCGAAGTGATAGGTCGATGTGTCTTGATACTTTGGCTAGTATTTAAACTAATTACTAACTGAATGGTTTAAACATAAAAGCTCATTTGATATCTTGGTTTATATTAATAGTGTTTATATTTGTGTTACACTGGCTCGGTGGTGCAGTTGTACTACGGTATGATTGTAAAGCTGAGGTCTTGGGTTCGTATCCCGGGTAGGGCAAAGTGATATTAGATTTTTTTATTGCCAGCCCGGTGTCAGGAATTTGTGCCCGATGTGGTGATAGGCTCGCCCCCTATCACATCGTGGGACGGAACATAAAAGGCAAAATGTGGGTGTCCTGGTTGCACCTCTGCCCACCACTTCAGGGAAAAAGGCGCGAGTTTATGTACGTATGTTTCATTAAGTTGCACTCTCCATTTACAAAAAATATTAAAAAAAATAACCTTATTGCAATAAATTTAGTGCACTGTGTCTAAACTCACTAAAACTACCACCTGGCTTCGTTTTCAGTAGCAGTCTTGATATACCCTATATATACTCGTAAAATTAGATCACTACAAAATACAAAAACAATTCTGACGAAACGTTTTTTTCTCAAAGCTCAGAACGATCTGCCAAGTTGCCAATACAAATGCACAATGCCATTTACAGATATCATCACATTGATGAAAGCAAAAACATAATTATTTCACATGGATCTTGCCACAGAGAAGCAATTCATGTTCTCTGTATTTCAAAGAGGATTTGCTAAACTATTGCTGCTAGTACTTTAAACTAATAAGTTTAAAGATGAATTACAACTCAAAACACAATTTACTATTGAAGTGCTTTACTAGAAAGACATACATAAACTCACTCGTTTTTCCCAGAAGGGTTAGGCAGTGGTGCTACCAAGACACTCACGTTTCGCCTTTTATTTTCCGTCTCACGATGTAAAAAAAAATATGATGAAAGATTGAGACAACAAAAAACAATCAAAATTTTATTGAAATAAAACGAATTCTTACGGATTTTATCACGAATTTCATTTAATTTATACATTTTTTAATTTCCCGACGTTTCGATCACTTTACTTACAGTTTTCGTGGTCACGGGGCGGACTGAGGTATTAGTCATCTGCTTAGTGACTGTTACAATTTACTAAACTAATACCTAACCGTAAGAATTTGTTTTATTTTAATGTGTAACATTCGCGTAAGACAACTTAGCCTTGCGTACTATAGCGTCTTTAAAAATAAAAGGGTGTACATTATTTTTTTAGTTAAATATATATAGGTATTTTTACCACCCAAATACGATGATAGGAAAAAAATTACAAAAAAATCGTCTATTTTTTCGCAAAATAATTTAGTTGCACTATGTCTAAAGCCACTAAAACCACACCTGGCTTCGTTTTGGGTAGCAGTATTGATATAGAATGTATAATAACTTCATATAGCCCAAAGCCATCTAGATCAGTGCCATTGCACAACCATCATGGCCAGATTCCACTCAGATGTAAAATGCATACGAAGCAGACGCGCGCAGTCCCACGCACATATCCACACATCTTCGTTTTTGTCAAAGAATAAACAATAATGTTCAAAAGAGAACCGACACTTCGCTGTATTAGAAATCTCTGTTTTGTATTTTATGGACCATGCTAGGTAGTACTGTAGCATATAGCGGAATTAGAAGTACTTTTGTTGGAGCAGGATTTTTAATAAATCGTAATATATTTAAATTAATAATGTAATGTTCCATGATAACGTAAACTTTGTGTTGAATAGTGTAAGGATCTGAAACCGTTTTATTGAAGAAATAAATAAAATTAATTATATAAATAGTGTCACCTTATTCATTGGAACAAATATAAACGGTTTTCCTTCTTTACATTTAGCCAGACATTCCCACAAAATATTCCCTTCTTCCTCTCTCTTGAGCCATTGTAAGTCCACTGCTGAACATGCGCCTGCCCCAAGGATCTCCATATCAACCTGTTAGAAGCATGCATCCAACGACTCCCTCCAACCATAGTTAATTCGGCCCCATCGACCGTATCTTCCTCTATCTATATTAACATAATCCACAGACAGCCTCCGTGGCGCAGTTGGTTAGATGCCGGCTGTGAAACGAGAGGCCGCGGGTTCGATCCCCACACTAAGACAAATATTTGTGAGGCCCACAAGTATTTGTCTCGGGTCTGGGTGTTTGTGAGACCGAAAAGACTCTCGTAGTGTCTGATACCCACTACAAAACTTAATTGATCTTAATGTGGGGTCAGGACTATGTATGTGACTGTTGGGTGTATTTATAATCTATGTCACATCACCTTCTATAACCATGTTTATGACATCAAAGTTACACCGAACGAACATTAGCATGCAGTTGGTCCGTTTTGATTTAATTTACAATATATAGAATACTCGTATAGCGAGGTATCAGCCGGACACAAAAACTGCGGCCGCAAATTGGAAAATAATTCACATTAAATTACACAAAAACTTGTCAAGTGCCCAGTCAATTTGGCGGTGGAAATTTTGAAATCGTTCTCATATGAACTTAGAAATTGCTCAACGGAGGCATAGTTGCCGGTATAAATTTGCTTTTTCATCTGCCCTTATACATATATTAGCTATGTATCTATCTGGATCAGCCCATGTACGTCCCACTGCAGGGCGTGGGCCTCCGCTACAATCGAGTACGATCGAGAGAGGCTAGCTCTATGGTCCACCACGCTGGGCTAGTGCGGGTTGGCGGACTTATATATTAGTTTACGTATATATAACTAATCAAAAGGGTATGTATGTGCTAATAGAGTAGTATTTTATACCGAAATCTTACATAAAAAAGATTTCCTAAACTGATAACAACATCCATGATTTGAAATAAGGTAAACGAGGACATCAAAGTAACCGCTCTTCCAATCTAATCCAATCCATCAGTCAAAGGAAGTCCACAGCTGAACATAGACCTCTCCCAATGATTTCCACAGTGACCTGCTGCAGGCAGCCTGCTTCCAGCAACGTCCCTACTAGGTGGTCAGACGACCTGGTAACCGTTCTTACATGGTACAAATAAATACTTATTTCTAGGTTGAATATGAAACATAGTGCAAGGCGGCCTGTTAGTAAAACGGACCAGACGCGGCTGCCTACATGTTCACGGTGATCGCGGGTTCAAATCCCAGGGTACACCTCTGACTTTTCGGAGGCTTGTGTGTATTGATAGACAGTCACCACACAATATAATGGTGAAGTAAAACATGGTGAGGAAACCTGCATACCATAGCGATTTGCAAGATTTTCTATGGTGTATAAAGTCCGCCAACCCGCACCAGTCCAGCTTGGTGGACTATATGGCCTATCCACTCTCAATCCTGCTCTCGATTGTAGAGGAGGCTCGTGCCCAGCAGTGGGACGTATATGGGCTGATTCACATACATTGCTCACTTATTAACCAATATCAAAGAAAAAAGCCCTGACACTACAGTAAGATACAGGGCCAGTTGCACCATGTCTACATAAAGTCCCTGATAGCTATCTGGCACTCATCTGTCAGATAAAAAAAAATAGAATTTATGAAACCGAATTTTGTATTTTTAGATGCCCATTACCCCATAAGACCTAAAAGGGCGTCCAAAATAGTCGAAAGTGAGGTTCATCCGGGGCCCACATCAAAGAAGGAAAAGAAATGGTTATGCGCGGGGCGGTTACGCGGACGTAAATCGGGGTGCCTTTCACCCTGGGATGTCCGGTACCGCCTACCATGCGTGTGACGGTTTTCAAGGGGTTTTTAGTCAGTATGCTGGCGTAGGCTTGGTAGGGACTCAGCTTGGCCACAAATCCACATTGTGCCAGGCTGGAAGGCCAGAGACACTGACATACCCCTTTCCACCTCCCCCGGGGCAACGAAAGGGGAACTTAATAGCTTTTCCTCTTGAACAAAAAAAAAAAGATGCCCATTGGGGTAATGGGCATCTTTTTCCCTGTTCCCATTCTTTTTCCTTCCCGCTCCCCTCCCAATTGGTACGGCAACACATCCATGATCCAAGTGTTGTGGATGTTCATGTGCAGTGATCACTTACCATCAGGACCTTGCTCGTTTGGCGGACCTATGCTATAAAAAAACATGCAATTTAACATAACAACTAAATATATAACAAATAATATGGCATTTCACGTTTTGAAATTAAATCTGCATTAAAATCAAATATGTTCATATTACAAAAAACTAAAATAGATTTATGTCCACGATTGGCGCCTCGAGTTGAGTTATTGCATTAAAGATCTTCGGATAGCCTTAATACTGCGTACGTGAGTGTATTTTGATGAGTTTCGCAAGGGTCCGGTTATAAGGACGATGGTTCGGATAAGACGAAGTTTATGATCAGTCTAGTGGAAGTATGGGCTGAGAATCGTTAACTTCTGTGTTCCTATTCTTAGCACTCTATCATGCTACTAGGTTTCACAAATTTTACAGCAATTGCTGATTGTCCAAACTTCAGTTTGTCCTGGGAGTTGTTGCCAAATACTCCTAGGTTAAACTGGTGAAGGTCGCGGGACGTCGCTGGATGCAGGCTGCCTCCAACAGGTCACTGTGGAAATCATTGGGAGAGGCGTATGTTCAGCAGTGGACTTCCTTTGGCTGATTTGGATTGGATTGGATACTGGGTCAGTCACCAGTAAATTAAAAGCCATATTAATATTCAAAATTAATTTCAGAATAAGGTTATACTCGTATAATAAACTTATATTTTATGTAGATAACGTAAATAATCTTTCCAAAAATGTCTTTGAATTACATTTTTTAAAACAACTTGATTTAAATTTAAGAGCTTAGATCATTGCTTACCACGCTGGCTTATTGTGAGTTGGTGGAATTGACATACCGTAAAAATCTTATTAATGCCTATATATACCATCCATCAGCCAAAGGAAGTCTACTGCTGAACATAGGCCTCCTACAATGATTTCCACAGTGACCTGTAGGAGGCAGCCTGCATCCAGCGACGTATATATATCCTATATATACCAGGGGTTGCCAAACTTATTTTTACTGCGACGCACTTGAGAACTTGATATTTTGACGCCCGCAGACCGGACCTCCACCCACCCCCCCCCCCCCCTTCCTGCCCGCCATCCTCGGACTAAAAATAGACCAGAATTAATACTAGCCTAATAACAGGTTATCAAAAAAGCTGTAATTGGACATAAATATCTTTATTACAAAACCATAAAACCAAAAAAGAGCATAAAAAAGCAAATATATGGATATTTATTTTACTTTTGGCTAGTTGATGGGAATGTGAAACAGGGCTCTAGTTTACCTCTCGACCCGATCTGTGAGGGAATCGAACCCGCAGCCGCTCGTTTCACAGGCAGCGTCTAACTGCGCCACGGAGGCTGTTTATTATCCATCATCCATCCATCCATCAGCCAAAGGAAGTCCACTGCTGAACATAGGCCTCTCCCAATGATTTCCACAGTGACCTGTTGGAGGCAGCCTGCATCCAGCGACGTCCCGCGACCTTTACCAGGTCATCTGACCACCTAGTGGGTGGACGTCCCACGCTGCGCTTTCCGCTTCGTGGCC
Source organism: Theretra japonica (assembly GCA_033459515.1). Classification (NCBI taxonomy): domain Eukaryota; kingdom Metazoa; phylum Arthropoda; class Insecta; order Lepidoptera; family Sphingidae; genus Theretra; species Theretra japonica. The sequence goes on from CM065950.1 coordinate 976,892, forward strand.
TCCATTCGAGAACTTTTTGTTTATTATACCTATTGGTTATTATACAACAATACTAACACTGTATTTCTAACATAATGTTTTCCGCGAAGTATTTACTTGGGTTAAACGCAAATGAGATCTCAAGGAGCGCCTCCTCGCAACGGGTTCAGTGAATTATTGATGACATTGCATCTCGATTTGTAGTGACACCATGTTATAGAACATTTTAGGACGTGTGGACGTGTTGAAATCGTATTTTTTATTTCAATGAATGGCGAGACGAGCATGCCATTCGCCTGATGGTGAGCGATACGACCGCTCATGGACAGTAGCAAAACCAAACACCATGAATTACAAAGCAATGCTTGGCATTACACTGCGCTCGCCATCCATAAGGTGTTGAGTCTCATTATGTCCAGTAGTTACTTTGGCTCTGGCCCGTTTTACATACTTTCATTAAATTTTAATGACTGCCTCGGTGGCAGTTGTAATACGGTACGATTACATCGTTAAAGTCTCAGGGTCGAATCCCGGGTCGGGCAATGTGATATTGGATTTTTTATTCATTATCAACCTGGAGACCGGAGTTTGTGCCTGATATAGCGATAGGCTCGCCCTCTATCCTCAGCCCATCATGGGACGTAACACACAAGGCGCAACGTGGATGTCCTAGTAGCACCTCTCCCTACCGCTTTTGGCAAAAAGAAATGAGTTTATATATGTGGTATCTGTTATATTTTAAGACACAGAGCAAATATCGCAAATAACTGACAGGCAATGAGACGAAAATGTTTTCAGTGGAGGCCACGTATTGGTAAATACGGAGATGAGTTAAACGTTGTAGAAAATCGGTGAATACTCGTACATAGCCTGCTGTTCACCAGTGTACTTTCTGTGAGTGAAGATTAAATAACGCAGTGTGGCGTATAATTATGACGATCCACTACACTGCACTGACCTAACCCCATTGTTTAACATACCCTCGAAATCCATATAAAATCTTCTCTAAAGTGTTTGCAATATATTTATTTAAAGCTAGCGATAATTAGGCGTACTAAATGGTCAGACGACCTGGTGAAGGTCGTGGGACGTCGCTGGATGCAGGCTGCCTCCAACAGGTCACTGTGGAAATCATTGGGAGAGGCCTATGTTCAGCAGTGGACTTCCTTTGGCTGATGGATTGGATAATTACGCGTAAGAGAACGTATTTGGGCTGATACTGTACTGTACTGTACTGTATCAGCCCATACACGACCCACTGCAGGGCACGAGCCTCCTCTACAATCGAGAGTACGATTGAGAGTGGTTAGACCATATAGTCCACCACGCTGGCCCAGTGCAGGTTGGCAGACTTTTACATACCATATAAATTTATACAAAACGCTATGGTATGCAGGTTTCCTCACGATGTTTTCCTTCACCGTTATAGTGCGTGGTGATTGACTATCAATACACACAAACAGTAATGGGTGGGCTGATACAGTACAGTACAATTAGTAGCGATAAGTAGCGATAATTTACAAAATCATGGCCACCGTACGATATCATCTCTAACGTGCGGAATGTCATATTATGAATATTTATCAGCGACGGTTTGAGACGACAAATACCTTTGTTTGCCTGCTCCTTTACATTGGCATAAGAAATAGGCCTAGCTTTGATCGGATACGGATCGATTAATAAATAAATAAATACTCCCAACGGTCCCATACATAGTCCTGACCCCACATTAAGATCAATTAAGTCTTGTGTCGTATATCATCAGAAACTACGGGAGACTGCGGTCTCACAAACACCCAGACTCGAGACAAATACTTGTGGGCCTCAGGAACATTTGTCTCGGTGCGGGGATCGAACCCGCGGCTTCGTTTTATAGCCGGCTTTTAACCGACTGCGCCACGGAGGCTGTCCAAATTGATCACATTAGGGATTTTTTTTGGCTTTCCCTTATTTAATTTTTTTTTAATCTAACTACCGCATTGTTCTCAAACATCTAACATATCACACAAAGTATTCGTTAAAAAACAAACGTTCAATTATTAACACATGACCTCAAGAAACAATAAAATTGATACATCACTATAGAACAAAACGAATCTACATTTTTTATATCCACTTCCGATGTTCTTTGGTCAGACGTTTTTATAATATTTCCTTTGGGTTCTGTATAGTGGTTTTAAAGAATATTATAAAAATGTATTTCAATTTTAATAGTTATTTTTTAACGAGCAAACAGGTCACCTGATGGTAAGTGATCACTGCCCAGGAACATCCACAACGCTGGATCAAAGATTTGTTGTTGGCCCTTAAAATCAGAAGGGAAACGGGAAGGAAAAAGGATGGGAAGAGAAAAGCGGTATTAAGCATCCGGCAATCTCACTCACCTAACGAAACGCGACAACAAAGCTGTCGCTTCACCTCGATTTCCTGTGAGACGGTGGTACCACCCCAGAGGACCCTGCCCATTCACGCTGAGTCATGGCTGACAACAGCGTGGCTCTAATACATAATAACATTGTTGTATCATCCAACTCAACAAGGCTACTTCAAGGCTTTCAAAACCCTCACAAAAGGGTCGGCAGCGACTGGATGAATAAAGCAGCAGACCGGGCTCTGTGGCGTACCTTGGTAGAGGCCTATGTCCAGCAGTGGACTGCAACGGGCTGATTAATAAATAAAAAGGCTCTATTCCTTAATAACGATGAAATCATTGAGAGATCTAACAAATAGGATTTCCAGACGTTAAAAATGAGAAATTTTTGGTTTTCAAAAGCCTACGGAACCCTTATACCCAGTAGTTGTATAATACAATCATTAGTACAAACGATTTCTACGCGGATATCAATTGTGTCCGAAATAAAACTAACAACGACATCATATCGTAAAGAACCAATATTAATTAGTACAATTAGTTATTATTTTGATGCTGCGAATATGAAAGCTTTTATGTAATCTTATGGACGGATTTCAAATGGAAGATTAATTTTATATTTATAAGTCTAGACTTAAAGGCGAGTGTTAGATGTGCGTGGTGGCCTGTTAACGGACCAGACGCGGCTGCCTATATGTTAACGGTGGTCGCGGGTTGAAATCCCAGGGCACACCTCTGACATTTCGGAGTTATGTGTGTATTGATAGTCAATCACCACGCACTTTAACGGTGAAGGAAAACATCGTGAGGAAACCTGCATACCGTAGCGATTTTAAAGAATTTCTACGGTATGTAAGTCCGCCAACCCGCACTAGGCCAGCGTGGAGGACTATATGGCCTACCCACTCTCTATCGATTCTCTCGGTTGTAGAGTAGGCCCGTGCCCAGCAGTGGGACGTATATGGGCTGATACAGATACAGAGACAGTTAGATGGGAACTCTCAAGTCCTATGTAAAATTTCAAAGTTTTGTCCCTTTCGAACGACTTTTGAATACAATTTGAGCGAAGAAGACAAAACATTCGATAGCTAAAACAGGGCTTAAAACTATCTATTAATAAGACTGGAAATGTTTTATTCTTTCAATAATACTATCACAAACGTTTCTATAAGTGCCCTAACTATTACGAAATAAAGCATGTCACTACCAGAAAAAAATAAAAAACAAAGCTTAATGGAAAATGAAAATAATTTATTGAATCCATTAAAATGTTCAACATCATTTATATTCAGTAGTTTTTTTTCTACCACCCGGTTCGGAAAGCGGTTTTCGCTTGAGAAGAACGGCCAAGAAACTCTAGTGTTGCTCTTGTCTAAACCAGTTGACAATATCGTGAATATTACAAAAGTTACAAGTTGGTTTAAAACAGAGCAGTTCATTTAAAATTTGTTATAATTTGCTAGTGACATATATTTTTAATACATATGTTTACATTCTGTTTAATACGGCTGAGTGAAGCGAAGTAGCCCAAAACGAAAAATCAGTATACTCTGTTTCACCAACGTAGTGAATAATTATGAAAGCCTTATGTAATCTATCAATCAGTTACTTTTTTTTATCAGCCCATATACGTCCCACTGCTGGGCACGGGCCTACTCCACAATCGAAAGAATCGATTGAGAGTGGTTAGGCCATATAGTCCACCACGCTGGCCTAGTGCGGGTTGGCGGACTTACATAAAGTAGAAATTCTTGAAAATCGCTACGGTACGCAGGTTTCCTCACGATGTTTTCCTTCACCGTTAAAGTGCGTGGTGATTGACTATCAATACACACATAACTCCGAAAAGTCAGAGGTGTGCCCTGGGATTTGAACCCGCGACCACCGTGAACATGTAGGCAGCCGAGTCTGGTCCGTTACTAACAGGCCACCACGCACTTTTCAGTTACTTATTTAACTTTAACTACATACATAGTATATCAATTTTAACGAGCAAACTTACACTCAAATCCTGCTTAGCTACAGCATCAATCAGTAATAATTGTAATTGTATTGTATTGTATCAGCCCATATACGACCCACTGCAGGGCACGGGCCTCCTCACAATCGAGAACACGATTGAGAGTGGTTAGGCCATATAGTCCACCACGCTGGCCTAGTGCGGGTTGGCAATAATTATAATATCTGTTGATAAATGGCTGCATTCTGCATGAAGCGGTTTAATCAACCATTAAGTCCTGTCCGGTACAAATTATGCTATTGTGTGTTTGTTAAAAACTTGATTCATTGAGCCTAATAAGGTGTTTTGTGTAGTAAATTAACATACCATATGATGAGGGATCAACGCCTATCAACACGAATTAACAATTGGTATTTTTCGTGAGGAAACCTGCATACCATAGCGATTTGTAAATTTCTATGGTATGTAGAAGTCCGCCAACCCGCACTAGGCCAGTGTGGTGGACTATATGGCCTAACCACTCTCAATCTTACTGTCGATTGTAGAGGTCCGTGACCTGCAGTTGGACGCATATGGGCTGATACATTACAATACAATTTTTTTTTTGTAAGTATTGAATAAATCCTAAATATCCAGTCCATATACGTCCCACTGCAGGCCACGGGCCTCCTCTACAATCGAGAGTACGATTAAGAGGGGTTAGGCCATATATACCATGCTAGTCAAGTGCGGGTTGGCGGTCTTTACATACCAAGGAAATTCTTTAAAATCCCTACGTTATGCGGGTTTCCTCGTGATGTTTTCTATTACCGTTACAATGCTAGGTGATTGACTATCAATACGCACATAACTCCTAATTCAAAGGTGTACCCTGGGATTCGAACCAGCGACCACCGGGCACGTGGCAGCAGTCGCGTCTGTTAATAACAGGTCACCACGCAGTTTATAATGTTTGTCAAAATTTACAACCTGCCAATACACAACAACAAAATTACCATCAAATTTGGAGAACGTTCGGAAATCACGAAATCAAATGTCAATTTTGACATGTTAACAGAACCGAAATTCAGACACGTGGATCACAGACACGAGTCTCAATGGAAGACGCAAATTCCTTAAAATGTGTAAACTATCAGGTTTTTCCTATCTATACCAACAAAACAGAGGTTTAGTGATGAAATCACCAGCGCGAATGTGATCGGCCTTATTCATAGAGTTTTAAAGCCTATTTTAATTATAGAATGTTTTGTCTTCTTCGCTCAAACTGAATTCAATAGTCGTTCGAAAGGGACAAAACATTTTGATATCTAAAATAGGTTTTAATAAGCCCTTTAAAGCTTATCTATCTATCTTTTAAAGAGCTTGATAATCGCAAGCGAATATAAAAATGTCAAAAAGCTTATTAGATGAAACATGCTTAAAAATCACGACTTTTTACCAGAACGGGTAGGCAGAAGACACCCACGTATCGCCTTGGGTATTCCATCCCACGATGTAATAGGCGGCGAGTCTATCGAAATATCGGGCACAAATTCCTGACTCCGCGCTGACAATTAATATAATCCAATATAATTTTACCCGACCCGGGATCCGAACACGAGATACGCGTTGTATGTTGTTTATAGTACAACTGCGTCATCGAAGCAGCTGAGGCAATCGCAAGCGAATAAAAAAAAACAAAGAACCGAATGAAACATGTAAAGCGCTCTACACATGAAACCCACCGGTCGGGCGAGAAAAGGAAAGCAACATGTCAGCGACAAGCGCCCGCACGTGTTGCCCGCCGACATGACATTTCTACAACGCAAGCGCACTGCTCGTCATAACGCGAACCACATCATAAAATGTTCCTTATTCAGTCGAGCCGCTGCCATGTCGCCGTCAAAGTTTTCCGACTTGCAATGACTGAAGCCGCCGGCTAGCCCGCCGACAAAAGATGAAGCGAAACAGGTATGTAGCACTTGGTGCTTAGTAGTCTCTGCGTACCCCCATTGGGAGATAGGAGTTTCGAATGGAGGTCACGAAGCAGAAAGCGCAGCGTGGGACGTCCACCCACTAGGTGGTCAGACGACCTGGTCAAGGTCGCGGGACGTCGCTGGATGCAGGCTGCCTCCAACAGGCCTCTGTGGAAATCATTAAGAAAGGCCTATATTCAGCAGTGGACATCCTTTGGCTGATGGATTGGATTGGATGGTGGTGTTTGGTGCGTGGTGCGCTAAAATGTTCCTTTGGACGAGTCAAGCGTCTATCGTCTATTTAGATCCACGTCTGTGGTTCACATACTAAATCATGTTAAATTGCTTCAAGTTGCTTGTATGGAATGATTTGCACTCACGTCGAAATACCTTCGAAATGTTAGCGGGTTAACACGGCCCTAAATTGTCTGTTGGGTAATGGGTTTTGTTCGTGGTATGGACATTTTTGACATGTCATTGTGTGAACATAATCACTGTTGAGCACGGTACCGTATAATCGAGAGTGTGATTGAAACGGGTTAGGCCGTATAGTCAACCAGGCTGGTCTAGTGCGGGTTAATAACTTTACATATTTAAATTCTTGTAAAGATCTGTATGGTATGCAGGTTTCCTTACGATGTTTACCTTCACCGTTATAATGCGTGGTAGTCGACTATCAAATACACATATGACTCCGAAAAGTCAGTGGTGTGTACTGAGATTCGAACCCGCGACCAACATTTCGCAAACGTATCTGGTCACCAACAAGCTAATACGCATTGACTTGTTAATAAGTAATACCCAACAGTCACATACATAGTCCTACCCCACACTAAGATCGACTCTTGTGTCGTGTATCAGAAACTACAAGACTGTTTTTGGTCTCACAAACACCCAGACCCGAAACAAATACTTGAGGATCACACATTTATCTCGGCGTGGAAATCGAACCCGCGACCTCTCGTTTCACAGGCAACTAACCATCGCCACGGAGGCTATCTGAAAGGCTGTGTGTTAGGCTGTGTGTAAGGTTGTGTTTTGAGCTTCCTGTGCTTAAAGAAGAAAGAGAGTTAAGGACTTAACTCTTCTGGAATTTCATTTTTTTTATTGCTATGAATGGCGAGACAAACATGCCATTGATGGTCAGCGATACGACCGCCCATAGACGGTAGCAAAACCTAAAAACTCCATGAATTACAAAGGAATGCTTGGCATTCCACTGCGCTCGCTATCCTGAGACATGATGTTAAGTCTCATTATGTCCAATAGTTACTCTGGCTACAACATCAAACTGGAACACAATAGTGCATTCACACTGCTGTTTGGCGGGAGAAATAGACATTGCGGTGGCACCTACCTAGGCGGCCTCACAGTGACCTACCACCAGTTACTTTATTAAGTTAAATGCGTTTAACTTTAAGTTTATTAGGCGAACTTTTCAAATGAAAGTTTCTTGGCGGGATTGCAATTATCAGTTGCAGTAACTTTGTTGTGCTATATAAAAAATGACTAGAAAAAAAGGCGCCAAGATTCACACGACAGTTTCACATCTGACATTTAAAGTGTTTCTTTTACAAGCTGTATTGTTAGAAATAAATCGATTAGAGTGCCTTCAGACATTTATAACATATTAAGATCATTAGGAGTAATTGCAACACGGTCCAAGGTTCAAAGTAATTGGAGTATACGATGTTTGAGTTTTTACACCACTATATTTAACAGTGACTGCCTCGGTGGCGTAGTGGTACTACGGTATGATTGCAAAGCTGAGGTCTCGGGTTCGAATCCCAGGTCGGGCAAAGTGATATTGGATTTTTCTATTCATTATCAGCCCGGAGTCAGGATTTTGTGCCCGATATGGCGATAGGCTCGCCACCTATCACATCGTGGGACGGAATATACAAGGCGAAACGTGGGTGTTCTGGTAGCACCTCTGCCTACCCCTTCTGGGAAAAAGGCGTGTGTTTATGTATGTATGTAAATTTAACAGTGTTATTTGTTGTGTATTTTTGTCAGATGAGGTTAGGATAGCTTATTAATTTTAAATACACCCGACAGTCACATACATAGTCTTGACCCCACACTAATATCGAGTCTTGTGTCGTATCAGAAACTATGAGAGACTGTTCGGTCTCACATACACCCAGAACCGAAACAAATACTTGTGGTTGACAAAAAAAATTGTTTCGGTGCGGGGATCGAACCCGCGGTCTTTCGTTTTACAGCCGGTATCCAACCAAGTGCCTCTTCAGTGTTGAAGGCTGGCCGTCAGCTTCTTGTCTATCTAAATATGTCTACGTGTCTAAAAACACAAAAAGGCATCGGAATATTTTACAGCTATCTTTACCGCTTGTCAAAGATAGGTTATAGAGACCAGCAGAAAATACCCGAGATGAGAGATCATTAAAGCAATTCGAACAGTCGGTTATAGTTTATGAGGCTAAGGTTATACTTACGTCACGCATTGTTAGAAGTTCAGTTATGTACCGTTACTGCGGTTACGGAATTATTACGTTTTCGGTACATATCAGCACATTTGTTCTGCAATAGTATTGTTAACCGACTTTAAGAAAAATTTTAGGTGTGTTTCTTTGCGTACGTTTCAAAAATTATCGTTATTTTTGCTCCAAAGCGTAAATTAAAATTAAACGAAGAGAAATATCTTTATTTTCCGAATAATAAATCATAAATAAATACATCCAACAGTCACATACATAGTCCTGACCCCACACTAAGATCGAGTCTTGTGTCGTATATCAGGAAATACAAGACGCTTTTCGGTCTCACAAACACCCAGACCCGACACAAATACTAGTGTTTCACACAAACAATTCATCAATATGTCGGCCTGCTTAGCTGCTACAACGAAGGGATCCATAATAACAGAAAGGAAACACGTGGGCCGGCAAAATTTCCCATTCATACGGCAGAAATATAACAAACTATTGACCAGTTAAATTGATGTTGGAAACTTAACAAGCTACTACCTACAATAGGCAAGGATGCACATTAGCCCACATGCGTATCGCGCCCTCTATCTGTATTACGCGAAAGCATGTTGACTTAAGTGCGTGGTGGCCTGTTGGTAAACGGACCAGACGCGGCTGCCAACATGTTCACGGTGGTCGCGGGTTCAAATCCCAGGGCACACCTCTGACTTTTCGGAGTCATGTGTGTATTGATAGTCAATCACCACGCACTATAACGGTGAAGGAAAACATCGTGAGGAAACCTGCATACCATAGCGATTTGTATAAATTTCTATGGTATGTAAAAGTCCGCCAACCCGCATTAGGCCAGCGTGGTGGACTATATGGCCTAACCACTCTCAATCGTACTCTCGATTGTAGAGTAGGCCCGTGCCCTGCAGTGGGTCGTATATGGGCTGATACAATACAATACAAAAAAATGTTGACTTAAGCGCAAGCCTTACCAACTCCCTTTCTTATTGCATAGGGCAGACAAACTAGATACCAGCATACGGCACGCGATGGTAAATGATTACCTTCGCCCATAAACATCTATATCGGTTAAGCCCCCTTTACACGAGCAGTGTTTCTCGCGGCGAGAATCGTATGCGATTATAGATGATATTAGACTTATCGTCGTATTTGGGTAGTAAATACATAGATTTTCTAAAACAATAATGTACAACTTTTTATTTTTAATAATATAATAGTACTTAAGAGTTAAAATTATAATTTTATCAAAAACTAGGTATTTATAGGATAATAGGAAAAAAATACAAAATAATAGTCCCTTTTTTTTGTAAACATTTTAGTTGCATCGTCTCTGTAATCACTAAAACTACCTCCTGGCTTCGTTTTTGGTTGGAGTCTTGATATACCCTGTATATGGCTATTTACATATTCACTTTATATACAAACACTTCGTTTTGCCCACGCAAGGTGCGTATGTGAAGCACGCATGACATCACATCCTGAGATATCATACATCACCTGCACAATGTAACAGATTTATTAAGTAAATAATTTTATTATGATAATGACTTGTGTATCCGTCAACAACACATTCCTGGCTCATGATTGTATAACAGGAAAATACCAGCCCTTACACGTCCCACAGGTGGGGTATAGAGTATTAACAATGACCATGATAGACGCCCAAGTATATATAAATACACCCAATAGTCACATACATAGTCCTGACCCCACATTAAGATCGAGTCTTGTGTCGTGTATCAGAAACTACGACACTTTTCGGTCTCATAACATAACAGCCGAACCGAAACAAAAGCCTGAAATTCACACAATTTGTTTCGGTGCGAGGATCGAACCCGCGGCCTCCCGTTTTACAGGGGGCGTCTAACCAACCGCGCCACGGATACTGTCGGTATACGAAATTATTAAATTTATTTTGGCGCGTTAAGAAAGAAATGCGATGATGTTATTTAAGTACCAGGACCGCATGAAGTTGACAGACATATTTTTTTTACTTTATTCAATAATGTTTCATTAAGTTGATTGCGTCGGTTTAATAGTTGGACTACGGTACAATTATAGAGAATCCCGGGTCGGGCAAAGTGATATTTGATTTTTCTATTAATTTTAGCCCGGAGTCAGGAATTTGTGCCCTTTATGATGATAGGCTCGCCCCCTAACACATCGTGGGACGGAACACACAAGGCGTAATATAGGTGTCCTGATAGCACCTCTGCTCCATCCCTTCTGGGAAAAAGGCGTGAGTTTATGTACGTATGTTTCATTACGTTACACTCCCCATTTTTGGATAATTCTTAATTAAATTAAGATCATCAGATCTTCCAAATCTTAGTTAAACTTTAAACCGGTTAATAAATCACTGGTGTGACGCCAAAAAACATAACAAAAACTGATACGATTAATTTTGATAATTTGGAGGGACATTATTTCGATTCTCTTTACCCATACATGTACCTCAATACTCAATACTCAATATCTTTATTGCACACCACATGTTATAAAGATGTTATAATTTTATAAAAAGGTACAATGTGGACCCTGTTGAGCACGGCAACAATTTAGGAGAGAGGAGGAAGCCATAATGTTCATTTTATTTATAGATACCTAGATATATTTGGAATATTGTATTCTTAAAATTTATAATAAGTGTACATATTTGTATTTAATATGCACTTATGGTAGCATAATTACTTTAATGATATTTTTTCAGAAATGTTATTTGTTAAATATTTCTGTTTAGTTGTTATATAATTATGTAATATAAATATAAATATAAATATGAATATGAATATGAATATGAATATGAATATGAATATGAATATGAATATGAATATGAATATGAATATGAATATGAATATGAATATGAATATGAATATGAATATGAATATGAATATGAATATGAATATGAATATGAATATGAATATGAATATGAATATGAATATGAATATGAATATGAATATGAATATGAATATGAATATGAATATGAATATGAATATGAATATGAATATGAATATGAATATGAATATGAATATGAATATGAATATGAATATGAATATGAATATGAATATGAATATGAATATGAATATGAATATGAATATGAATATGAATATGAATATGAATATGAATATGAATATGAATATGAATATGAATATGAATATGAATATGAATATGAATATGAATATGAATATGAATATGAATATGAATATGAATATGAATATGAATATGAATATGAATATGAATATGAATATGAATATGAATATGAATATGAATATGAATATGAATATGAATATGAATATGAATATGAATATGAATATGAATATGAATATGAATATGAATATGAATATGAATATGAATATGAATATGAATATGAATATGAATATGAATATGAATATGAATATGAATATGAATATGAATATGAATATGAATATGAATATGAATATGAATATGAATATGAATATGAATATGAATATGAATATGAATATAAATATAAATATAAATAAATAAATAAATATAAATACCTGCGTATTAAGAGATTCCTTTACCGTATATATTAGAAATAACTAAACACACTCTGACTATGTTTTCGTTTAACTTAATACCCTTTTACGAGTCAATAATAACTGGTAAATGAAGCGATAAAACTATTAAATGTCAATTTAACTTAAACCTTCAGTTTTGCCTGCTTAAACCTTCGTTTATGTTACAAACTGGTGGTAGGTCTGTCATATGTGAGAGACCGCCTGGTTAGACACCATTTAAATGTCTATTTCTCACGCCATACAGCAGTGTGAATGCACTGTTGTGCTCCGGTTTGTAGGATTTTGGAGGTAGAGTAACTACTGGACATATGAGACTTAACATCTTGTTTCAGGACGGTGAACCCAGTACATTCTTAAGCATAGCTATGCAATTCATGGCGTTGTTTGGTTTTGCTACTGTCCATGAGCGGTCGTATCGCTTACCATCAGGTGAATGCTCAGCAGAGTATGCTCGTCTCGCCAATCATCGCAATAATAAAAAAACAAAGAGACAATCACCTTTCGTAGATTGATAAATATTTATTTTGAAAACACTGCAGTTACCGTCAAATATTGTAGTCACTTTATCGTGTCAATATACAAGAAAAACTATTTTTCTACCTCAAAATATATTTTAAAAATATGAGTTTTTTATGAGCCCGATAAATAAATTAATTCAACAGATATTTTTGAGGCCACAGTAAGATAATAAAACTAAAATAAATACAAAAAAACGTAAATCGAAATGACAAATATAATTTGTTATGGTGCTCGTTCACAGCTAACCACTGAGGCTTTCAGAGTCGACAAACATACACAATTACGTATTAACTATAACCACAATATTCAAATTTCTGTTTATTTAATTTAGCCCCAGGTTAAATACATAGAACTTTAAATTCAAATGTGATTTAAATCTGCAATCTTGTAACTGTCATTACCTACAATTTTATGGAGTTTATTAACATAATTTTGCATGTATTAGTTATGATTTTATGACCGCTGGTAATTTGGCCAAGCATGATTACGAAGCCAATGTTTGGTCAAACCCCTCTCGGCCCCAAATATAAGGTTCGCCAAGTCATATGCAACAGCCTCCGTGGCGCTGTTGGTTAGAAACCGGCTGTGAAACGAGAGGCCGCGGGTTTGATCCCTGCACACAAATGATTTGCGGCTAATTTTTATTTCTGGTCCGGATGTTAAAATCGAAAAAGGTTTTATTATGCAATAGGTCCGGCAAACGAGCAAACAAGTCACCTGATGGTAAGTGATCAGTGCACATGAACAACGCTGGATCATAGTGGTATTGCCCAGCAAGTCGGAGGGGAGCGGGAAGGAAAAAGGTTGGGAAGAGGTATTATTATAGGTTGGGGTATTGACCATCCGGTGATATTTCGTCAAGTCTTACTTAGTTTCTCTTACACGACATAAGACTTTTATCTTGGTTTATAGTAAGGACTACATACGCGCCTGTACTGTATCAGCCGATATACGTCCCACTGCAGGGCCCGGACCTCCTCGATAGTCGAGTGTACGATTGAGTGGGGTTATGCCATATAGTCCACCACGCTGGTCTAGTGCGGATTGGCGGACTTTTCATATGCGCTTGTGTATATACATTTTATATTCATACTGAAAATCTCATAAAGTAGCCATTGATTACCATTACTAATATAGTGTTTTTATTAATCTGTATGTATATTACAATACCGAGAAACAATGTCGTAATGTTAATCAAATGGAGTCGTTAGTAGGTTATTATTCCTAATGGCGGAGTAACTACACATCTGCCAATTGCAACCGCACTAGTATTTTGTAACTTATTTTTAATGGCCGTGCGTACAATTGCGGCCATAATTTATGTACTAAACCTATTTTTTAAGCACGTTGTGGCTTGTTGGTAGAGGACTGGCCGCGGCTGTCGAGAGAGGTCGGAAGTTCGAGCCCAGGACACGTCTTAATTACTTGGAGTTCTAAGTTGATAGTCAATCACCACGCACTATAATTGTGAAGGAAAACGACCTGCATAGTAAATTGATTTTCAAGAATTTCTATGATATGTAAAGTCCGCCAACCAACACTAGGCCAGCGTGGTGGACTACATATGAGCCATAGAGTCTCTTTTATTCTCCCTCCTTTTTTCATTTTCCCCCACATTCTGAAAGGTCGACAACGCGCCTACGATCGATGTATTGTTCGTTGGCGGTTATCAATGATCATCAGGTGAGCTGGTTGCTCGTTTCCCATCCAATCTATCAGCCAAAGGAAGTCCACTGCTGAAAATAGGCCTCCCCCAATGATTTCCACAGTGACCTGTTGGAGGCAGCCCGCATCCAGCGACGTCCCGCGACCTTTACCAGGTCGTCGTCGTCTCGTTTTCCATATTTAAGCATAATTCAGTTTCTAAATAAAATAACAGGAAATTGTAATTTCTAAGTATTAATTTGTCTTATACCGTACTAAACGTATTAATGCATATAATGCAGCTTGAAAGCACATAACATTTATACTTTCACTGTTCTTTAGAATTCTGAAAAATGTTATAACTATATTTGGCAGCTGTTTCTTCTTAGATGACGTAACATTTTAAATGTTTATTTATAAATATCTACTAACTAAAATCATTGATCATTTTACATCCAAAACTATTCAAAACATGTAAAAAAACGAACCTTTTTTATTAAAGTGACATCTTTTGAAAAAAAAACTTTAGTGTCATTTTAAAACATGACAAATTGTAATTTATTTTCGTTATTATACTACTCGTAATGTAGAGGTTAAAAATGTTGTTTCTTTAATTTGTTACAGAAACGCAAATTAAGTCTTTTGCTTTAATTTGTAAAGAATTACAATAAAATCATTATAAACATAATATCTGTACACAAACATAAATTATCTTTCACACAGAAATTTTCACAGTTCTCTCTTTGTAAAACATTGTTAGTTTTCTCATGTCATTTACTTTGTACAAGGTAAAAAATAACGAACATTTTAGAAAATATATTCAACATGATATTTAAACGAAAACATTTTTACATGGAAATCCGCTATTTTGACATTATAATTTGGATGTTTTAAATTCCAAGATAACGCCACTGAGAAAGCCTACGCTAATAACATGTGTAATGATTTCGTTAATTTATAGTAAATATTATAATGATGCATTTTGGTACTTAATATTTACATACATACATAAACACACGCCGCTTTCCCAGAAGGGGTAGGCAGAGGTGCTACCAGAACACCCACGTTTCGCCTGGTATATTCCGTCCCACGATGTGATAGGGGGCGAGCCTATCGCCATATCGGGCACAAATTCCTGACTCCGGGCTGACAATGAATAGAATAATCCAATATCACCTTGCCGGACCCGGGACTCGAACCCGAGACCTCAGCTTTGCAATCGTACCCTAGTACCACTACGCCACCGAGGCAGTCTTAATATTTAATTCATTAAATTACTGTATTTTGTACCAATAATGTTAAAAACTCTTTTAAACTTGAGGTAACGATTGAAGTGGCCTGTTTTAAAAATGATTAGATTTAAAATGTGAAAAACGGAATGAGAAATAAAAAAATACAAAAAAAAACAAAAAAAGGACAGAGGTCTTGTTGTGGTTGGTCTGGTTGTGTAATGTCGTGTAATTTATATAAATTCATGTAAAACAAGCGGAAAACAATATTGTTATTCAACGAGACGGAGTTTCATTCTTAGCCAGAGAAACCCTTTCCTATAAGTACTACCAGATGCAAGGAGAGAGGACCGTATGACAAACTGAAGGCCATTATTTACACATGAATTCATAGTTTTTCTTTTGATCCAAATAGATACCATAACTATCCTTTTTTGTATTGTATCAGCCCATATACGACCCACTGCAGGGCACGGGCCTCCTCTACAATCGAGAGTACGATTGAGAGTGGTTAGGCCATATAGTCCACCACGCTGGCCTAATGCGGGTTGGCGGACTTTTACATACCATAGAAATTTATACAAATCGCTATGGTATGCAGGTTTCCTCACGATGTTTTCCTTCACCGTTATAGTGCGTGGTGATTGACTATCGAACTATCCTCCCTATATAACTATCCAAAAATATTCTTAAAATATTCTTACATGCGCTATTTTCCCTGGCCGGCAGTGTATTACATCGTGGGTCGCATAGCTTGAACCTTGCTCAATAAATATGTTTTTCGTACAAGTAATGGCGATTTGATAACAAAACAGAATTAATTGCGCCTCAGTTCTCTCAGAGCTGTTTTTAACGCGTTATTATGATTTATTGTTATTGCTTTGTTTCGGCACTTTCACTTATTGCCGAATTTAAATTTAGCTTCCGTGGTGCAGTGAGCACCTTGGTATTGCGCAGTCGCGGATTTGATTCCCGTCCCGTCACAATTTTAAGCATCCGTGGCGTAGTTGCTTAGACGCTGGCTATGAAACATGAAGATGCGGATTCGATCCCAACACCGAGACTAATATTAGTTTGATCCATAGGTATTTGTCTCGGGTCTGGGTGTATCTGAGACCGAAAAGCCTCTCGTAGTTCACGTAAATACCCGCGGTACAAGACTTGTGTTGTGGGTGTCAGGGAATGAAAACACGAAACAATTGCTTGTGATTCATACAAACATTTGTCTCGGTGTGGGGTTCGAATCCGTGGCCTCACATTTCACAGCCGGTCTAACCAACTGCGCCACGGAGGCTGTCTGATACACTGACTGTATGATACTGATAAAATATTAAGTATGCAGATTTCCTCACGATGTTTAAATCAAATTGACCGATAATTGCTATCTAACACATCCGTTCTTACAAATCGCTTCACTTGTAAAATAATCC
This sequence comes from Theretra japonica, assembly GCA_033459515.1. Taxonomy (NCBI): domain Eukaryota; kingdom Metazoa; phylum Arthropoda; class Insecta; order Lepidoptera; family Sphingidae; genus Theretra; species Theretra japonica. Next base: position 993,980 of record CM065950.1, read on the forward strand.
AGGCCACAAAAACACTCGAAAACAAATCAAAACATTTAGCCTCGTTGAGGAATGTCTAGTATGCACCTGAGAATCGAACCGGTGATCTAACCGACATTGAGCTGTCAAAGCCTCTGTGCGGTTAATGTGGTCCATTGTTGCTCACGATGCGACGCCATTTGTCAGCGATCGATGTTAGTTGGGTGTTTGAGGAGGTTTCATAAAAAAAAATTGGCAAAAAAATAATTTTTTTTTTTTTTTACATTCAATTTTTTTTAGTTTGTGGTGTTTTCATACAAAAATGTTCTGGCAAAAATTAAAAAAAAAAACCTTTTTTTTCCTAACTCAATGAGTAAGTTGCTGTAAAATAATAGACCTCGTAATTTTTTTTCGATATTTTTTTCTATAATATTTTCTACAACAAATAGTTGGGATACAAAAGACCGCCTTCGATCTTTGCCCCAAAATAATATCTGTGAGGTTTTTAATTTCTATTGGATGCTTTGGATCTTTATTAGTTCATATACGACACATTTTTTTTACATTGTCTTTCCAATCTTCTAATTCCAATCTTCTTTCTAATCTTCCAATCCTATTTTAGGTAATATAATATTTTTCCTATAATCATGACATTATGAAAAAAAAACTTAAACAAAATTCGAAAATTGTATATCCCTGTCCTACAAGAAAACAATACTAAAATGATTTTGTATGAAACCACGCACCTCAAATAGCCCGAAGGCGTCATCCGTCAATGATCATCATTAGTGTTAACAAAATAAGTGGCGAGCACACGCACCGAGCGCCGTGAGAACGTTGCGCCATGTGCACGGGCCTTAGCCAATCCTAATTTAATTAAATCCACTAGTGACTAGAGGACAAGTGGGGATAACATTGGATTAAGTAAGACCTAAATTGGATATGGGTAAGATGGTAATTGGAGACTGTCCCGCCCTCACACCCGCCACTGCAACTCCTGTAAGCCAGGATCAATTGTAAGGACTTGTAAGGACACTGAGCATTGAAGCTCAGCGAGTCTCCAGGAATTTCTAACTTGTCTTTAACCCGCAACGAAATCAATCATAAAGTTAAATTAATAGGAGGAGTTGGAAATAAATTATTGTCCACTTCCCTCCATAACAAAGCGGGTGACAGAAACAATGAACTAAAGAGGTAAATAACCTCGTATAAAGACTTTTACAGCCAGAGAAGCCAACTGTAAAGCACAACGGATCAAATCATTATTACATTTAAATGGGACCTATTATATGAGCTGTTATAATGCATTCCAATACGAGTAATAGGTATGGCAAAAATGCCGGAAAGCACGGAAATTCCCCTTAGTCTCTACAATATCCATGTAGTATACTCCAGATGATATTTGCATACTATCCAGCATGGTTTTACGCTCATTCTGCCTAAGACTACACTCCCAAAGTATATGATGCGCGGACTGTTCATATTCTGAATTACGTGTTGAATTGATAATTGTGGCTGGATCTTCGCGTCCGCCAGACAGCGACTACATACATAATTACCATAAAGATCGAGGCTTGTATGGGTATCAGAAACTACGAGAGGCTTTCCTATCCCACTAACACATAGGGCCGAAATAAATACAATATATAAATACACCCAACAGTCACATACATAGTCCTAACCCCACACTAAAATCGAGTCTTGTGTCGTGTATCAGAAATTACGAGAAACTTTTCGGTCTCACAAACACCCAGAGTCGAGACAAATACTTGTGGGTCACACAAACATTTGTCTCGGTGCGGGGATCGAACCCGCGGCCTCTCGTTTCACAGCCGGCGTTTAACCAACTGGGCCACGGAGGCTGTCATAAGAAATACTTGTGGGCCGCACTTTGTCTAAGTGCGATGATCGTACCCGTGGCCTTTCGTTTCAGACTCTAACCAACAGCGCCACAAAGGTTGTTGCGTTTCAGGTGTATGCGGATACTCGGGCCGGCATTTTTGTGTCGACCGGAGGAGGTAAGGCTCATCAGCGTGCATTATACGGCCGCATACTCAAACGCTACTTAAATATTATGTTGCACTTAACTACGCAAGACCCCTAAATGTACTAGCTAAGTAGGACTCGGTAGTTATGTGGAACTTAATATTAAAATGGCATTTGAGTATTCGGGCGATAGTCAATTATTCTTTCTCCCTCCTACAGAACATGAGGAATGAACTGGCCCATAACATTAACATTAAATCTTTGAGTATTTGTAATATAGAGGGAGGACTGTGATACCTTCGCGTCTTCAAAATCGTAGATATTTTCTTGTTCGTAATGTTGGTAGCACTGCTATATTATTGAAAATCAAACTAATTATTTAAAGACAAATTTCTACAAATTCGGTTGTTGACCGAAATTAATTATTATCTGTCTTAAATGAGTTTGAGTGGAATTTAATAGCCCTAAACAATTTATGTTTCAAATAATTAGTGCATGTTGGACAACTGTCAAATGTCAGCCAATAGGAGGTCAGAAAACGGTGGCCCGTGGTGGTGGTGAAAAAGACTGCCTCGGTCGCGTAGTGGTACTGCGGTACGATTGCAAAGCTGAGGTCTCGGGTTCGAATCCCGCGTCGGGCAAAGTGATATTGGATTTTTCTATTCATTATCAGCCCGGAGTCAGGAATTTGTGCCCGATATGGCGATAGGCTCACCCCCTATCACATCGTGGGACGGAATATACAAGGCAAAACGTGGGTGTTCTGGTAGCACCTCTGCCTACCCCTTCTGGGAAACAGGCGTGTGTTTATGTATGTAAAAAGGTGGTCCGGCACCGCCATTTTTAACTACGTTTTTGAAGTGCCAACGCTCCCTCTATATAATGAATACTCTAAGTATGAAATACACTCTGACAACATCATATCAACTCAATAAATACAATTAAGTATATATACATAATACTGTACGTATCAATCTAACTGCTAATATGACATAATCACAGCAGAATAAGACAAATTGGAATTTAATTCATTATTATGTCATTGGACGGTGTAATACGGAATGTGACTTGCTAAAATTGTGACAAAATGCCGAGTCAGATAGTTTACTGTTAGATAATGATAGCAAAGTATTCTAAGAGTTATTTGATGTTTAGCGAAAGTTAGAATTAGCTTGACCAAAACACACAAAAAAATATATTTGAAAATAACTCCTGCTTAATCAGCAAGGAAACCTTTTTGAATACTAATGGTGCAGGAAAAAATTTTTTTTGGAAGTGGTAGAGCCACGCCGTTGTCTGTTATGACTCAGCATGAATGGGCAGGCTCGTCCGGAGCGGTACCACTGTCTATCAGACGATCGACGTCAAGCGACCGCTCAGCTGTCGCATTTCGTTCGGTGAGTGAGATTGCCGGATGCCGAATACCCCTTTCCTCTTTCCATCCTTTTTCCTTCCCACTCCCCTCCCAATTAAGCCGGCAACACATCCATGGTCCAGCATGGTGGATGTTCATAGGCGGCAGTGATCAATTACCATCAGGTGCTCTTTTTACTCGTTTGCCGAACCTACACAATACAATTTAAAAAAAAGCCATACATAATCACATAAATAATCCTGACCCTTACTAAGATCGAGTCTTATGTCGTGGGTATCACGAACTACGCGAGACTTTTCAGTCTCACATACACCCAGATCCCACACAAATACCCATCGATCACACAAACATTTGTTTCAGTGCGGGGATCGAACCCGCTTATTTTCACAACTGGCGTCTGCCACGGAGGCAGCCTGTTGAACTATAGTCTTTAACTTACATAATCAGCTGATTCTATGTTGTATACAGCCGTCCCTGTAACCATTGCCCTTCGTCCCCGACCCGACGACACAAAAACAATGCAATTTGATCATTTTACTAATTACCCATGCACAACTCACAACTATTGAATGCGAAAAAAATCGCATGGGAACTGAAAATCGAAGGCTTAGAACACAAGCCGATGGCCGCAAAGGAAAAGAAACATATAAGGTTATATCCTTAGAGTATTCATAATATAGAGGGAGGGCTGGCACTTCAAAAACGCAGATAAAAATGGCGGCGCCGGGCCACCTTTGCCGCCCTCCTATTGGCTGACATTTGACAGCTTGTCCAACATGCACGAATTATTTGAGAAATAAAAATAAAAATAATATTTAGATCTATTTAATTCTACGCAAACTCGTTTTGTGCGAATAATAACTAAATATGCTTTCGATTACCAACGGAATGTATGACAATTTCTATTTAAATATTTGTTCAGTTTTCAAATTAACATTAGCGGACTAACATGACGAAGGGAAAAATATCTACCTTTTCAAAGACGCAAATGTACAGCGCTCCCTGTATATTATGAATACTCTAAGCTTATATCCCCGATGGGTTAAACAGGGTGTTCCACAGCGATGCCGCATGTAAGGTAAGTAGCTTAATTAATATTATAGAAATTTTACTAAAAGAAGAGATACAATGATTTTGAAAACAATTCAAACTGCAATCAAAGATGTTTGAATAGTCGCATTTCTGAAGCGGTAATCAATTGCCATGTGGGAGAAAAACCACCCGTTTCACGATGAAAATCAAAAGGCTCGATCATGAGGATTATTTAGCCAATTTTCATAGTATCTTAAATAATAGGAGGTAACTATCCCCCCACCCAGACTGCCTCGGTGGCGTAGTGGTGCTACGGTACGATTGCAAGGCTGAGGTCTTGGGTTCGAATCCCGGGTCGGGCAAAGTGATATTGGATTTTTCTATTCATTATCAGCCCGGAGTCAGGAATTTGTGCCCGATATGGAGGTAAGCTCGCCCCCTATCACATCGTGGGACGGAATATACAAGGCGAAACGTGGGTGTTCTGGTAGCACCTCTGCCTACCCCTTCTGGGAAAAAGGCGTGAGTTTATGTATGTAAGTATGTATGTATCCCCCCACCCGCCAGTGCAACTTCTGTAAATAAGCCAGGGTCGACAGTTCCCTCCCACGATGTATGCGGGGCGAGCTATGGCCATATCGGTCACAAATTCCTGATTCCGAGCTGATAATGAATATAAAATTCAATACAACTTTTTACCCTACCCGGGCTTCGAACCTAAAGCCTCAGCGTTGTAACCGTAGTACATTGTGGCACGGAGGCAGTTTTCACGAAAAAAAATCTATTTGTCTTTAAACTCCTCCAGTATGTCATAAATAAAAATCTAAAATACTTAAACGAGCGGTGAAAGTGTAAATTGGTAGTTAATTGACATATAAAGTTCAACTGGACAGTTTCAATGTTTTTAACTGTTGTAACACGTTATCCAAAGATTACTACCGTTTGTACATTATCTTTTATTGCGTGTTACGCGGATGTTGCGGATATTCGGATATTGTTGCGGATATTATAATTTTTATAGCTAATTCTGACAACTGTAGCATTATCAATAAATAAATAATAAATACACCCAACAGTCACATACATTGTCCTAACTCCACGCTAAGATCGAGTCTTGATTTTTCGGTCTCACCAACACTCAGACCCGAAACAAATACCTGCTCAAACATTTGTTTCGTTACGGGGATCAAACCCGCGGTCTCTCGTTTCTCAGCCGGCGGCGCCTGACCAACTGCGCCACGGAGACTGTCTATCTTTGTTTATTTCAACTTTAATGCGTGAATGCCTCGGCGGCGTAATTGTACTACGGTATGATTACAAAGCTGAGGTCTCGGGTTCGAATCCCGGGTCGGGCAAAGTGATATTGGATTTTTCTATTAATTATCAGCCCGGAGTCAGGAGTTTGTGCCCGATATGGCGATAAGCTCGCCCCCTATCACATCAAGATACGGAACACATACGGTGAAACGTGAGTGTCCTGGTTGCACCTCTGCCTACCCCTTCTGGGCAAAAAGCGTGATGTTTATGCATGTATGCATGTTAAAATGCACCGATAAATACTAAAGATAGTCATTTTAACTTCATGTTAAAGATAGATAGGATAATGAAAACGACCGTTAATCATGTATGGTTGTCTACTGTCAAACGATACAAAGATTCATCGAAAGAAACGCAATAGCAAAGCTATCAAGATTATTTTCTATTCGCCTAGTCAAAACAAGAATAGCATGGAATGACTTAAAGTTATAATATGGTTTGATACTAACAGACTCTCATATTTTATTAGTTAAACGTTAATAAATTTTAGCATTATTGCGTTTGATACGTATACATTTATTATTACATTACATTTATTTAAATCGTTTCACATAATTACATATTACATATGCATATTTACTTATTTATGTAACAAATAATTGACTCACAAAGACTTAAAAAACAATAAGTTTTTAGAAATAAATCGTCTATAAAGAAGTTTATTGCTTGATGTATAAAGTGTAACACATTCCGAATCGGAATTAACGACTTATAAAATCTTGTAAAGAGTCTGTGAGTGTTCGTCAAGTAGATGTAGTCATGTAACTATGAGAGTACTAAAATATGTACTGACAACGATGCCAAAGAACGGATAGATTGAAGAAGGTTCCCAATGGCCGAAAAAATCCAACGTTAAACATACATACATACATACATAAACTCACGCCTTTTTCCCAGTAGCGGTAGGCAGACATGCGAACATCCACGTTTCGCCTTGTGCGTTTTATCCCACGATGTGATAGGGAGCGAGCCTATCGCCATATCGGGCACAAATTCCTGACTCCGGGCTCATAATGCATAGAAAAATCCAATATCTTTTTGTCCGACCCGGGTTTCGAACCCGAGACTTCGGCTTTATAATCGTACCGTAGTATAGTAGCCACCGAGGCAGTCATAGTTAAAATAATAAATAAATCCACCCAACACACACAGACGTGACTCCATACTAAGATGCAAGTTTTACATAATAGATATGAGAAACTAGAAAAGTATTTTTCCACAAACACCCTAGACCTAACCAACTGTTTGTCAGCCACAAACATTTGATCAAACCCGCGGCTTCACATTCCACATCCGTCGAGCCAACGTGATGTTGGCAAATGGTATTTAATTCAAACCACATATTTCTCATCAACCCAGGCGACTTTGTACAAATAAAAAAAAAAGTGATTTTATTTTTTACGATTTCTAGACACCCGTAGATACGAGAATATTTACAGCTTAGCTGAACTTCAGTTCGATTCAGGAACATACCTGACTCGTAAAAAGACTCGTACCAATACGGGTTGATCAAAAGCCTTAAAAATTAAAACTTGGTACAATGTTACCAGGGGTGGAACATCTGGCTTATATTAACTAGCACGTGTCAACATCACCTTGAATGAAAATAAATACACTCAACAGTCACATATAGTCCTGACCCGACATTAAGATCGAGTCTTTTGTCGCGGGTATCAGAAACTCCGAGAGACTACGGTATCACGAACTCAAATACCTGTGAATCACACAAATATTTGTATCGGAGGAATCGAATCCGCGACCCACATTTCACAGCCGTCTGACCACCTGCCCCACAGAGGCTGTCGAATATATAGATACATAGCAAGTGAAATAGTCCAAAGCATATAGTAGCCTGTATGTAAACATGTTGTGCAAGCGACTACCCACACGCTGAGCCATTGTTTTACGCTCCGCACTCGCAAACACTACGTAAACTGTGGACTTAGGCAAGTTTAAATACTTATGAAACGAATATGGCGAGTTATAAAGCCCTATTTACACGGGGAGAGTTTCTCGCCTTGAAGATACGATTATCGTAAGGATATAAAAAAGTTGCATCGTGTAAACATTGTCAGAACACAATAATCTATGGCGTTTATGTCATGCGATAACCGCATACGATTATCGAGAAACTCTATCCGTGTAAATGGCGCTTAGAGTATTGGGCTTTCGATTTCCATTTTGATTTGTAAGTTTAGATTCTGAATAATTTCAATCGATCATCATCAGTCCTTTGCAGTAAGCCTCTCCCAAAGTACGCCACAGAGCCCGGTCTGCTGCTTTATGCATCCAGTCGCTGCCGGCCTTCTTAATAATTAATGGATAATTTTAAGTGAACACAAGTTTCAACGACAAGAATATAGATTCGAAAATAATCTACAAAAAGAAAACATTACCGATCATAAATGTATCAACAAACAACGCTTTTTCCTGCGGTTTTGCTTCCACAATTCAAAAAAATACTTTCATCGTTGAATTTAATGTCTTAGGAGCCATATATTTTCTCGTACTTAACGGTAACCAAATTATTATGTGGCATGTAAAGTCCACCAAACTGCAATAGACTAGCGTGGCAGACTATAGCCTAATCTCTCTATAGAACTCTGGTTTATGGAGTTCCATGCCCAATGTTGTATGGGCCGTATATGGGCTGAGTATTTTTAATTTTAGAACTATTAAACTAGTCTATTGGTAGTCTATCACCACACCTCTAAAACGATGAAGGAAAACATCGTGAGGAAAGCATATCGCATACCGTAGGGATTCATAAGAATTTCTATGGTGTGTAAAGCCCGCCAACCAAAAGTGGTGGACTATATGGCCTAACACCTGCAAATCGTACTCTCAATTGTAGAGGAAGTTCGTACCATGCAGCGTGACGTATATGGGCTGATACAGATACGGAACTATTAAAAATACATTTTTTATTTTAATCCATTGCTACATAAAAGGACAATACTAACAAACACTTTATCAGATAAAATAATGTCAAAAAGAAAAAAATCTATGGCATTACTCATAACATTGAAGGCATAGACACGATCTCAAAAAAAGAATCGAGAACATTTGAGGTCGCCACGATCATGCGATGATCAAAGATTATAAAACCAACCTTGACAAAGACCTCTGACTTCATTCATGTGTAAAAATCAAATAAAAATGTCTAGACGTAGATTGTATAGTAATGTATACACAGTTGACAGCCAATTGTGGTTAAGAAAATAGATTTGAGTGGCGAAGGATAATCGTTCATTTTTTTTGCACAGGTCAGATAAACGAGCAAACAGGTCACCTGATGGTAAGTGATCACTGCTGCCCATGAACATCCACAATGATTGGATCATGGATGTGTTACCCATCAAATCGAGAGATATCTGAAGATATGTGAAGTATAATGCACTATTACGGTTAAGGAAAACATAGTAAGGAAACTTGAATACCATAGTGATTTGTAAAAAAATCTACGGTATGTAAAGTCCACCAACTCCCACTAGGCCAGCGTGGTGGACTATATGACCTAACCCCGATCAATTGTACTCTCGATTGTAGAGAAGGTGCGTGCCCTGCAGTGGGTCGTATATGGGCTGATACAATACAATACAATGTAAAGTCCACCAACTCCCACAAGGCCAGCGTGGTGGACTATATGACCTAACCCCGATCAGTTGTACTGTCGATTGTAGAGGAGGCCCGTGCCCTGCAGAGGGACATATATGGTCTGATACAGTACAGTAAGTTAAGTTAAATCCATCACTATGAGCCAATATGCTAAACTAGGAAAGTCTGAAATCTGTATTGTAGAACAGTTCCCTAATAGATATGGCAATATGAAAATTTTATTGTGCAAAATGAGCATCTCATTTCGTTCCGCTCGCAACCATAGTTCATTTCATAACGCATAACCCAACATTTCAATATATTCGGGGCAAGATGGTCACCTTACGTCTTTCAAGTTACCATCTCGTCAGTTTTCAATTACTCTGTCATTCTGACACATCTATATACAATTATGAGCCGCTGTTTGCGTGTCACGTAAATTACTCTTAAATTTCCTTCTTTATTTTATAATTGAAAGCTTCTTTAGGTAGAGTAAACTCCTTGGACAACAGAAATGGACCGGTTCGACCTGGATGGAACCACTTTCCCGGAGACAAATGGCACGAGTCCCAATATCTTTCTTCTTTCCTTTTCCCGTTCTATTTTAAAAAGCTGGCTACGCACTCACGTTCCCAATGGACCTATAATACTTTGATTCAGTAGTATTATACCACATGGTACATGTACGATCTAATTAACGATTTGCTAGTTTGCTGGACCTAAATGTTAACATAAAAGTGCGTGGTGACCTGTTGGCAAACGGACCAGACGCGGCTGCCAACATGTTCACAGTGGTCGCGTGTGCAAATCCTAGGGCATACCTCTGACTTTTTGAAGTCATGTGTGTATTGATAGTCAATCACCACGCACTATAACGGTATAGGAAAACACCCTGAGGAAACCTGCATACCATAGCGATTTGCAACAATTTCTATGGTATGTAAAGTCCGCCAACTCGCACTAGGCCAGCGTGGGAGACTATATGGCTTAACCCCTCTCAATCGTACTCTCGATTGTAGAGGAGGCTCGTGCCCTGCAATGGGAAGTATCTGGGCTGATACAGTACAGTACAAACAAAAATATAACGAAACTATACATTTATCATTGTTAATCGCTTGTGAGAAGTTATAAGAATGAACGAGTATTTAAAAAACTACACAATAAAAGTAGGGGCCATAAACTAGTGTCAAAATAAAGATATTTTTGCAACTTAAATGTCACCTATCACGCTCAATTGAATAACAAAATTGACAACTGTGGCAATTATACATCATTCACGGTGGGCTGTGGGTTAAGGCGGGCTATACGCTAGCGATTATATGCGACTGTCGTATTTGCATGTTTTATTTTAAGTTGCGTTTAGAACATTTTACAGTTTTTGATTTCGTTTTAACGTTTGTTATGCTTAGATTTATCGGTGACAAAAAGCTTATTTTTACTAGTAACAAAACATTTTAAAAGTATTTTAAAGCTTTAATTAAAATAATGGCATTTTAGTTGTTTTTTTGTGTCGATTTGTCTTATATAACTACATAAAAAACCTTACTATGAATGATCTATCACATGGTTTTTTAAGTTTTTAAGCACTAACAACAAATAATAATACTGTCTCAGTAGCACAGTTGCACTATGATACAATTACAACGCTGAAGTCTCGGGTTCGAATCGGGTCGGGCAAAGAAATATTGGTTTTTCTAATAATTATCAGCCCGAATTCAGGAATTTGTGTCCGATATAGTGATAGGTGATAGGAACACACAAGGAGAATCGTGGATGTCTTGGTAGCACCTTTGTCTACCCCTTCTGGTAAAAAGACGTGAGTTTATGTATGTAACAATAGATAATTATGAAACACGCTACTTATTGAACAAATACTAGTTTGTATATTATTCATGTATTCAAAAAATTCTAAGTGCGAATTTTCAAAACAAAAGTAAATTGCTAGCGACCGATGATTTGCCAGCGTTCATAAAATTACAAGTATCATTTAGCAGTATGAATTAATATCGCATTCTGCTAACATGTGAATAACACGAACACTAACATAAATATGTTACATACATACATAAATTACGTAAAATATTTCGCACTAAACTATTAGCATTAAAAATTATTGTGTTTGCCAACATCCATACGTTTATTTTACAAGCTACTCAACGTTTAATGAGAAGATGTCACTGTGCACTGTAAATTCAAAGTAATAGTTAACTTTTGACCGAATAACTATGTTGACATTCTAAAATAAAAATATTGAAATCTATAATTTTATGTTATTTTATATGTAACAATTGTGCGTTTATTTTTATGCAAATATTAAAAATATATTCTATAATTATTGTGTTTAAAATAGAACATGATTTAATATGATAGCGATATCGATTTCTTTTTATGGTGAGTAAATTTAACACGATAAACATTAACAAAATATAGACTTGTTTTGTCATTTGAACATAAAAACAATAACGATATTTTCTTTATACATTTCTTTTAAAGATAAAGAATTTCACCCTTCTTTGAATCTTTAATGTTTGGTTAGTAATTTGTCAATATATCCGTAACAGCCCCTTATAAAAATTATATTGGTGTGTCGAAAACCTAATTAATGTGCAAATAAGTATGTAAGCAATGGTCCAAATAGTTTATGTTAAGTCTAATTGTTAGAAAAAAGTACGGTAATTTGAGTTCAAAATCTACTACGAAGACTGTGGATCTTGGCTACTTTTTTACCCGTTTTAAACCCTTTAATTAATCAAAACAAATATTCTATGATCGGAACAATATATTTTTAAGTTGACAATATATGATTTAATCACACACTGCGACAAAAAATCGCACGACAAATTATCGCCTCGGTGTCAACCGCCTACCCATATGTCACTGCTATAAAGGTAATATATATTACTTAATTTAATTATCCACAATAAAACAACAAATAGAAAGCTACCAAAACAATTTAATCTGAAAAACACTGAGGAAGTAATTTTGAATGCGTAATTACGGTATAAAAAAATAATTTCAGCTTGCGTGTGACTTGCGTTATGGTTTCGACATTTGTATTATAAATAATAACGTTGTGAAATGAAAAGATACGAGGAAAATATATGTTATGGTATGTTGCAACTTTGTGATTAGGAACGGCATGAAGAACACTTCAGTGCAGAGTATCAAAATATATTGCATGATAATGATTACCGCTGCCAATCGACTTAATTACATCCAAGAGTCATATATAAATAATAATAAATAGATACACCCAACAGTCACATACATAGTCCTGACTCCACATTAAGATCAATTAACTGGGTATCAGACACTACCAGAGACTTTTCGGTCTCACAAACACCCAGACCCGAGATAAATATTTGTGGGCCTCACAAACATTCATCTCGGTGCGGGGATCGAGCCCGCAGCTTCCCGTTTCACAGCCGGCGTCTAACCAACTGCGCCACGGAGGCTGTCGACCTACAATCCTGAGTCCTGACCGCATAATAAGATACAAGTCTTTTGTTGCGTAATAGAAGCTCTTCGGTCTCACAAACGCCCAGAACTGAAACAAATATCTGCGGATCCCACAAACATATAATGTCTATATATGGCGATCGAAAGGGGCCGAAAGGTTCTAGAGTGGAAGCTATGTTCAAGCAAGCGAAGTGTCGGCCACCCACCCACAAGGTGGACGGTCCTGGTCAAGGTAGCAGGAAGTCGCCTGATGGAGGCCGCTTTGAACAGGTCTATGTGGCGATCTATGGGGACGGCCTATGTTCAGCATGTGGACTTCCTGTGGCTGAAGAAAGAGAGAGCGAGATGTTCTTTTGCTTCACAGTCGTCATCTAACCGTGAACTGAGGCTGTCGTCTCTAATATTTGGATCGTAGGTACATATATTGTCGGACTCTCTTAATGAGACGGGATTGGAAAGCAAAAAGGACTTCCGATAATCCCAATCTCAGAACGAAACACGACCTCAAAGCCGCCACTTTTCGTAGATTTTCTGCTAGAGCACTGTCTAGTCTGACAGCCTCCGTGGCGTAGTATGTTAGACGCCGGCTGTGAAACGAGAGGCCGCGAGTTCGATCCCCGCACCGAGACAAATGTTTGTGTGAACCACAAGTATTTGTGTCTAGTCTGGGTGTTTGTGAGGCCAAAAAGTCTCCCGTAGTTTCTGATACCCAAGACACAAGACTCGATCTTAGTGTGGGATCAGGACTATGTATGTGACTGTTTGGTGTATTTATTTATTTACATAGTGGTACAATTTATTATTATTTAGTAATAAAAAAAAATCAAAATATATTACCTAAATAAATAATAAGGTTTTGCAAAACCAAGTACATAAAAAGCTTTAATTCACTCGCAGTAATGTATGCTAATAAGAATCGTAAAACTCCTATCGTCCATATAGAGGATATTTAATTAAATTCTATAAAATCTATGATCTTAAAATTAGCTTTTTATGTGCATGCTTTTATAGAGCTACGATTTCCTTAAAGAGTCGGAAATTGCCTATCATTATTATAAAGAAGTAGCCAATGCTAATTGTTTTCAAAAAACGTAAAGTCATTTATGGGAAAATTTCGATAAACCTAATTTGTAAAATAGAAAAGAGATTTTTGAATTTCATGTCAGTAATGAAACCTGTCGCAGTCAAATTGAGTAAGTCAGTGACAAAATAGTCCTTACTCCACAGTTTACCCACTGTAACTTGTAGAATGCATTCATTCATCAACACATTAATTAAACCTGTGTCTTTTTGCCGCGCATCGCGTTTGTTCCACGTGTCGTAATCCATTGTATCCTTACGCCGAGCCTTTTTGTGGGTGGACAGCGGTGTATAATTCTGTTGTTTGTTCTTGTTCAGCGTTGACTAATGGATGCATTAGCCTTGGCGAATATGCTTTTGATAAACATAGGTTAGATCAAAACATGTTTGTAATTACTCATTTTGAGCTTTTAAAAATGTAGAGTTAAAGAGTATCACAAATAATAAATAGAGGAAATTGTAGATGAGTTTCTGAGCTTTATTTAATTATTTATTCTTAACTGCACACAGAAAGGAAAAACACACAGAGATAATACAGATTAGGAAAAAAATATAGATGGCGGTCTTATCGCTCTAGGCGATTTCTTACAGACCACCTTTGGGTGGATATAACACAGAGAAAAGAAGACAGGGCAATCTAGAATATAAAAGATACAAACTCCAACAAAAAAATATAGACAAACAAATTGCTGAAAATATATACACAATATATGATGCATAGTTTACTCCTAATATTAGAGGAGCTTTGAGAGTAGAAAAAATATAGGAGAAAGACGCAAAAAGATTATTGGCATGAATTACAAAGCAATGCTGGCATTCCACTGCGCTCGCCATCCTGAGACATAAGATGATAAGTCTCATTATGTCCAGTAGTTACTCTGGCTACAAATTACAATGTCCTTCAAACGGGAACATTGCAGTATTACAAATTTTGTATTGTATTGTATTGTATCAGCCCATATACGACCCACTGCAGGGCACGGGCCTCCTCTACAATCGAGAGTACGATTGAGAGTGGTTAGGCCATATAGTCCACCACGCTGGCCTAATGCGGGTTGGCGGACTTTTACATACCATAGAAATTTATACAAATAGTATTACAAATGCTTATCTGCAAAAATATACAAGACGGTGTTACCTATTCAAATAACATAATAATAATATACACACCCAACAGTCACATACATAGTCCTGACCCCACACTAAGATCGAGTCTTGTGTCGTGTATCAGGAACTACGAGAGACTTTTCGGTCTCACAAACACACAGACTCGAAACAAATACTTGTGGTTCGCACGAACATTTGTTTCAATGCGGGGATTGATCCTGCGGCCTGTCGTTTCAAAGCCGACGGCCAAGCAACAGGGCTACGAAGGCTGTCAAAATACCCACTTGCATACCCAAAACCTTTATTCTAAAAACATTATCGAATAACCACAAAAGCCTTGTTAATTAAATCCTCTTTAGACATCGAACCTAAGCCCTTACGGTTCACAAAATTCACTGACAGCCCACCTAAGAGCCAGGTGTGATTTATCATCTCGATAATTAACATGGACGGCTCATGCCGTGTCGAAATACGATTTTGAATGCTATTTTCTAGAATTTAATGATTTTACCAATATTCCTATTATACCATTAATTTAAGTGAAGTGGGATATAAGTGCGTGGTGGCCTGTTGGTAACGGACCAGACGCGGCTGCCTACATGTTCATGGTGGGCGCGGGTTCAAATCGCAGGGCACCCCTCTGACTTTTCAGAGTCATGTGTGTTTGATAGTTGTTTGATAGTCATTGATAGTCAATCACGCACAAAAAGGGTGACGGAAAACATCGTAAGGAGACCTGCATACATAGCGATTTATAAGAATTTCTATGGAATGTAAAGTCTGCCAATCCGCACTAGGCCGACGTGGTGCACTATATGGCCTAACCCCTCACAATCGTACTCTCGATTGTAGAGAAGGCTCGTGCCCTGCAATGGGACGTTTATGGGCTGATAAAGTACTGTACAGGATATTCGACAGTACAAGATGGTGAAAATTCAAAATATCGTTTCGGGTTCAATCTAATACCCGGTTTTGAACAGGTCGATATAATTGTATCGACCGGTGAGACATTGTTCTGTGGTGTTGGTCCAGATTTTGTTTCAAAAATAATAATTACTTCAAATTACGTGCTTGGAGTCACTTTCCCGTGCCAATGAAAGAGCCCGTTTATGAACCACTGTCGACAAAAGCTTAGATAAAAACAAATAAATTTTACGACCGGAAGAAATAAAATATTACCTAACAAACCTACAATAAAAATTCAAAATAATAATTCAGGTGTTACAAATCCCCATCAATCTGAAAATACCGAAAATTCGTCCAATTAAGCCGAAAACCCGGAAACGTCCCCACTACGGCGCATCCTTGCTTACCCAACGCAATGATAGAAAATAAGATCAAGTATATAAGCTGAAGAGGCGCCGTGCATTCCCCAGTACTGTTGCAACGCGCTCTGTGACGGTTGTGTGTGTGAAGTGTCAAAAACCGGAGTTACGTGCACGAAGGTTCATATTTTTTTCTATTTTACACGTATTATTTCAAAAATAGAATCATTCCCCCGATTACGGATCGATTACGAGCATAAAAACGCGTTATTTCAAAAATGGAACGCGGTTTTTGAATGTTTGCGTGGAACAGTGGATGATCGATGTTCGCGTGAATATTTAAATAGATTTGAATTGATGTTGTGGTAATTCGGAAATTAATTTTTATTTTTGAAATAATATGTATTTTGTGTACAATATAACTTAGTAAATTAGATATATTATTACATATTATTTGCGCTAACCATACTGCAATAATTGGTTAAAGTTAATTTCACATACAAATTGATTACAAAGTTATTTAAAATTTAAGAAAACTTCACAGTATAATGAATTCTTAGAACAATAAGTTTTTTTTTTCCTAAAAAGGAGTATCTCATTGAACATAAATTTACATATTGTCTGTGGTTTTGTTGAAAACAATTAAGTTTGCGGCATTCAATATTTGTTTATTAAATTGATAAAACTATAATCGTTACATTGGGGTTTTAGTTACTGGGCTGTGTTTCTTTGGTTTCCGCTAGGGATAAATGCAATTTACTAAAAAGGTACATATATGGTTATAATATTGGATTAGTTATATATTTTATGTATTCTATGTACGCCTACCAAGATCGTAGATTTTCAGATGATACATTGGAAATAATATTACGTATTAAGCCTTTAAGATCGAAGATTGACTAAAAATTATTTAAAAATGGTTTCAATTAAAGTGAGAATAATAATTAATAATAAAATAATAGTAATAATAACAATAAACATTTATTAGACTATAAAAACTAAGAATAGACTAGATTCGTATATCTTAGACTATTGATTATATAAAGGGAGCGCTGTCATACATTTGCGTCTTCAAAAAAGTAGATTTTTTTTTCGTAATGTTGGTAGCACTGCCATATTAGTAAAAAAATAACTAATATTTTATAATCAAATGCTATAAATTCAGTTGGTAGTCGAAAGTAAATTTAGTTACTATCATAAAACGAGTTTGAGTGGAATTCAAATAGTTTACTTTTTTTTCTTCTTTAAACAATTCCTGCATGTTTGACAACCTGTCACCCAGTAGGATGGAGAAAATGATGGCCCGGCACCACCATTTTTATCAACGTTTTTGAAGTATCAGCGCTCCCTCTATTACAAATACTGTAAGTCGTAGTTATAAAAAAAACCATGACCCAAGTCACATAGCCATTAGTTTTGTTTATAAAATCACTCATAAGGGATAAATATAGGTCTGTTGACATTTTATCACACATAAGTTTACGCCTATTACGCCAACGAGGTGGGCAGGGATGACGCTAATATTACCTAGCATTTACAGTCTCATTTATGTTTATCTAATTTTGCGGTTGCCAAAAATACGTTTCCATGAAAAAATATATAATGAAAATACAAAAGCTACAAATTAAAGATCTGGAAGTACAAAACTTATTGTAATATTTTGAGTTGTTATAATTTTCCTTACACTGTAAAATATAATATCGAAATTTTGAGATAATTTAATAAAAACGCAGGGTCCTTTATGCCTTAAATCCTAACACCAAATTCTATGTAGGGTACTAGCCATTGATACTAACATTAT
Source organism: Theretra japonica (assembly GCA_033459515.1). Taxonomy (NCBI): domain Eukaryota; kingdom Metazoa; phylum Arthropoda; class Insecta; order Lepidoptera; family Sphingidae; genus Theretra; species Theretra japonica. Next base: position 1,011,957 of record CM065950.1, read on the forward strand.
GAATACCCAATACGTTATATATCATCAATTATAGTAAATAGAACGTTAATATAGTCCCCCCTATCAGGTTTTCTCATTTATCTTCCATGTACAGACATCGATCGGTTACAAAATTATATGTATAGATTAATTTTAATTTTTTGTAACAAAATTATGCTTTACTTCATTGACACGTCTAATAAATAAAAAATACAAAACATCCCCCCAAAAGTCAATCCACCACATTAGCACAATTCTGCTTATGAGACGCCTGATTTTGACCGGCAACTAAAATTTGAAGGCTAGAACTTTTAAAATATAAACGGATACCGAACATCCACTACTAATTGGTTAGAGAAGAATTATTCAGTTATTTACAACTAGTACCCCGTCCCAGCTTCGCCTGTGTGGAGATATTGTTGATTCCACTCCACACCACACACTCCACAGATACATGTTTTTTTTGTACAAACTAGGCCACCCTGTATATGTACTATACATATAAACCTTCCTCTTGAATCACTCTATCTATTAAAAAAAACCGCATCAAAATCCGTTGGGTAGTTTTAAAGATGTAAGCGTACATAGAGACAGACAGACAGCGGAAAGCGACTTTGTACTTACTATGTAGTGATGATTAACATTTTAATCAATTTTTTCCTCTTTTTACTAATTAACATCTCTATGTTTGAGAGCAATACTTTTTTGTACCGCGCTAGCCTAATGCAGGTTGACTTCACATAACTTTAAATTTCTAACGTTGATAAGTATAGTTTCCTCTTAGTGTTTTCCTGCACCGTTAACGCAAATGATAACTACATCCCGTTAGCCGACATAATTATGATCAGCAAAAACTAATTAAACGTAGACACTGCACGTAAGGCCTTATTTATAGGCAGTTTTAAAACTTATTTCATATGTCCAATGTTTTGTCTTCTTCACTCAAACTGAATTCAAAAGTCGTTTCGAAAGGGACAAAACATTTGATAACCGAAATAGGTTTTAAAACTGTCTATGAATATGGCCGTTGTTATCTAGAATAGAGTAATAATTTTGCCATGTTAGTATGAATACACGAAACATAAAAGCAAAATACCGGAGGTCTATTAAACCCTTTCCTCTTCCCATCATTTTCCTTCCCTCTTCTCTTCTGATTTGCTGGACAACACATCCATGATCAGAGCGTTCATGTCCAGTGATACAGTACAATTATTCTAATATTTATCTTCAAGAAACGAAGAAAAAGAAGAATTTTTAGACTGCCTCGGTGGCGTAGTGGTACTACGGTATGATTGCAAAGCTGAGGTCTTGGATTCGAATCCCGGGTCGGGCAAAGTGATATTGGATTTTCCTATTCATTATCAGCCCGGAGTCAGGAATTTGTGCCCGATATGGCGATAGGCTCGCCCCCTATCACATCTTGGGACGGAATATACAAGGCGAAACGTGGGTGTTCTGTTAGCACTTCTGCCTACCCCTTCTGGGAAAAAGGCGTGTGTTTATGTATGTATGTATCTTCAAGAACCTCTCTGTAGGTGAAGGCTTCCTTCAAAGATATCCAGTCGCCTCTATATTGGACTACTTGAATCCAGTCACACTAGAAAAAGAAACAGATGTGATCGAACCTAAGACCTGAATCTAGACATTCCATTTCCAATTAAGGTTACGTAACAAGGTGGTAGAATTAATTAGAACCATCGCATTCTTTCGTCCGCACGCAACATGCAATTAACTGCAACACCGAATGAGATTTTTACCAAATTCCAAAAGCTAGACAGATGAACCGATCTTGTGAAATATGTACGCAAGTGTTTGTTAATCTTCAGTAAATGAACTAAGGAAAATGTATTCAAAGATTCATCTTTCGCTAGATATTAGTATAATTATAAATTAGTCGATTTCATTACGTACTTTGTCCGCCTTACTTGGTTTCATAAGTAAATATTAAATAAAAATAATTTATAAAATTTAAACCGACTTCAAAAGTGTGATAAAAAGAGAGAAATAAAACATTTTTTTTAATAAATCTATAATACCTACACAAATAATATTTTTGAGGTCGGTGCCAGCTGGCCGACTATAAGCTATATAACATCACGCTACGAACTATGCGGGTAAAACCGCGGGGCATAGCTGCTCGGCTGGCACCGACCACAAAAAAAATGTATATTTAGGTATTACAGATTTATTAAAATATTAGTTTTATTTCTATCTTTTTATTACACTTTTGAAGACGGTTTAATTTCTTTAAATTATTTTTATTTAAAAGTCGATTAAAAATATGTAATTTATATTATCGTATATTTGATCAATCTTTTTGTGTACCAAGTCTGTCTTGTTGCGTACTTGGTTTCATTTATGGCATTATTGGTCGACACTCTGCCTTAGTTCATAATTGGTATTTATATTAATGCTTCTCGTGGTTTTTCATTGAACCATTTATTAATTATTTTTTATAAGTAAGTGTTAAAAGTTGCGTGGATAAAATTGACTAGTGTGATAACGCCGCCTCTTATACTACTTATAATTAATATATCATTTATTTACTGTAATTCTCTCTTTATATCGTAGAAAAAAGGATCAAATAAATGAGTAAAAGTCCTGATAGAAATACAAAGTTATTCGTTTATTGAGTGTGCAAAATTATAAAGTTTAACTTATAAATCTATTTCGACAGATTATGCTTATCCGTGAAAGTAGGTTTTCTTCTACGTTTCTATTATAATCATTTGCCTGAGATACCATTCAGGCCAAAACATATTAATCAAAGTTTATTTACTGCTAAATAACATTGATTTCCATTTAAAAATTACTATCATTAAATGGGTAGTAATTAATTATCTTACTTTTAAGCATTTAGTTTTCAACATTAATTTATACGTAGTAATTTTATAAATTTCTAAAATATATCAAAAATATATCAGATTGTAACGAAAGCTCTAAAATTGATATCTGACTTTGTCTACACCTCTGTTCTGATCAAATTCGGGGTACAGGAGTAAATGTTAGTCTAATACTAGTAATTTAATATAATCTTTAAGAATAAATCGTCTCTGAGTTAAACAAACAACCGGTCACGATGAGGGCACTAGAGGTCTATTTCCCATCTTCTTGTTTTAAATAAAATTATTTGATTAGATCATGCGATGTGTCATCTTCCTATATATATGTCCCATGTACTTAATAATAATTGAATTGTATCACATGTAGACTCACATCTGTTTATTTAGAGGGGTAGGGGAAGGCAGAGGTGCTCCCAGGACACTTACTTTTCGCCTTGTGTTTTCCATCCCACGATGTGATAAGGGGCGAGCCTATCATCATGTAGAGCAAAAAAATTAAAATGGAAAAATACATGATCACTTCAACCCGGGATTTGAACCAGAGACTTGAGCTTTGTAATCGTGTCGGAATACAATCGCGCCACTGTGGCAGTCAGGTAGATATTTATTTTATTTATTTATTTATTATTCTTTGGGAAACAAACAGAAAATTTTACATGTAGATTACATACGAATGTTGTACAGAATCCAGTAAAGTTTCCACTAATAAAATAACGCAGGTATGAAGAGAGTGAACAAATTACATTATTTAAAATAAAAAAAAAATAAATCAAAAAATCAAAAAAGAGTAACAATATAAAGAAAACAAATAATAATCATCATAATCAATATTTCTCAATAATATGGAGAAATATTCAGTCAGAGAACTAACAAATCAATTTACACTTAAAGAATTTATAATAGATCGTTTAAAACTATTCATAGATAGAAAAAACAGATCGATGTCGGAGAACTGCATGTTATGGGTATTACTAGCTCGTCGTATGAATGTATTAGAACCATAATTTGTTTTAGGTGTAGAAGGTTGGAAAACTTTTTTCTTATCGCGTGAATTAACACGTGGACATCTGAATGATAGTCTGCTTAGAAGGTACGGAGAATCAATGTAGTTGTTGACAATTTTAAACAAGAAGACTTGGTCTCTTAACTCTCTACGATTGGCTAGGGGCATTATTCTAGGTGCTTGTGATAAATCTGAGCAATGGAATCTGTATTCAAGGTTTTTACAAAATTTGTCTTGAATCCGTTCCAATCGCTCTATATAAATTTTGTAGAGCGGGTTCCAGATTACCGAAGCATATTCCAAATGGGAACGCACGAAACAATTATATAGGAGTTGAACAGTGGAAATATTTTTAAAGTCTTTACTTACTCTAAGGATAAATCCTAACATTTTGTAAGCTTTATTGATAATTCCAGTGATATGAGAGTCAAATATAAGTTTAGAATCAAGATAAATACCTAAATCTTTTATATGAGTGACTCTCTGCAAGACTTTATCATTGATATTATAGGCATAATGAATGTTGTTTATCTTACGAGAATAAGTAATAATATTGCATTTATCTGCATTAAGATGCAACTGATTTGTTTCACAGTAAATTGACAACTTGTTCAAATCATTCTGTAATAGTAAGCAGTCATCCATGGTTCTTACAGTCCTATATATCTTTTGGTCATCTGCATATAAACTAAAATTAGAATTGGTAAATATATCGCGAATATCATTAATGAAGATGTTAAAAAGCAAAGGACCCAAATGAGAACCCTGAGGGACCCCTGATGGAACTGGTGTAAATGTAGAGCAAAATCCTTTAACTGTTACAGCTTGACTACGATCCCTCAGATAAGAATCAATCCATCGTAAAAGATCACCATGGATACCAAAAAGATATAATTTTGATATAAGAATATCATGATGAATTCTATCAAATGCTTTGGAGAAGTCAGTGTATACTACATCAACTTGGCAACGATCTTCCATAGCATTTGTGATAAAATCTACAAACTCACATAAATTTGTTTCCGTCGATTTTTTACTGAGGAAACCATGCTGTTGTTCTATAATATGCGGTCTAATAAGAGGCATAATTTGGTCATAAACTATTCGTTCGAACAATTTCGGTATAACACTTAATTTTGAAATGGGTCTGTAGTTTGCTATATTATGTTTGTCTCCTGCCTTAAAAATAGGTACCACATATGAGCGCTTCCAAATCTGTGGCATGGTTGAAGATTTTAGTGAAAGGTTAAAAAGAATGAACAAAGGTAAGCCGAGTTGTTTATGGCATTCACGTAGAAATAACGGTGGGATATTGTCAGGACCAGTGCCCTTCTTGACATCAACCGATTTTAAATATTTCAACACAGTGCCCTCAGTTATATAGAGAGACGAGATAATATCTGCACACGCTTTGCCATTAGAGTTTCTTTGAGAAAATGTGATGTCACTTTTGGAAAAGGAGGAACTGAAATGGTTATTAAATAAGTCACAAATAATTTTACCTTCTGTGGAAGAGATGTCATTTAGGAATAATTTGTCTGGAAGATCTCCAGACTTTTTCTTAGACTTAACGAAAGTCCAAAAATGCTTACTACAGTTAACAATATTATTCTCACAGTGCTCAATATATTCGTTATAACAAGTGCTAGTAAGAATTTTCTGCCTCTCACGAAGAATTGAAAAAGAACAATAATCAGAGTGACGTCTATATCTCTTCCACTTTCTATGAAACTTCAGTTTTTCCTTTATAACTTTAATCAATGCAGAAGAATACCAAATTGGATAATTTGTTTTACTTCGTAGTAATCTAACAGGAACGTACGTGTCAATTATTTCTTCAAGTTTTTGATAAAATCTAGTAACGGCCGAGTCAATTGTCATATCCTGAAAATATAAGTTCCAGTCGATTTTACTTAAAGCTGCATTGACTTTGGAATAATCACATTTATTGAATAATTTTATTAAACGAGGAAACGAACGTAGTTGTTTGGAACTTATACCCAGAATCGTTACATCAAGAGACGGATGGTGTCCATCCTCATTGACAAGTGGTACAGTGGAACGGGTAACTTTAAATTCACAGTTTCCTATAACAAGATCTAAATACCTATTATTTTGGTTATAAATAAAATTAAATTGTTTAAAATTATTAAATGATAAAAAATTTGATAAACCCAGTAACAAAGGATCATTACAATTTTCAAGAGGATTAATAAGATTATAACTGGAATCAAAAAGCATTGTAGCATTTTTTATATTGAAATCACCCACAATAGCAAAATTATCATCAGGTTTACGAAGTGCTAAACTAGTCACATTATCAAAAAACCCAAGCATATCTTGACAGTGGGAAGAGCATTGTGGGAAGTAACAACAAAAAAGATGAAATTGTTTAACATTATGACATTTAGTAGATATTGTTATAGACACAATGTCAGCGGAGTTGTTACCATCTGAAGGACTTGTGAATACATTAGATACTACAATACCTTTTTTTACCGCAATCAGCACACCACCACCCATGGAATCATCTCTGGACGCATAATTACGATCACATCTATATACTACATAATGCTCATTAAAAAGTTCAGAATCAAAGATACCTGGTAGTAACCATGTTTCGCTTAAACAAATAATATCATGCTCACAATTTAATAAATTTCTGTAAAATAGATTTGTTTTACTTCGTAAACCACGTACGTTTTGGTAATATAACATTAAATTGGCCATTATAGAATAACTAAATTACTATAACAAATATATGAAACACATTTCAGTGCTACCTCCAATTACTTTCTTTACATTATCTCTTTTCTTTCTCTATTTATTTCTTATCATTAATGCTTTATCTACACATTGCTTTAGTTGTCCAGGATTATCGCTAGCCGATGAATCAACACTGGTCATGGTCCGCCCCGTGACCACGAAAACTGTAAAGCGATCGAAACGTCGGGAAGTTAAAAAAAAATAAAAATAAAATCAAGTCCTTAAAATTCGTAAGGATTCATTTTATATCAACTAACTTCCTTCATTTAAAATGTATATTAAATATAATTTAATTACTTTGTGCGAATTAGCCCAATATAATATAGTAGAATAACTTAATATAATATTCTCATGTGAATGTAAATCATTATGGGAAATAAAATTCTAAAACCACATTTTTCGCAGCAACTGCTAACCATGCAGACTGATCACTAAATATATGTATTTTGACAAACAAATCCGCCGTTTCACGTAGTATAGGCTGGACTAATGACTTTTTGATTCGTCGTTTAGATAGCTGCGTAACATTAACTTCACTCGACACAGGTCGATCATTTAACGTTGCAACACTGACCCTAGCTCCTAGACTATACTTACAAACAAATTTAGTGAGGAACAATTACTTTTTTATGGACTCTCCCGCCCTCACACCCACCACTGCAACTCCTGTAAGCCAGGATCAACAGTACGCATTGTAATGACACAGCATTGAAGCTCAGCGAGTCTCCGGGAATGTCTAACTTGTATTTAACCCGCAACAAAATCAATCACAAAGTTAAATTAATAGGAGTTGGAAGTAAATTATTATATAACAATTTCCTTTACCTAATTTTGGACAATTAAATAAATAATTTATAATGCCCAATAACCCTTCCTTCTTCCCATCCTTGTTTCTTCCTGTTCTCCTCCCGAGGTGGTGGGCCGGCCACACATCCATCATCCAGCGTTGTGGATGTTTATGGGCGGCAGTGATCACTTACCATCAGGTGACCTGCTTGCTCTTTTTCCGGACCTATGCTATATAAAAAAATACACGCAAAAGTCACGTACATAATTCTGAACCCACATTAAGATCATTTAGACACTTAGACTCCAAACAAATATCTGTGGATCACACAAATATTTGTCTCGGTGCGGGAATCGAACCCGCTGCCTCTCATTTCACAGCCGGGGTCTAACCAAATGCGCTACGAAGGCTGTTAAATCTAAACCCTTTGACCAACAAACAAAATATAAGCTGTATTTTTCCTAACGGCTCATATATTTAAACGATAGACACGTCGTCTTTGTTTTCGCATTTTAAAATGTTCTTGGCAAAGGAAACGAAGCTAATACAGCCATAAAATATTTTTAAACTAGAAAACGTAGATTTTCTCAATGGTTTCTTAGATTTACGCGAATGTTATACATTGAAATAAAACTAGTTCTTACGGGTTAAATTTTGAATTTTAATTTAAAGTTATTTGATCGCAAATACCAACTAACTTTTTATTTTAATTTTTGTTTTTTTTTTTATCAGCCCATATACGTCACTGCTGGGCACGGGCCTACTCTACAATCGATAAAATCGATTGAGAGTGGTTAGGCCATATATTCCACCACGCTGGCCTAGTGCGGGTTGGCGGACTTACATACCGTGGAAATTCTTAATTAAACTTTTTAATTTAATAATTGTAAAATAAGGGTAGATATTGTAATAATCGCTGAGCGGATGACTAACACCTCAGTCCGGCCAGTGACCACGAAAGCTGTAAAGTGATCGAAACGTCTCGAGAAGTTAATGATAAAAATCAAACCCAATCCGCGATTAAATTCTTAAACTTTTTTATTTCAAAACATAGGTTTGGTAATAACACTATTTGTTGCATTTTTACTAATGCATTGTTTTCATCAACGTATTCTTTAAAATAACACATTCAACAAAACATATTTGCTATTTACATGTTAGATAGGTCAATACCCGAATTACGTCATTTAAAAAACTAAATAACAAACTACTAAACCAGTATGAAATAAAAAGAAAAAGACCAATCGTCATAATTCCCGCCAATACTCCGTTTTTATCACCAAACTCGCAATTTATCGTTGTACAAGAATCTAAATCTATATCAGCTTACATTTTTCTTATTTTTAGGGTTCCGTTATAAAAAATAAAAACAGAACCATTGTGGAATAACATCGTCTGACTGTCTATTAAGATAATTCCATCATATATCATTTTTCATTTCATTTCATCATCATATTTAATTTCATAGAATCATGACAAAGAAACAAGGTCTCTTATCATACTTTTAGGAATAAAATTTTAAAAACAGTAAAATCTGAAAACTTATGGTTAAATATATAAATAATAATAAATAAATACACCCAACAGTCACATACATAGTCCTGACTCCACACTAAGATCGAGTCTTGTGTTGTGCGTATCAGAGTCACAAGAGACTTTAGTTCTCGGTCTCACAAACCCAGACCCGTAACAAATACGTGTGGTTCACACAAACATTTGTTTACGTGCGGGGATCGAACCCACGGCCTTACGTTTCACAGCCGGCGTCTATTCAAATGAGCCACGGAGGCTATCAATATATAACAGTATACTAACATTAACAGCCCATAATCAGCCATAGCGGAGCATGGGACTCTACTACAACCAAGACCTCAATTTTGACATTGAAAGGCTTAACATACATACATAAACTCACGCCTTTTCCCAGAAGGGGAAGGCAGAAGCACCACCATGACACCCACAGTTCGCCGTGTATGTTTCGTCCCGCGATGTGATAGCGGTCTACCCCTAGGGAGTCAGGAATTTGTGCCGCTATAGGCTAGAGCCTATCGCGGCACAAATTCCTGATCCCGGGCTTTATTCATTCCTTCATTTATAATTCATTATCGAATTGAAAAACCCATTATCACTTTACCGGGATTAGAACTCGAGACCTCAGCTTTGCAATCGTACTGTAGTACAATGACGTCACCGCTGTAGTCCATTGAGTAAGCAATATAAAAATTAGGATTACAAACACACAATGACAGTTTAAAGGTAGAGTAAATACGGAACCTTAAGTGCATTCGTCCAACTTGCACTTGACTAGATTAGTTAATGTTCTAGAACACTATTTTTGACACACGAAAAATATATAACGCATGACAAATGGATTATATTAACATACAAAAACAACATACATACATTTATTAACGCCTGTTACGAAAGGATTAGGCAGAGATATCGCTAATTCATAGTTAGGTACGAATTCAACTCCCGGCTGAGTTCTATGATGTTTTCAAACCGTAAAACTTATGGCAAAGGTTTTTTTTTTTCATTAATTCCGTTTATAAGTTGGCCAAAAAGTTCTCGAATGGAGGCCACGAAGCGAAAAGCGCAGCGTGAGACGTCCACCCACTAGGTGGTCAGACGACCTGGTAAAGGTCGCGGGACGTCGCTGGATGCAGGCTGCCTCCAACAGGTCACTGTGGAAATCATTAGGAGAGGCCTATGTTCAGCAGTGGACTTCCTTTGGCTGATGGATTGGATTGATTGATTGAAATTCCGTTTATGTGGGGTCAGCGCGTTGAGATGTCAATGGGTTTTAAAAATAACTGTATTATAATTTTTACCTATCACCTATTCATTCACAACCCTCTCAAAAACTGTCCAATAACAAAAAAAAAACACATTTTTCGAAGTAAATATCAGGAAAAATAGCTGACCCGGAAATGAACCCAGGTCATCATAATTTACGAGCAGAACATACACGAAGCTCACTTGTAATATGAGCTAACAAAAAGCAAATAATATGATTTTCCATCACATTCCATATAATTTATATTTCTCATTTAATGCGTCCTTATTAATCGCTTATTAATTCACTTAATATGATAAAACAGGAATTCAATTAAATAATTAAATTACAATATTTAATTTATATCTAGAATCAATTAATGTTTAATCTATGAGCCCTATAATAAAGTAAATGATCACGTATTTATTTATTAAGAAATAGTAAGGTATATTCATTTATCAGTTAATAAAAGAAATTACAGTAATATGTTAGGCACTTAGAATTCTGTACTGTATCGAGAGTACGATTGAGAGGAGTTAGGCCATATAGTCCACCACGCTCGCCTAGTGCGGGTTGGCGGACTTTACGTACATAAAAAGTCTTACAAATCGCTATGGTATGCAGTTTTCCTCACGATCCTGGTATGGAGGTTTTCTCTTTGTAGCTATCAGGACTCCCACGTTTTGCCTCGTGTGTTCCATCCCATAATGAGATAGGGGGCGAAGCCTATCGTCATACCGGGAACAAATTTCTAAATCCAGTTTGATAATGAATAAAAAAAAATCCAATACCACTTTGCCCGACCCGGGATTCGAACCCAGGACCTCAGCTTTGCAATCATACTGTAGAACAACTGAGTGACGAGGTAGTCGGTTTTCTTAGGCCGTGACCTATCATCTCATGCGACGCTCCTGGAGTTTATCCACCACGCAGACACCAAGGCACCAGACATCGTGGATGTGTTCAATGCATCTGATTTTTTATCTAAAATGATGTAACACAACAATAAATAAGGAACATTCTCCTCTGATGAAATACGAATTAGCACGCCAGTTGGTTTCACAAAGCTGACCTTTGCGTTGAAAATAATCTAGTGAACAACATTAATGAACTGACACGTCGAAATTGCGTGCTGGGGTAAATGGCATAGGTTATGCAGGACCATTCATCTGCACACCGATGCTCTTGTTAGACTGATGTCTGAATTCTATAAATCGAATACTCAATATGTTAATGATCAACACATGTGTAAGATGTTACGAGACTAAAGGACTGACTCCGTAGAGCAGTTGGTTAGACGGTGAAACGAGAGGCTGCAGGTTCGATCCCCGCACCGACAAAAATGTTGTGAGGCCCACAAGTATTTGTCTCGGGTCTGGGTGTTTGTGAGAGCAAAAGGACTCTCGTAGTGTCTGATACCTACGACACAAGACTTAATTGATCTTAATGTGGGGTCAGGACTATGTATGTGACTGTTTGGGTGTATTTATTTATTTAAAGGTCTATTACATTTGGTGAGACAAGACCATGACACGGCACAATACTAGCACCTTACCAAAAACATAAGCTCACGACTTTTTCACAGAACAGGTAGGCAGAGGATAGGACATCCACCTTTCGCCTTGTGTGTACCGTCCCATAAAGTTATACTACCGCGTCATCGAGACAGCACTTGTATCTTGTGTCAAAAACGTTATGTCTGATGGGAGTATTAAAAAATCAAAACTGATACCATTTATACGGGTTAAAATGGTGATAAATAATAATAAAACTGGTCCTTAATCATAGACAGTTTTAAAACCAATTTTATTTATCGAATGTTTTGTCTTCTTCGCTCAAACTTAATTCAAAAGTCGTTCGAAAGGGACAAAACATTCAATAACTAAAATAGACTTTAAAATTGTGTATGAATAAGGCCAGTGGAGTATAACTTAGATACATATAATCTATATCTGTATCAGCCCATATACGACCCACTGCAGGGCACGAGCCTCCTCTACAATCGAGAGTACGATTGAGAGTGGTTAGGGCATATAGTCCACCACGTCGGCCTAATGCGGGTTAGCGGACTTTTACATACCATAAAAATTTATACAAATCGCTATGGTATGCAGGTTTCTTCACGATGTTTTCCTTCACCGTTATAGTGCGCGGTGATTGGCTATATGTCTCCTTCCATCCATCCATCCATCCATCAGCCGAAGGAAGTCCACTGCTGAACATAGGCCTCTCCCAATGATTTCCACAGTGACCTGTTGGAGGCAGCCTGCATCCAGCGACGTCCCGCGACCTTTACCAGGTCGTCTGACCACCTAGTGGGTGGACGTCCCACGCTGCGCTTTCCGCTTCACTTTGTCTCCTTCGCTCAAACTAAATTCAAAAGTCGTTTGAAAGGGACAAAACGTTCAATAACTAAAATAGATTTTGAAACTGTCTCTGAATAAGGCCAGTTGAGTATAACTTAGATACATATATAAAATAACATGTATTTTTGTATAATAGGAATAATGTGTGTTTACTCCAAATTCCAGTAAAAGTGATTATGCGTTCAAATATCAAATACTACTTTCTTTAAACAAAACGACCAGTTTAGTTTTGACGCACCGCGATATTAGAGAAGGCCCATGATTTGCAGTGGAACATGTGATGGATTATTTTGATTATATGTATTTTTTTTTATTATTTTATTTTATTCAGGTGGCTCACAACTATAAAGTAAACAAGCATATATGTATATAACAACTTGTATACAAAAGATCGCCAATTAAGAGCTACCGCTGATAGGTTTTGAAAATTACGAAAATTAACAAAGTTACAATACAGTATAAATATTTATATTTGCATAATTTGATGGGTCAGCAACACATCCATGATCCAGCTGTGGATGTTCATGGGCGGCAGTTATCACTTACAACCAGGGGACCTGTTTGCTCGTGTGTCGGACCTACGCAGTTAAAAAATAGTGTATCAACCCATATACGTCACACTACAGGGCATGGTCCTCCTCTACAATCGAGAGGGCGATTGAGAGTGGTTAGGCTATATAGTCCACCACGCTGGCCTAATGTGGGTTGGCATTTGGGTTGTTAAAAAATTTGCATAAGTAATAGTGGTCCGGCTCAGCTTCACCTGAGCGCAGATATTTATATACTCATCCCCACAGTAAAAACTTATTTAAAGACAACTATAGTATATACCTTTATCTTAGATTTCTCTATCTATTAACAAAAACTGCATTAAAAACAGGTGCATAGTTTAAAAGATCTAAGCTTTCATAAGAACAGTAGGTAACTATTTTATTTTTACTATGTATTTAAGTAAGTAATCAATATAAAATAAGTACATACACGCAACAGTCACATATATAGTCCTGACCCCTCATTAAGATCAAGTCTTGTGTCGTGGGTATCAGAACAAGAGTCTCTTCGGTCTCACTAAAACAAATGCCTTTTGTTCATACAAACATTTGTCTCGGCGCGGGGATCGAACACGCGGCGATCGTCTCACACCCGGCGTACCAACTGCGCCACGGAGGCTGTCTATAGAATTAAATAAACATAACTTTAAAAACTAGATTCTAAAATAAGGCGCATTGTATCAAAATGCCTCGGTTTCCTCGTGCGAAGCCTTCAACTAAGTTAATTGCCAACATTCACACGCGATACCATTGTTATCGCGGATACCTTCGCCTGGTATCGTGGGATTATTACCAGCTGTGGGCTAGTGGACTGTGAGGAACCAGGTTCGATTTGGAACAGACAAAGTGGAAACGTTTGACAACCTCCGTGGCGCAGTTGGTTAGACGCCGCCTGTGAAACGAGAGGCTGCGGGTTCGATCCCCGCACCGTGACAAATGTTTGTGAGGCCCACAAGTATTTGTCTCGGGTCTGGGTGTTTGTGAGACCGAAAAGTCTCTCGTAGATTCTGATACCCACGACAAAAGACTTAATTGATCGTAATGTGGGGTCAGGACTATGTATGTGACTGTTGTGTGTATTTATTATTAGTAACTTTTCGAGGATTTTTTGCATGAATCTGTGCTAAAAGGATGTAGTTTACATGAATTTCCATGGTATGTAAAGTCCTTGGGTTCGCAGTAGAAAATCATGGATTGATAAATAAATATATAGGTACACCTAAAAGTTACATGCAATAGTCCTGATTTTAAGATGTATGTCTTGTAGTAATAGCATTCCGAAACAGTGAGAATATGTTTCTTATTTCAATAATTTCAACGTCAGAATAGAAAGATTTTTATGTCTGCAACATGTCTCAATTTACGTCGTCTACAGTAAACTAACAGCTTTTTGCCGAGATGGTCACCTAATTGGCACAATGTGAGCCTGTTATTTGTGACTGTTTGATAATTTTAATTTTTCGTTTTTTTTTTCTTTTTTTTGAATGACCTGTGTCAATACTTTATTTGTTCTTTGTGTGCATTCCGTATTGTCAATAAATAGTTACTTTCTTTCTATAAACTTAAATTTTCCTGTACAAATAAATTGCCTTTGAGAATGCTTTCAAGATATTCCTCTAGCCACATAATCTGGTAGTGTTAACAAACTACTGACTACTGACAGTTTACTCCTGATCGAATATACTGCCGCAGACCACAAACTTGTTTCGTAGTTGGTTACGGTACCAACAATACTTGAGGGGACGCATTTAGAATTACCTATTATGGTTCAAAACATTATATGAATGTCCTATAATTACATGGAATATTAGCCAATAGAAGCTTCACAAAACTTGCCTACATACCGCAAACCAAAAGGTTTCTCTTTTCTGTAAGTTTTTTTTTTTAATCTAGCACGGCACAGTGACTGCATTGCACCTGATGGTAAGTGCTAATGCAGTCCAGAGTATCGAATGGCATCAGACGGCAATCTCATACCATTCGATATAATCATGCCGGCCCGCTGAGACTCTTCACGCTTTAATTAATTGTTTTAATTATCCCTTACCAGAATAGGAGACAATAAGGCGCAAAGTTTTTCACTTATCTACATATATTTACTTCACTGATAGCCAAAGACGATCTGTCTATCCTCAAAGTTATGTTTATTAATCACACCGACCATTCATTACCTTATTTATGATTTACAGCCAAATTATCGCCAAATATACAAAAAAAAACTATATAAAAAGACCGTTAAAAAAAGTGACCAATTTCCCCGTTCTAGCCTCAAATTGACAGCCTCCGTGGCGCAGTTGCGTTAGACGCCGGTTGTAAAACGAGAGGCTGCGGGTTCGATCCCCGCATCAAGACAAATATTTGTGAGGGTCACAAGTATTTGTCTCGGGTCTGGGTGTTTGCGAGACCGAAAAGTCTGGAATCACGACGCAATACGCGATCGTAGTGTAGGGTCAGGATTATGTATGTGACTGTTAGGTGTATATATTTATTTATTACATATACCATAGAGGTTTCTACGGTATAAAATTTTACCCTCTTTCCAGCTTCTTTTCTATCCAGTCCATCTAAAGGTTGTCTGGAAGAAATCGCGGAAAGCGATAAGACCGCCGATTGTCTTTATTTAATTAAGTTTTCCAATTATTATTATTATGTCCTTTTATTGTTGTATGTGGTGTGCAATAAAGTACATTTATAAATAAATAAAATTTACCAATTCCCCAGTTCAATTCCCAAATCCGTGCCTGTATTAACAATACCGTATTGGCGATAAAGTAATTACAGTTTAACGGTTTTTCCATAAGTTTTATGTGGGAACAATATTGGATATGATGGAAAAAGTCATCGGAATTCAATGGTGTGATTGTCGACATGTTATGATCACTTTATTAGTATAGTAGCTACATCAGCTTAGAAGTGTTTGTTCCTATTTGTGTAGTTGTTGTATGGGCTGATAAATATACGGTCCTAAGTTTAGTTTTCATATAGAATATTTTAGCATGATTTTTATCAGAAAAACGTGATATTGGGTAAAGATTGTACGTTCGGCAAAGTGCGTGATGGTATGTTGGCTGTCGGTATGCCGTAGCGGTGGCCGCGGGTTCAATGCCAGGTGAAATGACTTCAGAGTAGAACTTACGTCTGAAAATGTAGTCATGATATTGATACTCAATTACCACGCATTTTAATGTAGGAAAATATCGTGAAGAAACCTGAACCATTGAGATCTTTATAATGTCTATGGTATGTGAAGTCCGCCACCCGCACTAGGCCAGCGTGGTGGGCAATCCTTTCAATCTTACTCCCGATTATAGAGAAAGCCTGGGCTCAATATTATATTATTGTGGCCTGATTCAATACATTCTGTATCTGTAACAGCCCATATACGACCCACTGCAGGGCACGGGCCTCCTCTACAACCAATAGTACGATTGAGAGTGGTTAGGCCATATAGTCCACCACGCTGGCTAATGCGAGTCGGCGGATTTTACATACCATAGAAATTTTATAATCGCTATGGTATGTAGGTGTCCTCGCGATGTTTTCCTTCACCGTTATAGTGCGTAGGATGCAGAATTATTATTTATTATTTTCTATCCTTAAAGGGCCAGGTATAAAGAAATAATTAATGATCGCTTATGAAATTTCGTCATGTGCGTCTAATGTGCGAAATTTGTAATTAACATTATAATGTAAAGTTAGTCTTCGTGTCTTAAAGTCTTATTTTTTGCTTTGTAATATATTTTTTATTAGAGTTTTTGAGAGAGGATTATTTTCAGCATGTGTCTGGTCATTCAAAAAGTAACCCTTGCGTTTCGATTGCTATATACATATATATTTTATAATGAGAACCAATTTTAATTTTACTGCTTTAATCTTTGGTATAAATCGAGAATTTTTATTTATTAATATCCCTACCCTGAACCGACGAGCATGCATAAAGAGATTGACGAACATGGATAAAGCGAATGTAGTATGTCAGGATCGAGCAGTGGCGATCCATAGTCTCTGCCTACCCCTATGGGATACAGGCGTGACGATTATGTATGTATGTATTATCCCCATTCTGACACCCCTACCAATAACTTTTTTAAATTACAAGTCCTAGACTTAGTTGTTAGTATTTCTAGAAGCTTATAATTACTGAAGCCAAACTATCTATGCATATAAATCCCAAACTGATATGAATGTTTCTAGAACACAACCGCGGTTACAGAAGCCAATGTCACGTAGTCGAGTCGCAAATCGTGTGATTCATAAGTTCATGTGTTACTTTAAGCGAGCGCGGGCTGCGTGCGCGCTAGGGCTGTCAAAGGAACGAAATGTGATTATAGTTTTTTATTTATTTTTTTTATTTATTAGGTCCACTACAAATCACATACCAATACATTGGTTATACAGAAAAATCAATATAGAATATAAACTAAATATATGATTATTCTAAGTAGACACAACATTCGCTTATAATTAGCACAAATAAAGTAATAATAATAATTTTTGTAGGTACATCGTGACTTTGCGCTTGATTTTTGCTGTTCTGAATTAAATCGACTTGCGATTTCTGTTATAACTTTTTAATAGCAATGAATGGCGAGACGAGCATGCCATACGCCGATGGTAGGCGATACGACCGCTCATGGACAGTGGCAAAACCATCATTTTTAAGAATTCGATAAATTATTTACACTTTAATTTTAGCTATGTTTATCGCAAATCAACTGAAATGGCTTAATCAATTCTGCTATTGAAATATGCTTTTCATAAAACTTTCAATATGCAACTACCACAAAAGCTATATTGCTCAATAAAGATTTCTGCTATAAAATTATATTTTTCATAACAATAACGCAGCGTGCAGCTAGCACAAAAACGATGTGCTCAATAAATAAATTAGTAAAAGTAGACAACCCTAGATCATGCGAAGAGCAATGATCAACATTCATCTGTTGAAGGTGATCATGGAAAACCGCCGTAACTAAGCGAACATTGTCATCTAATATAATACATACATAAACTCACGCGTTTATCCCAGAAGGGGTAGGCAGAGGTGCTACCAGGACACCCACGTTTCGCATTGTGTGTTCCGTCCCACAAGGTGATAAGGGGCGAGCTTTTGTTTATTGCTTAGGTCCGGCAGACGAGCAAACAGGTCACCTGATGTTAAGTGATCACTGCACATGAACATCCACAACGCTGGATCATGGATGCGTTGCCGGACCAATTGGGAGGGGAGCGGGAAGGAAAAAGAAAGGTATAGAAAAGGGGTATTGAGAATTGCCAAATCGGACACAAATTCCTGACTCCTATAACTCAATTAACTGTGTTGAGTGGTAACTTTAGATATGGAAAATGTATATATTTTTCACCAAATACGATGATAGGAAAAAAATTACAAAAAAAATCGTCGGTTTTTTTTGCTAAAAATTTAGTTGCATTGTGTCTAAAGTCACTAAAACTACCACCTGGCTTCGTTTTCTGTAGCAGTCTTGATATACTCTGTATATGTATTGTGTAACTATAACTTTTTATTATATCTATATTCCTAATTTTTTTTAAGAATTGTGTAAAACAAGTTACTAACAGACCCGTTTCTTTTCAGATTAAAACAGCCATGGTTTCATCAGTAAATAAGGTAAGATTTTAAACTGTTTTACATCCTGCGGTATAAGATTGTGCCCTGAAATATTTGTCTTATTTGATCCATTATTCTTATCTTGCTAAATTATTGTTAAAAAATGGCAACACATAAATCCTAGATTATTTAAATGTCTATTTTCTGATATCAAAAGCATATTATACGTCTTATTTCAATTTTAATGATAACTTTTAAATAAACAGTTTATTGGTGGTAGGTCCCTCAAATTTGAGAGGCCGCCTGGATAAGTACCGCCGCAAAGTCTTTCTCTCTTAAAACAGCAGTGTAAACGCATTATTGAGTTCTGGTTTGAAGGACATTGTAGCCAGAGTAACCACTGGACATAATTAGACTTACACCTTATGTCTCAGGATGGCGAGTGCAGTGAAATACCAAGCATTGCTTTGAAAATCATTTTGAATTTCATGGTGTTGTTTGGTGTTGCTACTGTTCATGAGCTTACTATAAGGCGAATGGCATGCTCGTCCCGCCATTCGTTGCAATAAAAAAAAACACTTCTACAAATATTGTGTTTATGTGTCGAAGTGTTTTTTAAACGTTTCAATTCTATGCTCAATCTAAGCGGCATTGCACTCACTATTGCCGATTAAAACTCAGAATATTTTTCAAGTACAAAACAGGTTTTCTAACAATGTTGCCAGCGTTATGTAATTAGCCCTGACCGTCGGGTAATCAGCGAGTCTGTACAATGTTATGTACTCTTACTGCTTCGGTAGCGCAGTTGTACGATACGATTATAAAGCTGAGGTTTCGGGTTCGAATCCCGGGTCGGGCTTAGTGATATTGGATTTTTTTATTAATTATCAGCCCGGAGATAGAAAGTGCCCGATATGGGATGGAACACAAGGCGAAACATGGATGTCCAGTAACTATTTGACGAATGAAAATCCAGTGTAAACAGATTACCTACATAAATGATTTTAAAAAAATAACTTTAAATCTGTAAACTTCAATTAAGTTTGCATGTTTTTGTAGATTTACGCGAATGTTACACATTTAAATAAAAAAAATTCGCAATAAAATCCGTAACAATTAGTTTTATTTCAATTTAATTAAGTTTTTAAACTTAATCTACGAGTACTTAAAGTTAACTCATAGCCGTATCTCCAAAGCACTAAGTAAGATTAAATATTAGCCTGGCATATTTCTGTTCCTATTTAATGGAGTTAAGTCTAGACTCTAGACAGTCTAATTAATATAGCATAATCCGTAATAAATCGTCTAGATCGCAACCGTTCGATTCCCAGGCGCGTTAGATGTCACCAGTTACTAGGCAGTGAATGGACGAACGTTACCTCACTACGCACCGAAACCTTGCTTATTTTAACTCAATATAAAATAGAATTATAGAGTACGAAGAATTTAATTAACCCGTTGCTAACTGACAATAATATAATATTGACTGCCTCGGTGGCGTATTGGTACTACAGTATGATTGCAAAGCTGAGGCCTCGGGTTCGAATCCCAGGTCGGGCAAAGTGATATTGGATTTTTCTATTCATTATCAGCCCGGAGTAAGGAATTTGTGCCCGATATGGTGATAGGCTCGCCCCCTATCATATCGTGGGACGGAATATACAAAGCGAAACGTGGGTGTTCTAGTAGCACCTCTGCCTACCCTTCTGGGAAAAAGGCGTGTGTTTATGTATGTATGTATATAATACTGTTGCAGTATAAAAATATAAGCAATAATGTCAAACAGTAGTAAATATACACAATTGAATTCCTTTCTAATCCCATGGAAAAACTACATTTTCCTCTTAAACATTTCCAGCATCAGCTATCTCGATACCAAATTTCATTAAATTTGGTCCAGCCGTTTGAGCGTGAACAAACATACAAACTTTCGGCTTTATTATCTTAGTAAGAAGTAAGATATGAAGTAGGATTATTGTAAAGATATCTATTATATTCAGGTTTCCACAAAACATTTTCTACCAAAGTTAAGTTCTTTTATGTCTTTGCAATTTTTAATTTTCGGCCTGTCATGATACCTGTTACCTATATTAGTTTTATACGCACAGATAATCTTTTAAATGGCCTCTGTGGCGCAGGGGATAAAGACGCCGTGGGTCTTCCACCCACGCCTCGTGACAAATTTTCTGATCTGGATCTTGTAAGACCCAAAAGTTTGCTGTAACTTCTGGTACACGACACAAAGCTTATAACTTAAAGTGTAGTCTTAACTCTTTATATGACTGTTGGATGGATTTTTTTATCAGCCATATACGTCCCACTGCTGGGCACGGGCCTACTCTACAATCGAGAGAATCGATTGAGAGTGGTTAGGCCATATAGTCCACCACGCTGGCCTAGTGCGGGTTGGCGGACTTACATACCGTAGAAATTCTTTAAAATCGCTACGGTATGCAGCATTCCTCACGATGTTTTCCTTCACCGTTAAAGTGCGTGGTGATTGACTATCAATACACACATGACTCCGAAAAGTCAGAGTGTGCCCTGGGATTTGAACCCGCGACCACCGTGAACATGTAGGCAGCTGAGTCTGGTCCGTTACCAACAGGCCACCACGCACTTGATTTAAAAAATACTCATTAAAAATAAATTACAATGAGGTTACGTCTAGCCTCCAGCCAGAAATGTACCAAATAAATACCATGAAAGGTAACCAACACGATAGCTGATCTTTGAGATCTCGTGGTGTAATCACGGTTTAATAATGTATGGAATCTAAAATTACCAGTTCGACAGAATTTATTGGGTAGCCAACTACGACTTGCCTTGTAAGGACCAACGGGTTGCCTCCGACCGATTTCAAAACGCATAATCTCCATTGAGAGATTGGTTTACATACGACTTTTTAATTATACATCATTACAATCTTAGAATTCGAAGCGTATTAGCGAAAACATTTAATTTTGCCGAGACGAGTTTGCTAATTCTAGACATTATGGCGTTGTCATTGCTAAAGTGATTTAAAAAACTTATGTTTTGGCGGGAACTTTAAAGGCGGTCGTAAAGTATTAAACTTGTTTAACCAATTATAATAAATTATCGTTAATTTGTTAATAAACTATTCGTTTATTTTAAAAATGTCTTTTGCATCCTTTAAAGCGCTTTAATCGCCTGTGTCAATCACAATTATTTATATCTACTGACGAACAATTCACTTTGCCACTTTCACATATTTTACAACTTTTCGTTTGACATTCTCTATATCTGCAGCTCTACATTTAACAACCAAAGCTTATAACCGATCTTGTACTTTATTTATCGATCCCAAAACCAAACCAATCAAAACAAAGATTTATCAACACGCCCACATTTGACGTATCTTGATTGGTTTAATTTGAAAATCGAACCAAAATAGCGATATGAATCGCGTATTAATTTTTGCCGATGAAATACACAGTAAAGAAATATAAGTTTTACTAGTGATATATGGGTCTAAGAAGCAATATGTTGATTAAAAATCTCGTAAGGTTTATTAATAATCTGACGGCTTATCTAAGCCTAATGTGCATAATTGCATTATCTACGATCTTTTACGCATGCGCGTGGCTAGTGTGCTTAATTTGACGTTTATTAACTTTCTACACTGCGGGTCTTATCAGATTTAACATTTTTTTATGGTTTGCCAAGTGGCAAAGGAATAAAATTCTGTACAGCCTTAGCTCGAAACAGTTGTTTCTTTCCTAAAATGCGATAATCAGATGAAGTCATTAAATTATTAATAATCTTGCGGTCGAAAATTTCAATTTTAATTTGTAACAGTCTGAATTGATAAAAAAATATGAATAATCGTTTTTAGCCATGAGGATACAATTACCAAAAAGTCAAAGTGTCAAAATTTCCGCCAAAACTCATGTTGTCTCTTATATTTTTATAGCGCTATCTTTTAATCGGTTCCAAAATGGGGTTTGGTCAAAAATGTGCTTGAATTTCATAAATTTAATGTACTAGCGCCAAACTATTACCTAATTTGCTTTAAATGTAGATTATTATCAGAGCCAACGCTGCGTCTAAATTGCATGTCATTTCATTCTAACGTATTTAACGATAAGCGGTTAATTTAATTATATTTGGTTTAGTGATGTTAAGAAATGCGCATAGCCGAAATATCGAGCGAAAATCTTTGCGAAAAACACACGTGGATTCATTATAGTGGGTTTTACATCTCGTCTACGTTAGTCGATATTTAATTTTTTTTTCCACAATAACCAATAAAATTTTAAAAATAATATGGCTTTAATTTCTTAATAATTAAATTCTGAGGTTATTGTTTTTATTTTGACTGCTACGGTTTAAAATTAATTTATGATTAAACTAATATTCACCGCGGTTCGTGAAACGCATAGATTTATGAATTTTTGACAGATAAGGCTGAATGTAAGTATTGTCTTTGCCAAAAAAATATTTTCAATATGCATAGATTCTTCCTACACTAACAATTTATATTTCAAGCCACGCTATAATTATTACCCAAACGATGAGACTTAATTTATGGTTAACGGAAGAAATTCGTACTTAACAGATGCATACTGTTACACCACTAGAACACGTAATTGCTAACTAGACGTAGATTGTATAAGCTAATCACATGCTTAGCAACATTTCTGTTGCGCCTCTCAATTTAATGTGTAAATGCTAGTGTTGCTACTTCTAAGTTTGATTTTGCCATTTATATAAAAAAAACTAAACATTACAAACCTTAGTAGATTCTCGATGTCTCGATGTCATCTACTAGTAATTTTTATGTGTCTTTTTTAAATGTGTTAAATAAATAATAATAATTTGACTCGGTTTCGCTTGGGTACAATGTTCGTGACAGTTTGTGACGAAGATGGTTAAACTAGCTATAAAATTAATGGGGCGAAATTATTTGTTTCGTGTGTGGGTGTTTTTTTTATAATAAAAGGGGCAAACGAACATGCGGTTCACCTGATGGTAAGTGATCACCGCCGCTCATGAGCATGTACAATACCATAGGACATGGAGATGTATGTATTAATCCAGTATAATTACGTAAGCTATACTCATTCTAAGTTTAGACTGCCTCGGGGGCGTAGTTGTACTACGGTACGATTACAAAGCTGAGGTCTCAAGTTCGAATCCCGAGTCGGGCAAAGTGATATTAGATTTTTCATTCGTTATCATCCCGGAGTCAGGAATTTGTGCCCGATATGGCGATAGGCGTCCCCTATCACATCATGGGACGGAGCACACAAGGTGGACGTGAGTGTTCTGGTAGCACCTCTGCTTACCCCTTCTGGGAAAAAGGCGTGAGTTTATGTATGTATGTAAGTTTAACTAAAATCCCTTTAATCATTACTGCGTAATGAATAAAGTTAAAGACACTCATGCGCAAACTTTCGCATTCCTAATATCAGTGTGAGCAGATTTTATTCCGCGATTAAAACTCAAAGATTAATTACAACGTTTTAAATTATCATTAGTTTTATACAGCTCGTTTGTTTACCTGTTCAAACTATAAACCTAAACGATTACTTACAATTTCGTTGATATCAATTAACACGCACTCTAAAGTGGGTCTGGGTGTTTGAAGACCGAAAAGTCTCTCGTAGTTTCTGATGACACAAGACTCGATCTTAGTGTGGAGTCAGGAATATGTATGTAACTCTTGTGTGTATTTGTTTATTAATAAACTTGATAGCACCTATAATATAAGTACAAATATATCTCCGATATTTTTAACCGGAATTAAGTCAATATTTTTGATGAAGAACGACAGCAAATAAACTGTGAAAATGATTTTTTCCAGTTATTATCAGGTCAGGTGTTAACTAACATTGTTTTTATCGACATCCCTAAAGTCCGTAGTAACACACAGAGCAAGCAAGCAAGCAAGTAGACACGGCAAATCAAGTCATCATTCTGCCAACGCTAAATATAATTTTTTACGTGTTCATAATCTTAAAAAGAGACCACAATCACCCCGATCAAACTAATTTTCAGTGGCTTTAAAAGACATCCATCCATGAGCCAAAGGAAGTCCACTGCTGAACTTAGGCCTCCCCAAAGATTTCCACAGTGACCTGTTGGAGGCTGCCTGCATTTAGCGACGCCCCGCGACCTTTACCAGTTCGTCTGACCACCTTACAACATAAAAACGAGACAAAATCACTCTGAATAATTTACAATAGCTTAAAAAGGTACTTCAATTTAATTGAATCCATCATACTCGAAGACATCCCATCCCTAGCTCTGACGAAACAAAACATGTCGCAATTCAATCACGAAGCGAGTCACAAACTGACGTCTTGCTACAAGTACACACACTTATAGACGAACCTAGGCACAGCTTTAAAAGGAACCTAGAATAATGTTTCTTAATGAATTTCGTGCTTTCGTCATTACCAAGATGGATGGTTTTAATTGGAATTCATTTGGAAAAGGAGGACTCATTTATGAATTAGTTAGTGTAATCTACAGGGTATATCAAGACGGCTACCGTAAATGAAGCCAGGTGGTAGTCTTAGTAACTATAGACACGATGCGACTAAAATTTTACAAAAAAACGCGATGATTTTTGTGTAATGTTTTAAATATCATGTGTTTCGGTGATATCCATAGTTATTGCTAAAATTATAATTTAAAGCCTTGCGTACTATTGCGTATTTAAAATAAAAAGATTTTTAAAAACATTTTTTTTAGGAAAATGTATGTACCACCCAAATAGGATGATAGGAAAAAAAATACAAAAAAATCGTCACTTTTTTTGTAAAAATGTTAGTTGCATGATGTCTAAAGTCACTAAAACTACCACCTGGCTTCGTTTTCGGTAGCAGTCTTGATATACCCTGCAGATTGTAGAACAGATAAAAATCTGGCGTTCCATTTCGCATTTATTCCTGTAGCCAGTGTACAGTCGGCACAACGAACTCGGAGAGGCTATAAGAACGCAAAAATACAATCATTAAGTCAAGAGATAAACACGTTATGCCAACTCACCAGAGTCCTGTTCCCGAAACTGGATAGTCAGGTCCCACAACAATATTGACTGTGCACCCACCTAACACCACTTTACACTGGATAAACTAATTAGGCGAAAATCCAACTCGGCAGTAGAATACATGCCTTCGAAAACCCGCACGAGACTTGACAGTACCGACAGCGAGGCAAATCACAAACTACCCTCAGCTGGATCATAACATCATAACATACAAAACACTATATTATTGTATAACTGTGGGTATTCGAGTATTCATATGAAAAAATTGACTTGAATTTTCAGACTTAATTTTAACAAACAATTATTTCGAATTACTCGTAGCGATTCTGTCAAAAATATAAAAGGCGTCTTATTTCCTCTACCACACGTACTTATATATTTATATATTTTACGTATACATATATATTTTACTTCTTTAACTATCATTACATACTACTTGCATGACCATCTTTAACATCTAATTTTCCATTTCCCAATATACCTTCACTTCCCTAAGGAACACTCACTTTTGTACCTTAAATAATTTGAATATAACATAACTACATAAACATTCCTTTTTCTACTTTCATTAATAAATCTTCTTGTAATCCACATGTCTCTTTCATCAACATTGATTTAACACCCTGCAATAAAATTGATTATACTAAACTAGAGCATGTTTGTTTTAAATATTTAATCAATCACATAATAGTATTGTAAACTTATATAACACTATATAAATCTACAGAAAATTTTAAACATTCATAAAACCACCAAGATCCAAATAAATAAATTAATTAATATACCCAACAGTCACATACATAGTCCTGACCCCACACTCAGATCGAGTCTTGTGTCCTATCAGTAACTACCAGAGACTTTTCGCTCTCACAAACACCCAGACCCGAACCAAATACTTGTGATTCACACAAACATTTATCTCGGTGCAGGTGTCGAACCCGCGGCCTTTCGTTTCACAGCCGGCGTCTAACCATGCGCCACGGAGGCTGCCAAATTCAAACTTCATAATTGCTGATCGTATGATGCCTATAGGCGCAGACAAACTTTCAGCTTTTATAAAATGACGAAGGTCTGGCGACCACAGGCTCTTGGTGTATATAGAATATGTATGTAGCCATCCGGTGTATTTATTTAGGTTCCCCAACAGTATATACATTAAAAAACAGATCACTTATTTTTCTACTGTTACATTCATTTATTTAATCAAAAACAAAATATGTAACATCAACTTCATTTAAACTGTTACATAACGTTTTCCTCATGCTACAACAATAAGTTCAATGGAATAATTACATAAATTCCGGTGATACACATAATAAAGTGGATGTTAACTGCGTGTTGGACTATCAACACCATATTATGTAGGGTGGTGCAAGTCATGAGCGATCTAAATGTCATTTTTTAATATTATTTTCCTTGGCACAATGCTGGGAAACGAAACACTTAGCAAACTACAAAGGTTTTTTCGAGTAAGGATGTTGTGGAACCGAAAAACCTTTCAATTTGTATGTAATATGTATAATTCAATATGTAGATTTATTGATGGTCTCATTGAATTTTTAACAGATACACTTACAAATATTTGAAAGTATTAAACACGTTTTTGTGTCACTTTTAATAATCAATATACTAAAGACTTCTAAAATTATTTTTAACCGACTTTCAAAAGTAATGAGGTTCTTTTAGCGTTACGTACGAAAACAACATCCAACACTCATTTTTAGAACCTAATTCATTACTCTCCTATTACGTAAAGTAAAAAAAATCTTACATTAGTTTATCAAATGATAAATAACATATCAACTCGTCTTTACAATCAACGATCAAAACGCATTCCTGCTCTGATAATATCTTTATAATTCTAGATCAACATTCCCGACTTTCTAAGCTTTAATCAATGAGATCAGAACTGGCTCGATGGCAATCAAGCAGCTGTTTTTTACATAACGACGACAGACGATGATAATCATTGCTACAAACAGGAATTTTACTTTCGAAATTAAACGTGGTGTCATTTTTTATTGCATAGGTCCGGCAAACTAGTAACCAAGTCACCTGATGGTAAGTGATCACTGCACATGAACATCCACAACGCTGGATCATGGATGTGTTGCCGGCTCAATTATAATATAAGAAATAAAGAATAACGATTTATAAGAAATAAATGATATAAGAGAATTATTTTAATGAATTTTTTTCGGAGGTATAATTTTGATTTATACTTCAGAATGAGGATAATCGTGATGATATTGAGAACTTATAAAACTTTCAACGTCCTAACTTGCATGTCAACAGGCTGTAAGATGAAAATCGTAATCTGAAATATTAAAAAACTTATTAAGACACATCTAGTAAATGTAATGCCATGTTATGTTTGCATATTTGATATTAAAGAATCATACATTTTTAAATCTTTTTTTTTATAATTTTATTAATGGGAATTTTATTAAGCCGCCTTTTGTTTCCTGATGCTACGCTTTAAAAGACAGTTATTTTGAATACATAATAATTTATAACTTTTTTCGATCAAAAGCTTATATCTTGCACCACACAGAACCTTACGGCATTAACATAAACTGGATATGACAAGACCAGATCGGCACAGGATAACTTTCATTATACAACAGTAATGAGCGCTCCACATCATATTTTTATTGCGATTCGCATGAATGCAGTTTCGGAGAAATCTTTGACATTACTAATACATTTAAAAAAAGGAGAGTGCATGTCCTTTTGAGTAAAAGACCGGAACCGACTGCCAACGTTTGCGGGTTCAAAACCCAGGGCAACGGCTGACTTTTCGGAGTCAAGTTTATTGAGTCAATTACCATGCACTTTAACGGTGAGGGAAAACATTCTGAGGAAACCTGCCTAATAATTAAATTTTACAAGACTTTTTATGTTATGTGAAGTCCACCAACCAGCTCTAGGCCAGCGTGGAATATGGCCTAAGCCCTCTCAATCGAATACTTGATTTGTAACGGAAGCCTGTGCTCAGCAATGACTGATTTTACGCTATCACAGATAAAAAAATCACAAATTGTTAGTGGCCCCATCACAGATACCATCTTCAAATTAAGGATTATGTACATAAAATGTTCTAATATTTTATTTTATTTTTTATTTATTTATGTATCACCTTAAATATAATACCATAACAGTTTTAAAACTAAGGCGGCATTACACTAAACTATTCTAAATATCACATAGAGTAAACAATAAAAATAAAACAAAACATTAAAATTTACCAATATAACAACAAACATTACATTTTAAATCCCTCAACTTCAATGCATTTTTGGGCCACTAGTGCAAATTTCGGCAGGCTGCAATGACATATATCAACATGTTCCGAGATCAAGTTGAGTAGTCGTATTGCCCGCGACAAGGGGGAAAATTTTAACATATTCGTCCTAGCCGTTGGGACGCGAATATAATGCGAGTAGCCCGAATCCCGCAGCAGACCGTGAAATCCCCACAAATCCTCATAAAGGAAAAGTAATTAAGATACTGAAATTGTTTCCTACGGCTGTTGCAACGGCTTCCGCAATCAATTACGATTATAAATCATGTTATTCAGAGACGTACACATCCTCTTTACATAAATTATGTCTAAAATAAACTGACAAGCATCTAAGCTTTGTAATATTCGGTTAAACATCACAACGGACATTGGTTTTCGTCCACGTACAAGTCATTCTAGCTGTTAATGATATTTTGAATAAATTTTAATAAAATAATTAAGTGTCAAAAATGCTAAACACTAAAATTAGTATGTAAATTAAATCATTAGGAACGCATGCTGAAGTCAATTTAATCGGGAAAATAATTCGCTATTAACTTTGAGACAATTTAATTTTAATGACAATGCAAAACTGACATTGGTTTTTAATTTTAAAAGTATGACATAGATTTGGTTGAAAATTTATTTCTCTAGCGGTTAGCCCAAAATTCATATAAAATAATGCCCAAAATGTAAAAAAAATCTATTTAACAATAGTATTCACGGCTTCGCTCACTGTTTTTTCTGGAATATGAGTTCTTCTTGATATATTTTTGTGTGTTCGCTATATATTTTACCGAGAAAAAGGACTATATGGCGTTACCACTTTCAATCATACTCTCGATTGTAGAGGAGGCTCGTGCTCTGCAGTGGAACGTATCTGGGCTATACATACATACAAAAAGGTCTATCCACTGTAATTATTTTTTAATTCGCACCAATACTTCCTTAGATTAGCGCGTTTAAATAAACAAACTCTAGCTTTATTAACACGCTTTACATAGCTTCGCCTGTAGTTATGTAACGGAATCTCTGAAGTTGATTTTCGAGCATTTGAAAATGTCGAATTGATCTGAAATTTTGAACATTTATCGAGGACCGATGAAAATACAATCATTTAAAAAAAATGACATTATCTTTACAGGACCTACAGAATTATTAAAATAGAGTAATTACCACGCTACTGCCTTCCTTAGATATGATATCCGTCATTACTTAGTAAAATAAATAAATAATAGTTTAAAAAACTAAAAAAACACGCTTTACTTAAAGACCTAAATAAAAAATATCTGTGGCGATCGTTACATTTTTAATAACCCTTATACAATCATTTCAATCTTCCATCATTTTTTATGACGTCATAAATTGTCATAAAAGTTTATATGGCCGTCGTAAGCTTTGCGAATCAGATCTCCACTTTCTACTGAGTTACAAGTTTACAAGCGTTTTATGTAAATTGGGTGTTAAAACGATTATCTTTTAATGTGAGCATGACATCATGACGTAACAGGGATATTATTTTGGCAAAAAAAAGTAAACGCAGTGCAGTTCGTTATAGCTTTTTTGTGGTAAAAATAAATAAATACACTCAACAGACACATACATAGTCCTGACCCCACACTTAAATCGAGTCTTGTGTCGTGGGTGTCAGAAACTATGAGAGACTGTTCGGTCCCACAAACACCCAAACCCGACACAAATACCTATAAATCACACAAATATTTGTCTCGGTGCGGGGATCGAACCCGCGGCCTCACGTTTCACAGCCTGCGTCTAACCAACTGCGCCACGGAGGCTGTCGAAATGTGTGTTTGTTCACGTAATATTAGACATTTTTTTGTAAGTATACTATAAAACTAACTTTTACGGCTTTATCGCGGAATTGATTTAATTTTTTGATTTTTTAACTTCCCAACTTCGATCACTTTACAGCTTTCGGTCACGGGACGGTAATAATTAAATCAAATCCGTAAAAAAATATTTATTTTGTATGTGTAACATTCGCGTAAATCTAAGAAACTATATATACTGCGAATAAGTTGTATACTACTAAGGCAATAGAATATCTTACGAATCATAATCGAAAACAGGTATTGTTCCTAGGTCAATAATAGACAATTATTTGAAGCAACGTAACTATAATCCAGTATATAAAGGTTTGGCACATAGATAAAACATTAGACAATTAGGTAAATGTGATATAAGAAGCCACCCACCCACTAGGTGGTCAGACGACCTGGTAAAGGTCGCGGGACGTCGCTGGATGCAGGCTGCCTCCAACAGGTCACTGTGGAAATCATTGGGAGAGGCCCATGTGCAGCAGTGGACTTCCTTTGGCTGATGGATGGATGGATGATGATGATAAAACAAGCATCTATCCTAATATCGTGATGCCTAATCTGGGATTCGAACTTTGGACCCTGCTTTAAGTATTTTAATAATGAAATACCAAAACATATTGCAGTGCAAAGTACCAAAACATGCTACAATCTTCCACAGCAACACAATATGTCATTTGAAATCAATTCCTATGAACTTTTACCTCTCGTAAATCCAAAATGGCGGATATTCGCGCCGAAGGTTTATTGCTATTTCAAATGGCTTAATTTCGACATAACCCACACAAAATACACGTCCTTATAAAGGACTCCTAAAGATCGTGAGAAAGGGACTTTAATTCGTTGTTATTGAAACTACTTTTAAAATAATTCATCCGTTACACGTCCCACTGCAGGGCATGAGTCTATTACAATCGTGAGTTCGATTGAGAAGGCTTAGGTCGTAACGCTATCCTAGTATGACTTGGTAGACTTTACAAACCAAATATAAATTCTTGTGAATCTCTATGATAAATAGGTTTATTAACGATGTTTTCCCTTACCTTGTAAACATAGTAATTGTTTATCTATATTCACATGACTCCGAAAAGTCAAAGATAAATTCGAACCCGCAACTTCTCAACAGCCGCGGCTGGTCCTTTACCAGTATGCCACCACGCATTTACTATCTCGCTATTTTCATATTTAACATAGTGTTTACCAATATATTTTTGACTGCCTCCATGACGTAGTTCGAATCTCTGGTTCGAATCCCAGGTCGGACAAAGTGATATTGGATTTTTCTATTCATTATCAGCCCGGAATCAGGAATTTGTGCCCGACATGGCGATAGGCTCGCCCGCTATCACATCGTGGGATGGAACACATACGGCGAAACGTGGGTGTCCTGGTGGCACCTCTGCCTACCCCTTCTGGGATAAAGGCGTGATGTTTATGTATGAATATATATTTTTACCATTACGAGGAACGTTACCACTAATGGACACAATCTATGATATTACGATCGGTTCATCAATCGTAGCAATAAAAATAAAACGAGAAGATTTACGCCGCACAAAATCTTTTCCGTTTAGCAATCGAACACTTAATTCACCAGCTTTCTACTAAAGTCTATCCATTAGAATTGCCAACATTCTCTTCCTGAATCGTTTAATTCGTTTTACAGTTAACACTGATGGTGCAGCATTTTCTTTGTTTCCCACAAATGTCTAAACGGCTTTGAAGTAATGTCTTTAAACAATTTAATTTAACCCCGAGGCTCAGTTATAGAGTTAAACTTTAAAGCACGTGTTTTAACTATGTAATTTTAGCTGCATCTTTAGAAAACAATATGTTTTGATTGGCGGTTTAGTGTGTCGTGCATGACAGCCTCTGTATCACAGTTGGTTAGACGCCGGCTCTGTTACGAGAGGCTGCGGGTTCGATCTCGCACTGAGATAAATGTTTGTGTGACCCATGAATACTTGTTTCGGGTCTGGGTATTTATGAACTCGAGGTCTCTTGTAGTTTCTTCAACAAACGAGATAAGACATAAATATGTTTATGACAGTTGAATGTATTTATTATACATATATTGAAAAGATTTGCACAAGGAACTGACAAAATGGATTAACGAGAGAGCTGTATCGATCAAAGAGATATATAACCTCACACCTAAATCCCAAAAGCGGTAGGTAGGGGTTAAAATAGTGTCAACTCAAATTCATCAAACTTCAATCTGAAACATGATAGTGAGCCTATCATAGTGACTAGTAACATACAATATTATGACGGCTTTCGAGTTCAGCCTGTGTTGGTCCTATTTAAGCTAGGCCGGCATACTATTGTCGACTACCGATAGATAACTATATTTTTTCGCTGAATTCTTTATCTTACTTGCACTGCACTCACCATCAGAACAAAATAGGTAGTTATTTCTTTCCGTCTGTTCTTTGGTCCCTGCTATTTCTAGTTTCAATATTGCCGATTTCCCATACACTGTACGGCGGCCTAAAAACTGCCAATGGACAATCACTTTTGTTCAATCATTCGTTAGTACAATGAGCTATTACATTCCATATACTGATGTTAATTACGCATTAACCGTTTCTTAGTAACAGCTTTGTGACACCGTCACATCTTGCAAGTTGCATAATTGTCTAAAGTTCGTTGTTTTTGTAACGTTCTAAAATAGACAAAAGGCATTAACTACGAATTGCCATGTCTAGTAAAATCTCCTTCAGACAGCCTCCGTGGCGCAGTTGGTTGGACGTTGGTGAAACGAGAGGCCGCGAGTTCGATCCCCGCATTGAAAAAAATGTTTGAACCACAAGTATTTGTTTCGGCCCTGAGTGTTTGTGAGACCGAAACGTCTTCTGTAGTTTCTGATACACGACACAAGACTCGAGCTTAGTGTGGGGTCAGGACTATGTATGTGACTGTTGGGTGTAATTATTTATCTGTCGCCGAAGTGAATGAATTCACTCAATCAACACTTGCATGAGTAATAGTCAAACTGCTTTTTATAGACTGTCCCGCCCTCATAACCGCCACTGCTACTCCTGTAAGCCAAGATCAACAGCACGCATTATGATAACATTGAGAACAAAAACTCAGCAAGACTCTTGATCTAAGTATTCTTTTGCCCGCAAGGAAATTAGCCAAGTAGTAAAATAAACGGAATATTACTAACCGTTGAAATGCAACAGCAAAACTGTTGCTCAAATCAGTTTTTTTCAGCCTTTGGTAGCACACTAAACGATCCGATCCATTTGGAGGTACCCTAACTTTAACGACCTACAAGGCCCTACCACTTAAATATCTTTTATCTTTCTAAAAAGCAGTTAATTTTTTGATGAACTTACAGAGTTCACTAACATCTATAGCTTAGTATCTCTCAATCAGTAATTCTTTGAACAAACTATTGCGTACCACACCAACATTTGTCCAAATCAAATCAATATTTAATTTATCATCACCATCAATTCGAATGCAATTACTTTTGACACTAATTCTATTTGAACACATATAGTCAACACCTTTTTTGTAAATCATTCATTATGTCACACCAATAACATGTTTGTAGATGTAAAGAACTTGCACGTCATATGGCTATATATGGACAACACAAGGAACCGACATTGAAAGCCTAATCGTGAATTGGCGAAAATAACCGCCACTTTATGACTGCAAATATTATCGATATAATACGGGCTGGTCAACAGTCTTTATAGAACATAAAGGCACTTTCCCTCCTTATAATCGTGTCTTTGAACAAGCTATGTAAGATTAATTACTATGTTGAATGTCGGAATGATCGCTGGCATGATGTATCAGATGCTTCATTTAGACGAACCAGAAAAACAACAATTTTAAAATTTAAACCATTTGAAAAACAACCATTTCATGGTGATAGGCTCGTCCCCTATCACATCATGGGACGGAACACACAAGGCGAAACGTGGGTGTCCGGGTAGCACCTGTACCTACACCTTCTGGGAAAAAGCGTGAGTTTATATATTGTATTCATGTAACTTCATGCTGCACTTTAGCTTCACATACATATTCTTTCGCGTTTTTTTTTATTTGACAACTGAATAATAATACTCTATGACCATGTCCAGCATTGTGTCATTGTCTATGTCAAATAAAAAATGTAATAAATTTTTTTCTCTGAATTAAGTTATTCAAAACATTGAACTGATGGTTATTATAAAAATTCACACCATTTTTTTAAACAAACAAAACTCTACTTTATGAAACAATTAAATTAACCAATCTACATCAGTGTCAGAATTCCCGCCAAAAGTCTCACGCGTTATCTTTTTAATTCTAAAGCCATCACTGATACATTAAAAAATATGAAGTATGGAGCACCCAAGTACAAATATACTGTGCAAATTAGCATAAATTTTGCAATTTTTGACAGTAAATTCTCAAAAGACCTTCTACTAAAATATATATATATATTTTATTTCATATGCCTTTTCTTCTTACACTATGTCCCTTCTAGATGCAACTATCGTCATCTTCTGCAGCGGCAGAAATTTTATTGCTTAAATTAGGCAATCATAAGGAGTGATCCTTACTGTACTGTATCAGCCCATATACGTCCCACTGTAAGGCACAAGCCTCCTCTGCAATCGAGAGTGCAATTGAGAGTGGTAAGGCCATATAGTCCACCACGCTGGCCTAGTGCGAGTTGGCGGAGTGATCCTTAGGAAAGCCTATTTAAATGTGAATTAGATAGACACAGTTGAAATTATTTATCAAAAAAATTTACATATAATGGTTTCTTGGATTTACGCGAATGTTACAAATTGAAATAAACCGAACTCTTACGGATTTTATCGCGAATTAAATTTAATTTTTACATTTTTTCAATTTCCCGACGTGTCGGACACTTTACAGTTTTCGTGGTCACGGGGCGGACTGGGGTAGGCCGCGATAAAATCCGTAAGAATTCGTTTTATTTCAAAATTAACATATCGTTTGAAATATAGAACCACCGTTCATATGAAAGCCGATAGAACCTTACTATAGCCTGTTGCTAGCTGATTGGCCTATTGTAAGGCATAATACCCCCTTTACGGATAAAACGTCGTTACGGAGCATTAGTTTTGAAATACACTTTAATTGTAGCTATTTATGTTTGAGGTTATGTAAGACGTACGTGTATATTGGAGTTTACGGAGCTTACGGTTGACATGTAGACATTATTGTTAGTTGTTCCTTTGTTAATTTCTTTAAAAGTCTGGTATTGTTCGTGAAAATAATGGCTAGGTACTAATATAACGAATTATGACAAAAATACAATTACCTTTGGATGAATGAATTTGAAAACTAGTTGTGGTAAAAATGATTTCTAAGTTAGCCAAGTAACACTTTTAAAACCAATTTTATATGGTTTATACGGGTGGATGGCCATGTGCCTCAATTACCATTCTAGCTTAATTTAAATAAATTTAAATAGATTTACAGAACAAAATAATGTTGAACATTTTAATGGATTCAATAAATTATTTTCATTTTCATTTTCATCATTAAATAATTGAATATATTCTTTTATTTATTGGATTTTAAAGATGCCTTCACATTAGTACTCCTCTTAAGTTGATAAATGAACTACTAACCGCATCACTTAACGGCTCATGCACGGCTTTTCCAACGTTTCACTTTGAAAACCATTGTGGGGGTTCCATCAGCAAACAACCTTTAACTAATGACAATTAATAAAAAAACCTCAACGAAAATTAATTAATTTCGTAAATATTTAAATGGACCATTAGCCTCGGCTTTTGCACTATAAACAATCATTGACCCACTAATGGACACTTTAAAGTTGAAACAAAAAACCACCGCGCCATTCATATATTAACACATTAACCTTTCCTAAACATCTTTAAACTATTAAAACATGATTACCCTTCGTGAATGTAAACTAAACCGTGAGAAATGTGAATAACGATTATTTAATTACATAGTTGGTGCGCTAAAAGTTCAATGTGTCATAACTAATGCTGTTTTTTCGTCTATACGTTGTTTGAAAGTAATTCGTGACCGCGGTCACGATGCGTCGCTAGTGATGTGAAACTAGGCTGTGTGTTTGTCGTCTTTGCGTATTTCCGGCGGGAATTGTGATATATTCAAATAATTCCAATGTTAGTTTATAGACTGCGGATTTTAAGAGAATGTAATAATGCTGAGGGCTGAGTATTTGAAAAATATTAATAAATATTTAATTTTTTTTTTTGTATTCATTCGTCGAATAAAATACACGTGAACAATTCGACATTATCAGCATATACATAAGTAATAATAAAACTGTCTAATCGTATCACTTCTGTATTAGGTCAGTTTAGTAAATCTTACTTGGTGGATGTCAATTTTAAAAAAATGCCCAGTATGCATAAAAATTATTAAATTTCTCAGATTTTTTAAAATTGTGTATTACCTGCCACAAACTAGATACAAAACAAATAAAAATTATTTTAATTTAAATATCACATTTCTTAACAATAAACTAATACTTTTTCAGTTGGTTTTGTTAATTAATTATTTAAGAATAAAAGTAAATAATTCAGAAGATCAGAAACACAAAACAATATAACATTATCACTTCTGAATTTTTCGCTGTTTGTTTACAAACAACCCAATGAACGTCTGCTACAAATAACAATCAAAAGAAAATACTGCGTAATTCGGAACGTTTATTAAAAAGTTAAAGCTCAAATATCGACTAACTTCCCTCCCTAGGCCAAGTCACAACGCGTGCATACAATTTTCTTGTCACAGCCAACTGATGTTTTGTTGTATTAAATTGATTAATGCACGTCTATTAGTTGTCGCAATACAACACGTAATAACGGTTTTTCATCGAATTATGTAATATTATGCAATATTCCGATATGGCCTTTATTTTTTGTGCACAGGTGAAGTTCACGAGGCCTCTATGATTAGTTGCGGGCAACCTTTATATGTGGCTTAGTAACTGTACTATATAAAAATTCTTGGTAATGTTAGATGTTGTCAACTTGTTACAAGATAATCAACAAATACATGCAAAAGACACTTATTTTTTGATTCGTGTATGTTAGACAACCTGTCAAATCTCAGCCAATAAGAGGGCAGAAAAAGGTGGCCCGGCACCACCATTTTTATCCACGTTTTTGAAGTACCAGAGCTCTCTGTATATTATAAATACTCTAAGCTTCCCAGATTGTTTGGATGCCATAGCTTCTGTGCGACATCTACCAAGTTCTTCCGAAACTCGTGTATACAATGGCGCAGCTTCCTATCATACATCCTTTCTGCGCGATAAAGATCAACATAACTCCACAAATCTTCATCACCAAATTATACCGCGGGTTGACATACAAATTCACACCAATCATCCATCCATCAGCCAAAGGAAGAACACTGCTGAACATATGCCTCTCTCAATGATTTCCACAGTGACCTGTTGGAGGCAGCCTGCATCCAGCGACGTCCCGCGACCTTTACCAGGTCGTCTGGCCACCTAGTGGATTTAATTAATTCACACCAAACATTCAATTTAATCAGATCACCATTCCTCTAATTACACCCTCGAAAAAATCACTCCCTTTAATTAGTTATCCATCCTTTCCTAACCTAACCCTCTTACCTCCCTGCCCTAATTTAAATCTCGGAAAATCATTACCTACTCCCGACAATTACTTTTCTAACACGCAATTGTTTCAATTAAACTCACGTTCAACCTTTACGGTACAATTGGCGATGACATTTCAATAATAACCAGGAGTGCCCTGTAACCGCCATCTTTTGTTCATAATTTCGAGGTTAGGCAAAGGTGAATCGATTTACTAGTTTGGGCAACAATAGCCAAGGAAATTAGGACGAGCTCCTTCGTACAAACTGATATAATTTCATTTGTAATTACACTCTACTGGTTGCACATGCAACAATAGCTTTGACCTTAGATCATGAAATGTAAATATCATAGCACCGCAATACTTGCAGGGAATAATTTGATAACACAAATCACTTCAACACATCAATGGTATGCCCCATACCCCTTTCCTCTTTCCATCCTTTTTCCTTCATCCCTCCTGATTTCAAGGGTCGGCAACACATCTATGATCCAAGCGTTGTGGATTGTCATTGACGGCAGTGATCACTTGCAATTATCAGGTGACCTGATTGCTCGTTTGCCCGACCTAGGAAATAAAAAAAAATGCCCTAAGATTCGAACCGTTCATTAAATTTCCTATTTAATCTCTTTAATATTACCACACGTCTGTATGGAAATCTATTGGAGAAACCTGTATTCAGCACTAGACTTTCTGTGGCTCAAGAGAGACAGAAAGTATTCGAAACAAACGAAGATACTTCCATAGAATTATTTAGTAACTACCTAAAACATTCTCCAGTTAACCGACATTGTGTAACGCGAGCATTGAGAAAGCATTTTCGTGTTACACCCCGCCCAAACAATTGCAATTTGCAAGTCCGTGTCAGTTGCTACACTTTTGTTTTCTCATTTCCTTGGCATTTCTACATTGCCGACTCATGCGTCTGGATCAGATAAAAAACACAATAAATCTGTTTTGCATACACATATTTACGCCTGAACTTTGAAAGGGTAGGTAGAGGTGTCATTAATTTGCATCTGTATCAGCACATAGTCGTATACATCTCATTGCAAGGCACAAGCATCCTCTACAATCGAGAGTAATATTGAGAAGATTAGGCCATATGGTTTACCACGCTGGCCTAGAGCGGTTTGGCGGACTTTACATACCATAGAAATTCTTACAAATCGCTATGATATGCAGGTTTTCTCTTGATGTTTTCCATCACGGTTATGGTGTGTTGTGATTGACTATCAAAACACACATGACTCCGAATAGTCAGGTGTGCCCTGGGATTTCAACCTGCGACCACTGTCAACATGTTAGTAGTCGCGTCTAGTCCATTACCAACAGGCCACAACGCACTTCCTCACTATTAGCACCCGCATTTTATTAACCCCTTTTACGTTCACAGATGTGATAAACCTCGCTGTTTTCCGTCTCTATTAGAGTAATTAAGAAACATCAACAAATACAAACTCGACACTAAAAGTCACAAGTATCTGTGAGCTCATATGCTACTTCCGTCTCTCCAAGCGGTTCACTTCGAAGTTAAAACATCAACTTGGGACAAAAGATGTTCATTATTAGATAAGTGCGTGGTGGCCTCGTGGTATCGGACCAGACTCGGCTACCTACATGTTCACGGTGGTCGCGGGTTCAAATCCCAGGGCACACCTCTGACTTTTCGGAGTTATGTGTGTATTGATAGTCAATCACCACGCACTTTAACGGTGAAGGAAAACATCGTGAGGAAACCTGCATACCGTAGCGATTTTAAAAAAAATCTACGGTGTGTAAGTCCGCCAACCCGCACTAGGCCAGCGTGGTGGACTATATGGCCTAACCACTCTCAATCGTATTCTCGATTGTAGAGGAGGCCCGTGCCCTGCAGTGGGTCGTATATGGGCTGATACAATACAATACAATACAATACAATTGGATATAGGACTCGTTAAAATTTGAACAGTCTTATTGTAAGCGCTCGACCCCTAAAATCTCCTAAAAATTATCATTCATATGAACATAATCTAGGTATCTATATGTATTTAGACAATATCCTAATTATATTTCTTTTTACATACTAAACTCATCACAATGGTAGAAAACCTATTACAAATGCGACGTGTTTAGGTTAAATCCGACCAACACAGCGTAATTTTACATTCATCAGCCTCCGTGGTGCATTTAGTTAGACGCTGTCTGTGAAACGAGATGCCGCGGGTTCGATCCCCGCACCTAGACAAATCTTTGTGTGATTTATAGGTATTTGTTTCGAGTCTGTTTCTGAGACTGAAAAGTCTCTCGTAGTTTCTGATACGCCACAAAACTTGATCTTAGTGTGGGGTCAGGACTATGTATGTGACTGTTGGGTGTTCAACCGTTGGCTAGTAATCTTTGAAAATGGATACTTGATTGTATAATTTTACACTTACCATAAAGTGAATTAAAAAACAAGGACTTAGATACGTAAATTCACGCCTTTTTCCCAGAAGGGGTAGGCAGAGGTGCTACAAAGACACCCACATTTCGCCTTGTATGTTCCGTCCCAGGATGTGATAAGGGGCGAGACTATCGCCATATCAGGCACAAATTCCTGACTCCAGCCTGATAACGAATAGAATAATCCTATATCACTGCCCGACCCGGAATTCGAACCCGAGCCCTCAGCTTTGTGATCATACCGTAATACAACTACGCCACCGATGCAGTCAAACAAGGATTTACTAACCTCAAATGACGTAAATCCATCAGTCTTCCCACGAACATCTGAACGAAAAGATCTTATCCACCAAGAACTAAATAACAATTAAGTTCGACTGCAATTACTTAATGTGAAACTTTGTTAACCTCACTCCGCAGCGACACTAATAAACTATTTTATGCATAACATTATCTCACAATAAAATTTATTGTAGGTAAGAATACACAAAGGATTTCAGGTGGAAAAAAATATAATTCTTTCGAAAAATTGAGGTTTAAAAGTTTTTAGCCTTTATCCGATAGCTTAGCTAGATAAAAAAATCTTCCCATAAATAATTTAACCATTAATTATCCTTTTAACGAAATTGTTTCACAAGCGTGGTGAACTAAGGTCGACATGTGTTCACATGATGTGGCGCCACAAATATATTTACAGCAACAAATACAGGTTTTATAATCCCAAATTATGAGTCACTAAATCATGATACTGGAATTTCGATTTCACGATAAAAAAACAATATCTGAAACATGTATTTTTTAATTAAAATAAGAAGGTCATTTGACCACATCAGTGATGTTAAATTCGAATTTTTTTTTGCAAATTTTAATCTGGCAACCACAAAAACTCCCGTACCATTTCAAATATAAAAAGGTAAAGATGTAACCAGCCTTATTTTGCAATTGCCCACGCAATGAGACCACTTACCACCAGACAGGTCAACTCGAACGCACTCGTTCCCACGAGAAGTAGATTTAAATGGCAGATACCTTAGATTTATAACCGAATGGCAGGATACGTATTGTTACGAGTTACCATCACAAAGAATAGACGGATTACTACAGAGGTGTGTAATATTAAGACTCGAGAAGTTATGAAGAAGATAAAAATATTTTTGACCAGTTTTAGTTTTTCAAGAAAGAATAATGTACAATATATTACAGACAAGAGCCCCAATACCATTAAAAACAATTTCAATATGGCAGTGCTACCAACATTACGAACAAGAAAATATCTACGTTTTTGAAGACGCAAATGTCAGCGCTTCCTGTATATTTTATATACTCTAAGACTCATTTGTATTTAAAAAGTAAAAATAGGGGCGCGTACGAAAAAGTCATATTCCTTTTGAACGAGTGGACAATATTTCCACGTTTTTCCTAACCCTAATATGTCTATGATTACTTGTCCTCTACGTGTCTATGATAAGATTTATCACTTGTGTCCATTACTGGGTAAATGGAGCGACAGCTTGCTTAAGGTATTTAGAGGGGCTTCCAATTAGGAAGGGTGAAGGGAAAATGTCAGTCGGTCAGTAAAAGATGTGTCAACATATAGACCGTGAGAAATTAAGTCGTGTCATTCGCTTTTATTTACTTTCAAATATAATTTTATATGATACTTGTTGAACTGTGTCATCGTTAAGACTGTGGCAAAATGGGCCGTCTTTTAATCAATAACATTATCAGGTACCATAGATAATACATTATTTTCTACTGAAGCATAGAAACAAACACAAAATTCTGAGACATTAATTATAAAAATTAGAGAATAATCAATACAATTTGTAAAATTGAAAACCCTATCAGTTTTTGGCCAATGCCCGATGTCCGATTAAACTTATTATGCGACAGTCGTTCAATTCAATTTTCAAAATTCAAAATTGAATTTGACAGCCTCCGTGGCATAGTTGGTTAGACGCCGACTGTAAAACGAGAAGCCGCGAGTTTGATCCCCGCACCAACACAAATGTTTGTGTGTCCCACAAATATTTGTGTTGGGTCTGGGTGTTGGTGAGACCGAAAAGTCTCTCGTAGCTTCTGATTTCCACGACACAAGACTCGATCCTAGTATGAGGTCAGCACTATGTATGTGACTGTTGGGTGTATTTATTTAATTTGCACCAGTGGCTCTCACGTATAATTTAATGAATCTTGGTACATTATGTATCGAAAACCAAATGACTACATCACAGTTATCAAGACCATCACTCATTACCAAACCGCAATCAAGGACTTTTGTCTCAATTCTTGTCAACCCTGACTGTTTGAAATTACAAGGACATAACTTCCCAATTACTGCTCACATATTTAGTTCTTATTCACTGATAGTTTAAACACACAATCCCGCAGCATGAATGATGCGTGTGTTGTATATTATCGACTGCTTCCCGCGGCGAGAGGCGACCGTCCTTGCACTATCGAAAGGAGCGCATTGTCTTCGACGTGGCGTAACGAATTCTCAGTCCTGTCTGTACCGACAGCACTGCACATGGGCGTTGATGTGAAGCCAGGGTCAGGAAACTGGTATCTCAATTCAACCTACTATCATTTTTTATTTTAATGAATGGCGAGGCGAGCATGCCATTCGGCTGATGGTAAGCGATACGACCGCTCATGGACAGTAGCAAAACCAAACACCATGAATTACAAAGCAATGCTTGGCGTTCCACTGCGCTCGCCATCCTGAGACATATGATGTTAAGTCTCATTATGTTCAGCTATTACTCTAGCTACAATGTCCTTCAAACCGAAAACGACACTGCATTTACACTGCTGTTTGATGGGAGAAATGAACATTGCAGTGGTACCTACCCAGACGGCCTCTCACATATGAGAGACCTATCACCAGTGTGGAATAAGGTAGTACAATGCGGAATTGTTAATATCTGATATTTCATCCATCCATCAGCCAAAGGAAGTCCACTGCTGAACATAGGCCTCTCCCAATGATTTCCACAGTGACCTGTTGGATCTGATATTTAACTTCAATAAATTCTCTATTAAATCTCCTAAGCCTATATCTAAAATAAATAAATAAATTGAGACTATATAGGAGCAACACTTAACCACACAGAAATAAATTAAAGCTAATAAAAAATTAAAGACAAAAATGTACAAATATTTGTTTTGCTGTCCATACGAAATTCTCATAAAACGCATTGTATTCACACATAAAGCAGTCAATGCTAGTCGGTGCGATGATTTGTCTGTCTGTACGTCGTTTCACCGTCTGCAATACTAACAAGTTCATTTGTATACAAAAGAATAATTTAGAGCAAAAATGCACGTAAGCCATGCAAGGTATAAATAAATACACCCAAAAGTCACATACATAATCCTGATCCCACATTAAAATCGAGTCTTGTGTCGTGTATCAGAAACTACGAGACTTTTCGGTCTCACAGGCACCCAGACCCGAAACAAATACTTGCGGACCACACAAATATTTTGTCTCAGTGCGGGGATCGAACCCGCAGACTCACGTTTCACGGCCGTTGTCTAACCAAT
The DNA here is from genome assembly GCA_033459515.1 of Theretra japonica. Lineage (NCBI taxonomy): Eukaryota > Metazoa > Arthropoda > Insecta > Lepidoptera > Sphingidae > Theretra > Theretra japonica. The sequence goes on from CM065950.1 coordinate 1,056,319, forward strand.
TGCGCCACGGAAGCTGTCACGTGAACATAACCTCACATCCTTATCCCTAAAGGGCTAATCAGAAGTGACTTTAGGCCATCTTAAATTCACCAAGCTTATTACGTGCCGTACTGTACTGTATCAGCCTATATACCGGACCTCCTCTATAATTGAGAGTGGTTAGGCCATATAGTTCACCACGCTGGCCTAGTGCGGGTTGGCGGACGTTTACACACCATAGAAATTATACTAATCGCTATAGTAAGCAGGTTTCCTCGTTATGTTTTCCTTCACCGTTATAGTGCGTGGTGATTGAATAAAATACACACATGACTCTGAAAAGTCAGAGGTGTGCCCTGGGATTTGAACCCGCGACCACCGCGAACGTTTAGGCAGCCGCGTCTGGTCCGTTATCAACAGGCCACCACGCACTTTAACTTATTAGCTACTGTCTCGAATGTAACGGGCAAACATATGGCTAAAACACGCACAAAAACCAATTTAATTTTAAAACAATCACACAAAGTGGGCTGCTTGACCTAGAATTCGGAACCCCACGGCTCATTTCATACATGCTGCTGTTAGAACAATAAAGCGAATAAAACATACAACATAGACATATTCTATAATATTTTAACAAGACTAGATAGTAAAGATGCCGAATGTTTGTGAAAATTGTATTAATTTAATTAATGAACATGAACCATCACTGCTGCGCGTAACTTCCCTTTAAGAATGCAGATTGAATACAAAGATTTGACACTCTCTCTCTCTCTCTTCAGCCACAGAAAGTCCAACTTAGGCCTACCCAATAGGTCCCCATAGAAAGTCGCTAGATGCAGCCGCTTCCATCAGGTCTATGTGGCGATTATTCACTAAGTTAATTACATTAAAACCACTTGTGATATGTGAATGTCTATTACGTGGCATATACCGTCAAGTTGTGGAATTGTTTGCCGTCACACGTAGTCCCTCCTTCCTATAATCCTGGGTCTTTCCGCCGTAGTGTGAAGAAGCTTCCCAGCATGCCGGCATAATTGTATCGAATGGTATGAGGCTGCCGTCTGATGCCATTCGATACTCTGTCTGGACGGCATTTGCGCTTACCATCAGGTGCAGTGCAGTCATTATGCCGTGCCAGAGTAAAAAAACATAACTTTTTCCCTCTACCATTTACGCCTAAAACTACTGGCTAAACTGATCCCACTAAGCCAATACCTAAGCCTAAATAAAAAAGAGAAAAAATCCTTATATTAATTTTCTTAACTTACAGATGTGGATATCCCTGGCGGTGGTGTCAACCCTGGTTGCCATGGCAACGTCTGCGGGCAACGACTACCTCCCGCCCAGCAGTGGGTACACGTACGACAAGCCCTCGATTCCGTTTCCACCGACAAACAATGGAAATAAGGTAATTTAAGCCATCATACGGTACTGTACTGTAGCAGCCCATATACGTCCCACTGCAGGGCACGGGCCTCCTCTACTATCGAGAGTACGATTGGGAGTAGTTAGGCCATATAGTTCACCACGCTGGCCTAGTGCGGGTTGGCGGACTTTTACATACCATAGAAATTTATACAAATCGCTACGGCATGAAGGTTTCGTCACAATGTTTTCCTTCATCGTTATAGTGCGTGGTGATTGACTATCAATACACACATGACTCCAAAAAGTGTTTAAAAACTCTCTTAGTAAAATACTTTATAAAATAACTTTACTGACTTTAATTACTGAACCTAACACATGGGAATTGACAATTACTATCAATGCATAAACAGAGGTACATAACTCCACTATATCAAAACTAATCAAAACCATTTAAAAATGACCACAAATCAAATTCTACACTTTATTAAAACAGTTTAAATTAATAAACAAAATTGACCACAAATCAAAATTTAATCTTAAGTGAAGTCAATAAAATAATTGCCGACACATTCAATGCAAGCGAGGGCGACCATTCGTTTTGTTTTTAAAACATCAAGAAGATTTAATTACGTTCGCGTTCAAAATGGTGGCTCACTTCGGCAACCGCTGCACAATACGCAACCTTGCCACCTCTTACCGTATTCCATTGAAATAATAAATTAAAACTTTAGAAGCGCGACACACTCTATTTAGTTAGTGTTCCGTACAATATTCAAATAAGGCCGTAAGCCTTATTCATAGCCAGTTTATAAACCTATTTAATATTTTGATTTATTCCTTTATCTTGTTCGCTCAAACTTAATTAACAAGTCGTTCGGAAGAGACAAAAAAACAATAATTAAAATATCTCTATAAACTGATTAAGAAAAAGGCCGTAACAATCAATAAACCCAAAAAGGCAGGCACATTTTTTACAAATTACTTGCGTCCAGCAACTTCATGAAACCTTTATTTATTTCTTTATTTATTAAAAATATACAGCCATTAAAGTTTAGACAGTAATTACTATGATAAAAATAAAATTGACAGCCTCCATGATGCAGTTGGTGAGGCGTCAGTAGTGAAACGAAAGGTCGCTGGTTCAATACCTGCACTGGGAAAAATATTTGTGTGGTTTACAAATACCGCCCACCTCTATGATAGATGGAAGATAAAGCCTCTGCCCATTGACTTAAAATGAGTTGGGGCACTTCACATCCCTAATCATTACTCTCAGAAATGTAGGTTTCATCAGGATGTTTAAAGGAAGAACATAAGAAATTATTGTATCAGTCCATATACGTCCCACTGCAGGGCACGGGCCTTCTCTACAATCGAGAATACGGTTGAGAGGGGTTAGGCTATATAATCCACCGCGCTTGTCGAATGCGGGTTGGCGGACTTTACATACCATACAACTTCTTACAAATCGCTATGGTACCCAGTTTTTTTTCCTTCACCGTTATAGTGCGTGGTAATTGACTATCGAGCCATGAAGCCATGTGTGTATATGGCTTCGAAAAGTCAAAGGTGTGCCCTAGGATTTGAATCCGCGACCACCGTGAACATGTTGGCAACCGCGTCTAGTCCGTTTATCAACAATGATTACAAAGCTAAGGTCTCGGGTTCGAATCCCGGGTCGGGCAAAGTGATATTGGATTATTCTATTCATTATCAGCCCGTAGTGAGGAATTTGTGCCCGATATGGCGATAGGCTCGCCCCCTATCACATCGTGGGACGGAACATACAAGGAAGTGTGGGTGTCCTGGTAGCACCTCTGCCTACCCCACTGGGAAAAAAGGCGTGAGTTTATGTATGTATGTACATATATATCATTTTCCCACATCTAAGGTTGGCACCACACTTAGAAGTTTCAAAATATTTGGCATTTTTATTACCGAGCAAATCATGGTTTGAATCGAAGTTAAGACCTCACAGTTTACCCTTACACGCTACCAATGAACCCATCAGGCACAAAAATCAGACATCTTAAAGTTTCAATGCAAATTCAGTCACGGAACACCAAAAAATATATTTCTAAACGTACTAAAATGATGACTGGGAAACGCATGGCCGTGAACGCAGTTATTGTTCGGTATGACGTCACCGCGCATTGTTCATATAAATAAACACTCAACTAGGAATGCTATTTGATGTAATTGAATTGTTCCTAAATGTTTCTGATGGGTTTGGTTGAGTTTGTTGGTGGGAATCATGACTTACCTACGCGTCAGCTGCGTTCTGTTTGTGAAAATGCAGAACATGCCATTCGCCTGATGGTAAGCGATACGATAGCTCATGGACAGTAGAAAAACCAAACAACACCGTGAATTACAAAACAATGATTGGCATTCCACTGCGCTCGCCATCCTGAGACATAAGGTGTTAAGTCTCATTATGTCCAGTAGTTACGCTGGCTACAATGTCCTTCAAACCGGAACACAGCAACGTTTACACTGCTGTTTGGCGGAAGAACTAGACATTGCGTTGGTAGCTACCTAGACAGCCTCTCACATACGAGACCTACCATCAGAACCCACCCGCTTTCCTTTCTTTCAATTGTAGTCAATTTTTCAAGCCAGTTTGACCGAGTTGAATTTTTTTTGTTGTATATATATTTGGGAAACATACAGAACAATAAACATATAACCACAATACTATTACTAACACTCAATCCAGTGAAGTTTCCACAGTTAAATTATATATAAACAAAGCGAGTGTACGAAACAATTAAAATTTAAAAAAATATTTAAATAATGTGATCCTAATTGAATATTTGTTCATTTTCCAGCAACCTACATACCGGCCACAGCCGCCTACGTTCAGACCCACACAGAGGCCAATCTACGTGCCACCACCAGGTCCCGAGGTAAACCTTCAACTGCCTTATCATGACCTAGTGCATAGATGTACTCAGTACTGTACTGTATCAGCCCAGATACGTCCCACTGCAGAGCACGAGCCTCCTCTACAATCGAGAGTATGATTGAGAGGGGTTATGCCATATAATCCACCACGCTGGCCTAGTGCGGGTTGGCGGACTTTACATACTATAGTGCTTAGATAGTGAAATTTAATGTTAAATATCAACTATACAGCGTATTCTATAGAAATCATGTGTTTATATCGGCATTCTTATGCATATATGTATGTACTTAGAATGATATAAGATGTGAGTATAATGTATTCTTCAGAATTCATGTTTATAGCGTGACTGATTTGCTAAACGTTCTTTTCAAGTTTCTTTAGATGATATTTCAAATTGTGTTTGGTTTGTGTGCTGTATATGACTGGTATACAGGGTATATCAAGACTGTGACTGAAAACGAAGCCAGGTGATAGTTTTAGTGATTACAGACACAATGCAACTAAAAATTTCTCAAAAAAAGCGACAGGTTAATTTTGCAAGTTTTTAAATACCTATAATATTAGGGTGGTAAATACCTAGTTTTTGCTAAAATTATAATAAACCCTAACGTACCATTGTATCTTTAAAATAAAACGGTGTAAATTATTATTTTACGAAAACGATGTATTTACTGCCCAAATAGGACGATATGTAAAAATTATAACATAAAAAGTAGATTTTTAAATAAACGAGGAAAGGAAAAGAAACAAGACAAGGACAGTAAAGTTCTTTGCAAACACATTTACCAATCGAAACATGATAGCAAAGATTGTTAGGTACTTCTCTTCGATGTTCTGTGGGACATTTTCACACTTATGTACATTAGTGGAATTTTGCAATAAAATGACATAGTCGAGGTAATTTATACAAGGTTCCAAATAAAACAAAATAAAATTGTATAATTTATCTTTCATCATCAACGTAATGAGGATTATCGCCTGGTGACGGCGCCAGATATTTCTTCGTCGGTACATCTGTAGAAAAAAACATTCAAATTTAAATATGTTATCATACAAAAACTACCGCAAATCGATGTGCAGAAAGCTACCATAAATTGGAGTATTCTCCGTTAAGAATAAATTGTGTACTTACAAGAATTATTTGTCAACTTCACAGTATTCCACCCCTTTTAGTAATGCTATTACTTATTAGAGTTTAGAAAATGATTTGTGTGTAATGCCTACTATTTTTTATATTAATTTCAATGAGCATTAAGGTCAAGATAGTATCCCTGTGAGAATCGAGCTCAGAATCTCGGTACCAATTCTTTTCGTGCTTAATCCTAGCTGTCAGGTATTGCAGTGGAAGTTGTGTAGGCGGAAAGGTCTCTTCTAAAGACGTTATTTACAAAAACCTTAGTAAAAGTTGCAGGAATTCTCGGAAGCAAGCTGCTTTTAACAATAATATTGTGCAAATAACATTCCGTACCATCCATAGGCGGACTCGTCAATTCACCAAATTCTTTTTCTATTCCGTTTTCTGTAAACAAATGAATATACAACAAAGTTCAATTTGCTAACCAATGTTTAAAACATATATAAATAAATTGTAGTTACCGCCACTGGTTTCTGTAAACATCAATAACATATTTGTTTCTTAATTTTTAGAACAAAAATTGAAACGCAATTAATTTACTAGGTATGAGGTACTGTTAACGATGAGAACAAAACTTTACCTGGCACATAAGCCGAATCCACTGAAAGAAAAACAAACTTTTACTATAGTAATTTAATAATTATAAACTCACTGATAACTCTGAAAAATCTAGTAGGTAAAGCATGAATCAATAACTTCATGTAGGTATTAAGTATTCGTTGGAACTGCTGCAACTGGCCGTATTGCAATGGAATAAGTGGACGACACGGCCTTCCTATCTTCCTTTCTCTCTCTCTCTCTCTATATATATAACTCTTCAATCACAGAAGTCCACTGCTGGACATCTGCTCGACAGGCGTCCCCCCAGGATTTCCGCAACGACTTAGTATAGTCTTAAGTGTTTCTCTGTACCAGACCATATACGTCCAACTGCAGGGGCACGTGCCTCATCAATCAAAAGTACGATTGACAGTGGTGAGGCCATGTATCCTACTAAGCTGGCCTAGTGCGGGTTGGCGGACTTTACATACAATAGACATTCTTGCAAATCGCTATGCTATGCAGGTTTCCTCCCGATGTTTTCCTTCGCCGCTATAGTGCGTGAATCAATACAAACATGACTCGAAAAGTCAAAGGTGTGCCTTGGGTTTTAAGACCACGACCACCGTGAATATTTTGACAACCGCATCTGGTCCGTTTCCAACATGCCACCACGCACTTCTCAGTGCACTCTCTCTCTTCAGCCACTTCTATAGTCACAAGCGGTTACTAATTATTGATTATTTTACCTTTGATTGGTTCTCCCGTGGTACATCTGGTGGAAGACAGAATGCGAGTCCCGTTGAACCTCAACGGCGTCCGACCTGCAGCTGCCAATGGAAAAAATAAAAACCCTGACAATACACAAAATAATTAGTAGGTTTTGTAGTTAGTGTGGTAAATAAGGTATAGTTTTACATTACTTTAGTATTAAAAGATTTTATTTTATTAAAATATTATTTACCTAATTTATTTAGACGAATAAACGCAACCGTAAGATAGAAACTTTTAAGGTAATTTACACGCATTGAGTTATTATACTAGAGCGGACATCGGGAACAAAATCTCTGCGCATTGTGCTGGTACCGGATTCCCTTGTGAGTGCACACGGGAACCCAGTGAAGCGAAAGCGAACATGATGTTACTGCGTAGGTGTGACAGAGATAGAAACAGAAGTAGCGGTACAATACCGTTCATTTTTGTTACAAACATTTTGTTTGCATTCCCTCTAGTAAAATATCTCAATTTAAACGTTTACATTTGAATTTATTGCATTAGTGATGTTATTTTTACGTTTCTAAATAAGAATATTAATCTACTCTATTGCTGTTTCCACTTTCACTACTAAATAACAATATTTTGAACAATATTTCAACTTTAGACTATGATTGATGATATCCAATATGTATAATAAATCAATACATACTTCTTAATCCAGATGCTAATGACTCACCCTGTTCTAGACCTTTAAAATCAATTAATTTAATTAAGTAAGATCGTCTAACCCCGTTGATAAAAATTACTCTCGCGCTACAAAAGTTCTGACGGTTTTTTTATTGCTATGCTTGGCATTCCACTGCGCTTGCCATGCTGAGACATAAGGTGTTAAGTCTCATTATGTCCAGTAGTTACTCTGGCTACAATGTCCTTCAAACCGGAACACAACAATGCATTTACACTGCTGTTTGGCGGTAGAAATAGACATTGTGGTGGTAACTATCCAGGAGGCCTCTCACAAATAAGATACCACCAGTTAAAACCAAAAACCAAAATGACAATTCGATGTCTAATAATATAATAATTCCTATGCGAGTAGGAAGAAAAATTACACTGCAGCAAAAGTCTTGAACTACAACAGATATTCTATGTCTCAAAGACGTACATTCAAAATAAAATAAATTATTTATCTCAATATGTGGATTGAACTGTGGTTTCTCCATGCACAGCCGGCGTCTTAACCAACTACGCCACAAAGGCTATCAAATATTAATGTGTTGTCCAGACCGTAGACAGACTACCCTATTCACAGACAGATTTAAAACCTATTTTAGTTATGGAATGTTTTGTCCTTTTCGAACGATTTTTGAATTCAGTTTGAGCGAAGAAGACAAAACATTGGATAACTAAAATATGTTTTAAAACTGTCTATGAATAAGGCTGAGAGAATACTCCAGGCTATTTACAAGTTGTCCAGTGTACATAAAATGACTTACTTGTCAGTTTCTCGCCGTATTCTGTAAAATTATTGTCTAACAATTCAATAATATCTTTGAGAGTATACACAATTTGACATACTACGTACCCATGTCTATGTGTTTTAATTTTACTGCTGAAAAAATATTTTATTCCACGTCATTATACAAAAAAAACACATTGTCAGGATTCTGTTAAATAGTTTTTGGACCAAATTCCATTTTTTAGACAGAATCGCATCATATTTCCAAAGAATATCATTGGCGTAAAATGGGAGTACTTCTAGAATCTCTGTCTAACTCTTTTGGGATGGTGCTTAGAATTTCAATCATACCATATTTGTGCAATGTGATATAACTAACGCCATCTTTTGGCATAGATGGGATATATTCCTCTTAAAAAGCGATCTATCAGATTAATGCACTTTCGGTCCCTCATCTTCAAGTTTAGTAAGATGGGAAATATAATTGTTTATCTTTCGAAATAAAACAATAATCTAGACCACCTACATAATATTACATTCTAGCTAATTAACAGTTTCTCAAACAAACCTGACTGCGTGTCATAATCTGCGTGAACAGATATTGAAGCTCCTATTACAATTAATGCCTGCAATAGAAAAACAATGACAAATTGTATAAATATTTCGGAATATTCTAAATTTATAGTAAAATATACACATATCATTCATGAACCTATCGGTTTGTATGTAGTGATTTTTTTCATCCTCCTTTTCCTTATGCAATAAAAATACCGTGATCAGTTTCTTGAGACTGCCTATTTACTTACATACATAAACTCACGCCTTTCCAGAAGGGGTAGGCAGAGGTGCCACCATGAGACCCACATTTCGCATTATATGTTCCGTCCCACGATATGATAGGGGGAGAGCCTATCGCCATATTGAGCACAAATTCCTGACTCCGGGCTGATAAATTATAGAAAAATCCAATATCACCTTGCCCGGTATTCGAACCCGAGACCTCAGCTTTGCAATCATACTGTAGTACAACTGCACCACCGATGCAGTCGCCTGCCTATTTAAACAATGATAATCTGTATTTCTTGTATTTATTAATTGAATTAATTAATATTACCACAATAAACACGTTGGTATAAACACATCTTTGCGTTTTTCCATGCATTTTACCAATTTATTTATTTAGAATTTCTATCCAATAACTTTCTTACGTTTTATTACACATAAAATATGAACATGAATTTAATCGAGTTTTATTCAAATAATTTTTATATTTCATGTAAATATTGAAATCATAAAATATGACGTAAATTTGTGTTACGCTGCAATTTCCATTAATGTTTATACCTACATTATTTTCAGCCCCACGACCACGGCCACGATCACTCCGACCACCACGAACACCACGAGCATCATGAGCACCACGAGCACAATGAGCATGATCATCACCACCACCACGAGCCCGGCATGCCCTTCGACTTCGCGTACGCGGTGAACGAAGACGGCAACGACTACAGCCACAACGCCATCTCTGACGGAGACGTGACAACTGGAGAATATAGAGTTGCGTTGCCAGACGGTCGCACGCAGATTGTGAAATACACTGCTGATTGGAAGAATGGATTTAATGCTGAGGTGAGGTTTTGTTTATCTTAAATTAAGTGATTGTAGTATACTTAGTCGCGAACCCAGTTTAATGAGTTCGTGCCCAGTTTCGGCTTTGGAGTAAGCCGGCGTAATTGAATATAATTGCCTAGCGATAGATTTTTGGTAGGATATTTTGCATGGCTTTAATTTACCATCAGATACAAATAACAATGTAGATAATTTTCCAAATACCCTTCAAAAACCCTCAAATCAAATTACCACGGTTTCGAATACCTTAAAGCACTCCCCCTATTTTTTAAAGCAACAGCCGTTCTCTCTTCATTCACTTTCTATATTGAACCTAAAGGATTAAGTAAAACAGGAATGTGTGCATAATGTCCGAATTATTGTGGCACATTTAACTTCACCCTTTAACAATCAAAAATAACCTGTTTTTCCCCCAGGTGTCGTATGAAGGCGAGGCGAGGTACCCCGATCAGGCTGGCTACGGCAGCGGGTCCTCCGGGCAGGCGTACGGCCCTCCCAGCCAAGGCGGCGGCTACCAGTACTAGACGCTAAGACGGCTGACTTGTGTGATTATGTTTGTTTGTTCCGAATTGACGTAGAAATTCAATCACAAGATTTTATCAACGATATGTATTAGACTGCCAGACGCCTAATACCTCTTTCCTCTTTCCACCCTGTTTTCTTCCCGCTCCCCACCCAATTTAATGCGCCGACAGCACATCTTTGATCCAGCGTTGTGGATGTTCATGGGCGGCAGTGATCACTTACCATCTGGTGCCCTGTTTGCTCATGTGCCGAACCTAATGCATAAAAAATCTTTTGTTTCCCAAATATGAAACTAGAGTGGACAATGCGAACAAAATAGTGCGCGCATCAATCATGCAGGAAATCGTTAGAGCGAGAAGAAACATACGTCGGCGTAGGAGTGAAAGTGATAAATACAGTATCATTCTCTTTTGTCCGAGGTGTCCACTCTGGTATATCTCAATTACTATGACCTATTATTCATGAGCAAGGCATAAAATTTTAAAATAAAACTTAGTTGTATATGTCAACATTTATAGAGTATCTTGGCTGTAATTTCTATGTCAATTTGAAATAAACTTAAAAACATCTGAGTAACATACTCTAGTGCCCAATAATCTGAATTCAAAAGCCAAATAAGATCCGAATTCAGACCGACTTAGGGTTACTTGTATATTTTGTTTTAAGTTAAAATATAGTTACCAATTCAGATACCATTACTGCCAATTATGTAGGATACCTAATTAACGATTCTATTTAAATGTTTAAACAAATTTTGGTTACAAATATCTATTTCATGGTATACAACAAAGATTTTTTCTTAAAGATTAAAAATTTACTTGTTACGAAAAGCTGGAAACCATTTTTAACCGACTTCAGTAAAGGAGGTGGTTATTAATTCAGCTTACTTATGTTATTTTTTACTTATCTTATATCTTTGCTTGTTTTAGGTTTTTTTTTATAATTTTCTCGACATCTATAAACGACAATGTGATACATATAACAATCACATGTCTATATCATATGAAACAAGTTGCTTCATGATAATTTATTGCTATTTTATCAACAATAAACTTGGACTTAAAACCTATCGACTCAACACTGTCTTAATTAGACGTATTAATCCATTAAACTTTTAATAAAAATATCACTGCCGAAAAATGACAAAAAATAGCGAATAAAAATATTTTTTCATTATTGTTAAGGATGATAAGTACAAATATTATAAAAGTTATAATATACTTATAATAATAAGTATTATTTACATAACATCAATAAAATGACACTTTAATTGTGTATATTATTAAATTAAACAATACAAATAACAATTTTATTTAGGCGTAATAACATGTCTAGGTTTGCGAGGAGTACGTTATAAAACGTCAATAATAAATATGTGAAAAATACACTTTTTTCGTATTTCTCATTTTTATACAAAGCCAGTACGTAAAATCGACGCGACGTTTTATTACGCCAATAAAGTTAAGTTTTAGAAAAAATGTTTATATTAAATTTTTCAAAATCTCTACATATATTTTAAATTTCAGTGAAATGTATACACTCCACTACAATAAAATATTTACCACTATTGGTAAATGGTAATGGTGGTATCGGTATTGATCGAAAACGAGTGAGACTATTAAATACTTTTATATGAGGGGTAACATCATTTCAATTTACAATCATGTATATATTTTATTGTGGTGACCCTACACATGGATCTTGATTACAAAAACCTTTTGGACTAATTAAAATACTCAATAACAGTGCATAATATATTTATTGTAAATTATAACCATTGACCAATTGTTAAGAACAAAGTCCTTTTGTACCTTATTTTTTAATAAAATAAAAAACCTAAGCTACAATTATTGTTGACTTTTATTTAACAGTTTTTTTTTTAAATAAAATACTGCCTTTATATACATACCCTGTTTTCTTCTTCTATTGATCCCTCCATTAGTTAGGCCTTGCACTAAGAATACCATATATATTATCATTAGTCCATTGTCTAGTAAAAAAATATCTAAAATCATTCAATATAATTCTCTCCAACATTCAAAATAACATCACAATGAATTTTCTTCACATGGCTGTTTAAATCCTTTTTCAATGCATACTTCTTTTCACAAAATGTACAACTGTGATGTATATTAGTATGAGTTCTCCTTACATGCTCATTTTTACGACTTAGTGTAACAAATTCTCGTTTACAATGATCACATTTGTAATTCCTTACACCTTCATGCAGCTTTAAATGTTGGATCAAAGTTTTTTTACATGAAAAATCAGTTCCGCATATCTCACATATTAATTTCTTTTTATTATGGCCTGATACATGGGCCGTTAGATTGCTCTTCTTGTGGAAACTCTTCAAACATATTTCACATTGATATGGTCTGATTCCCAAATGTGCTTTGTTTTTATGAGCCTGCAAGTCGGTGTTATTCAAGGATTTGTACGGACAACTATCACAGACATAATAGTTTTTTCTCCTTGTTCTCTTAGCATTTGTTTCATGACTTTTAATGTGTTTATTGAAATGTGAATGAGTTTTTAAATTCTTCTTGCAGTATGGGCATTCTTTTTTGTTGTGACAATTTAAATGGGATTTTAAAGCTTTAGAATTCTCACAATTTTTTCCACAAATGTGACATATTTCACTATTAGATTTATTTAGAGTTTGTTTACACTCAGTTTTGAATTTTTCAGACATAAAATTGATGGTGCAAGGTTGACTATCTATTTCATCATTTTCTGTGAATCCTACATTATTTATTTGTTTTTGTGGCACAGACATCTTTATTTGTATACTGAAATCACCAAATATTTTTCCAGCTATATTGCTGCTCATGATATCTACAATCTGGTTCAAATTTTGTATACTGATGCTTCTTACTATTAATTTGAAGTAAATCTTTTTCAAATCTTCAGCACAATCTTCACAAGCTCTGCTTGATAAAATGGTCTGAAAAGTGTAGCAATATAATTATATAATAAATAAAAATACAATAAATAGTTAATTTTAGTCAATAAAAATATTTTCAATGCATTATTTTTCATTTTAACTCAAAATTAGGCAAATAAATGACTACCCTCACGGCAGTGACTTTTACGGTCGTTTAATCCCGCATAGGCAAATTACGCAAATATTGCTAAATAAGCAATTATTTTGCCCAAATTCTGTAATTTTATTATATCCCAACAAAAATCTGCCCTATGTAATTAAAAAGTAAACTTACTTCAGATGGGAATAAATATTTTATAACGTTCCACAAAGATGTTTTAACCGCAAAATCTAGAGAAGTGTCTTCCATATAAATATTTTCGTATAAATTAGTTCCATTATCACATAATTTGAAACACAAAAAACACGTGGCGCTTAATTTATCTGCATCTATAATTAATTTTAATATATCCATTTTACAATATAATTCGGCAAGTAAAAATGTCGTTGAATTTTCTTTCAAACGAACAAAACTTTTACTCTAAACTTTCTTAGGTTGGAACTACAGACTAAAAATAGTATGGTCAATGCATAGCGCGTGCATTGTTGTATTTAATTTCCCTTTAATAGCGCGTGAGAGTAAATAGATGGTTTCAAATTAAATTATTTCATAAATAGCGACATAAAAAAAAACGTATTTTGTTATCGCACGCGCACTTTCTAATACATACTGCAAGATAAGGCAACTGTGATAATTTAGATCAATGCATATTAGTCGATTAATTGTATGCAACATCGGAATTGTCACTTGACATTTGACAGTTCTGAAATAAGATGAACCCTGGATTTAATTTTTATGTGCGGAACAGTAAAAGATAGCTTTTTAGCATATAAAATATTCCATATCTTTTCATTGATTCAATTATTTCAGTATTTTGGACTTATATTACAATTATTTTACTATATTTTTTGAAATCCTAGCTATATATATATCGCCATTTTGAAATTAAAACGTGACAATCAACGTATATGACGTGCATGGGTGATACAACGATTTCTTGCCTATTTCACGTAAGCTGCGGTGGGAGTAACCGAAGCCAATTTTATCAACGTAGAAATCCCGGAACGCGAACAATAAGGTGACTTATGATTCATATGAAACACTCATCAACAAACAATAATTCATTTCCATTCAATACTCATCAATTCTTTACAGAAATGTACTAAAAGGAGTTGTTCTATTGCCCGTTTCGTAATGCGTAATGTGAATGCAGTATTTACCGCCATTTTGTTGCCAAGTACGAATAACCTAAAAACGATGCCTATTGGAATTGATATGTTTATGTCGTAGATTTAACAGTTCTATGGCTAGTACTACAGCAATTTCTTAAATACATAGGTAATACCTCTTGGCATAACCATTGGTTGTTTGAATAGAACTTAATCCCTGCTTGATTTTATTTCATTAAAAAAATATATATTTATCCTGATGAAGCTTTTCACTATTAAGTACTTATGTATAGTAAATAGTTTATTTTTTATAATTCTACAAGGTTGTTTTCTGTATGTATCACTTGTATATAAAATATAGACCTAAAAATACCCAGAAAAGTTATTTGTAATCAGGATTATCTTTTTTAGTGCTACACTTAACATTTTTTTTATGTTTTAAAATGACTGCCATTGCCATTAATATAAAGCCCAAGGCTCAGAATATAATTCCACACTATTATATCTTTGGTCGTCTATCTGAATAACCATAATCATTAAACTATATAAATTAAAATTACTGGAAGTGCATGAAAATTATGAAAGGCTTTGTTTTTTTTTTTTACTGATATATTAAGATAATTTATATAAGTAAAAAGCAATAAAATACAGGTTTCTTGTACTAATATTAAAGTATGCTATACAAATTAAAATTATTTTATCTTTCAGCTAAATAATGGAGGAGACAATAGAAATCCACGCGAGTCAGGAACCGATAAAGCCTCCAACAAACTCTGAGAAGGCTCAAGTGGAATGGCTGAAGGAGAAGTTATTGTGCCTGTGGGATTGCACACAATTCTGTGGGATGTGTCTGGATAATACCAGGAGTCTCAACCCACTCGATAAAGAGTTTGTGATTGGCAGACAGAAGGACTCACAGTCACTGCTGGATATATTGAATTATGTGTTTAATGATGATGTAAGTGGTTTCTTTTTGTTATAAGATAAAGTAAAAGAATGTTGGTAAATTAATTAATGATTCAGAAGCTCACCTTTTTATTATTCTTGGTTGCATGATAAGTATTTTTATTTTTAGAAAATTGCTAGAATATTTCAGTAAAAAGTGGAATTTGTTGTCAATAAATAATAATATGTATCAATTAAAAAAGTCTAATGAGTATTTATAGTTGTCTTATGGTTTATGAAGGTACTAATTTACAAGAGTCTCTACAAGAGAGTAACCATTAGGTTACTCTTGTTAAAATATCTAATACTAAAATAAAATAAAAAAATTCTTTATTTTCAGATTGAAACCATAATGGCGAGCACTCTATTATGTGACACATGCACCGAAAAGACCCTTCAGTCATATCTCTTCATAAGAAACACCAAGTTGCTATCAAAAATTGTAAATAACTGTGTTATGGACATATACTGCAAAGCTGTTGATGTCAGCGAGCAAGTCCTAGACAGTTACATGTGTGAGAATGCCAACGTAATGATTGTTTTAGAAAATGATGTGGAAATGTTTGATGAAATTGAGGATCTTATAGCTGTCACTGAGATAATACCCACAGACCAGCGGATTACTGCGAAACATTATGATACGGAACCTGAAACTTACACAGAACCTATAGAAGAACCAGTTAAAGAAACATCACCTCCCTTAACACATAAAATAGATGAAATATTCTTGCCGAAAGTTCTGAAGTCAGAGGGAACACCAAATATAACACTGGAGAAAGGCAAGCTGGTTATTAAGCCGATAAAAACTCTTACACCCAGATCTAAGCCAACATATACTACTTACAAGTGTAACCAATGCCCGGATATATTTACAACATACAGATCATTAAAAGAACATGAGAAAGCTAAGCACAAGTTCCAAATCTTCAAGTGTAGGCTCTGTGAGAAGTCATACAATACACAGCAATCCTTAAATGTTCATTACAAGACTCACTCGAAAGCCCGGTGCAAGATTTGCCAAATATTACTTAAAGAAGAAGAGCTATTTGCACATTTAAGACAAAATCATCCGAACCTTGTGTATCCTTGCAAATTCTGCGAGCTTGTATACTACACCCAAGAAGCTTTGGATACGCATTTTAAAGCTAGTCATTTGGTTAATGACACATCTGCAAAGTCTCAATGTGTGATGTGCTTGAAAGAAATTGGCAAAGAAGATTTGAAGGTTCATAAATGCAAGTTTAGTTGCCCTGACTGCTTTATTATGCCATGCATACATTACAATTACTTGGTATCATACAGGCAGCAGGTTTTGAACCATGCAGCTAAGATAAGCTGCACTGATTGTGATTATGTTACACATAGGAAAGAGTATCTTATTACTCATGTGAATAGGGAGCATTTGGATCACCATCCTTTCACTTGCAATGACTGCGGGATGCAATTCTACACAAAAATGAGCTTGAAAACCCACATTGATCAATACCACATTGACAATATTTGTGAATATTGTGACACTGAGTTTAAAAAACGGAATGTTCTAACAGATCACCGGAAATCTTGCAAAACGAGTATCAGAGCGTTTGGTTGTGAAAAATGTCCGGCTTCATTCGATTTAGAGGAGGAACTTACTAAACACGATTTCCTTAGGCACGGTGACGGAGGATACGCTTGTAAATTGTGCAACAGGAGATTCTTAGAAGAATTACAGTTAGATGAACATCAAGTGACTGCACATAGCAGTGTGCAATGCAAGAAGAGACGGAAAAATATCGAGTGCACACTATGCGATGTGAAATTTAACAATGTGAAGGAATTGGAACAACATCAAGATTTGCATGGTGCGGACACAGTGTATCCTTGTAGAACGTGTTTAAAAGAATACCACAGTTTGAAAAAGCTGTATGTACATCAACAAAGACATTATGACAGAATACAGTGTCCGGGATGCAAGAAAAGGGTTATTGTTGGTTTCTACCCTCAACATGCGGTCCGTTGCCTATACAACCGAGACAGTGGAATGTCACACATATGCGAAATATGTGGCAAGTCGTTCCATTTAGAATCACTATTGAAAATCCATCAAAAGAATCACGAAAAGATAGTATGTTCGGAATGCGGCAAGACTGTTAAAGCATCTAACTTAGAAAAACATATGAAAGGTCACAATAAGTTTGGGCCTGACAAGAAAGTTATTCCGAAGGTGCAATGTAACTTATGCGGTCATCTGATGAGAAAGAAATGCGATTTGGATGCTCACATGAATAGGTATCACTTGAAAGTGAAGCCGTATGGATGCCACATTTGTTCCAAAAGATTTTGTGGTAAAATTAGGCTCACTGAACACTTGGCGACACACACATCAGATAACGAATGTTTCTGCTCAATATGCGGAAAGAAATTCGCCAATAGAGTGTGCTTGAAAATGCACTTACGAATCCATACCGGGGAATGTCCATACACATGTGACGTTTGCGGAGAGAAATTCAGATCATCGAGCATTATGAAGACCCATAGACTTAAGAAACATTTAGAAAAAACTGTTGCTTGTCCGTCTTGTGATAGTATGTTCCACATCGTAAGAGAAATGAGACATCACTTCAAGCATGTGCATTGGAAGGATAAAAACAGGCCGTTTAATTACAAAGAAGCTGTGCCAAAGGAATACTACCATTTGTTTGAAGATGGCAGACTGCCTAAAATCGATTCTGAAGTGGTCATAGAATCCTAGCAAACATATCACTATGGCGATTATGTTGAACAAGGACATAATGAAGAATGGTTGTAATGAAGCGATTGAATTGTATTTTATTGAATTAGGTAATTGTATAACGCAAAACTTTTAGATCATGTCAGAATGAAAAAATATAATAATTATCAAGAGACAGCCTCAAACAGCATATTTTTCGGATATTTTAAAATCTTATATCACAAAATATTCTTGTTTTATATGTAGTATGTAGTCTTGTTTTGGTGTGAAAGAGGATAGGTTATTTATAATATGTATGTACATCCTAAACGCTTCCATTATATTCACGGTAGAAGATGACATATTTTTATGTTGTATACAGTCATGTTTTGTAGATTTCCACAGTCTGAGATGGTTTTAAGGTACCATCTCAAATCAAACTTTGAGCCATGACATGTTCAATTAAAGAGTGTTGCTAGTATAGTTTTCTGATATCTATAACTTTTAGACTGATGAAATTCTGAGTCATCATACACAATTAAGAAAATGTCGCCAGTTCGCAGATTTGATCGTTTCATGACGTATTCGATTATTTAGAAATGGCAGTTTATATAATAGTCAGCCAGATTTACTGGTGGTAGGTCTCATGTGAGAGGCCGCCAGGGTTGTACCACCGCAACGTTTATTTCTGCCGCAAACAGCAGTGTAAATACACTGTTGTGCTCCGGTTTCAAAGATATCGTAGCAAGAGTGACTACTGGACGTAATGAGACTTAACATCTTATGTCTCAAGATGGCGAGCGCAGTGGAATGGAAAGCATTGCTATGTTATTGACGGTGTTATTTGGTTTTGCTTGCTGATTTTTTCCGAATCAAATGGTTGAACACACCATGAGATTATCAATTCTGCGATCTAGCCGTAACTATATATACCTAGTTGGCCAACAATAGACAAATATATTTATTGTATGAATGAAGATTTATATATATGCTGTAATTGTTTATATTTTAGGTAATCGACTGTATCATGTACAAATTAATAATAGTTAGAAATATGTTGCTTTACTATGAAAAGAGAACACCAATCGTATTAGGCTACTTAATGTAATTAGATTTGAGAGTAATCATGTATATATTGTATATGTTATTGACTCGTTTGAATTTAGATTTATGCCGACAATAAAATGTGTTACAATAGTTTTTTTTTCGTTCCCTAAGCCCGTACGCCGATTAAATACATTTCAGTAACGACTTTTCACTCCAATTTATTTTACTCGACATCCGGTGTCCAAATAATTGGAAGGATTCAAACATTGCTGATTGTGTAATTGAACCCGCAGTCTTATTTTAAAACCATCTTCTAATACACTATACCATACATCACCACAAAAAATATTGCAATCTATATCTGCCCATATACTTTCGCTGCTGACGTGGCCTCTTACTATGGGCCTTATTAGGAGGCTCAAAGTCACTGAACGAGCTATGAAGAGGGCTATGCTCGGAGTTTCCCTACGAGATCGAATCAGAAATGAGGAGATCCGTAGGAGAACTAAAGTAACCGACATAGCCCAGCGGATTAGCAAGTTGAAATGGCAATGGGCGGGGCAAATAACACGGAGAACTGATGGCCGATGGGGCCAAAAAGTTCTCGAATGGAGGCCACGAAGCGGAAAGCGCAGCGTGGGACGTCCACCCACTAGGTGGTCAGACGACCTGGTGAAGGTCGCGGGACGTCGCTGGATGCAGGCTGCCTCCAACAGGTCACTGTGGAAATCATTAGGAGAGGCCTATGTTCTGCAGTGGACTTCCTTTGGCTGATGGATGGATGATACTTTCGCTGCAGGGAACGGGCCTCCTATACGAAAGAGAGTAGGATTGCGAGGGTTTCGTCCACATAGTCCACACACGCCTCATAAATGATTGTAACTGTTCAGAAAAACCCATTTTCAGTGTAAATATATTTATTAAATAGGTACTTATTACAATAGATAATATATGCCGTAACACTTTACCTTAATGACTCATGTCCAAATATTATTTCATGAAGCCCATACATTTAAACGACCAGCAACAATTATTTATGCAAATATAATAATTCATACATTCTATGTCATAAGTGTCACAGTCTATGGGGAGCACCTAACAGCCCATTTTGAAATAAAACTTCTATAACAATATGGTAATATCCTATTTTAAATTATACACAAGATAATTAATGATTTATGTCAAAACAGCATTAAAATAGGAACCTAATTGTAATTACGAATTGGACGTAGATAAGCAAAAAGGATCCAACCCACAACATGACCGAAAATGAGTTAAGTATACCAAACTGTTCGTCAAGGTCTATATTTTCGATTAGCAAAAACAATCCAAGTAAAATACGACGAATATTATGACATTAAGAAACAATAAACGCAAGCAAGTCTATTAATGAGCAAACACAAGTTACACTTCAATCTTCAATAACTCAATTGTAACATTTTGTGGGGTGGATCCTTTTTGGTTATCTACATCCAATTTAAAGATAAATAGAAATAAAAATGCGAATCTCGTGCGCACGCACTGGTGACGTCACTGCATGCTAAAACGCATCCTTTTTCTTCTGTTTATCCACTACCATATGCCAATGCATCTAACTTGCTTATTTCTGAATGATTTAATATTATTTTCTGTAAAAACTTTGATCGAAGTATTTCCGGCACTTCATAATATTTCTCATAAATGGAAAATGAAACTTATGAAAACACAATGTTATAGAAGTTTTACTTCGCCCTAGGCCAATATTACTTACAAATTAAAGCACTTATTACAACTAAACTATATTGTGAGCTCTGGCGATATGTTCTTTCAGCTCATATCTAGTGTTCAACGCGTTATTACAGAACTGACACAAGAATCTACCACCATGAAAAACTTTCATGTGCTCTTTCTTAGTTTGCAGCGAGTAAAATGACTGTTCACAAAGTTGGCAAGTGTATGGGGTCACGCCTATATGTTTCCTTACATGGACAACCAACTGTTTTCTAGACTTCAGTACTTTGTTGCAGAAATTGCATTGCTCTTTGGTGCGTATACTGTGAATTCTTTTATGGTTCTTCATGTCATATTCAGTGTAAAATTGTTTGTCACACATATCACAACTGTATGGTTTTATTTGCAAATGTACTTTGTTAACATGGATGGAGAGATTGTGAGCTCCAGTGTATTCTTTCTCGCAAAAACTGCAGGTTTTTATTGAGCCACGCCCCACTGTGCGCCATTTTGCGGCGTGCCTTTGCATGTGGTTATCGTGGTGTCTTTGTGTTATAAACACCTTGTCACAAATATCACAGATTTTCTTACTGTGGTATCTCTCGTGTGTACTAAGTTTGTGGCAATCTCCAAACGTCCGGCCGCAGGTGTTACAAGAGTAATAGTGCGACTGTTTCAACAAATGAACCATTTTTGTGTGTTCGTACAGATAAAATTTTGATTTGAAGCTTGTATTACAATATTTACACTCAGTTTTCTTGTTGACGTGTTTCAAAATGTGCCTTTTCAAGAAGTATTCCGTTATGAAATGCTTACAGCACAACGGGCATGTGTATTTACATTTGTAGGTTCTTTTTGGCGGCTTCTTCTTTTTGAATGTTAGGAATTCGCTGACTTTTTCCTTTGTGTCTGACATTTGGTAGCCATTGAGGAACCTATTCCTACTCGAGTAGGTTTGTGTCGCGTCTTTCGCTGGATTATACAGTAACGTTGATGTATCAGAATCACTGTCCAATTGTGTACGTGTGGCGGGAGCTTGTTCATCCGAATCCTCTTCCGTTTTCAATCTAAATTCATCCTCAAGTACTTCTACTCTGAGTTTAGATTCGTCTACATCCTCATTCTCGTCTAAAAGAAGGGTTTCGTCATATCCTTCGTGCACTGGCATGATCGCATCATGCGCTATCTCTATAAATATATTACTCTCTGGAGATTCAACACTGTTAAGGCTATGTAACATCATATCTACACATGTAGTCAACCTGTTCCTACTAAAATGGTATTGGTGTATGAATATGTATGAAGTAACGGCATTATTAAGGCACTTTTCGCATATTTTTGTTCCAGTGTAATTGTATAGGTGGTTCATCTGAAAATAAAGAAATTCTATTAAATAAATTATCAACAAAACATAAGAAGCACTGAAATATAAGTTAATACGAACCATTTCAATGCTGTGTTAGAGGAATATGAAGCATTAGGTTAGTAAGACAGACATGTATTAGTAAATGTTAATTATACATGGTTAGTTTTCAAGCATTTATTTAATACATAGTACAATATTAGGCATGAGACATACACATAATGAGATTAACAGACATCAATCACAATAAGCACAATGTATCTAACATAACACAAGAGAACATTGCATATAAACACTTTTAAAACCCATTTTAGTTTTCGAATGTTTTGTCTTCTTCACTCAATATGAATTCAAAATTCATTCGAAAGGGACAAAACATACAATAACTAAAATAGGATTTAAAACTTTCTATGAATAAGGCCGTAAGATATTTACGTAACCATTACAATATTTGGATTAATAATGAATATTCCTTAAAATCATCTTACAGAAATGTTTTCTCTTCTCCTTTTCTAAGTATCTTAACACTTCAAGCTAAATGGCAATTGCATAAAAAATATCTAACAATTCAAAGTTGATTTAGTCGTAGATATTTGCCGTACATTTTTTAAAAAAATGACACTTAGGAACTAATTTTACAAATATTAGAATACACACATTACGAATGTTTTGAGATGACTGCAGTATATCATTGTATATGTTTTTGGTTTACCTACTGCCATAGTAAAATACTGACTGTGGTAATTGTAAGACCATTGAAGGCAAGATAAGCTATCATTTACCAAGAGAACTATTTGACAAAAGAAGCAACACAACTATATTTAAAACTTTTACAGTTTTACACCAACTCTTTGGTGTCCCTATGGGGATAGATATAAATATCGCAACATCCATAAGATTATAATATATTAATTTATTAATAAGATTCTTGATAATACTTGTTACTTGTGGTATAACAAAATAAATTATAATAAAACGAACTTTATAACATAATTTAAAAGTCTGAGATCCATAATGCTAAAATGCTTCGACATTTAATGTTTACAATTGGGATTGCTTAACAAATGTGAATGAATAATTCGAAATAAAACATAGGAATAAATAACTACTAAGATTAATAAGTACAGCCAACATTCACATACATAATCATGACCCCGCACTAAGATTGAGTCTTGTGTCGTGGGTATCAGAAACTACTACCAACTTTTCTGTCCCACAAACGCCTAGACCCGAAATAAATACCTGTGAATCACACAAACATTTGTCTTGCAGGGATCGAACCCGCAGCCTCAAATTCCACAGCCGGCGTCTAACCAACTGCGCTTCGGAGGCTGGCTCAACATCTCAGTAACGGTGAATCTATAACTACAAAATATATATACTTAAATAAATTATTTATGGGTAGTTCTACCCCATTTCCTGACTGCTCTTTTAAATTTCCGCATTTGACCATCCATGGACGCACTGCCAATATTAAATTGGAATGGTGTGACTTGCTTAAATTCATTTCCCATAGGTTGAATTGAGGGTAGAGAAATATTTTGGGTTGTAGTTTCTTCAACATCCATTTCTTCAGTAATGGAATGAGTTATATTTGGGAAAAATAGTACAGGTTGATAGTTGAGTAATTGATTATCAGTATTTTGTATGTAAGTAAGTGGTTCAACATCCATTTCTTGAACTAAAGCTGGTGGGGAAACATCATTCAAAGTATTTGCTACAGTTTCTGATGGCAATTCAACATGTTTCACACATTCTATTGTATTATTATTCTCTTCCACCCCAGTTGGTTGTGAGGCGTCTGTTGTTTTAAAGGGTGAAGGATATTGTCCAAATTTTACCTTTATTGGCTCATTTAATTTCACCAATTCGCAACAGCAGCAAGACTGATTAGCTGGATTATTCATTGTCAAACAAATAGTGCATTGCCATGGTTTGTCATCCTCTTTATTTATCTCCTTACTATTGTCCGTTGCTTTGCTAGTAAATTCAGTTGTATGTTTATTCAACTCTTCAATAATTTCAACTTTATTAGGTTTCTTACAATATTCACATTTAGCAACATGCTTGAATAACCAACAATAATTACATGCCTTTTCTTTTCCATCTGTCTCAAATTTTGTAAGAATATCTTGCTTCTCTTCTGTGCATTCATCACAAAGTTTTTCATTGAAAATCCAACATGTCACACATGGTTTAGTTTTGGTATCATTAATAATATTGTCTTCTATCTGTATATTTTGTACTTCTACAACTTTGACATTATCATCACATATTTCATCAGCATGCAATGGTTTTGAAAAAGTAAACATTATTTTGTCTACTTTAGGAGAGATATCCACTTCTTTGGGTATATCTGTGGCATTGTCCATTTCATCCTTATCCATGTTACAATCTTCTAAAGCAGGAGATTCAGTAACTAAGTTAGATATTTCCATATGTTCTTTGGGTTTTTCAATTTCATTTACTAATTCTTCAGTAATTGGTAAAGAAAAGAAGAATATATACACATCTTCTGAATCAATGTCATCCATTGATAAAATTATGGGGTGTGATAAATTGTAAGCTGGTTTCATTTGTTGTATTCTGGCAGCATTTTTATCCTTTTTTACAATTTTAAGAATAGTTGCATAATGCGGTATTACCAGCTCTTGATATTTATACAGTTTTGGCTAGAAAATGATATGATGACATCATATGTAGCTAATGGTAATCATTACACATAAATAATATACAATTCAACGTGAAAATAAATCTTGGTAAGACTAAACAATAACAGGAATGCAGAAATTGTGATACCTCTAAGTGTTAAAATGAAGTTATTCAACATAAAAATGATCTATTCATTAATTAACCATATACATATACCATATACATGCATAGTTTCAAGATGTTAACCATATGCCATCGCATGGGCAAACAATTTTAGAATTAATAGGTTGATTAATATGAGGTTAGAATTGAATATTACATACAAATGTTAATAGGTTTGGATAACTATTCTAATGTTAATTAGATTAGGCAATATTTTACATTTAAACCCACCACCAATTTGACAAAATAGAATAAATACAGTTATACTACAGTAGTGTATCGTTAAATTTCAGTACTAATCTATAATTCATCCTTCAAAAACTTGAAATATTCTCACATTTAATAGAAAGATTCTCAGATTTTACTTTAGAAACAATTATATATTAATTTTTAGTAACATATTACTAGCATTTAGTGAAAATAAACAATAATTACTTACGTCAGGTATGGTGGATGCCAATACATTGTAAAGACTCCTCTCTCCAGCCATATCCGAATGACCACCGTGCAAACAGACCATCTGGTCCAATTTCGTCATATTGGAACTCTTGTCCAAGCACACAGAGCACAAATCGTCCATCTTCTTATCAACCAAGTGCTCCATTACAACTTTAAACTTATGCTTTTCGATATGACGTAAATATTCATTGCAATCTTTGCTCACTTCACCACAATGGTTACAAGTGAAGCTATTGTTGACCGGTTTCGCAGACTTGTCCACCAAATGAGTGTTTGAGTGTTTCTTCCATTGGTACCGTTTTGGAAATGATTTGCCACACAACCGACAGTGATACCACATGGATTTCGGATGGCTTTTTTCATGGTTAAGCAAAGATTCTACATCGGGCAGAACTTGACAGCATTTGGGACATTCAAATTCTTTTATATAACCCTCTACAGTCAGTGATTCGGATGCTGTGTGTATAATATTCATGAGCGGTTCAGCATAATTTATAACTTTTTCATGATCTGTGTATAAAATGTTGTAATTAGGGTGTAATTTATGTCTGCCTCGTTTCTTTGGCCTTTCAAGGGGGTCTAGTTTTTCTATTTTATCATGCATATCTTCGAAGCAGTTACGTAGGGCCCGCTCAGCCTGTTCACATTGTTGTGCAAATAAATATGAACTTATTGTACGGTCGAGGCACTTGTTGCATATTTTGTTTGGATATTGACTATCATCGGCTACCTGGAAAGATGTCCATCATAAATTAAATAAAACTAATTCAATTAAATGTTTATTATGATTGACATACACATTCATTATGAAGGTGTAAGTGTGATGTTAGTGGCTTACACAAACACTAGTCACAGTGCAGGTATCAAACCTGTATCCTCAATTTTAACATATGGCTTCAAGACCTATTGCACCACAGACACTCATTATAATTCTAATGTGATGTACATTTACTGACACAAGTTTAATATTACCATAACTTCTTGATGTTAAAAATTATGTATGGCATTATCATAAAAAATATGGAATGTATGAATTGTAAATAAAAAAATGACTACCTTTATAGGATGAAAACTGGCCACCATATCTCTTATGGTAACTTTATACAGTGTTCCCTGGCCGGCAAACTGCAATATCTGATCCAATTCCGATAATTCTGACGTCACATTCAAACAATATCGACACACTTTTTCTCTAAGAGTTCCTTCTAATAAAAATTTCATTGCATTTTTCGTAGTCAACGGTTCCCTCTTTTCAACTGGATTTATTAAGTTATTTATGATTCTATCGGTCCCCTTCGCACTCAGCATGGTTTTATCCGTTTTTGAATACGTTTTGATGTACCTGTTTGTATTAAGTTCGCCAAAATCAGGAATTATAATATCCTCTGCCATTTTAATAGGTTACTGTTTTATTTGTGATTTTTTACACAATAATCACAGGCGATGACAATAAATCGTATAAATCTACCACCCAGAGCAGATAACTGTGATTATTTTTAATTTTTTTATCACTCTTTCGACACAAAAATAAAATTAAGGCTCCGTGACACCGTCAAGTAAAAAATGGCGGAAGCGTAGCGTCGATTAACCTATTAATTTGACATATATCCTCCATTCTGCGTGTAAAGAATTGAAATCATCAACTATTGTAATTTAAATTTAAATAAATTAAAAAATACAATTTTATGTTGCGTAATTTTCGGAAAAAAATCTTCTAAAAAACAAGAATTTTTCTTCAATCAACTGTTTTTTATTTTTCTAATGGGCGTGGATGACCAAAGCCCAAATCCAGAGTATTTATAAATTATAATGTAGAGGGAGAGTTGTCATACATTTGCGTCTTCAAAAACGTAGATATTTTTTGTTCGTAATTTTGGTAGCGCTGCTATATTAGTGCAAATTGGATTATTTTTTTAACATAAAATTGCTATAAATTATGTTTGTAACCGCAAGTATATATTTTAGTTATTATCCGTCTAGTACGATTTTGAGCGGAATTTGATAGCCCTAAACTACGTTTTTTTATTTTTCAAATAATTCATGCATGTTGAACAACCTGTTAAATGTCAGCCAATAGGTGAGCTGAAAAAGGTTTATATCTACGTTTTTGAAGTACCAGCGCTCCTTTTATATTATAAATACTCCAAGTTTGAGGTATAGACATGGAACATTATAAAAGGAGTCACGAGCCTGATTTTGATATAAGCTAAAACTGTATACTTAGATTTTTGATAACTCCATATGCCTACCGAGTAATTGAACCTGATGATTTTGAATAAAGATCAAATTTTAGAAAGTGGTGACATACGCCAAATTAATGGGAAGAGGTAGTTTTTAGCAAAATAATATTTTTTCTTTGGCCTTGTTCAAGCGTTCACCTCGGGATCAACTTCGGTGAGGGTGCCCCCCAAGTGCACCCAGTGAGCCCAAGTGCAAGTGTCCCTATTTAGTCGCCTTCTACGACAGGCATTGAATACTATGGTAGAAGTTTAAGCCCCCGCTCACCACAGGGCAGATTAAGATTAGGAACAGGTTACTACTAGGTATGTACAAACTTTTGGTACGTGGGTCTTCGGCAATCTTATTTGTAGCATTATAATATTCTATAATTCTCTTGTAGCAGGACTCTTATATAATTAATTTAATAATAAAAAAAATCATGAAGTAAGGAAGCTTCATGCAAGGAACATCAATTCTATCTATCTATACCTTTTAGAGTATTTATAATAAAGAAGGAGCGCTGGCACTTCAAAAAAGTGATAGAAATGACATTTGATAAGTTGTTCAACATGCACATGTTTAATGTTTTTCTATAATAGGAAAAAAAAATTGCACCAAAACGATGGGTCACGTGACATTTAAAATGTGACGCCGCGTTCTACATTTAAATCGTGAATGTTCCCAGTGGCTGAGACGAATGAATGAAGAATTGTAAATTGTGACGTCACACGATGCACAATGACAACCGAACGCGTTTGAATACTTGTAATCAACAGATCAAAAACGAAGAACTTATTATAGAAAAATAAAATATTTGCAATTAATCTTAATACATACATACATACATAAACACACGCCTTTTTCCCAGAAGGGGTAGGCAGAGGTGCTACCAGAACACCCACGTTTCGCCTTGTATATTCCGTCCCACGATGTGATAGGGTGCGAGCCTATCACCATATCGGGCACAAATTCCTGACTCCGGGCTAATAATGAATAGAAAAATCCAATATCACTTTTCGCGACCCGGGATTCGAACCCGAGACCTCGGCTTAGCAGTCAAACCGTAGAACCACTACGCCAACGAGGCAGTCGGCAAGTAGGCAATTAATCTTAATGTAAAAAATATATATACGAGTATCTATAATTATTGCTCAACAAGCTACCATATCCAACACATTTTATATTTTACTAGCGGCCCGTCTCAACTTCGCCTGGGTAGATGATTTCTGAATCCAGTCCACACCATATACTAAAATAAAATACGAGTTATTTATCTTATAAACTCTTGTATACCAAAACTCGACGTAGCTATCCCAATAGTACCTTTTCTTCTTATTATGACCCAATTAATTCCGTTCTATGCCGGCCCGTACCGTATCGTATTTCCCTTCCACGTGGCATCACCGTGGGACACCCTGTATAATATGTTATAAACATATTATAAATCTTCATATTGAATCACTTTAAAAAATATTGCTGAAAACTGCATTACAATCCATTGAATAGCTTAAAAAATCTAAGCGCACAGACAGCGGGATCTTGTTCATTTTAAACTATGTAATAATTTCCACAATAGTCAAATACATATATATATATACTAACTATATCACAGGAATAAATGAAATATGAATGTAGAGATCACAGAACGCAACATTTATATGAAACGTCAAATATCAAATATGGCGACTTGTTTTGCCAACTGGACAAAGTCCTGTCATTTGCACAAATAATGCTATTTTCGCATTGTTTACATCTTTTATTACACAATATTCTGAACATTACACCATCGCAGTGATATGTGACGCTAGTTTACCGTCGTAAATATGTCGTGGTTGAACTTAAATCAGAGTTTTAGCAGCCTGAAAGGGCAAATAACAAATTTCGCGTCTGAGGTCCTTTCTGAAGGTCCTGCGGGTGATGAAGCCGTGGAAACTCCTACAACAGACTCTAAAGTGACAGAACTTGAAGACAAATGCCGTAAACAAGAGCTCGAGGTGAGTGAAAAAGTCAATATTTATTTCTATTTGACAGCTGTTTTTTTAGGTTATGTTTTTATGTATTTTGATATTTATTTAATCGGAATTACATCATTTGAGGGAATATTTATTGTGTTTAGGTCTAAATATTACGTAAGTTGTCAGTCAAGCTGTCTTGGGAAAGTATATAGAGCAGTTATTACGATAATTGAATAGGTATCGTCTGATTCAGTTTGTATTGTGTAAATATACTATTGTACATATATACAATCGCCTAACAATGCGCCGAGGTAACGACTCAATGCTCCTATTTTAAGCCTACATCCAATATCCTTGTAGCACCAATTTAGTCCATCTATTTGATTGCCCAAAAGATGCTCGTTAGTACAATTTGACTTTGAGGTTTAATTCTGCTATAAATGTTTGATTTAGTGATAAGTGATAACACTTATCATTGAATAAAATTTATTGTATTGATACATGCTGATGTAAATAATTGCTGTGATTCTAACATTGTTTAAAAAGAAATATAAACAATTACTTTTGTGTCATGCTGTAATATGGTATGCAGCAGTTTGTCCGTGTTGTTACACAAGTCCAGCAACAATGTTCAAATGCAATTAAAAATATTTAAAAGGTTTTTTTAATAAATAATAGATCCAGTAAATGAGTACACAGTTCACCTGATTTTAAGTGATCACTGTCACCCATGAACATCCACAACTCTTGGATCATAGATGGCCCATGAAATCGAGAGGAGAGAGGGAATGAAAAAGGATGAGAAGAGGAAATGGGTGTTGGGCAGTTTAGTTGCAATGAATAAACATGGAATCTCATACATATACACTCTGCCATTTAATTAAAATTTTGAGGGTATATACTTCCAGCATCTATTCATGTATACATAAACACAACAATCTTGACAACCAAGAGTGTCAGTCAGAGAACAAAAAAGCATGATACATACATATTAAATACATAAACATCATGTCTTTATCCGAGAAGGGGTAGACAGAGGTGCAACCAGGACACCTACGTTTCGCTTTGTGTTCTGTCCTACTATGTGATTGGGGGTATCGCCATATTGGGCACAACTTGCTGACTCCGGGCTGATAATGAACTGTAACTGTACCGTTGTACAACTACGCCACCAACACAATCAATGACAGTTTTGCTTTACAAATACTGCTGGGCACCCTAACGGTGAAGGAAAACATCATGAGGAAACCTGCATACCGTAGCGATTTTAAAGAATTTCTATGGTATGTAAGTTCGCCAACCCGCATTAGGCCAGTGTGGTGGACTATATGGCCTAACCACTCTCAATCGATTCTCTCGATTGTAGAGTAGGCCCGTGCCCTGCAGTGGGACGTATATGGGCTGATATAAAAAAATAATAAAAAAAAATATATTTGAAATACATTTTTTCACCAGTCCCACTAATATGAAAGCCAGATTCATATTTAACAGGCTGTAAATGAATAGAACGCAGGACGTAGCTGGATGCAGACTGCCTCCAACAGGTCACTGTGGAAATCATTGGGAGAGGCCTCTGTTCAGCAGTGGACTTCTCTTGACTGATGGATGGATGGATGGATAGATGAAACAATGAAAATAGATATAAAATGTGCAACATTGTGAATAGATCATAAATATTTTGTGTCATTGCAACAATTAATATAGTGGCCTTGCAATTTATTAACTGGTCTGCCACAGATTAAGATCTATTGTACAATAATATAATTACTTTCAACTTAGTTGATTATTTGTACTTCTATTGAAACTCAAAGTTTGTTCACTTTTAATATAACAGCGTGGTTAATTAGTGGTAGTGCCCTGTTGGTAAACGGACCAGACGCGGCTGCCAACATGTTCACGTTATTCACGGGTTAAAATCCCAAGGCACACCTCTGACTTTTCGGAGTCACATGTGTATTGACAGTCAGTCACCATGCACTATAACATTGTAGAAAAACATTGTGAGGAAACCTGCCTGCCATAGCAATTTGAAAGAATTTCTATGGTGTGTAAAGTCTTCCAAACCGCACTGGGCCTGCGTGGTGGAATATATGGCCTAACCACTCTCAATCGTACTCTTGATTGTAGAGGAGGCTCGTGACCTGCAGTGGAACGTATCTGGGCTGATACAGTAATTAAAAATCCTTCTCAATATTTTTGATTGTAGAGCCCACCCACAGCAGCGGGCAAGCAGGTGTTGGTCCAGTACAGAACATGGAGTAGGGAATTAAACTTACTTACAATGGGTCTTCCAAATTGATAAACAGAGACTTGATTATTTACAACATGGAGAAGTAAGTCCATATAATTGAAAATGCATGATTTATGTCCATACTGGACACTGGAGAGGGCTATGCTCGGGGTTTCCCTACGAGATCGAATCAGAAATGAGGAGATCCGTAGGAGAACTAAAGTAACCGACATAGCCCAGAAGATTGGCAAGTTGAAGTGGCAATGGGCGGGGCACATAGCACGGAGAACTGATGGCCGATGGGGCCAAAAAGTTCTCGAATGGAGGCCACGAAGCGGAAAGCGCAGCGTGGGACGTCCACCCACTAGGTGGTCAGACGACCTGGTAAAGGTCGCGGGACGTCGCTGGATGCAGGCTGCCTCCAACAGGTCACTGTGGAAATCATTAGGAGAGGCCTATGTTCAGCAGTGGACTTCCTTTGGCTGATGGATGGATGATGGATGGACACTGGTACAAAAAAGTGACTTCAGTCTACATGATAGTGACTGCAATCTAAATAACTAAAAGCTAGATTTTTTGGGATTCAAAAGTCTATTACAGTTTCTAATACACAGCTTCCGTGGCGTTGGTTAGAAGACGCGTCGGCTGTCAAACGAGAGGCCGTGGGTCCGATCCCCGCAGCGAGACCAATGTTTGCAATCACAAGTATTTGTTTCGGGGCTGGGTGTTTGTGAGACCAAAAAGTCTCGCCTAATTCCTCATACCGACGACACAAGACTCGATCTTAGTGTGTGGTTAGGACTATGTATGTGACTGTTACGTGTATTTATTTATTACATGTCATGTATCTTAGTAGTAACATAAGGAAGGAATATATAAGGCGAAACGTCCTGGTGGCACCTCTGCTTACCCCTTCTGGGAAAAAGGCGTGATGTTTAAGTATGTATGTAATTACGTATGTATCTTACTGGGGTGTTAAGATTACTTTTACTCGAATACATTATACAAATGCCTTTTTACGAGATTAAACCCAATTATGTCTCTCTGCCCACAAATGTTCAGAGAGTGGGAGAGCTGTTTGGGGCGCCGGCTCAGCTATGCGCGCGTGAATTGAAGGCCACGGTCCATTCTAGGCGAGAAACGCCTGATATTTCAAGACTCACAGGCCTTCTCCGAATGAAAACTCAAATACGCATCAAATTGCTTTGTTAGTCCGTGCGTTAGCCTTTAGACGGCCACGACTCTCCACGCGTTCCCGAAGACGTTTGAAGCATTTTGCCGAATGATTTAGCTGATTATTTTACGCTGATTGTTCGCTTTTGTGATAGACTGTTGTCCAAAGTAAAAAACATCCTTGGAATTAACAAACTCATAATAATAGATTGCCGGATCTAAGAATTCAACTTACAAACTTACGTTTTATAGCATATGAATATCATATATATGTGATTATTGGACCTATTTATAAATTTTCATTACTGCCAGTACCCTTTTTCAAGCCCTCATATATTATTGATCTCTATATCAAAGGCACGTGTAAAAACTAATAATATCTTTCGCTGTTTATACTAAAAAAACATAAGGGTAATATGCATCGATACATCGATGATAACTGCATTATCTTTTATCTCCCTCTTCACGTATAGGTGTAAAAGAGACAGATGATATTAGTAAGTCCCTTCTGTAAACTATGAATTGTAGGGCCACTAAACCAGCTGGTAAATATTCTAAGTTGTTTATAAGTTGTTAAGGATTTACTGCAACTATACTCGTATTGAGATCGACTGCCTCGGTGGCGTAGTTGTACTACGGTACGATTACAAAGCTGAAGTCTCGGGTTCGAATCCCGGGTCGGGCAAAGTGATGTTGGATTTTTCTTTTCATTATCAGCCTGGAGTCGTGAATTTGCGCCTGATAGGCTCGCCCCCTATCACATAGTTGGACGGAACATACAAGGCGAAATGTGGGTGTCCTGGTTGCACCTCTCCCTACCTCTTCTGGGAAAAAGGCGAGCTGTTTATGTTTGTATGTATATTGAGATCGTTGAGATGTGAAGTATTTCAACCTGCCCGGGGCCAGCGTTGAAGTCTATACTTTTTAAAAATAGCACGACGCAATGCCTACAATGCAACTGACGGTTAGTGCAGTCCAGATAGAGTAAGCAAGATAGCTCTCTCTCTCTCTCCTTTCGTATTCGGAGATACACTAGATAAATCCGAACCGAGGTCCGTTTAGGAAGGTCACTATGACATACCTTTAACCGTTATTTACGCCATTTACTTTCAGGGCGGATAAAAAAATCCTATCCTACCACCAGCAATGACATAGAACCCCATCAAATAGAGGAGGAGCTTACCATGCTGTGTCTTATATCACTAACCATTTAAACCATTTATTTCTTCCACAGACATAATACAACTAAATTACAAAACAAGATAAAAAGGGCTAGATTACTACAAATGCGGTAATTAATTTTAATACTATTTGCGGTAATATGCCCGTAAAAAGGATAACAGCTCAGTATACGCTGTTTTATAACAGCACTGGTTTTCAGCTGGCTCAACAGCCATCACGATACAACAATTATCATCCTCATAAAAATCTTCAATCGAAATCCACTGTTGAAGTTATTGCTCTACAAACTCAAAATTAAAATACTTGGAAGTGGTAGAGTCACAATGTAATCACTTTGGACCACATCGATTGATTGATTCATCCGGAGTGATCCAGCTATGTCGCAAATAGTGTCGTGAAGTGATGGCTTCGTGTTTTGCCCGGGGATTAACCATTGCCTTATTTTACTCTCATTCCTGTATCCTTCCCTTCATTAGAGAGACCGGTAAAAGTGATTGTCTTTTTTATTGCATAGATTCGGCAAACGAGCTTACCTGATGGTAAGTGATAATAGCCGCCAATGAACATCCACAACACTGGATCAGGGATGTGTCGCGGGGCTCATTGGGAGGGTAACGGAAAGAAAAAAGGATGGGAGGAGGAAAGTGGTATTGGGCATCCGTCAATATCACTCGCCGAACGAAACGCGACAGCCAAACTGTCGCTTTACGATTTCCTGTGAGACAGCGGTACCGTTCCGGATGAGCCTGCCCATTCATGCTGGGTCGTGACTGACAACAGCGTGGCCCTACCACTTGTTTCAGTCTTTTACAACTAGATAACTTGGTGGTAAGAAATTCATGTCCGTCCGAATAGCGACCCACGTGAACGTCGCGTTTCGGGCTCACCTTGTGTATATGAGGATATAATTATACCGGCGTAATTATATGATTGAGAGTGATTAGGCCATATCAATCGTACTCTCGATTGTAGAGTAGGCCCGTGCCCTGCAGTGGGTCGTATATGGGCTGATACCAGATACCAGAGTTATATGATACCGACTATCATGTCTGTGAATATTCTATATAGTCTGCATTCACCATCACACAATATAATCAATTTCTCACAAAACAATCTCCATCCGTCCTTTTCTAATTGACTTCAAAAACGAGATTATCAATTCGATTTGTATGTATGTAATTTTGGCAGAATTGCATGGTTTTTAAATATGTTGGTCTATACCAGCTTCTGAACACGTGTGCCAAATTTGACCTCAAAAATTGTTGGCATATTTAGGTATTTTGGATTTATGAAAAGATTATTTTCATTTCTCTCTTTTTACTCACTTTTGAAGTCGGTTTATTTTTTAAAAAATATTTTAATTTTATTATTATTTATTATCAGCCATTAATGTCCCGCTGCTGGGCAGAGGCCTCCTCCTTTTCCTTCCAGATTTGGCGGTCTTATGCGATTTGGGGTCAATCCTGAATTTATTTTATTTATTTTTATTTTACAAAGCTAATTCACCGCTTATTTCATAGCCTACATGAACACCAGTACGCGACCCCAAATGCCCGTTGGTGCGTAGGGTAGATAGCGCGATATCGCTGTTTGCACACCGATAGCGCTGATAACGAACAGCTTTCGGCCGAGACCTGCCTCGTCGCTTCACACTAAATGTAAAAGGTATCAGCCCATATACGTCCCACTGCAGGGCATAGGCCTTTAACACAACCGAGAGTATGATTGATAGGCATTAGGTCTTAAAGTCCGCTACGCTGGCCTAGTGCGGGTTGGTGGACTTTACATACCAGAGGAATTCTTACAAATCGCTATGATATGCCGGTTTTCTCGTGATGATTTAACAACGTCATAAGGTCACGTACTGGCTAGCGATTCCTGGCACAAAATCCTGTTTCACACAACTTGTATATAACTATTTAATTGGTGGTAGGTCTCTCATATGTGAGAGGGGCCTGGATAGGGACTAGGTACCACCGCTATGTCTATTTCTTCCGCCAAACAGCAGTGTGATGTGTTCCGGTTTGAAGGATATTGTAGCCAGCGTAACTACTGGACATAATGAGATTTCACACCTTATGTCTCATGATGGCGAGCGTAGTTGAATGCCAAGAATTGCTTTCTGATTCATGGTGTTGTTTTGGTTTTGCTACTGTTCATCGCTTACCATACCGTATCGCTTACCATCACGCAAATGGCTGGTCTCGCCATTCATTGCGATAAAAAAAAATCGTAAAAATTACAAAATAAAGTGCATTTTAAAACCCAGGACCTCATTAACGTATACCTAATGTGGTACTTAAGGTGCATAAGCTTCCTTGAGGCCAAGCGAACGACGCCGAAGTCAATAAAAACGCTGAAGACTGTCCCCCCATTGCAACTCCTGTAAGCCAGGATCTACAGTGGCACGCATTTTAATGACATCGAGCGTTGAAACTCAGCGAGTCTCCGGGAATATCTAAGTTGTCTTATAAAAAAGACTATTTACATCCCGAGTTGGGCAAAGTGATATTGGATTTTTCTATTCATTATCAGCCCGCAGTCAGGGATTTGTGCCCAATATGGTATGTCGATAGGTAGGTTCACCCCCTATCACATCGTGGGACGAAACACACATGGCTTAACATGGGTGTCCTACTAGCAGCTCTGCCTACCTCTTCTGTGAAAAAGGGGTAATGTTTAAGTATGTATGTAATTACGTATGCGTCTTACTGGGGTGTTGGGATTACTGTTTTTTTTTTGTTTAGTTAGTTCTGTTAGTCATATACATTACAAATATGCCTTTTTTACGAAATTAAAGCCATTTCACGATATTATAATCTACCGAAAAATAATTCGTTAAATTGTAAGCAGTGTGTTACGGTTCACAATGTATCAACAGTTCACAATTTCGCGAGATAGATTTATAATCTAACGGTTTTACAATTTTACGGTGATTAAACATAAAATAAACATCACCCAACAATTTTTAAAAATATACGTAAAAAAAGTGACGAAAATCCAAAAAAACAATGAAACCCATCAATCAATTCACCTCCACATCTTGTATACAGGATATTTGTCAATGGCCCGCCCAGAGATTTGCGATTGTAATGGCGTGTCCCACTTTCTATGCTAATAGTTCAGCCTACGGGTTCATGTTGTATTTGCGTAACATCCAGAGGATATGGCGTCTTCTTATGTTTTCAGCGATCCATCTCTTGATTGAATGTGGTGTGCAAGACTGAACAATTCATATTGTTTTATTTTTGTTTTTTCTTACACTAACGGCAATGTGACTGCACTCCACCTGATGGTTAGCGTATAGCTGTCCAGACAGAGCGTCCCATGCCATTCGACACAATTATGCCAGCCTGCACCGATGCTTCTCGCTACGGCGGAAGGACCCAGGATCATAGGACGGACGGAACACTTGCGCTGGCAAACCATTTCACAGTGCTTGACGGTGCGCCACAAGAAAGTTAGCAAACTTTGTGGTTCGTGCCAAGATGATTATGTCTTTCAAGCTGTAGCCTCGAATGCCAGCACGCGTGATTCTGTTAAGGAAAGGAGAGTAGGAGGTCAAATTGAGTTAATCCTCAGAGCATTGTTGTGTATCATAATTCATGATACAAACCGATCAACGGTTTGCCAGATGCTATGTGATTTCTGCGGATGAAAATCTACGATACTTGGATTATAGGTGCATTGCCGGTACCTCAAAACTTGCAGGGAAGGGATGGACAAACTATTGGCCATCTGGCTTCGTAATAGGACAGACTCCGTGGTGCAGTTGGTTAAACGCCTCGCCGGATGTGAAACGAAAGGCCGCGGGTTCAATCCCGCACCGAGACAAATATTAGTGTTCCACAGGTATTTTTTTCGGGTTTGGGTGTTTGTGAGACCGAAAAGTCTCGTGTAGTTCTGATACACAACACAAGAGTCAATCTTGTGTGGGGTTAGGACTATGTATGTGACTTTTGTATTTATTTAATAAATATTTTACTAGATAAATCAGGCGAAATTATAAAATCTACTTGGTTCATCCTGACATACACCCATCCATCCTCAAGGAAATTTACGATGGCGTTTAAAAGTCCGCTGTAACGTTTTTTGTGTGACAGGAACAAAGCGTACCGATTGGACGTGAATGCCCTCGTCAATTTTACATCATGAATTAATATGTCCCTGATTTACATCTTGGATGCGCTGATTTGAATCTTGTACCTCTATGGTGGAGGTAGCATGTTTTTTGACCTTTTTGTTTAGGTGTTATTTTTTGTTCTGACTTTTTTTGACTGCCTCGGTGGTGTCGTTTTACTACGGTACGGTTACAACGCTGAGGTCTCGGGTTAGAATCCCGGGTCGGGCAAAGTGATATTGGATATTCTATTCATTATCAGCCCGAAGTCAGGAATTTGTGCCTGATGTGGCGATAGACTCGCCCCCTTTCACATCATGGGACGGAACACACAAGGCGAAACGTGGGTGGCCTGGTTGCACCTCTGCCTACCCCATCTGGGATATAAGCGTGATGTTTATGTATTTTATACGTATTTTTATGTTTTTTTTGTTCTCCGACTGACACTCTCGGTTGTAAAGATTGTCTACGGTCTTTTGGCGAATGCGTTGTTTTCATGATATTGTCAAAATATTAGGAATAGTTTGCGTCTCTTCACATTTTATTATATTGGACATGTTAATACTAAATAAATACTAAAATAATGCTAATATCGGGCCGGGCAAAGTGATATTGTTTTTTTCTATTAATTATCATCCCGGAGTTAGGAATTTGTCCCTGATTGGCGATAGGCTAGCCCCCTATCACATCATGGGAAGGAATACATACGGCGAAACGTGGGTTTCCCTGTTGCACCTCAGCTTACCCCTTCTAGGAAAAAGGCGTGATGCTTATGTATCATCATCATGCCCGTTGCAGTCCACTGCTGGACATAGGCCTCTCCCATGTTTATGTATGCGGGTATATTATTACACCGGTAAACAAACAGGTCACCTGATGGTAAGTGATCACTGCCGCCCATGAACATCCAGATCGCTAGGATCATGGATGCGTTGCCAACCCATCAAATTGGGAGGGGAGCGAGAAGAAAAAAGCATGGGAAGAGGAAAGGGGTATTGGGCATCCGGCAATATAGTTTATGCAGACGAAGAAGAAGAAGTCGCTGGATGCAGGCTGCCTCCAACAGGTCACTGTGGAAATCATTGGGAGAGGCCTATGTTCAGCAGTGGACTTCCTTTGGCTGATGGATGGATGGATGGATACGAAGAAGCAAAGAAAGCGAACATACCAAGATAATAAACGGCTAAAATACTGCGCGTCATCGGCGATGTTTTGAAAAATGTCCGCGCCAACAGTAGCGCTTGGTTTTGTTATTCAAATGTGCTGATTTAAATGCGTCCTGCCAATAGGTCACAGAGGTGTGGACTTGGATCTGAAGGTGTTGGGGGGCCGGGGACGGAGCTAGGACGTGGATGACGACCCACTTCGAATAGGCCGGCCAAATTTTGTCAACTCTTGTAGGTTCTCACCGGTTGATGGTTCTCTTGGTGCGCCCTTTTTCCACCAGGTGTCATTCGCTTTGCCTGTAGAAAAAGCTTTAAAATTAAACACTTCTGCTTTATTGCTATTTTAACCGACTTCAAAAAAGAAGGAGGTTCTCAATGTGTCGGAATCTTTTTTTATGTATGTTCACCGATTACTCAAAGCGGCCTGAACCGATTTGGAAAATTCTTTTTTTGTTTCAAATCGTATACTTCACAGGTGGTCTCATATAAAAATGGTCAAAATCTGACGAATATCTTCAGATCTGGAGAGTAAAACTCCTCAAAATTGAGTAGGATTCCAATGGTACTTTTTGCATTAGGTTAAAAATAAGATTTAGACTAGTGTGAGTAGTGTGAGGGGAAGTGAAGTGTGAAGTGCGTGGTGGCCTGTTGGTAACGGACCAGACGCGGCTGCCTACATGTTCACGGTGGTCGGGGGTTCAAATCCCAGGACACCTCTGACTTTTCGGAGTTATGTGTGTATTGGTAGTCAATCACCACGCACTTTAACGGTGAAGGAAAACATTGTGAGGAAACCTGCATACCGTAGCAATTTTAAAGAATTTCTACGGTATGTAAGTCCGCCAACCCGCACTTGGCCAGCGTGGTGGACTATATGGCCTAACCACTCTCGTCCTCTCGATTGTAGAGGAGGCCCGTGCCCTGCAGTGGGACGTATATGGGCTGATACAGTAAGAATAAATAAATAAATGTTTTATGAATTCAGGCTTTCAGTCCGTTACAGAAATGGTTGGTGATAAAATATATTAGTTACTATATACTGTATTTTCGTTTCAGATCGCATCTCTACAAAAGCTAAATGATGAGTTGAGAGCTTCGTTGCAATCAGAGGTGAGTACTTTGTAGTATTTTTTTATTCAACCTTTTAACTTTTTCTTACTGTAGGTAGGTCTCATATGTGAGAGGCCACTTGGGTAGGTACCACCGCAATGTCTATTTCCTCCGCCATATAGCTGAGTAAACGCATGGTTGTGTTCCGGTTTAAAGGAAATTGTAGCCAGCGTTACTACTGGACACATTGAGACTTAACACCTTATGTCTCAGGATGGCGAGCGCAGTGTAATGCCAAGCATTGCTTTGTTGTTCATGGTGTTGTTTGGTTTTGCTACTGTCCATGAGTGACCACCTCTTACCATCAGGTTAATGGCATGATCGTTTCGCCATTCATTGCAATAAAAAAAATTAATACGTTCTTTTCCTATTGTCAGAACAGTAAATTTTAGCTTGAAGCAACTTTTATCTAACTAAGTAATTTTTATCATGTACTAATTACATTAAATTTTATTGTTGTTTATTGCCTATTAAAGATCATTTTAACATTTTCGGGGATTCACCAAGCTTCAGTGCCTGGCCTGATCACATGTTTCCTGTTGATCCTGGCTTACAGGAGCTGCAGTGGTGTGAGGATACATCTCCTACCTTTATACGCTATGCCCAATATAATTATAATATAAGCTGTCTTCCTACTAAAATATATACTATTGATAGTCAATCACCACGCACTGTAACAGTGAAGGAAAACATCGTGAGGAAACCTGCATACCATAGCGATTTTTATTTCTATGGTGTGTAAAAGTCCGCCAACCCGCACCAGGCCAGCGTGGTGGACTATCTGGGCTAACCACTCTCAATTGTACTCTGGATTGTAGAGGAGGCCCGTGCCCTGCAGTGGGACGTATATGGGCTGATACAGATACCTACTAAAAGCCAGTGATGATTGTAAACGGTGACGGGGCCACAGGAAACGTTAATATTAATGTACTAACAACTAAGTCGATTTGAATACGCTTGAAGCGATCGTATCGCAGGCTAAGGTTCACGTAGATAAATTAAACGTTTGTGACGTGTTTTTTACGAGAATACCCGGGAATCGTTTTTATAAAGAATGTAGATTTGTATTTTAATACACGAATGGATCTTTTAACGATTTTTTTATATATATTTGGGAAACATACAGAACAATAAACAAATAATCACAATAATCAATCTTCTACTACTAGTAGTAGAAGTACTAGTAATAGTACTAACACACAATCCAGTGAAGTTTCCACAGTTAAAAGTTAAGTTTATAGAAAACAGTGCGTAGTTGCCCGTTGGTAAGGAACTGGGGCTTACTCTGTGATACGAAACGAAATACGAATGTTCTGACGTTCGACGTTTGAAGTTATAAGTTTTCCACTTCTAAAAGTCAACACTTTTCTCTATGATACATATAATTAACTCCGAACTAAGTCTATAGTTAAGACGTACGATAGAGGATTCGAACATTTTGTTAACTTGCTAGGCACAATCGTACAGTTTTACGTGCGGCGTCCGAACATTCGAGTTTCGTTTCGGACCACAGAGTAACCCCCCAGAAAAGGCTGCCTAAATGTTCACGGTGGTCGCGGGTTGAGATCCCAGGGCATACTTTTCGGAGTCTTGTGTATATCCACGACTGTTAGACTCTGACCAAGTCGATTTCTTTTAGTTTGCGTCGGTAATGTACCTACGTGTCTATTTCTCTCACTCCCTCCTGTTTAGTGATACTTATATATATATCAAAATTGAACATAATGAACAAAAAGAATGTGTGCGATCCTTTATACGTTTGGGATCGCGAATATAATAATAATAGAATTATAAAATCTTTATTTCAGACCTTTTTTTTTAAATCAGTCCATATTTTCATAGATACCAATTATATCAATCTAGCATAAAGTATACTTGAAAAAACAAAACAAAATACCTAAAAATTAAATAATAATCCTCAAATGCAGTCCCAGTAGGTATTTTGTTCCGAAGAAAATAATCCGATTGTATGCCATTTTTGTGTTGCCAACCTGTCATTACGTTTTTCCCGATTATAAGAAATCACTGAAATTGCCTCAAAGCTGTCGGAGATGTTGAGTACACCTATGTGTGCTAATCCTTCCTAACCCCCAAATCTCTACCCTTTCTTAACTCCCCTCTATAGTAATATTTTCATACTGAACCCATTGCAAAAAATATTATTGCTGTACTGTTCAATTTTGAGGAGTTCTGCTCCTCAGGTCCGATTATATTCATCAGGTCTTCACCAATATGTTATTAGACCAACCTAGTACCTATACCATGCTTTCCGTCTAAAAATAAATGTTCAAAATCGGTTCCAGATTACCGGCGTAGTCGCGCAAAAAACGTACAAAAAACAGTTGAATTGATTACCTCCACTTTTGAAAGTAGGTCATAAACATGTTTACAAAAATACAAGGGCATTTTAACGTACTCAAGTTATTCAGTGCGTTTTGAACCGCAGCAAAAGATTACCTTCTCAGCAATGCTGCGTTATGACCGGAACCACAACAGTGACAAATTTCAGAGGCCTTAAGAGATGCGAGGAACTGACGGCCGTCGGGGCTGGAAGGTTCTGGAGTGCAGGCCACTTACAGCTAAGGGCAGTGTCGGACGCCCGCCTACAAGGTGGACGGAAGACCTGGTTAAGATTGCAGGAAGTCGCTGGATGCACTTCCAACAGGTCAATGTGGAGATCCCTGGGGGAGGCCTATGTTTAATGGTGGACTTCCTGTGGTTCAAGAGAGAGACAAGCGATGTCCGGATGCAAAGTTAACTTGTAGAAATGTATTAAATGTAGCCCAGAAACGGCTACTGCTGCTTACTTGACTGTTCTACAAACGATAGTTCGATTGAAAAAGCTTAGGCTCTCCGCTTATTATGCTACACGATTGCAAGTTGGCGGACTTCATATACCATGTTCCATAGAATTTTTATAATGATCTTTGTGGAATGAAAGTTACCTAGCGATGTTTACCTTCACAAATTAATTGTTATATTATTGTCGCTGGATGCAGGCTGCCTCCAACAGGTCACTATGGAAATCATTGGGAGAGGCCTATGTTCAGCAGTGGACTTCCTTTGGCTGATGGATGGATGGATGATATTAATTAGCGGCCTGATCTGGCTTCGCCCGGGTGTAGACACTTTTTGAGTCCAGTCCACATGAGACACGTAATATTTCCCGTGCTGAACTGTCTTATATCTAAACTCAACGTAACTGCCGCCCTTTATACTGCTTTTCTCGTTACGTCTCGTCCTGTCCCGTCTCAGCTTGTTCCATGACTCAAGGCATGTAACCCTGTCCTCCTCTTATATCCCGTTTCATCCGCCCTGTATTGTATCCCAAACCATCCCTTAGAGATTGAACAGTAGCAATTATACATATTTGAATTCCTTTCTCATCCCACGGGGAAAGTCAATTTTCGGAATAAAAAGTAGTATATGCGTTAATCCAGGGCATCAGCTACCTCCATACCAAATTTGATTAAAACTGTTCTAGCCATTTGACCTAGAAGACTTTTGGTTCATCCCACGGGAACACTTAATTTTTCGGGATAAAAAGTAGCTTTTGTGTAAACCCAGGATATCAGCTAGCTCCATACCAAATTTCATCAAAATTGGTCCATCTTTACCTTTTGGGCGTGAAGAAGTAACAAACAAGAATAATATTAGTAGGATATAATTTTGAAAATTCAGAAGAGTAACTAGTGATCAAATAAATAAATACACCCAACAGTCACATACATAGTCCTGACCCCACACTAAGATCTAATCCTGTGTCGTGGGCATCAGGAACTACGAGACACTTTTCGGTCTCACAAACACCCAGACCCGAGACGAAATATCTGTGGACCGCACAAACATTTGTATCGGTGCGGGGACCGAACCCGCGGCCTCTCGTTTCACAGTCGTTGTCTAACCA
The DNA here is from genome assembly GCA_033459515.1 of Theretra japonica. Lineage (NCBI taxonomy): Eukaryota > Metazoa > Arthropoda > Insecta > Lepidoptera > Sphingidae > Theretra > Theretra japonica. Next base: position 1,100,831 of record CM065950.1, read on the forward strand.
ACTGCGCCACAGAGGCTGTCAAATTTCAGATTCGAAGTCAATTGTGGCACAATTAATTTACATCGCATATTTGTATTTTTTTTTGTTCACGATGGTCGCGGGTTCAAATCCCAGGGCACACCTCTGACTTTTCGGAGTTATGTGTGTATTGATAGTCAATCACCACGCACTTTAACGGTGAAGGAAAACATCGTGAGGAAACCTGCATACCGTAGCGATTTTAAAAAAAATCTACGGTGTGTAAGTCCGCCAACCCGCACTAGGCCAGCGTGGTGGACTATATGGCCTAACCACTCTCAATCGAACTCTCGATTGTAGAGGAGGCCTGTGCCCTGCAGTGGGTCGTATATGGGCTGATACAATACAATTTGTATTTGCATCAAGTATGTAGTGTAAAATATAACTGATGAAAGTCGAGCTAGCTGCCGGTGATAATGTGATAAAACTATTGATCCGCGCCGGAGAGGGTGCTAGATAAGCCTCCGTATATAAGCCGGGTGATAACGAACAGGACGCTTTGTTTGGCATCCCGGCCGGTTGGTGATTGTCAGGTACGTCAACTTTTTTATACCTATAGAATTTTGCTGCTCGATTGTCACGCGATGATCTATCATTCTAATTAAACATACATAAACTCACGCTTTTTTCCCAGAAGGGGTAGGCAGAGGCTTAACCGTGACATCCACTTTTCGCCTTGTGTGTTCTGTCCCACGATGTCATAGGGGGCGATTTCGCCATTTCGGGCACAAATTCCTGACTCCGGACTGATAATGAATTGAAAAACCCATTATCGCTTTGCCCGACCCGGGATTCGCACCCGAGACCTAAGTTTCGCTATTGTACCGTATACAACTAAGCCACCAAGGTAGTCATTCTAATTCATTTAATGATAAAGAGATTGAGATATTATACTACATCTGACACCACGTTCAAATACTTTGTAGAAGAAATGTGATTTCTGTATTTTGGATACTTCTACGCAATATTTTATCACCGCTCCACAAATTTTCCCCCTGTGCTTACTACACGTGCAAAAGTTTAGTTCGCGATTCTCGTGTCAATAAATAATAATAAATAAATACACCCAACAGTCACATGCATAGTCCTGACCCCACACTAAGATCGAGTCTTGTGTCGTGACTTTTCGGTCTCGCAAACACCCAGACTCGACACAAATATTTGTGGGCCACACAAACTTTTGGGTTGGTGCGCGGATCGAACCCGCGGCCTCTCGTTTCACAGCCGATGTCCAACTAACTGCGCTGTCAGGCTGTCAGACTTGTATTATGCAGTAGTTATTCGTCTTTGAATCACTACGAGAAGCTATGGAACACACATTGAAGAAATGTGTTCTAAGAAACTCATATGTAGCGAGATAATAGTTGTCAAATCGACTAAAAAGCAGTTTGTATTTCATGCTTGAGCACTAGAGCATCCGAAATTTTGTCGGGCCTGAAAACGAAGTCTAAATCTTTTAAAATTAAATACATACCCAAATACATTGTCAAAGTTACAAGAAAATATTATTCAAATAAAATGTAGTTCAAAGCTGTTAAAATATTTTTTTCTAAACCGCAAATACGATTAATCAAATCGATCTCAAGTTTTACATCTTCGGCAGCCATTATGACATAGATTTTTATTACAAGAAAAGGAAGGGATATCATACAGCCTTGCCGTTAATTTTTTTAATTATAGGCAAATGAAACCTCGTTTTCCACACAAGGGGAAGCGTCTGTCAAAGGTCAAATGAATGCGTGTAATTGTCTAAGCTATTTGATTCCACCTAATGCTAATCGAGTGACATCCTGTTTTTTATCGAACCATAGTGCTTAATTATGCACCGATTGAATTCATTTTTGGACAGACATTATGTTTTTTAGTATATTTTTAAATCAGCAATTGTTTTTTTAATGTATAGGTAAAATAGCAAGAGCCCTTTGGTAGAATGTCATTACCGAGTACTGACGGCTATTGATGACGACGACTATATGTCCTAACCCCTATTATTCGTACTCTCGATTGAAAAGGAGCCTTGAGTCCTGCAGTGGGTCGTATATGGGCTGATATAGATACAGATGCAAAATAAATTAAGATTCCTACTGTTGTACTAAGGGAAGGAAGGGCAAAGGCATGTTTATGTCGAATGACAAGACATAATTTGCCACTTGATGCTCTATCTGCACGGTGATATACCTACCATCAGTTAGCCATGCATAATAAAAATAAAAGGGGATCGAGGTTAGAAATACTTTAAAAATCATATGTGGTAAAGCCACGCTGTTGTTAGCCATGACTGGGTACTTAGCATGAATGGGCAGGCTCGTCCGGGGTGGTACCACTGTCTCACAGAAGATTGAGGTGAAGCGACACAAGCTATGCTGTCGCGTTTCGTTCGGTGAGTGAGCCTACCGGATGCCCAATATCCTTTTCCTCTTCCTATCCTTTATCCTTCCCGCTCCCCTCCCAATCTGATGGGCTGGCAACACATTCATTATCCAAGTATTTGGGATGTTCATGGGCAGCAGTGATCACTGAAGGTAACCGGTGAGCTGCTTGCTCGTTTGCCGGACCTATCTATAAAAAATCTTCAGAAATACATTTTGTCGTCATGCGATATGACCTGTGTATGTGTGTACAGTGTACACTTGAACAAATATCCGAAACAATGTCCCCATTCTGGCCGCATTGCTCATCGTCGGTGACTTTCCAAATGTTTTTTAATTTATACGGCTATCAGTTAAAACGAGGGGAGGGAGTTATTTGTCCAGCTATGTTAAAGGTATTGTTTTATATAGTTTGTGTGATAGTTCCATGTTGGTCGAGTTGCTGTGTTCGTACCATAGACAAATGAAAATACCTATGGTCATAATTCTTATATATTTTGACAGCATCTATGGCGCAGTCGGCTAGACGCCGGCTGTGAAACGAGAGGCCGCGGGTTTGATTCCTGCACCGAGACAAATGTTTGTGTCAACCACAATTATTTGTTTCGGTTCTGGGTGTTTGTAAGCTCGAAAAGTCTCTAGTAGTTTCTGATACCCACGACACAAGATTCGGTCTTAGTGTGGGGTCAGGACTATGTATGTGACTGTTGGGTGTTTTTTTATTTTTTTATATGTAGGCAGAATTAGTGCCATTGCCATCAACAGCTTATTGTTTTTTCCAACATATTAAAACATTAGAAATCAATACAAATCCCACACTTAGGGATCACATCAAGAGAATCATAAATGTACTCATAAAAAATCTAGACCTTTGGAAAAAATACTAACGATATATTCCAACAGCACGGTTTTAAAAATAACAATACCTAAGTCTATCTCTTTTCCGCAATATACATAATTTATTTATAGTCTTCTTACTTGTGTGCAGAAAATGACGGTCACATACATATTGCATGTGATATGTATGTGTGTGTATGAAATGTACTTCTAAAAGTGAACTTAGTGCATGTGTTATTGTTTATTCTTTAATTTCTACTGCGTTATTTTTATTATTTGTTAAAATGTTGGTGTAATGGGTGACGTGTGAAGAGCATGTTGTAGTCAAAATGTAGATTTGGTTATTTGTAAAAGTGATGAAATTAAGCATTTAATATTTTTCAGACCTCGATCCTGTTAATTTAACTCTCGATTGTAACGGAGTCGCGTCTTGAGCAGTAGGCGTATATTTTATTATCTTTAGGCATTGCATATTTGTAAATAGCAAATCTAAATAAATTACAGACAGCTTTCGTGGCACAGTTGGTTAAACGTCAGCTGTGAAAAGAGAGGCCGCGGCTTTGATCCCCGCACCGAAACAAATATTTATGTGATCCACGGGTATTTGATTCGGGTTTGTGAGACCGAAAAGTGTCTCGTAGTTCCTGGTACCCACGACACAAGACTCGTACTTGGTGTGGGGTCAGGACTATGTATGTGACTGTTGGGTGTATTAATTATTATTATTTATCAAATTAAGAATATACATTTTTGCCATATATTTTTTTTATTACACCTCGGAACGTTTTGTCTCTAAAAATTACTAGATATATAGATTAAAATTACTAGAAAGTTCTATTTATTCTATTGCTATTCCTTGCTAGTTGCGACACATCACAGTAACCCCGCATAGTTGGATACGGGTAAATGATAACGATCTCGAACGCAAGATTGGAACTTTGACCTCTGGTAAAGTAATAGAGGAAATTCATTCATGAATTTTAGATTAGCCTTTTGTTAGTTAAATTCAATTCATAAATAAATAAATATTAAAATGTTTTACGTGGTTGATAAAAACCCTATTAAATTTAAAATATTGAATTATTTTTTTCAATAAATGCGTGTTTTTGCACATGTTACTACATTAACTAATAGTTAGAAGTTTATTTATTGAGATGGAACTCAAAATATCCCTCTTGGCAGTACATGTCGCTTATTACTAAATAATAGCGCCTACAAAAATTTAAAGAGCATATTAACTCCATAAAAGTATTCAATACACTCACAACTTCTCTGGACTCATCACTTACTTTCAACTGATTAGTCATGTACATTTGCTACAAAAAGGAAAAAAAACATGTACATTGAACTTTTAAAGCGTCGCACCGTAACTGTTACCTTTGCCAGAAAAAAGTAAAAAAAAAAACAAAAAATTAACATACATTGAACTTTAACATCGCACCGTAATTCGTCGAGCGCGCTGCATTTTCATGAAGGTTTTGTCGCGCTTCGCGTGTGTGCGTGGAGGCGTTGCTGGTGCGCCGGTGCGCAAGCGCCGCCTAGCACCGCGGTCCGCACATTCAGTTGGCGCGCAGACGTCCTCGCGCGCGGACGTCCGTCGAACAAAACAACACAGTGACGTAGACTCATAGTTATCGTTGTTTGCGGATACAACTGGCCATTGGTGAGTTCCATTTTCAAAATTCAAATTTTGAACCATAGAGGTTATTATTGTCTTATTATATCGCATTGAATTTTGCCGCCTTTTTATTACTTTTTTATCTGCGCGTGAATCATTATTTACATTACATGTCATTTAGCAGACCGATGAAAATGTGTTATTGATAAGGCACGATAAGTTTTTCATTATCAACGCGAGAAATGAATTAAGTCATACAAGGTTGTGGCGCGTCTTGGCGTCGCGCGGGTCGCTAGTCGTGTTTGTTTTGCCGTCTTACGTTGCTACAAGTTTTTTTCGTCGTATTTCTACTTATCCACTTATGTTTATAAGTTGAAGGTATTTAATCTACATTACTCATTATTTGAGTCATGTCGCCTGATAGTGGTTACTCATGTAAGTTTATAAGTATATGCATCACCCTATATATCAGTTGATTAAAGCCTCGCCTCACTGTGTGAGATCTGAGTCTTAACATACTTATTATTACTAAAGCTTATAATCATTTGCAACCTCCTTTTGTCTATCTCTCCAGTTCTAAGCTCAATTTCTTCGTTCAGATTTAGAATTCAGATTCGGAATCACACCAATTTACCAAAAATATCCGGATTGGAATATAAAATGATTTTTAATAAATAAATAAACCCAACAGTCACAAAAATCCCGACCCTACGTTAGATACGAGACTTGTGTCGTGGGTATCAGAAACTACGAGGGACTTCGCGGCCTCACAACACCCAGACCCGAGACAAATATTTGCAGATCACACAAACATTTGAATTGGTGGCAATTGGACCCGCGGTATAAGTTTCGTACACTCATTTTTTATAGAAACCCGTATTAGACCAACATGGTAAATTACCTAAGTTCGAAAACTTAAAATAACGGATAGTAGAAATGAGTAGATTGCTTAAAATAAATATAAAATCTGGAAGTATAATTGGTAGAATTGTTGCAAAAACTTATATACGGTACTAAATTAACATTTAATTACTATAACTTTAAGTATTTAGCAAAACGGATTATAATCTAAGTTTCACAAAACGTTTTATAATAGAACAGATTAGAACGTAAAATATATTGAGATTTAAAATAAACGGTAGAGCCAATGCGTAGTCTTAACTTTTAACTAAAACGTTTACGGCCTTATTCATAGACACATTTAAAACCTATTTTAGTTATCGAATGTTTTGTCCTCTTCGCTCAAACTGAATTCTAAAATCGTTCGAAAGGGACAAAACATCGTTAGTTAAAATAAGTTTTAAAACTGTCTATAAGGCAGTAAAAGTGTTTTTTTTTTTCAATTATGGCTGCATAAGTGATCATTTTCCACCGGTTGAACATTCGTTTTCCACGCTCAACAATAAAAAAAAAACAGAAAAAAATAATATAAAATATTATCCATTCCGGCGCGCATCGCGCAAGCGTGTCAAGGCGTTTGCAACGTACAAGTCTATGCAATCTATGGCTTTATTAATTCAACTTTGGTTCTGCAGTGCTGTGTTATTAGACAATATTTCTTTAAAAGTAACCATGATGGTACAGAGCATGCTATGCTTTTTCTATCTCCAAAAATACGACCTAAATTCGACAGTATATTAATAAACGAAGAAATTTTTGACCTGGTGAAAAGTCATTGAAATAAAACGAATTCTTGAGGATTTTATCGCGAATTTATTTTAGTTATTACTTTTTTTTATTTCCAGACGTTTCAATCACTTTACAGTTTTCGTGGTCACGGGGCGGTCTAAAAACTAAATTAAATTCGCGATAAAATCCATAAGAATTCGTTTTATTTCAATGTGTAATATTCGCGTAAATCCAAGACAACGTGGTGAAAAGTCATCAGTGCCGCCGATGAATACTCTTAATATCTAGAAAATAGTTTATGGTGGAAGAAAAAGGATTGAAACCATTGATTTATATATATATACGCTAACGCTTTATTTATCTGAAGGGGTAGCCAGAGATGACAATAGTGTTACCTACATATCGCCAGGCTTGTTTCTGTATGAACATTAATGCTTGTCCCGGAAACAGGAAATCTAACACATGGAGTGTCTGATCTAGGTTATCGAACCTAGGACCTCAAGGCTCACAACCCATGAACACTGCCTTTTGACTTATCAGGCATCTAATAGAAAATATTGAGACTAAGACTAGTCAGGATATTAGTGTTCTCAAAAATGCTAGGAAACATGAAATCGATAGATCTTAATTAAGATACTAATATTGGAATATTGGAATATGTTGTAGAATTTTGAACTCTAGGGTAATCTCCAATAATTCCTTAAAAAGGACAGAGGAGAGTAAAAAGAAAAGGCATAACAAAACGGGCGTAGTATATGGCTATAACATGCGCGTGTTTTTAATTATTTTAATTTTAATTATTGAACAGCCCCCGTGGCGTAGTTAGACGCCGACTGTGTAACGAGAGGCCGCGGGTTCGATCCCCGCACCAACACAAACATTTGTGCGGCCCACAATTATTTGTGTCGAGTCTGGGTGTTTGTGAGACCGAAAAGTATCTCGTAGCTTCTGATACCCACAACACAAGACTCGATCTTAGGGTGGGGTCGGGATTATGTATGTGACTGTTGGGTGTATTTATTAATTTATTATTATTTATTTATGCTGAACTGATTTTGAAAAATCTGATGGTATGGACAATGCAAGGGAACATTATCGTTTCAGTCTTTCAGGAACCATTAAGTTATTTTCTTGAAGGTCTTCGAATGTATCGACCGTTGGCAAACACAATGCAATTAAAATTCATTCATTACAGCATGACGATTTTAAATTACATACATGAACTCACGCCTCTTTCCTAGAAGTGTTAGGCAGAGGTGCTACCAGGACACCCCCGTTTCGCCTGGACTGTTCCGTACCACGATGTGATAGGGGGCGAGCCTATCGCCATACCGGGCACAAATTCCTGACTCCGGGCTGATAGTGAACAGAAAAATCCAATATCACTTTGCCCTCGAGACCTCAGCTTTGCAATCATACCGTAGTACAACTGCGCCACCGAGGCAGACATTAAAATAATTAATTTAAATGAATACCAATAGTTACGTATATGTATGTGTATGATGTACATAGGTACATGCCCCACAGTAGTAAGCATTATGTCGCGTATATTAAACTGTTAGCTAACTAGCTAGGGACTAACCCAGACTCGAGACAAATATTTGTCGATGTTGCAAACATTTGTATCTTCAAGTTGCATTTCGTTTCACAGAAACCATGCCTCGCCTGTTGCGTCATGGAGGCTAACACGTTCCCATAACATTGGCATGTCGGAGATGTTTTCGTATTTCGTTCCGTGAGTGAGATTTCAGAAGCCACACTCCATTCCTCCCGACCTTGTTCCTATTCCCCCCCATTTTGTGAGGCCCACATCGGACTTTGTTCCAATTGTTGTAAATGTTAATGGATGCGGCAAGTACTCACCATTTTGTAGCATTTTCGTCTGAGTAAACAGCAAGAGTCTTTATTTGCAAAAACTTTTGTGCGTTTTTCCAAAAATCTTTTTTTTACTTCGTCACTTATTTTAACTGTGTGATTTAATAAATATAAAATTATTAATAATATTTATAATTACTGATAATGTTTAAAACTTAACGGATACGCCTGCTCTATCACAGAGTCGTATTTTCCTCACCTTTAACAATTACGTGTCCTTTAGTTTTTTTTAGCAAAAACGCCGCATCATTCAGACAATGGAAGAGATCGCGTGCGCACCCCTCCTCCCCCCTCTTTACGCCCTCCCCTCCCTTTAGTAATTTTACACACAAGAACGTGTAATGACATGTTAGTACTTGAGTTTCATCTGGGTATTGCTTATTTATGTTTTTTTCTTACTTCAAATAAGCTTGCGCTTGACCACGATTCTCGTGATGAGTGTTGGTGTGGCCTAAGTTTCCATTTTGCCCAAAAGGAATGGATTTATTTGCGACTTTTAGAACCTAATTGAGGCAAACATAGCTGTAGAGTATTATTTGAGGTTTCTTGAAATAAGTAACCATTCTTAATTAAGGTACGAGTTTGCAGGAAATGTGTGAAATATTTTATCCGCAGGAAAGTTCAAAATTATCGAACGCGCCATGTGACATTAAAAATGTTAAGTAATACGAATTTATAATCCTCATTACTTTTATTTAATTGTCGTTACAAATTAGTATATTCACGAATATATCGCCAACAATTTATGTGGCCGCCACCAATCAAATTGTTTCGACAAAAATGGCGTCTGTCGTCCCATGAATATTCAAAAGACAATTAGCGATTCAAAACGATGCCACCTTATCAATTACCACGAGTATTGTCACCACGAGTGGATTTTTATTTTGTGCAATTAAAAAAGTTTAATGCACCACGCTTCACGAATACCGAACGCAATTAGAAAAAAGCAAATAGACCATAGAGTTTTTAACGCGTTTACAACGCCACAGATAATGGAGAAACGTGACGGTAAATATGGCGGGAAGTTGTAAACAGGCGCGCTGTAAGGAGGTTTATGTGGTGTTCTTATTTTAAATATTTACCTTTTTTTAATTCATGAAAGTTTTCAGCCGGCCCTGTATGGTCCTCGAAGCTGATTAAGTATAGCTACAAAAAAAAATCCTTGGTCAGAAAAAAAAAACAGAATTGGATTTGAATTTATTCTGTAAGGGTTGATGTCAGTCGATTGGCCGATTTGCATGTGAAATGCAGCAATAAGTTTCGCGAACTCCATTTAAGTGAGAATTTCGGCTTTGCAGTATAGAAAATAACTAAATAAAAATATATATACTCATAGATTTTTATTTTATTTGTTTATATACGTATAAACCTGACTTTTAAAAAATATAGTTAAAAATTAGTTATCTTACCGTCTCCGTTATTGCGTTAAACGTCTGCGCGGAAATGAAATTCATCCTTTTGGCCATTGTGTTCATTAAATAGCGCTAAAAATAGTTAATTATATTCACAGACGTAACCTCTAGATTTTTAGTGTGTATAATAATAATTAAAAATCGTCTATCGTATAAACATCGTCTACGGTCTTTTGGCGCCCGAATGCGTTGTTGTCATGCTGCTGTCAAAATATTAGGAACAGTTTTTCTCTTTTCACACTGTATTATATTGGGCATGTTAATGCTATTAAATTACGAGTATAAATGCTTGTTGTTAATATTAACAAAACATATATCAATGTGTTAAATAGATATTTTTTAAATTTTATATGTAGTTCTAAATTTTGCCACATGCCAATGGACTTTAGATTAAATACTTTTGAGATTGTCTAGGCTTATATCATGAATTCCGTTAAACTCGTTTATATTGCACATATTAATATTATTTACTCTTGAACTGGTGTTGAGGGGAGCGCTGATCTACATACGTCTATCAAAAGAACCCCTTGCTCATTACAATGACGTCATTTGTTGATGACAGCAGTGTTAACAGTTGGTATGTGTAATTATTTTACTTTTGATAATCATTGATTAAGTAAAATAGCCGAAGAAATCTGATAAGAAAGCTCTTCCAACCACAATTAAATGGATTTTTATTCATTATAAATTTATGCAACTTTAAGCTTTTTACGAGATATGTATCAGTGTAAACTATGACCATTCCGGCAATCCAATTCTCAGCGTTTCACCGTTTTGTAAAATTATTCGTTTGTTTAAAAGGAGGTTCCACGGTCCACCCCCTCCATAAAAGTCTGAGTGCACACCTGTCCCGACCGTTAGTGTGTTATCGGGCACGGCTGCTTTATCTGAGTACGTCGCGAGGGCGTGTACTAAGACGATAATTTTTGATAATTTCTTTGTCTACACGTTTTTTTACTATTCTAGTGTCGTTGTGAAATATTGGTCCGTTTAGTAGGATTGTGGGTTCGGGTTACTTTGTATGCAAATATTTTTATTCATATTTAGGTTATGACTTTTTGTGCTGTCTAAGGCTTTACGGCTGAAAACTTCTGTGCACCCGATGGTAAATCAACACAAATTAGAATTCGATTAGTTTTCATAATTATAAATTATGTCGGCCTAACCCGAAACAACGCGACTGGATGCATAAAGCAGATGACCGGGCTCTGTGGCGTACTTTGGAAGACGCCTATGTCCAGCAGTGGACTGCAACGGGCTGATTATGATAATAAATATATACACCCAACAGTCACATACATAGTTCTGACCCCACATTAAGATCAATTAAGTCTCGTGGGTATCAGAAACTACGAGAGACTTTTCGGTCTTACAAACACCCAGACCCGAGACAAATACTTGTGGGCCTCACAAACATTTGTCTCGGTGCGGGAATCGAACCCTCGGCCTCTCATTACACAGGTGGCGTCTAACCAACCGCGCCACGGAGGCTGTCATGATGATGATGAACACGAAACAAAACATTTAACGAGTGTTCTATCATCTTGCATGGTAGTATGCATGTATCCTACCACCAGATTTAGAATTTGCTGGACTTCACGTGTCTGTGAAATTGATGTTAGTTTCAGAATTTCTTTCTTCGCCAATTACTTGAGGACAAAAATACTCAATATTACACCCAAACGTTACCTTTATTTAATCGCCTTACAAATTTTAATTGTTGACGCAAATAGTACATTAACGATTCAAATTATTCAGCCTGTTAGCGTATAATGTCTGCGTTAGTTACACGTCATTAGTTTTAGTTGCCAGGCGCGATAATACGTCCCGAGGTGGTAGAATAGTTCAGTCTTTATACTCTATTTTAATTTATTTTGAATATATTTATAGTATGTAATAGGTGACTGCCTCGGTGGCGTAGTGGTACTACGGTACGATTGCAAAGCTGAGGTCTCGGGTTCCAATCCCGGGTCGGGCAAAGTGATATTGGATTTTTCTATTCATTATCAGCCCAGAGTCAGGAATTTGTGCCCGATATGGCGATAGGCTCGCCCTCTATTACATCGTGGGACGGAATATACAAGGCGAAACGTGGGTGTTCTGGTAGCACCTCTGCCTACCCCATCTGGGTAAAAGGCGTGTGTTTATGTATGCTACTAGAGTTATTCATACTTTGTATAAAGTTTGCTGGTTTACCAAACCTAAGTAATAAAAAGAGTCAAGTGAAGATACTTAGCACGTTTTTCTTCGACATATTGACATTTTCACGCGCCGTTGAATATATTTCAATTTGCAAGCGTTATCTATTGTTACGTTTCACTGGCGCTCGGCGGATGTGTTTAAATTATGTACACAGGGTTAACTGACGTCATTACCAGAAAATGTATCATTACCAAAATTATCATTACCAAATGTACCATGTGTTGTAGTATTTTCTTTAAAAATGTTTTCTTTGACCACCGATTTGCGTAGCCTAAGATAGCTTTCTAGGAAGTTGCGGGTTCAATCCCCGCGTGGATTAATGTTGGTAGCCATGTCTGACTTTGTGTGTTTGTACATGTGAGTTTCTGTTCATTGTACGGGAGTAATCTTCGTTTGGGGCAGTGTTTATTTAGAACTAACATAGACTTGTCCCTTATCATGCTATCACTTTCGCCTATAGTTTCTATCCTTAGAGGTATAAGTCATAAGTCTTCCACAGCAACTAATAAACGTATAATCGGAATAATTTAATAAATTTGTAACTGATCGATGTCTGTACTTGGAAGATATTTGAGAAAACCTTTACAGGGAACATAACAAACGTAACGTATTATAGGGAACGAACTTTTATAGGGACCATATGAACGTAATAAAACCCAAAACAGTGATTATTAGATTTTTTGTCTGTGCGGTTGTGCGCGATGATCTCAGAAACGGCTTTACGGATTTCGACGAAATTTGGTATGGAGGTAGCTGACACTTTGGATAAAGACATAGGCTAATGTTATCCCGATAAATGTTGTGTTCCCGTGGGATGGGCAATTACTATTAAATTCAGAATCTTACTGAAAGTCGATTATAAAGTGTTCTGGTATCATCGCTTGCACATTTTGTCCATTACTCCGAATTAACCGTAGCTCTTGACATTTGGTTTAATTAAACAATGTGACGGTATCGCGGCATCTTATCAGTTACATTGAATTTCGCCAGTGATAACGTATCGCCTAATGGAATAACAAGCTGTATCAAAAGGGCCGTTAAGTGGACTATGATAAATGACCCAGATTTCTTTTTCTGGGAAAATTAATTGGATTGTGATAACCTGGTGGTAGTCAGGAAATTTTAAACTTTTTTTGGTGGCGAAAAGTTACTTTTGTAGTAAATATACCTGAACATATTCGGCGCTTTTGTGTCTAAACGGTAATGACGTACAGAATGATATTTCGACGTAACATCGAACGCTTAGAAATAAAGCTACAGAATCCAAGAAATTAGTAGGTACAGTTGAAAAATACAAAATCTTTTTGCAATTTTTATTATGACGTGTTGATGATTTATTGTTATATTATTCAAATAATATTGCAAGAGACGCAACAAGTGTAACAAAACTAGTGAATTTTGATGTATTTATATAAAAACTAGGGCTATAATGCGTCCGGTTTGCGTGTTTCTCGGAGACGTAGTGTTGGTGTCGACTTGATGTCTGTCGTCTGATATGTATATCTGGTAACCCGTACTCGTACTATCAATTTTACGTGGTCTTTTTTCGTTATGTCTTATTGCATTAGTCCAGCAAAGAAGCAAACATCACCAGATTAAATAAATAAATACACCCAAGAGTTACATACATAGTCCTAACCCCACAGTAAGGTCAATGAAGTCTTGTGTCGTGGGTATCAGGAGCACGAGAGACTTTTCGTTCTCACAAATACCCAGACCCGAAATAAATGCTTGTGGGCCCCACAAACATTTGTCTCGTGCGGGGATTGAGCCCACGGTCTCGTTTCACAGCCGGCGTCTAACCAACTGCGCCACGGAGGCTGTCAATTGACTGTAAGTGATTACCGTCCGTAATTAACGTCTATAACAATTGGTTGGTAGGTTAGTTATTGGTTATTCAAGCTGGCAAAAAAATTGGAAAAGGACGGGAAGTAGAAACGCGAATTGGGCATCCGGAAATATTACTGAGCGAATCAAGACAGCAAAGATGACATTCCATGTCGACTTACTGTTAAACCTGTGTATTGTTTAATTATTTAAGGATTTATTGTCTTAGCAGTATTTAGTTGAGTAGTGCTCCCTTTGCCATTAAAAAAATGTCTGGCACAGTAAAAAGGCCCTTAGAGGAATAGAATCACAATCAGAGTTTACGATCTATATACCTTATCATTGATATTTTGGTGTCGTTGTATCAGAAATTACGAGAACTTTTTGGTACTACAAACCTGAAACAAATATTTTTGGCCTCCACAAACATTTCTTTCGGTGTGGGGATTGAACCCGCGGCAGCTTATTTCACAGCCGTCGACCTGTTTGAAGCTAATACGAAAAAAATATGTATTGAATCAAAACCTCATTAATACATTTCATGTAACAAAACCCCGCGCTAATAATATGTAATGATGACGTAAAGAAACATCAAACAGGCAAACATATTTATAACATTCCTCATACAGCGGTGGCTTTGTTCTAAACTGCTGATCGTTAGCGCTCCGGTGTCGTTTGCGCTTCTCACACTGTTTGCAATTTATTTTTCTGTAGAGTAGACTTTTCTGCCAGTGTTTTTATACGATTTTAATCGATTAAAATTATGTAATCGATGTTTTATGATTGGTGATCCGGCTCGAAGGATCAACGTTTGTAGGATAAGTATATTCTGCCTTGAATTACATTTGATGGATAAATGGTGTTTGCTAGATAAATATTAAGTGACAAACAGAAGGGTATAATCTTTTAAGCCACTGTTTTACTAAATCCAGAAACAATACATATAATATTTATACGTTAAAAATACATAGGCTAGCATCGGTAAATTGGACAATATTGGCACCAAAGTACAACCTTTGTTCAATTATTTGTACCAATGGAAACTACAACCTTACTTGTAGTAGGCATTACCTGCCCGGTCATCAAACCTCGTCCAGCATAAAATAACCTGATATCCATATATAAAAGCCATTAACCCAGGGTTCACGCCACCGATGGCGACCCCCATTCTAAATGGAACAATACGTCTCAAATTATAATTACAAAACCGAACTTATTACAATATTAAAATGTTTTTCAACATTTACGAAACGTTGACCAACATTTTTATGATTTTTTCCGTTTCTTTGTGTTTTTTTCTGGTTTATGGTAATGTGGGTTTTGTTACAAAATTTTTAAGAAGACAGGACGCGTTGATTTATCTGTTAAGTATACTTATTTTTCATTTATAATTTTATCCATATTTATCTCTAAGAAAATATGGTGACGATAAACCAAATTGGTTAATCGAATCTCTTATTAGACAGTTCGTACTATGTTACATGAAACTAAATATATTTTTGATCGCACAAACGCAACTCGGTACCTGTCTCTGAACCTGTACCAGCCCATATACGTCCTACTGCAGGGCACGGGCCTCCTCTACAATTGAGAATACGATTAAGAGGGATTAGACCATATAGTCCACCACGCTGGCCTAGTGTTGACGGACTTTACACACCGTAGAAATTCTTTAAAATCGCTACGGTATGCAGATTTCCTCACGATGTTTTCCTTCACCGTTATAGTGCCGTGTCCGTTTCTCGGTGCGGGAATTAAATCCGCGGCTTCTCGTTTCAAATGCTGCTCTTTATCAACCGGGCTACTGGCTGTATATGGGCCATATTATATTTTAATAATATAAGTAGTAGAAGGCGGTATAGCCGTGTAATGCTAGTCTGAACGCAAATACGGCAACATCTGATCAAATACAACGTGGCGTGTCGTTGGTACGCTGTACTGTCGCACGACGCTCTTGCGCTTTATATTTCGTAATAATTTCAGTTTTGTGTGACTTTTGTGTGACAATATTGACTGCCTTGGTGGCGCAGTTGTACTACGGTATGATAGCAAAGCTGAGGTCTCGAATCCCGAGTCGGGCAAAGTGATATTGGATTTTTCGATTAATTATCAGCTCGGAGTCAAGAATTTGTGCCCGATGTGGCGATAGGCTCTCGCCCCCTATCACATCGTGGGACGGAACATACAAGGCGAAATGAGGGTGTCATGGTGGCGCCTCGGCCTATCCCTTCTGGGAAAAAGGCGTGAGTTTATGTATGTATGTTGTGTATATTGACCTGGTTCAGAAGTCTACAATACACAATTTAACTTTTGGTAAGAGCAGGACGGTTCAGATAATGTACCCAAAAATGGGCTGAGTTCGAAGTTCAATATATTTACATATGTAGGTGACAGCCTCGTAATTGGCTAGACGCTGACCGTGAAACGAGAGACCGCGGGTTCGATCCCCGCACTAACAAAGTTTGTGTGGCCCACAAATATTTGTGTCGGGTCTGTGTGTTTGTGAGATCGAAAAGTCTCTCGTAGTTTCTGATACACGACGCATGACTTCATTGATCTCAATGTGAGGTCAGAACTATGTATGTGACTGTTGGGTGTATTTAATTATGCATCTATTGACGGGTTTGTCATCGTCATATATGATGGTCGCTATTAGCCTTAGGGTAGATACGAATATCTTACAAACAGCTTTTGAGTGTCCGGCAGTCTCACTCACTGAACGCAACGTATGCAGGCTGCCTCCAACAGGTAATTGTGGAAATTATTGGGGAGGCCTATGTCCAGCAGTGGACTTCCTTTGGCTGATGGATGGTAAGCTGGTTTGTTGGTATCCTGAATGACCACTGTCTCAGTCAGTATCACTGTATCGCCCTGTTCGCATTGATCATCATGATGCCGCGGTAAGAATAAATCAATTTAAAACATTTGAATTTATGTCGTATTCCTACCAGATAAGTTTGAATATCCTTTGGTAAAAAAAATAATACCTTGCCATCATGCCGTCCCGTACTGCGCTGGCCAAAAAGTGACTGCAACACACCTGACGGTACATTTAATTAGTATAGACAGAGTATCCCTAGGAATTTCCTATACGGTCGTCGCTATCCACTTGGATTCTTGTATCCTACCAGCCGTCCGACACCAAGCGAAAGCTACCACGAGGTATACGGGCCGATGGTGACGATACGTACGAAATTTCGGGCGAGCACGAGTTATCTCGGATCTAAATAGTGTGAGTAATTTCACGGAGTCGCCATGTTGGTTCCCGCATCTACCGGTGTTGGTTTAGGTCCTGTTTACACTCGGCGGTTTGTTGTCTAGCGGCGGATAAAACGCCGCGTTTTTTTTAAGTTTTTTTTGTTGTTGTAGAGGTAATAATGGTGCGAAAAGTTATTGGTATCGATTTTGGTTTAGGTTATTTTTTAATATGGTGCATTTAGTTTTTTATAGAAAGGATAAAATCCTTGCGCTTAAAAGTCCTTCTCTTACCTCATAAAATAGGAGACGAAATATATTTTCTTTATGTCACCCATTCAATCCTAAATAAATAATGTTCATTAAGTAATATCACACATAAATAAGATTGCTCGACTTGCAAATCTTACTTCACGAGTCTAAATCTATTTTTGTCATTTGAACAATGAGACGATTTATCATTTGTTTTAAATGTGGTTGTATTATATTCCAAGTATAATCTTTCAGAAAAGTATAAAATAATGGTAATTTAGAAAAAATCACACCCCACGTAACTATGAATGAGGCAACAGCGACATTATGTCACGGACGAACTGTTGCTTGTGAATGGGACCTTAGTCGTCGCCATTCCGTTCGCGTACTTACAATACAAACTCGTGTCATGACGCGACCAGTGTAACATGAACCGGGTCATCTGAACTATTAATAAGTTTGCCTTTACTTTGACGGTAAATAACTTATTAGTATACGATTATTCATAGCATTTTATAAAGTAGTATTATGTGTTCTTATAAAATCCGTTTTTGGACACGTTTACTCAACGGAAATTTGGCTTAGGAACACATATCGCGAGCAAGATTACAATCAGTTTTTATCGTTAAATAATCTTCATCAAATATTTAATCCTTCGGTTATCTTTAAAGTACCTAGTAATATGGTTGAAAAGAAATTCTATGGCTTATGCATAATTGTACGAACTCATAGTGGGTCAAAGTAAAATGGTTACGTATTACCGCCAGAACGTGACTGGAATGAGACTGCGGCGGCGATAAATTTTTGAAAAAAGAATGCGGGCTTTGCGCCTAAACACCTGTCAAGTGTCACGTGTTTGTTTTTTTTTCAATGTATGTGTAATTACTAACCGGCCAATGTAAAGGTTTACACCTAGGCATGCGGTCTTTAGGGACAGTTAGTCATTGAAATGAGGATTTATGTTTGAGCGAATATAAACCAGTATTTGAAATATGCATATTTCTTTACTTTTAAAACATGATAGGTTATGGTTATTTTTTAGCTATTAAGACTAATACTGTGAGAAAGTTATTACTGGCCGCATATTTACTTTGTCTCTTTCACACTACAGCTGACTGTTATAACCTGTTTTGAAGTTCCGTTGCTAACCAGACAGTTTTTATAACTCGCAAATACTTTGTATATGCAAAATAATGAATCCTTGACTGATTTTCACATGACCTTGTATTTTTATTCAACTGTGCATGTCATATTTTTCTATGAAGGTCGTTTTTATATTTTGTCTTTAAAATTGAATATATTCAATTTTGGAATCACCTGTCGGTATCAAGTCATTTTCAAAAATACTGTTTTTATATTGAAGCACCTTGTCTGTATACGCACCATGCTATACTTGCTAGACATAATCATATTTAGATTTTTTTCTTTTTTTTGCACGACGAAGTGAAACATTGGTCCGCATACAATCTCAAGTATGACAGCTCTTATGTCACAGTTGGATTAGACTCACCTGGGAAACGACATGCAGCGGGTTCGATCCCCGCACCGAGACAAATGTTTATGAGGCCCACGAATATTTATTTCCCTCCTAGTGTTATGAGTCTGAAAAGTCTCTCGTAGTTTCTAATTTCTACAGCACAAGATTTATATCGTCCTCTGTTAGGAAGACTTTGTGTATGGTTGTTGGGTGTATTTATTAATATCATCTAGACTTCACTGGATCGGCAGATGCCTTATAGTCACTATAGACAGCCTCCGTGGCGCAGTTGCTTCGGCTGTGAAACGAGAGGCCGCGGGTTCGATCCCCGCACCAAAACAAATATTTGTGTGATCCACAGGTATTTGTTTTGGGTCTGGGTTGTTACACTAGAAGTCTCGTAGTTTCTGATACACGACACAAGACTCGATCTTGGTGTGGGGCAGGACTATGTATGTGTCTCTTGGGTGTTTTTATTATTTACCATATCCTACCAGTAACATATATGTATATATCAAGGACACCGTTGTCAAGTGCACATGCAACCAGACATCTGATATATGAAGCAAAATGTCTAGACACTAGACCCGGAATACATTATGCTAATGTTGAAATTGAACGGGAAATAACGATATTATGGTATAATATTTATTATACATGAATATATCGGGTTGTATAGGTCTTGTTGGTACTGGCGTCTGCGATTGTGAAGGGTTAGGGGGTAGTCAGCCACGCTAGACTTAAGTACTGCGGTTTTGTGAGCTATAAGGTGTTATGTATCTTTTAATTTCCTGTGCTGGATATTTAAGTAACCGGGTTTCCTCATGTCATTATGTTTTCCTTTACAATTATATTGAGTGACAACGAAAATCAATTACACACATTTAAAGATAAGTGGATGTTGCGCCGAGATAAAAGCAACTTCCTAATCGGTAGTCTGTTTCGTGCCCAACTAAGTTATAGAATATTAGAAAATCCTCTTTTCGATCACATCAAAATAATTGCTTTGTCTCTGATGGTTTAGTGTGTTACTGTACAGGTGGAATGGAATGGAAATTCTCCCCATTGGACACAATTATGCCGGCCTGCATCCTTTAGGCTTCACTTAAAGGATTCAAGATACAAGAAAACACAATATTTGCTTGAGAACAGATAACTGCCCAAAACCGTAGACCGTCATAAGCAAGATAATGAATAAATCCAAAAACAAACACCGATCAGCGAAATCAACATGGCGCCTGAAAGAAACATGGCGTCCCGCGCTTTCACAACTGACAGACGCGCCATCCAAAATGGCTACCGTCAGTTTCGTAAGATAACCCGACGCGCCGGCGACAATGAAGCGACATTAACAAGTAAATACACCGCTCATTGTGATTTAAATGAATTCAAATCGTACGCCGGTTAGTTTGTGTCGCAACTGCAACTATGTACACTGCTGGATTTTACTTGGTTTTAGTTTAATTCAACTGCTTAGGTTGTTTGAAATCAGCTGTCTTTCTTGAGGGACGGAATTATAGACATTGGCTACTTACCAAGACTTTTTAAATAAATACACCCAACAGTCACATACATAGTCCTGACCCCACACTAGAGTCATGTGTGATGGTATCAGAAGCTACGAAAGATTTTTCGGTCTCACAAACACCCACACGCGAAACTACGTGTCGATCACACAAATATTTGTTTCGGTGCGGCGATCGAACCCGCGGTCTAACGATTCACGGGCGGCGTCTAACCAACTACGCTACGGAAGCTGTCGTAGATTTTAGATCACTAGATCGTATCTTCTATTTGAAGGCTCCTTTAGGTTATCTTCATCAGGAATAACTAATGTTAAAGACCAAGCGAAATGGCGAAGGTTGAGCCGGAATCACCCTGATACCGATGATGACGCTAGGTAAAAATAAACGAATCTAGAAACCTTTCTAAAGAGTTCCACATCGATCTGATGAAAATGGCCTGCGTCCAGCGACTTCCTACAAAATTTTATATGCACTTTGCTTTTGCGCTTTTGTGTGTGTTGAATCAAAGTATAAATTGACTCTATATCTAAGTTAGAGATAGGCGCCAGGCTAGGCTTTGATTAAATTGAACTGTATTCTCTGTCAAGCAATTTCTCTCCATGTTTTTTAAACACAAACATACATAATTCACGCGTGCATCTCGTTGAGATAGGCAGAGATTAGCTCGCCAATTATTCTAAATTTCTACTCTATTCTTGTCTATTTTTATGTCGTATCTCGCTACTAATGTAATTTCGTTTGTCTAATTCTGGAGCAGTCACTAAGATTGCATTAGTTTTTCGTACTTTATTAAGATTTACCAACATCATAATATTCATTTTAGTAACTTTAATTATTTTCAATAACTTCATTGTACAAATTTGGTTAATCTGTATAATCATCGCTGATTTTTTACTAGTGATTTTAAAACTACCTTCTTTTCATAACCTACTTGGCACATCATTATTACTCTGTGGTTATGTAACCTTTTTTGTCTCATCACAAACTATTTTTTTTTTCTATGTATCTGCGGTAGGTCGTTTCGCACGCAAACGACAATTGCGGTTTTTGGAACGTATAATTTTATAATACTACCACTATTTTTATAAAGGTAGGTGCTATAACATAGGGAAAAGGTGCTAAAAATATAAAGTTTATTCATTATCAGCTGCCTCTGAACACAATATTTGGTGAAATATCTTATTAACTAAATTAAAGGCATCAACGCTATTACTTCAAGTCAGTTTTCTGCAAGACAATGGTACCAGCCAGGTACTGCTGACCAATTTATACTGTAGATCTAGTTTCAGCGTGCCTAACTGTTCTGTACTGTATCAGCTCAGATACGTCCCACTGCAGGGCACGACCCTCCTCTACGAGTACAATCGAAAGTATGATTGAAAGGGGTTAGGCCATATAGTCCACCAAGCTGGCCTAGTGCGGATTGGAGGACTTTACATACCATAGAAATTGTTACAAATCGCTACGGTATGCAGGCTTCGTGATATTTTCATTCACCGTTATAGCGCGTGGTGATTTACTATTAATACACTATTTTTTATTAAAAAAAATTGAATGATCAGCATAAATTCCCATTGTTGAGATATTTTTAAACTAGTAACAGAAATTGCACTTAAAAGTAATAAGGAGAGTTAAGAGACCCTCGCAAAATCGTGACTTCACAATATAGACCCTTATTTGAAATGTTAAAGACCTTGTGTGATGTATTGGGCAAACACACGATTTTTGTACTCATAATGTTCTTGTGAAGTTAAAAATAATTGTCTTGTGTAAAATCGAACATAAAACCTCCACGTTTTTTTAAGCCTGTTAAAATGTGCTACTGTAGCGTTTACGAGTACCAACATGACGTTTTCGAAGTTCAAATTTGAAATTAAATCGAATGTCAAGAGTTGTCTTGCAGTTCTTTTATCAAAATTCAAATTGTTGCGTCTTTATGTAATATCATCACAGTATCTCTATAATTCGCTTCTTTTTTTCAAATGCTTATCTGTTCGTATGTTGGTATGCCTGTATCTTGTAATTCGCAATATTGCCATCCTTTTTTTTTTTCAACAATGGCGATGAGCGTGCCCATTGAGTTTGCTCAGTGCGCCGATGGACGCCAAGTGAGAATGAGTCGTGAATGAGTTGCGGGTGGTCCGGGGTTCGATGTTTTCGACCTGTTTTTATCAATTTAGGCTCGCGGTTACAGGTGTGAAGGCAAGTAAAGGCCGCCTCTTTTATGATGTTTATTTTTGAGTTGTAAAGTTTCTGCTGTTCTTCTTTTGATGACGTAATTTTTATTAGAGTTTTCGGAATTCTTGTAATAGCATATTTTTATTGGTGGCGTTAATGATGTAGTGCCAGTGTGTTGGACAGTGAAACATGATTTTCTGGGTTTGATCCCCGGGTCAAGCAATCCACGTAATTTGAATGCTGAATTACATGAAATACCCTACGACTGCCTCGGTGGCGCAGTTGTACTCCGGTATGTTTGCAAAGCTGAGGTCGTGGGTTCGAATTCCCGTTCAGGCAAACTGATATTGGATTTTACTATTCATTACCAGCCCGGAGTCAGGGATTTGTGCCCGATATGACGATAGGCTCGCCCCCTATCACATCGTGGGACGGAACATACAGGACGAAACCTGGGTGTCCTGGTTACACCACTGCCTACCCCTTCTGGGAAAACGGCGTATGTTTATGTATGTATGAAATACCCTGGACTACAATTTGTGCGCGACATAACGATAAGTTCGCGTCGTAACACATTTAGGACTGAAAAAAAAAAGAAATTTCAAAATATTTAGAAATAACACTCATGATTTTCATATAATTAGTTACAACACGGGAATTAAACCCACGACCTAATATTTCTCACCCCATATTTGACTAGGCAGTAGTAACACAATCCAGGAACTAAATAACAATTCAGCACAAGGAAGCAATAATTTCCCTCCAATAAAACCCGACTCAAAGCGTGAACGTGCAAGCCTTTATCGTTCAACAAACCTTAGTATATCCATCTCTTTTGCACTCACACGTTTTTAAAATAACCCTGTCCCACTTGCGCACCGTCCGCCATTACAACGGTTGCTAAGCGACGGTTTTGTTTACACAGCAGGCAGAGCGCAAGAATGTTTTAGCGTGTGTTCTCAATATTATGTTATTAATTATCCACGGTCTTAATCCGTATACTTCCCTCTGCAGGGTACGGGCCTCCTTTATTCAGAGGGGTTAGGTTAGTCCACCACGCTGGCCTACTGTGGGTTGGCGGACTTCAGATACTATAGTGTTAGTCAAGATCTTTATGGTACTCAGGTTGCGTCATTATTTATAGGAAAAAATACGTAGAGTGAAAGATAGAGCCATCTTTTTTTAAGTCGGTTGAAATTGCTTGATTTCGGAACACCGAATTGCATAAAGCTATTCCATTTAATACTCAAATAGGAAATTCGAAAAATTCCGCAAATCCTAACGGCCTTATTCATAGACAGTTTTAAAAACCTGTTTTAGTTGTAGAATGTTTTGTCTTCTTCGCTCAAACTGAATTTAAAAGTCGTTCGAAAGGGACAAAACATTCGTTAACTAAAATTGGTTTTAAAATAATGTATGTACATATGTATAAATTTCAGGAAACGTCTTTATACGAAAGTCGAAATTTTAGAAATTGATTATTTTTAAGGTTACAATTCTTGTGCACTACACTAAACCAATAAATCTAATTTTGTTTGAATTTTGAATGAAAACGATCAAATGATTATAAAACAAGGTAATTTCTCCTCGGCCAGTGATGTGCTTGATCGGTTATCTGTGTCGATTGCGTAATCGTATTATCGAATCGATTTTAAAGTAAAGTAATCACTACTTGACTAATGGTGATATTGCACATCAGCCCGTAATTGCCTACTAAAAATATATGCGATTGAACAATTTATTGAAAGGGCAGGGTTGATGGTAGGCATAAATGTCTGTAATGTGTTCTGGAGTGGTGACCGCGTCTTGGCAAATTTAGCGTGGGACGTCCTCTGGCCAGATGGCGGAACGACTCGCACAAGAGGGCCGGCAGCGACTGGATGCATAAAGCAGCAGACCGAGCTCTGTGCCGTACCTTGGGAGAGGCCTATGTCCAGCAGTGGACTGTAACGGGCTGATGATGATGATGATCATGATAAATGTTTAAAGGTATATAAAAGAAGAATAAAAAGGGTTTCAAATGGTTCCACATAACTGCTTCTACCGATGAGAAATCGTCGATGGCATCCTTAAGGAGGCTCAGAAGTATCTTAAATTATCGAGAATGCATGAAGTAATTGGTGAAAGTGGACGAAGCAAATATGTAAAGTTTGGCACAGTTGGTATGACGCCAGCTAAGAAACGTGAGGCCGCGGGTTCGAACTTCGCAGCGAGACAAATTATTTGTGTGGTCTTGGTGTTTGTGAGACCGAAAAGTGTCTCGTTATGTGTATTTATTCATTTTATTTTTATTTATCCACCCAAAGCCTAAGTTCGGCCATTCGCCTATCGTCTAACAATGAAATTTGACAGTGTTAACCTCAAGTTCTAAAGTTACTGATTTGCCACTGACCCGTGGATACGTAAACCGCACATTTCTTTGGGCGAAAGACGCCCGACACTTGTGCAACTTGCATACTTGGATTTAGTAGGTGGTAATTACGAATTAGTAATTTTTTTGTTGGCACGGCAGCGTGACCGTGCCTACACCTGAGAGTTTTTATTGCATAGGTCCGGTAAACGAGCAAACAGGTCACCTGATGGTAAGTGATCACTGCCCATGAACATCCACAACGCTTGGATCATAATTTTGACTAATTCCTATTGTAGATTGTTACATTTATTGTATAAAGCTAACATAATTTTACATACATAAACACACGCCTTTTTCCCAGAAGGGGTAGGCAGAGGTGCTACCAGAACACCCACGTTTCGCCTTGTATATTCCGTCCCACGATGTGATAGGGGCGAGCCTATCGCCATATCGGGCACAAATTCCTGATCCGCGTTGATAATGAATAGAAAAATCCAATATCACTTTGCCGACCCGGGATTCGAACCCGAGACCTCAGCTTTGCAATCATACCGTAGTACCACTACGCCACCGAGGCAGTCATAATTTTATTCTCCTGTAAATTAAAGGTAAGGAAATTGTTATTTACGGCTAGATTTAGTCGGAGTTTAGCAGTTGTGTTTGTTATGTCGGCACTTGGAAAGCGTGCGACATCGCCGCTCAGTTGTTTAGTTAGCCTCGGCAACTTTGTGCTGTGTAGGCATAAGCTCTGGGCGATTATGGACCGTGTGTGCATAGCGTACAGTGCGGCAATTGTGATCTTATTCTTGAACTACTTTTATTATTTATTAACACCTTTTTATAGATAATATTTTCCAAGTTCATTAAAGGGCTGGGAAAAAATATGTTTAGGCCTATCGGGTTGTGAGTAACATTACACGTTATAAATATACGTGCGAGTATATTATTCTCCATATTTGAGAAAGAACGAAAAAAAAAAAGAAGGCGAAACGTGGGTGTTCTGGTAGCACCTCTGCCTACCCCTTCTGGGAAAAAGGCGTGTGTTTATGTATGTATGTATGTATTTATTTGAGAAAGAAGAAGTAAAAAGCACCAAGAGCAGAGCAAGAATTTTAGAAATTTCAGCAGTCTCACTATTTGAACGAATGCGTAAATTCTCTGCTCCAAAGGATTAGAGCAAATCTGCATTTCTATTTTTTTTTTTTTGGTTACTATGCGAGATACCAAATGTTTAACGCCGAAAATCGCCAGCTCGGTTACTTAATGATAAAGCGAATTAAATTAACTAATCAGGATAAAAAAAAAGGAAATTAATGCATTGTAAAAGATTCTTTTGAGCGTTATAGAACGCGCAATATGTCGTATCTCAGCTGCAACCGACTGTACCACTACGAGTATACCAACTCGCCGTACTGTCGCCTCACATACTCAGCGTAAAGAACAAACAATACTTCCATTTTGGAATCGTGTCAAAAGGCGACATTGGTTTGCGGCGGCCGAACAATGCGCTGTGGTGTGCGTTGCGCAACGTTCATGCCAAGCTTTCCATAGTTTCAAATATTTAAAATTGTCAGATGAGGTTTTTGTTAATGAATTGACTAGTTTGGTCGAGACTGCCTATCTGCCTTCTTACAGAAGGTAGTTACGTCAATGGCCAAGTCAATTGAGCTGATAAGTTGGCACATCGCCTTAGGTTATTAAGTTGACTCCAAGGTTCGATTCCTATGTCGGGATCGCGACTGCAACTTTAACAAGTTTGTCTCCTATCAGGTATTGCAAAGAAAATAACGAATTTTCAATGGAATGGATGGGGCGAGCCTATCATCATATCGGGCACAAATTCCTGACTCCGTGCTGATAAAGAATAGAAAAATCCAATATCACTGCCCGACCCGGAATTCGAACCCTAGACCTCAGCGTTGTAACCGTACCATACAACTACGCACCGAGGCAGTCCTAAGTTTCTTCACCTCCATATATCCTTACCTCAGTATGTAGTATATAAGTATGTATATAATGTAAA
The DNA here is from genome assembly GCA_033459515.1 of Theretra japonica. Taxonomy (NCBI): domain Eukaryota; kingdom Metazoa; phylum Arthropoda; class Insecta; order Lepidoptera; family Sphingidae; genus Theretra; species Theretra japonica. The sequence continues at coordinate 1,127,622 of CM065950.1, forward strand.
GTATCGACCGGCGAGCGCCTTGTCCCCGTTGCACGTCGCTAACAAAACTTTATTGACAATTGTTTATTATCTATAAGTGTTGTTTGCGTACAGTTATGTCCGTGTGTATATACATATGTACTGGCCTGTATATTACGATATATTTGTACTCATTTGTAGTCTTTATACGGGATTAATGTAGTAAATACTAATGATGTGGTGCGTGGTGGCCTGTTTGTAAAGGACTAGACGCGGCTGTCAACATGTTCACGGTGGTCGAGGGTCCACATCCAAGGGCACACCTCGGACTTTTCGGAGTTATGTGTGTATTGATTGTTAATCATCACGCACTATAACGGTGAAGGAAAACATCGGTTTGCAAGAATTTCTATGGTATGTAAAGTCCGCCAACCAACTAGGCCAACGTGGTGGACTATGTGGCCTAACCTCTCAATTGTACTCTCGACCGTAGAGGAGGCCCGTGCCCTGCAGCGGGACGTATATGGGCTGATAAAGTACAGCACAGTCATTTACCATCAGCTGAGCTGTTTTCTGGATTAACGCAATAAATGTCTTCTACTAGAAAAAAATATTGGTGTACCTTGGATTCGACCGCGCGATAACCGTATCAGCCGAGCCTGGTACGTTACGAACAGACCCATACTCCTGCGTGCAATACGAGTAAACAATAATAGGTTATGAATAAGCGCGCGCGTCCGCCATTTTCGCGGCACAGGCATTGGCGGGAAATCAGGTGTATCTCGGTCACGGAGCGGGCGGTTTCATGTTGTCTACAATTATACACGGACGGACGAGCGCTCGTATTGATGAACTATTACAAATCCTGCATTACCAGAACACTTGATTTTTATTATAGCTATGAATGGCGAGATGAGCATGCCATTCGTTGCTCAGCCATGCAATGCTCAGCGTTGTAACCTACCGTAGTTCAACTACGCCACCGAGCCAGACAGTTAATTCTTTTATTGGGTTTTTATTTTAACTAATTCTTTTATTTCGTCCTACGGCGTCGTTACCTACGTCTTCCGCTGTATTCAATCCAGTTCTCTCTTATTCCGACCTTCAATATATTTTCTCCTTTCATTCTTCCTTTCCATCTTTAGTACTTTTATTCGTCATCTCTTTCACACAACCACGTTCTATATCAGTCGTTCATCCTACGTTTCATCTCTTTCATATTTCATTTTTCGATACTACATAGAGTTAATATTTTACCAGAGGTGCACAAGAAACAAAATGCGATTACACACGAATAAACCAACATGCCATAGAGATCTTAGAATTCTTAGAATATCAAGAATTTCTACACCATGCGAAGTCTGTCAACCCGCACTAGGCCAGCGTCGTAGGCTATGGCCTAACCCCTATCAATCGAACTCTCGATTGTAGGAGTCCCTTGCTCAGAAGTCGCAGTATATGAACTGATAAAATCCATAAAATACAACTATGTTATACCTTTAACTAGAGTGTAACCTTGTCTATGGCGACCATACTATAACATAATAATACTTAACCAAGTCAAAACCAATAAGACTTGCCAATTACCGTATTAGCTTTACACATACACACAATCTTAACAACCACACTTCTTTATTCGAAATTGCACTCAATTATTTTAGCAATAAGTCATAGTTTTCATTGGCTTATTTACTGTTCACCAGCAATGGAAAGTCAACCGTAAAGCTATTAAATTACGGTGCAATTTTATATGTCGGTGTTAGTACATGTGACGTTTCAAGGCTGTATGTGCTCGGGCCAATGTCAGGCGGTGCGCGTTCGATTCCTCGGCATAGAAGGCCGTGAGAACCGCGCGCCGATGAATTAGCTATGTCGGGTAATCATTAGGTAATTAATGTTTGTTCATTGCTGTCGTGTGGTTAGCACAATGGGATTGTGTGGAGTTCGAGTCTCCGGTAGCTTAAATTTATAAATAGCAGCCTAAATCGCGCAGTTGGTTAGACTCTGGCTGTGAAACTGGAGATCTGAGTTCGATCCCTGCATCGAGACAATTTTTTCTTGTGTGATCCGTAGGTATTAGTTTCGGGTCTGCGTGTTTGTGAGACGACATAAGAGTTGTATCTTTGGAGTCAGGACTATGTATGTGACTGTTGGCTGTATTTATTATTGTATTTCTGTATGAGCCCAATATACGCCCCACTGCAGGGCACAGGCTTCTTCTATTATCGAAAGTATGATTGTGAGGTTAGGGCATTTAGTCCACCACGCTGGCCTGCAGGTTGGCGGACTTCATGCACTAGAAATCTTTGATAAGATTGATATCTAATGTATGCAGGTTTTTTCACGATGCTGTCCTTCACCGTTATAGTGCGTGGTGCTTGACTATCAATACACACATAACTTCGAAAAGTCAGAGGTGTACCCTAGGATTTGAAGCCGGATCACCGTCAACATGTTGGCAGTCGCGTCTGGTCCATGTCCAACAGACCACCACTTGTATATATTATTAATATAAAATGTGGGATTATCAAAAGCCCTACACAGAGGCACGAACTAACAACAAATCACATAAATAAGACACGTTAATGATCATCGTAAAAACTTGAAGGTCGACAGTGGCTATGCGAAAGTTACGCGACATTGACGCTTCTGCCTAACCCTTGCGTAATTTATTATTTACTTTTATATGCTACTGACAGGCCAGCGTGGTGGACTAACCTAGATATACTTTGTAAAGTACTTGATATACTTTCTACCTGATACTCAATCACCACGAACTATAACGGTGAAGGAAACCATCGTGAGGAATCATGCATACTATAGCGATTTGCAAAAATTTAAATGGTATGTCAAGTTCGGCAATCCGCACTAGGCCAGCGTGGTGGACTATATGGCCTAACCACTCTCAATCGTGCACTCGTGCCCTGCAGTGGGATGTATATGGGCTGATACAGATAGACACCTAACCCCTCTCAATCGCACTCTCGATTGTAGAGGAGGCTCGTGCCCTGCAGTGGGATGTATATGGGCTGATATATACAGACAAAGTGAGGGTAATATGCCTGATGGTATCTGTAGCGTAATTCAGATAGAGTAACCACAGACGTGAGATGTTCATTTCTCCGATGGACACAATAATGCCAGCTTGATTGTATCCGAAGAACCGATGGCCGCTGAGCAAAAAGGTCCTGGAGTGGAGGCCACGTACAGGCACGCGAAGCGTCGGACGCCGGCCCACAAGGTGGATGGACGACTTGGTTAAGGTTGCAGTCGCTGGATGCGTGCTTCCAACAGGTCGATGTAGAGATCCTTGGTGGAGGCCTATTTACAGCAATGGACTTCTCGCGCAGAAGTGTCAGTGAGAGAGAGAGAGAGATTGTATCCGGATATAGACAGGATAAACCCGAAACGCGACACATTTACGCAGTTCAGAATAACATTACTGAGCCGGGAAATTGTAAGAGTTTTAGTGCAAACAATTTTGAGCTATTGACTCGAACGAAAAAGAATGACGTTTTATTAACCACTATTTACGGTGGTCGCTATCGGGCTGATTTTAATATCCTACCACCAGAAAACTGTAATATTATAGTCACTTTATCGCATAGAAAAACATCAGCATCCCTAATCATTCACGTCAGTATATCAGTACTAACAAATCATTAGAAGAAATTATGATCATCACAATCGCCTGCATATGGCTGACCTTCCGATGATCACCAGCGGAACGGCTTGCGTGCTGTGACGTTGGCACACCACCGTCAATATTGCATTTTATGTCACAAGAAATAGGGATGAATTTTCTATGGCAGTCATCTGATAATTATTACCGCATGATACGGTACGATTGATTCTCGACCTTTGCGTTCAGGGATTAAAGTTTACAATCAAATGCAGGATGTTAGTTATGTAACTTAAGGGCATTTGTGCAGTGGGCTCGGAGAGGATTTCGCTGTTAGAATCTGGGTTCTTTACATCTGAAATTTATATAATGAGTTATAGAATTATTGTAATGGAATTAATGGTGTCTTTGAACTTACTTCTAGTTCGATTCGTAACTTTAAGATTATCAGGAGTCGGGTAAACTCAAGGGTGTTATGTTTTACTTAACTTTGGAATTTATCGTCGACTCACTAGTTTTTCCCTTATTGGTCCTTTGATTTATAATATATATTTTATCTAGATAAATACGGACAAAATCGGCACCAAAGCTAGTATGTCCAACATAACTATGTTACTTAAGGCTTAATAGTAACGATCTCACGACTAGTCACAACACGGCCGCAGGTGCAGACTGTTTTCAAAACTAACTCTACTAGTGCAGTTGCATACACCGCCATTGTTCGTCAAACACTATTTGGAAAAATAATCCAATTCGTGCAGTTAATTCAAATTCTAAATAGTGTTCGCTATTAGAATTGGAATTCGATGAGTTGTTAATTAAAAAATTAAATAGTTCGTTCGATATTTGAAAAAATGCGTTGAAGTTCTCAGCGTTAATTCCAATTCCAAATAGAGTGTTCGATATTTGAAAAGTTGTGGGAAAATTTGGCGTGTCGTGAGTTCAAAGTTTAAATAGTGCATTCGGAATTTGAAAATTTGTGCTGGAATTCGGAGTGTCGTTAATCCGATTGTCAAACGTGTTTGAAATTAATTTGTGCGTGTTCCTAATTCAAATATTACTCCATAGATTTTTTTTATTAGTACGCCTTGCCCATAATACATAAAGCCATGTATTATATTAATTTGTATGTAGTAAATATTAGTTCGTCATACATATAGCGCATTGAATAATAAACGCTATTTGTGATCAAAAACCGTGCAGCTTTTGTGTTGACAAAATAATTACACGAGACATATAGAGCGGAAAATATTTGAATACACTAGAGTGCTACATTTAATCTACTGATGTAGAAAATCACGATAAAAACAATGTAAGAATAAAACATTTATATAATTATATAATTGATTCTAATCAGTCAATAATATCTCCTAAGATTCAGAAACTGTACGTAAATATTGCTAACGAAGAACATTAAGTAATTTTTTTTTATATTTATGGCGTCCCAAGGCACTCCTAATATTGGTTAGGAAAATTTTTCGTCGTGGCGGGTACCTATACATTCCCAAATTAATTTAAAAATCTACTAAAATCTTAAGGAAATCGATTGAATAAAAATTAAAAAGTGAATTCAAATCACTTTATTTAATTATAACCTTAGTTTGCGTAATAAATATGGCACTATTGATAAAACATATTCGTAGAGAAATATCAAACATAATTTAAAAGACCTAGTGCGGAATAAAATGATGGAGCCAATAGTGGACAATGCCAAGACAAATATTTGGTCAACTCTATAAGAAATAATGAAGATTGTAAAATGATATCGTTAATACTATTTTGGAGTTTGGTGCAAGTGATTCGTTGTTCGTATTCAGATCTGTTTCCGGATGATTATGACGAGGTAAATATATTCTTTATTATCTGTACTATCGACTATCGTATGTCCGTATCGAAATCCCAAAGAAAATAAGACCATATACGTCCCACTGCAGGGGTAAGGTGAAATCACAATTAATTTAAGTCCATATACGTCCCACTGCAGAGCTAAGGTGAAATTCCAATTAATTTAAACCCATATACCTCCCACTGCCGAGCACGGGCCTCCTCTACAATTGCGGGGGGTTAGTCCATTACGCTGGCTTAGTGTAAAAAATATTATCCTTGTTTTTCATTCCCGGCACAATCTTAAAAGCGGAAAATCAAATTAAATAGCGGAAAACATTTACTTCATGCTGATGGTAGGTCTCTAATATGTGAGAGGCTGCTTGGGTAGGTAACACCGCAATGTCTATTTCTCCCGACTAACAGCAGTGTAAACGCAATGTTGTGTTGGTTTGGAGGACTTTGTAACCAGCGTAACTACTAAGGACAATGCTAAACATTACTTTGTAATTCATGGTGTTGTTTGGTTTTGCTACAGTCCATGAGCGGTCGTATCGTTTACCATCAGGCGAATGGTATGCTCGTCTCGCCATTAATTGCAATAAAAAAAATTCTCTAAATTGTACAATTTTCAAGGAGGTCTATGTGAAACAATCGCTAAAACCAAATCATTATTCTAGTTTATAAAATATCTTTCTTAACCGACTTTACGGTGGAATACAATTCAAATTCCTTTATTTGTCAAACATTAGTGTACACACAGAGCATGCAAAGTGTTCAGATAAAAAAATTATCAATTATGTTTTGCCTTAATGGGGTCTATAAAGTATTTTATCACCAAAATGCATACATAAACACCCGCCTTTTTTCCCATAAGGGGTAGGCAGAAGTGTAACCAGAACACCCACGTTGTGCCTTGTATTTTCCGTCCCACGATGTGATAGGGGGCGAGCCTATCGCCATATCGGGCACAAATGCCTGACTCCGAGCTAATAGTGAATTGAAACATTCAATATCACTTAGCCCGACCCGGGATTCGAACCCGAGACCCCAGCTTTGCAATCATACCGTCGTACAACTGAGCCACCGAGGCAGTCGAGGCATCACCAAAATAACCATAAAAAATTAAAATTAAAATTCCCAAAGATTCTAATGTTATCTCCATTGCAATCCCACAGTTTCACACAACACAATAATTTGAATATTACGTTTTGAGTAAGAAAAAAAAACTGTTTGTCAATGCTCCATTATTATGCAATAAGTGTTAGTGCAGCGCGGCTAAAGTATCTGTGAATTGGGTGGTGGAGTAACCGTCAGCTGACTGTATTATTGTATTTTGTGTTTAGCACGATGTGTTGTCAATAGTGTGGGGCTTTGATAATGGTGTTAACAAGTAGCAACAACTGCGGTTTGTGAATTATGATAATCCAATAACATGTATAATTGACTTGTACAATGTATGGTGGTATATCTTACTAATGACAGCCTCCGTGGCGTGGTTGGTTAGACGCCGACTGTGAAACGAGAGGCCGCAGGTTCGATCCCCGCACCAACACAAATGTTAGTGTGGCCCACAAATGTTTGTGTTGGGTCTGGGTGTTTGTGGGACCGAAAAGTCTCTCGTAGCTTCTGATTCCCACGACACAAGACTCGATCTTAGTGTGGGGTCAGGACTATGTATGTGACTGTTGGGTGTATTTAAAAAAAAAAATGCGCTCTGCACACCAAACCCGCCGGCCCGGCGACACAACCAGGCGCTCTAAAAGAAAAGCATGAAGAAAAAAGCAATGTCATGTCGGCGGCAAGCGCCCGCACGTGTTGCCTGCCGACATGACATTTCTACAGTGCTCGTCAACGTCATAAAATGTTCCTTATTGTGTCAAACCGTTGCCATGTCGCCGCTAAAGTTCCGACTTGCAATGACTTGAATGAGTAACGGATGTATATTCCTAAAAAAGTAAAGCAGTTTATCAGAGGCTCTAGGCAATGTTATAAAACTTGATTACATAAAATAAGTTTGAAGTGCCTCTTCGACTGAAGTAGAGATCAGAAGAAATCGTTCAATTATAATACTAGGGGAACACCTAAAGAAAGTGACAAAATTATGTTTATTTTATTATAGATAAATCCGCGGCGTCAATTTAAAACATTAGAATTTATGTCGTATTCCTACCAGATAGGTTTGAATCTCCTTTGGTAAAAAGTTAAATCCCTTGCCATTCCGTCCCAGTGTGCGCTGGTCATAAGTTTGCGTCTTCAGGCCTTATATAATTATATCCACTTGACACATTAAAATATCTTAATATATATAAATCTCGTGTCACAATGTTTGTCCTCAATGGACTCCTAAACTACTTAACCGATTATAATAAAATTTGCACACCATGTGCAGTTCGATCCAACTTGAGAGATAGGATAGTTTAAATCTCAAATTATAGTCGCAATTTTAATTTATTGCTAATTATTTGTCTGTTATTATTTGACAGTCACAATCATCTGTTAACTCCAAATGATTCTAACAGATGTCGATACCTTTCGACTGGGTTGAGTAAGTAATCAATAGATGGCGCTGCTATGGTAAATCTACGAACGTGTCATATAAGCTACATTTTAACAGTATAATTACCACGTGTTGTTGACGCTATAAAATTAATTAAATTTATTTTAAAGTTTTAGCAGGAATTTTGCAAAGTATTTGTGTTTGCGTATTTTTTTAATTATATTCGTCGTAGTTTCGTGTTTATATAAGGCCTATCTACAAAATAAAAGCAATTCCAAAAAATTGTCAACATGCCTATTTAGGCATTAAGGGATGAAATGGGATAAAGTTGGACGAACGCGATGAGACCGGTAGATGGGAAATAATGGGACGGGATGTAACAGAAAGAAAAGGAGCCAGATGAGATGGGATGGGATACGATAGGAAAAGGGATAGTAGGTACTTAGGTTGAGTTCAGGAGTACAAAAGTTTGAACGGGAATAAGATATTTCTGGTGTGGAGTGGAGTCTAAACATCTAAGCACCCAGGCGAAGCTGGGCCGGGCCGCTAGTTTATTATATAATTTAAAATATTTAATGCGACACTATCAAATAAGTAAACAAAAAAAAAAGAAAAAACACGAAAACAAAAATGACGGAAAAAAATTGATTCTAAATTCTAAAATAATGATGTCCCAACGCCCGCTACTTTCGCAGATACGCGCAAGTGCAACACATTTGACAATGCGTTACGTAACGCAGTTGACAGCGGTTACAGACAATTATGGAAGTTTAGCGTAAACCGTCGGGAACTCGGTCAAGGCGCCGCCGACTGGCAGTTAATACTTTTGGTTCTATTTGTCCACGTGTTTGTAATCCTGGGTGCTTCCGTCGAACCGTAAAGAAGAAGTTTATCTCTCTCATTGTTTGCCGTCACACGTGTTCCCTCCTTCCTAAAATCCTGGGTCCTTCCGCCGTAGTGTGAAGAGCATCTCAGCAGGCCGGCATAATTGTATCGAATGGCATGGGACCGCCGTCTGATGCCAATCGATACTCTGTCTGGACGGCATTTGCGCTTACCATCAGGTGCAGTGCAGACATTATGCCGTGACTACTGAACATAGGCCTCCCTCAAGGAAGATTCGAAGGGATGTACATAGTAACTAAATGTGCTCTACCCTCTGTGTCAAATAGAACGCTCTAAGGAAGTAGCTTTTTTGGCCATTAAGTTGGGAAACTTTGTTAGCCCACGTATTCCATCCTCCTATAACCTTAGGTCCTTCTGCCGTAGCGTGAATGAGTATTTGTGTCGAATGGCTGGAGTTATCTGTCTGTTGCCAGTCGATGCTCTATCTAGGTTCTAGATGATATGACGCTTACTATCACGTATAATGCAGTCACATTGTCAATGCAATCCAATCCAATCCATCAGCCAAAGGAAGTCCACTGCTGCACATAGGCCTCTCCCAATGATTTCCACAGCGACCTGTTGGAGGCAGCCTGCATCCAGCGACGTCCCGCGACCTTTACCCGGTCGTCTGACCACCTAGTGGGGGGACGTCCCTCGCTGCGCTTTCCGCTTCGTGGCCTCCGTTCGAGAACATTGTCATACCAGTATGAAAAGGCTATTTCCCGTCATTTCCATTCACTAAGTAGTGTTTGACGTTGGAATAATGAGATAATTCAAAAACCGCGACAGCAAACATGTTCTCATTACTGTGAGACAGGGATATCTGTCTCCCCATCAAGTCCATTCAAAGTCCACAACTGGCTACAAAGAACTACCGGTTCTGACCTTAGATTTCGCAGGGGTTACTAACCGGTTTGCGCACACGTGTGGTAGTGTGTTCGAATCTGATGGGGTGGGAATTTCTCAGGACATCTTGATGTAGCAACTGTTTGTGATTGTGTACATATTTAGTTATTGGTTTCAGTAGCGGCGTGCGGTTTAGTTTTGATGGAAATTATTAGAAGGTATCCTCCTTGACGAAGCTGCCATATGTCATGCTTGTGTATCTTTGTTTTTTTTTTTTAATTTCTCTATGGCCATGCCGTTATCGACAATTCTGCCAATGTCAAATGTGCGATGAGAACTTGTGTGTGCATCTTTAAATTTAAATGTTCGTAATATTGACTTGTGGGTATTAAAAGTGACTTATTTGATATTTGAGGGAATTTCTAACCTAAAGTGGTGAATTTGGTAAGTTTTCTTATCTCTATAGAACTTGACGTCGCTGAGTTGTTGATACCCAGGTGTTGAGACTGTAAATTCTCTCGATGTTTCTGATACTCCCTCCGTGGGGCAGTTGATTAGACGCCGGCTGTGAAACGAGTGGCCGAGGGTTTGATTCCCGCACTGAAACAAACATTTGTGTGTACCACAGGTTCTTGTTTCGGATCTGTGTGTTTGTGAGAGCGAAAAGTCTCTCGTAGTTCCTGATACACGACACAAGACTCTATCTTAGTGTGGGGTCAGGACTATGTAAGTGACTGTTGGTGTATTAATTAATTTAAACATTTACTCTCGTTTCGAATTGAAGTGCGTTTCTTTTTAATATTAATAATCTTGGACTAACAGACTGGTTCAACTTCGCCCATAGTTCCTAAGCCCTGAAGTCAAAGACCCTGAGACCTGACCAGGAAACCCACCAGCCCTTCCGGGTTCGTATAAAACGCGTGTAACAATCATACCGACCCCACTTGTAGTTATAAACGTTTTATATACTATTGTTCCTGTTTATAGTTTCCTCAAAGGTGCACTTCTCGTGTTTGAGATGGTGGAGTGAGGTGCAGGTTTAGAGAAAAACTATTAGCAATGGGATTAATCCTTAAAAATATTAATGTGGGTTTATCTTAGAGATATTTTGTACTTGATATTCAATCACCAGGAACTATAACGGTGAAGGAAAACATCGTGAGGAAGCATGCATACTATAGCGATTTGCAAGAATTTCTATGATATGTAAAGTTCGCCAACCCGCACTTTGCCAGCTAATGGACTAAATGGCCTAACACCTGTCAATCGTACTCTCGATTTTAGAGAAGGCTCGTCCCTGCAGTGGGACGCGTATGTGCTGATACAAAGTTTGTAAATACACCCAAAGATCCTAATAATCAACGTGCAATTTACATGGTTTGCGGGTTTATTATTAATTTTTGTAAGTATATCTTGCTTGAGCCTTTGCTTCACCGTTAAATTGAGAGGAAATTTACTATGAATTCACACCTGACATTGGACATCGGATGTGTGTGCCCTGGATTTAAACCAACTACCTCCGATTTGGAAATCCGGTCCCCAATCAATTTGGTTATAGCTCGCTTAATTCGCGTTAGCCAGTAAATTTCAACTAGTAAATAATAATTAACCACTCTCAATCCATTCTCTCGATTGTAGAGTAGGCCCGTGCCCAGCAGTGGGACGTACCTATATGGGCTGATAAAAAAATAAAGAACAATTTCAATCAGTAAATATGTAATAATTCTGTGAATAGGTCCTCATTTTAGTTAGTATTACCAACCAAGACAGAAAATAATTATTTCAATCTAAGTTTTCATCTCAAACCCCACACTACAAATAGCTTAGTCTTCTTATGTTATAATGTTGTAACCGTTCCACTAATGCCGGATAGCGATACGTTATCTAAATCCATCGCCAGTCCAAACACTGGCCCCGTCGAGGTCTCCGTGTTTGAGGGTAATTGTCGTGATATAGTTGGTGACATCTACCACATTCAATTCTCCAGTGACTTAAAAACTTTATTTTGTCATATCTAGTCGAAAATATGTGACTTTTCAAATACGTAATGTTTGTTTCAGTTTATAAAACGATTTTATAAATAAAAATACATAAATTTATTTGTTAATTTAATTTGTATTTATTTCACTTCCACCTCGGTGGAGCGTTCGAAATTCAAAATTTAATTGAAAATACACGCTATATTTCTGCGGATGTAATTAGAAATACACGTATTCTGTATTCAAATTTATTTTATCTTTTGAAGTTTAACCAGCCAGTGCTTGTTCGGCTTAGTTTTTTTCTATGCGCGCATGTGTCACCAACGTTGCCGGGTTCCTTATCAACCTTTCACGCGCCACTAACCAAATGGGAAACGTGTTCGAAGCCAGAACGTTCCGTACTTAAGTTTTGTATGTGCGCTTGTGTTTTTGAGCCTTTGTTAATTATTGGTACAGTCGCGATCTTCGTATTGTCTTTATTTTTTATTTAACTCTATTGTTTGATCAGTTAATATGGAAAAATGTTCTTGTTTCGCTTCAAGGATGGGCTAGATATCAATATAATTATGCCAACTTATTTTGGAACCATTGTGTGCTGGTCTGGTCCCGCAACAAACTAGCGTGATGGTTTTTACACCTTTTGTGCTATGCTCGACGTCCGTTCAGTATACCTACGGATACATTATATTCAAGTAAAATTGATTAAAATCCTAAAAATAAAAATAATCGTAGTCAATGTCGTACACAGCCAATTTCAATGGGACAGAAAAACTGGAGAGCCAATACCTTTATGATTCATCCATTATTTTTTCTCTCTTTTCCATTTATATATTTTTTTGTTCAATATGATCCTACACAGTGAGTGTAGGATTCAAGATATCTATATACTACTAGCGGCCCGGCCCAGCTTCGCCTGGGTGCTAAGATGTTTAGACTCCACTCCACACCAGAAATATCTTATTCCCGTTCAAACTTTTGTACTCCTGAACTCAACCTAAGTACCTACTATCCCTTTTCCTATCGTATCCCATCCCATGTCATCTGGCTCCTTTTCTTTCTGTTACATCCCGTCCCATTATTTCCCATCGAATGCAATCCGGATCCGACCGGTTTCATCGCGTTCGTCCCACTTTATCCCATTTCATCCCTTAATGCCTAAATAGGCAAGTTGTAAATTTTTTGTAATTGCTTTTATTTTGTAGATATGCCTTATATAAACACGAAAATACGACGATATCATTTAAAAAATACGCAAACACAAATACTTTGCAAAATTCCTGCTAAAACTTTCCGCTCAGCCAAAATTCTGACTACGAAATTGTTTTTTTAAAGTATAATGAACTACTTATTTTAAATTTAATTAATTTTATAGCGTCAACAACACGTGGTAATTATACTGTTAAAATGTAGCTTATATGACACGTTCGTAGATTTACCATAGCAGCGCCATCTATTGATTACTTACTCAACCCAGTCGAAAGGTATCGACATCTGTTAGAATCATTTGGAGTTAACAGATGATTGTGACTGTCAAATAATAACAGACAAATAATTAGCAATAAATTAAAATTGCGACTATAATTTGAGATTTAAACTATCCTATCTCTCAAGTTGGATCGAACTGCACATGGTGTGCAAATTTTATTATAATCGGTTAAGTAGTTTAGGAGTCCATTGAGGACAAACATTGTGACACGAGATTTATATATATTAAGATTGTGTTCCGAGACTAAAGTCTGTCGTGGTTTCTTACACGACGTAAGTCTTACATCCCATAGTCGTGTCAGGACTATGGGTAACTCGGAATATTTATATATCAATGGAATAACAAGTATGTCCCACTTACTGATGTGCCCATTGTGCCCTACAACCTGCACAATAAGGGACATCATCAAGGCAACAGACGCTGCAATAAATGTAGCGACCTACTGGATCGGGAAACTGTAAAGGTTTATATAAAAAGTGTATCATGTGAGCCATTGACACGAAAGAACAAGAATGGAATAACTTCATGATAATTACACACCGCCCATTGTATTACCTGTTTTTTTTTTAAGCTGAATACTATAATTTGGTTTGCAATAAAGAATTATTGTATTGTATTGTAAAGTTACGGCCGCCGGAATTGAGTCGGCGACTGTATCGACGCACGCGGCGTGTGAGTCAACCGGCGAGCCATAAACCGCGCAGATAACGTATCGCGCGTACAAAGAGACCAACGAACCTGTGAACATGAATTGTGCGAGGTGTGCGTAGTTCTACACGTATTGGAACATTCTAGATACTACACCTTAGAGTCGCATATATAGTAAATAAATAATGTCATACACCGCAATGTCGATTTCACCCGCCAAACAGCAGTGAAAAAGCATTGTAGTCAGAGTAATTGCTGGGCACATGTATCAGCCCATATACGTCCCACTGCAGGGCACGAGCCTCTACAATCGAGAGAACGATTGAGAGGGGTTAGGCGATATAGTCCACCACGATAGCCTAGTGCGGGTTGCTCTCGATTGTAGAGGAGGCCTGTGCCCTACAGTGGGACGTATATGGGCTGATACAGTACAGAATATGTATAATGTGAGTCGATAACGCAATCCATATTTCTAAGTATTTCAATTAATATTTGCTACGCGCATTCTATTAGTAATTTTTTCCTCTAATTATTTTAATGTTAACTCAAACTCACAGCCGTTACTGATAAGAATATCAAAGATAAAATATAGCAAATATGTATTTTGTTTACATGATATATCGACTCGTAGTAGATGACCATACAAGCTTTGTGAACTATATAATTCTAGGTTAATTTTTTATTTTACACCCACCTCAGTGAAGGTGGAATGTATGAGCCACACAATAAAATACTTTCGGTTGTAGTATGAATGGCAGGCTTGTCAAAGGCACTACCACTGTTTTACAAAACAACGACGTTAAAGCCCCATTTCATCCATCCATCCATCCATCAGCCAAAGGAAGTCCACTGTTGAACATAGGCCTCTCCCAATGATTTCCAAAGTGACCTGTCTGTCGTCTGACCACCTAGTGGGTGGACGTCCCACGCTGCGCTTTCCGCTTCGTGGCCTCCATTCGAGAACTTTTTGGCCCCATCGGCCATCAGTTCTCCGTGCTATGTGCCCAAAAATAAAGTTAAAGTAAATATGTGTTAAAGCCCCATTTACTCGGGAAGAATTTCTCCCCTCGAAGATACGATTATCGTAAGGATATAAAAAGTAGCATCATGTAAACATTTTCCACAACACGATAATCTATGGCGGTTATGTCTTGCGATAATCGCATACGATTCTCGCCGCGAGTAACTCTCCCCTTGTAAATGGAGCTTGAAAGATGTCTTTGCAGTCTTGTTTAGTTCCCTTTTCCCTTCCAATATGACCGGCAACGCATCTACGGTCCCTGTTTATGTACCTACTGGCTGTATGGCTGATGCCCATATATGCACTGCACGGCATGAGCCACTTCTACAATCGAGAGGACGATTGTGAGGGGTTAGGCTATATACTCCACCACGCTGGCCATGTTGGGTGATAAACAATTACCATCAGATAAACCTTTTGTCTTCATTATGTACTAAAGATATGATTATTTTACCCAAATACTAATAATTTGTACGTCGACTACCGACCGGCGACCTCAAGCGAGTACAATGTGAAATGAATGTCGCGGGACAATGCAAACAATGCACGGCCAGACAGACGCTACGCTATCGCCTTGAGACGCTTTCATAGTCGATTCACACGTGAATACAAGGAACAATCCTAGCACCATAGTGAGACCAGGTCTTCAGATACTGCGGGAGACTTTGGTCTGATAACCTCTACACCACAAAAAAGACGTTTTCACGTGCTCCTTGAAAAGGTTTCGTATTATTGAATGCTTTATTGTACAACATCAAAAAGACAAAATAAATTAGAGAAACAGGCTTAAATATTAATTATAATCGGTAGTACAATTGGCGGTCTTATCGCTAACGGCGGCGATCTCTTCCAGGCAATCTCTCACTCTTCTTTGGATGGAGTGGAAAAAGAAGTAGATAGAAATAGAGGGTAGTAGTTAAATACGAAACGAATACAGATATGTACAATTAATTCAAACATACATACGTGTTCGAATCAGACGTAAATACATCAAATATTCACTAAGTCTCGCGTTAGAAACTATGACGGACTTTAAGGGCTGACCACACCACACCACGCAAACATTGGTGATTGGATGGAAGCCGCGACCTCCCATTTCATAGTCAGGTCGCAACGAATAGCGCCGGAGGCTGTTACGATGAAAGATCCTACTAGATGCATTTAGTAAGAAAAATATGTACGGTCACAATACGATAAAAAAACTCCTTTATGTGAAGAAAAAACTACATACATTTAAAATTAAAATGTGTAAATGTATTAAATGATGTTCTCCTTCGTTCCAGAGGCTCACAAGAAAAAATGGCGTGCGAGAAGACGAGTCCACCTGGTACTGGGACCCGCCGTCGCAGCCAGCGACGACGATCACCCAAGACTTGGAGAACCAGTACAAAGTACAAATACGAGAACTGCAGGAAGAGATATCCTCCTTGAAGGAACGCGCTACCATCGACCTCAGGCCTGACGCTGAAGAGGAACTCGCCAGGCTGCGGGAAGAGAATCAAAACCTAACAGTGAACCTAGAAGATCTAGACAGCCAACACCAATTGGCTATGGAGAGGCTTCTATCCTTAAAAAAGGAACTGCAAAAGAATTTTGAAGTGTTGAAACAGGAGCATGAAGACTTGAAAAATACTAATGATGAATACGCTGGTGAAATAAAGACTTTGCTAGCTAAAATAGGTGAGAGAGATAAGGAAATTGAAAGTATTAAATCTAAAAATTCTGATTATGATACGTTGATTCATAAATATCAGAACCTGGAGAGGATACACGGTTTGTTGAGGGAGAACGCTGAAAAATTCCAAGAGGAGAACCAAGAGTTGCATGAGGAAGTTTTTAAATTACAAGAACTAGTCACTAAGTACGAGCATGACCTAGAAATTGCAGCCAAAAATTCACAGTTATCTAATACAGTACCGAAAGAAAAGTATGAGGAAGTTCTGAAAGAACTGAATGATTTCAAAGATAGGAGGAATGCCAATCAAGAGCAATTAGACGAAGTCAACATAGATGACAATGCTAAAAGTGTAATAGAAAGCCTCAAGCGTGAAATACAAGACTTGAAGCATAAACTGGCTCAAAGAGATGCGGATATTCAAGAGAATACTGATACCAGATACGTTAAAGCTGAGAAAATCATGCAACTGTACAACAAGTACGTTAATTTTGAACTCCCTATTGATTACGTAGGAGAAATACCTTCTCCAGGTGTCAATATAGTATTATACAAATTAGAAAGTGTTTTCAAAACTGTAAATTCATTTAAGAAAGATATAGATATCCTTGAACAAAAACTATCAGAAAAGAATCTGAATACCGTTCATTTGCAAACGCAGATTGATGATCTGACTACAGAAAATGATTTCCTAACTACAGATATACAACACTTTGAGAGTGAGTTAAACGAGATGAAGAAAAACAATGATTTTCTAATATCAGAAATAGCTGCACTCAAAAACACCTCTAAGCTGGAACCTATTATCGAAACACACGAAGACAATTTAGCAAAATTAGAAACGGAACTTGCTGATTGTAACATGCTAAACAAAACATTTGAATCTGAAATCAAAAGGGTAGAAAAAGAGCTGACAGAGGTAAGGAGAGAAAAGACTATACTTCAAGAGAGCTTGGGCGATCTTAAAACAAAATACACGACTATGTTAAATGAATTGGAAATGTTCAAAAATCAGACGAAAGCAGTCGAGGAATTAGAGAACTCAGCAAACTCGCATTACGACCAGAAACTTAAGAAAATTGGTGATGAAGTTGATGATTTGAAAAAACGGCTCAATGCAGCCCATGCCAAAAATGAACAATTGTCTATTGATATACACATTATAGAAAATGATAAAGTATTACTGATAAAGGAGGTTGATGACCTCAAAAGAAAGTTAAACGAAAAGTCTTCTGCTCATAAAGACTTAGATAGCAGTAACATAGTTTTGGAACATAAATTGAAAGACTACGAAAAGAAACTTAATGAAATTGTTAGTCAAAAGGGTGAATTGGAAAAAGAAATTGTGGTTTTGCAGAAACAAATCACAGGCTTACAAGAGGAGCTTACAGTTAAAAGTAGTTCTAACTCAACTGATGATTTAGAAAAAATAACGGCTGAAAAAGCGACAATATCAATCAAACTTGATTCTGTCCTGAAAGAAAATTCCACTTTAACCAAAACAATTGAAAATCTTAAAGATGATGTTGAAAGTATGAAAGGCAAATTCTCTGAGCTTTTGAATGAAAATAATTCTCTTAAAAATAATGATACGTCTCAAAAACACATAGCATCACTGCAAGCAGTAATCGATGATTTAAAAACAAAATTAATTCATCACGAAGCATTAAGTAATGAAATTACTGCCCTTAAAGACGAAAACAACAAACTTATTGAGAAAAAAGTGCAACTAGAATCTGAATTAACATCCACAGATGCAAAGATAGTTCATTTAGAGGAAGAATTTGAGAAATTGATCACAGATCTTAACGAAAAAGATACTTTAATAGATGCTCTGAACTCTACTGTGAATCAAAATAACGTCACTTTGACAAATTTGACGCAAAATATTACTGATTTAGAAAATACTGTCAGTGTTAAGAATGATGAAGTAATACGTTTGAAAAAAGCTCTCGAAGAATCATTATCTAAGTTACATGAAACAGATTCAAAGTCTAATTCAACCGCAGAAGAACTAAATAAGCTACGCAATGAGGTAGATGAAACAAATTCAGCAATATTCTCTTTACAAGACGAAATAACCAATAAGAACAATCAACTATCTAATTTGACTAGTAGCATTGACGAGCTACAAAAATCTTGTGATAATTACAAAGCCACAATAGAGAGCAAAGACAAAGAAATAAAAGAACTGAGTCAATCTATAGTCGAACTGACCGACAAAATAAAAACAACAGACAACACAAGACATCACAATGATGAATACGCGAAATTGCTTGAAGAAAAAGTGGCTATAGAAACCGAAGCAGCTGAATTAAGAAATAATCTTACTACGAAAGTGGCAGAACTTGCTGATTTGAAGTCAAAACACGATCAAATTGAGAATACTGTTGCTGAATATAAAACAGTTATTGATAATTCGACGGCAGAAAAGACAGAGCTAATTAATTTAATAAACCTTAAACACAGCGAGAGTTTGCAATACCACAACGAAATACAAAGGCTAAATCACGTCATACTTGAACAAACTAATGAATTCAAACGAATCATTGAAGAAAAAGACAGGTTACTGCATAATGCATCCGGGAATTGTTCAAATTGTGAAAATTTGAAGATTACTCTCAAAGAAAAGGATGAAATTATAATAGCTCTGAATCAAAATGTGAGTGAAATCGATAGATTGAAAGCTGAGTTGCACAACGCTTCGGAAGTAGTGAGAAATTTGACTGAAAAATATGATAATGTGGACAAGAGTCTGGCCATACAGCTTGATATTGTTAAGAAATTGACAGAAGAAAATGCACTGGTGAGTTCGTAGCTCAACTAGACGTTTGAGTAGTTTTGTCATAACTTTTATTACAATATTTTTTCGTTATCATTTCTGCAGATGGCGTTATTAGAAAATTACAACGAATCTATTAAATTTTTAACAATATCCATATTATTAATATATGGACTAGCTGTCAAACACACATTTAAGAATGTGTTACAATGGCGATAATACCTATGACTTATTGTACCATTCAATCCTACTTTTTTATTTAAAGGGTTTATCTTTTAAATCCAATCAGTTGTCAATCGAGAACCTTCACACCCAACCTTAATTTTCGCCTAAAATTCCCAGTTAGCAGAACAAGAACAGAACTCCTCGCGCGAGTTAGAGCGACTACGTCACCATCTAGTGGAGACTGAAGAGAACTACACCCAAGAACTGATGGCTTCGGAGCAGAAGCTGACTGAGTGCCAGACCAGGCTTCACCAGGTCGAGGAACGAGCGAAGCAGACTAGCACCGTTTATACTAGTAATAGGTGAGTTTGTATGACAGCGTATCGGGTTATGCTGTATGGGAAAACAGAAGGCGTGAGTATAATTTCCGTACCGAAGAAAAAAGTTGTATATTTATCTAAGGTCCCGAATTTGAGCTTACAGTTCAAATGGGAGGAGAAAGCGAAGGACAAAGGGTGGAAGATAAGAGATTCGGCATTTGGCGTTTTAACATACGAAATGTGACATGACAGCAAAACGGTGGCTTCATATTGGTTACCTGTGAGACAGTGGTTCCACTCCCGTCGAACCAGCCCATGCTTAAAGAATTCTAAGACAGTATTATTTTATGAATGTGTTATGGTTATATCATATCAATATATATACCACCTCATAATCTATTATTGAACAATGGGCTTTATAACTAAGCGGTGTTAAGATCTAATATATAAAATCGATAAAAAAACCGAACTGTTTTCAGCATCCGAGCCAATCAAGAAGTGGAAACTCTAAGGAACCAAATAAAATTACTGGAGAAGCAGAGAGAAGATGTGCAATCGCGGCTCAGCGAAGCAGAAGACGCGAGAAGCAGAAGCGAGGCGGCGCTCACTAACCTGCAAGTTGTGTTGGAGCAGTTTCAATTGGGTGAGCTCTTCATAAAATTTTGATGCGTCAAATATTATTATTTGAAGCATAGAATTACTGTGGTTTTTAAATTGAGAACTAATCATACTAGGAGTTCAAAATGTTCTGTTTTTAAGCATCATCTTTCTAGTCTTCGTGTATAATCATAATTTCAATTATTATTTTATCGTAATCCTAATAAATATTGATATTTTCCTTCTTGAAATACTTATAGTGTCGTTTGGATTCGTAACCCAAACTCAAAACAACATGAATTTCAACGCAATAGTCTTGATCATTATCCAGTACAAACATAAAACCAATTTTTACGTAAAGTTTGGGGTCAAATCCAACCAAAGTCGTTTAGAATTAACCGATACTCAAAACATATTTTACCCCAACAGATAAAGAAAGAGACGTGCACGCCGCAACAGAGAAGATAAGGAACAAAATGGAAGAACAAAGGCGGCAGAACAGCAAACTGCAAGAAGAGATCGCCAGGCTAAATGCCAAGTTAGAGGAGGCCTCTGCTGGCCTTCAGGCCGCGGCCAGGCTTGGAGACCAGGTCGAGACCAAGACAGCACAGATCAACGACTTGAAGGACCAAGGTAAGGCCGAGGGAAAGTATGGTTATGAGTATTGTAGATTATTGATGCATTGATTGACATTGATTTTTAGGATTAATCAAAATGTAAATAAGGAAATATTTTATTTGGAGTTTTGGTTTTGTTATCTATTAACATACTTGACGATTGTGATATAATCTAATTAGATTCATTAGATATGTTGGCAAATAAAGTAAACTTTCAGTCTGTTACATTCATTGACCGTCTGTCATTCGTTCCTTTATTTTTTGTAAAATTTCCATGTATTCCTTGTAATTTTCATTTTCCATATTATATACCATTATTACTTAATTCATTAATTTTAAAAATATGTCATTAAAAAGATTAATTATTTGATAAATATTTTTATAGTATTCAAAAAATACTTACGAATCAATGGCAATCAGTGTGTTACAACACTTTTTGTATTTTTTTAAATTGTAGACCTGATTTTTAGATAGATGTATTGTAGTTAGTTCCGTAATCTTTTTTTTGTTATGTATATTGTAATTAGTTTACTGTTTTGTAATTTCTGATGTAGGCATTGAGAGATCAGTAACAGCTTTCATACCATAAAGTATTGATTTAGTATTTAGTGATAATACATTTAGATTAAATATATCTGTACTTTGCAGTATTTTTAAACATTTCAAATTATAATATTACTATTTTTCATTAAAAAAATCTTAATATTTATGCAAAATTCTCAAGAATTTTTTCAAAATTCTAAGTTTGGTTATTTGTTTTCATAATAGATTTTTGTTTTCTTGATTATACATATTTACAAATCCTCAATTCATTTCAACAATAATACCTCCAATTTAATTTTAATTACAAAAAACGGTATCAAAAAAATGTTGTAAACAATTTGTCAATTTTTTATATTGTCGTATAATATAAAATACCAGTACAGTCCAGTGAGCGGCGTACGGCCAAATATCAGCTGGTAATTCTGGGGTTTGATCGCCCAGACTGCCGGCTGGTATGAGGCCTAGCGCCGACATAACTCGTAGCGTCTGACACATGTAAGTTATCAACGTAGATTTGCGTTGTTCTTGAGAGATTTGCGCTGTTCACGTCAAGGAGACACTGGTATATACATATATTACAATATTTTATTTGACCATATACATATACTTAAAAGTGGGATTAGGAAACGTTATTAAAACAAAAAAAAATATTAAAAAAAATTGGTAATAAAATATGATTTTGGTTTGTTAAATAAGCAAAACAGTATTTTTTATCTACATCTTTGGTATCATCATAGTAATATTAAAAGAATAATCAATAAAAAATAGTAGTGTCTCCTTTTCGTTGTTCGCGTGTATTTGCGTTGTTCATGTCGATTTGCATTGTTCATGCAAATTTGCGTTGTTCACGTCAAATTGATGTGTGAGCTTTTTACGTGTGTCTTGATTATGTACGTCGTTTTTTATTTGTGCCGTTTCGATGTTAGTTTTTTTTTTTGCTATTTACTTGATCTATCAAAAAATATAATAATTTTAGTCTAATACATTATTTCAAAGTATTTAATCACAATAAATAAATATGCGTATGTCTTGGCGCTCGTACCCAAAATAGATAAGCATTCTAACTAAAATATAATTGATGCCCTCGCTACATACATACATATTACATAATTAATTTTCAGCAGAGATACGTTGATATTTGATAAATACATAGATTAATAAAATCTATTTTTAAGCTCTTTACCATCAGACAGACCTTGCACAGCATACAACAATGTTATTTAACTGTTGTGCATCTAATTATCTAAAACGAAATTAACTTACATTATTGTAACATTAACTTTTACCAGCTTTAGCTATTAAGCATAAACTAGAAAATATCAAGAAGCAAGCTTCCGCCTACTTCGGTCTAATCTCATTTGGTAACTGTGAGGTTTGGCTGCGCCGCGCCTGCTCGCTGTCAAACGTCGCTGGATGACAGTATTCGGAAGGACTCGGTTGTCGGACGACAGTTGTCGGAATGACAGCGCGTTGACAGCACGCACGACAGCGCTACTCAGATTACCATATGGGGTTTGACTGAGGTTTTTGGCTTTTCGTCGTGAACGTCCTGTGTTTTTATTTTTATTTTTTGCTTATGATTGTATTGTATGAAGATGTTTACGTATTGTTTTTTTGTTATGTTTTTTTTGCACATGCAAGTATGCGGCACTTTTTATTGTATATTGTTGTTGTTTTTTTTTTGCCTTGGAAATATGTGTAATATTATTTAAATTTCGATAAGCTCATATTACAGAGCAAATAAATCCGATGTTACAATTACTAGTTGCTTTTTTGTTAATGTTTCTTGTAATTGTTAAAAAAATCACTGCAGAGTTCAATTACATCATATTTCCAAAGTAGATTTTTTTGTGGATTTTGTTGTAAGAAATGTCACTCCTTATTCTACATCTTTGAACTTTTATACAAAAATGAAAAAAAAATGATTAGTTAATTATAGAAAAAAAATCATACTGTCTACTAATCACATATTTCGAAAATAAAAGGAGTGGCGTTTCTTGTCTTTTTGTTTCGTTTTTTTTTTGCTTATTACTTCGTACAGTAGAAGAGTAGAAAATACGAAGACTTCGTTGTGATGCCGCACCGGCTCTGAGTATTACTTCAGGTACTGGTTGAATTGTTAATATGGGGACGATTGTGGACTCCACTTCCAAATAAATGTGACTTTTTCGCCAACTGATTTCAACTCCACAGAAAAAAAACTTGCAAACACAGCAATATCTTATTATGTTTTCAATAATATGGTTATACCGGAATTCGACAAAAAAAGTTTTTTTTACTTAAAACCTGACAAAAAGGCTCACTAAATGACGTCACCAAAACAACGCGTGCTTTAAGTTAATTGAAATCGTATTTGACACTAAATACGGTCAAAATTAGCTTACCAATAGTTCTTATACAAGGTGTTGAAAAGTTGGCGATTTTAAAGTTTTTTTTTAATGGCAAGTGTTCCACTAGTCCTCTACCCAGTGGCTGAATAATACTTTGAGTTTGTGCGTGCGCTAGCATCGTATGTGAGAAGACCACCGCATGGTAAGATTAGTATGTAGCGAGTTTTTTGTAGTTTTTTTTCGTTTTTTTTATTTAAGTATGACATTGTAGGTTGCCTGAATCTTTAACTCATTTTTTTTTATAAAAAAAATGTGTTTTGTGAAAAAAAAAATACGTAGATATATTCGTCGTTGAGATACGAAGGATATAGAGAACTTCAAATGTTAATTAATCAGAAATACTTATAGAAAAAAATCATTGATATATTTTTTGTTAATATTAAATCTTACGCCATATTTTCCCTCAGTACGAACGCTCCAGACATCGGTAACCGCGGCGGAAGAGCGGTACTATAACGCAATATCCAACCAACAGGACAAAGTTGACAAGAATTTGGTGAAGAACCTCGTCATCAACTACGTCATGACTGCGGCACAGAACAACGTTAACAAGTGAGTTTCACTTACAATCAAACCAAATATACCATTACGAGTTAAAACTTAACACTTCCTCAATTGTAAAGGAAGCCCATTGGAATAAGACATATTTATATTCATTGATACTCATTCTAAGACCCTTAGTCAGCATTAACTCGGCATTGGACTGCAAAATTTTTAAGTAAAAATATCTTGTGTACAGTTCGATGCGGCATGTATGTTTCAAAAATAATTCCTTAATACGTGTACTGTAAAAATGTGCAGTACAATGCTCTTACACACAAATTAACATCGTGATCAATATCGCTCATGAATATCTACAACTCATGGCATATAGTGTATGCTTACCGAGCCTTTACAGCATAAAAAGGTAACGAGAGAGGAAATGGGCACATCAATAAGTTTCGAAAATCACACTTATGTTTTTCTGCTATATTAAATTAATTTAATTGCACATTTTTTTTTTTGTATTGTATCAGCCCATATACGACCCACTGCAGGGCACGAGCCTCCTCTACAATCGAGAGTACGATTGAGAGTGGTTAGGCCATATAGTCCACCACGCTGGCCTAGTGCGGGTTGGTGCACATTTTAATATTCTAATAAAATAATAAATAAAATAATCTTTATTATACTTTCTTAGTTACAAAATAGGAACAATTGTGATGCCCACACTAGGCTATGCCTGTCACGTGGCCATCGAGAGAGGAGATTACAAAGGTGTTAGTACAATAGATTATCGTAGAGTTGTAACTATAAAAACAAATGAATTAAAAATTAAAATGAAAAAGAGTTAACAAATTAAAAAAACAAGAAATAATTAATAACACTTAAACTATTCTCAATTTTTTTTTTCTCTAAATACATTTTTTTTATTATTTTTCGCAGGACCCAAGTGCTAAGAATCCTCTCCACCGTACTGGACTTTAACAAGCAAGAGTGCGAGAGGCTGGGCCTCGTCAAGGCCAACACGGACAGCCTCGCGGCGGAGTTCGTCAAGTTCCTCCAGAACGAGTCCAGGCCGAGGGCGCCTCTGCCGAACATGATGGGCATTACGAGCAGGAGTAACACGCCCAGCTCTAGAAAGAGTTCTACTGCTGGTGAGTTTATAAGTAAATATATACACCCAACAGTCACATACATAGTCCTGACTCCCAAGATCGTCACACGTGTTCCCTCCTTGCTATAATCCTGGGTCCTTCCGCCGTAGTGTGAAGAAGCATCTCAGCAGGCCGGCATGATTGTATCGCATGGCATGGGACCGCCGTCTGATGTCTTTCGATACTTTGTCTGGACGGCATTTGCGCTTACCATCAGGTGCAGTGCAGTCATTATGCCGTGCCAGTGAAAAAAAAAACAAAAAAGATCTTGTGTCGTGGATATCAGAACCTACGCGAGACTTTTCGATCTCACAAACACCCACACCCGAAGACAAATGTTTGGGTGACTTGTGGATCACTACCGAGGCTGTCTTATTTTAAACAGTTTTTATAACGCTATGGATGACGTAATTTCGCCATCAGTGCATGGAAAAAGAGTACAAGAAAAAGGCAGTGGCGAAGGGTGATTTTTTAAAAAAGGGAAGCCGAAACTCAATACGCGAAATAAGTGTGTTTATTTTGTGTATACCTACTGGCCCTACATAGGGAAGACAATGCGACTGATACTTGATAGTAAACATAGTGCAGTCCGGATAGAGTAGATCAACTTATCGTGAGATGCTTCAGAGAATTAGCCCGAAACGCGACACATTTACATAATATGTACGTGTATCCTTATGTCCGGACGTTTGCGAATATCCAACCGCCAGCAAATTATTCCTCCGACAATCTCACTCACCAAACGAAACGATTGCATTTCGTATGATGGCATCTACGTACTGCGGTCGTCAATTATATTTTAATATTTCCAATATACAAAAGTTGCAATGTCATCATGAGAAAAGTATATTTTTAAACCGCACGTGAATATAAGATTAATAAAGAAAAATTAATGATCTAGATACAATGTTAACAAGTACGTTAGCCGCGCTTTTATTAGTTGTATTATTAGTAGTCGAGCATTTCCTAAAATCTAAACAGTAACGTTATTTCCGAAATTGACAATCTAAACATGTACGTCCCTCACGATTATTAATTTCCATTACAACATAATAATACTATTAATAGGTATTTATGTACATTTTGTAATTTAAAACATTATAAACTAAATGCGTGAACCAGCTAATACTCGTATACTGTCAAAATGTTAATACAACACTTACAAATGCAGTGATATCTACACAAATACACACATAAACACACAAAATGCTGAAGAGCCGCAGCATGCCTCCTGCTTTTTTAACGGAAATTGAACCTTAAATCATAACAAGTTTAAGGTACAATTTTGCGTGATTTGTTGCAAACTACACAACCATGTCATACCAATGCGTAACATGCAGCCGACGCGGGCGGTCGGCGCACGGGCCGCGCCATTGTTATTCAATAAGCCGAACAATTTTGGCAGTAATTCGCCAGAGGTCGCAACGCGGCGCAATCTAATTACATGTTTGCTATGCGCCTCCGCAGTAATATTTACCTATGTGGCCGACAGATGTCGTTGAATAAAATGAGTTTAGATATTACATAAATAATTTTGAAAAATTTGCTTGTTTATAGTGTAATGATAAATTACAAAAGGTAAGCCGCAGGGAATCGAGTTATATGGAGCCTTCGCCACTGGAAAAAGGACCTCTTTTTATTTCATAGGTCCGGTAAACGAACAAACAGGTCACCTGATGGTAAGTGATCACTGCCGCCCATAAACATTCACAACGCTGAATCATGGCTGTATTGCCGCCCCAATTGGGAGGGGAGCAGGAAGGAAAAAGGATGGGAAGAGGAAAGGGGTATGGGGCATTCGGCATTCGGCAATCTCACTTATCGAACGAAACACGATGGCTGAACTGTCGCTTCACGTCGATTTCTTGTGACCCAATGGTACTGCCCCGCATGAGCCTGCCCATTCATGCTGAGTCATGACTGACAACAGCGAGGCTCTACCACTTCCAACTTAACCTTTTCTGATAAAGTTAACGATGCTTTATGTTCATACTGGCTTGCCACATTGACTCCATTACCAATGGTGGTAAGAGTTATGCTGTCTCGAAAAGAGCATCGACTGATGAATGATTAATGTGATTTCTCGTTTTAGATTCAGTTCTCGATGTTATGGCACCAAAAGCCTCTTACATTTTTAAATCCACCACAAAATACACGTATATTATACTTCGGGACAAAGTGTGCGTGTTGTATTTATTAATCTCGTGCAAGTTGAGATGTTGTGGGATCAATTAAACTTCATATGTTTACCAATTGCTGCCTCGGTGGCGTAGTTGTACTACGGGTTGATTACAAAGCTGAGGTCCCGGGTTCGAATCCCGGGTCGGGCAAAGTGATATTGGATTTTTCTATTAATTTTCAGCCCGGAGTCAGGTATTTGTGTCCGACATGGCGATAGGCTCGCCTCTTATCACATCAGGGTACGGAACACATACGGCGAAACGTGAGTGTCCTGGTTGCACCACTGTCTACCCCTTCTGGGAAAAAGGTGTGATGTTTATGTATGTATGTATGTTTACCACTTTTATGTAATTTCAGGTCCAAACCCAATACCTTTCGAGCCGGGCCACAAGCGGAATCCATCCACCGGGTCCAACAATCTCCTGTTCCAGAACCTGGACTCGATGGAGACAGCCTCCCAGTTATCCCGAGACTCGGATAGGGAGCCCAGAGTCCTGTCGAGCCACATGGACACTGGAGTCAATCAGACCAGAAACACTGAAGGGGCCATACTGAAATCTGTTTTGAAAGATATGTGATTCTCGTTTTAAGATATATCTGTGAATGTACGGGGTATTTAGGGAAAATCTTTTTGTCGAAAGAAATGAAATATATTTTTTTCTGAAAGAAATGAAATATGAGTCACAGTAGCGGACTTTAGACTGCTATAATCCTGTTAGTTATGAATTGTGAGTCATACACTAACTGTGGTCAACAGCAACTAAATAATTCACAATTCATTCGACAAATAGTTTTTTCTACACTTTTCATTATGAAACCCTTCGTAACATACTGTTTAGAATCGTTTCAGAAGTCACAATTGCCAAAATTACTCTTGAAGTCAATCTAGGAATAAAATAATCCTGTGTAAAATGAGTCACCAACGGATTATATCGTGAAATGTTAAGACAGAATTTTGTTGGCCTAAAAATAATGCCATATCCATATCATATAACCTATTTTGTTATTCAATGCGATTTTGTGTGAGTCACCGGTGATACATACAGTACCTGTGATTCACAAAATATCAGATTCCAGTACCTAATTTGGAATACCCTTATCGATTGTGTGAATGGCTCAGAATGTCCAGAAATATACAACAACTTCATTTATGTACTGTAGGTTGTTCATATCTAAAAATATGGAGATTATGATTAAGTTGTTGTTAAATGAGTCACCGGTGCTACATACTATATCATCATAGACTGCATAACTTCTTGACATATTCATTCTTAAATAACCTAGATAGAGAAATGGCCATGAGGCACCCGTGACTCGTATCTCAATTCAATAACTGCCAATCTTACTCGGCAACAGTATCCAGTATCAAGTTAAACATACTACAATGTGTGGGTCTCATCCGTGACTCATAAAACTATGATTATGGTAACGAGTCTGGGATATCATATTAAATTGTTTAATTAATTGCTCTTTAACATACCACTGAGTATAATTCGCAATATAAAATAATTGGACCCAGTTACTATAAAAGGGTCCAATTCATACTTGGTCCCAATTTAAATTGACTTAGGTACAGCAAAGTCGGCAGATCACATATACAAAGATTCAGACAAAATACAAGATTATTCAATTCAAAATATGCAAAAACATTAGACATTTAATTAATGTGAATTTATTCTAATTTAATTTGTGTATCGCAATTTTATTTAATTCAATGACATTTAATTTATTTCAATTAAATCTTTTTTTAAATATCATTAATTGCATCAAGCAATCTTTGTACTTGTAGGAAATATGACTTTGCTGAACTTAAGTCATTTTACAATAAATCTATTTTAATATGGGTCCTATTGTATCTACATCAAATTTGAACTCAAAATATCAGGGGGGTTACTCTATAATCCGAAATGTAACTCGAATTTTCGGACGTCGAGCGTAAAACTGTACAAATGTGCCTAGGTACTCCAAAAAATGTTCGAATCGTCTATCGTACGTCGTAACCATAGACTTACGGAGTGAATGATAAGTATCATAGAGAATATTGTTGATTTTTAGAAGAGGAAAAATTATAATTTAGTTGAGACGTCGAACATCGTACGTTCGAGTTTCGTATCAAATCATAGAGTAACCCCCCAGACTTGTTCCACCAATATAGTATAAATAATATTGTGATAATAATACTAGCATTTATATCGAAAATTTCGCGTTATTTGGTATGAAAATAGTGCTAGAGTAAATCGTAGATTTTCGTTTATATTTTGGTGCCTTATTAAAATCTTAATTGTGATTGTGGCCGTAATGTAGAATGTAATTCGTAGGCTTGTCATCTACTTTTATAAGTAGCTTTGTTTTTTCATTTTCGCAAGAAAATACACTTAATAAATCACTTTATTTTTCCACTAATAACTACCGAAAAATTAAATATTCATTTCTTGACTAAAATTGACTGTATTTTTGCGTGGGTCCATATCTATATGATCCCATAACACCTACACAAACCACAGGGCTTATTGCTTTATTAATTCATCAATCTTGAATCATTTTGGTCAGAATTTTAAACATTCACGGCCTTGTCATAGACAGTTTTAAACCTATTTTAGCTAACGAATGTTTTGTCTTCTTCGCTCAAACTGAATTCTAAAGTGGTTCGAAAGGGACAAAAATTCAGTAACTAAAATAGTTCCTAAATCTGTCCATGAAAAAAGCCCTCAGTCATTTTCACCAGTTCAAACTAACTTGCACGACCTAAATGAATCATCCTTCAAATTGATAAAATATGTGTACAAACATTACTATAACATTTGAAATATGAAAATATCGCAAACAATATAAAGTTAATAAAAGTGCCCGTAGCTCTATTATTGTTTCTAGCTCTTTCACTCCCACGTAGTAAGTTTATCTTCCCTTTCGCTTTGGTTTCTTGTGTGTCCAAACCGCGCACCGATTTTCTTGGCAATGTCCAGTTTAAATGGCCGTAAAACGGGGTGAATGGAAATATTTTTATCACTTATTTATTCTACTAAACACTCCATAAAACATAAAATAACACGTTTTAAAATATTTTTAAATAGAAGATTTTTTTTTTTGATCCATCCATTTGATCGATTCGGCGAAGTCGTAAAATGTGAGACGCATCAAATGAAAGCAATCCTTAATGAACATATCATTTAGGTGCAAATTAAGTTTGAAAATCAAAATTGTTTCTATCCACCCCATTGTACGGTACCTCAATAACTAATTCTCATTTTCAATTATTTTAAAACAATTAATTTCTTTTGCATATTTTCGCCATAATATTTTGTTTCTTGTTTGGTCACCAATATCATTTTTAGCGTTAAGTTTATGTACAGGTCCTTGACAATTGTTACGGTTCTGTATACAGGGTGATGTTTTTTTAAATATTTAAATGTGGATTGATATAATATGGCCAATTTCTGATAATTATAAAATGTACTATACAAATGAATTCCTTATTTAATCGATTCTATTCGGTTTAATCCGGATGTCGGGAAATTCTAAAAATCATTAACTTGTTATCACTAATTCCTTTAAAGGCATCTAAGTCAACTGATGAGAGCGAGCAGCTTAACATGGCTGTTAGATGAATGTTGCACCGAAATATGATGCCATATTTAAGAGAATTTAGTGATTTTCGAAATTCATCAAAATTCGGATTTACCCGAATAGACTATAAAAAAAATTAAATTACTTCCAATATTAATATTTATCTGAGGAGGATAATATTTTCTTTGTTTTTTTTTTCTTATTTAATTAAGGAAAAAGCGGAAGTTACCTTATAAAGAACCGAGCAATGTGTCAATAACCTTGTAAATATTGTAAATTTTGTAATTTAATCATTTTTTCCATTATTAATTATGAATTGCTGTAACACGTATGAATTCATATTAAAATGAATTGTATGCTGATATGGCTCGTGCAAGAATTTGTGTAAAAATGTTTTGTTTTTGTTCACAAAATGCCAATATAACTTTTTTTTAAAGCCATTTTTTAAGAAAGTACATAATAAATATGTTTACTAATAAAAGTAATCATTCTTTTAGACCAATTTAAATAATATTTTGTATATTATTCTAAACTCCTTTTAAAATTAAATCGATTCTCTTTTTTATCTCTCAAATATCGATTTGCTTTTTTTCTATTGTTTGTCTATGGTTTTATGCGAATTCTTGCGCAAGTCAAATAATGTAAATTTAATTTGTGTAATTATAAAATTTATACAATAATAGACATTACTCGTTTCAGGTAAATAAATACGTGAATAACCGAATCTTATTGTTTTATTATGTTTCGCCTTAGAAAGAAAGCCGCTGTATTTGATACATAAAAGGATCATGATTTTCGCACATTACCTAATACCCAATAATAAGTATGTGAAATCTCATACTTCTGAATGAAAAACAGAATGAATTTCTTATGTTTACGAGAATGTTACACATTGCATAAAACTACTGTTCGAATGTTAAATAATTATAAAAATAAAGAGTTATATAATTTAAAATAACGTTTTTAACTTTCTTGGTTCCCAAAATACAGGCTTGCCCAGTTTGGGGCCAATAGATTTGTAAATGATTGTACATCGCTAGTTGATATGAATAAAAATTGTTATTATAATTATAAATAATAACGTTTTTAACTAACTTTTTTTAATAATCGAAATATGAAGGTAGTCATTGTATAGATTATCTACGATGTTTAGGTGTCCGAATGCGTTGTTGTCAAAATTTAAGGAACAGTTTTACTCTCCTCCCATTTTATTATATTGGACATGTTAATGCTATTACAAGTATAAATGCTTGTTTTATTACGAAAACATACCTCAAACAATGCGTTAAATAGATATTTTTTAAGTTTTAATTGTGGTTCCAAATTTCGCCACGCGCCTATAGAATGTAGATGAATTATAACTGCGACTGCAGATGAGTACATTCCAGTCCACCCCGTGACCACGAAAGTTGTAGTGTTCTAAACTTAGGGAAGATAAAAAAAAGTAAATCGAAAATCGCGATGGAATGCTCAGTACGCGAAGCGAAAACTAAACTAACTAACTGGTTGAAAACACAAGACTACAACGACACTGAATCTTTACTGTACTAAAACCATCGGCCCTCCATCACCTCTCCCGCAAATACCAATACAATCATTTTACTGAAAACTCTTAAATACCAAATTATAGTTTAATCGTTTGACCCGTGGGTGACCCCACTTTACTTAATATTTTCCTAATAACGAAAATGATCTCAATACCTAGTTTAATAGAAAATAGTATTATTACAGAATAAGGTATAGTTTATTAATCTAGTGCATAATTTTGTTTAATTCTTCTCTACAATTTCTTTCTTTCTTTTAGATACATATTTGTTTTTTTTTTTTTTCATTCTTCTTTTGATTAAATTCTGTATGTAACAATTAAGGTACTTATTTATACATAGATTTTGTTAATTTACGAGTAAGTTATTTTGTTTTTTTTAGAATTTGTTTTGTTTTCCTTACTTTGTTTAGTTTTTAGGCTAAACGTTAATTTTCTTTTATCGTATTTTTGGCAAATGTTTACTTGTTTTGAAGCATACTTGGCTACATTTGTAACTCCCTCTATTAGGTACCCCAAGATACAGGCATGACCTAGTTTGGGGACCCCTGTTAATATTGTAATGCTCAACGCAGATATGCCAATTATTGTTATCTCATTAATTCTATATTGTCATACATGTGTCTTTTGTGCAATAAAAATAAAGTTTATTATTATTATTTTTTTCAGTTCTTGAAATTAACTCAGCTCCTTCAGCTGGATAAAAATAATACACACGGGCCTAGGCCAAGTGTGTATTAGTTCCTACATTCCATGTCAGTCTGTCCGTTGCTGTCAGTTTTTAAGAATTTACGTACTATCCTGCAAGTATTTAAGATGACGGCCTTTTGTAGTTTACAGTAAATGTTGGATGGAAGATCTAAAATTTCTATGGCTTTGTGTATGTGTTTAGGTATGACTCCTGTGGAAGAGAGTACTATTGGTACTATTGACACCTGTTGTAACTTCCACATCCGGGCTATTTCATCTTTAAGATCTACGTATTTTGAGAGTTTTTCTGATATCGTATTTTGTAAGTTATGGGTATTGGGTATGGCTATGTCTATGATTAATGCTGTTTTATTATTTTTGTCTATTAAAGTGATGTCTGGCCTGTTATAGTGCACCGTCTTGTCTGTTAATATTGTCCTATCGAAGTAAAGTTTATGGGTATTATTTTCCAGTATAGTTTCCGGTACATATTTATAATAGGGTTCTAAGGGATAGGTGGGCATTAATTTATATTTCTGAGCTAGTTTTTGGTGGATAATATTTGCAATTTGGTCATGTCGGTGTTTATAGTCCGTCTGTACTATTGCCTTGCAAGCGCCTGTTATATGTTGGATGGTCTCGGGTGCACTATTACATTTTCTGCATATATCTGAATTTAAGCTTTTAATTATATATTTCTGGTAGTTCCTGGTTTCGATAACTTGGTCCTGTATGGCGAGCATGAAACCTTCTGTTTCAGGAAAGAGTTCGCCTCGTCTGAGCCAATCGTTCGACGCTATTTTGTCGACGTCTGGTTTGCTCAGATCTTGGAGATGTCTTCCATGAAGTGATTTTCGCGCCCATTCTACTAGTTTATCCTGTCGGTCTATTATTTTTTCATTAAGTTGAACTGTTTGGTCAGCTAGGTTCAGAGGTGTATATTTACGGTCATTTTTTACTATTGCGTTATGTAAGGCTGAAGTTAATGATTTACTTTGGAAATATTTTCTAAGAGTAGTGATCTGCTTATTATGCAGGTTAACGATATCAATTATTCCTCTCCCTCCATCAACTCTAGGCAATGTAATTCTTTGCATACAGGATCTTGGATGATGCTTTCTGTACTTGGTCATAAGTACGTTAATTTTTCGCTGAATATTTTTAAGTTCTGTTTTCGTCCATTTTAACACACCAAAAGAATAGGTCAAAATTGGAATGGCAAATGTATTAATCGCTTTTATAATATTTCTTGAGTTAAGTTGGGATTTTAGAATTATGTTGAGTCGGTCCTTAAATTTCTGTGTTAATGCGGCTTTAGTTTCCTTGTATGTTATTTGTTTAGATTGATTATAACCTAGATATTTGTATGTAGCGCTTTCATCTAATGGATCTATTTTTTCTCCCGTCGAAAGTGTGTAATAATGTTTATGGCTCTGTCCTGCTTTAATAGAATTAATTTTACATTTATCAATACCGAACTGCATGCAAATGTCTTTAGAAAATTGTTCAGTTAATTCTGCTAATTGATTCATGTCGTTTTGAGAAGAAGCATACAATTTTATGTCGTCCATATATAGCAAATGTGTAAGTTTTCTAATATTTTCGTTAGATTCTGAGATGGGACTAGTGTGATATGTTAGAGGGTAACCGCTGTTGCAGGCGTTTAAAATATTTGTCAATGGATTTAAAGCAAGGCAGAACCACAATGGACTAAGGGCGTCGCCTTGGAAAATGCCACGCTGTATTTTTATGCTCTCCGTTTGTGTATACCCATCACTTGTTTTTATTTTCAATCTAGTTGTCCAATGTTGGGTTGTAGTAAATAAGTAATTAATGATATGTGGGTTAATTTTATAAATATGTAGGACTTTAAATAGCCAGGTATGGGGTACTGAGTCATATGCTTTTTTATAATCTATATACATTGTAAATATGTCTTTCTTTTTATTTATGACCTGTTTTAATATCACTGAATCTATAGTCAATTGTTCCTTACATCCTTGACTAAATTTTCTACAGCCTTTCTGCTCTTCACTTAATATATTATTACTATCTATATGATTATAAATTTCGTGAGCTAAGCAAGATGTGATTATTTTATATAACGTTTGTAAACAAGTGATTGGTCTATACTTTCCAGGATTAAGCGGATCATTTAAGTCTTTCGGCAACATATGTGTGACTCCTTCTGTTATGTATTTAGGTACTATTTCAGGTTGTTCAATGAATTTATTTATATATTTGAGAATAAACGGGTGCGTAAATGATAGTTTTTTGTACCAATAATTATGGATATTATCAGTTCCAGGTGCCTTCCAGTTTTGTAGTTTCCTTAGAATATATTGAAATGTTTCTGACGTAATATTCGTGAAAGACATTTCCAATATATTGTTTGACCTATTTTCTTCTTCTTTTATCCAGTCGGCTTGGTCATTGTGTTCTACCGGAATTTCCCAAATATTAGCCCAAAAGTTTCGAAGTTCTTCTACAGGAGGTGTCTGATTTTGGTACTTGCTGGGGTCCTGATTATTTAAACTGCGATAAAACTGTTTTTCATTACAAGAAAATTGTGAGTTTTGGGTCTTACGACGAGTACAATATTTGTATCTCTTTAATCTATGGCTCGCAACGGAAAGTTTTTGTTTAAGCGTGTCTAGCACATGCGACGGTTGGCTATTATCGGCTTCATGAGTTGCGTGTCTAGCATATCGATTCAATATTTGGTTTGAGTCTCTTATTACTCTATTGCTTGTATTTCCATTAATAAATTGGGTTAATTTTCCTATATTACATCTAAGATCTTCTATTCTTCTTTCCAACCGTCTTTGCCATGCTGGTGCACGTTTTCTTTGGAAATTATTAGAGTTATCAGGGATATGGTTATTTATTTTAGATCCGTTATAAATTGCGGCTGTTACGGCACTACAATAAATGAGCGTTTGTAAAGAAAAAAAATCTAAAGATTTATTATTATTTATGTTTTCTGGTAAAATTATACTATTAATATATTTAACAGCAATAGCCAACTTTTTTGTGGCTCTCTGTTTTGGTATATAAGGGCGGCTAGTGGGCTCAGAATGTATATAACGGTTTAATGAGTCAGTAAAAATTAAATCAATAGTGCTATTTCGGTCCCTTGTATTTGGTTGTACTTGGTTAGGGAGATTGTCCGGATCTGCGTTATTTAGGACTGTTTGGGGAGTTATGCTCTCTGCTTCTATTTGGGCTTGAGATCGATTAGAAATCTCAGTTAGCAAATTAACTTCACTGTCGCAAGTATCGTCTCTGGTTATCTCAATATGGCTACAAGTATTGTTATCTATATTTAAATTCTGTGTTTGTCTCTCATCGCTATGTGGTGGTACAAGTGAATTTTTATCTGATCTACCATATTCATTTTCGATATCTATATCTAATTCCTTAGCTACTTCCTTTCTTATTTGTTTTATTCTTTCTTCAGTTATGTATTTATTGTTCATTACTACTCTTCTCTGGTCAGCAACTCTCTGCTCGGATATATGTTCAAGATGTGGGTAGTTCGAGACAAACTCTCGATGCATTTGTTTTCTATATGCAGTTAAATTTGTTTCCAGATGTGTAATTTTTAAATAGCTACGGATAATTGTTTCATTATGTTCATTTGTCCATTTCATGCGTTGATTTGGTAATTTTGTTGTTTCAGATGCTAGATTTATGTGTCGTGTGTGTGTTGGATGGGTGGAGGCTAATTGTGTTTGTACTTCATTGTATATCTCTGTAATCCGATTTTGTGGTAATAACTTACTTCGAATGATAGCTCTCCGTTGATCACCAATACGCTGTCGGCTAACGTCAATATGTGGGAATTGTTCAATAACTTTATTGTATAACGGCTCTAAGTAGGCTTTGGTATCAGTTTCTAAGTTTGTCAATACTAGATAGGTGCGCAGTATGAACTCATTCACTTCTTTCGACCATTTTATGCGCTTATTTTGGGTACTCACGGTGGACACAGAATTACCGACTGTAATAGTCGTCTGTGCAACACTCGCGGCACTTGTGGACGGTAATGATGAAGCTAGTATCTCAGGTTTATCGATGTTACTTATTGGTTCTATGGGATTTTGTATATTTATTATTATTATTATTAATCCTCAAAATCGTTTTACTGAAAGACAGAAATGTGATTCAAATTTCTTTTCATTCAATTCAACGGATCACAATATAAAAAGATGGGTATTTACTAATTATTTTATATGTCAGTTGCAAAGTATTTCATTACTATGTATCCTACAACTTATTTATCTTTGTAAAATACGTGCAAAACTATTGTTTTTCTGTTTCTATCATTCATTGCAACTGTGTCAACAGCGAATCATTTTATGAATATTTATGACTCATTGTTTAATAAAGAACGAATAACAAGCAAAGCCGCAACAACACATACAGGTATATAAAGACTTTTTTGGGTTTTTGTTGTAATGCTTGAATAATGATTCCAGACATCACACTTAATACTTCACGAGTAGTGTCACCCGAGCTGTGTCTTCTTCATGAGTAGCGTCACCCAAGCTGTGACTTCTTCATGAGCTGTGTCGCCTGAGCTGTGTCTTCTTCATGAGCTATGTCACCCGAGCTGTGTCTTCTCATGAGCAGCGTCAACCTGGTCTGTGACTTTTTAAAGAGCTGTGTTGACCGAGCTGTGTCGCCCGAGCTGTGTCTTCTCCATGAGTAGCGTCACCCGAACTGTGTCTACTCCATGACTAGCGTCACCTGAGCTGTGACTTCCTCATGAGCTGTCTCATCAGAGCTGTGTCTTCTCCATGTGTAGCGTTACTCTGAGCTGTAACTTTTTCATGAGCTGTGTCTTCTCCATGAGTAGCGTCAACGTGAGGTGAGACTTCTTCATGAGTTGTGTCACCTGAGCTATGTCTATGCCTTGTGGTAATTGATCACATTTGACTCTGAAAAGTTAAGAGATTCCAATCCCCGACCAAACGCGTAAATTGTTGGTAGTCGCGTCTGATCTGTTCCCAAAAGATTACAGACCACCGCGCAATTTCATAGCATGGAAATATGTGTGTGTGTGTGTGTGTGTGTGTGTGACTATGATCTTGCCTCTATCACATCTTCGGACAATATTAAACTGTAAAAATAATAATTACTATTTTTAACATTTTATATCAAATCAATAAAACAACAAAGCGATATCGTAAATGCATTTTTTATTTTTTGTGGTTGGCGATGTATTAACTTATTACCTTTTATTTTCAATACAAATATACAATTTCACATGATATTAGTTTCATAATACATTTTCATGCCCATATCTTCGTTGCCATAGTCTGACCCGATTGTACAAAATCAGCAATATCTAAAAAACAAAATTAAACAGGTAAGTAGGTACTAGCGTGTTTACATAATAAGAAAAATACCCATTATCAGCCCGGAGTCTGGAATTTGTGCCCGATATGTCGATAGGCTCGCCCCCTATCACGTCGTGGGACGGAACACAAGGCGAAACGTGGGTGCCCTGTTTGCATGCCTAACTCTTCTGGGAAAAGCGTGAATTTATGTATGTATGATAAATACACCCAACACTCACACACGTAGTGCTAACCCCACATTAAGAATAAATATATTAATAAATACCTACTTATTATAAAGCATGAGACACTTTTTGATCCTATATAAAAAATAAATATTTGAGATACACCATAGCCGCGACACAAGACTTGTAAATAATATTATATAGTCGGACAATGTGTTTAAAAGTTGGATGGACTCATGCACTTACATATTTTCTAATATAAGCACATAATTTATTCTAAATGTTCTTACTTTGAAACATTCTAGCGAAAAATCCATATTGCGCTTTAGCTTCGGCCGCAGCTGAAAAAATTAAAGTATTATTTATTGAAATTCAAAAATTGTGGACAGGACATAGTGAAATAAATTACATGTGTAATTGCTTTTTAATTAATTTGTACCTGACAGGCATATGTGTATTAATAGTCAATCACCACGCACTATAACGGTAAAGGGAAACATCGTGAGGAAACCTGCATACCGCATATTACAACTTGCATATTATTTTCATGTAGCCAGCATATGATTCCCTCACAACTGAAAGGCTGTTTTATAGCGGTCTCATTCAGAATGTTTGTTTGTGATCGCTTGTCCTGGAAACCGTTTCTCAGAATTGTAATTTGAAAGATAGTTATCTAACCTTTATCCTTTGGATCTTCGCCGCTAGAAGAATATACCAGCATCTAGAAAGATAGGTAAACAATATCTATTTTATCGTTGTTTTTTAAAAGTTAATGGTAACAAATGTTTTACCATAGTCTTTGCCTACCCCTAAGGAATCAGGCGTGACGATTATGTATATATGTATGTAACAAATGTAGTAGTTATATATATAGTCCTGACCCTAAGGCCTAAGATACAAAGTCGTGTAGTAGGGATCAAAAAGTACGAGAGATTTTTGGTCTCGCAACGTTCAGACCTAAAACCAATACTCGAAAACATAAATACTATAATTTTCTTCGACTACAATTGATTGCTATAGTTCCTAGAAACACTGACTTCGCGTGGGAATTCAGGAATTGGTCTTTAATAGAATTTTACCCATCTGGGTGGCTTCAGAACGTGTCCGTACATCCAGGCGTCAAACAAAATATCTGTTGTCCATACAAATATTTACCCTTACAGGGATTGAACCCGTAATTCTTTATCACTGTGAGAGAGCTTTAGTACTTGAAATAATATAAAAATTAAACTTACTATGAAACATAACCAACACAATAGATTGTAAACAAACATCATATTGCAATTATAAAACAAATTATGAATAATTAAAAGTATAAAACGTATGTGTTTTTCAACGCTTCGTTTAATAATGAACAACAGGAGCAGAAAACAAACTGCAGTGTAAATGAACCCTGAATCTATTGACGATTTGTGCAAAGTACGAATGGAATGCGTGAAATGAATGAAATGCGTGAAATGAAGTGCGTGGTGGCCTGTTGGTAACGTACCAGACGCGGCTGCCTACATGATTACGGTGGTCGCGGGTTTAAATCCCAGGGCACACCTCTGACTTTTCGGAGTCATGTGTGTATTGATAGTCAATCACCACGCACTATAACGGTGAAGGAAAACATCGTGAGGAAACCTGCATACCATAGCAATTTGTATAAATTTCTATGGTGTGTGAAAGTCCGCCA
Organism: Theretra japonica; assembly: GCA_033459515.1. Classification (NCBI taxonomy): domain Eukaryota; kingdom Metazoa; phylum Arthropoda; class Insecta; order Lepidoptera; family Sphingidae; genus Theretra; species Theretra japonica. Next base: position 1,168,306 of record CM065950.1, read on the forward strand.
ACCCGCACTAGGACAGCGTGGTGGACTATATGGCCTCACCACTCTCAATCGTACTCTCGATTGTAGAGGAGGCCCGTGCCCTGCAGTGGGTCGTATATGGGCTGCACCACACCACGAATGGAATGACACGAATGAAACATTTTTAATAATTAACAATATTAATTAGTTATAGTATCTTCTTTCTGGTCGTTTTCTCAATGCTGAGGATCGTGACTGTATGTCAATCTTCTCCACTCGGTCCGGTTCTGCGCCATATGTACCGCTCCCTGTATCTGGCCTCCAGTCACCTCCTTGAGTTGGTCCACCCATCTAGCTGGCGCTCTTCCTCTAGCGCGCTTCCCCTCCATTTGTCCGAGAATGATGAGTTTCTCTAGGCTGTGCAATGGGGATCGCATTATGTGCCCAAAGAAACTCCGGATCCTTTCCTGGCACGTAGTCAGCAGGCGGTTGGTGACCTTTAGCTCTTCGAGGATGGAGACATTGGTTCTCATAGCTGTCCAAGGGGTATAGTATAGTTATAATATAAACATACATACATACATAACCACACGCCTTTTCCCAGAAGGGGTAGGCAGAGGTGCTACTAGAACACCCACGTTTCGCCTTGTATATTCCGTCTCACGATGTGATAGGGGGCGAGCCTACCGCCATATCGGGCACAAATTCCTGACTCCGGGCTAATAATGAATAGAAAAATCCAATACCACTTTGCCCGACCCGGGATTCGAACCCGAGACCTCAGCTTTGCAATCATACCGTAGTACCACTACCGACTACGCCACCGAGGCAGTCAGTATAAACATATCAAAATATGTGAATAAAATAAATACACCTAACCCTACACTAAAATGCCATTCACACGGGGAGAGTTTCTCGAAGCGAGAATCATATGCCATTATCGCATGATATAACCGCCGCAAGGTGATCGTGTTCTGATAATCATATCTTCAAGGCCACAACCTCTCCCTGTGTAAATGGACCTGGAATGGAATTTGTCGTACTTAATAAGACTTGTATTATAATACATACTTGTATTATGACAAATTTTTCGGTGTCCAACACCCAGACCCAATTTTTTTATGGACCTTATAAACATGTCTCAATGCAGGGATTGAACACGTTGCCTCTCGTTCCACTGCCGGAGTGTAACCAGCTCCGCCACGGAGGCTGGAAAGTGTGACAAGTAAACAATAGACTTATCTGAATATAAAACAGATTTGAAAAGTGGGTTCTCTGGTCTTGTTCTCAGAACAGTAGTTCTGTATCTGTATCAGCCCATATACATCCCACTGAAGGGCACGGGATTCCTCTTTAATCGAGTACGATTTTGCGGGGTAAGCCCATATACAGTGTGGCAAAAAAGAGTAAGGATTTAATGAGGGCGCTGATAGATCTATTTTATTATTGATATGGCAACCCAACACTACGACGTAAAATGATTAAATATTTGTTATTTTTATTTATTGTTGATAATGGACCCTTTTGTTCGTTTCAAACCACAAAACAAGCAATAACCGTACTAGAATTACAGAAATCCGTCTGACCACCTTGTGGGTGGACTTCCCACGCTGCGCTTTCCGCTGCGAATATTGTAATAATAAAACGAAATAATTTGTACAATTATTTATTGTAATCTCCTTATTTAATTTCTGTACAATCTTCCTTAATCAAAATCTTCTTCTGTATCAGTTGCTTCCGCAGAATCGCTTACATCTAAAAAGTTTAAATATGTTTAAACATGTTATAAACAAATTATTAAATAAGTCCTCACGACCCCATATCATATTATTTTGTAAGAGTGTAGTTCATATACATGTACAAACGACCTAGGAAACCAAAATGTGTTACATTTACTAGCAAACTAATACATATAAGGCTTAATAAGCAGATTATTCATATGTATTAGACATATAAGGCTTAATAAGCAGATTATTCATTTTCAGGTTAATATTTATAAAAAAAGTAAAAAAAGCTAATTGTAAGACTGCCTCGGTGGAGTAGTTGTACTACGGTACGGTTACAAAGCTGAGGTGTCGGGTTCGATGTTTTCTTTTTTTATTGCAATTAATGGCGAGACGAGCATGCCATACGCCTGATGGTATGCGATACGACCGCTCATGGACAGTAGCAAAACCAAACAACGCCATGGATTACAAAGCAATGCTTGGAATTCCACTGCGCTCGCCATCCATCCGAATCGCAGGTCGAGCAAAGTGATATTGGATTTTTCAAATCATTATCCGCCCGGAGTCAGGAATTTGTGCCTGATATGACGATATGCTCGCATCCTATCACATAGTGGGACGGCACATAAGGCGAAACGTGGGTGCCCTGGTAGCAACTCCGCCTACCCTCTCTGGGAAAAAGGCGTGAGTTTATGTATGTCAAAAACTATATGAATTTGCAACTACCCACATCATTATCAGTGAATTTCAGTGCAATATTGTATAAAACACAGCAAGCCAGAATAATCCTCCAAATTTTCTGTGGTTTGTACTGGAACGGCCAGTTTCTATCGAGGCATCGCCATTGGTTCTTTAACATTGATATAGTTTCGTCTATAAATGATCGAATCCGTGCGTGTTTCACGTTATATTCAGCTTCTTTAGAGCCGGGTACTGCGTCTGGTTTGGGGGTCTTTAGCCATGGTTTTTGAGGGTATTCTGAATCTCCTAAAAAAATATAAATCAAATAAATTAATTTTAATAAATGATAAATAAATATAAATACACCCAACAGTCACGTGCATAGTCCTGACCCCACATTAAGATCAATGAAGTCTTGTCGTGGGTATCAGAAGCTACGAGAGACTTTTCGGTCTCAAACACCCAGACCCGAGACAAATACTTGTGGGCATCACAAACATTTGTCTCGGTGCGGAGATCGAACCCGCGGCCTCTCGTATCACAGGCGGCGCCTAACCAACTGCGCCACGGAGGCTGTTAGAGAATAGTGGCGGCGTGTTGTGAAGCTCACCACCTGACGTGATGACCACGACCACTCAAGAAACAGAGAAGAAATACATCTAACAGTCACATACATAGTCCTGGCCCCACACTAAGATCGAGTCTTGTATCAGAAATTACGAGAGACTTTTCGGTCTCACAAACTTCCAGATCATCCAGATCGAACTATCGGCTTATTGTTTCTAACCAACTGTGTTTCAGGAGTTGTCATAAATATATTAGCTCCGTTGAGGTATTATACTAGAGCGGACATCGGGAACAAAGTCTCTGCGCATTGTACTGGTACAGGATTCGCGTGTGAGTGCACACGGGAACCTAGTGAAGCGAGAGAGAAGATGATTACTGCTTAGGCGTGAGAGAGACAGAAACAGAAAGAGCGGTACCGTACCGTTCATTTTTGTTACAAACATTTTGTTTGCAATGTCCCCTCAAGACTCTAGTACTGTATCAGCCCATATACATCCTACTGCAGGACACGGGCCTCCTTCTACAATCGAGAGTACGATTGAGAGTGGTTAGGCCATATAGTCCACCACGCTGGCCTAGTGCGGGTTGGCGGACTTTTACATACCATTGAAATTAAACAAATCGCTATGGTATGCAGGTTTCCTCACGATGTTTTCATTTATCGTTATAGTGCGTGGTGATTGACTATCAATACACACATGACTCCGAAAAGTCAGACGTGTGCCCTGGGATTTGAACCCGCGACCACCGTGAACATGTAGGCGGCCACGTCTGGTCCGTTACCAACAGGCCACCACGCACTTTCAGGACTCTAGTATAATATCTCAATGATTAGTTCCCTTTTTTTCTCACAGCAAATGCATTGCTAATTGCAACTCGATTACCGACAGTAATTTAGATGCAGCCACATCGCAGTTACTTTTTATTGAACAATGTTTCCAGTTAATCAACATCTGTTAGCGAATTGTTATTTATTGTTATATGGGGTGTAGGCACGTATTATATGTTAAGTAATGTTCACTAACATGTGGCAACAATCGATAACATTCTTTCAGAATCTGTACCTGTATCAGCCCGTACACGTCCCACTGCAGGGCACGGGCCTTCTACAATCGAGAGTACGATTGAAAGGGGTTATGCCATATAGTCCACCACGCTGGCCTCATGCGGGCTGGTGGACTTTACATAGCATAGAGATACCTCACGGTGTTTTTGCACGATGTTACTCCACAAAAGATAACGAAAAGTCTCTCGTAGTTTCTGATACCCACTACACAAGACTCGATCTTAGTGTGGGGACAGGATGTATGTGACTGTTGGGTGAATAAAAAAAATTCTATGATTTATTTGCCATATTATGAAAACCCAATTTTTAAAAATATGTTCAGAAAATGGTTAATCTGATGTTAATTTGTTCGACTGCCTTGGTAGCATAGTTTACTACGGTATGATAACAAAACTGAGATCTCGGGTTTGAACGCCGGGGTGGGCGGTGATATTAGATTTTTCTATTCATTGTCAGTCCGCATTCAGTAATTAGTGCTCGATATGGCGATAGGCTCGCCCCTTATCACATCATGAGACGGAACACATAAGGCGAAACGTTGTCTGGGTATCCTGGTTGCACCTCTGCTTACCCCGTGGCTGATGGATAGGCGTGATGTTTATGTTTAGCTATCAGGTATGTTACATACCTGGGTTACCAGATAGTAACTTATCAAATCCGGGACAATTCTAGGACAACAATGTCGGGTCGTGGCCATAGTAGAAAATATACATACATACATAAACTCACGCCTGTTTCCCAAAAGGGGTAGGCAGAGGTGTCTTAGTAAGTAACCAGGACACCCATATTTTGCCGTATATATTCCGTCCCACAATAGGTGGCGAGCCTATTGCCATATCGAGCACAAATTCCTGACTCCGGGCTGATAATGAATAGAAAAATCCAATTTCACTTTGCCCAACCCGGGACTCGATCCCGAGACCTCAACTTAGGAAAAGGAAATTTCGTGTATTTTTTTATTTTCAAAGGATTCATATTTGTATTAGAAAAGAAAAGACCCATTTATTTTCAAATACATACTTTTATTAGATACTGTATGTGTTTAGAAGTGTGTTTAGTTGCTGTGTCATTCGTCCCTATTTTATTTTGTTAATAAATACCGTACGGGTCGAGCTAAATAAAACCGTTTAAAAATATAGTATTTTTTTAGAATCCGGGACAATAAGCTCTAATTACTGGACGCGGGACAAGAGGCAAATTTCCGGGACAATCCCGGAAATCTCGGCCGTCTAGCAAGCCTATGTAGTGTGCCAAAAGTGTGCCAAATTAACATACATACCGTATGTATGTTAATTTGTTTCCTAAATCCCAACTCTAATTAATTTAAATAATTAAAAAGTAATTTGCTTTTCGCAATCGTGCGACTAGATGTCGCTGTATAACAAATAAATGAGCTCAAACACAAAATTGCGATACGCCATCTATCGTCGAATAGCGCAGTTTCCTACACGTGTTAGTACTTTTGTCGGCATCCTTTGAGGTCAAGCGGCCTAGAGGCGGCTTTCTTTTGAGCACATAAATCATCGCTTTGATTTTACCGCCTCTAGCTCATTTGCGCCGCGGATTTTGAAGAGCGTACAACTGTTCAAACTGCGAAGCGCTGAGTAAAGTAACATCGTGCCTACTTCAAAAAAGGTAAATGTGAACTTGTAATAAAGATCTTAATATCTTACGTACTTAAAAGAAATAAAATATCGTATTGGAGTTTCGGAACCTCGAAAGTATTATTATAGTACTTTTATATACTCTACTCTGTTTAAATAGTTGCTTATAAACTTTATTAACATAAATTCATCAAAGTAGTACTACTTTGATGAATTTAGGAGATTTTGGATTCCCCTTTGGTATGTACCAACCAATTCTCACGTTTTACTTGTGTTTTACGATTTATTATAGGTGTAGATAATAAATATAACATGTTTGTATTGACATAAGAAATTTACTTTAAAAAACTCTAAATTCTGCTCGAGATGTGTACGGAATTTTGATTTAAGTAGGTATAAGTATTTGAATTTACCGCGACTTGAGTTTTGATTCTTTAATTATATACATAATCGAATATCAGCATATCAATAGTTTTAAAAACTTAGGTAAATTATGTATTAATTCTAGTCGTGTTTATATTTGTTATTAAACATTTTGCAAGCATCACAAAGTCCTGATAGCTTATTTACGCGCTGCATCCGGTACGCGTAATGGCGAAATATTTTAGCGTAAAATGTTAAAGTAATCGAAAAACTTGTTGATAATGAATATTAAGGTGACAATATTTTGATATTTCAGATAGGATGAACCCGACAAAAGGCGTCTTCGACTATATGACTGAAATGAACAGACTTTTTCCCAGAAACGGTAAGCGTAAAACTTTTTATTTTTCTATTGTACGTACATATTTTGTGTTAATGGAAGGCCTGCCTGGTTAAAATTTGACCACGTTAGGTTCACATAACAATAAATATGAGATTGGGACGTGTAAAGAGTATTCTTGTCACAAATTATTTGAATTAGGTCTGTGAATATTACAATAATTTTGTGTAATGTTTATGTAATCGAACAATAAATTATCTTTAAAAAATATAAGTATATAATTAAGTATAATGTTATTTATTCCAGGAATATTTTATTGTATATCATTAGATTGTTTTATAAACTTTTGTTTTATTGTAGTAGGTAATAATGGAATAAAAAAGATTCCAACAAGAAAATTACCACACCTTTAAAAATAATCTAGGCACACGAGTTAATGCCTAAGCCCTTGACAATAGTAATTAAAACAATATGAAACTGCTATAAAGTATAAACTATAATTTTCAATGTTTAACATCTGATCACCAATTTTTTTAAACATTATTGTCTTTTTTATGAATAAATCAAACATTTGTACTTTTTCACTTTATTAGAGCTTTTACATAGTGCTGTAATGGTCATATGACCTTAATTTCTGTTTCAGATGTATTCCGATCATCAAACAATGCCATCTCTCTATCTCCATTCAGCCAGTCTACGCCAGCTAGATCGTCGAGTTCTACGGAATCTACTCCTCCAGACCTGTACCCTGATATGTCCAACATAATCCAACCAGGGGACTATGAAACACCCTACTTGATTCGCCGACAACGCCCGATTATTGGCCGAAGACTCATGACTGACCCTCCAACATTGGACCAAAAGCAAACTTCACCAAAGAGTGAAGAATACGACTTCCCCAACATTTGGCAGTTTGACGAATCGCCAATTTCTCAGAATTATTTACCTCCCCCACCAGAACAAAGGTCGCAAAATGTTTATTATGAGCTTTTCCCGACAGATAATAAAGGGTTCGAATTTCGCACACCAGTTAAAAGCAACACTAACAGTATTTCTCCAAGTCGTTTGACAACTTCTCCGAGTTTGTCAAACATTTCTTCATGTTCTCCTAACATTGGACCATTTGCATATCCATCTTCTCCATCCAACTTTGGTAGCCCAGTGTATGGGCCATGCTCATCTAAATACCCTGAGAGGCCGAAGTTATGTACCTTTTGCAGGAAGAATGGGGAAACTCCACTAGTATACATGACCCATACTGTGAAACAAAATGTTGGCAATAGGAACATAGTGTCATGTCCCATACTAAGGTCTCATGTATGTTCTACTTGCGGAGCTTCTGGTGACGACGCCCATACTATGTAAGTGCAATTTTTATTATTCAAATCTGTCTCAACTGCTAACTTTTTATACAGTTTAAAAGGCGAATGTTTGCTGATATCTACTTCCCTTTCTTTTATTTGTCATTAATTGCTTCATTTGTGATATATTATATTAATGTTATGTGTATTCCTTGTGGGAAATCCTCTAATAAATAAATAAATGTCAGCAATCTCTTTAATTTTTTGAGGATTTATTGGTGTTGTTTTGACTTTAAATAATCTAAACTTATGCATTGATATTCAAGAGATTACATTAAAACCTTTGTCTCAACCCAATATCAAAGCATTTCAGTGAGAAATGTTTTTGATGATTTAATTTCATAAAACAAGGTTTAAGCATAATATTTTCATAATTTTCAGTACATACTGCCCAGTACTTCGAAGCTCCAACAATGGCCTGCCTTTGCAGTCAACAACAATCACTTTGAAGAACACCAGAGTCAAAAGCAATGGTAGGAGACGATACTAATCATGGTATTTGGGTTTGCATGCTTAACTACTAATATGTTACATAATAGAATGGATAAGAACAGCGTGACTTCAATATATTTATCAATTAACCCATATAACTAAAATAACTGCTAAGTACTAAACTGTGTTCACAGGGTATATTACTGATAGTATCACTGGTTTTTAATGACTTGATAACTTGAAATTGGCATACAAAAAGCAGGTAGTTAACAAAAATACATAATGCTTGTTATTACGTATTTTAGCGCCCTCTATTGGTATATTTATACAATTTCGCCATTACATTTGTTAGCCAAATAACAAAAGGTACTTAAAAAGGTTTACAGAACTTTATTTTATATTTCTTTTATTTTTATGAATGCTGGTTCATGCATAAGTTGGTGTGGCATATTATTTATGGGTATTTTATATATTCTACTGTTCCATGCACTTTTTTTTTAAACAAAGATCTCATAGGGGTTTAAAAAGCTCTGTTATAGCAAATAATAAGGTTTAAAACACATTCCATTTTATTCATAGACAGTTGTAAAAGCTATTTTAGTTATCAAATGTTTTGTCATTTTCACTCAAACTGAATTTGAATAGTATTTCGAAAGAGACACCATTTGATAACTAAAATAGGTTTTAAAACTGACTATGTATAAGGCCGATCATATTTGAGTGCACATGTATGTACATTGGAACAAATATTTGAGACTTATTCAAACATTTGTGCTATAAAAACTTCTGATTAGTTGATATAGATAGATATAGGTTTAGTTAGTATTTTTACGAATTTTCTATAAGTGACAATAACTATGTTAAGGATACTTTTAGCTAGGGTTAGAGGTAATGAACCATATGTTTGTTTATCCTTAATAATATTTTAAAAAAAGTTCTTACTATTTGCATTTTCAATAATTATGGAAAATTCTTTGAACATATTTTGTATCATGTTATTATTTAATGACAACTTAAAGTTACAATAAGTATAATCATTCTAATGTTTGACAAAATAATGACTCATAGAAATCTCACATTTTAATTATTATTTGACGAAAGATATCATAAAAACATTTTTATTTCGATTTATACTAATAGTATACTATACTAGTAGTATCATATCATTTTACCCTTCAAAAAACTTTACTATAATAAGACTCATTTTATAATAAACAGGAGTGTAATCTTTTTATAGTAATTATAGACTATTTCTTAATTATGTGACTTGCCTCTTATGAATCTTCTTTATACACATAAAATGTAGGTAGATTTTAACAACACAGTATATTGATTCTATTGTGTAACTAGATGGCGACACTGGATTCGTATTTTATTGACAAAAACCACTGATCACTATATACTTTTTAACATACAAAATTTTTACTTGTATAAGTTCTTTACAGTGTATATATATTTGAGATACTCTGGCCTTTGACTACACTTATAAATATCAAAATAACCATATTAAAACTATATTTAAAAACTGTTACATATTCATAACTCCCAAAATACAAAGATATGTACATTTTTTTAAAACATTTATTTGACTATTTGCAAAAATATCTGAATAAATCATGTTTTAATCACTATATTAATATTATAGTTTTGGATACAATGGCAATTTTTTTCACAATTACGAATTAAGATACTTGACAAAATGATATTTCATTGTAATGTACATTGCACAAACAGTTTTATACAAATTAATGTGATAGTCTTGACTTATTTTAAAGAATTTGTTAATTATTCTTAAATAAGATTACATTTCTAATAATTCAATGAAACTTAAGTTTATTATTGAAATATTTTATGGCAATTTATATAATATTTTCCAGTTACTATTGAAAGACTAACTTATGCCATCATATGATTTTATATTCTGATAACCTTGAACCAATCTAAGATGGTTCTAACTGTATTATGGACAGTATTTAAGAATCACGAATTTAAATTCGAAGGAAACTTTCGGGAATTTGTTGTGCTAGAAGAAAATTGTAAATTAAAATTATATGAATTTGATTTCTGCTATGAACTGATAATTTAATAAGTATTCTCGTTTCAAACTCGATAGATATGAAAAAATTGTAATTCGCAATACTCAAGATATGGTATACATATTTTAAAGTGGTATGTAATTTGAAATTATGTTGTTATGTAATTCCTGTGGCTTTTACCACGTTGAAATATTCTTTTATTCAAATTATAAACAAAATTGTTACTTTGTTTAGGTAGAACTGTTTACAACAAATAGGATTTTTTTGCAATTCAAATATGCAGTTTATTTATGCGTTACATATGCAGTACAGACAATGATCTCAAAGTAAACCATTCAAAAACAATTTATAAGAGCATTAACAATGATTTTAATTGTTGACTGATTGTATAAAATTGCGTAAATTTGTTTTTATTCATAATTCGTATGAACACGATGATCGCATCGCAATGACCATAAAACTGATTAACATCTTGTTAAAATATTTAAAGTAAAAAAGAGGACTAGGTATTAATTTTCAATTCTTATTTCTAAATTCTAGATTTAATAAAATGAATATGTTTAATGCCTAAACACAGGCTCTATAAGAAAATTATTTTTTTATGTAAAAGAAAATTGGTGATGCATAATATTACTTTAAATTATATTTTGCAAATGTTTTAAAACATACATTTGTAAAATTTATGTTTTTGATACTTGTTATGCGTCGACACGATGTATTAAAAATACTTCACAAAAAGAAGTTACAGTGAATGTTTTGTAAGGAAATATTTTTATCTGGACATTATGGATGGACTTGGGATTTGGCTAGGATAAAAAATATTAAGCTGTCTGTAATAAATCGCTCAGAGCGATTAGACCGCCATCTGTACTTTACATGTAGTTGTAATGTTTGTGTAGCTTTTCTATTTCCTACTATGTGCAGTTAAGAATATATAAATAAATGTCCCTTTGCTATTGAACATTCTTCTATAACTGTATTTAATAAGTATTTGTTGTGTAAATTCGTTCTGAATTGTTTAATATTAATGTTTAATTCTAATTTGAAGCAAAACATAAGCGCCCTCTACACTAAAGCTGAAAAAACAGAAACACAACTATTTTAGGAATTATTTTTTTTCTCCATTGTTAATAAACATAACATTGATTTCCCCAAGTCCACCCATATGAATATTATGTTCTACATAGCATTTATGTTTTTAATTAGATATTAATATTAGCCACGTACTTTATGTACATTATTTTTAAGAAACTTAATTTTTTGCATGTTTTTAATATACTAATATAATTAATGTGTGCTTTTATTTTCTAACCCACTAATACACGGTGTTTGAGGTTTTTAAAATTACCTGTTTGGTGGAGGTATTTTTGCATGATGGAAAGAGAATTGGGAATGTACCTTTTAATTTCAGCACGAATTCCTACTGGATTGCGAAAAATATATACTCGAAGTCCTGTGGGATTCTAAACATTTCTGCGTCTGTTTAAATGACTTGTTTTAATCACAATGCTCGTTATACTGAAAATAGTAAATTTTATTCGAATACACATTAATGTTCTTATAACGCCATCTATCGAATAAAATACGAGCTCACTGTTAAATATACAAAAATATATTTTTGTTTCGAACGTGGCTAACTACTTTGTTTTTAACGCAGTATAAACACAATTTATTTATATTCCTCCACGGATACAAATGATTAGGTTAATTTGTACAATTTTACAAATATCTAAATTGGTCATTGCGCCAAATATTTTCTATTTTTAGTACATCTTGACGTTAGCACGTTTAGTTTGTTAGAAGCACGCGTGCGGTTATTTCTCCCTAATAATTATTAGTTTTCAATTAAAATGGCGCCATACGATTGGCCTATTGACACCGAGAATTTACCGGTTATGCGTATAGTAACGCCTCGGAACATTGATATGTGTGGCATTTATGGCATGTGAGTAACATTCGTTTATTTGATGAATGAAAAAGCCATGTAATATAACAAATTGATGTATATTTTAATTTACTGGGGATAGAGACATCTATTTAAAATTCGCTGCATTAGTAGCGTGTTCGCATAAATACTGTAAAGTGTAAGTAAAACAATGAAACGTACAATTACATTTAATGTAAATTGTTATTGCACAATACAGGGGTAATATAAATTTATTTAATGATAGAAAGGCAACATTTAGATGAAAACTGATACAAAGTTTGTGCCAAATGGTGTTCCTAAATTTATATATCTATCGGCCGCCCAACCGCGCCCTACTCAAATGCTACTTGTTTATTTCTCCAGATGATCCAAAGATATGGATAGATCATATTATATAGATGGATGTTTTATGAGTCTTACGTGCACATAACTTAGGAGGATATTTGTACCCACCTGTGGTCATGTGGAATTGTCGTCTTAAGTTTTAATTCGAGATTTAATTCTAGAAACAAATCCTAAGGGACTAGTTATTTAAAAATAAATTCCTCTTAGGCTGTATGATTTTCTCCTCTGCCGAAACGAAAAATTAAAAACAATTAAACGTCAAAGTCAGTTCAATGTCAAAATTGTCAAGTGTAACCATATTGTTTTTGCGTACCAAAAAATAAATAAACATTAGTTATGGCATAAAAATTACAGTGTAAACAATAAAAAATGAGTACTACTAAGTTGCCTGAAGTCGACGAGGATGAGTGTACGCGTCCCGAATTTATTTACGGCGGTCCGTTTATAAAAGTCGAAAAGCCTAGACCATTCCTAGATACAGCCACGCCGATTAACTTAGAACTTCAAGCGACGTTCAAAAAGTACGTATATTTTTCTATATTTAACAAAACAAGTACGAAGAATATTCAAAATTGTAAATTGACTTATAAATATTTTTTTTGTAGAATAATTTGTAAATTGAAAATACAATTTTGAAGTTTAATTGATAAAAATATTAACGTACAAGTAATATAAACATGGTTTTTAAATACACCATTATTTTAAATCCCTACAGGATTCTTATTGGATTTTTCTAATCAGAATTATGGTGTAACGAAAACCTGCATTATAGTATTTATAGAGAAAATCTATGTGTCTGCCATTGACACACACACATTTTTTTGCAAAAGTCAGCTTATAAATAAAAAACTACACACAACAGTCACATGCATACATAGTCCTGATCCCACACTGATCAAGTTTTGTGTTGAGGATATCAGGCACTATAAGAGACTTTTCACTCTCAAAAACTCCCAGACCCGAAACACATGTGTCTCACACAAACATTTTTTGGATTTAGGGATCAAACCTATGGCCCCTTGTTTCACTGCTAGCATTTGAACATGCATCTAAAGATTTTATCTTAATTGTAGTACTAGTAAAGTTCCGCCAACCCGCATTGGGCCAGCGTGGTGGACTATATGGCTTAACCACTCTCAATCGTACCCTCAATTGTAGAGGAGGCTCGTGCCCTGCAGTGGGTTGTGTATGGGCTGATACAGTACAGTACAGTACAGTGTAGTAATAGTAATTTCACAGCCTTGTAACATATCAAAAGCCAAATTAGGCCAGCGTGGTGAACTATATGGTCTAACCTCTCTCAATACTATTGATTATAGAGGAGGCCCGTGCCATGCAGTGGGATGTATATAAGCTGATACAGATATTAAAAGCTTGCACCAACCCTGTGTAAGTAGGGAATAAAGATAGGTAGCAAGCAATAGTATAGGTCAAAACAGCAGTGTAAACGCATTGTTGTGTTCCGGTTTGAAGGATATTGTAGCCAAGTAACTACTGGCCATAATGGGACCTAACTTGTTATGTCTGAGGATCGCGAGTGCCGTAGAACCCCAAGCATTGATTTGTAATTATTGATTTTTTTGCTACTGTCCATGAGTAGTTGTATCACTTACCATCAGGCGAATGGTATGCTTGTCTCGCCATTTATTGCAATTAAAAAAAAGTTAGAAGGTAATGTTAGTCTTGGGAAGATTTTTTAATTGTTGAATATGTTGGTAGAATAAATTATGACATGAACAAATAAAAAAAAGTAATGAAATTATCCAATTGAGTCACATTTATGTTCCATTTACATAATTTGATATGTCAATAAGTAGTATTTTGGTAATTTCTAGGCAAAATATATCAAAATGTAGTTGGAAATAAATGTTTTTATTCGGTTGTGTATAGCATAACATAATTTCGCCATGTCTCCCAGAGCCCGGATAGCTCAGTCGGTAGAGCATTGGACTTTTAATCCAAGGGTCCAGGGTTCAAGTCCCTGTTCGGGCGGCTAAACTTTTTGCTTTTTAAAGTCTTTTAGATTTTCTGAGATACTACAAATATTTATTTAATCGAATTTCACTAACATTAACGTAATAGAAATATTGTAAAAATTCTAAATCAGTTCTCGTAATTAGTAAGTTACAAAATTTCGCTATAGGTGGCGCTGTTCAAGGAAAATAATTAAATGATTCTGTGATAAAATAACAGAGGGCGTTACTATCGTTGGTATTTTTACATTTAAGTTCCATTTGCAAAAGAGGACTAAATTATAAATGACTGACTCTCCGGGAGTAAGTCCAACGAAGACCCAAGCCACTGGTGGTTAAGGATCCAAAGTGAGGAAGTTTTTACTATGCGTGCCGTGTCCAGTAATACTGCCTTCTGTATTTAGCTCTTAATCCAACGGCAAATTGGTAGCCTCTGGAGATTTTTTATCGACGCTCATATCAACCTATTAACAATATAATTATGATAAATAATTAGTGAAAGCCTCTGTGGCGCATAGGTTGATTGCCGGTTCTAAATCTAAAGGGGTTCGATCCCCGCACGCTGTGGACTGAAAGATGATGCAGTGACGAGAATTGAGAAAGGATTGTTAAGATGGTTTGGGCATGGATGGATGGATAAAAGGCGATTAACAAAACAGATACATGAGGCGAGTGTGAATGGAAGAGTCGGTAAGGGTCGATCACGTCGAACCTACGTCCACCAAATTGATGGCACTCTCCGCAAGGGTCAGCTTTAAAGTACCCTGAACCGACGAGAATGGATAAAGACAATAATAAAAGTGGACGAAACGAGAGTAGTATACCATGCACTTTTAAATTCTTTGATTGCCTTAGCCCAATACCGCTTTTCTCTTCCCATCCTTTTTCCTTCCCGCTCCCCTCCCGATCTGATGGTCCGGCAACACATCCATGATCCAGCGTTTGCCATAAAGTGACGTGCTTGCTCGTTTGCCGGACCTATGCTATAAAAAAATGTCTTTGTTCCAGGAGTTTCGCGTACTACTCGTTGAAGGAAAGGCTTCCGATAATATTAACCAAAGTCATCGATTATTGCTCAAGAGAAGGTGCTAAAATCAAGTCTTCTAATTCAGCGGTAAGTACTTACCACCTTGTTCATAGACAGATTTGAAACCTATTTTAGTTACCCGGTGTTTTGTCTTCTTCGCTCAACCTGAATTCAAAGACGTTCGAAAGAGAGGAACAAGAGGTAATAAACTGCCTTGCTGGCCCAGTTGTTTTATTGTCTCGGGTACGAATCCCGGGTCGGAACAAGTGATATTATATTTTTTTATTATATATCAGCCTAGAGTCGGGAATTTCTGTCCGATTGGCGATAGGCTCGCCCTATCACATCGTGAGAAAGGATACCCAAGGCGAAATGAGAGTGTCCTGATAACAAAAGCCTACCCCTTCTGGGAAAAAGGCGTGAGTTTATGTGTGTATGTAATTTCGAAAACCTAAATTACTTGGGATATATTTCGATCTGAATTAAGTTCTTTGAGTACAAGTGGGGTTTTAGAAACAGAGTAGTACCACCCCAGCCAATTTACATTCCTTAATACTTTTCCAAATTTTTAACCCTTTTGTTTTGTTTCAGAGCGACGATGACCTCCGCTCGTTCATCCAGTACGTGACAAAGTTGAAGAACGACCTGATGACGAACAAAAGGTTCGACCTGTTCACAGTGGACTCGGCTGAGGCCAAGCTGTGGAACCAGTGGATAGAGGCAGCGGAGAGCCAGTACTATTTCAGCCATGTGTGGGTGTTCACTGAATGTTATGTGTATAGGAGGCTCAGGGAAGGATGTGAGTTGAGGTAAGAGTCAAGACTATTTTTTCTCATACAATCACGCAGCCACGTAACCCTTTTTATGTGCTCTGATATGGGAGACAGTACTGTACTGTGCTGTATCAGCCCATATACGTCCCACACCAGGACACGGGGCTCTTCTACAATCGAGAGTACGATTAAGAGTGGTTAGGCCATATAGTCCACCACGCTGGCCTAGTGCGGGTTGGCGGACATAGATTTTTTATAAATCGCTATGGTATGCAGGTTTCCACACGATGTTTCCCTTCGCCGTTATAGTGCGTGATGATTGACTATCAATACATACATGACTCCGAAAAGTCAGAGGCGTGCCCTGGGATTTGAACCCGCGACCACCGTGAACATGTAGGCAGCCGCATCTAGTCCGTTTACCAACAGGCCTCTACGCACTTTTATTAAACAAAAACAACACAACTATATTATGATATCAGGCATAAGAAGATATTATAACAGTTTCTCCAAGTGAAGACCACCAACCTGCACTAGGTCAGGGTGGTAGTATGGCCTAACTCTTCGCAGTCAAACTCCCGATTGTAAAGGATTCTCGTGCTCAGCAATGTCTGATTGTGCGTCAATCGTATTATTTTGTGATATAATTATATTTCCAGCAAGGGTTTGCAAAACTTCGATCCGTTCGAGGAGCAGAAGCGTAATTCTTTCACAGACAGCGTGGAGCTCATGTGTACTGTGGCAGAGAGGTTGTCAACAATGTTGCCGGAGAGCGACAAGGACAAACGGAAGGCTGACTTCATCACGCTGCTCAAGGTGAGGTGGTAGGCCAGGTTTTTTGTAGTATAGATCCGCCAAACGAGCAAGCAGGTCCTGATGGTAAGTGATCACTGCACATGAACATCCACAACGCTGGATCATGGATGTGTTGCCAGACCACCAGATCGGAAGGGGAGCGGGAAGGAGAAAGGAAAGGTATTGGGCATCCGGCAGTGTCTCTTCACAATATTCACCAATTTGATGTGAATGTTTCACCAGAGATTCTCTCGTAGTTTCTGATACTATTTTTTTATCTCTTAATGTGGAGTTAAAATTTAATTGTGTTACATTGTTGGTTTATTTATTTATGTTCTAATTGAATTATATATTTATAGCAATGTAATATTATTTTGCTTTACTTAATTTAAACAAAGAAGTTTCAATCAGGACAAATATGACTAAGTATATATTTTATTTCCAGATATGTCTGTGGGCGAACAAATGCGACCTATCTTTATCTATGGGCGAGAAGGTGTCTTTGGGTAAGCCCAGTGAGGCCGGTCAGGCCGCCGCCCCCGCCCCCGCCGGCGACAAGGGGGCGCCACCCGCGCCCGCGCCGCCCGCACCCCCCGTCGACCCCTTCCAGATGATCATCGACTTCAAGGATAAGGTTGGTTTTGTATTCAATTACTGTTCTTTACATACCAACATATATAAACTCACGCCTTTTCCCAGACGGGATAGGCGCAGGTGCATCTGGATACCCAAGTTTCACTTGTGTTCCGTCCCACGATGTGGTAGGGGGCGAGCCTATCGCCATATCGGGCACAAAATCCCGACTCTGGGCTGTTAATTAATAGAGAAAAATTATATCATTTTACCCGACCTGGATAACTTTTTTATTAGCCCATAACTGTTCTCTAAGCACGGGACTCCAAGACCACACAAAAATTAATTGTGAGGACTTAGGCCTTAATCCACGCTGGTCTAGTGCGAGTTGGCGGATTTCACATGCACATCGACATTCTTGTCGCTGGACGCAAACTGCTTCCAACAGGTCGATGTGGTGGTCCTTGGAGGAATCCTATGTTCAGCAGTGGACTTCCTGTGACTGAATAGAGAGAGAGAGAGAGATTATTGTTAAGATCTCCGGTATGCAGGTTTCCTCACGATCTTTTCCTTCACCATTAAAGTACGTGATAATCGGCAACTGTTATATATAGTTCAATCAGTGGCGTGCCTAGGGTTTTGGGGTAGGGCAAGCCCAATATTTTGTTTTATGTTTAATGCATATTGATTTAGAGGAAAAATATACTAACAACAAAGAAAACGAATGTACGTCAGCAGACTTAACACATAATCTATACAATATTAGGATTAATACAAATATAGATTACTTGTGGAAATGCAACCGTAATTGTTTATTGCAATAACTGCTGAGCACTTCATTTTTAATACCCGACATTCCGCTAGCACAACGATAGCTACTATGGTACCGTGTTTGACTTCGCAGTTATCCGAAAATGCGGCATAAATTATTATTATTATTAATTCATTAACGTTAAATTTTTAAGAATTACAAGTAATAACATATTTTTTGAAAGAGCCACCTAATTTATTGCAATAACTATACTTTATCAAACTATTCTAATACACAAGTGTCGTTTGAAAAACATAATATGAAACATCATTATTTAATATCCTATACAAAGGGAAGCATGTAGAAATCAAATTACGTAGTTTATTTAACTGAACTGATAAAATACCTCTCGTGATTTACCACGAATATAAGAAATACACAAACCCGGCGTTGTTTTCGCTCTAGTTTCTAATTCAATATAATTGAATTAAATTACCTTTACACCGGCAACGAACACTTTCATCATCACACTAAAACCATCACAGGAAACAATACAACTCATTTTAGTATCAAAAAGCTTCAATAACATAAAACAACTAATAATTAACCTATATTACAACTATTTACAATAATTACACAATGTCAAAATACTTATGAAGTTAGTACGAATTCGTTCAGAATTGCGAAACGAAACGTAAATATAAACATTACTATAAATTACAAACTGCAATTATAATTTATTAAAAAGTACCGAGATTACAGGCACATTTTTAATCATTTAATTAAAAATATTTTTAAATGCGAAACAAGTTAATTTAATAACAATAAATATATTTACTAAACAACAATAACAAATAATAACGTGACAACCGTGAAATGTTCACCACGAAGCCGGGCATTTCGTCTCGTACTGAGAGCTATACAAAAATAGCCATACCTATACATTCGTAGCGTCTTGTACACCATTTCACCCATACGTGGGCCGCGTTGCCAAAAGCCTCGTAAAAGCACACGAGAGAGAAAAAGATAGATATATGTGCGTTGTGCCGCCTTTTTAAGGGAGCGCGTGGAGCCACCGTTTTTTGAGTTTTAATATCATTGCCTATGGAATGAATTTCGCGCGGCGCTTTGGCGCTCCGTCTCAAGCGCTGTATTTAGACGCGCCGCGACAGGACGCGGTAAATTCAAAAATTGTAGATGTTTTCTAATAAATGAATGTATTGTATTTATTGTAATGGTTTATGTTCAGTATCGAGTATGTACGTATTAAGTAGGGCAAGCCGGGCTTTTGGGCTTGTATGGAAGTACCGCCACTGAGTTCAATGTGAGTTTTAATGAATATCACTGTATATTTGTATTGCGCTCGTCACACCAACACATTCATTATAATATGTCCCCTACAATATTCTGTCGCCAAAAGCGTTGTTGTCAAAATAATAACAATAATTATGCTCTCATCATATTTTATTATATTGGACATGTTAATACTATTGGATTACGAGTACAAATGCTTGTTATTTTAATTAAAAGCATATCTCAAACAATGTCTTAAATATATATTTTTTCAAATTTTATTTGTAGTTCCAAATTTCGCCACGCGCCAAAAGATGACAGATGAAATATAATAATTTAATAAACCTTTTTTACAGTTATTAGTGGATGATTCTGCTAAAGCGGTTGATCAGGTGATAGCAAAAGCAGATGCTATAGCAAAGGCGATTGAAGGGGTAAGAGCCATATTTATTCATAATAATGTTTTTACTTTTTCTATTGGTATAGCAACACCTACAAAAAATAATAATAATGAAATTTCATTAAATTCGATATTTTACTAATTTATTGTGAAATACCCGCTTGTTGATATGTTTGAAATCGTTATGAAAGTAGTTAATTTTTTATTAAATATTAATCAATGTGCAATGTTATAAAAAGTGATAGAAATTAGAAAGCGAAATGTTTACTTTGCAAAACCAAATAAGCTCCCGCCAAACAACAGTGTATATGCACTGTTGTGTCCTGTTTTGAATGACATTGTAGCCAGTGTTACTGCTGGACATAATGAGACTTAAAATCTTATATCTCAGGATGGCGAACCCAGTGGAATGTCAAGTATTGCTTTGTAATTCATGGTGTTTGGTTTTGCTACTGTTCATTAGCGGTCGTATAGCTTACCACCAGGTGAATGGCATGCTCGTCTAGCTATTCATTGCAATAAAGAAAGCTGTGTACGCTATTCAAAATAATTATATAATATTTTTATTAATTAAATGGACGTCGCTGGATGCAGGCTGCCTCCAACAGGTCACTGTGGAAATCACTGGAGGAGGCCTATGTTCAGCAATAGACTTCCTTTGGCTGATGGATTTGATGATTCATTAAATTAATTAATTGATTAAAAATTTACCATTCCGTTTGTAGTTCAAATGTCTCATTTTACGGTTATTTGCAGTTTAAATTACTTGCAATATTTAAAGGATATTTGTTATAATTATTATTTGAAGGTAGGTTAATGAATGGTCGTTTTCAGAACACGACGTTCAAGTTCCAATGCAGTTGTCACAGGTTGGCCACGCTTGCCGGCATGCCACTGTGCAAAGATGAGGTCTATAGTCTATATACAAGTCATTTTGTAGTTTATTTGTAGTTAATGGTAGGTTTGAAAGATACATACACAATTGTATAGTTAACTTGTGTAGTTAACATAATACATACATACATAAACACACGCCTTTTTCCCAGAAGGGGTAGGCAGAGATGCTACCAGAACACCCACGTTCCGCCTTGTAAATTCCGTCCCACGATGTGATAGGGGGCCAGCCTATCGCCATATCGGGCACAAATACCTGACTCCGGGCCGAAAATGAATAGAAAAATCCAATATCACTTTGCCCGACCTGGGATTCGAACCCGAGACCTCAGCGTTGCAATCGTACCGTAGTACCACTACGCCACCGAGGTAGTTGTGTAGTTAACTTGAGTAGTTATAGTATAGTGCAGAGGCGGGTTAAATCTTGAGAGCGTTAGGTAAGCACCTCAAAGCGCCCCTCTAGCCATACTTAAAAAAATATTAACCTCGAAAGAATGAAGAATTATTTTATTGCATAGTTGGTGATTGTATAATGACAGCCTGTGTGGTGTAGTTGGTTAGACGCCGACTGTGAAACGAGAGGCCGCGGGTTCGATCCCCGCACCAACACAGATGTTTGTGTAGCCCACAAATATTTGTGTCGGGTCTGGGTGTTTGTGAGACCGAAAAGTCTCTCGTAGCTTCTGATTCCCACGACACAAGACTTAATTGATCTTAATGTGGGGTTAGGACTATGTATGCGACTGTTGGGTGTATTTATGTATGTATATTAAATATAGTTCCTGGATGACCGAGCTTTGCTCGGTATTTTTAATTTTTTTTCACAAATTGTGTTTTTTGGAAATTATCGTTATTTTAATTAGCTACACGTTGGGCCGCACGCTCTCGTGAAACATCTAAATCATAAGACCTTTCTGCTCGTGTAATGCCAGTCAAATTTTGCAAGCATCTTACTTTAGCAGCACGTGTGGGACGAGCAGAAACCTGATTTTCATGACGGTATCCTTGAAATGAGTCTTCACTGAGAAGTTTGAGAATCCTGATCAGTTTGATGACGATGCTCTTCTAGGTGTTCTTGAGACGAGTTGCGGCTTCGTGAAGTTAGATTGTTTATAAGCGTTTTTTTCCAAGATCGTTTAGGCATTTTTAAGTGAACACGTGCATTAAGAAGACACAAATAATATAAATAAACAATTGATTTTCTTAGCAAACACTCATTGACTTCGTGTTACTTAACGTGTATTATTATTCGCCAATAGATGTCAGGAAGAGTCATATTTTTCAGTTTAAAAACGATCGATAAAACACGAATAAAATTACATTTTCTAAAATAACTTTATTGCTCACAAAAAATAGTATTATTATTCGCCAATAGATGTCAGGAAGAGTCATATATTTCAGTTTAAAAACGATCTATAAAACACGAATAAAATGACATTTTCTAAAATGACTTTATTGCTCACAAAAAATAGTATTATTATTCGCCAATAGATGTCAGGAAGAGTCATATATTTCAGTTTAAAAACGATCGATAAAACACGAATAAAATGACATTTTCTAAAATGACTTTATTGCTCACAAAAAATAGTATTATTATTCGCCAATAGATGTCAGGAAGAGTTATATTTTTAAAAACGATCGATAAAACACGAATAAAATGAATTTTCTAAAAATGATTCCTAGCTAGATCGATTTATCGCCCCCGAAACCCCCTATATACTAAATTTCATGAAAATCGTTGGTGCCGATTCCGAGATTCCAATTATATATATATATATATATATATATATATACAAGAATTGCTCATTTAAAGATATAAGATTAGGGCAGTTCATTCACTTGTAAAGTTGGTATAAGTTAGTTTAAATAGTAGTCATTATTTTAAAACTATGTAAATAGTGGGTAGATGCATTTAATTGAACTGTTATTGTGTTCATTTTATAATGGTATTAAAAACATTTTAGTACAAATTATAAAATATTTATCATCTAATCATTACATAGAAAATTCATCCACATCAAAATTCCATTTAACCATACCAAATAGTAAGTACACGAAATTTCCCCTACATACCGGATGAAATTGAAAATAGTCGACAAATTGATATGGGTGATTCAGTATCAGTAATACTTGTATCCTTGATAGAAATAAAACAAATTTAAATTGTAATTCAAAAAACCTATTTTTTCGCCTATAACGATGCAAACGAAGTTATTGCTTTAGGTAAACTCAAAATAACAGTACTTTATTATTATTTCTAGACGACTAAAAAGTTTACAAATAAATAAAATATTCAAAGTATCAAGTCACATCGATCGCGCATCACGTGCGGCATTTACAGTCGTAGATCGTAAAAAAGTGGCAACGCGTCGAACGGTCATTCAAATTTTTTATCTATTTTGCCCGTAAAGAGCGAGTACAAACTACAAACGCACCGACTCGACACTGCGAGTTGCGACGTTGCCAAACCGTATGATCCCGCCGCCGCGCCGCCCAAGTACCTACACATAGGATCAAGGCTGCAGTTGCACGCGACGCAAGCGCCCTCAAAACAAACAAAAAATCACCAGTCGTCCGAAAACTATCTCCGAGATAGGTCACGGTCGCGCATGCGTCATCGATTACAGCTGATTGTAGGATTATCTTATGTGCATGTGAGTGTGTTAGTTAGTGTGTGAGGTAGTTAAATCGCAAACGACTGTGCTGCGTAAAATTAAAGAGAATTTGCGGCGTCGAGCTTTGTTGTGTTCGGAGAACGGCGGTGGACATTTCGAGCATTTATTAAGATACACGTAGATAAGCCATCTACTTAAGAACATTTACATGTGAGTTAATTTACGGTGATTATTATTTAATTTAAATGTCAATTATTGTAAATATCGTGATTCCAACTTTTTAAATACGCCAAAGATACGATAGATACCTCTTAATACTCAAGTAACCAAGTGTTTAATTATGTTTTATTTATCGCATGTTTGACCGTCCTAAGCAGTTAAAAGTATGAAGGGGAAGTTGGTTTTTCAATTTTACTTATTCACGATGCGCGCGCGACGCGCGGTTAGCACACACCCCCCGCGCGTCTTCCTATTCGTCATTCATTCATTAACAAAACTAACACGCATGGAATAATTAATTTGATACTTTTGATTATCATAAAGTTTTTTTGTAATATCAAAAACATAACTCAATTAATCTAATTATATGCCCTAAATATTCTTGATTACAAGTTGGGTTATTCATTTAAGTTTGTCGACTGAATTCGATTTCATCCTGTATATTAATACTAATACACCCCTCCCCCGGGTGCAGGAGCCCCCTACAGGCGACGCGAAGGGGGGGTCAAAGGCCACGCTCCCCGCCTCGCCCCCCGCCCCGCCCCCCGCCGAAACAGACGAGGAAGAAAAGAAGATACCTTGCCCCACCAAGATGGTGTTGCCGCAGTCTGTTATGTTCGGTAAGTGTCCATATCTACACTGTATCAGCTCATATACGTCCCACTGCTGGGCACGGGCCTTCTCTACAATCGAGAGTACGATTGAGAGGAGTTAGGCCATATAGTCTACCACCCTGGTCTAGTCCGAGTTGGTGGACTTTTACATACCATAGAAATTTATACAAATCGCTATGGTACGCAGGTTTCCTCACGATGTTTTCCTTCACCGTTATAGTGCGTGGTGATTGACTATCAATATACACATGAATCCGCAAAGTCAGAGGTGTGCCTTGGGATTTGGACCCGCGACCACCGTGAACATGTTACCAGCTGCGTCTGGTCCGTTACCAACAGGCCACCACGCACTTTTATATACCATAGAAATTCATCCTAATCGCTATGACATAACATGATTTTGTAATTAATTTACTCTCTTTAAATGTTTTCCAAAACATTAGAACAACCAAATGCAATGATAATTTCACAAGGAAATACATCAGTTTGGCAAGAAAGGACAGCCTTTGTGACGAGAGGTCGCGGGTTCGATATTTATGTGATCCATAGGTATTTGTGTCGGGTCTGGGTGTTTGAGAGACCGAGAAGTCTCTCGTAGTTCCTGATACACGACACAAGACTCGATCTTAGTGTGGGGTCAGAACTATGTATGTGACTGTTGGGTGTGTTTATTATTTTATTAAAAACCAGCAGTTCAAGATAAAAATATACAACAATATTCTTAAAAATTCAAAATTCTTAATATTTTAATTATATTACAGATATAGTTTGTGATAATGCTGGGTACGAGTTATTCGCAGACTTGTGTCTGGCGCATTTCCTCATCTCACAGAAAATTGTACAGAAAGTAAGTAAGAATCGAGGCGAACAAGCATACGTTATGATTGTATATTTATGTGTCGATTTATTAATCAAAAATTAAATAAACTTGAATTTATTTAGCGATGTTTATATATAAAATTAATGTAAAATGTAGGAGGACTATTTATATGTAACAATATTAATTTATTGTTTTCAGGTAAGATTTCATGTGAAGAAAATGCCCTGGTTCGTGTCTGACGTCACTCCGAGAGATTTCAAGTACATATTATTTTATGATTTAATAATTATTTATTTTTATATAAAATATACAAATGTTTGTCTCAATATCAAAACATAAGGCTCTACAGAAGATTTTCAACTTACATAAAACATTTATAATATATTTGTACGTTTGTATAAATTATTAATTATTATTTATATTGAATTTCAGGTTCGTGGTAGACTCGTGCGCGAAGGCCAGTTATAATAGACAATTGCCTTCAGACCCCAAACCTGGTAAGAAATATATTCATTTAAATATTTATCTATACATATAATACATTTGTGACTGATCTATGTCTGTACATGGAAGACAAATGAGAAACTAATATGGGGGGACTAAATTAAATTATTAACGCAATAGATGCTCGATACCTCATTCCTCTTCCCATCCTTTTTCCTTCCTGCTGTCCTCCCAATTGGCCCGGCAACACATCCATGATCCAGCGCTGTGGATGTTCCTGTGCAGTGATCACTTACCATCAGGTGACCTGTTTGCTCGTTTGGCGGACCTACGCAATAAAAAAAAACGAAAAAAATATAGAACCCAAATCAATGATTTTTAGAATTTTTGTCTGTTTATAACTTCTTAATGTATTCATAGTTATATTTGTTTTTATTGCAACTAGGAAAAAAAATGCTGGTGGTAAATGTTTACCATCGCCCATGAACACCCACCATCTAATTATCGTTGATGTTCATTGGTGGCGGTGCTCACTTACCATCAAGAGAGTCGTTTGCTCGTTTGCCGGACCTATGCAGTAAAAATAACATGACAATTACAACTGGCAACTGATTCCTTTAATATTTGCACAGAGCCTGCGGAGGGCGAAGCGCCCGCCGAGCCGGAGCCCCCCAAGTTCCTGACGTCGGAGAAACTGAAGGAGATCGGGGAGCAGTGGGCCAAGTACACCGAGGACGGAACTTTTGTCGTGCTCGTGAGTTGGTTATTATATTTAAATAAATTCACATTTAATATGCTCGCGCCCTATCACATCGTGGGATGGAACACACAAGGCGAAACCTGGGTGTCCTGGTTGCACCTCTGCCTACCACTTTGGGAAAAAGGCGTGAGTATGTAATTCACATTTTTTGTCGTATTGTCTAGTGTGATTTTTGAATCGTTGTTTTTTTTTTTTTTAAATTCAGAATTTTAATACCAAGTGGTCGAGGAGTTCACTTCAAGTTTAAACATATCAAAATGTAGGTCATGGTTTTTTTTTATTGCATTGGACTGGCAAACGAGCATGCAGGTCACCTGAGGGTAAGTGATCACTGCACATGAACATCCACAATGCTGGATCATGGATGTGTTGGCGGACCATCGGATCGAGAGGGGAGCGTCAAGAAAAAGAGATGGGTATTGCTAGCAGAACTATTTGCAACCGGGCAAAGCCAGGTCGGGCCGCTAGTAAATAAAATGACATTACCTTTTTTTACAAGTTTACTTGGTTTGTCGTAGTGCGATGACTTCTGGACGTACCCGCACGTGTACAGGGACATGAAGAAGTACGACTACAACATGTACCGGAAGCTGCAGTACGCGGTGGCGGTGCTGTTCAAAGGAGATCTCAACTACCGGAAGTTGATCTGTGAGAAGAACGTCAACCCCACGGTTGGGTTCGAGGCCGCTTTGCAAGGTTAGTTTAGTATTTTGATAAATACATAAATGTTTGGTCCAACCGAACATATCCATCCATCATCCATCAGCCAAAGGAAGTCCACTGCTGAACATAGGCCTCTCCCAATGATTTCCACAGTGACCTGTTGGAGGCAGCCTGCATCCAGCGACGTCCCGCGACCTTTACCAGGTCGTCTGACCACCTAGTGGGTGGACGTCCCACGCTGCGCTTTCCACTTCGTGGCCTCCAACCGAACATATAGCGAGAACATATCAGTCAGCATTTTTGCATAGCAACTACGCGTGTTGTAAAATCATTTAAGTGTGCCGTCAACCCGCGTTCACGACACTAATTGTTAAAATTTTGCATTAATCAATTATTAATCAATACATCAAACCATTACAGCATTTTATTTCTTTTATAAAATGTTTGTGACATAACATACATTCAGTTATAATATGTCACTTGAAAGGATCACCTTTACCAATGTTAATCATCCTCTGTTGGTAATAAATTGAAACTGAAACTCTACATTGAAAATATGGCAAGAAAGAAATATATAACAATTACGTATAAAAAGTACAGATGGCGCTTTAGGCGATTTCGTACAAACAACCTTGTACATAATACTATTAAGTAATAACCATAATAGTACATAATAATTTCGTGTCAAATTAACAAGCAGTGGTATATGGTGCATACTGACGCATACTATATAAAATATTCGTATGTGTAAAATTTTGTCAATTCCACAGATTCCTGTAAACTATTTTCGGACCAATCGCGACAAAGATTTTTTGACACGCCCATTTGAGACGTATTTTGATTGGTTTATTTTCGAGATTATTTATTGTTTTTGTTAGTTTAAATTAATTATATGGTAGTGCAGTAATGTAATTGTATATGTCAGGTTTCATCCCGGCGCCGATAATCGCGGTGCGTACAGTGAAGGCGGACCTCATCTGCGGCCTGCCCAAGGGCAAGTGGGAACTACTCACCAGGGCCGACGACAAGTGGATGCAGACCGGGGACTACGGGTGAGTCGGATCAATATCTCACTAATATTCTCTTCTTTTGTCTTTTTATACCGGATGTATCCTGACCGCGACCTAAAACGAAGCCAGGTGGTAGTTTTTTGATCTGATGGTCCGGCAACATATGCATGATTCAGCGTTGTGGATGTTCATGGGCAGTGATCACTTACCATCAGGTGAATTGCTTGCTCGTGTGCTCTCTCTCTCATTCTCTCTTCAGCCACAGGAAGTCCACTGCAGAACACAGGCCTCCCCCAAAGATCTCCATTGACCTGTTGGCATTGGCTTGAATCCAGAGACTTTCTGCAATCTAAACCAGGTCGTCCGTCCACCTTGTAGGCGGTCGTCTGACCCTGCGCTAAGTCCTAAGTTAATGCCAGTAGTTTTGAAATAAAAATAAATGAGTAAAATACGATTTAATTTCCTACTTGCAGCGTGATACAGTTCTGTGCGAAGGCGGAGCCGCTGAAGCCGGCCGACCGACCCTGCGCAGACTACGGACACGCCTGCCGCGGGACTGTCTGCCCCACACGGAACCACATGTGACACTAGGCACCAACTCTATTAGACCAATTACATTATGCAAACAATCCATTTGTTAAGTATAAATATTTATGAAAAACCAATTTTTCAATATACAAAGTCGGGTTAACCGTCAGATAAATATTATCTGTGAAATAAAATATGAAGAGATAAATTTAATAATATAACAAATCGATTGGTAAAGAATCTTTATGTAAAGGCAGATTATTTTCATCATTATGCAAAGTCCGATGTATAATTGTCAAATAAATCATAAAGAGAATAAATAAAAGTGACAAAAGTAGAAAATGTTTTAAAAACATATCGTATTTAATTTGGTCATGTTGTATTTTATCTTATAGATAATTTATTTGACGGTTTAAGAACAAAATAAAATAAAGATTTTTGACGTGAATAGTTTATGTACGTGTGAACCTTCAACGTCGCCATTTTGAACTTTAAAATTTTATTAAATCAATTTTGAGCAATCTTCTGTCATCGGCTATTCTAGTTTCTAATTGCTTCACGTTTAAACAGTGCCTTTAAACAATAGTGCCATAGCTTAAAAATATTATTATTAACTGTAAAATGTCCTGTTGAATATCCTTTCTCAAACATTTTCAAAGCAATATGTAATTGTCGACATACATCATAATAGATAGGAAAATTTAATACTGTTAATAAAGTAACTAGTTAGCAAAGCACTTTCACAAATCTTTCAAGATTATAAAGCGATTTTTTGTCTCTTAAAATGTAAATTAAGAGAGATATGATAATTAGATTGCGGTTTTTAAATGTTAAATTAAATTTTGAAAAAACTTTTGCGGTGCGGAAAAAATGCGGTCAATTTTAACTGACATTTTTTATAAGTAGAATTTTACAGTTTTTCCAGTGTCAAATAAAACTGTCAGTCATAATTGCTATTTTTCAATTAATATGAAATATGTATTTTATTGGGCTTTCATTACCCGTTTATATTTCATAATGGTGTGTCTTATTGTTACTCATTTTTTATTGTTATCAACAAAAACACATTTTTTTACAAGCACAATGGTTCCTGTTTTTTTATGAAATAAAATATTTTTGTTGGATTCAATGTTTCGTTTTATTAACCTTATTAAAACTATAATATCATAGAATACACTTTATCTAGTCACTGTTCGCCTTTGATATTTTATAAGTGATGGGACTTCGTACGTTTATCACACAATATTTCGAACTGAGGGTAGTATATAAAAAATATCAACTGCACTAGTCTCTCAAACAATCTATGAATGGTATGACGTAACATTAAGGAGACGCTGATTGGTCCTTCTTTGAAGTGGGCGTGGCTTAAACTAGTAGGACGCAGTAGGTGGGCGCGGCTTCCAGGCGCTGATTGGCCCTTAGTAGTTGGATGGGCGTGGCTTAGACTAGTAGTAGTAACAGGTGTAGCCAATAGGAAGTCAGCTCCTTATTATGAATAAAAATATCTCCACCAACTTCATGCGTTCCTGGTACTTGAACGGTGAAAAACGTTAATTTTAAATATGAGAAATGCTAATATCGCCAATGACTAACCTAAAAGTACCAGGGCGACAGAAACATAGAGGAGATTGCATATAATGTGTTCACAAATCACTAACCTAACCCAACCTAAAAGTACTAGGGCGACAGAAACTAGTAGGAGATTGTGTTCACAATTTACTAACCTAACTCTCTTGCAACCAACCTAAAAGTACCAGGGCGACAGAAGCAAAGAGGAGATTGCTTACAATGGGTAACCTAACTCGTAATTCATTAACCTAACTCTCAATAGACGCACCGAGCTAAAAGTACCAGGGCGACAAGGAATGAAAGAGGTTGTGTTAAACTATTTTTGTCTACCTTCATAAAACTTTCTTTTGTTTGTTTTCGATTCGGTGTTTACATCTGAATGAATTATTTGTAAAATTGTGAACTACCCACGATTGGTTGTGGCCGGTGTTGTTTATAGATTTGTGTTTAAGTGTTTACCGTCAAATTGTCAACTACCCACGACTATCTGTTTTTTATAGATTATTATTATTTTTACCATTTGCTTTAAGCAAATGTAATTCCTGTCTCCTTAAATGTAATTCTTGATTGGTAATCTCCTTTGTTTCTGTAAGAGCGAGGTGTTTAAGCTATTTATCAGTGCGGTTTTCGCTTATTTTGTGTTGATATAACAATCCAAGTATAGATTTATGTATAAGTATGTAAACATCACATGTGATAGTGGCAAATGCTTTGCAAAAGTGTGTGAGCAGTTAACGTGTACGTTATGATTTGCTTTACTCTGGATATTTTGCAAATGGGTTATCTTTGTGTATGCGGCTGATCGTCAAATCATGTCAATGTTGGTTAAACGACATAAAAGAACAGTTGGTGTGGCTGAGAGAGTTTCTTGCGCCGTTTCGTCTTCACAGCTACAGCACGTTCCGAAGTGTTAGCAGTCATCAAAGATTCAAAACATCTTGTGAAATACTCTAAGAATATCTTGATGTGATATTGATGAAAAATATTTTATTTTCATTATTCACTTCAGTTTTAAGCATTTATGAAATAAAACCATCTTCATAAATATATATTTTTATTTATATATTTTTTAAGACATCTAGCATAGGTACTTTTGACAGTTGATTTTATTTAGTTTTAATAAATGCCTCCCACGATTATGCGAATAGAGAAAAATCATACTGTAGTGCTCAATAATATCAAAATGAAAAGTTTTACATCATAAGAGTAGACATATAACATCAATGATCAAGGATAGGCTAGATATCTATTAGGGGCGAATTACACGCGAATTCATGTAATGCTGGGCGTCCATAAGGCGCGTCTAACACGGCGAATTTCAAACGAGGCCAACGAATTTCTACATTTAGTTATAACTTTGTGACGTATATTTCTGTGTATATTTATAAATAAATAAGGAACAAATTTGGTACGTAGATTAGGTAAGTGATTGAAGCAATATAGCAAAAATAGTGTTATAACCTTATTCATAAAAGATGAAGGACATTTCACATTATAGACTTTCTGTATCAGCCATATAAAATAATTTATTCCAGCAATTCATGTTTTAGTGTTTTGCGTGAGTCGTTACACTAGTTCTCTACTTCTTTGGTACAACAAAAAATATCAACATGACATTTTCTACTTTCCGTTCATAATAGACTTTTACATTAGAATTGGCACCTACATAAATACTACATTAAATACTAAAACGTATTTATATTTATATTTTTTGTTTAAATTCTATATAGCATAGTATTTATGTAATATTCAATCTATAACACGTTAAACTTTTTGCCGTTACACGTAAATGATCTAAGGAACTATTAAAATACATATTTACAGTTATATGAACAAAAAAATAAACATTTTCTTCCGATTTAATATTTACAGAAACACTAGAATTATTCCAGATCCTAATTGTTAAGTATATCAAGAATAAATATCTACAGCTTATTAAAATATATATCTGTGCAAAAAATCATAGCTTTTCGTGCCAATCTGTTGCCTACAAAAATGTTTTCTAAATACTTTTATAAGTAACTTCACATTATGAATTGATGCTTAATAACTCTGCAACATGTCTAAAAAGTCAAGAATACAGTATGTAAAGTTAACAATCATTTATCTTCATCCATGATCACATTCCTTAACAAAACAGATAACACATGTATAAACGGGAGAAACGATACAAATGTGTATGTATCAGCCCATATACGTCCCACTGCTGGGCACGGGCCTACTCTACAATCGAGAGAATCGATTGAGAGTGGTTAGGCCATATAGTCCACCACGCTGGCCTAGTGCGGGTTGGCGGACTTAAATACCGTAGAAATTCTTTAAAATCGCTACGGTATGCAGGTTTCCTCGCGATGTTTTCCTTCACCGTTAAAGTGCGTGGTCATTGACTATCAAATATATACCATATTACAACCCTGTCGACCGTGTTTAACAGAACTAAAACATTGATAAAAGATAATAAAATATTACAGATTATACGCATTAAAAATAAATAAATAAATACACCCAACAGTCACATACATAGTCCTGACCCCACACTAAGATCGAGTCTTGTGACGTATCAGGAACTACGAGAGACTTTTCGGTCTCACAAACACCCAGACCAGAAACAGATACCTGTGGTTCACACAAAAACTAGTCTCGGTGCGGGGATCGAACCCGCGGCCTCTCGTTTCACAGCCGGCGTCTAACCGCGCCACGGAGGCTGTCAAATTACAGGAGATACTTGTATGTAACTGGATGTATCTAGATCTGCCATACAAAACTCATACAAAAAAAATAGGTTTGTCTCGCTCATTAATTATTCAGTTTCATGGCAGTCAATTAACAATTTATCGTTTATGACGATATCCCATTGAACAAGTTACTATGGGGGGAAGGGAAGGGGGAGGATAATATCTTTACTGAATAATTAGCTAGCTATTGAAAGTTAAAATGCAATCTTACAATACTCTCCAAGCCATATTCAACTCAACTCCTTTGTAACAAAGTTTAATATTAATTGCAGCTGTATTATTGCACACATTACATTTCAATTCCTTTTCACATCAACTCTAAGATGGACTTGGCCATACATTTCCGGACATTCTTATAGTGGGAAGCATCCATACATTTCTAACCCCACATAAAACATCACGTGGGATTCGCAAATATTATTGACAATCGAATCCTACCGTTGAAATCGAAGTCTCCGCTGAGTCGATCCTCTCCAAGACAATATCTAGATTCATTTTCTTGACCCACTTCAATGTCGTTATGTTTTATCCCGCTTCAGAGTTTAACTGAGCCAGTTAACGTCTGCGGTTCAGTTGTTAACGGCGACCCACCCGTCGGTGCCGCCTGGTAACTTGATCTGTATGAGCCGCACCATCTCGCCGTTCTCGTCGTTTGCTACCAGCTGAAACAGTATATAGCGAATTTACTGAAATGCTGTAACTAAATAGGCTAATACATATATTGGCTACAGTACGGGGTCATTTTTAAAAGCTATTTTTTTATGGAACTCGTATATCGCCGGTAATTTTTATACACAGACGCGCGCGCAAATGTGTGTACTTTATCAATGGGATTATAAGGATCATACAAGTTGTCTAAGTATTTTGTTTTGTTAGCGTAAAATTGATTTAATATTTTAGAATTTTCTGTTAAAATTTCGATCCATACATAATCATCACGCTTTTTCCCAGAAGGGGTAGAAAAAGGTGCAAACGACATGCACGTTTCGCCTTATGTGTTCCATTCCATGAAGTGATAGAGGGCGAGTCTATCGACATATCGAGCACAAATTCCTGACTCCGGGCTGATAATGATTAGAAAACACCCAATATCACTTCGATCGACCCGTGGTTCGACTTCGAGACCTCAGCTTTGTAACCATAGAGGCAGTCCATGATAAATATTGAATACTGTAAACAACTGAGCCCCGTATAGATAGAGGCAGAGTAGTGTAGGTACCTGCGCGTGGTGGAGCTGCGCGTCCACCGCGTCCAGCAGCGTGGCCGCGCCCCCGCCCTCCGACAACCCCTCTGTCAACACAATATTATTATTTAATACCAGCTTAAAACGAAGTGCGTAGTGGCCTGTTGGTAAACAGACCAGACGCGGCTGCCGACATGTTCACAGTGGTCGCGGGTTCAAATCTTCTGACTTTTCGGAGTTATGTGTGTATTGATAGGCAATCAACATACATAACCACACGCCTTTTTCCCAGAAGGGGTAGGCAGAGGTGCTACTAGAACACCCACGTTTCGCCTTGTATATTCCGTCCCACGATGTGATAGGGGGCGAGCCTATCGCCATATCGGGCACAAATTCCTGACTCCGGGCTAATAATGAATAGAAAAATCCAATATCACTTTGCCCGACCCGGGATTCGAACCCGAGACCTCAGCTTTGCAATCATACCGTAGTACCACTACGCCACCGAGGCAGATAGGCAATCAACACGCACTATAATGGTGAAGGAAAACATCGTGAGGAAACCTACATACCATAGCGATTTCTAGAAATTTCTATGGTATGTAAAAGTCCGCCAACCCGCACTAGGCCAGCGTGGTGGACTATATGGCCTAACCACTCTCAATCGCACTCTCGATTGTAGAGGAGGCTCGTGCCCTGCAGTGGGTCGTGTCAGGGCTGATACAGTACAATTACAACGAAAAGGTCTTCGACAATTTCATGCGTCCCTGGTGCAATAATTTACTTTCAATCTTTACAAATGCGTTAAAGAAGTATAACTTCAAAAACATCTTGAAGTTTTTAAAAAAAAGTAGTTTCTGTTAGCTCGGTGGAGCCCTCTACTGTAAATCCGTAGACACTAATCCCTTTATAGGAATGGAAGCATAAAAGTTATTATGAGCTTAACACTACCACTAGTCGAAGGCAAATTTTAAATAATTAAAGCAATTCTATATAAGCCCACATACATCCCACTGCAGGGCACGGGCCTCCTCTACAATCGAGAGTAAAATTGAAAGGGGTTAGGCCATATAGTCTACCACGCTGGACAAAAATAAAACAAAAAAAAACTAAACACTTACGGATCAACAATGGGTCATCGTTTTCCTGAATCAAATTTAACGAACCTCCTCCTACAAAAAACATTTTAAAAATAATTTAAAATAAATACATTCAACAGTCACATACCTAGTCCTGACCCCACACTAAGATCGAGTCTTGCGTCGTGAGTATCAGAAACTACGAGAGGCTTTTCGGTCTCACAAACACCCAGAACCGAAACAAATACTTGTGGTTCACACAAACATTTGTCTCGGTGCGGGGAACGAACCCGCGTCCTCTCGTTTCACAGCCGGCGTCTAACCAACTGCGCAGTTTAAGCTATTGTTAACTGAGGATATTGACAGGAACCACCACGAGATACCAGATTCAATTTCCAGGCTGAGTAATTGATTGTGATTTTTTAAACTATTTTTCCAAAAGGATAGATTATATTGTACTGATTTGTTAAAATTTGGTATAAAAACAGATTGAAGACACTTACTTATCATAGATTTATCGTCGGCCGCTTCAAATCTGAACTCATCTGTGGCGTCGAACAACTGAAATTAAACAAAAATTTAGTATAGATTAATGTTAATTTATGTGGCCTATGTTCAGCAGTGGACTTGCTGAGGTTAAAGAGAGAGAGAGAGAATAGATTAATAAGTACAGTTCTGTTTAAAAAAAACATATAAACTAATATGAAAGTCTGTCGGATATGGACAGCTGGTGTGAAAGGAGTAAAATCTAATAATTATTATACTAAATGATTGCAGAAACATTAATTTTAATGATGTTTAAACTTTGAAAAATAATTATAATCACATTCAACTGTTGACTATTTTGGCACTATAATTTATCGAAGTGAAACGTGAAAGTTTTAAATCCGCCTTACAGTAGAGCGTTCTGTTTCCATAAAGTTAGGTTAGGTTAGGATATAATAAAATACATTATAATATATCGAAAAATTATGCGTTACATTGTAAGCAGAATGTTACGCTTCACAATCTTTCGACAGTTCACAATCTCGCGAGATAGATAATAATCTAACAGTATTTACAAATTTCCGGTGACATATACATAATTATTCTGAGACAATATAATTTAAATTTGACTCACGT
This sequence comes from Theretra japonica, assembly GCA_033459515.1. Taxonomy (NCBI): domain Eukaryota; kingdom Metazoa; phylum Arthropoda; class Insecta; order Lepidoptera; family Sphingidae; genus Theretra; species Theretra japonica. The sequence goes on from CM065950.1 coordinate 1,204,553, forward strand.
CTGTAGAGGAGACTTTAGTCACTCTCGGTTGGTTCACGACTATGGACTCAGCTAAATGACCCTGAAATTATAAAACAAATAATAATTTAGGTCCAATTTATATTTTTGTTGCTATTTTTAACTTATTGTCGTATTTGGGTAGTAAATGCATCGTTTACCCAAAATATTAATGTACTCCTTTTAGTTTTTAAAGACACAATTGTACACAAGGGTTTAAATTATAATTTAAACAGAATTTATGGATTTACCACCCAAACACAATGATATTTAAAACATTACAAAAAAAAATTATCGCGTTTTTTTGCAAAATGTTTAGTTGCATCGTGTCTGTAGTCACTAAAACTACCACCTGGTTTCGTTTTCAATCGCAGTCTTGATACACCCTGTATATATATTAAGGTTCATTTATTTGTAGGCTTTATTTTTCATATAACGTGCAACCTCATTGTTAGTCACGTTATCTGTCATAGTGAAAAATAATTGTTGATGATTGAAGTAAAAGATTTTGTAAGATTCGTTATTGAAATATACACAATTAAAAGTAAAATCCGCATGAAACTATGTAATAACGCCACATATATAGTTACCGCAGCGTTCATGTGTGCGTAGAGCAGGTTCTTGCGCATGTATCCCGCGCCGCACGCCAGACACTCGTAGGGCTTCTTGTCGCTGTGCACGAAGCGGTGCGTGTTCCTGTTGTCGCGGGACGTGAACGACTTGCCGCAGATCTGCAAACACACGCAACGAACCATCTACCGATTAAGACGAGCATTTTTATAAATATGTTACATTTTCCATAGTCTCTGCTTAACCCTATAGGACACAGGCGTGACGATTATGTATGTATGTTTGTGTAAACTTTATTATTTATTTATTCTTTACTACCCACAACAAAGGAAAGAAAAAGAGATATCAATATTTCATATAAAAAGTACAGATGGCGGTGTTATCGCTCAAGGGGATTTCTTACAGACAACCTTGGGATGCATATAAGAAAAGGAAAATAATAGAGGGCAGGCTAAAATATAAAGGGAACCAATATAAGTACATACTTAAATAAATACTTTAACAAATAAATAAACATAAATATACATATATACATAGTATACATTGCCTGTAGATTCTAATATAGAAAATTGTACTTATCAGTGTGTAATAATATCCGTAATAAAATATGTTTTACTTAATGTAAACCATTTATCTCGTAATTTTCGTCTGTTTTGGAGGGAAAACAATGTCATATTCCAAATGACCCCAATAATGTATTCCGTATTTCTTGTTTCTGTCTGTACAATACGATTTTAAACAGACGGACTAGATATATTTTTTTATCAGTCTCTTGTTTCAAAACGTTTGCTAGCATAACCCTAGGAAAACGATAGATCCGTAAGGCTTTGCCTACTCTTATGGGATGCAGACTCGACAATAAGGGTGTGCCCAAGGTTTGATTTTGAGCAGTTGGTTATGGTTTCCAAAAAATATCGCTTATAAAAAACATGAATTCGAAAACAGAATCAAAATTGGTTGCATAATGACCGAAATATTCACAATTTTAAAATTGTGGTGGGGACACTCGCTTTCTCTTTCGCACGCGTGCACGTTACGGGGGATGACGTCACGTCGTGCGTGTTGCATGCTTGTCTATTATTCTTATATATACAAGTTGGCGGTCGTATACGTTAGAGATTGCAAAGGGTTCTTATTTTATTAAAATGGCAACACAGTCCGACATGCTTGATGTCTTGTAAGATATCGGCTGCCCATGGCAACGTCGAGGAATCCGTCAGTTGTGTCTGTGAATGCTTTAATCGTTTCTATCATGAATCTTGCCCGGAACAGCGCCAAATGTGCGCACTGGTCGATTAATTAACAAAAGCCATCATGTCAAAGTGCGTGGTGGCCTGTTGGTAAACGGACCTGACGCGGCTGCCTACATGTTCACGGTGGTCGCGGGTTCAAATCCCTGGGCATACCTCTGACTTTTCGGAGTCATGTGTGTATTGATAGTCAATCACCACGCACTATAACGGTGAAGGAAAACATCGTGAGGAAACCTGCATACCATAGCGATTTGTATAAATTTCTATGGTATGTAAAAGTCCGCCAACCCGCGCTAGGCCAGCGTGGTGGACTATATGGCCTAACCACTCTCAATCGTACTCTCGATTGTAGAGGAGGCCCGTGCCCTGCAGTGGGTCGTATATGGGCTGATACAATACAATACATCATGTCGGATGACAACGACGGCCATTTAGATGTTCTATCTATATATTAGTAAGCAGGCAGCGTACCTCGCAGACGTAGGGTCGTTCTCCGCTGTGTATGCGCACGTGCTTCTTGTGGTGCTCGGGGTACACGAAGGTGGCGGAGCACACGTCGCACTTGAGGGGCCGCTCGCCCGTGTGCGACGCCTTCATGTGGTAGTCCAGCAACCTGCACCCACACCGGACATGCTTCACAACAAATCACCAGTCGACATAGCGGTCCGACCCGGCTTCACCCGAGTGCACTTTTCGAGGCCAATTCACATCGGACACGTCATATTAATTCACGTGCTTTTTAGTATTTAATCACAACGTGACCGCCGTCTCTCATAATGCTTTTCTCGTCTCGTTCCCTTATACCTCGTCATGTCACATCTAAATGATACGGCGATATGTTCGCCCCCTATCACATCATGGGACGCAACACACAAGACGAAACATGAATGTCTTGGTTACAACTCTGCCTACCCCATCTGGGGAAAAACGTGATGTTTATATATATACATATGTATGTATGTACGTATGTATGTCACGTCTTAATCTTTTCCATGACTCAAGGCATGCAACCCTGTCCTCATATGCCATTTCATCCACCCTATATTCTATCCAAAACAATCCCTTTGAATTTAAAATAGTATTAAATACCTATATGTACATATTCAAATTCCTTGCTCATCCCACGAGAACACCACATTTTTCGGCATAAAAAGTGGTCCTTTCGTCAAATTGGTCCAGTCGTTTGAGCATGAAGAAATAACAAGCACACAAACTTTCGCCTTTACAGTAGTAGTAGGATTTTGATAAAATTAAGGGCCTCTTTCACCACCCTCAAGTAAATCATCAAGTAGGCTAGTCATCAGTTAGAGTTACACCTAACATCACATGTCGATTTCACGACGCTCCATCAACACTAACCATATGATTACACTAATCAGTACCTTACTGGCCACATCGTCTGCCAATTGGCGTATTTACTTCATGGTTAAAATAAGGTTCAAATCTCAACCTTCTTTCATATTTTTTTAAGAAAAAATACGTTGCGGAAGGCAAGGCGTGGGACATTAGACGTAATATTGAACGAATGATTTGTTCAATTTCGTATTTCATTCACTTAACCAGCACGTTCTTACTCGATACTTTGGACACTTGGGAAATCGACGTAAGATTCTCGGCACTTTTATTGGGCAATTAACATTAACCAACAACTAACTAATCAACAGTTTACTTGAAGATGGTAAATGAGGCCCTTAAACATGTACAATTATTAAATACATATTTTGCAGTGGACCTTCCTGTGGTTGAATGTTTTCTCCTTTTCAAACGACTTTCAAATTTAATTTGAGCGAAGGAGACAAATCATTCGATAACTAAAACAGGTTTTAAAAGTATGAATAAGGACGATATGCAAATTATAACAAATGATCAATGAAGTGCTCTGATTTAAACCAACTTGTATTTTTTTTAATAATCACGATATTGTAAACTGGTTTTGAAAAGAGCAACACTAGAATTTCTTGCCCGTTCTTCTCTAGTGAAAACCGCTTTCAGAACAGGCTGGTAGAAAAAAAAAGACTGAATCTAAATAATGTTGAACATTTTAATGGATTCAATAAATTATTTTCATTTTCATTTTCGATAGTATTTACCATCGCCCTGGAGTGGGACGTACGGGCTGGTACACATATGTTAGTGTTTAGTAATGTTGATACATACCGCCTGCGTTTGAATCGCTTGGGGCAGAGCGTGCAGTGGTGCGGCTTCTCGTCGAGGTGGGTGGCGCGCTTGTGCGAGTGCAGGTTCGAGCGCTGGGTGAAGGTCGCGCCGCACACGTCGCACGAGTAGGGACGCTCGCCTGTATATACATATATATATAACATATCAAAACTATGTTATAGCTTCAATAAGGATCAGATGAAACATCGTCACGCTTTAAGATGGAAACATATAGATAATTAACTTTGACTTCAAAGTAACTATTTTCAACCGGGGTAATTAGGAAGTAATTAGGAGTGCGTGGTGGCCTGTTGGTAACGGACTAGACTCGGCTGCCTATATGTTCACGATGGTCGCTGGTTCAAATCCCAGGGCACACCTCTGACTTTTCGGAGTTACGTGTGTATTGATAGTCAATCACCACGCACTTTAACGGTGAAGGAAAACATCGTGAGGAAACCTGCATACCGTAGCGATTTTAAAGAATTTCTACGGTATGTAAGTCCGCCAACCCGCATTAGGCCAGCGTGGTGGGCTATATGGCCTAACCACTCTCAATCGATTCTCTCGATTGTAGAGTAGGCCCGTGCCCAGCAGTGGGACGTATATGGGCTAATAAATAAATAATAATAATAATTAGGCACCCAGGGATAAAATTGGAATTCAAAAGGTCGTCTTGTTTTTGGATCTAAGTGGTTAATTTTGTATTTTTTGCTGGCACCGAGCTTAAAGAATTGTTAGCATATTTAGGTTCATACAATAACTACAAATACATGGTATATCAAGACTGCTACCGGAAACGAAGCCAGGTGGTAGTTTTAGTGACTACAGAGACGATACAACTTAATTTTTTCCAAAAAAACGCGCCCATTTTTTCAAATATTGCTGTGTTTAGGTGGTAAATCCATAGTTTTTGCTAAAATTACAATTGAAAGCCTTGCGTACTATAGCGTGTTTAAAACAAAAGGGTGTATAATGCGGGGGAGGGGGAGGGGGAGGGGGAGCGCGCACCCGTGTGCGTGCGCAGATGGTCGCGCAGCTCGGCGCGGCGCGCGAAGGCCTTGGCGCACGTGTTGCAGGCGTAGGGCCGCGCCCCCGAGTGCACCACGCCGTGCACCTCCAGGTTGTGCTGCGTGCTGAACGCCTTCTCTGCAAGTGTCATTACACAGTTTAGCTGCAGGCTGGCTTAGGGGGGTTCGATAATTATAGCATAGGCCGGGCGAACGAGCAAACAGGACACCTGATGGTGAGTGATCACTGTACATGAACATCCACAACGCTTGGATCACGGCTCTGTTACTGGTCAATGAAACCAGGATGGGAAGCGGAAAGGGGTAATGAGTATCCAGCGATCTTATTCACCGAACGAAACGCGACTGCAAATTCACGTTAATCTCCTGTGAGACAGTGACACCACCCCGGACGAGCCTGCCTTTTCATGGTGGGTCATGACTGACAACAGCGTGGCTGTACCACTTTTAAAAATATTATATTATTCTCTACTAAATGTGCCACGGAGGCTATAAAACATAAACACTCACTGCATACAGAACAAACAAAGTCCTTTATTCCGGAATGCGTCTTCTCGTGTTGGTTGAGATTCTGTTGCGTGAGGAATGGCTTGCCGCATTGTTTACATTTGAATGGCCGCGGACGATCCTGAAATCAGTATAAAATTATCTCAATATATACAAATCATTTAATACTAAAGGCCTCGTTCACCACCTTTGAGTAAACTGTTGATTAGTTACTTTTTGATTAAAGTTAATTGCCAAGTAAATGCGCCGAGTATCTTCCGTCGATTTCACAAGTGAAAACAAAGTATCGAGTAACAACGTGCTGGTTAAGTGAATGATACAAGAAATTGATCGAATCATTCGTTCAATATTACGTTAAATGTCCCCCGCCTTGCCTCCCGCTAAAGTGTCAACGTATGTTTTCTTAAAAAATAAGAAATGAGGTTGACATTTTAACCTTATTTTAATCATCAAATAAATACGCTAACTGGCAGACGATGACCAGTAAGGTACAGATTAGTGTAATCATATAATTAGTGTTACTGGAGCGTAGTGAAATCGACACGTGATGTTACGGAATATTTTAATTGATGACTAGCCTACTTGATGCTTTACTTAAGAGTGGTGAACAAGGCCCTAAAGGTGTTATTCATAGTGAGTTTATATAGTGTAGAATGTGGTATGCAATACAATATGTGAGTAGACATGGTGCACTGACGGCGTGTGTCTTGAGGTGCGCGTGCAGCGTGTACTTGGAGGCGAAGGTCTTCCCGCACGTGCGGCACGCGTGGGCGTGCGCCCCGCCCGGCCGCAGCGCCGCGCGCGCACACGACGCCTCCGCCCTCTTGCCGTGGCTCGCTGCAACGTTACTGCACGTTATATTCTAATATTCCATATTAGTGTACACTTGCCGCGTGCCCAATATCCTATCTCCAACTCATTCCTCTCCCAATTGGACCGGCAATACATCCACGATGCAGCGTGGTGGATGTTCATGGGTGTGATCACTTATCATCAGTAGAATAATTCACGTAATTAAATAAGTTCAGTTGTAGTGCAGTTGCAGTTAAGTTTCGATCAAAACAGACCTTTTCGTATTCTCGTAATTTTGACAACCGCTGTCAGATACGCTCGCGTCAAGTTCGCGTCACGCGAGCGGTTTAGCGTATTCTACTGCTGCGTGTTTCATGTGCGTGATTCAGATCGCAACTTGATCGGTATTCACGTGTAAGCTTCTTGCGTACGACTGACGTACAGTTGACGCGCAGCACCCGCGCAGTTTACGCATAGCTTAGGTGTAGTTCACGCGCAGCTAAACAATTACAAGAATACCATTTTGCACTAAAACGTAAACTTAATTGCAACTGCACCGCAACTTGATCGGCGCGTCAAAAAATTACGTGAATTACCCAACAGGTGACCTGTTTGTTGGTTTGGCGAACCTAAGCAATAAAAAAAATCCCTCCAAACTTCCTGGATAACGGGCTATACAACACAAATTTTTTTTTAGTGGATGCGAGTGGCGAAAGTCGTTTGTCCCATAAACAGCTGCGTATTCATTCTACTATCTCTATTTCGTTAAATTCATTCGTTAAATTCACTTGTCAAGTGGAACATGTGCCCGTTTAAAATGAAATCCGTTTAGGCCACCACACATTTCATGTAATATATGTTTTGTATATATGAGTGCAGGTACATCACCGAGGTGCGCGGTGTAGTCGGCCCGCCTGCGCAGTGTGAGTCCGCAGTGGCGGCAGATGTACAGGCGCGCGTCGTGCACCGCGCGCAGGTGCCGCATCATCCACTCCGCCTCGCCGCGACTCACTGCGGGGCACACACACACACACACTCCACTACAGCACACACAAGGCCACGTGGCAGGCGGGGGGTGGGGAGGCCACGCCCCACGCACACGCACGTGTCCGCGCACGTAGTAACGTACGATGCGTGCTATACGATGCCGCATCGACCGCGGTTATCGATTCCGATCCCGCTCACATTGTTCTTTGTGTAATATATTGTTGTGTATTTATTTATTTAAGGACATCCAGTGGTAGTTATATTATACGTTATATCTAATACATTAACATACTTAATGTACTGCCTGCAGGCGTCACAACATGCACTGAATAACAAATAAATGCGGTAACTTTTAAAGCTATGAAAAGACAATCGTTAATTCTCATTCTTACGATTTTATTACATTCATCCAGTCCCCCCATATTAGTTTTTCTCATATATCTTCCATGTGCAAACATTGATTAGTCACTAATTGTGGGTAAAATTTTAATCATATTGCATATATTAAACTTGACTTATTTATGACTCTAATGGCATTGTTTTGCAAAAAAAATATCGATATAAACTACTTGAAACTTATTACTAAATCACTAGAAAATTGCCAGGACGACCTGTCGTGTACAGTACTCAATAAGCATTTCATAACGAAATAACACCACAAAAAGAAGTGTGGTCTTATTTCAATTTAGGACGCTCCAACCATCGCCAACGTCAAGAAGTTTACACGCCGCACTGCGCGTTCAAAATTTGTGAAAATAATCACCGTAATACTATTATTCCGAAGAGATTTTTTTTTTTTAAGTTTATGTCAATAACTATTTATTTCCATATTAATAAATATGAAATATGAATAAATTCAGAAATAGTTTAACTGTTTCATCAATGTTTGTGACAACACGCCAACCTTTGTTAAAAGTTGGCTATTTAAGAAACAAGAATGGTTACTCAGTAGACCTAGATCATACAGAGTAATTAACATATGGTATTTAACATAACCCACATGTTTCTCATCAGATACCATTGTACCAAGTTTGAAAAAAACTGACCGGTGGTTTTTTCAAAAAACTCGATTTTACTTTTCACGATATTTGGCCACCCCCTATACGAGTATTTTTACCGCTTAGCGAAACTTCAGTTCGATTTGAGAACTTACCTGAGCCGCAAAAAGACTCGTACCTATACGGGTTGATCAGAAACCTTGAAAACTAAAATCCAGGCAATTTTTTTCCCAACTTGGTACAATGTTACTTGGGGGTGATTAGGAACGTATAACTGACCAGTATCCTTGCACATTAAGCAGTGGAATTTTCCATCGACGCGTTCCACCATGTGTATCAGCGGAGTGTTGTCGGTGTCTTCTTGTGTTTTACTCTGAACCGACTTCACTTTGAACATCTCTCCAGATTCCACCTTTATGAATGCACCACCTGAAATAGCATCATCGATATTAATTTAATCAATATTTTTATACTCTATAACCCGAAACAGATACTTGTGGTTTTTGTATCAGCCCATACACGACCCACTGCAGGGCACGGGCCTCCTCTACAATCGAGAGCACGATTGAGAGTGGTTAGGCCATATAGTCCACCACGCTGGCCTAGTGCGGGTTGGCGGACTTACATACCGTAGAAATTCTTTTTAAAATCGCTACGGTATGCAGGTTTCCTCACGATGTTTTCCTTCACCGTTAAAGTGCGTGGTGATTGACTATCAATACACACATAACTCCGAAAAGTCAGAGGTGTGCCCTGGGATTTGAACCCGCGACCACCGTGAACATGTAGGCAGCCGAGTCTGGTCCGATACCACGAGGCCACCACGCACTTTGATTGGTGCGGTGATTGAACCCGCAGCCTCGCGATTCACAGCCAGTGTCTAACCAACTGCGCCACGGAGGCTGTCAAATGTCAAATGTCGAGACTATCTCAACGCCGCATGGTAGGCCGGCAAAATAAATAAATACACCCAACAGTCACATACACAGTCCTGACCTCACACAAAGATCAAGTCTTGTGTCGTGGGTATCAGAAATACCAGACTTTTTGGTCTCACAAACACCCAGACCCGAAACAAATTCGTATGGGTGTGGGGATCGAAGCCACGGCCTCGCGATTTACAGCCGGCGTTCAACCCACTGCGACACGGAGGCTGTCGAAATAAAATACGTGAAGAATCCTAGAATTACTCACCTTGTTCCTGCGCCGCCGCTATGATAGCGTTGGCTGTCTCTTCGTCTCCCGACACTTGCAACTCTATTTGGGGCTCATCGTTTGAATCTGTAATGGATATGTATAAGTTAATATAATATCAAGCGTAATTAAATGTTTTAATTGAAGTCGCTGGATAAAGTTATACGAGTAGGAACAAGTGTTCCTACTTGTATGTATAACTTTATATCTTAATATATTTAGAGGATTTATGTTCAGCATTGGAGTTCCTGTGGCTGAAGAGGGAGAAAGAAAGAGAAAGAAAGAGAAAGAGAAAGAAAGAGAGAGAGAGAGAGAGAGAGAACGAGAGAGAGAGAGTAGATTATAAACTGGTTTTGAAAAGAGCAACACAAGAGTTTCTTGCCCGTTCTTCTCTAGTAAAAACTGCTTTCCAAACCGGATGGTAGAAAAAAAAATTACAATCTAAATAATGTTGAACATTTTAATGGACTCAATAAGTTATTTTCGTTTTCATTAAAAGTTAATAAAATTAAAAGTATTAAAAGTTCGTAATTAAAAGTTTTATTGAAGTCGCTGGATAAGGTTATAGCAATAAGTGTATATGACAACATTTTTTTTTTTGTATCAGCCCATATACGTCCGACTGCAGGGCACGGGCCTCCTCTACAATCGAGAGTACGATTGAGAGTGCTTAGGCCATATAGTCCACCACGCTGGCCTAGTGCGGGTTGGCGGACTTTTACATACTATGGAAATTATAAATCGCTATGGTTTGACAATATTTAGGGGATTTCATATTCAGCGTTGGAGTTCTTGTGATTGAATAGAGAGAGAAGGATAGAGAGAGAGGGAGAGAGAAGATGAATATGGTATGAATCATTATTTATTTATATTATAAAATATTTTGAGACAAACAGTAGTAAAGCGAAAGAGGAAAGTACTTCGTGTATGTCTGGCTCGAAGGACCAACTATTTTATAATTAAAAAATAAAATGAATGGATATGATTTTATTCAAACTTACCATCTGGTTCGGCGAATACGACCTGTTGATCCACTGCAAAGAAAATTAAACAGTCGATTTAACATTCCAATTTAAATATGTATACTAATGGAAAAGTCTACACGAAATAATGTTTTTTACATTTTTAATATTCACGATTATACGATAATTATTTTGCATTAATATAGTCGAATAGAGTATATCATCACTATATCATCACTCAACGGCAATTAAAATTATTAATCGATTGCATTTTAAACATATCGATTACTCGGTTAGAATCAATATTGAAGCTGTCTATATAGCTTATCTTATACTGCGTTGTTCAATTTCTACTCGATTATTCAACTTAGAATCGATTGTATTACCTTGATATTCGCCAGTATCGTTATCGTGTTCGTTATCAGCGCTGGTTTCGTTGTGTTTCGCGACGATAGACAGTTGGTTTCCGTCGTACATCAAGTGTTGTCCGCTCACCATGCGTAGAATTGAACCGTTGTCCCCGTCTAGAACTATCGTATCTGAAATAACATACATACATACATAAACTCACGCCTTTTTCCCAGAAGGGGTAGGCAGAGGTGCTACCAAGACACTCAAATATCGCTTTGTATGTTCCGTCCCACGATGTGATAGGGGGCGAGCCTATCGCCATATGGGGCACAAATTTCCGACTCCGGGCTGATATTGAATAGAAAAATCTAATATCACTTTGCCCGACCCGGGATTCGAACCCGAGAACTCAGCTTTGCAATCATACCGTAGTACAACTACGCCACCGAGGCAGTGAAATAACAAATTGATTGGAATTACTTTCCAGTGTCAATAAAGTGCGTGGTGGCCTGTTGGTAACGTACTAGACACGGCTGCCCATATAGTCCATATAGTCCACCACGCTGGCCTACTGCGGGTTGGTGGAGTTTTACATACCATATATTTTTTTACAAATCGCTACGGTATGCAGGTTTCCTCACGATGTTTTCACTGTTATAGTGCGTGGTGATTGACTGGAATACACACATGACTCCGAAAAGTCAGAGGTGTGCCCTGGGATTTGAGCCCGCGACCACCGTAAACATGTAGGCAGCCGCGTCTGGTCCGTTACCAACACCACCACGCACTGCTATTATAAGTCAGATTTACTGTTTTCTTTCTAGGACATATTTTTGCATACAAATAAAATTGCTACCGATAAGCCCAAAATGAATTAAAGTAATTTAAAATTCAAAAACTCACGTTCATCGTTGTCGTCGCCATCACTCAATATCTGCAGCTTGCCCAATATGAATTTGTCGTTGGAGACCGCCGCGGACTCTTGAGAATTGTCGAGAGACTGCAGAACGCTCACGTCGATCAGGTCCATTGCGTCTGGCTTCTTCGATGGCATCTGCGATTGTATAAATAAATAATAAATAAATACACCCAACAGTCACATACATAGTCCTGACCCCACGCTAAGATCGAGTCTTGTGTCGTGTACCATGAACTACGAGAGACTTTTTAGTCTCACAAACATCCAGACCCCAAAACAAATACCTGTAGTTCACGCAAACATTTGATTCGGTGCAGGAATCGAACCCGCAGCCACTCGTTTCACAGTCAGCATCTAACGGACTACGTCAAGGAGGCTGTCATATTATTTATTTTACATTACACTTCATTTCAGTATTGCGTTCAAGCATAAATTTATTTTAAAATTAATTGTCTTTAAGGTCTATTTTGAACAAAGTACTTTCTGTCGCTGTGGGTTTTATGACCCTTACTGAACCGCTGTATACAATCGTCGTTCAAATATATCGTTATATTATAATTATCCATTATATGTTGAATAGAGTTTGATGGTAATGACTACAAATTAAATATATGATCGATTATGTGATGAATAAGCGTGAGAGCCACGCTGTCAGTCATGACTCATCATGAACGGGCAGGCTCGTCCGGGGTGGTACCACTGTCTCACAGGAGATCGACGTGAAGCGACAGCTCAGTTGTCACGTTTCGTTCGGTGAGTGAGATTGCCGGATGTCCAATACCCCTTTTGTTCCCATCCATTTTCCTTCCCGCTCCCCTCCTGATCCGATGGTCCGTCAACACATCTATGATCCAAGCGCTGTGATTGTTCATGTGCAGTGATCACTTACCATCAGGTGACCTGCTTGCTCGTTTACCGGACCTATGCTACAAAAAAATCGATTTTCTTGTAAATCGATTGTAAGATTTTTTTTATTTATTCGCATATATTTGTAGTTTTTCTTTAAGAACATGTGGTTGAAAACGAGTGACCTAATTATATATCAAAGGAGTCTAATTCATGTAATTGACACTTTTTTTTAGGTTAAAAATTACCACCTTATGTACCCGTAAAGTATTCCCTACTACATATTTCCTTATAAACATCGCTTTATTAAATTTTACTCGTGAAATCTATACATATAATAAATTTGTAACCGATCGATATCTGTAAATGGAAGATAAATGAGAAAAACTGACGTGGGGGCACTGTATTAACGTATTTGAACCCAAAACAAAGATTTTCAGAATTTTTGTCTGTTTGTCTGTGTGGGCGGGACGGGATGGTTTTTTATAAAGATAACCACGCAAACGGAGTTGCGGGCAGTAGCTAGTAGTTACTTTATTTTATCATACACTCGCTACAAACTTGCACTGTTGCCGTTGCGTTGTATAGGCAAGGTATCTTACTATAATTTTAATAATCACGATATTGTAAACTGGTTTTGAAAAGAGCAACACTAGAGTTTCTTGCCCGTTCTTCTCTAGTGAAAACCGCTTTCCGAACCGGGTGGTAGAAAAAAAATATGACTGAATCTAAATAGTGTTGAACATTTTAATGGATTCAATAAATAATTTTCATTTTCATTTTCATATCTATCACGAATTTCTCTCACCTTCACACCTTGAACTTCTAGTACAAGATCTCCATTAGCAGACGTCACAGGAACCACAGATAGAGCACAATCTGAAAGAGGTTATTTCTTAATTATTCTGGAGAAGGTATTCAGGAAAACTCAGTCCGCCCAGTGACCATGAAAGCTGTAAAGCGATCGAAACGTCGGGAAATTAAAAAATTGAAAAATCAAATGAAATTCGCGATAAAATCGACATTTTTGATTTTTCAATGTAAGTAAGCCGTAAGGTATCATATAGTCACCCTGCCTACCCTATTAGCAGCCCTGTCATTACCTTCATCAATCTCCATAGCCTCGTCATCATCAGTGGCGTCCCGCTTGGCCGCGTCGTTGACGTCAGCGGTCAAGAAGTCCTTGGTGAGGGAGCCGACGCTCAACTTCAAGTCGTTGGTGATGGCCTCACTCACTGAGCCTGTTTGTTTGTTCCTTGGGGGCAGTGGAGTTAGCACTGCTTGTTGTAACTAAAATTATTTTGGGTTATTTAGAATATGGAGGCCACGTAGCGGAAAGCGAAGCACAGGACATCCACCCACTAGGTGGTCAGTCGACCTGGTGAAGGTCGCGGGACGTCGCTGAATGCAGACTTCCTCCAACAGGTCACTGTGGAAATCATTGGGGGAGGCCTGTGTTCAGCTGTGGACTTCCTTTGGCTGATGGATTGGATATAAAATACATATACATTACAACCTTGCGTTCAACATAAATTCATTTACTGAACTTATTTATTTAAATTCAATTATCTGAAAGCCTATTTTGAACAACATACTTTCTGTAGATGATGTGGGTTCTATGACCCTTACTAAACAGCTGTATACAATCACTATGGCGATGCATACTCTACCATCAAAACGATTGATACTTCCGACTCACCTTATCTAAACCCGTGAAGAAACTTGCCCTGGAAGCATTAGCGAGTTTGCCAACTTTGAGCAACAACTCCGGCGTCAAGGGCTGTAATTTAGACGCTGGCAACACCAGCTTCCCCATAATTTTCTTGTCTATGGGGAATGTTTTTGGGGGAGCGTTCTTCAATTTGACGTCATCCTCGTATGTATCATAATTTATGTTGATGTTCCCAAGGGTCGTTTTGAATTGGGTCAGTATTTCCGTTTTCTTTTCTTGTAGACTGGAAAATAATTGACATTAATAAATAAATACACCCAACAGTCACATACATAGCCCTGAGCCCACACTAAGATCGAGTCTTGTGTCGTGTGTCAGAAACTTTATCAGTCCATATACGTCCCACTGAAGGGCACGGGCCTCCTCTACAATCGAGAGTACGTTTGAGAGGGGTTAGGCCATATAGTCCACCACGCTCCCCTAGAGTGGGTTGGCGGACTATACATACCATAGAAATTCTTACAAATCGCTATGTTATGTCGGTTTCCTCACTATGTTTTCCTTCATCGTTATAGTGCGTGGTGATTGACTATCAATACACACATAACTACGAAAAGTCAGAGGTATGCCTTGGGATTTGAGCCCGCGACCACCGTGAACATGTTGGCAGTCGCGTCTGGTCCGTTATCAACAGGCCACCAAGCACTTTTATCAGAAACAACGAGAGACTTTTCGGTCTCACAAACACCTAGACCCGTAACAACTACTTGTGGATCAACAAAAATTGTTCGGGTACGTGGATCCAAGACGCAGCCTCTCATTTTTCGGCCGGCGTTTAACCAACTGCGTCACAGAAGTTGTAAAATTTCAAAATGTAGATGAAAAATGAATTTGAAAATGCAGCTAACGCCATCTTTTGGAGTAAGAATGAGTAAACGAACGTCACTGGAAGTTTCCACAGTGGTGCAATGTAGTTGGGAGTAAATCTGACAGGTGGCACTAGTTCCTTTCAGTAATATTGTTAAGCGCCTTTTTTATTTTTTTCATGCAAGAGGAAAGCTATTTATCTCTCCTTTCGGTATCCCGGGGCAGGTTAAAAGGGTTGTCAGTGTCACTGACCTTCCAGCCTGGCCCAATGCGGATATTGTGACCGAGCTGAGTCCCTAATTAACAATGGATTGAAGAAAATGTTACCTACCCTACATGCAATGTTTTGTACACTTCAGACAATTTGTTGAACCGTTCTATATACGATGTTAATGTTAATTAATTATTTAAAAATTTATAACATGCAAACATATAACTTGGCAAAAAAGAGTCTGGTGCGACGAAAATGGTAATTAAAAAAACGTAATTGTGGCAACACTATTTTAAATGTCAAATAGCCGGTACTTTCTATGTCATCTATTTTATTCTTCAAATAGTTTCCTTTTAAGTCATTGATTAATATAAAATTAACAAGTATCTAAACATTTTACGTCGTAGTATATCAGGTTGCTATATCAAAAAAATATATTCGATCGTGGCGCCCTCAATAAAAACAGACTCTTTTTTGCCAAGCTATACATGCACTTGTGAAGTTTGGCATGTTCAGGAGCTGGTATAGACTAGCATATATAATAAATACACCCAACAGTCATATACATAGTCCTGACCCCACACTAAGATCGAGTCTTGTGTCGTGGGTATCAGGATTACGAGAGTCTTTTCGGTCTCACAAACACCAAGACCCGAAACAAACACCTGTGGTTCTTACAAACATTTGTCTCTGTGCGGGAATCGAACCCGCGGCCTACCGTTTCTCAGCCAGCGTCTGACCAACTGCCCCACGGAGGCTTTCCAACATATCTAAAGACAATATTACGTACATACAGGTCAAATTGATAATCTCCTTTTTTGAAGGCGATTAAAACTTAAATTTAAAAAACATTTATTTTGGTACAGCCACGCTGCTGTCTGTCATAACTGAGCATGAATGGGCAGACTCGTCTGGGGTGGTACCACTTTCTCACAGAAGATCGACGTGAAGCAACAGCATTGCTGTTGCGTTTCGTTCGGTGAGTGAGATTGCTGGATGCCCAAAACCCATCCCCTTTTCTCATCCTATTTCCTTCCCGCTCGCCTCCCGGTTTAAAGGACCGGCAACACATCCATGATCCAAGCGTTGTGGATATTCATGGACGACAGTGATCACTTACCATCAGGTGACCTGTTTGCTCGTGTGTCGGACCAACACTATAAAAAAATCGCAGTCTAGAGCAATGTAAGGCTAAAACTCACAACAATTGGGTGTAGTCATACTCCGCAACCGCTTTGACGCACTTCCCGCATACGATCTTGGAGTGCACCGCATCTTCTGTCAACGTCTTGTCCAATATTTCACTCAGGACCTTGTGTAACGCGTTGCCAGATGGTAGGACCTGAAAAGGGTATTTTTTATTTATTTCTGTATCAGCCCATATACGTCGTACTGCAGGACAAGAGTCTCTAATACAAACTACAGTACGATTGAGAGAGGTTAGGCCCAGTCCATCACGGTAGTCAGTGCGCGTTGGCGGACTTTATATACCATAGAAATTCTTACAAATCGCTATGTTTAGCAAGTTCCCTCATGATATGCAGTGCAATTACTATGACGTGCCAGAATTTTAAAAAATCCTTCACCGTTATAGTGTGTGGTGATTGACTATCTATACACACATGACCCCGAAAAGTGAGAGGTGTGCTAGGATTTTAACCCGCGACTACCGTTAACATGTAGGCAGCCGCATTTTGTTCATTATATAGTCCTTATGTCAAAGTAAGACACTTATCATAAATCCTAAATGATGGATTTAGTAATTTTCTAGAAACTCCGATCTGCCTAGACCCAACCATAAACAAACAAAATAGATGCAATAATTGATTACTCACACTTTGCCCAAACAAATTTGTGGCTTTTTTTAGAGATACATTTCCTTGAGCGTGGCACGTAAAACAAGATGGTGTACTCATTCTGGAATTGAAAATAATAAAATAAAGTAATCTAGCCCATGTACATCCCATTGCGTGGCATCTTCTATTAATAAATTAATAATTAATAAACAAAATAAATACACACAACAGTCATACACATTCTGACGGCACTCTAAAGTGCACTACACACCAAAGCCGTCGACCCGGCGGCATATGTCGGCGACATTTTATCGGCGAGCTAGCCGGCGGCTTCAGTCATTGAAAGTCGGAAAACTTTGACGGCGACATGGCAGCGGCTCGACATAGGAATATTTTATGGCGTTGACGAGCAGTGCGCTTGTGTTGTAGAAACATCATGTCGGCGGGCAACATGTGCGGTCGCTTGCCGCCAACATGATGCTTTTCTTATAGCAGCCGAGTTGTGTAGCCGGACCGGCGGGTTTGGTGTGCAGAGCGCATTAGATACAGGTCATGAGTAATGGGTATCTGAAAATATGAGAAACTTTTCAGTCTCACAAACACCCAGACCCGGAACAAATGCCACCAGTAAAACTATAGAAATCAATGCTTTTTTTATTAAAGATGCAAGCATAGTGGCAATAAATTCATTATATGTACAAATTAATTTCTGACACAAATACCTAAGGGCCTTTATTCATGCCACAGTTTTCAAATCTATTTTAGTTATTATATGTATAATCCCTTTCGAATGACATCTGAATTCAGTTTGAGCGAAGAAGACAAAACATTTGATAACTAAAATAGGTTTTAAAACTGTCTATAAATAAGGTCATAAGTCTTAAACCTGAACTAATCATTTTTTTATTTAGAAATAAATAAAATATTTAATATTGTTAGAATTGTATTTCTGTGCTTTTATTTAGGTCAAGAATTGGTAGCGTGGTCTAAGAAAACATGTTATTTAGCAATGAAAGTCAAGTTCATGAACAAATTTATGTCTAAATATAAATTAAATAAAGACTGCAGTATCAGGATATGAATAAGTAGAAGTAAGTGTCCAAGTGGTAGATCCGAGAGCCGGCAACACATCTATGATTTAAGCGTTGTTGATGTTCATGGACAGTATCGCTTACCATCAGGTGACCTGTTTGCTCATTTGCCGGATTTATGCAATACAAAATTTTTTATGGAATTATCTTGATAAGAAGCAATACTGTTTATTTATGCCACTAGGCAGTAATTTGTGAGCACTGTTTCCAGTTTATTGGTTATTGAAACCAGTGGTTACTGGATATTTGAATGTATCAATGACATATGGACTGCATTCCCATTGGAAGTATATTAGTTCTTAGTGATACTCTTGTTTATCAGCAGGTGATCCATTTTATATATGGTAAGCAACTTGCCCGTCTTGCCTTGTTACTTATCTTAATATTTTAAATTCTAGACAGTGTTCATATATTGTATATAAAATGTTAAGCAATGCAAATAGGTATTGTGCTTTGGTGTTGAAGGTTTTTTTTTGTAAAATAATATTGTCTATTATGAATCCGTCTTTGTTTTAATTTGTTTCGGGATTCTGTATGATCTAGACGCTAATTAAAAGTACTGCATGTGTATTAATATTATCGTAATCCCGTAATACATAGTTGTTTTAAGACATGAATCGTGACTCGTGGTATTAAAATTCTACCTGCATATCAAATTAGGGCCATTTATAAATTACATAATGGGTCCAAAAATCTATGTTATTATTTATTTTCGGAACAATAGCCGTTATCAGATTATGTTTACAATATTATCAATTACAACAATTTCAAAGTTACTACCACAACACACAAAAGAAGTCAACTCGGTGCGTAGAAAATATGACAAAATTATTTACCTGTAGTATTTCTACTCACCATGTCGGCCATTTTTGACACTTTACGCACACTATTTCACAATAAACTCAATTTTAAACTAAAAATATCACCCACCTGGCAGTATTTTAGAAAATCCCATTGATTTTTATTTGTTTCTGAAGGTTTTCAGATGGTTTTATTGTAAATATGTTGTCAGCAATGAATGAAACATGCAAGCAGCCACCATTACGTACTCAATCATTGATTTTTTCCATTTTCACCGGCAGGGGCGTTAGCGATTTCCGGTAGTGTACACTCGTAAAGTATATTTTTAATTTAATAAAACGGTATTTAAAAATCATAAAGTAATTAATACGGTTGCAATATTTAAGGTAAGTCTTTTTTAACATAGGCTTCATAAAATAAACAATAATATAACTGGAATGGACCCATTTTAAATGGGTGTGGATGTATGGTTAAATGCCTTTGCTTGCTAGGCATACGAAATGTCAAATCAGTGTGACATGGCGGAAATTTGAAACAATATACGCATTGAATAAACCTTCAGAACAATAATTATTATTCATTGTTCTGAGGAATAAACAGAGGCGTTTTTATGGTAAAATCTTGTTTGACGGTTTATGATTTGGGAAGCCCGTAAAAAGGTAATAGCCAAATATATTTCAAAACAAGAAAAGAAATGATACACTTCAGTCAAAAACATTATTTATTTCTATACAATTTACATTTGCGTCACGAGTGCAGCTCTATAAATAACTTTTTCTATTTTTACAATTAAGTTTAAAAAACTCAGAATAATGTGTACTTACTATTTACATATTGACATATTTTCCCACCATTTAAAACTTTTATACATTTGTTTTCAATAATTCTTGTTAAAATATGTAAAGTTTTGTTGGAATAGATTGAGGAGTGTTAGAATTAAAGTGAAATGAAGGGTCTAATTTGAGCAAGATTCTGATAAAAGTCGAGGATTGCGCTGGGAAAACCAATTTCGATTAAAAATGATTATTAATTCGGTGATAGGCGTTTTGTAGTGAATAAAACACATTAAAAAGAATATTTTTATTCAGGATTGTTTATTTTTATTTGTAGTAGAAATATGATATTTGTTTTTTTTGTTGGTTTAAAGAGGTTTTGTGTGTTTAGAATATGGAAGGAAAGGATAAGATATACAGTCGCAGCCACAAGTTTTACAATCTCAATTCTGGTTTATTTGACTTTGATATTTTTTATATCCGACAAATCTGATAAAGGCGTAACTATATCAAACTCATTGTAAGCGATACTTTATTCGCAACTCTTATAATATTTTAGTATTTTTAAAACAGTATTTCAAGCCAGTAATTTTGTGTCCCATTCTTTATGACTCATTTAAATTGGTCAGTTGGGACTAAGTTTATTTTACTTGTTGCTGTAAAAGTTATCAACAATGATAATGGTGCATCCCCACCGCAATTACCTTTTGTGAAGCAACATTGTGCAACAATATTATCTATTGTTACCGCATGTTAGGCAACATGTACTAACAATAAATAAAACGTCATCAAATAGTGCTTAACATTTAAAAGTGATGCTCAACAAATAGTAACTGTGGTATGGGTACATCATAATAAATAATTATTAAGACGATGTCCAAAGAATTTAAGAGTTTGTACGACAACACATTCTGTGAATGTCATAAGTCTATTTTACAATTACAACTTGTGGAAAGTGCTGTCCTTTAAAAAAGTGCTAGTTAAGTATGTCTCGCCATTTGATAAAATTTTGGAATTCATGAAAGCTAGGATTGAAAGGGAAGGATATAATAAATGGAGGTCAGGTTATATTAGTTATACATATCAGTATTTGTCAGTAGTAGTTTCGGGTAAGGATCTGTGGCGGTCAGTGGATTGTTAAATCTGTGTCTCGAGTGTCGTGTATAAATGAAAGAATATTTTGTTGTGTTGACATGTATTTAATGTTCACATTGTAACTACAAGACCTAATCCAATGAAAGACTAAAAGGTAAAATGAAAATTACAATATCTTATAATATATGCCAGAGTGCTGTTTCTTGTGTTATTTTTGTAAAGCAATTTTTCAGCGTATATTGTTGATTTTAGCTATTAAAACTAAATCAGTTTGAATGGCTAAAATAATTCATAGTGTCAGTTCCATAGCGTTCCTCAGAGTAGAATAGTGTCATTTGTCTATGGTACATAAAAAAAAAACAATTATTAACAATCCAAAAAGAATTTCGCATAATATATTTTTCTCTGTACACTTAACACAAACATATTGTAAGCATCACGACATCGAAATCCTAACACTAAACACTTATTTTTCCATTCGAAAATATTTCTAGAGAAAAAGATATGCATCTATTTACCTGATAACATTGATTTTTTATTTTTCAGCTATTATTAAGTTATCTAATCTTTTTGGTTTGCTATAACACTGTTTATGGGGCGACGAGGAATGTTCTCCGCTACCGAAATATTATTACAATTGACAGGAGTAGCAAAGTATTTACTGCGGAGAAGATGCTAGAAATGACTAATATCATAAACAGTAAGATAGACAAACTACCAAATAGGTCACACCATACAAACATCTATTCTTAAGAAATATGAACGTAAATTATGTAACGGCGCAAACTGGTGTTACAAACTCATTGTCAGATATCTAGATGATCCACTTGCCTTGTGTGGGTTCGTCACAAGAATTTTGTGTCGAATCGTTAATTTTCTAAGAAAAATTTATAGAAAATCCTTTACCGTCATATTTTTCCCACTAATCGAATATAATTGACATTGCAATGACACTTACTACTAGCCTAAAAAGTGCTAAACTATACCTTACAATTAGAGTTTTTGGTTCTTAAACAGTTTAGAGTAAAACGGTTAAAAAATGATGGCGACTAACATTTCGATTAACACCACTAACACATGCAAAAATAATAAAAGAAACATGCACACTCCAAGCTTGCCTATTATTAAACAAAATAAAACCCAAATATTCTATCTTATACCACATTTTTCTTTATTAATTGTACGTGCTTCAATCTATCACGATTACAAAACAACCGAGTTTTCGAATATTTTTATAGTCGACTTACATTATTTATTGAAACGGGGCAAATGTGAAATAAAACAAAATTTTACAACATATACTCACAAACTAATATCAATTTTACTAGAAATCCACGTATAAACGGGTAACTCGGGCCATTTTCAAATCTCCAAAAATATCCAAAACATGTGAATTTGAAAATGGCGCCGGTGTATTAACTAAATGTACTAAGAGTAATCAAATAAAATGGGAATATTACTTAACCAATACCTAATCAGCTAGTTTTGATAAAAAAAAACAAAATGCACAATGCATTCCACGGAGCGTCGCTCCAGATTAAAAAAAACAAAAAAGAAAGAAAAAAATAAATGGAAATGTAATATTGTGTTATTCAATATAATATTATGAAAAAAAAACCATGTTACTGTGTACTAAATTATATTAAAGAATCTAACTGTTAATGTCTTTATAAGAGTGATCTAGATCACAAATTGTAAAAATAAAGGAATTATTACTTTTGTTGCCTTTGTAATAAACTTCACCCATGTGTATTGAGTGGCAACGAGTATGTTAGTGGGTGGTTCGTTATAAAGGCAAGTCCCGCACTCGCTGTGGTGTGTGTGTGGGTGTGTTGCCTCCGTCTTGATATGTGTGAGTGTGTGACCCGCCGCGGCGCCGTTAGCTAGAAGCAAATAGTCTTATGTGAGTACTATGTACTGATCTCTCTCACTTCTGATCGCGAAACTGAGAATTTCTCACAAAAAAAAAACGTTTTTTTTTTTAAAAAATGTCCGACATGATTGTGATTTTTTTAGAAGCATTTTTATTTTGAAAACTTTAACAATCTTCAAAAAATATTACACCTCGGTTTCGAGATCAAAAATGTGTTAGGAGTTAAGGTTTCCTACTGAATGTTTGTAACAAGAGTAAGAAAAGGAAAAAAAAATAAAGAGGAGTATTAAAAATGCAGAAACAAAACATTCAAAACGGAAAAAAGTACGAAAATAAATTTTGAGCAAAAATTAGTTTTGATCTGTGATTTTGATGTTGTTAATTTTGTGAAAAAGACATGTAGGTACATTATATATTAGACATACATTAATAATATTAATTATTTGTCTCCGTGATATGTCATTACAAGCATAATTGATAGGTTTTTTTACAACAGCCAATACATCGAGACTACACATTAATATACATTTTTTTTTAGAATTTGACAATACATTGACCGACGACTGTACAAACACGATGACTTATGGCCGTGGCGACTCCGGCTTGAGAGAAAATCATACAAATTGACATATTTTCGACAGGACAAGCATCGACATAGACAGGCAGAACTGAATTAAAGTAGAATTACATAAAATTGACCCGGTACTTTTCAACGAAACATTAAAAAATGTTGTTCTCGGAAAATGTACTATTAAAAGTCCGAATTAATTTTATCAATCCTTATAAACTACGTAATTGATTTATATATTACAAATCTAATTTGACAAAGCGCTAAAAGCATTTAGCTGTCATTTTATTTATAAACATTGTAGAATTATTATGTACTATCGTTAAATAGGTATTGAAAAAGCGGTTTCGAAAGAGAAAAATTACTTAGCTTTGTATATCCTTGTCTTACATAGTGTTAACTTAATGGACATTGGCCATAAGTGTGAAAGAGACACCAATACGTGAAATGAAAATCTCATTCCAGGCAGTTTTACGTCCGACAATCCAAAATCAACTTTATTTCTCCAAGTTAAACTTAATTTTTCCTTGTCGCAATAACCGTTCCTATTGTACTACAGTACATAATAATTCATTAATAAGACAATTATGCCCGCCTGTGCCACTTACACTACCTACAGGCCGTACAGCTGATTACAAATTGACTTATACATGTCACTTGTCACAGGGATATGTCGTAATCTTTATCAGACACGAGTCCACATTCTTACATATAGCATTTTTGACTAATTTTTACATTCATGGAACAAGAATTTATATGACACTAGAGAACTTGTATGCTCAACAACTATTGGCGCGAAATTATATATACTTTTTTTTTCGACAGCTTATGTACATAACACTTTTACATTGCGTAATATATATTTATAATCTATATCTTTGTAACTTTGGCTTATTATTTGGCTTAGATAACAAGGAACGGAAATTATTAAGCTTGTTTTGTTTTGGATTTAAGTAATCAGTGCTTGATAGTTAAACTTTTGTAATTATAATAAAAGTTATATTGTCTTTGTGACAGATATGCTTGTGATATTCTGACATTTTAAAACGTATTTTAGGAATTTATATTTATCATAATATTTTAAAGAAAATAAAAGGTAGGATGAGATCACTTGTGATAAGAATCCTTTTAATAATGCGCAGAGCGTGACAAGAATTTGTATTTGAAAATAAGCACCATTCATAGATTTTAACTCTTATTGCACAGATAATGTATTGCCAACTGTAAGATACATTGTAAGTTTAAAGGACCTTTAAAATATTTTTTTTTAAATACGATTTTGAACAACTTACGAAAACAAAAACACATTACAGATCTAGTAAAAGAGATTACTAAAAACCATCACAGCACTGTTAATTAAATCCAAACGATATATCTTGGATCTATTTAATAATATTCAAATGCTCCAGTGTCAGACATACATTAAAAAACGGTTGCATACACATCTGCATATTTCAAGCTGCATGCATAAGTTTATTGCATATGCACAACACACACATGCATATTTTCATCCAAGCATGCATATGCATATGCACCCGTCACATTTACTATAAAACGTGAAAAACAATTTAGGAAACCGTGTATATTTATTACAAGAATAGATATTTAGACAGAATAACAAATAAAGTATATACTTATATAAAAGCTTTATTATTTAGCATGATAGTATATAACCGAGATATACGGTTAGAAGAAACAGGGGTAAGAGTTATCGGAATAGATTTTTTTAAATACACGAATATTTTGTAGAAACGATGACTGAACACATCTTTATAATGCGCGTGTGTACTATAATATATACATATATATTTATAATTATATATAACGGTTTAACATCAATCAATAACAACAGAGACCCGGCTAAAAATACATAACGGTTACTTATTTTTGATTTTCTGTTACATGGATGAAACATTTCGTAAAAAGTTTTGTCTTATTATATTATTATGATTTCAAAACTAATTTTAATCATACAACATATTTTAAATTCCGGTCTCTCACAACAAAAGAAGTTGTTAAAAATTTATAAAAAAAAAACAATAACGATATGAACGTCAATGTCTATGGTCCCTACATTAAAAAAAACTTATTTGGAACAATCATCGAGATAACTATGTCAGTCATAAATTACTGAATAACATATATTATGGATATATTATAACGATATATATTTAAAATATTATGCTTCGAGACTTTGACTAGAGTAAAAGTTGCCATATTAAAATTTGACAGCGCAGGTTGTGTGTTGCAACTGTCAAAATAGTTACCATCTATCAAAATATATGACATTTGAAAGCATTCCGATATTAGGCCGGCAATATTATTCTGGTAAATTTATAATTTACAAAACATAACATCTTTATAAAAATAAAGGAAGTTTGTCGAAGGACTGGAGTCAAAGATGCGTTTTAATTTCACTAATATAATCATCATTTTCAGCCAATTTAACCATACGTATATATTTGGCTCCTAACTATATTTTGTGCAGAAATTATTCTATACAATAATCATGTTTCCACTGAGCGTTAACTTAGCTACTCAGTCAAAAACATAATTGTGTACAACAGCAATAATAAGTACAATAACTATAATTAAAAACTTAAAAACGGACAACTATAATTCACCTGAACTATCCACATTTAAGCTGGTAACATTAATATCTTTGGCTTACCGATTAACAAAAAAAAAACTCATCCGCTGCCGACATCAGTGCTGCCAACTTATAAAAACTTGTCATACCGACATAACATTTGGTCCGTCGTCCCTTCTAAACGCAAATTTACATGTCTTTTTTTAAACCACATTTTTTATGTTCTCCTCCTGTTTTTTACACATTACACTAGGAATACAGTTAACTTTTCTTACTAGTACTCGTGTTCGGCCATCCCGTTGTTTTGACCTTGCCGTTGATTCTGACTGGGGTTCGGATTGTCCGATTTCTGCTGTTGCCCCTTGCCCTGGCCGATTTGTCGCGATGAAGAGAAACACAGCTTCATTACGAACGGGAATTTCGCACCTGGAATTGTCAGCGTTACGATTAAATTTAAGTAATCGATTGTAAGATGAATCGATTATCGATCGATTATATTATCGATCCACAAAATAGTTTCTATCGATGCTAATGGGCATAAGTACTTTACTTTATATTGGAAACACGTTTGAAGCTGAAGAATTGAAAAAAGAGTACAAATTAATTCGATCTCAAATAGATTCTTCCAGAATTTCAATTACAATAATGTGATTTCATCAGTGATTAGGCCATTCAAGCTAAGATTAACGATATCAGCTTGATTACTAATGTTCTTTTCACAGCCTGTGCCTACTATAATTATTCTCATTCTTTATTTAAATTTAAAGAAGTCACAACACAATTAGTTCAGAATAAAATTGAAGAGGTAGCTACAACACGATCGGTTGCTGTGTATGTAGTAGTATTCATTGGCAATTGTTATATGGTTGTAATCTCACCTGGGTGCTGTATGGTTGCGTGGTTGCACGCCATGATCGCCATCACTGACTGCGATATATTCTGGAACTCCATCAAACCCGACGATGATCTGAAAATTATATAACAAACAAAATGTTATTTTTATAAGGCCTTATTCATAGATAATTTTAAAATCTTTTTTATTTATCGAATGTTTTCTCTTCTTCGTTCAAACTGCATTCAAAAGTCGTTCGAAAGGGGCAAAATATTTGATAGCTAAAATAGATTTTAAAACTGTCTTTGAATAGGACCGCTAGTGTTTACCGGCACTCCGTTTTTATGGTGGTTATAGATTTCGCTTAGTACTTTAGAAGCAGTGTGTATTCAGGCATGAATAATACAATTTTAGGTATTCTTTTTTTATTTGAAAATTTTATGGGCTCTTGCCCCGCGATTAATCTTACTCATAAAAAAAAGACGATTACTTAGAGTCTAGAAAGTGACAGTAGCCGAGACAGTAGTAGGTACCACTGCGGTAAAGCCAGTCCCTTCGTTCTTTAGCCTTAACTAAGCGTAGCTGTTCTATTTGGGGCAAACGATAGTGAGGATAAAGTTGGTATTCTCTGTGTGGTACCCATCCCGGTCAAGCCGGCTCAATCCTACTGCGGTCCAAAGTAAATATGGTGTAGCTGTACTATTTCCTGACCTAAATGATAATGATTTTGAAAGCGCATTACATACCTCTCGCTCTTCAGCGGGAACTTGGAGATGGTGTGCGGCGGCGTGACGCCGTAGTCCTTGAAGACCTGCAGCAGCTGCTCGTCGGACACGTCCGGCGGCGTGTTGAAGAAGTGCAGCACCTGCGTGTCAACATTTTAATAGAGGCGGTTGGTCGGTGTGTTGGTGCGACAAGTTGGTCCGATTTATAGAGGTGCTTCAACACGGTTGGTGTAGTCAAAGTAATATGCATATCTATAATTAAATAAATACACCCAACAGTCGCATACATAGCCCTGACACATTAATTTAAGATCAAGTCTTGGGTCGTGTATCACAAATTATCCGAGACTTTTCGTTCTTCCAACACTCAGATCCGAAAAATACTTGTATGGGTCAATAAATGTTTGTTTTAGTGCGGGAATCAAACCCGCGGCCTGTCGTTTCACAGCCGGCGTCTAATCAACTGCGCCACGGAGGCTGTCAAATATATTATATCTAGAGTTGATTGGTTGGTGTGTTGGTGCAATTTCTTGTACTGCTCCAATACGATCCGAAGTCTAGTCGAAATGATTCTAGTCTAGTCGGAATCTAGAGTGGGTTGGATTTAATAAGTTGGTTCAACATGTTGGTCCGATTTGTTGAGGTGCTATAATCCGGTTGTATAAAAAAATAGTATCTTCCTTTATGTTTCCAAACAGTTTTAGCGTACTTTTAAAATAACTCAAACAACAGTCAAAATATGTATTTGTGTAAAAATTGGAAGTAGACATTATAATAAAATCAGTTGCTTTTTTCACCATGTTCCACGGAAAAAAAGACTATATTACTAAAGATACTGAATTAATAAATATCAAGGCCATAATCGAGAAGATCTAGACTGTATTTTTATTAATATCTACATAAATATAGTTTCTAAGCGATTGGCTTCTTTAATATGTCTTACATACATACATAAACATCACGCCTTTTTCCCAGAAGGGGTAGGCAGAGGTGCAATCAGGACACCCACGTATCGTCCATCGCCATAACGGCAAAAAACAAATCCTGGCTTTGGGCTGATAATGAATAGAAAAATCCATTATCACTTTGCCCGACCTGGGATTCGAACCCGAGACCTCAGCTTTGTATTCCTACCGTAGTGCAATTAAACCACCGAGGCAGTCTAATATGTCTTTTGTCAAACAAAATGTGTTAACTCGACATACCTTGGACGGTGGCTGTATTCTGTTCTTGTGTATGGAGGCTGGCGTGAGGAACCGGTTGTTCTTGTTGCCCACGTAGTCCTTGAACGAGGGACTCTTGTCGGGCAGCGGGTACGGGTTCATCACCTCGGACAGGTACGCTTGCTTCGAGAAACTACAACGAACATTCGAGACGAAATTAATTTATTTTTATACAGGTACAAAATACAGTGCATACAACGTAGGTCGTAGAATATTGAGAGAAAATTGTCTTTTGTGTCTTTCTGCAACACTATCAATATTATACTATAAAAAAATAGAACACGCAACAGTCCCATAAATAGTCTTCATACTAAACAAAGGTCTTGTCACATGGTAAAATAAAAACTACGAAATACTTTTCAGTCTCACAAACACCCAGACACGATATAAACACTTGTGGAACACACAAACATTTCTCTTTTTTTATGTCAATGAATGTAGAGACGAGCATGACATAAGCCTGATGGTAAGCGAGACGACCGCTCATGAACACTTGCAAAACCAAACACCATGAATTACAAAGCAATGCTTGGCATTCCACTGCGCTCGCCATCCTGAGACATAAGATGTTAACTCTCATTATGTCCAGTAATTCCTTTGGCTACAGTGTCCTTCAAACCGGAACACAGCAGTGCATATACACTACTATTTAGCGGGAGTAATAGACATTGCGGGGGTACCTACCTAGGCGGCCTGACACATATTAGAAATCTAGCACCAGTTAGTTGTCTCTGCTTGGGGATCGAACGCGCTGTATCTCGTTTAACTGACTGCCCTATGAAGACTATCAAAGAAGAGAAGAATACACGAGAAGAGAAGAGGAAAAGAGCAGAAGAAGAACAGTATGCATATACTCACGCTAGCGTCAAGGTGTAGTCGCCGACAGTGACGTTGTTGAGGTTCTGAACGCATCTCTCCACAGAGACTCCGTCGCCCATCTGAACCATCGCGGTGCCCTCTTTAGTCTTTAGAAACTTTATCTGAAATGCGAAATATAAAAAACTTGTAATATGATGATCTGAAGATTTTGTCAAGGTCTAGTTTTGGAATAAAGAATTTTATAACAGTGACCATGAATAATAAATAAATATATACACCCAACAGTCACATACATAGTCCTGATTCCACACTAAGCTCGAGTCTTGTGTCGTGGTTATCAGGAACTACGCGAGACTTTTCGGTCTCACAAACACCCAGACCCCAACCTAAGTTACAAAATTAATTGACAATACTAAGATGTTAAAATAAATCATTATGAAGGCACAATTATATGACCAGTCACTTATTACATACATCATGACCGTTAGTTTTGAAAATTTAATATCGAAAATGAATATAGGTAAATTATTTTCATTGAGATCATTTGTAGGAGCTTACTATTAATGTCATGTTAGTAAACCTTAGAAAGATCAATATTCAACAGTGGCATTCTGCGACTGAAGACGATTATAAATAAATACATACTTCTACAATTAATATTATAGTTGTATAAAACTATCAAAAATATCGCTGTAGAAATTTCTGATCGACCACTATGTAAAGCATTGGATTTCCAAAAGCTACACAGAGATAAAACGAAGCTATATGAATGTACGACTTACTCTCACAACATTCCCGTAAAGGCAGCACAGGTTGAACAGTCTGTCCGCGTTGGCAGTCTGCGGGTCCAGGCCGTAGACCATCATGACCGCACCTTGCTGTGGAGGACCGCCCTAATGTCACAAAAATCATTAAAAACACCGCGCTCTTACACTATAACTAGCCTTTTATCCCAACCACCAAACAATCCCTTCAAATTTTTAAATCTTTGTTATAAATTTTCAATATCTGGCACCCGCACTAGGATAGCGTGGTGGACTATACGGCTTAACCGCTCTCAATCGTACTTTCGATTGTGGAGGAGGCCCGTGTCCTGCAGTGGGACATATATGAGCTGATACAGATGCAGAATCATCAATAAAACACCGTGCTTTTACGCTATATCTAGCCCTTTATCCCAATCATAAAACAATCCCTTGCATTTTTTCATACAATAAGTCCGGCAAACGAGCAAACAGGTCACCTGATGGTAAGTGATCACTGCCGCTCATGAACATGCACAACAATGCATGGATCATGGATGTGTTGCCGGCCCATCAAGGTCTGAGAGGAGTGGGGAGGAAAAAGGATGGGAAGAGAAGGTGTTGAGCATCCGGTGATCTCTTAAATCAATCTTCGATGATAACACTATGTTCTTAAACAATGGCTACCCAACCACATATTTACGACGCGCCTCAAATCTTTCTAAGACATGAGCGGAGCAGAGATGTGTAAGGATCATTCAATCACTTTGTTTCATCACATCTATGATGGCATAAATAAAAACCCAACAGCCACATACATACATAATTTTGACCCACATTAAGATACAAGGTTTGCGTCGTGTATCAGAAATTACGAGAGTCATTTCGGTCTTACAAAAACTGACGGTATACCTGTGAATCACATAAACATTTGTCTCGATGTGAGGATCATAGCAGCCTCTTGTTTCACAGTTAGCGTCTAACCAACTGCGCCACGAAGGCTGTTTGTATATGTGTAACGTGATTGGTTGATTTCTATACAACTCCGCTCGTCTCCGTTTCATTGGAAACGCAGCCCGAAGCTCCGAAATCAGGTCATTAGGTTCCAGATTCATACACAAATTGTGCCCATTTGAAATGTGCAAAAGGGTGAATTTGATTTGAAAGGTCATAATTGAAAGGTGCAGAGGCTTCAGATGGTATATCGGTAAAATGTGTTTTAGTCAAGTCAGTGATCTTCATATTTAGGTACCTTTCAAAACTTGTAAAAAGGGAACCCTAAGTTCTACTCCTTGAATAATTATGTCAGCAGAGCCTGATGCTCCAAAAAGTAATTAAAAAGTATTGTATGAGGTGTGCCAATTTGCAAATTGAAAAGCTGGTCAGTGTTATCGGAAAGTCATTAAAGTGATAGAGTGGCCTTGTACAGGTAAAATTAATATTAATTAATCGTATATTTTATGATATTTCGGCGGTGGAAAAAATATACAATAAGTCTTCAAACGTATATTTTTAATAGTCTCTTTTGATTACCATATACCGCTATTATGGAGACATTAGACAGCTCTTCGACACATCTCCCAGAAACGAAATAAGATCATACAACAAATAGGTGGGGTCGTATTAGAACAACGCATTCTTAATTGATAGTTAGATGGTGATTCGTCACCATCGATGATGCCATTAAAATGCGTGCTGTCGATCCTGGCTTACAAGAACTTGCGTCTTACATCAGATCAACTACGTGCGGTGTATGACCTATACTTAGTAATGTCATATATCCTAGAATGGTACCTGGTTCTGGGGCGGCATGGACGGATGGTGCATGGGGGGTGGTGGGACGAACCCCTCGCCGCCGTACCCCTCCGGGCCGTAGCCGCGACCGTCGCGCTGAAAACATACAAAGGCTTTAAATAACCTACTTTTTCGAAACCAGAATTTTAGGACTAAAAAAATATCCCATATTACTTTAAAATACTAGTTTATCTCAAGTAGAAATTGACAAAAGAAAAATTGAACTTTAAAGGAAAAGATCGTCAGGAAACCTGTAACGCATAGACATTTTTCTTAAGAGTATTTATAATATAGTGAAAGCGCTTTCATACATTTGCGTCTTCCAAAACGTAGATATTTTTTTGTTCGCAATGTTGGTAGCAAACGTAAGAAAACCTGCATACCATAGCGATTTGTATAAATTTCTATGGTATGTAAAAGTCCGCCAACCCGCACTAGGCCAGCGTGGTGGACTACATGGCTTAACCCCTCTCAATCATACTCTCGATCGTAGAGGAGGCTCGTGCCCTGCAGTGGGACGTATCTGGGTTGATACAGTACAGTACAATGTCGGTAGCGCTGCTATATTAGTGAAAATTTAACTAATTATATAACTATACATTCCGTTGATAAAATGTATAATAATATTAAGTATTTATGCATGTTTATAAATATACTCTAATACCCCCATTGATATGGCAACGTGTAAAGACATAACGCATGCATAAGCCGATAAACTGACAATTTGAATAACCATTACACATTGCTAATACAAAGGCCAATATCTTAATGCGGTGGGTTATATCGCATCGGCAGATGAAAACGATTATAGTCGCATTAATGATGCATTTAATACATTACGGAGTTAATAGACCATATAGATTGGTATTTGTGTGGGTGATTTGGCTAATGGGTTAATTTGTAATTGCATAGATCCTTCAAAATGCCGCCAAGCTCAAGAGGGTCTGGGCTGGTCATGTGACTCGCATGCCAGATAAAATGTGGGCGAAGACCACCACAGAATGGATCGCCAAGGGCCCCCGCCCACGTGGAAGGCCTAGACGCAGATTGCGAGGTGAATTAGACGCCTATAGGCAGGTTTGGTCATATAAAGCCCTTGACCGAGATGTATGGAAGCCGGGAAGAGAGGCCTTTGCCCTGCAGTGGGACGTTATAGGGTCATATAAATATAATAGATCCGGCACAAAAGCAAACAGGTCACCTGATGGTAAGTGATCACTGCCGTCAATGACCATCTCCAACGCTTGGCTCATATATGAGTTGCCGGCCCTTTAAATCATGAGGGAAGCGTTGAGCGAACTAAGCGTTGTGGATAGTCATGGGCGGCAGGGATCACTTACCATCTGGTGACCTGTTTGCTCGTTTGCTGGCCCTATGCAATAAAAAAAAATCACATACATAGTACTGACCCTACACCATGATTCTTGTGTCGTGTATCAGAAACTACGACAGGCTTTTTGGTTTCACAAACACCCAAACCCGAAACAAATACCCGTGGTTCACACAAACATTTGTTTCGCTGGGGGATCGAACCCGCGGCCTCTCGTTTCACAGCCGGCGCGCCACAACAACTGCGCCACGGACGCCGTCAGCAAAATAAAGGAAAAACACATTTCGCATGTCAAAAACCAACCACCCGTGCTCGAAAACAACACCCTTAACGAACAACATCAAAATGCAATTTGGGTGTAATTAATCGTTTTTCAACACTTCATTAATTAACCGGCTGAGGCCGGCATAATTTTTTCCCCGCTGTCCATAATCGTGTGCACTCCGGTTGATTAAAATTTCGTGTTTATTTATAGGGGTTGTTTTTACAGCTGTCGACACCACTGGGGGTTGTAAAACGGTGGCCGTAATTACTGGCTTGTGACAACACTATTTTTTGTGCATTCTGAATTAGTTTTGATAGATGTAAAGATGAGACAGGGTGGGTCTTTTTGTTTCGTCATTGGTCTCGAGGCAGAGGATGGGTTGTGAACCATGAGGTCCTGGGTTCTGAAGTTGGGCAATTCAATTCGTGTGAGTTTTTTCATTTGAAAATTCTCATAAAAGCTGCACGGCACTGGAATTATTAGTGGCAGACAAGGTTATTAAAAAAAAAACAGGCAAGGTTATACGAGTATACATTCGCTCCATATCTGATATTATATTATATTGGTGACATCATCTGATATTATATTGGTGGCATTAATAATATAATAAGTAACTAATACTGTTTGTCCTTAATAGTCGTAGGCCACATGTAGGCCACACCCAACAATGTTTCTATGGAAATCTTCAGAAGACTTCCAAAATTAAATTTAAAAATATTTCTATATCTGAAGATGATTACCGGATGATGAGGCGGCGGTGGACCGTGTCTATCTTTCATCATGCCGGGCGGCGGCGGCCCCCCGCTGCCGTAGTCCATATCTGTAAAGAAAAAAAAGTTTATCATAAAACACACTGAACATTCAAATGAAGAACGTCAAGACATTCATTAACCACATGCAAAAGTACACAGGTGCGGATTTAGATGTATCGACGTGGGATAATTGACAATATTTTAACGCAATCAGTGTTTTTTAAAATTGCAGTGTAATTGTATGTAAATATTTCTGTAAGATAAAAACCGCTACATGTAAAGATAAAGAAAAATGTGATCGATAATGCCATAGTAAAAAGATAGGAAAGAAAATACATTGTTTCTAGATAAAACATAAATATAGGAAGAAATAGAAAGCAGTAGGATTACTAAGGAATGGGAGGTCAAGGTGTGAAGTAGTCATTTTCCTATATGATGTAAATGTATATAGAAGAAATGAAAGTCGAGTGTACTGTTGTTTATGTTTTATTGTAAAAAAATGCGTAACATTGTATACAAAATGTGTAACATAGAATTGTACAAAAATACATTAGTGTTGGACAATTCATGCAAAACACTGGCGTGTGTAGAAAATATAGGACAGTAATAATTTAGAAAATCGACCTCGGCTTTTCAAATAGGGGGTCAAGGCGCCTAAAAATAATTCTAAATACGCCAATGAGTTTATTTGATTTTTTTTTGTCTTAAATAAGTAATAAGAAAAAAATAGTTCCTGTTCTGTATTTTATTATATTAGTAATTAAACATTTAAAAACATCACACAAGCATCACAGAATCAAATGTAAAATGTACGTGTGCGTGTAATGGAAAAACCCTTTAAAACCCGAACAGTAATACTATATTAGAAAAAACTGTGAAAAGATTAGTCAGAGTTTCGGCCCAGTACAACGAAGTATATCAGACCGTGCAATAAACGTATCAGAAAAAACTATTTATTATAAAACGCTGCTTAGTAAAACGTTCTATCACCGGTCGTTAATTGTATTGTATTGTATTGTATTGTATTGTATCAGCCCATATACGACCCACTGCAGGGCACGGGCCTCCTCTACAATCGAGAGTACGATTAAGAGTGGTTAGGCCATATAGTCCACCACGCTGGCCTAGTGCGGGTTGGCGGACTTACATACCGTAGAAATTCTTTAAAATCGCTGCGGTATGCAGGTTTCCTCACGATGTTTTCCTTCACCGTTAAAGTGCGTGGTGATTGATTATCAATACACACATAACTCCGAAAAGTCAGAGGTGTGCCCTGGGATTTGAACCCGCGACCACCGTGAACATGTAGGCAGCCGAGTCTGGTCCGATACCACGAGGCCACCACGCACTTAATGTCCCATACTAATTCATACGATGAATTCTCATTTCCTCTTCCCCTCTAATTTCTTTATTTTATTTATTTATTATTAAAACAGCAATACATATAATCAAATTTAAATTATAGCTACTAAAAAAACCACAGAGGTTTCTTTCCCGCTCCCTTTCCAATTTGATGGTCCGACAAATATCCATGATTCAAGCGTTGAGGACGTTCATGTGCAGTGATCACTTACCATCAGGTGACCTGCTTGCTAGTTTGCCGGACTGATTGAACAAAAACAGAGAATACCGCCCGATACGTTCATGGCACGGTCAGAGTATGCTAAGTTATAGCGGGCAGAGATCCTTCTTATTTTAGTATTTTGATGTTCAGTGAAGCCGCAATGTACAGCACATATAAGTCAAACCGGCGTGTGTTGATAATGTTATTTATAAATCCAATCCAATAATGATTTTAACAAATAAACATTGTGTTAATACATCAAAATTAGGCTACATGAGACTTTTTAGTTAAATTTGTTGTTGCATTTTTCACCTTTGCACTGGCAGCCTTATTCATAAACAGTTTTAAACCTATTTTATTTATCGAATGTTTTGTCCCTTTCGAATGACTTTTGAATTCAGTTTGAGCGAAGAAGACGAAACATTCGATAAAATAGGTTTAAAAACTGTCTATGAATAAGGCCGAAAGAATATAGCCCCTTCACTAAATAACTAAGTAAGATTCTGCAAAACTCTACTGTATTAAACTGCATGAAATTAAAAAAAACTTATTTATCTAATTAATAAAATTATTCCTGATGATACATTGCATCTTCTATTTACGAGTATTTATATTTCAAAAACCAACTAGAACCGTGACATATTACGAGTAATTTCAATTGTTATGTCTACAACTATGAACTTTAACTATCATTTTATCATCACTATTAGTATTAAAAACTACATTATCTACTCGTTATAACAAACCTGCTATATTTAACGTTTAAAACCTGCTAAATTTAACAGTGTGTTAAAGTGTCAATTTGGTTAAAAATCAAGCACACAACACAGTTATCAGCTAAACTAAAGATGCAAAGTCACGTCATGCCATCGAACATCCAAAATGTCTCATGGATGCTTGCGGTCTTTCGTACCGTTCTGATTTTGCTCGCAATGCTGGATGCCTTGGTCTTCTGTTCTTGGTGGCTGGCTGGGAGCGGTAGACGGATCTGCTGAAGCAAAGTCCATTGTATACTGGTCTTTTCAATTGTATACTGCAGAAGACCGACGTGGTGGGATTATGGGGTAACTTGGTTTCAGAGGAGTCCCTTGCTTTGCAATAAATAGGCTGTTGAAGTTCTGGATTTTTTGTGATACCAATTCCTCCTATTTGTGTTCTTTCTGGTTAATTTTGGGTAATAGAAAAGTGTTCTTAAATCGGTGAGCTGCAGTGCTCGATGTGGGTTCTTTGCGTGCTATCGATCCTGGCTGTCAGGAGTTGCAATAAGTGAGTGTCAATCTCTGGTCTTTTTGTCTGGTCTACTCCGGTCTTCTGTGTTCAGTGTTGGTCTTTTGTGTGTTTTAGTTCTTCGATACTTCTCTTCCGGTTTGATAAGTATTGGAGATGTATTCACTGTGATTGTAAATTTTAACAAAACTGGTGATGTTTGTGTGATGAGAAGTCTAATGGTCATAAAATTCTTTGCAATAAGGTTAAAAATATGATGAAACATAGAAATGATATTAAAGATAATGTGATTCCGAACGTAGAATGCAGGATAGTTTTACTAACTAAAACTTTTAATCTAAAAGCAGAAGGATTATGTGCATCGGAGTGCTCGTTAAAGCGATAATCCCGGTTGTTATTCGTTATCAGAGTATTTTAAGTCTTTATAATTCCGTCGTAGTTTCTAAATCTAATTACAACAATACAAGACTTGAAGTATATTTTAATGTTAGGGTTATGTCTATATGAATTTAATTACTTGCGGATTTCAAATTAATTAAACGCTTTTGTACATATATCTGTACTTGTGGTAGAGCCTAGCTGTTGTCAGTCATGCTTTGCTGTCGCGTTTCGTTCAGTGAGTAAGATTGTCGAATGCACAATAGCCCTTTCATCCCATCCTTTTTTTTTCTCACTCTCCTCCCAATTTGATGGGTAGACTGCACATGGTAGATGTTCATGGGCGGCAGTGATCGCTTACCGTCTGATGACCTGTTTGCTCGTTTGCCGGAACAATTGTCTCAATAAATACTCCTACGGGTTCCCTCCTTCCTATAATCCTGGTTCCTTCTGTTGTAGCGTTACACATGTAGTTTTCTGGGTCAGCATTAGTGTATCCTATGGCAGGGCTTAAATTTCTGTTGCCAATCGATATTTAAACTGGGTGGTATGTTGACATCAGATCATGTACGGTAACGTCAGGCACAGCGCTGTCCCTTTTACCTAGATAAGGTAAAAACTATTCCCTACTTTAGTAAATTTAATCCACTCTCCGACTAGATAGATGAAACCGTTTATTACAATGCAGTAAACCGATAAATTTTATGCGCAGCATCAGAAGACGTTGTAACTGCTATTAACCGGATCTCTCGCGGAGCAACGAGTTTCCAATACTTTTACTGCTGTTTGGAATGCTTGCCGAAATGCACTGAGCTTTTACAGGAATGTAGAGGTCCTTAAGTTTAAAATGTTGCCATTGAGCTTTTGCAAGGATGTAGAGGTTACATCAGTTCAGAATATCTATTTACATAATAGATATGAAGTTAATGAATATCGCATATTATGTGTAGTTATTTTTGTTTTATCACATTTCAAGTTCAAAGGTTAGATATAACGACGATATGACTCTTACAAATACCAAATAATATTAAAAATAAAAGACTTTAAAGAAAAAAAAATAGCTATAGTACATTCGTTAACATTTGCATCTTTAAAAGCACCACCTGCACAAAAAGTTAAAACAAAAAAACAATCCAACAATCCTCCGCATCTAAACTTAAAACCATTATACCATCTGCAAAAACTGTCAGAACGTAATAACAATATGTAAAACAGACCAGAAGTGCATTTTAACGTGAAGCGCTCTATGAAATCCATTAGGTGGACCGATAAAGACGCCACTGTCGGCGCGCGGACGTTTAATTGTTTGAAAGCATCCTTTGCCGCGGTAATTGTACGTACAAAAATAAACTAAGTGGCCGTTCAGACGAGGCGAAATGGTCGCGAGTTGAAGTGGTGCGCGCGGTGGAAGTTAATGAATTTTTTAAGTAGTTTTCTT
The DNA here is from genome assembly GCA_033459515.1 of Theretra japonica. NCBI lineage: Eukaryota > Metazoa > Arthropoda > Insecta > Lepidoptera > Sphingidae > Theretra > Theretra japonica. The sequence continues at coordinate 1,243,544 of CM065950.1, forward strand.
TCAACAAATATACATAATATGTATAGTCTTTATGAGGAGTTACATCAATTGCTGCTTTTAAGTTTTTTTTTTAAAGAGATTCTGAGTTAAGTTTGGAAATACTTACAAAATAAGTATTGTATATAATTGTAGTGTAGAGAAATATGCTGTAGGCAGTTTACATTGACGTGATAATTTTCAAGTACGAATGGGCTGAATTTTTTTTTCTCATAGAAAATTTAGATTTGCTTTGTGATATTGTTTTATCATAAATTTTTTGCCATCATCTACTCTAAAACAAACGAATATGTACTAGAAATTATAATTATTAAATAAATTATCATTAAAATTATTATTACTATACTCGCGAGCGAATCGCCTACCGCGCGCAATTCGCTCAGTGTGAACCGCCCCTTGCGTGGTAATGGCGCACGCTTTATAAAGTCGAGTGGTGGCGGCCACTTCAAAGTAAGTGAATTTGTACAAAAACCATTGCACACCCGCCGCACCAATTGGTTCGTGTGTGTTGCGTTCCGGAGTATGGTTTTGTTTGTTCATAAATAGGTTTTAAAAGCTTCGCTAGAGAATAGGTTTAATATTGTATCGTGTGTTTTTTTAAACAGGCTTTAATTAGCTTCGTCTGTACTTATGTGTATGTGTATGTCTGTATTTATATATTTACACTTTATTGTACATAAAACAAGAAAATATATATACAAAACAAAACACTATGTATGTATGAACGGGATCTTTGAGGTCGATTTTCGAGCACTTTAAAACGTCGAATTGATTTGAAATTTTGCACACTTATCAAGGACTGATGACAATACAATAATTTAAAAAGTTTTTAACATTATGTTTGTCAGGACCTTCAAGATATCCATTTCTTGAAAATAAAAATGTGGTTAATTATCGCGCAGCTGCCTTCCTTAGATAAGATGATATCTGTTATTTTTAGTAAAATTAAATAAATAATACTTGATAAAACTAAAAAACACGAAGATTCACCTATAAATGTATCTAGGGTGTCCAAAAGTATAAAAAAAGTGTGCTTGATGACAAGTCATTTTTATAGGCACCCTACGATTTTTAACAATAAAATGAATGTATTTCATTCCATTTTCTATTATAATCTTAAACTTATTGACAATTATTCTTACATTTTTAGTTGCGTCTTATACTAAAGCGTGTTTTTTAGTTTTCTAAACTGTTATTTATAAGGTATAATAGACATATTACACTCAGTCACGTCAATAATAATAATAATGGTATTCGAATTTATTATGTAGGTATCCCATGATGTTGATATTACGAGTATAACAATATGTGCCCGATATGGCGATAGGCTCGCCCCCTATCACATCGTGAGACGGAACAAACAAGGCGAAATGCGGGCGACCTGGTTACAAGGAGAACCTCTGCCTACCCCTTCTGGGAAAAAGGCGTGAGTTTATCTATGTATATACGAGTATGTATGTATCAAACTAATTAGGTTACTAGATATAATTGAAAATGTCTCCACCGCAAAAAATATTAAATGTACAATACATTCCTTGTTTTATGACATTAATCTCCGCAATAATTAAAAAAAAAACAAAAAGAAAAAAAATTAAAAACCAATCCGACACCTATAAATAACGGCGCGTGTATCGCGTTCTATTTGCACAATCAAATCTCTCCGCTCCGGTTAGCGTAAATATTTCACTGTGAATATTTGCGTTTTTTGACGGACGCCGCAAAAACAAAAAAAGAAAAACGTCCGAAGCGCCCTCTCGCACCTGTGTGGAGGTTTCGAAAATAAAAAAAATAAAAAATTCAAGCACTCCTCCGTGTTTCGGTGGAATTTTTTGCCCTCCGAATCGCGAGCTCTCGTTTTGAGCGATACAAATGTTTCACACGAGGCGAAATCGATGCGGATAATTCGTTTTTGTGTCTGTGAGTGGGTTTAAATTTTGAGTGTTTAGTGTGGAATCAAGCCGGCATAACTCTTGCGATTAATTAGAGACTTGTGACCGTTGCGATTCAACATTCAATCTGAACGGAAATGTATTTTTTATCACGTGTAGTGCAGTCCATATATCGAATGAGAATAAAAATTTATTTTAAATACTAGAGGTGTTTCTAGTGACTAAGTATCTTCGTTTACGACAACGTAGCATCTAATGAGCGTGCTATGAACGTATCCGGTAAAAAAATCTTTCTATAAATCGATTGGCAAGGGTCAATTGTCAATATAATCCATAAATTGATAGTTCTACGCTCATCATGAAATGTAACGCAGTCTTATCGCAAATATAAAAAAGTGATCCGAAAAAATCCGAAAGTCCGGCAAAACCCGCGTGTAGTCTCACAAACACCGGCTTTACCGGTATAAATAATTAATAACACCGGCGCCTTGATAGTTCTGCTGGATTTATCTTCGCGCTTTTAATAACGCTCTGCAGTTCTTTTAAATCGCTTTCAAGCGCTTTTTAGCGCTCGTGTGTTGAATGCAAACGTGAAATAGTGTTCTTTTTTTGAAATTATATTGCCTTTTTATTTAAAACTGTTTCGAGCTTGAAATAGAACGAGTGTTCCGTTTTTGAATTTGTTTTTTTATTACGTCACTGCATATGAAATTAAATGTATGTTGTTTATTCGAATGGGGCTTAGAAAAAGTAAGGACCTTTATGCGAACAGGTACAAACGATAAAAAAATATTTTTTGTTTAATAATAAATATTATGCACAGTTTAATGTTAAAGTAATTATTTATTTTATTTAGATTTATTCAAGGAACTACATTTTAATTAGTTTTAAAGGAATTTTAATGGATTATCGGTATTTATGAAAGAACAAGCAGTGTTTTTTTTTCTTTTTTTCCTTCTAAGCATTTTCTTAGATGCATTGCTGGGCAGCGGCCTTTTCTGAAGTTACAACAGAATTCTAGCATAAAAGTATGTTACAGTAGACAAGGTATCTTTCAACGAATATATTTTACTCATCGACTAAAATATATCGGGTGTTTTTAAAAATAACCGTACAAAAAGTGCCTGGGGGCCTGTTAGTAAACGGAACCAGATGCAGCTTCCAATATGTTCACGTCGGTCGCGGGTTCCAATCCCAGGGCACATCTTTGACTTTTCGGTATCATGTGTGTATTGATAGTTAATCACCACGCACTATAACGGTGAAGTAAAACATCGTGCGGAAACCTACATACCGTAGCAATTTTTAAAAAATTCTACTGCATGTAAAGTCCGCCAACCCGCACTAGGCCAGCGTGGTGGACTATATGGGCTTACCCCTCTCAATCGTACTCTCGATTGTAGAGGAGGCCCGTGCCCCGCAGTGGGACCTATATGGGCTGATACAGATACAGAATAATTGAAATGCAAAACGATTTCATCCCTTTGGTATCAGTAAAGCCTTCAATTTACCTTGTTTGAGAACCGTTACGCCCGTAAACCCGTGTCGGACGCTAAGTATACTTAAAACTTTGACATTCAACCTTTTTCTTTCGCCAAATTGTTGGAAGAATCTTTGACGGGAAATAAATCGTGTAATTCATCAAAATTCTATTGGCGTGCGGCGAAAATTAGAACTAAAATTAAAATTTGAATAATATCTATTCAACGCATTGTTTCATACATCGTGAGGAAACCTGCATAACATAGCGATTTGTATAAATTTCTATGGTATGTAAAAGTCTGCCAACCCGCACTGGGCCAGCGTGGTGGACTATATGGCCTAACCACTCTCAATCGTACTCTCGATTGTAGAGGAGGCTCGTGCTCTGCAGTGGGTCGTGTATGGGCTGATACAGTACAGTACAGCATTGTTTGAAGTATGTTAATATAAACAAGCATATATACTCGTAATGTAAGAGTATTAACATATCTAATTAATCTATACACAGAGATTACGGAGCCGTGATAGTGGCTCACTAAATCTATCGCTTTTTGGGTTAATTATTTTTAAATCCCGAAGCCAATCGGTCCGACATAATTGTACCAACTGGCTGTACACAACCACCACTCGAAACACTCCGTTTGACCTGCACACACCATCATTTCCGTTCTCAATCGCGTCAGCAAAACATCCATCATGCACAGAATAAGAGTTTAAACTGTGAATGACATTTCATAGTATTTTCCGAGCGCGTATAGCTCATGAATTATTGAGAAGGGTTGCGAGGTGCCGGGCCGAATGTCTGCGCTGGGAGCGGATTTAAATTGGGACGTGTTTTTCGATGAATTAGCATATTTTTAGGGGGATTGAATTGTGCGATGCGCTTTCGTTTTCGTTGCGTTTTTTAAAGGTAGGGTTAAGAGGTTAAAATTTACGAAAATCTGTTATGATCTATGTCAGGGGTACTACATGTAAGTATAATTCTATTTTTGTATATATCATAGCTATATATTTAATTGCTTCTTCACGGTTATTTAAATAACAAAAATAATAACACCAGACAGGCGCACACACAGTTCTGACACCACATTAAGCTATAAGTCTTTTGTCGCAGGTATCAGAAAATGACGACGTATTCTCAGAAAGAAATACTTATAAAGAACACTAATATCTGTGCGGAACCCTCTCATTTAGGAAAATCATATTTTAAGAATCCGAAACTAATATAGTTTTATAATAGTTTCATAGATTTACGCGAATGTTACACATCGAAATAAAACGAAACAAATTCGCGATAAAATGCGTAAGAATTCGTTTTATTTCAATATAATTTTGTTCACCTATACGAACATCTAAAAAATTCTCCCAGACATACAACACACACACCACCCCTTTCCTACCCTAAAAGACCATCCCCCGTAATGGACACCGGCTAATAACACCCCCATTCAGCATTCGCAACGTAATTTGCACACACGAAGCGTACGAACCGCTCGGAATTACTGTAATTTTAAAACGGAATTTACATATTTCAACGGTGATATGAGATGTGTCAGTTTGTTGAGTATAAATATTGGATTAATTCGTTAATTGAGTAAAAATTGACTGCCGACCGATTGAGTAAATACCGGCTGCCTCGGTAGCGTAGTGGTACTACGGTATGATTGCAAAGCTGAGGTCTCGGGTTCGAATCCCGGGTCGGGCAAAGTGATATTGGATTTTTCTATTCATTATCAGCCCGGAGTCAGGAATTTGTGCCCAATATGGCGATAGGCTTGCCCCCTATCACATCGTGGGACGGAATATACAAGGCGAAACGTGGGTGTTCTGGTAGCACCTCTGCCTACTCCTTCTGGGAAAAAGGCGTGTGTTTATGTATGTATGTATGTATTATGTTGAGTAAAAATTTTTGTGTTTCATAAATAATTTAATCAGCGGTGTTTGAAAAATTAAGTCTCTTGTAGTTGCCGATACTCGCGACATACAGGTATGTCCTGACCGCGACCGAAAACGAAGCCAGATGAAATTAGCGACTTTTTTTTGTAATTATTTTTTATTTATCGTCGTATTGGGGTAGTAAACACATCGTTTTCCTAAAATAATAATGTATACGTTTTTATTTTTAAAGACACAATGTTACGCAAGGGTTTAAATTATAATTTTATCGAAAACCAATTTACCATTCAAGCACGATGACATTTAAAAAAACTGCAAAAAAAACTTGTCGCTGTTAAAAGTATCCAAATTCCAACCGTATCTTACCGAGGTTGCCCTTTCTGGAATACTTTGCACATCCATACATTAACTCACGCCTTTTTCCCAGAAGGGGTAGGCAGAGGTACCACCATGACACCCACATTTCACACTGTATGTTTCGTCCCACGATATGATAGGAGGCGAGAGGTTCTTTGCACATATTAAACAATATAGCGACTTTGAACGAGCAAACCCAGGTGCAACGCGTCACATGAAAGCTAAATGGTCGATTCACAACGCGGGATGAAAGAGGGGGTGAGTACGGAAAGAGAGGGGGTATAACCGTCCCGCCCAATGTTTAATTCATGAATATATTTTTCAGTCCAATTGAAATTTTTATTTCTCGCGCTGACGTTAACATTCATACAAATTTTATTGTGCTTTCATTTTATTGTTCACCCTTTCACGGATTATGTGATTTTTTGATAAGACTTATTTTACATTTAATTTGTATTGTAGCTCTTTAGTTGAAAATTGTTCGTACAGCTTGTTTTTTTAGTGTAAGTCGAGACTATAGTGTCAAATTATTTCTACAGTCAACACAGTTTAGGGTTAATTATTTTCGCTGATTTACAAACATGGCGAAGGATTAATATTACATATTTAGTATTATTTTATTATTTTTATGTGACTCTACATTTAAATTTGGTTCAGATTCATATGTAGCTCATATCAAACCACATCCAAGAATAATTGGCCTCAAGACTTTACGTCAGCTAGAAGTACAGCTAGAAGTAAGTAGAAGTGTAATAATTTTGGGAAGTTAATCTATCGACAGCGTAACATTTAATTCGAAAAAAAATACACAATATAAGTTATTAACCTATTTTTAATTAACTTAATAAATCACACTAACAATACGATAAAATATTTTAAACTCAAAAAACCAAGATTTCAAAATCGTTCACTTAATACTAATGGCTTTTTAATCGACTTCTAAAAAAATGATTTAAAAAAATGAAACTGACTTCAAAAGTATAATAAAAAGATAAATAAAACTAATCTTTTAATAAATCTATAATACCTAAACATACAAACAAATTTTTCGAGGTCGGTGCCAGCCGATCAGCTATGCTTCGCGGTTTCACCCGCATAGTTCGTAGCGTGATGTTATATAGCTTATAGTCGGCCAGCTGGCACCGACCTCAAAAAAATTGTTTGTATATTTAGGTATTATTGTTTTATAAAAGATTAGTTTTATTTCTCTCTTTTTATTACACTTTTGAAGTCGGTTTAATTTTTTTAAATTATTTTTGATATAATTGATTCCTTCCACCCTCAGAACCACAAGGTCATAGACAATATAAAATCAGCCAGTTATCCGGTCCGTACCATAGACAAAGTTGAGAACTAACAGTTGCACCGGCTCTAGTGTAGACTAGCAAACCTTCTATTAGAGCTTTCCGAAAGTTTAGCTTCGGACCCGATGGTCGGCTTACCGATGTCCCATTGTAGGCTATAAGCTATGCTATGCTACATTGAAAATATATTTTAGAATTTTGTAATGACTTTTGTAATTTTGGTTTGGATAGTAACAGTGTGTATGGACTGTCGTGAGGTCTTGGGTTTGAATCTCAGGTTGTGTATATGTAATTTTATGGTTTAAAATTGTGAGTAATACAGGACTGTTTTTTTGTTTAAAGATCTCGTTTTACATATCGGCGTGATAAATATTTGAATTTATAACACTACAATGTCGTAATGACATATAGCTTAATTCTTGAACCAAGTAAACTTGTCCGTTTCTATAGCAATGCGATTTTTATTTCTCCATAGCAAAGTGAGACATAAAAATATTGTCTAGTCACTCTTTTTTAATTAATCATGAGAAAAACCATCAACTGTCCTTATAATAAGCGCAGCGGTATTAAAACAGTCTCAAGGCGCTTATTTTTCTAATTAGCGTCAGTGTCATTAATGTAGTCGTAAAGTTTACGACCTAGCGGCGAATTAATGACCTTCCTGAAGTAATTAATTACGTATATCTTAATAATTGGCATGATTAATTGGGGTAAAATATCAGTCGCTTCATGGGGTCGCTTCATAAGGTCATCGTTAAATATATTACTCGTTTCATGGGGCCTTCATAGAGCTTAATTTTTGGGCGCAACGACGCTACGTATGGAAACTAGGCATTCTCCTTTACCTTAACAGTATTGTAGTGGTAGGATATTCGTCGGGATAGATACTACAGCACACAGCGGTTAAAGACCCGTCAAAGTGACCCAAAGTGTGTCCCGTTCCGGGTACAGACTGTCTACATCCAGAAAACCAATATAAATGTATCGACCGGCAATAGAAAGCCATTACACTATTTTTTATACACTTAACAGTTACATACATAGTCCTGACCCCACACTAAGAACGAGTCTTGTGTCGTGGGTATCAGAAGCTACGAGAGACTTTTTGGTCTCACAAACACCCAGACCCGACACAAATTCTTGTGGGCCACACAAACATTTGTGTGGGTGCGGGAATCGAACCCGTGACCTCTCGTTTCACAGGCGGCGTTTAACCAACTACTCCACGGAGGCTGTCAATTTGTAAATATATTTACTAGCGGCCCGACCCGGCTTCGCCCGGGTGCAGACATTTTTTGAATCCAGTCCACATTATACACATATTATTTCGCGTACTGTTTTATATTTAAACTCAACGTGACTGAATTCCTTTCCCGTCCCAAGGTGAAATTACATTTTTGGGGTAAAAAGTACCCTATGTGTTAATCCATGGTATCAGCTACCTCCATAACAAATTTCATCGAAATTGGTCCAGCCGTTTGAGCGTGAAGAGGTAACAAACACACAAACTTTCGCCTTTATTATATTAGTATGAAGTAGTATAGGACTATAACGTCAATTTTATTCACTTTGTCGTGTCGTCATGTCATGTCGTGCAGGGCACGGACCTCCTCGAAAATCGAGAGTACTATTGAGAGTGGTTAGGCCATATAGTCCACCACACTGGCCTAGTGCGGGTTGGCGGACATTTACATACCATAGAAACTTATACAAATCGCTATGGTATGCAGGTTTCCTCACGACGCTTTCCTTCACCAATGATATAGTTTATATCTCGCGCCCCGACTGCGACCCTCTCAAATCACCGGACCACACCGGGACGGTGGTCCGATCTCGTCCCGCTTCATATTGTTTGAGTGCACGATTAAATTCTATCTTTTGTTACGAGTTTCAATATTCGCGAAGTCACTTAAAATAGTTTGTTAAGTTTCCGCCCAACCTGCTCAACCGATATTGTGTCAAGTGTCATGCGATCAAGGGTATACCGTCCCGCCAAACAGCAGTGTATATGCACTGTTACGTTCCGGTCTGAAGGACTGCAGCCGGAGTAGGAGTAGGACATAATGAGACTTAACATCTTATGTCTCAGGATGGCGAGCGCGGTGGCCGTGCGGTAGCATTGCTTTGTAATTTATATTTTGTTGGCCCAATTTTTTTTTATTGAACGCTTTACCTGAGGCGAAACTGAGTAAATACATATTTATTTATTGCAACCCAGCCCGTTTGAGTTGGAACACAATAATGTTTTCAATTCTATTAGTGAAGTTACTTGAAAGGTACTGAAATTCTCCAATAGAATATGCAAATAACAAAAATTTACTCTGTTTGAAATTTTAGGCTTCCCAATCTCTTTTTAAGGCTTCAATTTTGTAATTAAATATCCATCAGCCAAAGAAAGTCCACTGCTGAACATAGGCCTCTCCCAATGATAAAAATAAAAATAATTAAATAAAAAATAATGAATAAAATAAAAATGAATAATATAAAGAATAAAAATAATAATAATTAATAATAATAAATAAATTAATAATAAAAAAATAATTAATAATTGAATTAAATATAACCTACATCATTACTTCGATTTAACCTTATAATAGTTTCAGCAACGTAATGCAACCACCCATCGTATCAAATAGCGAGGCGTCACCCCTTTGTGTTAAACCACCCCACACACTCAAACACAACACTCAACAGAACTCAGACAGTAGTACCCTTCCAAAATAAAACACAGACGATAAAAAAAACACGTAATGCAACCTAAATTATAAGTTTAATTTAAACTCACGTAATTTAAACGGGTAATCTCACCCCTTACAGGGCGGTATCATCCCCCCGACGTCGATGCATAATCCGGGGTCACATGACGTCACACAAGATGGCTAAATCCGAATTTAAACGCACCACTGCACACAGATAGTCTAAATAGCTTAGAGTAATCAGTTAAACACTGCAACACGCGAGCTGTTTGTTGTTGCTAGTTGTGTTCGTTTTGCCGGCATGGGGAATTGTGCGCAATGTATTGTACGTGGCAGAAAGTTTGCTTTGTTTAAAAAATATAATAAATAAATACACCCAACAGTCACATACATAGTCCTGACCCCACACTAAGATCGAGTCTTGTGTCGTGGGTCTCAGAAGCTACGAGAGACTTTTCGATCTCACAAACACCCAGACTGATACAAATATTTGCGACCCACACAAACATTTGTGTTGGTGCTGGGATCGAACCCACGGTCTCTCGTTACAGTCGGCGTCTAACCAACTACGCCACGGAGGCTGTCAATAGTATTGGGTTTGATGTCATAACGTGCTTATAGTAGGTATCTAATTTTATGAAACATAATTTTGTTGATACCCACAAGGTGACGTAATATAAAACCGTAAAGAATGCATGCGATTTTTTTTACAGACAGACATTAACTCACGCCTTTTTCCCAGAAGGGGTAGGCAGAGATGCCACCATGACACCCATATTACGCTTTGTATGTTCCGCATCACGATGTGATAGGGGGCGAGCCTATCGCCTTATCGGGCACAAATTCCTGACTCCGAACTGATAATGAATGGAAAAATCCAATATCACGTTGCCCGACCCGGGATTCTTACCCGAGACCTGAGCTTTACAATTGTTTTTAAGAATTTAAAATAAAAACACAGCCGCAACTAAAGGCTGATGTTCCATCAAAAGGTTAGAAAAAAGAAAAGGTTTTCTTTAAGTGCAAAAAAAAATAATAACAAAATATAATCACCCGAAAAGAACGCAACAAAAAAAATTGGAAAAAATATGAAAACGCGTATAGTACGATTAAAAAAAGTTGGATCTTTACAAGTTAGTATTAACAACAAAAAAGCGTATACAAAACAAGGTGTTATTAAATATACTATTTATCTTTACTAAATGAAATTATCTTAATGTTGGATACTCGCAGTAACGTCAAAGAAAGAAAAACGCTGCACGAGAGTAAATAAAGATCAAAAACATACAAATAAGGAAAAAATCTACCTTCTCATGAATTAGGAAAACAAGACATGGTTAGACAAAGAAAAATCGTGGGTTTTTCGAAGAAACCAGTAAAAATAAAGGACAGTTCCTACTAGTACAGGGTGCTCACTGTACAGAAGAAAAAAACTATAATGGTTTGAAACCCATGAAAGGAAAACATTAAGACAACAGAACCGCATAAGATAAAAACATGGAGTTTTCTAGAAAAACAAGTTTTTTTTTAATCTAAAGGGGCAATCCCACTAGTAGGGTACTCACTGTAGGGCTGTGGCCTCCCGCCGGTGTACTGGGGCGACTGGAGGAGTGGGGCGCTCCTCTGCACAGGCTGGACGTCCTCCGATACTATGGACAATAACAGAACGTGAGGTCACTCCAAACTTTATCATTATGAGCACAGGAGTAGTGGCGGGAGAGTAAAAAAGAAAAGAAAATTTTAAAAATAAAACAGACACATCCTGTATATTGGAGTAATTGCATCAGGACGATTCAAAAAAAGAAATTAAGTGGGATCGAACCATATTTAAAAAAAGAATAAAAAAGTAGATTTAAATATACAGATGTTTTGAATTGGTGGGAGTTTGTACAGGGTGATCGTAATCATAATGATCGAAATAATGGAGCTGAAATGTTTGTATTTGTATTGGGAATAGTAAGAGTTCATGATCCCTAATGACCTATAGTAGTATAGGTGTATAAGAGAATGGGTGGTTCTAGAATGGGAAAGTGTTGCCAGTGTGGGAGAATCGATTCATCACAGTAAAAATGAAGAGGCGGTATAACACAATATTCGAGAGGAAATTCAGTGCGATGGAAGCGGACGTAAGCATATTCAAATGAACCCACGAACTTAATATTTTTACAAGATATTACAAATATTATATCAAAATGCGATCTTTGTGATACAAATTCGCTTAGCCTTGCCACTAAGTGGAGCAGATGCTCTTAAGGATAAGCTGCCTTCACAAACTACTGTTTGAAGCATATATTTGTCATTGTTTTAAAAATATATTTCTTGTGAAATTGAATTCAATTAACAAATCATTAGTTTATTTTTGATAAAACATTTAATTTAAAAATGAAAAAACAAGATCGTTATTTAACAGTATAAAGCTTTCGTTACAAAAACAATTAGTCTTTTTCAAGACGTTTTGAATCATTAATTAATTTTAGCACCGCTTGAGAACATCTTGTAGTAGTGAAGATATCAAGCAGGAAACTCTTTCAACAACACTTTTCATTTATTTTTGTTTATTTATTTTATTAAACATTTATAATCACTCCCTTTAATTTGTTAATTTGCTACTCGTTTGTTTAGTTTTTGACACTCAAGCAGACGATTCCAATAATTGATAACTTTTCTATGGAGTTTTTTGTATTGCGGTGAATGTCGAGACGAGCATGCCATTCGCCTGATGGTAAGCGATACGACCGCTCATGTCCAGTAGAAACACCAAACAACACCATGAATTACAAAGTAACGCTTGGCATTCCACTGCGCACGCCATCCTTTAAGATGTTAAGTTTCATCATGTCCAGTAGTTACTCTGGCTACAATTTCCTTCAAACTGAAACACAACAGTACATTTACACTGCTGTTTGGCGGAAAAAAATTGTTAGACGATAAATATTTTTGTATAATATTAACGTGAGAAATAGACATTGCGGCAGTACCTACCCAGGCGACCTCTCACATATGAGATACCTACCGCCCGTAAAATTGTCGGTGTCCATTTACAATAACATGTTACGAGTATAGGTTTTATCATCCCGAAGGATTTTGGGATGTTGCTATTCTTTAAAGTTATTTTGTGGTCTAGACACGGCCCATTCAATTTGGGTCGGAAAAATGTTCGCTGAATTATGTGTGGCACTAGAATTATATACATATTCTCCTTCTAGAATACAGCCGTAAGCATAATATGCATCTAATAATAATACACCCAACAGCCACATACATAGTCCTGACCCCACACTAAGATCGAGTCTTATGTCGTGGGTATCAGAAGCTACGAGAGACGTTTCGGTCTTACAAACACCCAGACCCGAAATATTTGTGGGCCACACAAACATTTGTCTCTGTGCGGGGATCGAACCCGCGGCCTCTCGTTTCACAGTCTGGGTTTAACCAACTACGCCACGGAGGCTGTCGATCTGCTATCAACTTCTTTGGGAAGTTTTGTATTTCACACACATCGCTCATTATAAAAAAAAAACACAAAAGTTTACACACATTAAAACCACCCTCACCAATCAACCCCAAAAATCATTAACAAATCAATTAAAATCAAATCAATATCCTTACGGCACATTTATCCGACTCGTAACAAAGTTTCACGATGGCTGGCGATTTAATTAAACTTGCCAAGTTTGGCGGGATTTTGTGCCGCCAGTGATGACGTCATCTGGCACAGTCGTTATTAGGGATGCCACGTGACTGGCCAATTTATAAGCAATTTCGCGATAAGCAATTCAAATTTTGTAAAAATATTGAGTTTGTCATTACGTTGGGTGGAATTGAGTAAGTATTATAAGTAGCATATTAAAATATACGATTTCCGTCCCCTTTCAACAAGACGTGCCCCTGAAATATCGCGGAGCTTTGGTGCTCTGACTCAATTCCTTCCGCGCGTTTATCCTTCAGAAGGTGCAATTATAGTCTCCCAGTTATGAAGCGAAAATATCGTAATAATAGAAAATTTCTGTCACTTCTGTGTTAGACAGAATTTTGTTGTAATGGTTAAGATAAAGATCAATTAATTATACATTTATACAATTTTCTAGGTAAGAGTTAAGACACTACTTTGTATGAAGGATTCTAGAGCAAAGAACACATCCCCCAAGGATGATTAAGAAATTCGGTAAATTTTAGTATATAATAGGAATAAAACCTTGAATTATCTTTAAAGATATAACCCTACTTAACGTCTGATTTATCAAGTTGAATAGTAAATCAACTAATTTTCGTCTTCAAATATTTATCATCAGATAACATTTTTAAAGCTAAAATGCGGTTCAAGAAAAAAAAGGTTTGTGTACGAGTTTGAAACAAAACAAACATGTGGACGCGTCTTTACATTCACCTTCACATCTCCAAGTCCGTGACACCCAGTGTGGCCGCGACTTTATTTATCACTCGGGATCACAATGGATCACGGTCGCGTGTCGTATGAATATTTAAACGAGCAAACTGTCCGAGAGAGGGCAACATCAGTCGACCACAGCTAGTTTGTAAACACAGGCACCTTTCAAAAGAAAAAAAACACCTCTTTACTTTGTAAATAGAAGCTTTTGAAAGAGGAACACCTCGCCGAGCTCGCTTGCACATTCTTCTTTCAAATCTAAATGTTCTTTATTTAAATTGTCTTTTGAAAGATCTTTTGAATTGGTAATACTGGCCGCTTCGGAACGTGATACAGCTATGTAGAAGAAACCATGCAAAGAACTTTCTTTGTGGCGCTAAAAGATTTCTTGTTTTTTTTTTGTTTCTTTTTTTGTAATGCACAAGACAAAGTGTTTTATAATGCAATGGATGGTAGATTTTATAGCATAGGTCTGGCAAGCGAGCAAGCAGATCACCTGGTGGTAAGTGATCACTGCACATGAACAACCATAACGCTTGGTCATGGATGTGTTACCGACCCATCAATAGGAAAACGGATAGTATGGATGGTTGCATAGTTAGAGTATCCAATGACGTGAGATGGTTTTCTCACGCCGGTCAAAACAATTTCGCCAATCTGATTGTATTTATATATTTATTCATATATAACGCGACAATCACGTTGGTCACTTAATCTCTGTATCTCTATATCAGCCCATATGCGTCCCACTGCAGGGCTCCTGTACAATCGAGAGTACGATTGACAGTGGTTAGGCCATATATTCCACCATGCTGGCCTAATTGACTACTTTACATACCATAGAAATTATTTAAAACCCGCTACGGTATGCAGGTTTCCTCGTGATGTTGTCCTTCACCGTTATAGAGCGCGATGATTGACTATCAAAACACAATCAATATGCATCCGAAAAGTCAGAGGTGTGGTCTGGGATTTGAAACCAGTTAAAGTTAGTTAAAATTCATCTTAATTCTATGAACGTGTTTGAGATATGTTTTTTATTATAACAAAAAGCATTTATATTCGTAATTTAATAGTATTAACATGTCCAATATAATATAATGTAAAGAGAGAAAAACTGTTCCTAAATTCCAACAGCATGACACCGCGTTCGGACGCCATACGATCATGGACAATCTACACCATAAAGTACGTTATTATAAACAAAAACCTTAACAATAAATACAAACTAAATCACAACATATAAATCAAAGTCCCTTCCCGCTGTCTGTCTGTCGTTATGTATCCTTAGATCATTAAAACTACGCAACGGATTTTGATGTGTTTTTTTTTAATAAATAGAGTGATTCAAGAGGAAGGTTTATATGTATATTACATATACAAAGTGTTCCAGTTTGTGCGAAAAATATTTATTTTTCATTTATTTATTAATACCTAGTGTGGAGTGGAATCATAAAACATCTACACCCAGGCGAAGCTGGGACGGGCGGCTTGTATTATATATATTTTTTTTTATGAGCCCGTATACGTCCCACTGCTGGGCACGGGCCTACTCTACAATCGAGAGAACCGATTGAGAGTGGTTAGGCCATATAGTCCACCACGCTGGCCTAGTGCGGGTTGGCGGACTTACATACCGTAGAAATTCTTTGAAATCGCTACGGTATGCAGATTTCCTCATGATGTTTTCCTTCACCGTTAAAGTGCGTGGTGATTGACTATCAATACACACATAACTCCGAAAAGTCAGAGGTGTGCCCTGGGATTTGAACCCGCGACCACCGTGAACATGTAGGCAGCCGAGTCTGGTCCGTTACCAACAGGCCACCACGCACTGCTTGTATTATATATATACGCGAAATATTGTAACCCAATTAAAGAGGGAAGTGTTCAGGCAATGTTCATTGTTACAAACAAATTAACTTTACAATAGCACCGTTGGAATGTCAAATCGCTTTGAAATTAATTAACAAGTTTTACGAGTTTTTAGACGGACGGCAAAATTTATTTAATATTGTTTGAACTCTATCCGTTTGGTTGTTTGTTTTGTCGGTGTTATTGGTAGAACGCTTTTGGTATAGGTTCGATACCGGGTTAGGAAGCGACGAAATTTGGCAAAAAAAAAAATCGTCTTGCGGTTTCTTGAAAAAAATAAGCTCATGTTACGCCGAGTTAGAAATTTCAATTTTCGATACCAGAAAGGACTTAAATGTCTACAAAAATAATCTTGTGTTCGTATTTCAAAACGAAAAATCTTATTAATAATTTTATACAATACTTAAAACTCCTTCGTCCATCTGTATAACATCAACGCTTTGAAAACCTAATCCCTACTAATTTTATACAAATATTTTTTTCTTGAATTCAAACCCAGAACCTAACATGACATCTTTTTATACATACATAAACTCACGGTTTCTTCCCAGAAAGGGTAGACAGAGGTGCTACCAGGACACCCACGTTTCGCCTTGCATATTTTTGTACACATCAAAATTTACACTGAATATTTTTTTATTATTATTTTATTGTATCAGCCCATATACGACCCACTGCAGGGCACGGGCCTCCTCTACAATCGAGAGTACGATTGAGAGTGGTTAGGCCATATAGTCCACCACGCTGGCCTAGTGCGGGTTGGCGGACTTACATACCGTAGAAAATAGAAACTGAATAATTAATCTACCCTTAAATTCCCATTAGCAGTCACATCGATCTACACGACATCCAACCCGACAGTACACATGTACCGGTCGATTTGACCCATTTATAATTAATTCACTGGCCGTTTCGAAACCATGTTTAGACACTATTAGGCCTCATACATAATGCACGCGATCGATCGAACTAAAAATGTGAAGGACGTGTATCGACTGTTGAGGGTGAAAGTTCATGGGGTTTTGACATTCACCCCATTTGAGCAGCCACGGTTTAAATTTGAACGTGAAATTTTTTACAAAAACATTTTTTTCAACACCATAGGTACTCAGTGACGCAAATAAAAAAAAAATTTTGAAGAAAAAAATAAAGGAAAAGATTTTTCTTTCTTTCTTCATCTCAGATCTATGGTTAAGATAAGATCAAAATTTTAAGGATGTTTTTTTTGTTTGTTGTTCAATGTTTATGTATGTACAATGTACAGAAAAATGTTTATAATTTCAGCTCCATGAAGTAATAGCTGCTTTGACTAGTTTAAAAGACAAATGTTACAAAAATATATAGTTTATTCACAAATCTAATGAAAGACGGGTCGTGATAAAAACTTGTGTAAATGAATATTTAATATTAATTAAAACTTCGCAACATAAAAATATATTTAAATATAGATTTTACGACTTTTGATTTTTTTATGTACAGTCTGCTAAGTCGGTTAAAAACAACTATATGTTTTTCTTTGGACCCAGTAATACGAAAATATCAACTTGGATTTTTTTAAATTATATTTCGTCATTTACATAAGTTTTAAGAACAACCCATCATGATGATATGACGATAGACACGGAAAATCGACTAAGCTTCCATTTTTCAGAAGTAAATATATTGAACCCGAAACGCGGCGACACTTTTTGATGATTGCAAAGAGAAGTTTATTACCATTGTAATCGTTATCCAGGCGGATAAGAATATCGGATAGGATATGACTCAGTCAGTTCAGATAACAGAAGTGCGACATATGATAAGTGAAATAAATTATGGCTGAAAAAATATTGACAATGAACGCACATTCGATTTGTCCTTTTCTATGGATATTAGTTTAGGGCTTATTTGTATATTTCTTAGTCCATTTTCCGTGTCTATGGATTTTCTAATAAATTTTCTCATCGCTTCTTCTATACGCAATGTACACAAGTACTAGGAACACATAAACGCGAACAGTACGATACAAGACTTACCGTAAAGTCACAACGCGTGTTGCGTACGTCTGTTGTCTCACCGTCCCAGTTCCCTGCACATATAAAAAGACGAACACACTCTTTATAACCATCCTTTTCCAACTCATTAATCTCAATATTTCTATCTCTGTCACCACGCGTAGCGCAACGGTGCATGCCAATTTTATTAATTTACGTAAAGAAAGCTACAATAAAAACAAAAAAATAAATATAAAATTAAATAAAAACGGTGAAAAAATAAAATAAAATAATATCGTTTTCAATACACAAAACATTGTAATATCGTGTTTTTATCTCTGTGTTGTTGTGTCTCTGTTATGCAACTGTTCTGTGCATCTTTTGTCTCTTTCATTTATCAAATTTTTATTGTATATTCTCTCTTCGTATATGTCTTCGATAGCCGTTTTTTTTCAAAAGAGTGTGTTTGTCATTAGTTTTATATGTGCATGGATTATATACCGTATACATTATGTCAAGGAAATCAAAGGTTCACCACTGATAACTTCATAAGAAAACAATTATTTCTTGGTCTTCGATGTTTCTTCAAACAGCGCGACTCGATCGTTGGTTTAATATAAATGTCCATAACTGGATATAGTGTGGCAAACCTCTCTTTCCTTCTGTAGTGCTCTGTTCATGTCAATGGTATATACTTCTGTGGTGGATGCTAGCTGTATCTATAATGTAAAAGCTAACTAAATATAGGTAAAATTCATACATGTACTAGTTGAAATGTGCCCCTTTTTATATAATAAAATAGACCATAAATTGATTTCGAAGTATAAAACATTTGCGCAAATTTTAATACCCAGAACGAATCTCCCAAAAATAAGGGTATTTTTTTCAGATTTACCCAATTTTGGGGTAATTAAAATGGGCACATTTCAACATTTAAGCCTATGGAGTAATGTTGAAAGCTGTAATAAATGCAAAGATTAGTCAAATCCGTGAATAAACATATAAAATATGATCTTAAAATATAGTAAAAAAAAATTTTCATTCACGAATTTCAATAAAAAATATTTGGCACACAACAGGCGTATTTGAATTGCGGAGTACGAGATATCTCGTACAAGGTAGTACGAGATATTTCGTGCTGTATAACCGGTTTTAGGGTAGCGATTAGGTCTTGGCAGAATTCTGAATAATCCATAACTTGAAGAGTAAAGTATTAGAACAAAAAATAAACGAATTGAAATAATTACGAAGAAAATATATAAAATTATATAAATAATTCAATATCCTATGACAAAAATTATAAATAAAGTTATTACTAATTTCGATTAAGCAAAAGATATTGCAAAGTTTAAGTTTATTGGTTTACCTGTAGTTTAGTACGTTCTCGTATGAACAATATACAGTTGGATTGGATTAATAAAAATACGCTTGACTTTGATAAAATATTTCTCAAGAAAAAAGAGATGCATTTTTTAATTACACTTATTTTAAGATTTCGTAATCTTCACAAATATATATATATATATATATATATATATATATATATATATATATACTTTGTAGCCTATAATGTGTCCTACTGCTGTCCAACCCCCTTTATGAATCACAAAGAAAAATATAATTAATACACCCAATATTGACACATAGTCTGGACCCCTAATTAGAATTCTAGTTTTTCCTAAGCAGTCGATAGTATGTGCAGACACCGAATGGATTACCACGCATTATTTAAATGAATTTAACCATATAGGCGAATTTCACATCTTTGTTTTCACATTAATAAACCAATATTACTGTACTGTACTGTATCAGCCCATACACGATCCACTGCAGGGCACGAGCCTCTACAATCGAGAGTACGATTGAGAGTGCTTAGGCCTATAGTCCACCACGCTGGCCCAGTGCGGGTTGGCGGACTTTTATATACCATAGAAATTTATACAAATCGCTATGGTATGCAGGTTTCCTCACGATGTTTTCCTTCACCGTTATAGTGCGTTGTGATTGACTATCAATACACACATGACTCCGAAAAGTCAGAGGTGTGCCCTGGGATTTGGACCAATATTAACCTAGTTGTAATTACATACTCATCACAAGGTTTTTTTTTAATTAAAATCATATAATACACGGAGACAGTCATTCGCAATTAATTTAAATTTTCCAAACAGATGAAGGGCCTTAAGTTGCTGTGTGGAATTATGTACACACTTCAGCGCTCAGACACGAAATATTTTTCATCACAAAAACTGTCAAGCAATAACATTAAATATTAAAAACTAAATACAAAAACACTCGCGATAAATTCACAAATTCACGATTGGATTACCGAAACACTTTGTATCGCGTAGATGAAAAGGGAATTTAAATTTATCTCACAAGACTCGGGAATGTTCAAGCAAGTTGTATTATGAACGAACCTTGGGGAAATCACAAGGATAATAAAAAAAGTTGCATGAAAATAATACGAAGGCGAGTGAAAGTTATCTTGTAATAAATTAAAATACCCAACATTTACTTACACATAGTTTTGACCTCACAGCAAGAACAAAGCTTGTGTCGTTAGTACACTTAAGGCCCATGTACACAGGGAGAGTTTCTTGAAGATACGATTATCGTAAGGATATAAAAAAGTCGCATCGTGTAAACATTTGTCAGAACACAATTTTCTATGGCGATTACGTCATGCGATAATCGCATAATCGCATACGATTCTCGCCCCGAGAAACTTTCTCCTTGTAAATGGGGCTTTAGTAATTGATTGTCAATATTGAATACACACACGAAAACTGAGAGATGTGTCTTGGGATTTGAATCCCCGACCATCGTGTCGCGACATTCGGTCCGTTATCAATGGGCAACCAAGCACTTCATACTATAATATTCAGCTAACTTAATCATATTTAAAAAAAAATCTCCTCCCGTCGATGAATCCTGATGGATTTACCATTTTACGCTCTAAGGTCTTATAATACCCCACTTCAGCGTATATACAATATGGGGTCCGCACTTCATCGTATATGTGGTAATGTTTTATTATTTGTTATCCCGCCCATCGCAGCTACTAACAAGCCACAATGTTATAATTTTAAGCATCATATATACAGGGTATACCAAGACTGCTACCGAAAACGAAGCCAGGTGATAGTATTAGTGACTTCAGATACAATGCAACAAAAAATTTGGCAAAAAAAAAGAAAATATTTTTGTTGTAAATTTTTACTTATCGTATTTGGGTAGCAAATTCATCGTTTTCCCAAAATAATAATGCATACCTTTTTGTTTTTAAAGACACAATGGTATTGTATTGTATTGTATTGTATCAGCCCATATACAACCCACTGCAGGGCACGGGCCTCCTCTACAATCGAGAGTACGATTGAGAGTGGTTAGGCCATTTCTACGGTATGTAAGTCCGCCAACCCGCACTAGGCCAGCGTGGTGGACTATATGGCCTAACCACTCTCAATCGTACAATGGTATGCAAAAGTTTAAATTATAATTTTAGCAAAAACTAGAGATTTACCATCCAAACACGATCACATTTAAAAAAATGAAAAAAATTATGTAAATTTTTTGAGAAAATTTTAGTTGCATTGTATCTGAAATCACTAAAACTACACCTGCCTTCGTTTTCGGTCGCAGTCTTGATATACCCTGTATATATACATATATTTTCAACATTCATCATCAAAATATTCCAGATAAACCTAGCCTAGCTACATTCTGGGGTAGCCCAGTACCCCACTTCATAGAACACGGGGGTAATTTGTTACCCCGTCCTTAGCTTGGGTCAAGTCGGATAAGCGTCCATCAAACGTTCTCCGAAGCGCATTGTAACGCGTCGATTAGGGCCGCTCGGACGGATATCCGCAGCCGGATATGTCGGATAAATATGCGAGTGTGGAGCTGTGCATACACTCGAAAAGCTTTGAAATGGAATTTCAATGGAGATAAATGTTTTATATCGTATAGAAAGAATGAGCTTTGAAGTCAGTTCGATTGATTTTAATAAGGATTTTGAGTTTACTTAAAAATGGGTTATGTAACAAAATTATAAAAGATATTTATGGTTTCTATAATGGTGTTTATTTAAAAATATATAAAAATATATTAATTAAAAACCAAGTGTATTCGGAAGATAATAAAAATAAAAACAAAATTTTATTTATATTTTGATTATAATCGACAGCCTCCGTGGCGCAGTTGGTTAGAAGCTGGCTGTGAAACGCGAGGGCGCGGGTTCGATCCCCGCACCGAAACAAATACTTGTGTGAACCACAAGTATTTGTTTCGGGTCTGCGTGTTTGTAAGAACGAAAAGTCTTTCGTAGCTTCTGATACACGACACAAGACTCGATCTTAGTGTGGGGCCAGGACTATGTATGTGACTGTTGGGTGTATTTATTATTTATTTATTATAAATCTACAGGTTCTCAGTTCTCCATTTTCAAATTACGTACAAATAAATAAGTATATCAATACCCTATTCATCATAATCTACAATCGTAACCGACGTATATAACAAGCCCTTATCATTCTTACACGAAAACACACCCCAAAAGGATCCATCGATATATTACCCCATTCCGTTCGACAGCGAAAAGATCTCCACATCCGATTAACTATTTGGGGCGCCCTTTAAAACAAACTTTTATTGTTTTGAGACAGCGTGTCTCAAACTTGTAGCTCCACGGATCTTTATTAGAATTTCAACAGGAGGGTTTCATGGACTTCAGTTACTCGTAGAATGTCAAGACGAGAGTAAGCCCTTTTAGAAACTCACTGAAGATATAACGAATACTGTAATTTCTCTGTCTACCTCTTTGAGATACAAGTGTGACGATATACATAAATAACTACAAATAAGTAAAACAAAGAAAACACAAATAAGAATAAATAAGTACACCCAACATTCACATGCATAGTCCTGCTCCAATACTAAGATACAAGTCTTGTGTCGTGGGTATCAGAAACTACGAGAGACTTTTCGGTCTCACAAACACTCAAACCCGAAACAAATACTTGTAGATCTCACCATAATTTGTTTCGGTGCGGGGATCGAACCTAGGCCTCTCCTTTTACAGCTGACCGCTAACCACAACGATTATCAAGCTGTCAAAGGAGCAATTAAAGTTTAAATTTAAAAGTTTTTAATAAGCATTCATACGATTCCAGTCATTCACGTTGAGTTATCGCTTGCCCCTTACGATTAATCTGTTGTACCCGAAATGACACCCAACTTTGAGAATCCTTGTCTCACGATATCGCCCTTGCATTCGAGTTGCGTCGATACAGTGAGTTCGGGACCGGGATTGACTGGGAGTGCCGCGACGGCTTTCGGCCAAAGTTTCTTTATCGACGAGTGTTCTTACTCCAATGGACTTGTTTGAAATGACGTTCTCGAAATGACGTTAAGCGATTTGCCTTATATCGGATAGCTGTTTGGTTTCTTAGTCAATTATTATGTGGTTAAACTGTGAAAGATGAAGTTTTGAGGAAACCTGCATACCGTAGAGATTTTTAAACGATTTCGTGTGGTGTGTGAAGTCCGCCAAACAGCACAAGGCGAGGGAGAATCAGGAAATCAATCGAATTCTTGGTTGCAGCAGTGTTCCATGCCCAACAGTGGGATATTTTATATTATGCGTTGATACAGTACATTACAGTTTGATTTCTAAGTTATTTATGTAAAGACGATCTCGCAACAAGAACAACTGCGATTGTTGAAGCATCTCTTGGATTTTCATGAGTCAAGATCAAAAGTGAGCATTGTTATAAAACTGAATACTGACAAAGCAAGGCAAGTTCCTGTTTTAATTGATTGTTACAGCAACAACAATACGCTAGTACTTGAATGTTAAAAATATAAAACAAAAATAAAATTAAACCGATCTCCGTTGGGAAAGGTATAAAAATAAATCGCAGTTTTGAATGGGATATTTCTTCCGTTTCAAAACAAAACATTTTCGATGCTCAATAAAGTTTTTTGTATCAGCCTATTACGTTTCATGCAGGGCATGAACATACTCTACAATCGAGAGAACGATTGACAGGGATTAGGCTATATAGTCCATCAGGCTGGCCTAGTGCGGGCTGGCGGACTTTCCATACCATAGAAATTCTCATCGCTTTGGTATACAGGTTTCCTTCAACGTTAGAGTGCGTGGTGATTAACTAGCAATACACACATGATTCCGAAAAGTCAGAGACGTGCCCTGGGATTTGTAACCGCGACCATCGTGTACATGTTGGCAGCCGCGTCATATCCGTTAGCAACAGGTCACCAAGCACTTTTTGAATTATATGAATACGGTTTATAAAGTTTTTTCATATCTCAAATATAAATTGAAGTCTCCATAACAAATCCTTACGACCTATCACTTATATCCATTACCCCGAACAGACATACATAGTTGACAAGCGTATTACATAACCACCACATAACCACACGCCTTTTTCCCAGAAGGGGTAGGCAGAGGTGCTACTAGAACACCCACGTTTCGCCTTATATATTCCGTCCCATGATGTGACAGGGGGCGAGCCTATCGCCATATCGGGCACAAATTCCTGACTCCGGGCTGATAATGAATAGAAAAATCCAATATCACTTTGCCCGCCCCGGGATTCGAACCCGAGACCTCAGCTTTGCAATCATACCGTAGTACCACTACGCCACCGAGGCAGACAAGCGTATTACTCGGTCGAAAGGACTCTTGGAATCGGGATGGGTAATAATTTTTCCTTATTTCCTCCTTGCTGCCAATCAATATATCTCCTGAGTCGACGTAAGCCTACACTGCGACGACGGATCGTAATCTATATTACATTTCGTCATTGTGTGGGAGACACAATGAGATCTTTTAAATTATATTCAGATTTCACATAAATACTGCTGACTGCCTCGGTGGCGTAGTGGTACTACGGTACGATTGCAAAGCTGAGGTCTCGATTTCGAATCCCGGGTCGGGCAAAGTGATATTGGATTTTTCTATTCATTATCAGCCCGGAGTCGGGAATTTGTGCCCGATATTGCGATAGGCTCGCCCCCTATCACATCGTGGGACGGAATATACAAGGCGAAATGTGGGTGTTCTGGTAGCACCTCTGCCTACCCCTTCTGGGAAAAAGGCGTGTGTTTATGTATGTATGTATGTTCACATAAATAATAACGTTCGGTGTTATGAACTGATAGCCTCCATGGCGTAGTTAGTTAGACGCCGGGTGGAAAACGGGAGTTATTGGATTTGAGTACTGCACAGATACATTCTTTTGGAACCTACACTTGTTTCAGTCAATATGAGACAATAAAGTTTGTAGTACTTCCTGATTTAGTCGGATGGATAATACAGAGTATATCAAGACTGCTACCGAAAACGAAGTCAGGTGGTAGTTTCAGTGACTACAGACACGATGCAAGTAAACATTTTGCAAAAAAACGCGACGATTTTTTTTTGTAATTTTTTAAATAACATTGTGTTTGGGTGGTAAATCCATATATTACGCTAAAATTATAATTTAAAGCCTTGCGTACTATATCGTCTTTAAAACTAAAAGGGTGTACATTAATGTTTTAGAAAAATGTATGTATTTACCACCCAAATACAACGATATGAAAAAAAATACAAAAAAAAAATTTGTTGCATTGTGTCTAAACTCACTAAAACTACCACCCGGCTCCGGTTTCGGTAGCAGTCTTGATATACCCTCTATATATGTATCCTCCCATAGAAATTCTTGCAAATCGCTACGGTATAGTTCCTCACGATGTTTTCCTTCACCGTCATAGTGCGTGGTGATTGACCATCATAGCGTGTCACTAGTAAAAGCTCGGTGTGCCACAATCTTAAACAACCTTACATCAATACAAATGACAAGTGCGTATAGAGTATACTGTATATCAAATAACGTGAATTTTATTAGGCCAACGTACATACATACGTACATATATAGTTATCCGAGACGTACTGTTTTTATTGTTCCCACATATCTGAAGGCATTTGTCTCGGCTTTCGGCAGCGGTCTAGTGATTTCGTGATTGATGTGGATATAAATTGTCGTATAGATAAAGAAATTGTGTTATTTGATATAGAAATACGTACATACATGAACCCACGCCTTATTTCCCAGAAGAGGTAGGCAGAATTGTTACTAGAGTTCTTTATAATTACAAACATACATAAACTTACGCCTGTTTTTTCCAGGGGGGTAGGCAGAGGTGCTACAAGGCCACCCACGTTTTCCACGATGTGTAAAAGGTACATAAGCTCATGCTTTATTACGGAAGGGGAGAGCAGAATTGTTACTAGAGCCTTATAATTGATCGATGTTATTTCGCCTCAATTTGTGATAGAAGCAAGTTCATTGTCATACATACACCCGCGTTTCGCCTAGATTGTTCCGTCTCACGATGTGAGAAGGAGCGAGCCTATCACCATATCGGGCACAAATTCCTGACTACAGACTGATGATGAATAGAAAAATTCCATATCATGTTGTCCAACCCGGGCCTCGAACCTGGGACCTCAGCATTGTAATCATACCGAAGTACAACTACGCCATCGCGGTAGTCATTGTCATGTTAGATGCAAATTCGTGAAATTCGTACTAGATTTTTTTAACCGAAATACACAACGTTACAGAAATAAGCGTGCTATATAAATATTCGTAATAATCCTGAAATGTTGAAGTCTGAAGTCTTTGACGATGTGTGTATGTTTGTTGAGTTCTTTTAGCATATGACCGGTAAACGAGCAAGGAGGTCACCTGATGGTAAGTGATCACTGCCACCCATGAACATCCACAACGCTTGGATCATGGATGTGTCGCCGGCCCATCAGATCGGGAGTGGAGCGGGAAGGAAAAAGGCTGGGCACAGGAAAGGGGTGTTGGGCATCTAATCTATCACTTATTTAATGTTTTTTTGGTATTTGCCGCAAAAAGTACTTAACCGGTTTCTATAAAAAAAATTATCACTAGTAAAGATAAAAATTCTACGGTGTGTAAATTCTACGGTGTGTAAGTCCGCCAACCCGCACTAGGCCAGCGTGGTGGACTATATGGCCTAACCACTCTCAATCGTACTCTCGATTGTAGAGGAGGCCCGTGCCCTGCAGTGGGTCGTATATGGGTTGATACAATACAAAAAAAAAAAAAAGATAAAAAGCTAATATTTTAAATGCAAAAACTTGTAAACGAGTGTTTATTTGTTACTACGTCATGTTAAAATAGCTCAATAGATTTGAGTGCCTGCCTCGGTGGCGTTGTTTTACTTCGGTACGGTTACAATGAGGTCGCGGGTTCGAGTCCCGGGTCGGGCAACGTGAATTTTTCTATTAATTATCAGTCTGGATTCAGGAATTTGTGCCGATGGCGGTATGCTCGCCCCCTATCAAATCGTGGGACGGAACGAACAAGGCGAAACGCGGGTGACCTGGTTACTTCCAGGAGAACCTCTGCCTACCCTACTGGGAAAAACGCGTGAGTTAATGTATGTAGATTTGAGTGAAATTTTTAACGGAGATTGCTTATTATGTGTTTTAAGATATATATACGTTTTTGCCCCGACAAAAAAAGAGCGTTCCCGTGGAATGATGAACACCATTGAAACATGTATATAAAATGACAGTCAATTTTCCTTATTGCAATGTTTATAGCAGACGACTCATCGATATTTTTATTACTCATCCCTCAAAAGGGTTTGCAATATCTTAGGACGGAGTACTTGATAAAAATAATAAACTTTATAGAAAATTGCGTAGTTTTGAAAAAAGTATTTTTTTATTTTTCTAGACAATAGTATGATGGCCTAAACCCTCTCAATCGCACTTTCAGTTGAAAGGGAAGCCCGTGCCCTGCAATGGGAACGTGTATTGCCTGAATTGTTACTAATATTATTAATAGTATGAATGTCGCGGTCAAAATCTACTCTCTTTTTCTCTCTCTCTCTCTTCAGCCACAGGAAGTCCACTGCTGAACATAGGCCTCCTCAAGGATCGCAACATAGACCTGTTGAAAACTGGCTGCATCCAGCGACTACATGCGACCTTAACCTGACCTACAAACATTTTACCAATCAAAAATCACAAAAACTCTCCGACCTGAGAAATCGATCAAAGGTTAGAGGTATCTTGTTAGGACTTGAGGGTCTGAAACTCGTTCGGATTTGACGAAGGTCGCCTTAACGATACCTGCCTTGGACAGATAATTCAATATCACGTCAAATGGAACCTATCTAATTTATTATAGAAAATGTCAGATGGAAATCTGTGGGAATCTTGTAGGCGGGCTCAATTTTACGCTTGTAATTTTTTTTTTGTTGTCATGATATATTTTTTGTATTGTATCAGCCCATATAAGACCCACTGCAGGGCACGGGCCTCCTCTACAATCGAGAGTAGGATTGAGAGTGGTTAGGCCATATAGTCCACCACGCTGGCCTAATGCGGGTTGGCGGACTTTTACATACCATAGAAATTTATACAAATCGCTATGGTATGCAGGTTTCCTCACGATGTTTTCCTTCACCGTTATAGTGCGTGGTGATTGACTATCAATACACACATGACTCCGAAAAGTCAGAGGTGTGCCCTGGGATTTGAACCCGCGACCACCGTGAACATGTAGGCAGCCGCGTCTGATCCGTTACCGACAGGCCACAACGTACTCTTGTAATTTACGCTTGTAATTTTATTATTAATTTTATTAAATTGTATTACGCTTGTAATTTTTTTTTTGTTATCATGATATAGGCCTCTCCTAATGATTTCCACAGTGACCTGTTGGAGGTAGCCTGCATCCAGAGAGGAGAGAGAGGCCTGTGAACACACTGAACAGCAGCGGTCTTCCTTTGGCTGATGGATTGATTGATTGATATCATGATGTAGATAGTCAATCACCACGCATTATAAAGGTGAAGGAATACAACGTAAGGAAACCTGCATACCATAGCGATTTGTGAGAATTCCTATGGAATGTAAAGTCCGCTAACTCGCACTAGGCCAGCGTGGTGGACTATATGGTCTAACCCCTCTCAATAGTACTCGCGATTGTAGAGGAGGCCCGTGCCCTGCAGTGATGGCTTGGTGCGTTTTGAGCGCATTTTGTATCTCTGTTTTTTATATTCTTTACAATTTAGCAAAACCTATGTTTATTTATACAAAAGATTTCGCTCAACAAATAGCCAATTTCCGTAACAAAATACTCTTTTAGAACAATACAAAAAATATAACAATAAAAGCATTTTATTCCTCTCGTTTTCATGAATATTCCACACAATTCCGCAACATGTCTCGTGTACAAACGATACGAAATTTTGCACTTAAGCTGTTTATGTGAACGCGTTTTTTCCTCGTACGCGATTTTCGCGCTTGAAAGAATTTTCTGGTGAAAATGTAGTAATGTGGGACAGACGCATTGGTTTAGTGGCAGTGAGACTGCTCTGCGTATGCGGAGGTCATGGATTCGACTTAAAAAATGTGGGAGGAGATTTGTGCTAAGCGGAATGGGGATAGTGTCGTACCCTTCTGTAATCATGGGGCGGAAATTGGTTTGGCGAAATTGGGGTGGCACTAATATACCCTCTGCTTACCGTTCTAGGATTCAGGCGTGAATTTATCATTATTTATAATTTGACGGCACATTTATGTGATGAAAAAACTATCATAGAGTTTAATAAAACTCAAACCTGTTAGTTAGTCCTTTCGATCTCATATTCTCTTACAGCTATATCTGAGTGGATTAATGCAAATATCATCGAATTCATACCTTCAAAATATATCATTATTACAGCAAAAAAACACCACCAAAACTCAAGCCAACCTTCACTCAACCTTTGTTTTTTTTTCGTAAAATAAAAATTCATCCCGTTTCACACGTAACATCGTTACGCCGGCAGGTGGGGTTACAAAGGGATTGTCCCATTATAAGTTTTAATGAGGCACCCTTGTTCATTACACTGACAAGACGTATACTTTGTGTGTGTGTTTTTTTTTCTCACTTGCACAGTTACGGCTCGTTCACACGATGCAAGTTGTAATGTACCAGCCGATAACCGCCCACTGCCTACCAAGACATTCCCTGACAACAGAGATTTCGATTAAAAGAATTTTAAGCCATTTTGCAGCCTTCGTGGGGTAGCTGGTTTGACGCCGGCTGTGAAACGAGAGGCCGCGGGTTCGATCCCCGCACCGAAACAAATGTCTGTGAACCACAAGTATTTGTTTCGGGTGTAGGATTTTGTGAGACCGAAAAAGTCTCACGTTGTTTCTGATCCGCATGACATGAGATTCGATCTTAGTGTGAGGTCAGGATTATGCATGTTTTTTTTATTGCATAGGTCCGGCAAAAAAGCAGACAGGTCACCTGATGGTAAGTGATCACTGCCGCCCATGAACATCCACAACGCTGGATCATGGATGTGTTGCCGGCCCAATTGGTAGGGGTGAGGAAAGGAAGAGGAAAGGGGTATTGGGCATCCGACAATCTCACTCAACGAACGAAACGCGACAGCCAAGCTGTCGCTTCACGTCGATTTCCTGGGAGACTGTGGTACCGCCCCGGATGAGCCTGCCCATTCATGCGGAGTCATGACTGACAACAGCGTGGCTCTACTACTTCCATATGCATGTATCTTTTTAAATTACTTATTTATGTGTTTATATGTATTTCTACTATATCAGTAACTATCCTAGTGTGAACAGGGTATTACCAATCTTCAAACAAGGCGCGTCGGAGAGTTTTTAATGAAATTCTTTGCGCGTAGACACCTCCGTACTTGCAAATGTGATTATACATAGCTTAGAATAATTACTCGCCACTTTTAACTTTCGCTGGAGTGTTTTAGGTCTGCGTCCGTTTAAATTAGGGACATATTTTTATCTAATTTACCTGCCGTGTTTCATCTACTCGGAATTGTAATATGGTTATGCATAATGTAGCATTTGGCTTATTATTTTAGGACTAGACGTAATTTTTTTACATACATACATACATAAACAGGCCGGCAGACCCGATCGGGGAGGCACGTTTTATATGTGGTAGAGCCACGCTGTTGTCAGTCATGACTCAGCATGAATGGGCAAGCTCGTCCGGGGTGGTACCACTGTCTCACAGGAGATCGACGTGAAGCGATAGCTATGCTGTCGCGTTTCGTTCGGTGAGTGAGACTGCCGGATGCCCAATACCCCTTTCCTCTTCCTATCCTTTATCCTTACCGCTCCCCTCCCGATCTGATGAGCCAGCAACACATCCATGATCCAAGTGTTGTGGATGTTCATGGGCGGCAGTGATCACTTACCATCAGGTGACCTGCTTGCTCGTTTGCCGGACCTATGATATAAAAAAAAAAAAAAAAAAAAAGGCAGAGGTGCAACCAGGACACCCACGTTCCGTCTTGTATTTTCCGCCCCATGATGTGATAGGGGGCGAGCCACATACACAGAGCCACACATTGATTGGGTACAAATTCCTGACTCCGGGCTGATAATAAACAGAAAAATCCAATATGACTGCCCGATCCGGAATTCGAACCCAAGACCTCAGCTTTGTAATCGTACCGTAGTAAAACTACACCACCGAGGCAAACTTTTTAAATCATTTTTTTTTAAATTGATGAAATAGTCAAAGAATATTTTTCTGCCTAGGCAATAACGCTAATAATTTGGCATAACATCCAACCAATCACAATTCTCCAAAAATAAATCAGATAAAACCATACACTACCTATGGAATTTTCCAGTTGATAAATTCCAATATCAGCCAAT
The DNA here is from genome assembly GCA_033459515.1 of Theretra japonica. Lineage (NCBI taxonomy): Eukaryota > Metazoa > Arthropoda > Insecta > Lepidoptera > Sphingidae > Theretra > Theretra japonica. The sequence goes on from CM065950.1 coordinate 1,275,162, forward strand.
AATATAGAACAATATTAATGCGAGAGCTTCGCAACGTCGATGTTTGGGTGGCTAGAAGAAAAACACACAAAAGACGGGGTATTTCTTTACATGTAATTGAATAAAATATTGAGGGTAGTTGGCCGCGCGCCCGCCCCCAGCTCTATGAATACTAACTCATGTGACGCACGGACGCCCCGAATGGTCAACAAAACTATCTTGGAATGGATCAAGATTTTTTTTGGAAATGAACCAAACTTCTTCCTTTGCATTACAGTTTTAAAAAAAAACAGATTTATTAGTCACAGTAACATATTATACAACTGATGAACTCACACAACATAATATAAAATACAAACAAGAAAAAACGGAAACAGATAATAAAAAGTAGTTTGCGTGGCGCTGTGACATTTAAGTGAACACTCAGCATAATGTATCGAAGAATAGTATCAAAAAATCAGTTAAGTCAGGCTCAACCGCCATAGTACTATTTTGACATTGGAAATCGATCTAAAGGTGAAAGCGTTGGTTTTGGTGTCGTGTATCGTTCGATGAGTGCGATTGCCGGAGGTCAAATATTATTTTTCTCCTCTTGTCCTTTTCTTTTATATTTTCAGAGACCCTACCTTTACTAACCAATTTTTTATTGCATCGGTCCGGCAAACGAGCAAACTGGTCACCTGAAGGTAAGTGTTCACAACGCTGGATCATGGATGTGTTGCCCATCAAATTGGGAGGAGAGTGGGAAGGAAAAAGGATGCGAAGACGAAAGGGGCATTGGTCAAGTGTTATAGATGTTTATAGCGATAATTACTTGTCATCAGGTGAGCCGTTAAATTGTTTGCATTTAAACAATACATACATAAACATCACGCCTTTTTTCCAGAAGGGGTAGGCAGAGGTGCAACCAGGACACCCACGTTTCGCTTTGTGTGTTCCGTCCCATAGTTTGATAGGGGGCGAGCCTATCGCCACTTCGGGCAAAAATTTCTGAAACCGGGATGATAATGACTAGAAAACTCCAATATAAATTCGCCCGACCCGGGATTTGAAACCGAGACCTCAGCTTTGTAATCATACCGTAGTACTACTACGCCACCGAGTAAACAATACAATATGAAAGCCTTAACTATTAAAAAATTCAAAGCTACTATCAAGAAACAATTATGCAATAAAGCTTATTATAAAATTTCTGAATATCTAGATGATAATAAGGCTTGGGAATAGAATAAAATTAAACATATAGATAGTATTTCGGAGCGGAGGTATCGGTGTGCTCTGTATATTGTAATTTATATTAAGTAACTTTACACGTTGTATTTTACTTTGTAAGCGATTGGGTATGTCATGCTCGCTTAAAAGTCTGTGCTTGCGGCGGCGTCGTGTGCCGGGTCGGTCACTTCCCCGTAGCATGGTTGAGGAGGCCGATGGCTGGCACATGCGTCATACTCGTGAACGGGTGCTGCTTGTGTGGACTGGTCTGTCCGATTTGCTTACATTGTAACTGATTTATAGATTACATAAGGTTTTCACGAGTATTCACTGCGTTGGTGAAACAGGGCATACTGATTCTTCGTTCTGGCCTACTTCACTTCACTCAGCCATATTAAACAGAATATAAACAATATTGTATTAAAAATATATTTCACTTGCAAATTATAACAAATTATTAATGAACTGCTCTGATTTGGACCAACTTGTAATTTTTGTAATAATCACGATATTGTAAACTGGTTTTGAAAAGAGCAACACTAGAGTTTCTTGCCCGTTCTTCTCTAGTGAAAACCGCTTTCCGAACCGGGTGGTAGAAAAAAAAAATTACTGAATCTAAATAATGTTGAACATTTTAATGGATTCAATAAATTATTTTCATTTTCATTTTCATTTTTCAATACTTTAATCAAAAATAATAAGATCCAACAATACTCAGTTGCCAGTCTTTCTGTCCGTGTGTCCGCATCGTATTAGACACAATCCGAGCGTGGTACAGTCGGGCACACAACATTATTGTTTATATTAACATTCCGCGCGACTGTACCGCGTGTCGTCACACCATAGTCCATACCAAAATATTTACATCGATTGTGTCTTATTGTCTATGTGCAGTGTTTAATATCTCTGCCTACATTGTTTGGATAAAGATTCTTTGTAAATATGTGCATAATAATTACGTTAATTGTTTGATAGGTATGTTTGTTAATAGTTTTTTTTTAATTAATTGGAATAATTTATCATGGTAATAATGGACTGTCTCGTTGGCTTAGTTGTTCTACAGTACGATTTCAAAGCTAAGGTCTCGGGCTCGAATCCCGGGTCGGGTAAAGTGATAATAGATTTTTCTATTCATTATCATTCCGGAGTCAGGAATTTGTCCAATAAGGCGATAGGCTCGCCCCCTATCACATCGTGGGTCGGAACATACAAGGCGAAATGTACTGATTGCACCTGTGCCTACCCCGTCTGGGATAAAGGCGTGATGCTTATGTATGTATGTAATAATACACTACGAGTAAATTGACAATTCCGAACAGATTACAGTACTGACCCACTAGACTAGAAATCTGATCTTTAAGCCACTGCGTCTATCTCATTTTTTATTCACTAATACATTACTCATAAACAACCAGAAGCCACTCAAAATTAATTTCAACGCCGCGAGAAAAAACCTTTTCACGGCTAGAAAGTTTATTTGTACCGGGCGGCAAGGAGCTTTTGTGTACGGTATAATTGAAAGCTCATTTGCATATCAAAAGCTAATAAAAAAGCGTTGACAGGGCGTGATAAACTCGCTACAGGATCAGGGGTGTCGCGCGTTTCCGGTGTGCCGGATCTTTTTCCGGTCGGGTTCTGTTGGTTTATTTTTGGGATCGATTTGAAATGTTCTTTGTAGATATTTTTTTACTCACGTATACTGCTTCATTGCGTGTCCTACATTTATGAAGAAAAAACAAGAGACTGCTTTAGCAGTGACACTTTGATTAGACATTTCTTATCTACTTACGTATAAAAACGTGATAATTCTGCATGGTTTATATTTTTCGCTTGTAAAACTTGGCGTTATACTAAAGTAACTTCTTTTTCCTTCCCTTCCCCTTTATTTGGGGTCCGGTCTCCTTATCACTTTGCGCCAGACCTCTCTGTCCTGGGTTGTCTCTGTGTGCAAGTGTAGGGCTTCGAGTTACTTCCTGATATTATACCACTACGTAGCTTTTTGGCGTCTTCTCCCTCTTGGGCGTTCGGGGAGGCTTAAGGCAGTTTTGGCCACGTGGTCATCGGTAAAGTGAAGTATAAGAAAAAAAAATTACGACGGACAATGCAAATACCAACAGCTGCATAAGTCCTCTTTTAAGTAAAACATTTCGAGTGCGCTCTTTTAAATGGACAACCATTTATTTCGACAACGGTTAGAGCTACACCACAAGCTTCTTCGTCATATCAAGTAAACAGCTTCAACTGAAAACAATTGCATATTTTTTTTTTCTTTCTCTCTCTCTTTTCAGCCACAAGAAGTCCACTGATGAATATAGGCATCCCCCTAGGATCTCCACATTGACCTGTTGGAGGCGGCCTATGGCCTTCCTTTTTTATGGTATATAAGTTCCACCAATCCTGATCAGGCCAGCACGGTCGGTTACATGGCCTAACTCCTTTCGTCGTATTCTCGATAGTAGTGGAGGATTCTAGAGCAATGTATCGTATATGAGCTCATACAAAAACAGATTATCCTTTTGTCAATTCACATAATACTGTTCCTTTGTAAACTCCACTATAATACCACATTACTAATTCATAATTTTCCGGTCATACAAAAGTTTCCGGTCGTTATCACTACTGCGACAGCCCTACGTACCGGAATTAAGGATGAAAAGATAATATTGAGTTGATAAAATGAATCCTGCGAAATCTATTTTAGTCCTTGATAAATTAGCATGAGAAGGGAATGTTATTATAAAAGTTTTCGGGACTGTCGGTAATTTCAAGGATAAGAGATAATGAAATTGAAGGAATAAAATTTCCTTAGGTAGCATAATTAATTTATGTCAATATCGATTATTAGAGATTTTCAACAGACAAAGAAATAGAGGTGTCCTTGGTAATATTTAATTAATGGAAAAAGCTATGTATTTTTTTTTCATACCGATATAAAATCACGCATGCGCCCCATTGGGATAGGCAGAGACTATTGAGCCAAGTGCTAAGGCCCATACATGAAAACGTATATGAAAATTAGTCAAGTCAGACCTAAGGCTTCAATAACAAATATGGCGATATAGGGTTGCCAAGTTTAAACAAAACATTTAAAACTTTCCCAGTAACATAACTTCAATAAATTTTATTTCCCATCTAAATTCCTTTGTTAGTCATTGTTACCAAAAACTTCGAATTACAAATACAATTGTTAAATTGCAAAGAGTAAGTTAACAGATGTAAAACAATTTCCAGTTGACAGGTGAAACGACGCCATTTGGCAGGGGTACCAACATTCGAAGCTAGAGGTTCAGTGGTGCCAACTTTCCGGAATTACAGAGACAAAAGAACGATGTGATGCAGTTTGCGATTCTTTTGTCCGTTATTTATTAGGAGTCCTTTTTAAGAATTTTCTAGATTTCTATATTTTGTTGTATTTTAAACAGTGGGTGATAGCTTAGTTGGAAACAAACTGTTGTGATGGAGAGACAACTGGTTCGAATCTTGAAAATTGTTTTCGAGGTTGATTTTTATTTTATATACATACATAAACATCAGGCCCTTATCCCCGAAGGGGTAGGCAGAGGTGCAACCAGGACACCCACGTCGCGCCTTGTGTGTTCCGTCCCACGATGCGGTAGGGGGCGAGCCTATCGCCATATCGGGCGCACATTCCTGAGTCCGGGCGGATAATGAATAGAAAAATCCAATATCACTTTACCCGACCCGGGATTCGAACCCGAGACCTCAGTTTTGTAATCGTACTGTACAACTACGCCACCGAGGCAGTCATGTTTATTGTATTGGAATCAATATATTTTGTTGATATTCGGAGACTCGCTGAGTGTCAATGGTCGTTGTAATTATAATGCGTGCTGTCGACCCTCGCTTACAGGAGTTGCAATGGCGTGAGGGCAGGACAGCGTTCGAGTAGTTTTTTTTCTCAGTATATTATGTGAAACGAACTTTTTAAATTTAATCAATTTATTTACAATTAAAGTGCGTGGTGGCCTGTTGGTAACGGACCAGACTCGGCTGCCTACATGTTCACGGTTGTCGCGGGTTCAAATCCCCAGGGCTCACCTCTGACTTTTCAGAGTTATGTGTGTATTGATAGTCAATCACCACGCACTTTAACGGTGAAGGAAAACATCGTGAGGAAACCTGCATACCGTAGCGATTTTAAAGAATTTCTACGGTATGTAAGTCCGCCAACCCGCACCAGGCCAGCGTGGTGGACTATATGGCCTAACCACTCTCACTCCATTCTCTCGATTGTAGAGTAGGCCCGTGTCCAGCAGTGGGACGTATATGAGCTGATAAAAATAAATATAAATAATTATATTTATCGCGGATTAGCAACTCGAAGTGGCAGTAGGCGGGGCACATAGCACGGAGAACTGATGGCCGATGGAGCCAAAAAGTTCTCGAATGGAAGCCACATAGCGGAAAGCGCAGCGTGGGACGTCCACCCACTAGGTGGTGAGACGACCCGGTGAAGGTCGCGGGATGTCGCTGGATGCAGGCAGCCTCTAACAGGTCACTGTGGAAATCTTTGGGAGAGGCCTATGTTCAGCCGTGGACTTTATTTAGCTGATGGATTGGATTGATTTATGACCAAGAATATTTTACAAAAAATTGGAAAGATGTAAATGTGCAACTACATAACAAAATATAAAAATGCAGTGAACCAAAACTTATATAGAACGGTTGCTCCATACAAACAAGTCTTGATGTTCAAGTCCGGAGTTCATTAATATCTTATGAATGCATCCATTTTGCTCGG